>JAUMJM010000001.1:2175000-3667500 GCA_033558235.1 Neomorphus geoffroyi
ATTCCCGCCCCCCCAACACTGTCTACTCTGTGCCAAGACACTTTCTCCACCAAACACAGGTATTGCCTGCACCAGCTTCAGAAAAACTACAAACAAGAGGGTGGGAAAGGACCAAGGTATCCTGGATACTGTCATACCTGATGCCACAGTGTCCCCAGCAGCTGGGAGAAGTAATTACAGGAAAAATCCTACTTAGTCTCTACAGGCGTGGGGAATGAATGCATGAAGCACCTACAGGTGTCCACCCTGAGCTGCTAGGCTGCTGCAAAAGTGAATCAAGGATGGGAGAGAGAGGGAAGATGAGGATCACCTACTGCCCTGGCCCACTTTACCACAGCAGGCTGCACACAGGAGGGCAGGCTCGTCTGAAATGCTTCCCAGTCATCACAGAATCATGGAATGGTTTGGGTCAAGAAGGGCCCTCAAAGCCCATCCAGTGCCACGGGCAGGGACCCCTCCCACTGGATCAAGGGGCTCCAAGCCCCATCCAACCTGGCCTTGAACACCTCCAGGGATGGGGCAGCCACCACTGCTCTGGACAACCTCCCCACCCTCACAGGAAAACATTTCTCCCTAAGATCTGAGAGTTTCATGTTTCCAATACCGGATCTCCCGCAAGGAAAGGGCCCTGCCTAAAGTCTCAGGTTGTCAAAACTCCCACAGCTCAGGAATGCTAACCTGGCAATATCCATCTTCCCTCTTCAGAAACTGTGTAAGGGTTCCTCCTTTGTACCATGTAGGAGGAACTACAGACATGATTTGTTTAGCTGAAAATAAGCCAGCAGGAACAATATTTAGAAGTGTTGCTTCCCAGCCCTGAGAGAGTGACTAAGGGTGATGCATCACCAGTGGCGCCAGACCTGCCAACACTGTGAGACCTGAAAAGAGTAGGTTCATTGTGGTTTGTGCATTGGGCCTTCAGCGTATATGGCTGCTGAGTGTAGGTGGAACGAAGTTCCTGCATTTCAGGATGCCTGGATGAGGTAGATCCCTGCCCAAAGCAGTAAAGCCATAGGTTATCGCTTTAAAAAAATAACCACCCGCTAGAACTGGGAAGTCTGCCCTGCAAGCCCTGCAGGCAAAAGCCATGAGGGATGTCCGAGAAGCTCATGAGAGTGACACCAAGTATGTAACACAAAACATTAATAAAAGCCACCTGTTTGGAGATCTGAACTTCTCTAACCCCATGTATAATGTGCCCAGGTGACAATAATGCTATTAACTTTCTGAAGCTGAGCTGGGCAGTTTTGACCTGCTTAGAGAGTACAGGAGGTGATGGGATCACCATGACCAGAGATGAGTCTGACTGGATGACCCACCTCCTCAGTACTGGGGCTGCAGTTTGCAGGACGACCAATGTCCCACGGAGGATCCATCCCAAGGGACTGTCTTCAGACCTCCTCTGATTGATTATTCATAAAGGAATTAGGTGAGCTGTTAACTAAAGATGAGGCACTCCCCTGCTGCTTCTGTGGCCTCCAGGGCTACCAACATCCAGGGGCCCTCCCCACTACTCTGTTAAGATTCAGCTGGCAACTTGCTCAAGGATGTTCTAAACCTGGACAAAGAACATGTTTGCATTTCTCTTCCATTTGTGGAGGCAGGACAGAGACTCAGCAACTTGACTTGGACAACATCATCTCTGTGACAGATTGAATTAACACTCAAGTCTGTGGCAAAGTGGTTTCAGTGGGAAGAGTCTGGAGTTCTTCCTCAGGCCATAGTGCAGAGTGACCCGGCAGCCAGGTGCTGCCCGTCCTATGTCCGTGCTGGCCAGCAGGAGCCCTCTGGGGCAGGAAAGAGAGTTGCTGTCTCTCAGTATGGGAAATAGGACGACCACACTGGACAGAAGCATCTCTTCTCTTAGTACATAGAGAGGTGAGCTGAACTTTCAATAGACATAATGGCTGTGAAATGAAATAGATCCCAGACCTGCACAGAACGGGAAAAAACGTTGAATTTGGTCCATGGCAAATTGCTGTGTAGTGCTACTTATCCTGGTCCCCTTCGTTATTCACTAAAATTCTTCGGAGATTCATGATCAGCTTTGAAACACGTGGAAATCTGCCCAGCATGGTAAGCTACATTGAGCAGATACAAACAGGAAAGAAAGAAAGTGGTCAGCTCTCTCATACTCAGCTTGATTAACCCGAGATGTGTACCACCACAGCCCTCCGAAGAGAAACCTTACAAATCACCTTTCTCCCAAAACAAAGGCTGCTCACTGAAGTGTTGCGGTACTCAGTTACATTCAACACAAGCTAATTCACTTATCTTCAACAAGTGGGCTATTGATTTTTTGCCTGATTTCTAAGCTGCCTGGGGCTTTCTGAACTACAACAATAGCATTCTACATCAAAAAAAAAGGGAGGGAAAATTCAGTGGAAACTATCCCTTTGCTCATCAGCAATGAGGATGACCTCATGTTTGCTGAGTTCTGTCAGTATGTTCAGAATAGCCACGGTGTAGGAAACTCTCACAGCCCTGTTTCCCTTGCCTCTGCTGTGTAACTTCATACCCTAAACTGCATTCTGGGATGAAAATATTGCAGATCATTTTTCTCTGTCAACAGAAATTGTCCAATTGTTCAGAGTCATTTGCTAATTGTGGTACTCGCCTCCTTTCAGTGTTACAGGCTCGGATTCTCATGGCTGTTACAGTTCCCACACACAGTGAAGAATGACACAGCATGTGACTCATGCAATTGTGGTAAAACCAGAAAACTCAAAAATAGATTTAAACCCGTAAGTCGTATCTCCTGTGGTGATATGAGCATATCAACATTTGCTAATTCAGCCTTTCACAAGTTCATAGATGAAAGCTGTATGGTTGCTTTTGCCCCTCTCGGTGCACACACACACTGAAACACATACTCAGCACTGCAGGATTTAGATACAAATGAACCATAGGAGAACTCACAGGTTTTGAATATCTTTAATTACCTTTGTTCATTTGAAAGATGAAATATGTTTGTATGCATCTGAGCTTTAAGATACATTTAGCCTATGTTTCAGAATCATAGAATCACAGAATGCCCTGAGTTGGAAGGGACCCACAAGGATCATCTTGTGAAACTCCTGACCCTGCACAGGTGAACCCCAACATTCACACCATGTGCCTGAGCTATTGTCAAGCTTGGCACTGTGACTGCTTCGCTGGGGAGCTATTCCAGTGCTCCACCCTCCGCTGGGTGAAGAACCTTTTTCTAATGTCCAACTCAACCCTCCCCTGGCACAGCTTCCTGCCATTCCCTGAGTCCTCTCACTGGTCATAAGTGAGAAGAGCTCAGCACCTGTTTCACCTCCCTCCCTGGTGAGAAGGTAGCAAACAACTATGAGATCCCCTCTCAGTCTCCTCCAGGCTGAACAGACCAAGTGACTTCAGCCGCTCCTCATGCAACATCCCCTCCAGACCCTTGAACAGGTTTGTGTCCTCCCCTGGGCACTCTCCAGGAGTTTTAGGTCCTTTTTATACTGTGGTGCCCAAAATTGCCCCCAGTACTCAAGTTGGGGACACACCAGTGCAGAGCAGAGCTGGACAATCCCCTCCCCCAGCTGGCGATGCTGTGCTTGGTGCACCCCAGGACACTGTTGTTCTCTTGGCTGCCAGGGCTCACTGTTGGCTCATGTGCAACTTGCCATCGACCAGAACCCCCAGGTCCTTCTCCACGGGGCTCCTCTCCAGCAGAAAGATGTTGTCAGTGTAGGCCCTGTACTGTTATTATAAAGTCCTTAATAGAAAAAGAATTTAATTTATGGAAAAAACCCTTAGTAAAGATGAGTGGATATTTATTATCTATAAACAGATTTATAGATAAAATTGATATAGTAAGCCAATCTACAGTAAATGAAGTAATTTTCCTTTAAGTAAGAATAATCTTAACAATAGATTGTAGTCTTCAGGAATGGGTTCCTACACAGGTGAAACAGTCTTAATTTTACATAGAATCATGGAATGGTTTGCATTGGAAGGGACCTTAATGCCTATCCAGTTCCAACCCCCCTGCCATGGGCAGGGACACCTCCCACTGCATCAGGGGCCTCCAAGCCCCATTCAACCTGGCCTTGAACACCTCCAGGGATGGGGCAGCCACCACTGCTCTGGGCAGCCTGGGCCAGGGCCTCACCATCCTCACAGCAAAACATTTCTTCCTAAGATCTCATCTCAATCTCCCCTCTTTCAGCTGAAAACCATTACCCCTCATCCTGTCCCTGCACTCTCTGATCAAGAGCCCCTCCCCAGCTTTCCTGGAGCCCCTTTTAGTACTGGGAGGCTGCTCTAAGGTCTCCCCGGAGCCTTCTCTTCTCAAGGCTGAACAACCCCAACTCTCTCAACCTGTTCTTGCATGAGAGGTGCTTCAATCCTCAGATCACCTCCATGGTCTCCTCTGGACTCACTCCCAACAGATCCCTGCCCTTCCTGTGAGAGGACTCCAGAACTGAACAGGGCTCCAGGTGGGATCTCACCAGAGCGGAGCAGAGGGGCAGAATCCCCTCCCTAGTCCTGCTGGCCTCACTTTGTCTGATGCAGTCCAGGACACAATTGGCTTTCTGGGCTGCAAGTGCACATTGCCAGCTCATAGTGAGCTTCTCATTCACCAGCACTCTCAAGTTCTCTTCAGAGTTGCTCCAAATCCATTCTCTGTGCAGCCTGGATTTGTGCTTGGGATTGTCCCGGCCCAGGTGCAGGACCTTGCCCTTGGCCTTGTTGAGCTTCATGATGTTCACACAGCGCCACCTCTCCAGCCTGCCCAGGTCCCCCTGGATGCCAGTCCTTCCCTCCAGTGTGTCAACCGCGCCGCACAGCTTGGTGTTGTCAGCAGACACTGACACTGTCCATGAGCCAACAAAGATGTTAAGCAGCACTGGTCCCAGTCCTTGATCCCTACATGCTCAGTCAATACCTGAAGGTGGGGGAAGGAATCTGCCAACTGTGATACAGTTTCGGTAAAGACAGCGCCTCTGGTCTCTGTGAAACTGACACACACAGATATCAATCTATCCCTCATGGTTAAAATTGATCCTAGAGAGAGGATATGTGCCTTGATCAAACTTGTGTAGGACAGAATCAAAGAGGATTGATGACAAAAAATACCTGCTTTAAAAAAGAAATAAGTTTTTCTTGTGGTAACAGGGAGCTGAAGCCTTGGTGAGGGACAGAGAGGACGACAAAAGCTCTAACATGCCCAGTTCAGCATAAATAAGCCAAATATCACTAAAACCAGGCAATATATAAACAAACCAAAAAGCTATATCTCTATATATAATCCTGTGGCTTTGAAAATGGTGACCTTTTACAGTGTTTAAATTCTATGTGTTTTCAGTTCCTGCGCACTGTGAGTTCCCAACTCTGTGCCTGCGGAGGGACCCAAGAGTGTGTGGATGCTTGTGTGGGTTTTCTAAGACCTAACAAGCTTTGCTCATTTAGGATCCTCATTTAAGATCATGAAGTCCTAAAGTAAATAGAACTGTAAGTAGAACAGAGTTTTTGGAGTGGTGATTCAAAATAATTGTGATTCAACAGCATTTATCAGCGATAAAAAGGTAAAATTCAATATTACATAAATACAACTACAGAAGCACTGTATTCCAATTAAATTCAATATAGAAAAATGACCATTTTTATTTATCCCTGTGTAGACATAACGTACTGTTAACTGGATCATAATTTTCATATTATAAAGGATCTGACCAGACAATTGCTATGTTATGAGCTTGGTAAACAATCTTAAATTTAGTGACTATTTCAGAATCAAAATTCATATGCACCTGCTAGGAAAGATTTAGCTCCACGCAAACCTTTTTTGGGTGTCAGATCACACCTTTACATTTCTGTACAGCTGAGCTTTAGAAGATAAGTTTATGAACACATTTCATAACTTAGGTGTACTCTGAAAAATATGAATAATTGCCATAAGGGAAAACCAGGGCTGCCAATCCAATTTCAATATTCTTTGTGTCACAGATTTGCTTGCTTCAGCTTCTTTTCCCACTAAACTGTAATTGGCTGCAGTTTGACGGTCGTTTTGTATTTTGCCAAAAAAATTTAATTAATTTAAATAATAAAAAATTCAAACCGATGGTTTGAAAGGACTTTTCACATTGGTTCGGGACCTGGATTAAGATGTGCTGGTTTGGGCTAAGATCTTGAAAGCACCATAGCACTACAGCAGTGATATAGGAATCTCAGGATCATCCAAAGAAATGTGAAGAAGACAATAGAATGCAACAGGGCCTTTGGAACAACCGGTGGGGCCAAATGGAAACCAAACCAGAAGTAAAACCACATCTGATTGTTCAGGTAATGTATAAGTTTAATAGTAACTGTTGTACTAATGATAAAAATTACTACCTTGACCTACAGGTATTGTGAATCCTCTCCTTTGAAGGATGAGATGCCCAGCTACTGCTGAAAGTCTGACATGATGAGAACACTAGGACCAGTTTGTTGTCTCCAAAGACACAGGGCTGATGGCCCAGTAGTGCCCAACTTCCACTTCCCTTGAGCAGGATTACAGTTTTGCCTCTGGGTTCTTCCTGCAGTTTCATAATTACCATTTCTCTCAAAAAGCAGATGAGCACAATAAATATTTGCTATAAATGTTATAAAGCAATTTATTATTTTTATTTTCTAGGATTTCTAGATAAGAACCCTTCCAGACCCAGCCCTAGAAGTTTCAGTCTATTAATCATCAGCAGGAGTTCTGATGATAGTTCTGAAAATGTGAATTATAGACATATGTCTAACCAGTATAGATTTTGGCAAAACAAAACAACCCATAAGATGCTGTTCAATCCATTATTGCCGACAAACACAGGAAAGACAATAAAATGTCAACATTTGCCAACCATCTACCACAGAACCTTCCTGTAATACAGAGAGAAAAACTAGAGGAATCTGAGATTCTAATCCCTAGAACCCATTAAAAAACATAGCTTTATTAACAGCATCTATAGTGTGCCAAAAAGATTTAAATATGGATAGGAAACAATGACTCTAAAGGACTGAAAATGCTACACAGAGATAGTATAGCTAATTAGTTAAGGCCATACAGTAAAACTCTAAGAGGAACCTCAAAGCACCTAGCGTATCAGTCAAAAACCCTGGCAAAATAATCTCATGCAAGGATATTTACTCCAGTTGCATATGCATGAGTTAGGTTTCATCACTAGGCAGGAAAACGGTGCACACAATTTAGCTCAATATTTCAATTTTGGAAATCTCAAACAAGGAGTCCCTGTTCTCCCTCCTCGCTGTTGCCGTCAGAGCAATTGCCAGCCCGCACTAAGAAGGTGCTGTTAGAAAAACGTGCAACCTGGAAGCACATATCTCATCCTCAAAAGTGACTGATGCAGCTGGAAGGTTAAATCCCACTGAAATTTGGTAAGCTTTGGGAACTGAATTTCTAAATCTAGAATTAGACTCTTAACAAACACAGGTGTCACTGGCTGTGTTTTCAAAGGAGTTTAGAAATTTGAAAAGGATGCTGTGGGCCTACTGGTATTTTTAAAGCATGTGTGCAGGGCGATGGCTGACGGTCCTGGGCTGCTTCACTTGTGTTTTGAAAACCACGAGATGCTTTTCTGCAGCTCCAGGTGCCCCAAGTATTTATTTGATAACACAGTATCTGATAATTTAGGTCTATCTGCTCTTTCTGTCTTCCAGAGAACACTGAAAGCACCATGAGGCAATCAAGAGACAGCAGATGTTGATGGCCTGAGTTCATCATAGTTCCCTTCTACTCGGCACTGGTCAGGCCGCACCTTGAGTGCTGTGTCCAGTTCTGGGCCCCTCAGTTTAAGAAAGATGTTGAGATGCTGGAGTGTGTCCAGAGGAGAGCGACGAGGATGGTGAAGGGGCTGGAGCACAAACCCTATGAGGAGCGACTGAGGGAGCTGGTGTTGTTTAGCCTGGAGAGGAGGAGGCTCAGGGGAGACCTTATTGCTCTCTACAACTGCCTGAAAGGAGGTTGTAGTCAGACAGGGGTTGGTCTCTTCTCTCAGGTGACAGGCGACAGAACAAGAGGACACAGTCTCAAGTTTCACCAGGGGAGGTTTAGGCTTGACATTAGGAAGAAGTTCTTTACTGAGAGGGTGATTGGCCATTGGAATGCGCTGCCCAGGGAGGTGGTGGAGTCACTGTCCCTGGAGGTGTTTAAGGAAAGATTGGATGAGGCACTTAGTGACACGGTGTAATTGACAAGTAGGAGTAGGTGTAGGTGTTGGGTCATAGGTTGGACTCGATGATCTCAAAGGTCTTTTCCAACCTGACAATACTGTGATACTGTGATACTGTGAAGAAACCATCAAATAACCACCTACAAACCTTCCACCTACGCCTACGTGTTATTTGTGCACATTTTAGAAATGAGTTACCAAGTTCATTAGAAGTTTTACAGAGCAGCACCAACGTTCATGGTACAGTGTAAAACTAATATTCTAAATGCCCAGGCTCTGAAACGCAGCCTCCTAAAGAGCTCCCTTTCTGTGTTGCAACCCTGGATTGGCTGACACCACAAATTTATACAGCAAAGCACAACATGGGATGCTTCTTCCAACAGAACCATGGAATGACAGAAGAAAGCACAGCTTGGCATTTTAAGTGCAGCAGCGTACTCGAGAGCTGGGATCTGCATGTTCTGATATTCCCAGCATTAATCTCACCTGTCTCTACTTTTCCACAGAGAAAATAATTTAAATAATCAGTTAGTGAAACCATAAGTACACAGTTATCTCAATCTTTTGTTTTTTCCAAAGAAAGACCTGGTGCTGATCACCATTCCAGCTTGCAAAATTCATCTCAGTTTTTTCATCTTATTCTTGCTGGCGCATTAACACCTCCCCTTGCTTTTCATTAAACTCTTCCACACTTCTGCATTATCAAGACTCATCCACCCATCTTTTAAACATCTCCAGGGATGGTGACTCCACCACCTCCCTGGGCAGCTGTGCCAATCCCTGACCACTCTTTCAGTGAAGAAATTCTTCCCAATGTCCAGTCTAAACCTCCCCTGGTGCAACTTGTGGCCATTTCCACTCATCCCATCACTGTCGCTTGTGAGCAGAGTCCAGCACCCACCCCGTCACAGCCTTCTTTCAGGCAGTTGTAGACAGCGATGAGGTCTCCCCTCAGCCTCCTCTTCTCTTGGCTAAACACCCCTAATTCCCTCAGTCTCTCCTCGTAGGACTTGTTCTACAGCCCCTCCCCAGCCTCATTGCCTTTCTCTGGACGTGCTCCAGCCCCTCAATGTCCACTTCTTGGAGTGAGGGGCCCAAAACTGACCCCAGCACTCGAGGTGTGGCCTCACCAGTGCCAAGCACAGGGGCACAATCACCTTCCTCCTCCTGCTGGCCACGCTGTGTCTGATTACAGGTAGAAAATTATTTACAGGATTACAGGTAGAAAATGATACTACACACATGCCTGCCTCACAGGACAGAAAAATTCTTCCCTCCCAAGAAACTCAACAAAAATTTTAAAACCCACAAGTAAACAAAAGCAATGCCAGCATCTCATATTATTTATGATTTACCAAAAGTGGGAAAAATGCTGGTTTTGGTAGAATGACTTCATGCTGTAGAAGACAGCTGGAGAAATGACTGTTAAAAACACTGATGTGAATGCACAGACATCCCCTCCCCTCCATCTCCCAACATGCCTGTCTAGGGGAAGGGGACAGGGATTCATTACACAAAGCTATCTCCTTCAGAGAGAAAAAGTATCATCCAGGTAAGGTTGCATTTAGGTAAGTTACAATTGTCCTTTCATTCTTCAATGGCTAAAACTTCATTGCTTATTAATTCTTGCTGTAATCATTTCAGCTGATGCCAGACACTATCAGCACTCCTTGTTATAGACCAATGCCAAAAGAACTGAAAGGTTAACTTTTGCTTTGCTACATAAGTAGTTGGTTTGCAACAACACACCCACTATAGGACTGCGTACGGGTGCTGCTGTTCCCTAAAGGCAAGGATTATGTATCACGCTCCAGAAGAGGTCTATGGAAACACCAACTTGCATGGTTACACCAGTCTTCTGCATAAAATAGTGACTCTGACTGAACTAAGACTGCCTTCATACCTTCCTTTCTCTTAAAAACCCCTCACCATTAACGTTAGGTTATGTAGCACACCAACAGGTGACATTTCCCAGGGAGGTGAATATTGTTTACAGTTCTCTCAAGCCTGAGTGATTGCTTACAGGTCTCCCTCAAAATGACTGGCTCATGAATAATCTTTGAGCCTATAAACCTCAGAAATCAGGATCATGAGTTGTACCCAGAAACAAAAGATAATTAAGGTCACAAGTGGACACCTGGGGGTTAGACTGGATGGCATTATTAATGCATACTTGAGCACTTTCCTGTATGATTTTGTTTAATGTGGACCCACCCTTCAGTGAAAGCTAATGCAGCAGTACAGAATTTAAACCCTGTTCGTATGTTCCAGCTTACCCCACCTGTGCTTTCCCCGTGTCAGACCTCCACACAGCAGGATCAGCTGCATATGAACGGTACACGGGGAGAGCAGGCCAACGTCCATCCGTGAGCAGGTTGATACCACTAAACTGATTCAACTTGAGTGTGACTTGGTTTTTAACCCACACTTCAGGAGGTGTCTACGTGGTATCTAATATGTATGAGCTTCTATACACTACACAGCGCTTACAGCGCATTTTAAAAAGCTATTCCTTTTATAAGGTAAAACCTACAATATATTTTTAACCAGTTCTTGAGTATTCTAAAAGGAAATGTTTTCTGTTTCCAAGCCAGAACCGGTCATTTCTCCTACAGAATATGATGTTTGCAAATCAGTTCTTCCTATAATAGATTTCTCCCTCAGCTTGTAGAAAATCCATGATTCCCTAAACATTGGTCTTTGAAAGCACATTGACTAAAATCTTCATGCCTAATTCATGAAGTGTAGTCTGGAGATTAGTGGAGCTGGACATAGACCAGGAATACTTTATCATATTCTAATAAGGAGAGGCTGAAAATTGCATTTCTAAAGCTACAGTATTAAAGGGCACACTGCAAAACATGACCCAAACATAACTCAGGAGTTCTACACTGTCTGTAAAGGCTTTGATATGATAAAGTATGCTGACGAGGGGAATAAACACAACCAGAAATTTCCGTATTTAAGAAGAGGGGAAAAACCAGCAAACACTCCATGTATACATCAAAGCATATATTGTATATTATAAACTCATATAATGTGATCCCAATGGAACAACCCTTGTACTGTTATCGATTATTTGAACACACCAAGAAACATCATTGCAGTAACATAAAATTAGGCTTATGTAGCAAACGTGACAGTAAAAAAAGCTAGTAAAAATGGTCTGTAAGGCTAATACAATCATTACCATAAAACTCCTAATGACATCTTGCCATACCACACACCAGAAAAATGTGAAAACTAAAATTACTAGAGGAGAAACGTGAACATTTTTGACTTATGGTGTTTGTGTTATTCAAAAACTAAATTGCTCACCACTCCTTTTTTGTTTGGTTTAGGAGGGTTTTGTTAACTAGATTAAAAAAGGAATGATGTACACCAAGGTTTCTAATCCCCCCCAGCAGGATCTGTGGGGAGAGGAAGACCTTGGAACAGGATCTTTTCATATAATAGATTTTTCTTCTCATGTAGAAGGGTGAAGACAGGATCTCTCCCATCTTCTCTCTCCACAGGAGTACGTCATAGTGTCAGGATCTGTTTGGGGAAGAAGACAGACACTGAACAGCCCTGGGCCAAGGAAGCACCACAAATCGCACTGGAAAGAAAAACAAAACCACTGAGCTCTGCACTATTTCCACCTTTTCCACCTCCGCAAGTGCCGAGACAGCAGAGCAGTTCCAGGAGAGGCGCCCCGGTAAGAGGCAGGTGAGAAGGCAGGGCTGTTGCAGAGGCACAGGGGGCACCCTCAGCAATTCCCACTCACACTGTGCCCTCTCTCCTGAACGCTGCTCTGGAATCCGTGCCTAAAGATTCTTCACCTTTCCTTTCCCTATGCCTCTTCCCAGTTCCTTCACATCTCAAAGCCTTGGCAGAAGTCCAGCCCAATTTACAGGCAAAGCACTGTCTCCAGATCTGGTACTTTGGTACCAGTCTCCAGATCTGGTCCTTTGGTCCAGTCCTGGGAAACATATAAATTAAACAGAATGAAGACATTGCTGACCTGGGGAACTGATGCCACGTTCCATAATTTGTGGTGGCTGCTCCTTATACAGGTAATCAGATTCAGCAACACATGAAAAATAGCTCATATATTATCTATAAACCGCAAATAAGTGGTGTATACTGAGAAAACACTAAAATTATGGGTACACAGCAATGCCTGACTACTAATACCTGATTAACTCTTGCTTTATCTGTAAGCTTAAGGCAGGATTTCAGCAAGTGACTTGCCAAATTTTCCAAGGAATGAAAATCAACTTTTTTAAAAAACAAACATCCCTCTAGAGTCTAAGGAACTGCCACAAGGCTTTGTTTTTCACTTGAGCAGTGGCCATAGTTCACACAAACCATGTGTGAATGTCGGATAAGCTGGGATGTTGTATTAAGTGAAAATGAAGAGAAAGGAAAAAGGCAAGACTTGGAATGAGTGAAAACCATCAGGCACAGCAGCCAACAGACCCTGGCACTATAAACAAGGTAGAAATGATAGTCAATAAAATTACAATTAGGTGCCCTGACTATCAGCATTCCTGTGTGCTCACAATCAAAGGAATCAATACCTAACACTGAAATTTCTCCACTACTTTCTCTAGTTTTATATTTGCCATTTATTTTTTTATTTAGCTTCCCCAGTTGATTCCACCAAGGCCATCTTTAATAAAAAGCAGTTCCAGTCGCTGGCTATGGCGCAATAGGAACCAAGTGCAAGAGAACCAGGGAGGCCTACTGGTTACCGCCGAAATTAAAGTGCAGGGAGAGAAAACACCGGGTTCACCAAGCAGTTAAGGGACTGGACGCTGTTGTTCACGCCCAGTCAATGTATAGAAAGGATAGGGTATGAGCTAGTGGCTATTGCTCCTCCAGAGCTCCTTGCCACGGAGGAGTCCCTAACGTTATACACTTCAAGAGAATTCCCCTACCTGCTACAATGTTAGAAGTGGCATCTCGTGACAAAAGACAGCAGCAATTCACGGCAAAGACAAGAACTGCTGCTGTGTCCAGGAACCCATACCCACTTGTCTTTCTGCAGGCACCACACCACGTCTGTCTGAGCACTGTCCAAACAAAGGAATTCAAGTGCCACTGCACTTTGCCAGGAATGCGCACAAACTGCTCTGGGCAGATTATTGAAAAACAGCTCTTTTAATAATTCTTCAATATCACCTCTGGGAATTTTCATACACACCTACACACGAATCATGCTGGTGATTTAGTGAGAGTAACAGCTTGCCAATGAAAACAAGCATCCTCACTGTATTTGTGAAATTTACTGGTTTCACTCCTCTAGTGATATAGAGCACAAACTTCTTTATGTCTCCTTATTCCAAACATCCATCATTCATAGGCTATGGAAGAGCCCCTCTCCAAGTGTACAGAAGTTTCAGCGTTGAAATGGATGACTGTAGATTGGACCCTTCATTACCAAAGGGATGAAAAATGTAAGCTGCTGTAACACTTCTTTAGGTGTACTTTACTAACAGCGTGCACGTACCACCAACCTATAAAAACTGGTACACATATTTGGGAAACGGTCACTTCTAGACAGGAATCACAGAATCACTAAGGTTGGAAAAGACTTCTAAGCTCATCCAGTCCAACCGTCAGCCCAACCCCACCGTGCCTACTGAACCACGTCCCCAAGTGCCACGGCCACACATTTGTTGAACATTTAAGACAATGTATCTAAATGCCCATATAAGATAGAAACTTAATACTTTGAGCAGCTCCTGAGAGCAGTAGGTTCTTGGATTTTAGGGTGTTTTACATTTGTATGAGAAAGGCTTTGGTAGATGTTTTGTAACGCAGCACAGACCAAGAAGTGCCTTGCCTTTTGCATGAATAGAAAATCCTTAATCTTAAGCTGTCTAAACACAAGATATCATCCATGATAAATGCCCTTCTCCATCTGTGACACTTCCCTCATTCTATTTTCCATACATAATAGGTACAAATCACACAATAGATGAAAAGGAAAAACAGCATTTTGCCTAATCATTGTCTGTTTACAATAATCAGAGAGAAAAAGTGAATGACTCTTACAATGACATTTTATAGCTTGTTTCCAATCAATGACAGTTATTTTGAAAGATTCATGTACATTTAGAATCAATTATGAATGGAAGGGAAAATGAAAAAAGGTGACTATTACTGGCTTGAGGTTTGTTCATTTGAGAGTTGTATTTTTTCTGCGTTGCCAGAGTCTCCTAAGTGAGAGCATGGTTGAGTTCTGCAATAAATGCCTCTACAGAATTATTCACTATCCTCAGGAATCAGTCTGGTAACTTTAAAATTGGATGTATTTATTTCTAAAACACATCTACCGTGTTTCACGTGAATACTAGATGTTAAGGATATTATTTTTGAACTGCTTTATGTACTATGCTACTGTGAAATGCAGCTCTCGCTACAAGGAACTTCTTTTATTTTATGCTTCTGAAAGATATAGCATTTAAACATTTAGCACACAGAGCTAAAAAAGGGGAAAGTATTAAAAGGCATAATAACTGAAACTCCAAACACTCCAACCACAATAAAGAAATCTGAATTTGAAACACATGTCTTCGTTCTGAGAGCGAGCTGAGGCAGCGGAGAGTGGGACAGGGAGCTCAATGAACTGAGGGAGTCGGCACTGAAAGTCTTCCAATGGCAAAATGTCCTTGGGGTGGCTGGGGGAGAAGAGACAAAGGGAGACAGGCAGCAACTTTCTGTGGTTGTTCTCAGCTCCCTTGTTCTGCCTTTCAAGGCAGAACTTGTTCCTTTTTAGAACAAGAGAGGAAAAATGGGTATGAAGTGGACAGAAATCCAATCATAGTGAAACAAGGCTCCTCTCTAACTTGACACAATTCTTTTGTGATCTGTCCCCCACCTAAGCCTCCCACCGACTGTTGTCACCACTCGGCTCCTTAGCTCATGGGTTTTTGTAGTTAAAGCAGTCTTAATCATAACATTGCATGTATGCTTTTTGATACACTAAATGATATTTCTAAGTTTTAAACACTCCTTTCACCCAGTTTGGATATTTTATAATTTCAAACAGAAGAAGGTTTGCACTTCACAGTCCCAAGAGGCCTCTTTCATCAGCCCCAGAATGCTAGGAATTACATATTTCTAAGTAAATTTCCAAGTAGGAGGAGAGAGACAAAGAAAATTTTAATGATGACACGTCATTCATGTAAAAATCATAATCCCATAAAAAGTACTTGACCTAAACAATTGGGGTTCCAGTTTGCACAGGAGCCACACTGAGGAGCTGACCTTATCAAGTAATTTCAACTTTCTTGCCTTTGCTTTTAATAAGGCTATTAGAAGGAATAACAGCAATTGAAATTATGGTTTGTGAAAGAAAATATGAAATCTTGATTCCTCACATTTCCATGGATAAACTTGTCTCACAAACCAGCTTCTCCATTGACAAACACGCAATAGCACTCATGGAGCTCCATCAAGAAGGCACAACTAATGACATGCTGTGGAGCACAATTATTTTTCCTGTGGTTACCCACTGTGAAAATAAGATGGTCCCCGGTCTAGCCCTACATTTAAAATTTTAACAGTATCCCTGCCTTAATGATACACAGAGATAGAGTTAGATCAGTGTAAGTGATATCAAAATCCTCTCTTAATTTAAATTCTTACAACATTTCATATTCAAAGAGAGCTAAAATGAATCCAAATCGTTTCTTTTCATCATGTAATAATAGCAAAATTTTGATTCAAATTTATAATTATTTTGCATCTCCCCTCCAAAATGAAGTATTTTATATAGCTAACGTTCTAGTAAGTTCAGTTTTAACAAAATGCACACTCGAGTCTTAAGGATTACCACTAACGAAGGAAAAAATGCAAATTAAAGGATCAAATGACAATGTCTTCATCTGTCAATACACGTAGTAATAAAACAAAAATTACAAACCAGAGTGTAAAATCTCCATATCTCTTTTGAACTCTTTATATTTGGATACCACACCTGAGTCCTCTACCTGTTCGAGATATTGTCCATACCCAGAAGTGGGAGGAACTTTACTTGCAGGTATAATTACCCCTCCCTGCCTGGCTACAGGGGCTGCTGATAATACAGCTCTCGAACATCACAATACCCCTAATGGAGCTCTAAGACTTAGCAAAATCAGAGTCATAAAACGTTGTCTTTTCACAGACATTTGAACACATTGTTTATGCGGAGACCTCTTCCTCTGCACAATTCCTTGCAGCCCCAGAGATAGACTGCAATAGAAAATTCCTGGCAGTTGGCTCTCCTGATACATGTCTTTTCGCTAAATTCCCTCCATATGCCTCATGAAGGAATATATGATCTATAATTCCGGTCTGAATGGAAACATTTCTGTATTTTGCTATGAGGATTTATATCACATTAACAACACAAACATGCAATATTTTTTCCTTTCCTGATTCTTTTTTGTGCAACTTCTCAATCCTTTAGCTGCTTTGGCGTTAACTATTAAACTGCCGGAACGACACCCAAGCCACAGAGCAACTCGGCTGAAGTAGAATTTATCCTGCAATGTGCAAATGCACGCCTGAAAGAATTTCCAGTGTGAACTGAGACCACAAAGGACTTTCACCAATGTCAAAAGAGCACTAGTGTGGAGAAGGTGCGGCACCTCCCTGTTTGGTGATGAGACACTAACCAGCTTTAGTTCTGATAAGATGCTTTACCTGAGGTATTCAATTACATCCCTACCAGACGGTGCTGAAGGAATATTTAAAGTCTGCTTTGTCCTTGACTCTTGATTCTGCATGTCAAAACCACTTAACTCAAACCCTTTTGGATTACCAATACTGCATTAAGTTCATTGACTCCTGTACCAGATTATCCAGGACTAGATGAACTGATAACGCACACAGAGATATTGATGCTGCTTTAATATGAGACAAAACCAGCACAGCTTTATCAACATTTTAATTTTGGGGAGGAGGGTGAATGGGCTGTGAGAGAATAAACAGCTCTCTCATAAAGCCCGCAGTCAAGTATTTTATGGATCCCACCTTGAAATGATTGTGAAAATTCAGAAATTTAGTGAAATACATAGATCAAGAAAATGCTCTTATTTGAGAATTTCTGGTTTATGAAACCACAGGAGTGTCCACACTAATCTACAGCTCCCCTTGCTGGGGCAGCTGCTGAACTGCACCCAGCAGTGGCAAATAAAGTATTGGAAACATTTAGACTTGCAAAGTGTGCATCACACGCGTGCGCTGTACACAACGAGCCTCGGTGCTGTACACATTGTTTTGAGAAGGAGCTTCCCCAGCACAAGACAGATTTCAGATGACACTTCAATGCTGAAAATGAAGAGATGACCACACCAGAAGACAAACACATACACCAAGTGTCTTCTGCCTTCCAGGTTTCTACAGACTGAACTTTGATGAGTGGAGGGAATCCTCGCTTTTCTTCCTTATCCCACTCTGAGAGATGTCAGCAAACATTCTGTTATTCAAAATGGTGATGGATGAGACTCAAAATCCAGTTACAGCTTTACTCAAAAGCATAACCAGTCCTTGCGCGCTCACTAGAAATGAGAACGCCACAGCACACCTCGTTCAGGCCACTGTGAAGTTAGTGCTCTGTGCTCTTGCACAGAACCAGGCACTGCTACTGTTGGGCAACTGTAGGGGCTCCTGTACTTTAACAAAATCTAGGTATCTCAGTAAATATAAATATGATCTTTTTTTTGCAAGGTATTATCCATTATAGCTGTCATCAGTTATTCAGATATACCCATAAACACACGTGTGTAAAAGGTTTTCTTTCCTGAAATGCCTTGGTAGCTTTCATAACAAAGGCTAAAACACATGGTATCTCAGTCAACTGAACTCAATACAACAGCAATTGCTTAGATAGATGATTCAACATCATTTCTCATTTCAAACACAAGGTGCTCATGTTGCAGCACCCAGTGTTTGGATGGAATTTCACCCACAGAAATATCTTCTTTTTCCTTGACCTTTCTGGTTCTAATTTTCATTTTCAGGTAACTCAGTGTGTCTCACGCTTTTGTCTGGATAAGTCTATCTTCATGAGTTATCTTAACACCACGGTGGAGATACAACAGATAATAACGTAGCTGGAGTGTGATACTGCAGTGGTTTTTGACACAAACATGAGACTCTTGGTTTGGGTATGAACACAGTCGTAGGTGTACAACGCACACTGCTGGACAAGTTTTGTAGAGAAAGACAAATCCTGTCCAGGGGAAATAACACCACAGGCAGCTCAATCTTCTCATGACAATTTTTACTTGAACCAAGTGAAACTTTGAACGTGCAATACATTTTTCTGGTTAAAAGCAGTGCATATGAGTTATGATCACTCGTTTGGATAAGAAGTATTTCTATATTCCTTTCTCTTCAATCAGTTTGTATTCCTGTCTTAAAATAACTGTCACAAGTGGCTCAGGTTCTCAGGCACGGGCAGAGGCTCCCAGAGAGGTGGTTGGGTCACCATTGCTGGAGGGGTTTAAAAGATGGGTAGATGAAGCGCTTAGGGATGTGATTCAGTAGTGGACAGGGACGGTTGGGCTTGATGATCTCAAAGCTCTTTTCTAACCAAGCGATTCTATGGTTCTATGGCTTAAAAATATAATAGAAAAGTAAACAGAAAGCAAGCATATGTAAATCAACAAACATCTACATAAAAACTATAGATTTTTTTATATGCCTCTGACACCTTTTGACCACATATTGACCATTTGTGACCATTTTGCTCAGACTAAATCAATCAATAATTTGCCCATCCAGAATGTAAAACAGAATTTTTTGTCTCCTACAAAAATGATAATTCAGAATAAGATGAGGAGATATTATTGCTATAAGCTCACAGTGTGGATATCAACACAGCAGCGAGACCAAACCACACTGGAATGATAACTGTGAACTTCAGAATTATTATTGCTGCTAGCAAAGTATTTAAAAATGTTTTGATGGTCCAAGGCAAGTTTGACATATTTATCAATTTTCAGAGGAGTCTGGAGTGATTACATTTAGGGGTCAGGCACTTTAGGGTCATTGTGAGACCACAGATCTTACTTTCAAATTAAGAACAAGAGAAATGATAACCAAACACCCACCCACACCCACACACACACACAAGTGACTGGTTGGTACAGGGATTCATGGGCTTAGTCTGGCGCTCAGTGAAACGAATCCCACTTACCAGGCATGATTTTCCTGACAAATAACCTTGATAGGTAAAGGTAAAGCACACAGACAATTTACTGGCATTACAAAGTTCTTCAAGGTGCGTGCCAACACTCATCCTCTTCAAAATAAAGCAGGGAGCACCAGGTCTCATATTACAAAGTATCTACAATTACAGAACACTTTCCAAAATGCTAACAATAAATCTAAACCAGAAATCAATACTATTAATTTGTGAGATGGATGCTGAAAAAATCAAAGCTGCCACCGTTCAAAAGTGTTAAAACATAAACACAACGGAAATCATAAATGTACTTTAAAACTCAATTTAAAAATACCAGTTACAAGTTTTTCTAATCTAAATTTAAGAACCATGTTGCTTATTTATTCCTATGAAAAAGGACACAGCAGATGAATTCTGAATTATGTTAACAGACCTTTTCTCATCCACAGAAACTGCTGGCTTAATGCCCAAGGAATACAATAGCCACATGTTCGCAATCTTTAATTATCCAATTAATGTAGTGTCATTTTAGCAATTAGTTCAGATGACCATATGTAACTTTTTACAAATAGCTCTTTCTTACTATGACCAGAATGCCAAATGTACCGAGATGTGTTTCTATTAAATGCCCAAGTTGGACATCAGAAGGGCTTCCTTAATCCCCTATGTTTAACACACTGTAACTTTCACTATTAGACCCTCTCAGAAATGGATTTAATTTCTTAAGGAAGGCTGATTTTTGCAGACTTATTCTTTTGAACCTGCAATCTAAACTGCATATTTTGTTATCTCCTGGAAAAGAAGAACACGGTGGAGATGAGGTCCCAGTGGAGCTGTCACAGACCAGCTGGGTTCAGTTCTGGTCGTGTCTTCAGACAAAAAATGAAAACTGGCACGATATCACATATGTGTAGACACCACACAGCCCCCACCCCCACATTTCTTACCAAGCTCTACAGAGCTTATCAGCTGTGTGTCACGAGTACGTGGGAGGGGTGAGGGCACAATGCCTCCATGCTTCTCAGCATCACCACAGAAGCCCAGCGCGGTGTGCTCCCGTGTGCGGTTCAGGGCCAGCGGGCTGCTGCCAGATCAGCTCTGCAAAGGCAATGATCCGAAGCACTGTGTCCCTTCATCGACCCAGAGGAGGTGGTAGGACCTCACCAGCGCAGAGGGACCCTAAGAGACACAATGGCTCCTTCCTGCAAAGCCATTATGCTTATTGAACACGGCTTAGCCCACCTGACCCAGTTCTCTATCCCGTGCAGTGCAGCTTCAGTTGCACTCCAGAAGAAATGAAAACAGGGGTGTAGATTATGTTACACTCTCCCTTTTTTGAAATATATGGCATTGGCCATGGCTGGAAGGAAAGAAACTGGCTTACATAGGGTCTGGTCTCAAACACAACTTCTAGTTGCTCCAATGATGCAATTTAAATAAACTAACAAAGAACAGAGACCGGCAGAGCTGACTCCTGAGCTCAGCACAATGGAATACAATACAAAGCCAAAGGTGAAAGCAGAATGTCTGCTGGAAATTAATACAAAACACTTTGTTTATTACCTGGCCATCACAGTATTAAGCACTAAACAAATTCACAGAGAACTATTTTCTGTCACAGCATTTCTCTGAAGCAAAAAGTTAACTTGTTTTCTCCTTAGGATACTCAAATTATAATCAGCAATATCCAGGTAATTGTTGGAGAAGGGAAAGGAAAAAGCAATTGGTGCATAAATACTTTGGATTTCTATTGTTTATACAACTGTATTTCGATGAAGGAATACATTCAGAAACACACAGAGGTGTTTCTGCTCCTTAATTGCCTTCATTTCTCTCTAAGGAATCTTAACACATAAGAACTGCAAACATTTTAATGTAAAACTCATACCAGCCTGAACGAAAGAGTTAGCATTATATTTTTCTGTCACTATAATATATGAATACTAAAAATGTTGAGTTATAAGCCATACCACTGTAGATCATTTTATTCAGAATAAGAAATTATTTTTTCATCTTTTGTTCTGTCCTTCACTTTGACTACCTGCCCACATTTCACATGCCCTGTTTTACACCAGGTTTATCAGAAAAACAAAGGCAACTCTGGTCTCTGATACCAGTTATGGCTTCCCACATACATCTCACACCAGTCACAAACCTGCTGGATGTGTCACCTAATGGGGTTTGTTAAGGATTCTTTCAATTACGCGTAAGGGCCACAAAGCTGGTGAAGGGTTTAGAGGAGAAGTGGTGTGAGGAGCGCCTGAAATCACTGGGTCTGCTCAGCCTGGAGAAGAGGAGACTGAGGGGACACCTCATCGCGCTCTGCAACTTCCTCACATGGGGAGGAGGAGGAGCAGGCACTGAGCTCCTCTCTCTGGTGACAAACAACAGGAGCCAAGGGACTTGCAGAAAGATGCCAGGGGAGAGTTAGGTTGGGCATTAGGGAAAGGTTCTTCACCCAGAGGGTGTTGGAGCATTGGAACAGCTCCCAGGGAAGCAGCCACAGCCTGACAATATTCCAGAAGCATTTGCCCAATGCCATCAGCCCCACAGGGTGAATGTTGGGGTGTCCTGTGCAGGAACAGAAGCTGGACTTGATGATTCTTGTGAGTCCCTTCCAACTCAGGACATTCCATGATAGCGGAGCAGACCAGCTGTCCCAGCCGCACTCCAGGGGTTCCCACTGACAACAGGGACTGTAACACCCACAGGAAAAAGAGAATAATGTTGTCCTGGGGGATAGAAACTTGTGGGGATAAACTGGCTCTGTAACTTGACTCCTACCACACATTCTCAGACAGAAAGTAATAAACCCTTTAACCACTGGGCCCATTTACACCAGATTCCCACTCGGATTACAACCCGGCCCTCTGTATGGATGATGTTGGAGAAGGAGAAAGCACCGGGAATGAGTACAGGTTGTGGGCACGGCAGCGCGCTCCTGCGCACAGATACACATAGAAACAAGTGAAAAACACTCAGGCATTTCCCTTGATGGTGAAGTTTCCCATCGCCTGGTCTTCCCTGCAGAAGTCTGTGAAGAACGAAGGGACAGAGGAAGCGCGTTTATAAGATTCTTCAGGATTACTCTGATTACCTCTCTCTTGCAAGCGCAGAGTATATTGAAGTCTCTTTAAAAAATTCATACAGGAGAATCATTCTATGCAACTGTAAGAAGAAAATGTCAGACAACATTCCCAATTCAATATTACATTGTGCTTCAAGAAAAGATTTCCATATACTCTAGATTAAAAAAAGTCTCATAAATAAATGATAATCCATTGCTTGCACTGAAAAATGAAAAATAATTTTCTGTTTGCATTTTACTCTGCGGAGTAAAATTTAATCTCTCTTTTAATATAGTCTTTGTATATACAGAGAAGTAAGAAGATGGAATCTTATGAAAATTGATTTTTTTTACATGGTTAAGAATATTTCTATCGGTGTTTATCTAGAAATCTTACTTTTATGAGCGCTGGAATATATCATATATTGATAACTTAAACACATTATTTCAAACAAATTATGATAATGTTCCTTTATTTTAAAGAGAAAGGATAAAACCTTGGGTTGTAACATTAAGCAGCATAGAGACGATGAAGAAGAGGGAAACTCCTAAGAGGTTGCTACATCTGGCCACAGTTCAACAGGAATCTGTTAGTAATTTTACGGAATTTATTGTAACAAGACTTCTCTCTATTTTACATAAATCTAAAATAATATAAACATATACGGTATATGTGTGCATATTTATAAATAAATTTACATTTTAAGTACCATGATGTGTTAGTGTTGCACAGAATATAAATTATATAGAACAAACTACCTATACCTAAACTCACAGGTGGGATTAGAAGCATGCTGAGCTGCTTTTATTTGATACAAGAAAATCAAATCAAATGTTGGTTCTCATAAAAGAACTTCTTTAAAAAAATGAACTTCTAAAATGTTGAAATAAATTTCCCTGATAATGTTTGATTTATCAGGGAAAAAACCCCTACATAATTCACAATGAAACATCCTGGGTTTATCTTTTTTATGGGAAAGCAGTTGAAAAACAGGTTAGAGTCACAATTCTGTGAACTCCTCTTGCTTGTGATCTGGGAGCAGCCTGGTTTAACTCCCGTCTCTGGCCGGGTGATCGCTGTGCGGCCGCTGAGGGCCACTCACTCCTTGACACAACTCCACTCTCTGTAAGGAACCAAAGTTTCACTGAAACATGTCCCAGAAACCCAGGGGTTCACTTCCCAGCCAAAAAGCAGCAGCAGCCAGAAGGGTCACGTAGACGGGGCACTTCAGGACATGGTTTAGTCAGCACAGTGGAGTTGGGCTGACAATTGGACCTGGATGAGCTTGGAGGTCTTTTCCAACCTTAGTGTTTCTATGATTCTGTGATTCTATTTATCATGATATCTATTATCTCATGTTATCTATTTATTTCTGGCAAACTGCTTCATAGGAAATGTGGTGGTTCTGTCCATCCCAGAATAATGTATCACAGTATCACAAGGCTAGAAAAGACCTTTGAGATCATCAAGTCCAGCCTATGACCCAACACAATTTACTATGTTTCTGTGAACGCATTCACTCACTGAGAAAACCTTGCTTCCAGCACTTCCCAAGGAAGAGTTGCACTGTCCTGCAACTGTTCCATAGGAGCTTGCGTTAACACCCACAGAATCACAGGATCACGGAACAGATTGGTGGGAAGGGACCCCAAAGCCCATCCAGTTTCATTCCCTGCCGTGTACAGGGACATCTCCCGCTGGATCAGGGGGCTCAAACCCCATCCAACCTGGCCTTGAACACCTCCAGGGACGGGGCAGCCACCACTGCTCTAGGCAACCTGGGCCAGGGCCTCCCCACCCTCATATCCTCCTTCCAATCAAAACCAGTACAGGTTGAGGAACCTGCAAGGACTTCCCAAAAATTTAGACATTCTGGAGTGACAATTTTTTAGTCTTAGATTTAGCTCTAGAAATTACTCCCAGTAAGACACACAGATAGGCATGTGATGCTGTTACATCAGCATTTAACTAACCTGGGCCTATGTAGGAAAATATTATATAACTCATGTCACAAAAATGTAACAAGATGCTGTCAGTGTGCAAATGTGATGGCAATGCCCTTTTAGGCAACTTGCATCCAGCTATAAGAATATTTCCAAAAGTGTGAAGATTATTTCTATAATGGCACCAAAGTCCCACATTTTAAATGGGAATTCTCACTCATTACTCTCCTCACTGCAGGAAGCACTAATTTTCCTGCTCATTGGAAGCTTAATAAAAGTGCTATATTTTGTCCCTAATTGTGATTAATCAGTGTGGCACTGTGAATGCCAGCGATCCCTTTTCAAACATGGCAATTTTCAAAATTTGGCAAAGTGCACACGTTATGCAAATTACTTCATAATTGTACTGTGTGCTAAAAGAAAGGAACAGAACTCCAGGCAGGAACCCAAGCCGTTCTGCAGGAGAAGTCCTATCCTGGCCAATGCCAGGCATGGGCAAACAACTCAACTGCACAGTGCAGAGCCAGCTGAGAGCACAGAAACCTGGTTTCTGCCACCTCTTCGCTGCACACTGAGCCAGTCAGCACCACCATGGACACTGCAGGATACGAGGGACAGAGGATCTTGGTGAAAGGACAATGGACACATGGAGCAGGGAGATTTGGTGGAGGTCCCACAGCACCTCTGTTATTACCAATAGCTCCTCTCCCATCCCAATCCCAGATCAATCTGAATGACTTTGGAAACATTTCAGGAACACTGCTGCAAGGTTTACACACAGCTAATTCACCCAGAGGGTGGTGGAGCACTGGAACGGCTCCCCAGGGAAGCAGTCACAGCCTGGCAATATTCCAGAAGTGTTTGACCAACTCCCTCAGCCACACGGTGTGAATGTTGGGATGTCCTGTGCAGGAACAGGAGTTGGACTCCATGATCCTTGTGGGTCCCTCCCTCAGGGCATTCTGTGATTCTAATTCGTTAGAGAACTTGTATCAACACACACCTTGCTGATAAAGTCTACTGTAAAATAAAAGGCAAAAACTGAAGAAAAATCTGCTGCTTAGGTCTAAAAAGCTGCAATGCCACTGGGTTATTAATTCTTTAAACAGAATAAAAATAACCTTGGATTCTTCCTTGTCTTAAAACATAAAACAGTATCCAGAGACGGGATACATCTTCCAACTATTGGAAGCATCATTTTGCAATGCTTTCTCATCCCTAATGAAACTGAGATCCTGGTAAGTGTGAAAGTAAGACACAAAAACCTTATAGTGATGGCTTCTACTAGACGACAGAATGAACACACAGCCCAGCTTGGAATACTCACCTGTCCCTGGAAGCTAGGATTTTTCTTAACAGGAATAACAACTTTCTTATTTGTTTTGTAGCTGACAGAGCATGACAGCAATAACCAGAGTGCAAGTGTAAACATGGTACTAGTTTTGACAAAGCTTATTTGAAACCAGGCCTATGAGGTGCTCAGGGATGTGGTTTAATAGTGGACAGGTATGGTTGGAGTTCATGATCTCAAGGGTCTTTTTCAACCAAACAATTCTATGATTCTATGATTCAATTTAAAAAATAAAGAGAAAGTTTATGCTATATTTCTGGAAATTGGTGTCTGACAATAACCCATTCGTTTCTGCCTCTTGTTTTCAAAAGCCTGGTAGATCAAATTCAGAAATGTGGAAACGCTCACTTTGAGGCACACCAAAATGTGGTGATCAAGCAACCCGTGTGTGTCAGCACAACATATCTCCCAGGCGTGCAGCGGGTGCTGGCAGGGCTCTCCAAAGTGGGTTTCTGCTCGCTGCTCTGGGTTGCAATGACTTCACGGCGCAGCCATCTGGCCACACGCATTAGAATACACTTCAGAAACCCACAAACATTTTATAGCCACACTCTCCGATGTGCGCTAAGTCCAGCGACGGTAGCACACACCCGAGTTCTGTATGTAAATAAGACAAAGACTAATAATGCCTTCAATTCTTCGAGCGCAGAGGCTGCCATAGTAGGGAACACAGCAACACATTTTCCATTACACCTAAGATTAATAAGCCTCATGGAGACCTGGAAAATCTGACAGAAAACAAGGGCAATATGATGTTCATTTCTGTTTCATTAAGCACGGGATGAGCTGATGGATCTCTCCACACTTTGTCACTCCGTGCTGCTAATGGCTCTTTGACATTATTATTCACCACGGGTGAGGCTGTGTAACCTCAGCCCACGCCGGTGAGCGTTTCAGAAGTGGTCCCACCGGCAACTGCTTCAGAGAGGTTACCTGAAGCATATGGTGCTCTCGGCTCAAGTGAGAGCGGATGAATCTGACCAGAAAATAGTGTTAGTGAAGGATTTTTGTAATGTGCAGATAGCTGGTGAAGGGCACTTTAGTGGATACAAAGGCTTAATGCAGCAGTTAACTGCTCTGTTTTCTAGCAGACTAAATACTCTAAATGATGTTTCTAAATGATATTTCTTCATCCTCTTTATTTTTATCTGCGTATCTTTAGCTCTGAGGTAAGTTTTGCAATGTTACTTTTTCAAAGCAAGCAAATAAAATACCCAAAAAGGGACCCTCTGAGGAAAAGGAACAGATTGTGTGCAGCCAAGAGGCCCAACACCTCCTGCAGATGTGACACAGAATGAGAAAAGCCATGGCAGAGGCAAAATAATCTCAACACAAGGAAGTTTATTATTATTGTTTCTTAATAATGTCATCAGGGGTTTAGTTGTTCTAATGTAGTTCTAGAACACAGTCATCCTCTACATTCCCTTTCTTTCAGAACTGAGTATGTCATATTAAATTGGAAAATAAATAACAGTGTCAAACACAACCACAATTCTCACAGGAATGAACCATTTCTGTGTACCTTCCTGAATGAAAATTTCAAATGAGAATATTCATTTGAAATTATTCCAAAGAATGACAGTTCTTTCCTTTTACTCAACATGCTCTCATTTGTGAAACTCTGAGCATTACAGAAATATGATTCAATATTACTGTCCTTGTGTTATCATAGAATGGTTGGGGTTGGAAGGGACCTTAAAGCCCATCCAGTCCCACCCCCTGCCATGGGCAGGGACAACTCCCACTGGATCGGGGGCTCCAAGCCCCATCCAACCTGGCCTTGAACACCTCCAAGTGTGGGGCAGCCACCACTGCTCTGGGCAACCTGGGCCAGGGCCTCCCCACCCTCACAGGAAAATATTTCTTCCTAAGATCTCATCTCAATCTCCCCTCATTCACCTGAAAACTGTTCCCTCATCCTATCCCTGCACTCCCTGATCAAAAGCCACCCCACCACCCCCACCACCCCCCCCTCCAGCTTTCCTGGAGCCCCTTTCAGTACTGGAAGGCTGCTCTAAGGTCTCCCTGGAAGAAACAGTTTTACAGAGAGTCCAAAAAGGCACAAAGACACATAAGAGCTATTAGAAGAGATGTGCTGGACATAGCTTTCCTTTTAACAAATCAAATTCTCTTTCCAGCTCCCCCTGGGTTTATACACACTTAGGTTTTGCCATTTGAAAATGTGACCTGGGCACAATTCTCTCTCTGAACCAAATCTAATTCAGACAAAGAAGTCAACAAAACTATTCCTCGTGGCAGATGTTCAAAGTGGCACTTGTGCAAAGCAGCACACTGGCTGTGGACTGCGTCATGGACCGTTCCAGTAGTTCTTGTACTACTACATAACCACTACACTGAGTTGCTGATGATTTTCCTGCACGAACCTACTGACTTTTAAGATCACTACACACTGATTTTTTATTTAAATTCGGCAGCTTATAAAGAAAAATACCAATACCATTGTTAAAAGCACCTATAACTTCATGCAGAAGTTATAAAGCTTCATAGAAGTGCAAGTGACTCATGATGTCCAAGTGGTGTCCAAGTGTGCAAGCCCTCATGTTTGAATTTAGATGGGCATGGGACTTTTCTGTCCAACTGCAAGTAAACAGCAAAGACTGAGACTTTCATATAATAGAGATCAATACATAACTTACAAAACAATAACAAAGGACTTTCCATCCAATAAATATAATTAATGAACCAGCTTTGAGAAAATGACTATCTGCCTGTAGGAATTACACAAATAGGAAAATGGACCATTATGTAAAAACATAAATCACTGCAGATCATGTGTTTAACTACACTTTCAGGTTAAAAAAGCAAAATTAATATCACCAATCATTCCAATTCATGCCATAAACCAGAAAGTTTTGGCTAAGTTCAAAATTATATATTAGATTTCCACAGACAAACATGATGATTCCGCAATTTTGGATAAGGATTGGCTTTCTAAAGACTTACCCGACAACCTGAAAACAGAAATTTTTATAACCAATGCAGTTCATTACATGAGGACTGCTGCCGGAGCTGCAATGCAAATTCTGTTCTGTCTTGAGCAGAGTCCAAAACTAATGTGGACATGGTAACCATCGCAGGAGATGAAAAGGATAGGCTTTTTGCTACAGCATGGAGATGTCTTTCAAAATCTGAGATGGAAGCAAAACCTCCAAGGTTTAACTAAGTCAAATGCTGGAAACCTCAAACATGAATAGCAGCATGCCAGGAAATTGAAGTTACTAAATTAAAACTATGGCATACGCTAATGACAGTCAATTGTGGTTTTGATATCTGGGATTCCTTGGATACATTGAAATCAATTTGATTTTGAGGAGAAGTTGTATTAATAAAAGCACAAAAAAAGACTCAGGTCCATTGGACAGAGTTGGCAGCAAACACGAATCGCGTGTATGAAGCCCCTCACTGCCCTGCACTCGCACATCTGTCTTTGTCTGCTGTCTTTGAAACAAATTCCCCCCAGAATATGAACACGACTGCTCATGTAACATAATTTCCCAGAGAAAGAAAAAATACCATTTACAAGTGTCTTTGTTATAATGCTACTTAAAGAAACATTCATTTCAATGTCACTAATTTCACCGGCGCAAACTTTGAAGGCAGAACAATATAAAAACTGCAGACTCCAGTGACAGCTGAAGAATTGGGGTGATCCGCACAAACCAGCACAAACGGAGCAAAGAGAAAGGCGAGTGGATTGGTATCGCATTCCTGTATGCTTGGGGTCACAAAGATGAATGTGCAGGAGATTCTTTTGTCCGTTTGTAGCTATAATTTCACACACTAAGAACAAAATTGTGGTCTCTGATATGCTCACAGAAGTCCCTCTGGAATCAAGGAGAATTACACGGCTGCATCTAAGGGCAGAATTTGGCCCTAAGTCATTAGTTAGAACTCTCTGCTGAAACCCCACAGAGAATCAGGGGTTCCAGAGGACGATGAGGATCAAACTGATGGAGCACACTCAGAGATTTACTCTCACAGGAGACAATCAAGTACTCAGACATTCCAAAAACCACATCTGCAAAGATAAAAACCTTTACCGGACTAACACACCGTATTTGTGGAGGCTGCTTTCAGTTCAAACAGGCTTAAACAGCATTGAAAACAGTGGCATCGTACTGAGAATTTAGAGGAGAAAAAATAGTAGCCTGAGATTTTCGATCTACACAGATGAGCGTGCCAACTACTAACAACCATTTCTCATTAAAAGATAAACTCAGAGAAAGAAAAATAACTTCAGCACAGCCACTGTATGTATGATGCCCATGGCCACAGGGAATCCTAAATCTGTTGAAGAACTGTGCTGTCCTCAGCTGCAGGATGAGTTCGTGAAGTTAATTTACCAAAATTTCCTGCTACTTTGGAAGATTTTTGAGCTGCGTGTACAAGCTCCAGGAAGACCTCAGAGCAGCCTCCCAGTACTGAAAGAGGTTCCAGGAGAGCTGGGGAGGGGCTCTGGATCAGGGAATGCAGGGACAGGACGAGGGGGAATGGTTTTCAGCTGAAAAAGGGGAGATTGAGATGAGATCTTAGGGAGAAATGTTTTGCTGTGAGGGTGGGGAGGCCCTGGCCCAGGTTGCCCAGAGCAGGGGTGGCTGCCCCATCCCTGGAGGTGTTCAAGGCCAGGTTGGATGGGGCTTGGAGCCCCCTGACCCAGTGGGAGGGGTCCCTGCCCATGGCAGGGAGTGGCACTGGATGGGTTCTAAGGTCCCTTCCAATCCAAAACATTCCATGATTCTATATCCCTATGTATTTAAGCATGCGTGTGCTCATGTTTTAGTGTGGTTTCCTACTTTCTGTTCCATACACACTGCCTGTGCACTAATGAACGCCACTTCCGTTGTTTGCACTAAAATCTCATATCTATTATTTACTTTGAGCTGTAAGCAAGCAGTTGATGCAAAACTAATTAAAAGCAGTATTCTCTTAAATTTTTAATGTTAGTATTTATCAACATTTTTTGTGTCCTTTCCTACCTTCAGACAAATTATTCACTTCTATGATAAGTACAGTCTGGTTTATCTTAGATATTTCCAGGGCACTGGCAGTACTCATGCTCTAAAAACCAAATCTCTGCTTCTCGTCAACAGTCATGATAAAATTTTTCCTTTGTGTTTCAAGGACTGACAACAGTCCAGTTCATACTTGCTGAAAAGGAACTGCTTAAAAATAAAATCCACACTATTTAATTCTAAACTCTGCTGTATCTGTGGCAGGATAGGCTGGCATTTGCTGTTAAAGCAGAAAATTACAAGAAGGGCCTAATTGACCCTCTAGTGTCTTTGAAAAATCCTGTCTGTTGTCTCTAATTGACCCTCTAGATACCTTTATGGAACAATGAATGAATCCTCAGTAAATAATGGACGGTGATGATTAATAGCCCTGGCTTGGGTGGACCTCTGCTGCACAGAGTTACGCTACTGAACCGGGGTTTTGGTTCTTTTACCATCACAGTTCTCTGTACTTCATAAACAAACTATTTTGAGATAACAAATATCCTGTTGTAAATAATGCAAGGAGATAAAATAAATAAAAATCTAAAATAGATAAAATTAGATAAATTAGAAAACATTAAATACTTCCTCATATAATGGAATAAACCCAGAATTTTTAGCATTATTCTAAACAGCTTTCCATCACGACCTTTTTTGTGTGTTTCAGTAACATATATTCATATGCTCGATTTAGAATGAAAAAAAGGGTTACCATAATGGAACCCCCTCAGAAGACATAATTTATTTCTTCACCATGCAATGTAGTCAATAATAACAATGTTGTATTTCTTTCTCTTGACTCCTCATTGCAATAAACACCTATGATACTGAGATACTTCTAGATTTGGTTTCATTATAATGCTGTCAGAAAACACTACGAAAACACCTCCAAGCACCTCTTCTCTTATTTAATAACTCTAATGTCTAATGTTTTCAGGATTGTCAAATTATAGACACAAATATGTTAAGTTACACCATTACTCTGAAAGACAACAAAGAAATCTTGCTGTGTTTTGAAAATAATACTTGCAACTCAGTAAAACAACCGGATCAATGCCAGTCCAAGAAATCACATGCAGCAACGACTGCTCACATACATCATCTTCCCTAAAGCACGATGATATTTGGTGATGCTATTGAAAATCACTTTCTAAAATCCAGCGTGACATAATGAATATTTCAAGAAAGTAAGAGACAAATCAACAAGTTCTCGCAACACATGTAACTAAAAAAACAGGGAGTTCGAACAAATTCCTTTCTCTAGATTCAAAAATACAACAACTGTTTCAGATCTCTCAGTGAAGAAACAGATCACTTTTCTCTGGTTTTCCACATCTCCGACTCTCTCAGGTGCAAGCTGGGACCTGCTGGCCTCTTTACGCACCTTTTATAGCCCCAGACAGAACCACAGGGCCTGAGGTTCAGCAGCAGCTTTGAACTGGTCTTGACAACACGCAGAGAACTCAAATAAATACAAGCCTTATTTTATCATGGGACAACTGACTTGACTAAGGTTGCAGAGAATATCTGTAAATTTAGACTATAGCTAACCTTAGATTATCTAAAAAAAAGTGGTATTTCAAATCCAATAGCCACAGCCCTCACAGCAGTTCCTTGCAACTACACTGAAATATGAGAAATGTTCCTTTCAAGGCTACAATTAATACAATACATATTTAATCGTGAAAACAAAACTTTGCTTACTGAAATCTGCCCTGCTCTTTAATGCAGTTCAGTTTCTCACAGGCATTTATCCTGATCTCCTCACAGAGAAGGCGTCTCTCGCTGCTGAGCCACTGACAGTTGCCCTCAGTAAAAATGTGAATGCTTTTAGAAAGATTATACAATTTAAGCAACTCAAGTCTGACGATGACTGTACCAACCTACCTGCAAACAAGCAATAACAGTGGGGAGAAGTTAACTGGGATGCAAGAATATTTCTTTTGTTCATTGATGCCAGGTGGGTGCAGCATCCCTCAAGACTGATCTAAATAAGCAGCTGAAGTCAAACTCCTGCTGGTGCTTCGACAGGCAGCAATATGATCCGGTATTTAACATGCTTCTAGGTGTTATGTTGATGTATTTATACCACTTTCCAAAACTCACAGAGTGACAGGACAGCTGAGGTTGGAAGAGACCTCTGGAGATCATCCAGTCCCCAGTGCTCAGAGCAGGGTCAATGAAGCAGGTTGCTCAGGAGCGTGTCCAGTTTGGCTTTGAACATCTACAAGGACAGATGCCCCAAGTTGCCCGGACAATCTGTTCCAGGGATTTACCACCCTCAAAGTAAAAGCTTGGGGTTTGTAATGTTTAAATAAAATGTTGTGTTATTAAATCTGGTACACATTTCCTCTTGCCCTGCCACTGGCCACCACTGAGAAGGGTCAGGCACTGTTTTCTTCATCTACACCATCAGATTTCTTACGGTTTACATTTCATCCACTAGAAACTTCAACTTAAGTTAAAGATGTATACATGGCCTCACATGCAAGTAAAAGTAATTTATAGACACACAGCTATCTAATTTACATGTTTCAGTCACTAATAGATGTCCAGTCCTCACAAAGAGATTTGAGATGAACTTGCTTCAGACCCTGAAACCTACGTTCCAAACCTGCGCTCCACATCCTTGGGCTTGGGCAAATAGCAAAACGTGACAGTGAGTGTTCAGTACGTAAATGCTAACACAAAGAGTACATTCGTACGTGCCAGCACTGTCATTCCTGCTCAGCACGCGCCATCAGCAGTGGCACTGTGGCGTGTATGCTCTGCGTACACCACTCGCTTTTGTGGCTCCTACTCATGGTACAAAAATGAAGTAGAGAAACTAATCCCCTTGTTTGACTAATAGTAAATATTTGATGTGAATTTATGTATCAGTAAACTATGAAAATATAAATATAATTAAAGAAATGTATTTACAACTACTTCAACAGGTCTTACTTATTGTGACAGACACAGTGGAAATTGCCTGTTCTCTAGAGGAAGCTCTATGAGAGTTGGTAGATTCATCACATAACACATAACATCATAACACAATTTACAGCAGGAAGTTGTTCATCTAAATAGTAGAAAATAGTAACCTTTGTACAACTGGGTTAAACTAGTCCTGCTTTAATGACAAGCAACATTTACATACAGCTTTGTTACCACAATAAATAGGGGTCTTAGTCTTTCATATTCATTCCTGGAGTGTCTCCACATCCCCAGCTGCTTCCACTACATCCATGGTTTTCCTTTCACTATCAGGGAGAACACAGCCAGTCAGCCGTGAGGTCTGTTTGAGCACCGAAAGATTGCAGGGTAGAACAGATGCTTCTACTCCAAGTAATTCTTTGCTTTCTACAGCGCATACTGAGACCAAACATTAGAAACCTGATTCAATTAGGAACCAGGCTGCTGAAACACCACATGCTGGTTTAGTTATAAGCCTGAACACAGAAACAAAAACTGTGCATTTCTCTTCAGCTCTGAAACACACCTATTTAGCTCTAACTATTTGCTCAGAGAAATCCCATGCTGTAGGCACAAATGCTTTCTTAGCCGGTAACCCAGAACGGTCATAAATGGACTTCCAGGGCTGAAGACCCAATAGTACCATTTTTATCCATCTCTTAAACAAAAAGTTGTGACTTATGGTGCTGATGGTGAACTAGGCTCCAGTTCAGGGTGTCTGACAATTCCCATTTCAAGGCTCCGGTAGAGATGCTTATAATTTTAGCATGCGTTAATTGTTCTCCCTGAAGTTTCCTATTACAGATGTCCATGTGGGGTACAACTTACGTGGGAAAGTTCAGCAAACGTGCTTTCAGCATTTCCAAAGCGCCAACAAAGGACAAATATATTATTTTCAGAAGTTCCAAAAAAATTCTTAAAAGTGCTTTCTGGGAAAGTTCCAAGTCCCGAAGGCAGAGAGGGACCTCGTAAGCCACCAGTTCCAGTCCAGCACTGCAATAACAGAACATCTCACGACTTCTGGGAGAAAAGGGCTTGGGGAAGTTTGGCTGGAAAAGCTGGAAAGCTGCCCAGCAGAAGGTCTTTTCCAACCACAATGATTCCACGATTCCATGACTTTAAAATGCAGTTTGCTAAAGTGACTGCACAGCCAGTGTGGGAAAGCTCTCTCCCACTACTGTAGTATTAAATATAGGAAACTAAAGCTGTGGCTACACTGAGAAATAGGTAGAGGAAAAGAAAACCTGACCAAAAAGCTTTATGAGAAAGAACAAAGGAACAAAACATGTAAAAGACTGAAGCTGAAAGACAGAACTTGGAATAGGAAAGACAGAAAGGAGCTGAGACAAGATAGGACAAAAGAAGGAAAGGTCAGAGTGGGTCCAGGAAAAAGGAATCAGACTTCTTAGGGAAAAAGCAGTAAAAAGGGATAGAGAACATGACTCTATTTCAAAAACTGGATAGAATCCACAATTCAGTTTCCACACTGTTCTAATTTCACAAATATTTTAAAAATAAATGTAAATACATCACTAATCACTCTTTGGTGGCTTGTTGAGAAAGAAGCAACCTATTAACACAGTTAGAAGTGATTAGTGCAGTTCAAAGGACGGTGTCAGTACTTCAAAGGAGAGAATCTTACACCTACTAATAACTGAGTAAGGTTTTCAACCCTTCCCTCCATCTTCCTACCGCCCACTGAATATTAAAATAATGCAGGAATAACCAAAGCCCCCAAACTTGAGAAAATACCGAAATTAAATGATTTATGAAACCTTAATTCAGTCCCTTGTTGTATGTAGATCAGAAGAAAAATTTTAATTATAGGAGAATACTCAACTACATCATTTTATCTCACAGTTTTTGTATCAGCCCACGTGTTTTAACTAATTATTCTACTAAACATATGTCATCATTCAATATACTTATCCACGCCTATGTTTCCAGTGGAAACACTAAGAGGATCATATTTAGTGATTATGCTAATATTTCTATCATTCTTTTCAGCATGCTGCACATTACATAAATCCATCCATACTGCAGCAGGAACGAGTTTCATAAACAAGGCCCCTTCAGTCAAACATCTTGGACCATCCCCAGTTCTCTGCTGCTGCCAAGTGACTGAGTTAGGAGATGGACAAAAGCAGACAGATAAAAGTACAGATACTATGATTAATGGATGATCCAAATTCCCCTGAACTGCATCTTATGACTCAACGTGAAACTCAGAAGAGATTAAAGGCAGGAATTACATTATCATGAATAATATAAAAAAGTTATATTCTGTTTAAAAGCTTTTGAGAGCAAGTGAGTTGAACAAATACATTAACGCAGCTTCCAAAGATTCAATCAGGTTGAATATTACCTAGAATTTATTTTGAAATAAGCTTTATATATGTGCAGTATGGGTCTATTTGTAGCTGGCACTAAAGCTATTAGCATGTAGATTTTAATTCTTCAGTTATATGAGCTTACACTATCCTCATTGTCCTTCTTTGAATAATAGAAACTTCTCTGAATTACATATGAAGTGCATCTCACTGCTGCAGGTGGGAGAAACACAGAGAGATACATACATATATACTTACATTGTTATTCTTCCCTTTTATTATCATTTAAAGACTGTCTCCTTGTTAGAGTGGAGCAGTAACGTGGCTGTTGCATCTTATATCTCAGTACTGAATTCACAAACAGGGGTTTGGAGGGCATTTCGTGTTTCATATTATTTCAATCTTATCAGTATTGAAATTATCCAGGCAGTATATAAAGCTCTTCTGTAAAAGATGGCTGTACATTAACTTACAATTAAATGATAGTTTTAATGAAATTATAGTGTGTGACAGGTTAATGGCCTGATGCTGAAAGGCAAATGTCGAAATGAAGCCAAGACGTTTATTTTCAAACTGACAAATCTTAACTCAACCATAACACATAGTTCCATTATCATTAGAGTTATTACATAAAACAATCTGGTTGAAAAAAATAAGACACAGACCCAGCTGCTAGAGCATCAGTGGAGACCCCAACCTCACCATGGCACATGAAAGACGAACCCAGTCAACATTTACACACCATCCGCACACCGGCACATCAGTGTTGTTTAAGAGTTGGAGAACGGGCTACAAACTTAGAGCCAACACCTGTTTCCTCCTGAACAAGGTCTTAATCTTCTATTTGCTGTTCTCAGTACTAAGGTCAAGCCGGCAGCCTCATTGCTTAAACACATCACAATCTGTTAATGGGGTCCTGAGTCCCACCTGTGCTTATTTTTCCCAACTTCTATGGCACAAAGTGGCAGAAAAGTGTTACCATTTGAGTGAGGGAATTGTCTTTTGAAAGAGCATCTCTGGATGTTATTAAAGACATCGTTCCTTCAGCTTCCAGCAAGTTAATATTTTAGACTGCCAAGATACGATTTTGGTGCTGTACACAATTTCACACACAGAAGTGAGAAGTTTAAAGGACCAAAACTCGTCCCTTTGAAAAACTCCTCCTGTCCAAGCTGTTTAAGCATAGGTTAAATAGCAGCAAACCAGAAAATGTGACTGAAAGACCCGCAGAGGTGAAGCTGAGGATCTTTTTCTTGAAATGAATGAAGGCACAGGACTGAGTTGCTGTACTGATCTTTGGCATGGCCAGGAAAACACACCGAATCAACAGAGGTGAGAATGTACTTGCAGAGATACGAGATTTTCAGTAACTGGAAACAAAATGAAGAGGAGTGAAATGCTGAAAAGTCTGCCCAAATACATTATTTCACCATCATAATGGAAACAGCTGGTGGCTTCCTTCACTTTACACATCCTAAGAGGTCAGCAGCTGAAAGTGATTATCATGGAGCAAATGGAATTCTGCTCCTTTAAAATGAGTTACGGTCAGAGTCCTGCTCCTGCCGGACTCCTTTCCACATCACCGAAACCAGCCAGGCTCAGGCTGCTGGAGAGGCAGGGAATGGGTATGGAGGCTTTACCCTTTACCCCTTCAGGTCAGAAAGAAATTGCAGTGCTGGGAAGCCTGCATTATGCTTCAAAAATTTATAGCTGTTAAGGCCAGAAGGGGCTCTTTGTGCCCATCCAATCTGACCTGCTGCTTCACTCTGACCACAAAATCTCAGCTGGCTACTCCCATTCACACTGCACTTTTTCTCCTCCATCTCTTCCTCAATCTCTTTTTTTATCTGATTAGTTGGTTAAATACAAGGAAGCTTCAAATTCCTCAGCTGCCAGTTTGCCATTTTTAAAAGAATTACTTTGCTGTACTTTGCTTCCAAAAGCTTGGAAGAAAGCAGTACACGCCTTCGCCCTGTTGCCCATCTTGTTACCAAATCAATGTCGCAGACTGGGTAGAAGTAATCGAGATTATATGAGCCAAAGCATACTTGAAGCATCTCAGTGAACGTAAGGCATTAAACACTAAAACAGAATTTATTTTACAGATTACCTTGAAGTAATTTTCGGTCTTCTGCCACCTGAGCTCTAACAGCTCCCTGTGCCTGTGATGACTACAGACCCCCCGTCTCTCAGCAGTGGCATCCAGAGGTGTGTATTCTCCATGCATTGGTCAAAGAGAAGTTTGCCTTTGTTCACTGAGCTGTTGAAAAAGTTTCTGAATATTTTTACTGCATATACAGATGAACCTACCAGCATGACCAAGTTGTGTCAGTAATGTAGGAGAGATTAGATTAAAAAACAAAACCAAAACTAAGATGCATTCCACATCTGAGATTCTTGGTTTGCAGGGAAGAACTCCGTGTCTGTAATGACTTTTGGAGTTTTTTTCATTGAAACCAAGAATCCACATACGCCAACAGCTGTCCCCAGCAAGAAGAAAATAAAGGAATGCCAAGTTGTCAGGGAAGGATCCAAGAAATCATAGAATCATAGAGGGGTTTGGGTTGGAAGGGATCTCAAAGCCCATCCAGTGCCACCCCCTGCCATGGGCAGGGACTCCTCCCACTGGATCAGGGGGCTCCAAGCCCCATCCAACCTGGCCTTGAACACCTCCAGGGATGGGGCAGCCACCACTGCTCTGGGCAACCTGGGCCAGGGCCTCCCCACCCTCACAGCAAAAGATTTCTTCTTAATCCAGGCCTCTGGTACTTTACAGACTAAAACATGGGACGTATTCATCCCACGTTGATTCACCCACTTAACTAAGGTACACAAATCACAGATGTGCTGAATTGTCTTTCAGAGTCTAAGTGACCATAAAGGAAGACAAAAACCCTTAACTAAGGCATTTCAGTCAAATTTCTATAAACACATGGAATAAATCGGCTCCACAGTTCTCATCACGGACCCCTGTAACTCTCTTGCTCCAAGAGTTTTGAGGGCAAGCACAGCAGAGCCAGCGGGCAGCGCTAGCAAAGGCTGTTGCAGTAGACTAATAAAAAAAATCCTACTTTCACATTTTACTCAAAGCCTTTTCCCTATTGAAATGCTGAATCTTCTACAAGGAAACTTGCAGAGGTCCCATGTATCTGGACACCAGTCGTTACTCCTCTTTAGGTACTGCATTCCTTTCTTTTTCACAAGACATTAAGAGGATCTGCCATATTGTCATGAGCAGTGACAAAAGAAATGACAAAACACGAAGGAGCAGCTCTGTGCAACTCTGCCATGAGGTGGGACATGCATGGCAGAACTTAGGAACATTGGACAAAAGGAGAGACTTTTTCTTCATGTTCTTTCCACCTTCTCCCAACCCTGCCTTTGCTCCAAACCCAGCATAGCTTTTGAAGATGCTCAATCTTCTGCAGGTTAATCCAGGACCCTTGTTATGCTCCTACACTCCTTCCCAGCCAGGTGTTGTACCAGAAGACCACGCGGAACATGGCTTGTAGGAACAAAGCGAAGCCATAAACATAATGTTGCATAATTCCAAACTATTCAAAGTATAATGACCTGTACAATGCTAAAATGTTAGCAATGTCTCATTTCACGATTTCATCACATGCTAGCAGCTATTTCCTGAAAGCTCTTTGAAGGATTAAATAAAAACATATGCTGTGAACACCCACTGTGTGCTGTTACAAATCAAAACGCACTCCTTAGTTTGATGAAAGTTTCCACAGTGCTCGGTACTGTAAATTAATGTCGCAGTGGTGAACTGCTTTGGAAACAGTGACTGCTGCCTCGATGCCAGTTAGTTTCGTATTAGTCATATGAGAAGTCTCTACAGTATTTAGAACTGAAACATAAGTGTCTTCTAAAGCTAAATTTTCAGAAATACAGTCATAAAATGCTATCATCAGCTGGGCTCATGGAAAAGTGCAGTAAGATAATTAACGGGTTTATACCTCCAAAGGAACGGATCATTTGCCCCTTGTGCAAACAAGCAAAACCAAGAGATAGATAGGACTGCTCAGGAAGCTTCAGCCACTTAGGGGTCTACTGTGAAACCAATAGTATTTTCTCTGAAAAAGGCTAGTTCCAGGAACACTCCTCACTACTGTTTTTTCAAAAAAAGAAGTTTTAATAAATATTTTGCATTACTTGATGTCTCTTTTTTTTAATATTTGATTTATTTAGTAACTGCTTGGCCTTTTATGTGGCCATGAGTTCCACACGCAGATTTTTGAGGTTTGTTTTTTTTCCTTTTAACAGTTTTAAATCTCCATTTCTCAGTTTCTGATATGGATAGAAATATAGATGAAAGATTTCAAATTATAGTCTTTCCAACGTCGTTTCGAAAGTCAGCTGAATGCCTCAACCCATCAGCTGCTTGACAGATAAGTGATCCTACCATTTTTAGTCCTTCTTTGTACAATAACCTCTCCACAAGTGTCCTACTGGTTCGCTCTAGTCACTTTTCCTCTGCACTGTAAACCTACTTTTATTAAGTACCAGCAAAAATTTATGGTCATTTAAAAATGAAGCATCTAACATACCAGTAGGTAATATCTTTCTTTATCTTAACAGAGCATCAAACAGACAGGGAGACAAAGCACAAAGTGCCATAGTCTTCAGCTCCACCTTTCCTCCTTGGCAGTACCGGTCGAGGACAAGGGCTGAAAAGGCTTCTGTTCTACACGGGGGACATTCTTATCCTCAGCAGATCAGACTCCACTTGCTCTCTGCCCCAAGTCCTCCCTTCACAGCCATCAATACTGATTTCATAAAGCAATCCTCTGCCTTGCTGCTGTTTCTAATAACTATGCATATCTACGTCTGCATAAAAATGTTGTGAAAATCGTTGTAATCTTCTTCATGATGTGAAGTTACACAAGTTACATTTTAAAGGTCTTGAGGTGGTTTGGGTGGCATTGCAGAAATCGAGTAATAAAAATGAACAAACCAGAAGAAAATCAGCAGAATAATGATCAAACAGCATTGAAGTTGTTCCAAAGCTTTCACTAGAGATGGAGCCAGATAAACCTAAGAGCTTTGGGGTGCCTCATTCTTTACTATGACATTGGCTGACATGAACTACACTGGAATGAAAAAATAAAAACTGGAAACGCCTAGAGTAGAACGTGGGGGGTTATGACATTGGGATGAAGAATTACATCCCGCCGTGCCCAGTGTCAGAGTTCAAGTCATTGATGGAGTTTGGTGATGGACGGATCATAAAAGAGGTCAAGGAGCTCCTGAAGATTTTTCCTCTTCCATAACAAGTCTGACAATCCTGAACCTTTTGCATAAAGGCTAAAAATGTTTATTTGTTAAAGAAACAAATGTGTGCTGCTTAAATACAAGCGTTATATTTAAGTAATACACATCTTCAGCCTTAACTTATGCCTCAATTATTATGCTTTCTGCATATCATAAATTGAGTTTAATGCCTGAAATTACTGATATTCCCCATATTACTACTCATGGTATTTTTAAGGATCCTAATACAGAACAGCTTGATAATTCTCAAGATATCAGAAATTATTTTCTCTTGTTTCAATTTATCATACTGTTTGTAGTACATAATATTTAATTTTCTTGAAAACTAAAATTAAATTATTAAATAAAAATTATTCCCTGCTACATTAGTGCTAGACAACAAAAAGCACACTTAAAAATGCATGGGGGTTTATCTCCCTCCTTTAATTTTAAACACAAACTATTAACTGGTTAATAAAAAGTACCTAAGTTGTTAGGAGTGCTACCTTCTAATAAAGAAAGCAAAAGCTAAGCTATGACTAACACACCATAACAATTTTCTGCAAGTGGTAGGTCATTTTTTCCTATTTCCCTTCCCAATGGAACAAGAAAAATACACTTTCTTCTACAGCCCATTCACTGACACGCTGCTTATCTGATGATGCACTGCTCTGGGTCATTTTCGGGAGCTGCTAATTAGATAGAAAGGAAGAAATAGTAATATGGGAAAAACATGACAAAACAACTTTTCAAGTGTACCTCTTAGGTACGATTCACTTCAAAATGAGCTGAAATAAATAATTCCAGCAATACAGAATCTTACAGCATAGAGGTTTTTTCCATTCTTGCAGATTGGAGAGTAACAAATAAAGAAACCCCTCTAAATTAGAACTACTATAAAGAAACAAGATTAACTTAATCCCCTAACAATCCAATTTATGACTAGTAAAGGGTTATGAAAAATTCCATCTAGATGTCAAATATAAGGAAACACAAAGTCTTTGGAGACACATAATGATAAACTGCAGATTGAGCAATAAGCTCGGTGAACAGAATGAACAGTTCAAGAGTTCAGAACATGTTCATTTGAAAGGTGTTCAGCTAAAGAGAAGGGCATGGTACAGACAAAGGCACAGAAAGGTCATCATTACAGTCATTTCATCTTCATTACAAGGTGCAGTCACAGCATTGGTGCACACACTCAAGTTCACACTTGCATGTCAGCGCACCGCGTTGGAGATGAAACAAAAGGCATTTGAATAGCTGAATGAAACCTGGGAGCCACAGGCAGGTGCATAAGAATTTGGGCTTTATTAATTCAGTGTTGAAAAATAAATAGGACACGAAATAGCTATGTTTTCTCATCATGTGAGATCAACTAAAAATGACAGTCTACCAAGAATGGTCCCATTCTTCATCAGAAAAGCACACAGCATGTGCTGAAGGGAGTGCTTTGACCTGTGCGGCTGCAGCCCAGGACTCATTTTTTTAAGCCAGTTGTTATCTCAAACGCAGTAGTCCATAACAAGCAGAAATAAGTATATGTTTAAAAGGTTTCAATAACATAATGAACTCTGGCTTTTGAAATTACAGAGCATTGAATCCTGACAAAAAATCAGTGAAAAAATTATCAGGTTACATCCACTAAAACCACAACAGCATTTTGGCCAAAATATAGAACCCTGCTCTCAAAACCAGATGAGTAATAACCGATGCAGGCAGCCCAGATCCTGGGTTTTTAGCAGATCTCATCCAGCGCTTGGCACTAGGTCTGAATAAAACCACTTTTAGCAATGAGCAGTAGATGTTCAGGTCTTCACAGGAGAGCTCCAACACAAGTACTGACACAACCAACCTTGTCTGTAGCGGCAGGCAATCAGAGCCTTGGGCAGGTCAGCTGTCGGTTAGGGACAAGGACATTAAACCTGATTTTGCTTTGGTATTTGCCCATTACTTTTCATTAATAATTAAAGGAACTGAAAGCCCTGGCACTATCTTGTCTCTTATTTCTAATTCTCTAGAATGCAAATAGATAGGATTGTTTTCACAGGACTATTAAAGTTAAATATAAACTAGACTATTTTAAATTTTATATTTATTGACATATTCTTAAATAAAGCACTGTAAGATCCTCTTGCACCAATACTAATGCATGCTACAGACAGACACATTTACAAAAACATTAATCTATCTCTGATAGAATCTCAGTTTTAGGCAGCAGCACTGGGGCGGGAGAGTCAGTGTACAATAGTGGTGTTAGAATTTGGCCCAGAGTAAGCCATAACGTACTCCGCAGCTTTCAAAAGCAACTACTGAACATTCGGCAATTAAGCATAATCCCCACAGACTTTGGTATCAATTAGAGATGATCTGCACTTTTCAAAACCTAAGCCAAACTTGGTATGAAAAATATCTACTGGTGAGACAATACCAAGACGCAGAGTCATTCTGCCAGCCTGACGGCCAAGCTGGAACTCACACAAGTACTTTGGACGCCCATCGGACACTTAGGCAAACCCTCAGATTATGCAAATCCAATAGAAGTTAGGAAAATGACATTTACTATATGATTTATTTGTTGCTATTTACTATATGCAAGGAGCTGGCAAAAAAAGTAAATATTTATATATTTCATCATAAAATTCTATTGAAAGGGAAGAGAAGGTTTAAAAAACGTTAAAGGAAAAGGAGCCAGTGTCTGCACTGTGCTCCATCCCTGTCCCACGGAGCCCTGGCAGTCCCGAGCAATGGCTGGCGTGCAGCCACAGCATGGGCAGTCACCACTCAAACCCGCACCGAATACCTACAACTCACCAACTCTCTCTCAGAAAAATGAAAAGGAGATTTTTTTCCCCTCATCTATTGTTCTTGTTCATTCTCCTTACAGTAACTGTGACAAACAATTGCTAAGGTGTAGCAAAATGAAAAAAAAACAGGATTCTGTTTGAAAGCAGCACCAACATTAAACCCCTGAGTTATCTTGATTAATTGTCTTCATCACACCCAGCTCATGCCTGCAACAGATCACATTATTTTTAAATATATAAATGAACCCAAAACTAAATCTAGACTTATCTAGATGATGGCACACCAGGGAGAAAACAGAGGAGGTCATGAAATCGGAGACTGCTGTTGCTTCTCATAATGTAATTACACTTTTGGCTAATGAAATTACTGCAGTCTCAGAGTAAGGGCTTGCAAGTCAGAGCTTGTGAGAGCTGGGGTAACAAAATACTGTTTACCACTTTCCATCTGAGGGATGCATGCTAATCCCCGAGATCCAAGCACAACTTTGTTTCTGAACTCTGAGCGAAACTGAATTCGGGATCAAAGCCCTTTTCTAATTACTACAATAAAAGGCAAATTAGCTTAAGAAGGAGGAAAGTCTGGTAGAGAGACAAAGAGCAGATCATTCTGCACGGCCAGTACCCTGCAAATGAACCCAGCTTAGCTCAGTGACAAGAAGCAGCAGAGAGCAGAGCAATGAAAAGTCTGGCTGAGCTCTCCAGGTCTCTCTTTGCACCATTTGAGCCCCCACAGCCCAGTCTGCACGGTCATGCCTGCACCAGGGCAGCTGCTCAGGCAGAGATCTCTGAGCTGGACAGGGGAAAGCTCTCAGTGGGAAAACAGAGGACGCGGAAGATCCTGGTCGGAATGACAAACTCTTCTAGACTCCTCCTGAGGCTCTGTGCTAACACCCTGCTTATGGCCCCTCTGCGGTGGCCAACGCTTCGCAGCACACCGAGCCAGCAGACGCCTCCCTTCCAGACACCTTGGGAGCGGCAAGGTGAGGATCCTGACCTGTGCCCACTGGCTGTCCAGGTGCACCCCTGTAACACAAAGAGTTACCCAGAAGAAAAGCATGGAAACACAAGGTTTCTCACTCGGATTCTCACTCGGATAAACCTGTCTTTCTCTTTTTCTATTAACAGTTAGAGGAAGGGAAAATATCTTCTCTAGTTGGTGTTTGTTGCCACTAGAATAACAGTTTCTGGCTCTTGGCAGCCAACAGCACACAGCTGCAAATTCCAAAGGACAGGAAGAAACTCCACTGCCTGCACCTGAATGAGGCAGCAGTGATGGCCATGGGATAACGGAAGGGTTTCTGTCGTTGACTAAATATTTGGGGAGGGCACTACTCTCAGATAGCATAAAGATTCATGTGTTTGGGTTGTTTTAATAATTTTAATTCTTTAATTTTAATTCTCACTAAAGAGATCAACCTGGTATATAGCCAGTAAACGCTCCGTTGACTGGTAGCCTCATCGCCTCCTCGAAACCCAGGTTCAAGAGACCAGGCAATACCTGAACTCACTCATGTACTCTGGAACATATCAGGCTCTTGGCTTCTAAGCAGTGACAGCACGGGACACTTAACCTCACATGATTGTGCTTGAATAAATCATACCCTGCTAGAAAATAGAACAGGCATAAGAAAATGAAAAACAAACCCTTTCCGCCTTTTGCCCAGGTTCTTCTCTAAAGTTTTCGGTGTGAATATTAATCCCAATGAGCCTACAGAAATGAGACCAACTTACGCACCAGAAGGCCATTATCACCCCTTGCATTCAATGAACCCATTTCATTTTCAAATCTAGTTGCAAAATTAGTTCTTGACTATTAAACAGTTCACAAGAAATTAATGGCAGAAGGTTTTGCTTTGCCTGTCATTAAGATCACCAAAACCACTTGTGTTTAAGATGCTAATTACAGGGGCTCAATGCCAAAAAAATAATTCTGGTAAATTAAATCCCATGATTAATTCATAACGTCCATTTTAGCATTAATCCTAGCACTAAGATACAGAGCAGTCCCCATAGCTCTCACTTTGGGGAATAAAGCAACAGTAATTCCTAGGGGTTTTTTATAACTCTTCATATTTTATGTCCGTTATTTAATTAATATAACTAGATAGTTAATCCATTAGTTTGTATTTCATGTTTGCAATCTCTGCTAAGGCCTGCAGATGTTAAAAACTCAAACCAAGTGATTTTCTGTGCATCATTTAGACAGAAGTGTTTGTGAAACCACAAGGACTAATGGACTTACTGCTGTGCATCGTACTCCTCTCTGCTGGTTTGGGGACAACATAAATCCTCACTGGTTTATAATTTAAGCTTTAGAAGTTATACCTGGTTGTAAATACCCAAAGGACTGCACCAATAGCACATAAAGACAGTAACATCACATACCTGGAAATTTCCAATAGGGTTTCAAAAGAAAATAATTACTGGATAACAGAGATCTTAAATCATCACACCAACATCATGACTCTGCTGCTCGCACTCTCCACAATATCCTCTCCAATAAAAGCATAAAGGCTTAGATGACTGTCAGGGGAAACAGGAAAACAGTGAATCTTAGATGTCCAAGACATCTTTTTCTTGTGTCATCACTTTCCTCACCATGATTTAAAACACCTCATCCCAGGCATGTGTGTTTCTTCCTAAGCGTATCGATCAATACAATCCTTATCCGCCAATGATGTGACAGGGCTTCCCAAATTCAGCTTTTCCATCCTTGAAAAGGTGACCCAGGAAAATATAGTAAAATGAAACAAAACATTAAATGAAGACTTTTCTGTCTGAGCCAGCAAACCAGACAGGTATGCCGAGAGATTTGCCAGGAGCATTACTCACTGAAAAGGCAATTGCTTGTACAGCTAACGTTTTCCTTCAGTTCACAATATATAACTCTAGAGTAGCTACTAAGCTTTTAAAATGCTCATCCTAAATATTTATTGATAGTATAATGACTGATGTTTTCAACTAGCAGCTGACAAAGCCTTTAAGCTTCTTTATTTAACAGCTATCACTTTTCACTCTCTATCGTATGTGGTTTTCATTGATTCTCTTTAAAATTTATTTAAAGTCAATGGATCAATCGCTTCTGTGAAAATATATCCCAAGCACCAATTCGAACGAGATGATACACTTTTGCCATGTTTTTGACAACCCATTGCTAACAATGACATTTTACTATTCGGTTTCGACTGATATTGGTGCTGACTGTTCACTGCAGACAGCACCTTCTGGGGTTTTTTTCCCATTGAGTATCTCAAGTCATATCTGAAGCTGTTCTTTTACAGCCCCTACATTCCACATTTTCAAAGTAGCAGGGGCATCTCATCTGCTCAATTACTTATTAGTGTTGCTAAAGAATACCATTTCCTCTCGTGGCTGATAAAATATTAATCAAAAACAGGAACAGAGTGATTTCCCAGTGTGGATGTCTTCTAATGGCAATACACGGAGTCAAAGGGAGATCCGGAGGTCACGTAATAGCTCTGGAAGGCAGGGAGGGGCTCAGAGATAGCAATGACATTGTATACTGAGTAATGAGATTGTATCCAAAGAGCACTGGATAGCTTAATTATTGCTGATCTGTAGGAAAAAAATCCCAAATGTGACTACAAGGGTGTATGCAAGGATTTATTGAGGATAACAGCACATAACTGCAAAAAATTCCGTACACATTTTTGATCGCTGTTATTGCTCAGTATCCAGTGTAGAGCCATGTGGAGGTGAACTTTCCAAATTAGTACTGTTTCGTGTCCATGTAGAAGTTAATCACAGTAAAAAGCCAGTAAATAATTACCTGTTCATTCTGCTGTTATTAAACATCCCTCCCATTCTGTCCTGAGAAATTTTTATTCCTATTTTTTTCATAGGATTTGAAAGAGGAGGGAGAAATTAGAATGAAGAACAGAGAGGCAACTGAAAAGTACCTGGGAAAGCTGTGAACAGCTTAGAAAAGAATATAATAACCTTCAATATAACACCATGTTTCCTTCTGAAGTTTTGATGCAAATACTCTCGACTGACTTGGAAAAAATGGCTATCCTGAATAACATCTAAATACTGCAAAATCATGGTCTTTGGTGGTGGTGAAAGTGTCTCAAAATGGATCAATTAGTATACTAATTTTAACACAATAAATCCACTAAAGGAACTACTTTCTAGAAACCATGCCACCGAAAAATACCGTTCAGCTGTTTCTGAAGGCAGGAAAGCCCACTCAGTACTCAAAACATCAAATCCCATCAATCTGTGGGCAATAGGAAAGTCTGGTGGCAAACACATATTCTAGCTTTCCTAGGAGAACTGCCTGGCCACTTCCCTGTCACAGCTTTGAAGAAGAAAGGAAGGCTATGACATATACAAATACAAGGGTATTTTTACCTCTAATAAGTACACGTCGTATTAGTATCAGCCCTTTGTCTCCCATCGCAGTGTGTTCTAACAGCGCTGCACCACTGGACAAGGTGAAGTATGTTTTTCAGCCAAGCTCAAGAAAAAATATCATCTCTTGGCGCTTGTGTTTTGTAATCCTTTGAATGCATAAAACAGCCCTGTCAGCAGTCAGAATAAGAATTCTATATATATATATTATATACTGGTTATATAATACTGATTAAACAGTATATTATAGCTACATAAAACACACTGGGTTTCATCACAGTATATATATTAGTTCATCTGACAAATCCTTCTACCTTGAAAAATTTATTATCACTACCTAAACGTTGAATACAGTGGACAAACATTTAGAATGAGCAGGTAGGACAGACTAATAAAAAAACCTAGTTAAAACTTCATATCTAACAGTAATAGTAAACGCACAGGACTTTTTCAGCTATGAATCAAAAAACATTGTATAAACCATAAAAGCACAATTGGTGTGCTTTCCAGTTACATGTACATAAAACTGAGAAGCCAAGTCATAAATTCATCTGCACAAGACACTCAACCAGGTCAAAACTTGTGTCAGGAACAGAATGAAGGCCACTTGGCATTATTGCAATTTACAACCCGTTTCTCTTCTATTTTGCATGGCTCACAAGATCATTCATGATCCAGAGAAAGGACTAAGAACACATATGCAGCGAAAGCACACAGGTAGAAGTAACAGCAAAGGTACTTCAAAACATGCAGAAGTTCCTTTTCACTTATGTTTATTTTATGTAAGAAAGTTTTTTTTTATGGGAATTGTTCACTGTTCATTTATTTTCCTCTAAGAAAATTTAAATAAAGTTCTTCATTAAAAATCCCATGGGGTGTCTGCATGTTTTTTGCACGAATAATTCAGGATTATTAACTCTGTTACAAGCGTGACAGCTCTGCTAAGGTGTCTGAGAACCTGCACTTAACATCGGCGATCCTTGAGTCTACTCGGCATCTTGGAGCGATCGTCCTTAATGAGCAGAGCAGTGTGGGTGGTGAGCTGAGTTTGATGAGTAGTAATAGGATGAGCAAAAAGTAATATACCGACGGTTGATATATTACTTGACATGTCAATTGTTGGAGAGGTGTTCTATTGAATTTGTACCTACAGCAAACACAATACGTGAGATTCTAATATACTGCGGTGTTTGCTACATATTTTCCAAGTGATTGTATTGACTTTGTAAACAAAGATTATATGAAAAAATAAAGACTTCTGCACCATATAATATTTACCAAGCGAACAAATCTATTATAGGTGGAAATAAAAACACAATTTCACCAGTGTCAGGAAGGAGGAAATAAACTGACCATTTGAAATGAGATCAGATACTTGAGTTTGGATGCCAGGCACCCGAGAGAGTTTCCTACCAGCACAATGGTTGCTTATTATTGCACTTTTAAATGTTGCAGGCAGGAGAAGGACAGGAGGAAGAATGGAGTATCAAATGCTTAGAGGGAACAGTTCAGGTATTTAAAAAACAAAAATTAAGCAAAATGCTAAATTTAAACTCCCCAGGTTTAATTTTCCTCATAATGTCACCAATTCAGTTCCCACAGCAGCAGTACCTAAAGGCCTCCAGCTGAGTCCAAAATCACTTTGCACTTGTACAAAATTGTTGTATCATTTAGATAAGAAAAAGATTGAGACACGATCAACACTTTATAACACTTATTTGTCCATATAATAGCACAATAATGAGGTGAAAAGGAGGGACAAAAATTATTCAAGTGCTGTGGCAATTCAGATGGAAATGACAGAGCCAGGCTGTCAAAACAAGCCTTCACTCACTTCTTCCACAGGTGGAAGATCAACAGTCCTCAGGGATCACTCTTTATAATCTATTCTATTTCTCCCTCTCACTTCTTTCCCCAAAACAAACCCAAAACCGATGGCCATGTCCCCGTTACCATTTCTGCGGAGGTTCCACCGATACAGGTGAAACAGAGACCCATCTGCCTCAGGCAGCACAGCTCTGCGAGCGCCATGGTGCCTGCCACGGCGCCTAGCTGGCTCAGCCCAGCCCCGCCCCAGCAGAACCTACAGCTGCACTCAGGGCAGCGCCAGAACTGCAACGCATCCTGAAGCATTGGCTGGTCTGCCTTTGGAGACTGAAAATAAAAGCAAAGGCTTTAAGTTAATATCAGGTCCATAACAGCATGGAAAACTGGGGTTTTTCAGAGAAACAGAATTATTTCCTAAATAATGATAACAAAACAGAGTTGTGTTTCCTGAAAGGCAGAACACAGTTCAAATAAATAACCTTTTCTTTGTTTGTGGACATAGACCAATGCTTGGATTTTGTAAAGTACTTTAAAACAACCATCTCCCATCATGAGATCATCTCAGATACCTACGAGAGCAGAAGATCACTGCTGAGAACAGATCTGTGAAAATAAAGGTCTACACTGACTTGCTGTAAGTTTCTAACTCGCCAGCAAAGGTATTTTATATTTGTTCCAAGTACTTTCTCTATAAATCCAACTATTTGAGGGGAAAAAGTAAGTTATTTCTTTTAAATAAAGATTTCTTTACATGCAATTTCCCTCCTCCAACATCATCACCGATACAGATTTTACATGATACGTTACCAGAGCCCTTTTCTTCATGATACTCAGCTTAATCTTGGGAATATCTATAGTATTGAGAACGTTTGAAGCTGTATGTTTAGGTTTGAAGCTGATGTTCTAAGTCTGCTCTTTAGCATGTTATAATATTTGTAAGGAACATAATTTCACAAATAAAATAGAGAGATGCCACCCGGAACGCTCCACACACAATAAAATGTATATGAAAAGGAACATGTTAGCACTAAGCAAACTGTCATAAGCAGAGCCCAGTATTTAATATTCAGATCGAGGCAGCTCTGTCTCATCCCAGCAAACACTTTTGACAAAAGCCATCCAACGTCTGCCAGCAGTATTGAGTCCAGCTGAGGACAAATTTCAAGATGAACCTGAAATCAATTTGCCATCAAATTTTCATGCTTCTCCCAGACTATCTGTGGCATTTTAATTACGAGCACCCTAGGCGGGGGGTACTACAGATATTGACACTTAGCTCCTACAATAAACTTTATTGGCAACCTCTGTCTGAATGCGGTACTCAACTAGAATAACAAGAAATACATGAGGATATCTAAGCAATAAGGTGGCATAATCACTTTGGAGCGGTTTTGTTCCAAGTGGTGGACATCTCTACTAAAGAAACTTTTTAGGGTTAAAATAAACATCTGTTTGATGGAAAATTCACTTTTGTAATAAACTGGTACAAGACCCCAAGTCTTTCAAGAAGCTAAGGAACATGTAGTTTCTCCCGCTCCCAATTTAACGTGATGTTCTTACCTAACGTTTACAAATCTCTGAACAGTCCCTGCTAGCAACTTCAAATAGGACCAGCGACAGGCTACCAAACCAGGGAATGTCTTTACATCTATTTTGATTCCTGCTCCTCAGGTTTTCCCTGCACAGTTTATGAGGACTGTGTATCTGGGATCTAAACTGGAGACGGACTGGCAGTTGATATAGACTGAAATATTTACTTCAGTCATACAACCTGATCATAAAGATATGAACGAAAGTCAAAGCTGGCTGACAACTCCCTGTAGGGAAGTTATATCCAGAAAAACAATCAATATGTTAATTACTGCATTTTAAATACATGGCATCCATTCCGAATCCAATTTTTTTTAGGTGAATTCTTCAAATCAGAGATGTGAAACAAAAGCTGTATGAAGTTACTCTTCATTAAGTATTTTTCTGCTAGTAACATGCTGGCAGAAACTGCTCTAGTGCCTTAAAATGACCATGGATCTGACTGTTCCTCAGGTATTTGCTGTGAGTATCCTGCCATTTCTTAAGGGAAGCATTAGCTTGACCTTCAAAGAATAAGCACAGACTCTCACAACGATTTTGCACAACCCTTCAATAACCAAACTAATAGACTTCAAACGTGAACATAGTTTGCCCAACATATTCCTGCAATTAGTTTCATTTTAGTACGCATATGTCAGTAATACAAAATCTCCTGTCACACTGGGAATTTCATGAAATGGGGCACTACTGCTATTGAAGTTACCTAATTCATGCTTTTAGACAGTCCCACACACAAAGCAAGTATTCCCAATTGGAAGTGACCCTGGTTACCAGTAGCCAAGAACAATATGTTGGTTAAGCCACTTTCTGAGGCACTAAAAGTTCAAGGACCTTAAAAACTTGGTGTGTGACAGCTAATTCACCAATAATTCATAATTTTACACAGACATCCATATCTCATAATGGAACCAAGTTAATAGTTGTGCTGTTCTGTGAAGATGCAAGGTGTGAATGCTTTAATTGCTAATAAATGATATTTTTCATAGACCAGCACTGAAACTTTAATGAACCTCTGGATATTGAAATACACATTACAAATCATTTAGTGATACTGGGTTTAACTTCAGGCACCTACATGGGAAAAGAAGGATTTAGGTTTACACTCATTTTAGGGTGCCACGCTGAAAGAACTGTCCAGGCATCCACGAGGCTGATGTCTAACGGGAGCACACGAAGCTGTACGACACTGAATACAGAGCGCAGTACTAGTGCAGAGTGCTGTGTGCTGGGAATTGCTGGAGGCTCGAGGAAAGCCATTAGTGAGCTGTGGGTCAGCTTCCCCTGCTGAGAACCCAGCAGAAACTTCAGCGTTTCAGGTCCAAAATAAACCCAATGCAACAGAGCTGGAATAAAAACCTCCTTGGGATGGAGAAGGGAAATTGCAGGAGCATTGCAAAATCTATGAAATATTATAAGAAGGAAAAAATGCTGGGTTTATGTCTCTGAAAAAAATCAGGAAACACCAACAAGAAACTTACTGACAACACTGCTGCTTTTTCTGGCTTTCTTCCATAGAACATTCCATTTAATAAACTGCTCCGTCACAAAGCACATTAACTATGTCATTTGATAGATTAAATCAATTTGAACTCATGATAGAGCTCAAATACACTGTTCCCTCAAGTTTTTGAGAATTTTACTTATCCGGTATCTTGTACAATGCACTCATAGGAGTTTTGTGCGTTCAGTAAAGACGAACATGAATTTTGCATGCAAGGCTATGCCTTCTTATTGTCATCCAGAAAAGTTAATTACTGAATAAATTGTAAGTTCGGAAATGTAATGCATTAGGACAGAACCTATCCTTTTTGCCTGAAGAAACTATTAAATTCCATTTCTTTGGTAGGGGACTAAAGATCTTAATTGCATTTTATTTTTGACAAATCCTTGCCAAGCCTGCCCTGCCTGTTGTAAATATAAAAGGAGAGAGACTCAGTAACTGAGGGTTTTCATGTGAATACAGCATCATTTTTGAGTATTCCATAAAATATGACAATATAATCTCCAACATAAGAAACTGGCAGCTGTGAGCCAGAGACTGACTGTAGTCAGGCAGAGCACAAGACAGTATTTCTAAAACCATTTTGAAAGTGTAAAGGAGCAGAAGCCAATTTCAAGGCAGGTAAGCTTGACAGGAGTTAAAGACCTCTTGAGAAGCAGCTGATTTCTGACCTTGGTTGAAAAGAGAGGTTTAGTAAACTAACACATTTTCTTAAATTAGGGTGCTCAGCAGCAAAGTTCAGGCTTCTAATCACCAAAAAGGCTGGAGCTGGCAGAGGGAGGGCAGTTGATTTTAATGCATTCTTATTCCCAGGGTCCCTCTGAAAAATGAAGGCTTTAACAACCCACTGCATAAATTAAATATCTCAGAGACAAAATACCATAGAAGATTGATGCACAAAGCCAAAACTGGGCATCAAAAATCAGGATAACTGCAAGGCCACAACCACATCTTGACATGAAATTACAGACATGGGGAGCTTAACATCTTGTTTTGAAGATACTGCCTTTAAAACTTGTACATAAAAGTTAATGAGCTAAATAGGCCATGCATTAAAACCCTAAAATCTGGTGTCATTCTTGGAAGAGTAAAGACAAGCATGATCATTTTTTGCTCCCCTGAATGTTGAATTACAGTGATTAGATTCCTCTACAAGCTGCATTAATTTGTTATTTGCATGGAGACAATGTAATAGGTAAACATTTCCCACATTAGTGCAACAGACAGCTTTTATGCCTGAGCTCTATAAAGAATAAATTTGCGGTTTTCCAGGAAGAAATAAGATAATGAATAACCAGAATTCCATTGTGGGAATACTGCTTCTTTGTACAGTAGCAGTTGCAATTAAATAGACAAGACTTGAGATCACCTCATTTTCAGTCCTGCATCCTGAGAGGCACTGGTTTGCTTGAGCCACACGGTCAGGTATTTCCAATCATGTAAGAAAAGGTTAAATTACAATAATCAGTAAAGACAATGAAGTCTCAAAAGAAGACTTAGTGAATAGAGGCCAACATAAAGAAATAGGTTGAAATAAGCATAAACGACTCATGATTCATAGTCCATATTCATAAACAAGTTCAGACCCAAAACATGGACAGAATATTTTCTTCTTGTCATCCAGGAGTATTTTTGCCATTTTTATATGTTATAGTATGAGCATTAATAAGGACGTTCATTACCTGCTGCAAAAATCACACTATATTGCAAACCGTCAAGGAAGGGACAGGCAGCTAAAAGCCAAAATTAAGGCTAATGGCTCGAAGTCTAATAGAGGATTTTATTGACTTAATGAGAGCTGAATTTCACACACTTTTTTCCATCTTGTAAACAAATAAACAGCAGGTCACTGTTGCTTCCTGCTCCCAGGGAAACTGCTGAAGTGTCTACGTTGTTATTCAGAGTTACCTGCTGCTGTGTCAGCTGATCAAATCCTAACCGTATCATTAGGTTTTTCTTCAGGTTTTCTTCGACGGCAAAACCCACTTGGCTTATTCCAGTTCACTTTGTAGAAACACCTGATTTTTTTCAAATAATTTTTAATACTTTTAACATAAAACAGTGCTTAAAAAGAGAAACACGTAGCATAATGGCTACAGGGAAGGGTTTGGGTTGGAAGGGACCTCAAAGCTCATCCAGTTCCAAACCCCCTGCCATGGGCAGGGACATCTTCTACTGCATCAGGGTGCTCAAAGCTCCATCCAACCCGGCTGCTGGATGGTAACCCACCTAGGATGACTCCAAGTTGCTATCACTATGGAGTGCAGCTCTTGCTGTATTTAGTTTGTCACCAGTTTCCTGTTAAAATAAGTAACTATGAACCAAGAAATGTCCAACATCGCTGGAGGATAGAAGACCTTCTCCATGAGCAGGCCATGAATTCTCCAGGCACAGTGGGGTTGGGCTGATGGTTCGACTGGACGAGCTTAGAGGTCTTTTCCAACCATAACGATTCTATGATTCTATGAAAACAGACACAGAAGGATGGGAAACTAAATGGACCTCGTATTAAAATGCATGCTTTGGGGCAAAAATTGTTTTGGCAATGATTGAGATCTGAGTTGAACTGCAGTTTCAAAAAGATATCTATCTGGTGGCCTCCTGTGTCAGAAGCAGAACGCCCCTGGCCTCAAAGAGCCAGGATTTCAGCCCATATTTGCCCTAATGTGCTGCTGGGTTATTTTGTCTGCTACTTTTTAATACCACCAGTCCCTTCCTGCCTATTTCACATCCATCCTTAGAACAGAATAGGTTTAGTACTCCCTCTTTCATTTTCGAATTCAGGGTTGCTTGGCAGTCTTAATTTTCTCAGAGTATTCAAACCTGACAGATTAATAGGTGGTTCTTTGTAACCATGTGGGCAGATCTTGAATGGAGCTCATTAGTTCATATCAGTCATGAGCGTACAGAGGTGTGGAAGCTGCTCCTAGACTTCAACCAGTTCCTAGACAACGCTTCTACTGCTAAATACAATAAAAAATAAAACTAACAAAATTTAAACTCTGCACTGCTGTGATTAAATAAACACCAATTAGGTCAATTTATGTGAAGAATAAACAAAACAAACTTATTATTCAGTATAAGTATTAAAGAAAATCCCAAAATGTATTTTGGTTTCACAGCAGGTTTTTTTGCTACAAAACACAGCTGTCCTTCATACCAGCAAAAGGGAATCTGTTGAGATTTACCAAGCACACCTCGTACATCTGTTTATTGTCTGGGACACTTTGCAGCATAGCAGGCTGCTGCCCAGCCCAGCAGAGAATTCCGTGGGATCTTCTTTCCTAATAAGCCTTGAGCTAAGAATGCATTATGAAAAAAATAATAATCACAACATTAAATGCAAGGCAAGCTTGGCACTCAACCAAGGAACCCTGGACATTTCTATTAACACAGCACACATAAAAGGATTTCATTGTAGACACAACATTTTGTATTTAACTTTATTGGACTTTTTTCCAGCACCTGCTTAGGTTTCCAGGTAACCGTGAAGTTTAATAAACCTGTACAATGATAATTAAACACTGTAAATAATTTATCTGCTTAATCTCCCTAACTGGCCCCTTATTCCTTTGTAGACAAGCAACCCTTGCTGACACCCTGAATGAGGTTGGCAAAGTAAGTGCGGTGAGGAGTGGTAGCAGAAAGTGGATTTGCTCTCCATAATGTATGAAGCCCCACGCTGGGCGGAGGAATCCTCACAAAAGCGGCACCCCAGCAATCTGTTCTTTTCATCTGCAGCCAGCGTTGCAAGGGAAGGTGCTGCTCCGAATCAAAAGCACAATCACTCACTCGTGAGCAGATGTCCTTCACGCGGCAGGCAGCGCTTTGCCAAAGCAGAGCCAAACAAACACACTGCTGTGAGACAAGTTCCCCTGCCCCTTACGGAGAGAACATGGGGGATATTCATTAAGAAGGTTGTTTTAAAGTAGAATTTATGAAGCAGAAAAAGCATGTGGTGAAACAAAACAGCTTTCAAACTAAAATATGAAAATGATCCTCTAGTTCTGTGTTGGCAAAGTGCGAGTCCAAGCCTGGGGACAATGGTTTTGCAGGAGATAAGCTGCAGTGTGAGGGGGGTGAACTCCCACGCAACACTCTGATTGTTAATGAAAAGAGGCCATTACTTTGAGAATGTACATGTGATGGTAAGGATGTGGATATGTGTGTTCTGTGCTCACATGTGCGCACAGAACACAGGATGAAATGAAAGCAAAAGTTACTTAGAGCTGCTGGGACTCTGCACCATCTAGCAAAGTAAACCTGGGCTCTACTGAGAAAGTGAATTCTAACACTTTCGGTTAAAGAGAGTTTTCTGGTTCCCTCTGCACACACAAACTTTTATTGAAGAGCATTTTGTTTTCCAATCAAAACTTTTGAGTCTGGGCCATGCACGCTGTGGCAGACAGAGCAATGCACCCCACCTCCTCTGTGAGCCAGACCAGGACCTTTGTTGTGGAATTTATGGTGGTTGATCTTTCACTATTTGGAGCACATTCCTATTATAGACATTAAAATATATATTATAAAGGAAGTACGCCGTACTCACAATAATCTGCAGCTCTGAAGTGCACCCCCGCAGCGACAGCAGCTTTAGATGCCGTGTGTGCACTGAGCGTCGGCTGCTCAAAAGCAAGATGCCATCAATTGAAGGCACACAAGTCAAACCCTTTAGCCATGACCAAGAAGAGGAGGCAGCTCCATCCCTTTACACGCATTGTTATAAATAGCTGTTGGTTGGGTAGTTCCCCTGGAGTGCCCCGCTAAGGAGAAGCAAGTCCCGTCACAGACAGGCTGCAGAACACCCTCCCACCCATTGTCCATGCATGTGGGCTCCAAAAGCTTCCTGCACGCTTTGCTCAGCTCACTCCATGCCTGCTCACACCCCAACACCCGTTCAACCCTCAGGGTTATTTGCCTTGGCCAACAAAAGACACGTCTTGTCTTTCCTTTTTAACTCTCTCCCATAACCTGGCTTATAAGCACATCAATGCTTAAAATTGCTTTATCCACACTCAACAAACGCACCAAGTTTTGCTGCCCACACAGGAAAAGGTTGATTCCTTCTTGCAGAAACCCACTATTCCTAGCAGCACAGCTATTATAAGGTGTACTGCAATTTAACTCTGAATCTGTTTAGATATGCATGATTATTACAGCAGGAACCATTTGTGGTGGACAGCATACAGATCAAAATGCAGCTAATAACTCTCACTGTAATGATTAATCAATTTATGAATATATTATTTAAACTAATAGTTCAGGTAGGGTACCTTAAACAAGTTACAGAGCACATCGACCATTTCAAATACCAGCTACAAGATCGATCAGAAACTCTCAGTAACTCCAGGGAATAGAAACACTTGCATAAGGAACTGTGAATTTTTAAAAAACTTCTATTGGGAGAACGACCTCATAATAAATGATTGCTTTAGGTGATTATGTTTGCTTTTTGGCAAACTGTATGGTAAACTAGAAATTGAAATAAGAATTTTACACTGTATAATGAACTATTTAAATACTATCTATCTAAATAAATAAATAAATAAACTAGTCAAAGGAAAACCAATACCTGATACTTCCATTTAGTATTTGAACTCACAAGTATTTAAAATACACCCTGGTTCATGTAACATGTGAGCACACTGTCAAGACTAAACCCTAGACTCAATACAAATGAACTGAAATATATTTAAAAATAAAATATTTTTGTCCTACAATTCAAAAGAGCCCCCAAAAAACCCCAGCTTTTAAATCAAGTGAAGTTTTTAAAAATTAAGAAACAGCAAACAGAAGGAAACCATTCTTTTTTCATAGGACATTTCAGGAATTGTTAATCCTAGTAGAAAAGAAATTTGTGTAATACAAAATAGTAAGCAGACATCACCAAAATCATAGAATTATGGAATGGTTTGTGTTGGGAGGGACCTCAAAGCCCATCCAGTGCCACCCCCTGCCATGGGCAGGGACACCTCCCACTGGATCAGGGGGCTCCAAGCCCCATCCAACCTGGCCTTGAACACCTCCAGGAATGGGGCAGCCACCACTGCTCTGGGCAACCTGGGCCAGGGCCTCCTCACCCTCACAGGAAACATTTCTCCCTAAGATCGCCTCTCAATCTCCCCTCTTTCAGCTGAAACCGTTCCCCCTCGTCCTATCCCTGCACTCCTTCTATCCGTGCCGTTCCTTACCTGCGTGTTCTAGGTATAAGCCTAAAAAGTGAGAAGCTGAACTGGGCCAGCACACGGCCAACAGTGCTGCAGGCCCCGAGTAAACCCTGACCATTCGACCGGTTGGCGACCACCACGCAAAGGTCTCTCTACCTGATTTTATATTTTCTGAAATCTGAATGGATAACTTTAAACTTTGAAGTAGGATTTTAAATTACAGGTCCCAGTGCAGTGGCGCCGCGCGAGCCAAGGCCCTCCCTCCCACCAATGCAAAGGGGGACTGTATCCCCGTTTCCAGCAAAGCTGCATTTTAAAAATTAATTAGTAGCTTGCAAGAACAGCCACACATTATTGAGTAAGTAACAGCATTTAAGTGAAACAGATGAAATATTGGTAAGCAATGCAGACCACAGTATAAGTATGTGCAGAGGGTCAGAGGCTAATCCCTATTGATTTTCCAAGTAGGCGTACAGCACCGCTGGGAAAGGGCAGTTCTGTTGGCAATCAGCGAGCACAAATACATTATAAATCTTACTGTCCACCTTCACTGATCACTGTCACTTACTTCCTCCACTAAAGACCATTAGGAAACTACAACAAATCCACTGACAAACAACCAGGGAAGAATTTTAAAGCCTTTTTCCTGAAGCGTTATTTCAGAATGCTTGTGATGAACGGGAGGTAAAACAGAAACAGGATTTAAGGAGTGATACGGCTCTTGTAGTAAGTGTGGAGGGAAACAATCCCCAGGAAAACTGCAGGACCACATCAAGGAGGAACTAAATAACGAAGAACAAGGTGTTCACTTCAACCTCACAAACTAACATGAGAATCTGGAGCAACCACTTTGCCTTGGCCACGGCTGCCTGTGGATGGAAGGTAATGAAACACCGATTCCCCAAAGCTGAAGACAATGTTGCCCTAATGGGAATTGCCCACGACAACCACTCTTCAGTGCCAAATTCCCAGCGCTGCAGAAGGAGTTGGCAGATCTGCTGCAGCTGTGATTGCGCTCCCTTGCTGCCGAGTGTATCGTCCCAGCTCCCCTAACTCAGCCGAGTTCCACTCCCTCAGGAACAAGCAAACTGATACAGCCTGGCGCTGTGTTCATGACCCAACAGGGCTCCGGCAGCACAGCTTTCCTGAGCCACTTTCATAGTGCTGTGAGAGAACCAACTCGCTCCCTCTCCTCCCCTCTCTCCATCATTTCTTTCCCTCCAGGAAATAACAGTGGAAAAATCGAGTTTGTTCAGGAACGTTGCATGTCATTCTAGAAAGGCCACTGAAAAAGAGGTTTCTAAAATAATGACTTCAGGAGGACTTCCTGCCCCCAGAGCCCATTAGTCGTCTGTCTCTCCTTTGAAGCAAGCATTGCTGCAGGTAGGATATCTTCTTAAGGACCCTTCAGCTGCCTCTGTGAAGAAGGATATTCCCGGGCATTTTCAGCCACCACTGCGAGCTCCAGGATGTGGAGCCACAGAGGAGCTCAATGTTCTACATATTCAAATGCAGAGACTCGAAGCCCTGAGTCTACTTCCACAAGGCACAAACCAAACCATCAAAATCCATTCCCTTCATCCATAATCTGCATTCTCCATCTCCTTTCTCTGCCAATGAAATTCTGATGCTGATGAAATTTCTTTGTGATGAAATTTCTGTATAGGAACGGTAACACTACTGCAAAACAGCTGAAAAGCATCCAGGCCTTCACTTGTTATAGAAACCATAGGATCATGGAACGGTTTGGGTTGGAAGGGACCTTAAAGCCCACCCAGTTCCACCCCCCTGCCATGGGCAGGGACACCTCCCACTGCATCAGGGGGCTCCAAGCCCTATCTAACCTGGCCTGGAACCCCTCCAGGGATTGGGCAGCCATCACTGCTCTGGGCAACCTGGGCCAGGGCCTCCCCACCCTCACAGCAAAACATTTCTTCCTAAGATTTCATTTCAAAATCCCCTTTGAGCTTCAAACTGTTCCTCCTCATACTATCCCTGCACTCCGTGGTAACAGAAACCCAGCAGGAACAATTTACCCTAGTATGAACACATCTTATGGTTTTTTTCCTATACATTTCATACTATTCACTATAAATACCTGTGCAATATCAGAAACTGCAGAGATTTCAGGATTTTTGAAGTTTTAGCAGTTTTCCTTCCATTGTTCTGTTTTTAAGAAATGCTGCTAAATCCTGCATAACAATGTTACGTGCAAAACAAAAAAGAAATGATCCATAGGTCCAGACTGGTCCTGGCAGCAGCAATGAGCTCCAGTGACTGTAAGGTCACTCCTACATAGAATCATAGACTCAGAGAACAACTAAGTTGTGAAAAGACCTCTAAGATCATCCGTGGACCACGATAAAAAGTGCAAGGCTTAGCCAGCTGACTTAGCAGGGGAAACATTGCCTGCGTTGTCAACTACACAAAAGAAGGTTCTGAAAAAGAAGAGTAAAATACAACTTATTTCATATTATTGCGCTCATCTCAGCAGATATATGGAATGAGACTGGTGGGCTGACCTTGAAATATTCTGAGCTTACATAAAAGTGATAGAGGAGCTTTAAAGCTAACACCTAATGCATTTAAGCAGCTACTACAGTTAAACACAGTTTGGTGAGGTTCAGATCCATGAGAAAGCAGCACTGAAACTGGCTCTGTATCCACTAAGCCAAGTGCAAATATCAAATTGTGGCAATCAGCCTTTAGATGAAACATTCCGAAATCCATACTTTCATTGCGGGATGCGGTTGTACTACAACGGACAGTTCCAGCCTGGCTGTACCTAACACATCACAGGCAACACCACGTGCACTTCACTGCTTCCCTAACACCCCAGGTTTGCAGCGCTCTGCTGGAAGGGCAAGGCTCCCCCCGCAAATCCCAGACCCTCCCGAACACAACATCCACGGCATGGATGGCTGCTCGACACCTAGTCACAGTCACCCTCAGCGCAGGTCGTGAAATGAGCTCCAAAGTCCCATTTAGAAGTATCGTTTAATGGAATTTTAAACTGTCCCAGAAGATGGATACACTGTGTTTGTTTCCTACATTAATGATCTATAAAAAGTATGGAATAGACCATAAATACAATATTTTTTTGCAACAGCCTTTATTAAAAATGCTACTACTTGTGTTTATCATCTACATCCTCATACGCAACCCCAAAATTGATTACACTTTAAACCATACATAACTCGCTGTGTTTTTCATTTCGAGTCATAATGCAAACATTTTTATAACTCTGTTAATATATTCCATACTTTGTATTCTTATTGATTATGAATCTTTCTTTAGGAGATTTTATTGCCTTTCAAATAAAAAATGTTAGGCATTTTTAAAAGAACAGACAACAGCATTGCAGCTTGCATACTTTTCTTTCTTGTGATAATTCTAATATAAAAATCGTTACCGTGAATATTTGCAGACTATCATTTTTCACATTTTAAACTCAAGAAATAAAATGGAAACAACCATTAATATAAGGTACTGCAAAGGTTCCAGGTTGGGGTGCTTTTTTCCTCTCAAATCTCTATTTAAGCTGTTGGGTTGAATCCATAATCGTTCTGAACACTTAAAAAAATTAATAACCAAAGGAGTGTCCATATAAAACATCATGGCTTTATATCAAGTATACATTATCTTTCCTAATTACTATTGCAGTTTGCAGACTGAAATACAATTTATATTTAGAATATGATTTTGCTATTAATTAGCAAATTGAAAAAAAAATAAAATCTTGCATTATAAATTCTCTCTTGGAAATTAATGTTATTCTTTTTTTTCCCCCTAATCCTATCACACGAGCAATAAGTGCATTGCAGCATGAACACTTTAATTTTTCCAGTTAGTTTTGAGCAAGCCCAGAGGTGAGGTTTAATAAGGATCAATGGCACTTTATCTGGGACAGGGCCACTTCACAGCATGCAAATTACACAGTAACACTTAAAAAAAGAAATAGATTTAATTAAAAAAAAAAAGAGTAGAACCACAGGCTCTGGAAATTCAATTAAAGGATTTATGCAAAGGTTTGCTAGGTTTTTATATGCAGTTACTGCTTATATAATGAGCTTTTCATATTAAAAATCAATAGGCAATCTAGAGTAGAAGATCATCCCCTTAAATACATTTTTGAAATCAATTTGAAAAATAGTCCATCAACTGCTGTGACTACTCTGGATGCTTCGATTAGACTAAGAGCAATATTTAGATTGTAAGACGTGCTATGGAATATCTATGCTTGGATTTTGCTTTCAAGTGGTCTCCTACTCTTTAGTGCCCAAGCTAATCAAACAGTAATTCAAGACTGTGTACAATAGATAAATAATTAATTTAATTACTAGCAGGGGCATGAAAGTCCTGAAACATGTGAAAAAAACCTAGACATCTAATAGCGCAATCTGACAATATTTTGAATATATGCAAACCTCTACCTCTATGAATGCCTTTGCTATCTTTCTTCTCAGGCTACCAGTCACCAAGCACACCCAGACAAATATTTCTGTTTGTAACTTCTTAAAGTCACCAGCTAAGGAAGGAATTAGCCTTACACTTGTCTCAAGTGCAACTTTCACACATCATGAACTTAAAGATGGATCAGGTCTTGTGTCCTTCAGGTTTAAACTAATTTGCCAAGATGCTGTGGTGATACAAGATCATTGTATTAAGTCCAAATATCCCAGTTAACTTTCAGCACATCCCAAATTCACATCTCAGGCAAGCAAGCAGACCTTCAAATGAATGGAGATGGACCCATCACATCAGCACCTCATCTGCATCCGTCTAATCGAACGCATGGTCTGTGAATACTGAGGTGAACATTACAGAGTGGTCACTCACCATTCTTTTTGCACAACCAAAAAACCAAAGCAAATATGAAAAATCCAAGGGATTCACTCCCAGCATGGGCTGCTGCTGCTGCAGCACTCATCTCCACACAACAGAGGAGAAACACAGCCTCCTTCCTTGCACAAGCAGATGTTTTGCGCCTGTTTCCATCCAGTCGTAGTCTTCCCACTTCACTCCTTAATTTTGCACCACGTTGTTGAACACACACTTAGGCACTGAGAAATTATAGAATCATGGAATAGGTTGGGTTGGAAGGGAACTCAAAGCCCATCCAAGTTCCAAGCCCCTGCCATGGCCAGGGACACCTCCCACTGGATCTCCTGTCACGTGCTTGCACGTCGTGTCTGGGCACGGTGCTTTGGTGGCGCTCGATGCTCATTTTAAGTAATAGACTCTAAATACTGAAACGTAGAGGGTCACTTCTTACATGATCTCACATGTTCATATGGTAGGACGGAAGAAATCTTTATTTCTGTTGTTGGTTAAGCATTCATACGTGTGTTCACATACATGTTTTGCTATCTTAATTCGATACTTTAGAAGAAACATAGTTCCTTTCTAAAAGGTGTGCAAAATGGCTCAGACATACAGCTTCTATACACGAAACGATGCAAAAGGACAACCATGAGAGCCAAGGAGTAGACAAAATTTTCTCTCTCTGTAACACACTCTGCCAAGCAAAGCATTTCAGCCTCTTAGCAAGGAAATATTCTGAGGCAAACACACTACACAGGTGTAGCATAACAAGAAAAATAAATAGTAGGCAAAAAGTAACTCATAGTTTTCAGTTAAAAAGCTGATATTTAAGAACAAAACTATACTGCTCAGGAAGTGAATTTACCAATAGTCTGTTAAAATTAATATTGTTTAAACCTGTCTCATCAACGATACCCAAAATTTCTGCCTCAGTACTTCCCACCTATTCTGCACCCATTGCTGCAGAGCCCCATGGAGCTGAAGTCAAGCAGAGACTGCAAGAACAAGTACCCACGCTGTCATTTCTCTGTTAAGTCCATTAAACATCTTCATAAGCATTCTCTGAAGCACCTTTCTTTATTGGATTTCAATTGTTTCCTAAAAGAAAAATCTCAAAGGAATCAAAGAAAACTGTTTGCTTACTCTCATTTCAAACGAAACGTGGATGCAGCCTTGTGCGATCTTTTCCGATAGGTTTGAAATAAAGACGTTAATGAACAGTAGCTTTATTTTCATCTTTCTTCCTAGGAACTGAATTTCTCATGCACACCATATTTTCTGACACTTTTGCATTTTAAACACAGGGTGAGTACATGAGGGGATCAAAGAGTTTCAGCTGGATCTGAAGAGTGATAGCGAGGGTAACGAGGGTCCTTCGTTTCTAATGACAGAAGCATATGCTCTCAACTTTCTAAACTGCATCCAACTGAGCCATTTATCAAGGCCTGAAACTTTTTCATTATTTAAAGCAGTACGACAGCTTTCCACTTGATGCCTTGGAAGTACACAATAATAGAGACTCTATAGTCATTAATTATAATATCAGCTGGTTGATGAAGTTACTGTACTTGCTGCTTGGTGATTTCATTTTTAATTGCAGCAGGTGGTGTGGAAATAAAGCAATGTACTGACACACACGGTCACCTCAACAGCATTTCCTTTTTTATGCACAGATAAATGCAACTTGGCTTTTTGGAAATCCCTTCAGTTTTAAATCCCACTGCATAGAGTAGCTGCAAGGAAAAGCGAGCACATGGAACACACTGAAAATCAGATGCTTAGAAAGGAACTGAGAGAAGAACAATTTTCCCCATCTTTTTTTTCTTTATTTCAGATACCTTTTTTTCCCCATTAAAATATTCAGTTTCCAAACACAGCTTACATAAATAGCAGTCACAGCTACACGCAATGTACATGTTTCGTAATCTGAAAATAAAGACGTAGTTAAGCGAAAGTAAACTTTGACTGTACTTAATTCTATGACCATTTGTCCTGGTGATGATTTATCCTTTTGTCCTCTTCAAACTGCTGTTGTATATTCTTTCGAACAGTCTGTATTGTTCTTCCAATACTGCCCGCTCTTTAAAAATGCATTTTCCTCTACTCTAATCTTGTAATTTCATTAATCTGAAATTTAACAGATTAGATAACTATTACAACTATTATAACTATTAACTATTGCTGCCATAGGTTTTCCGTGAGATTGAGAGGTAATAAAACCTGGTGGTTCCTGATGGCCACAGATATCCATCTTCTACATAAACCAGCAAACTCCCTTAGGAATCCAGGCTATCCAAGTCATAGATCAATTGTACTCCAGCCTCATTACAACACACACACACTCTCTTCTCTGAAATAATGCTGTGCTACCTGAGCTCAAAACTCTTCTTAATCTAATTAACACAATGGTGATACAAACGGGCTCAGCATTAAAGTGTGGATCCTCCAGGAGGACAGGGGGTAGAAGCAGCCATGTGCGCTGTCACGCACATCACACATGACCAGGGACAATTTCAGCCCCTCCTTAGGATTTCCAGTAGTGACAGCATGAACTGGAGAAGCTGCAGTGCCAAGAGCAGGAAGGCAGCTTTGCCTCAGCGTTAGATCTCACAACAAGACAGTCCAGGTGGTTCTGAAGAAGAGGATACAGTTAGTTATGGCCCTTTTTCAAGCAGTTCTAAGACAACCCCTGAATTTGTTAGATATAATATTTTATCTATAGCACTGCTTCACAGAATGGGCTGCTGGACAACCAATCAGAGAACTGGGGCTCATAATCAGAGGCACTATATCCACAATGAAGCCTGGGGATCACTGCTATGAAGTATTTAGTATCTGGTACACAGAACTATTAAATAATTCTTCAAATGTTCTGATTTTGCTCATCTCACCTTGTTAGGAACCTGGTTTGAATCCTCTTTTTAATTCAATCTTTACATTACCAATATAGTGGCCTTTCTGCATGCACAGGGCAGGACACCAGGTTTGGGTTGGTTAATGATACAATCGGAGTACTTAAACACATAAAGCAAGCCCTGACCTCCCACTGGATCAGGTTGCTCCAAGCCCCATCCAACCTGGCCTTGAACACCTCCAGGGATGGGGCAGCCACCACTGCTCTGGGCAACCTGGGCCAGGGCCTTCCCACCCTCACAGCAAAACGTTTCTTCCTAGCATCTCAGCTCAATCTCCCCTTGGCTGAAAATCCTTCCCCCTCATCCTGTCCCTGCACTCCCTGATCAAGAGCCCCTCCCCAGCTTTCCTGGAGCCCTTTTCAGTCCTGGGAGGCTGCTTCCCACAGCCTTCTCTCGATGTCTACTACAAACCCATGTCAGAAATCACTGAAACTACGATTATATTATACTGTAATTACGGAAAAGTGAGGAGTCAACCAGCAGTGCATCTCAACCAATACTGGCAAGAAATTAACCAAAAGGCAGAAGATAACTCCTCTGCATTGTAGAATCTTTCTACTGTCATGAATCATACATGCAACTCCTGAGAAAAGATGGGATGCACGTCATGAAACCAAGGAAAATTGCCTTTCCATTTAAAGTTAACATGAACCAAGTCTCATTGAACTATGGACAAAAGCTGTAATACTTGGAGGGTGGAGGTCGAGGTAGTCCTGTTCCTCAAGTGCATTTTTAATCCCCAAAAGTCTGGGGAAAACTCACATTTCTCCCGAGAGGAATCTGCACCAAGGACCTTGTCTTAATTATTCAGCACAGTTTTCACAATCTATCAAGTAACCTCCCTACATTTATAGTCTTTATTGTCATTATTAATACAGGTATTAACATAATCAGAAGACATCAAGTCATCAGGGACTGGTGAGCAAACCACCAACATTTGGGAACAGAATGAGAGCAAAAAGTCTCTAAATTAACATTCCCAATCATGCAAAAATGTATGTTTTATTTGAGAATTAATATGACTTGAATATGCTTTTAGTTTTTGAATTTTATTTTGTTTCCTAAAATAGGCTGTATACACAAGACAATATCCTGATTAACTGATGAACAAACACAGACAGAAAACTCCCATTGCTGTACTGCTCCGGAAAACTAAGAGTTTCAGTTTAGCGATGTCTCCTTCAAGCTTTTATCAGTACTAATTTCAATGAAAAAAATGGTCGTAAAATTCAGAACAGAGGGAAAACAGACCTTAATTAAGCAAAGTGTTATCTCTTCCTATTATAATGAAAGCAAAGTTACAGTTATATTTTTACCAAGATTCTTCCCCATTTAATGAAGACATTATCCGTGAGTTTTCAAAGTCACTTTACAAAAGAGCATTCAAGAGACATTAAAGTCAGCTTAAACTAAAAAGTCTTTTTGAAGTCAATAAACAATAAAAAGACAATGCAAAGACAGCCTTTGATCTCTTCTTACTCTAAAGTCTTTAATTTCGGTTTTAATCTAGTAGATGCATTAAGTCTTGTTTTCAAATATTTTTCATCTGCAGTACAGTAGCTTGCCTTGATTTTTTTTATTCCTATATATTCTTACTGTATTAATAGACACACCTTGTTACCTAGGATGGGGATTGTTTGGAAGGCTGCCCACTAAAATGAAGAGAAAAAAGATTTAAAATTAATTTTCATTCTGTTCTCTTTTAAAATTCTTTTAAATGAAAAAAGGAAAAAGTGTAAAAGGAAAAAAAAAAAGCATCTTCAGCTTTGGAATCTGTGAGAAGATTAAAGACTTTAATGCACATAGATTTTTCAAAGGATAAATTATTAACAGCCTGGGCGAACAGACTCTGGTCAATAAGATGGTCACAGAATGGTCAGTTAAGAGACTGTCTCTGCAGCCAGTTGCAGTTAATTTGACTTGAGTGTTTGCAAGAAATTCCAAGTTACTCACCAGTTTTTTAAAATAGCTTTTACAAACCCTATTTATCCCATCTGTGAATTGTGACAAGCTCTTGCCCAGGTTCAGCCGCTTGGAATTCTAACACTCCTGAACTCCTGTTGGCAGCGTAGGCCATGGATGTAAACAGGAAAACTGCAATGAATGAAAGCATCCAGAAAGTCTAAAGGAGGAGGCAGCCAGTAGTTCCCCTTCTGCCACCAATTTCTTCCAGAAATCCAGTACAACCCAAGTGAGAAGAGGTGAAAGCTCTCTCCATACCTCTTCACCCTTGCTGTAAGTAAGTGCCTGCTGGATTTCTTCCATATAAATACGTGTATCCTTCCGCTATTAATGCCCCTTCAGGAAAGTGGGACCATCCACAGGACGGAGCACCGTATCCTCCTTTTAAGACCCAGATCACCACAGTCACCTGCCAATTCACTCTTTACGTGTGCTGGAGCAACCAAATGAGAACATACAGGAGGGGCGGCAGGGGGAGAGCGGGGCCGAGCAGCCGTTGAACGCGCTCTACGGCCATCTGCCTGCAGGAGCTCTACCCTCACCTCGGGCTAGCAGAGACACCTTTCCAGATGTGAGGGGAAGGTGAAAAACACATCTGTTAGAGAAGAAACCCTCCCTTTCCTCTGCTATGCACAGTTAGCCTAGGAACTCGGTAACAAATTAAGTGTCATCATTGCCCGAGTTTCCGAGCCCAGCCTGTAACTCAAACTCGCAGTGTTGGTAGGATGAAAGTGAGTCCTGGGCTGTTACTGACTCAGATTAAAATGCCGCTACATTTTTGGTACCTAATATCCATTCTATATTCAAAATATTTCTTTCACAACTCTCCTGAGTGAAAACATTCTCCATCTTCCTTTGCTGCCAAAGTTGCCAATTTTAATCAATTATTTCTGTAAGAGAATAAGTCCAGAAGTATTTATTTGACATACACCACCGAATCTCTGACCAGAGTGAGATCTTAGTTGTTCATTTCTCAACTGGGATATGAATGGGAACACCAAACCACTGGGCTCTAGATTTTGCTGATGTAAGAATTTTATCAATTCTCATAAAATATATTTCATTTTGATTGAAATAAAACTAAATTCTAAGGACAGATCTTCTCTAAGAAAGAAAATAACCATGTAGAAATTACAGGCAATGTCTTTTTCTTCTATCAAGTTAAGCAAGAAGACGAAAATTTTCACTTTGATCTTGGCAGATATACTTAATAAAAAGAATCAGACTGAGAGCACTTTGCTACGTTCCGACCAGCCTTGTATTGATTTGGATGTGCTATGAACCACATTATCTAATCTACAATAAGCCATTTACCAAGTGCAATGATCTATGGGCTAAAAGGCTTAGATTTTTAGTTCCATTGTAGACTTTTTGATGAAATGGTAGATCAGCAGAGAATAAGACTATAATAAGATTGTGAGGGACACGAGTGTCAATATTAGGAAATTAGAAAGTTTGCCATACTGTTTTAAATCCTCTTGCTGTTCATTTAAAAGCCCAGTATCTCTTTTTCCAGAATAATTGCATCTGTATATTTAACAGGGGACCCAGATGACATCACACAGGGTGTCTAGTTCACAGGGGTTCAGTTCAAGGGCTCAGCCAACTGCACATATTTTTATTTTTCAACATCAAAATCACCTGTCTGAGCATGACTATTTTTGATGCATATGTCATAATTATATGAGGATACAACTTACCGTTATGCTGTCTTCTTGCCATTGCTGTTCACCATAATCCAAGTTTCAATTGCTGCATAGAAGAGTCCTTTAAAACAGATCGGATGCATTTTGCATCATAAACTTCTCTTTACCTGTATGCACAGGAGGCTGAGATCTCAGTTAGGCTGGCAACTTACACCAAAACAAATCTGGACTAAAGCTCCCACAATCATGTCTCTGATTGCCTTCCCTCTAACCATCAGCTTTGGTTACTTCCACACATGGGAATTCTTCACCTGCCACCAGGAAATGCTATGGGAATCTCAAGACTATTTGTTTATCGCCTACACTGACCCAGGAAACAACCACACATATGGGACCTGCTCTGTTATTTTTCAATATCACTTTTTTGTTGGAAATAGGTAATGCTGTACTCCCTGGCAATTTATAACCACAGTTTCCTTCTCAAATTACACAGCAACTCATGCACAGACAATTTCTTTTAAAAAAAAGGTTACTTTTAGCTCACTTGGACTCAAGAGGTCTGTGAAAAATACAACAGTCCAAGTCAGATTTGCAAGACCATAACAATAACATCTCTGGCTAGCAACGACAAACAGAACAAAAATCCAGTAGCCTTCAGCAGAGATAAAATCCAGTGTTTAGGTGAGATCTTAGGAAGAAATGTTTTGCTGTGAGGGTGAGGAGGCCCTGGCCCAGGTTGCCCAGAGCAGTGGTGGCTGCCCCATCCTTGGAGGTGTTCAAGGCCAGGTTGGATGGGGCTTTGAGCCCCCTGATCCAGTGGGAGGTGTCCCTGCGCATGGCAGGGGGTGGCACTGGATGGGCTTTGAGGTCCCTTCCAACCCAAACCATTCCATGATTCTATGATTCTATGATTTAGTGCTAATTAAGTGCAAAACAAAGAATATTTATGAGACTATTTTATCTACAGTTCTACAGCAAGTTTTACTGCATCACTTCTGACTAAGACTGACAGGTTACATGCCGAAGTAAATGTACTGAAGACATTAATGTCACTTTAAAGCAACTCAAGTTTTGATGTTCTTATATTTTTGTTGTACTGCAACTATTAGGATGCATTGCCTCATTTTTTGAAGATGAAATAGGGGAATGTAACTGGTTCAGGCTGCCCTGTAACTTTACAACAACTGACACTGACTATAATATACGTCAGTTTGTATTAAGATGTTATTGCACCTTTCCCGTTCTAATCGCCAATTATGACTCTATTAGTCCTACTTGGCAGTTCATCTGCTCCAGCATCAGCTGAGGGGGACTTGGAGACAGACCTCTGATCTTGGCATTTCCGCTCCAGTGAGTGCTCAGCGCAGCGGCTGTCATCTGGAGACACTGAGGAGGGAAGGCATCGCCTTCTCCAAGATAACTACACCTGACCTTACAACAATTTACTAAGGAAATACCTGCCTAATGGCAGCACAAGTGCAGTTTCTGTTACACTCACAGCGGCACTGCAAATTAGAGACAACAGGATAAATCTATGACCAGCTCACTAGACACTTCATTAAATCACTGTTCCCTCGCCTTGTAGAGCACTAATAGAATCACAGCCCTTGTTAGCTACTGAATAAAAGATCAATCACATTCTTTGAGAGCTCTTGCTACCAGCTTCCAGAGGAAACAAGGCAAAAAAAAGACATATTTAGGATCATCAGTAAGATTCTGAATGGCCTCACTGCAAGTTGGTTAAATTACCTTTTCCACAACTGAATCCAGCTCTAATACTCTGAGGAACTTGTTAAGTCTGCTTTCAAAAGCTGCTATCTAATATATGACTACCAGGCCCTGGTCAAAAGTTCATAATGTGCATATGTAAAAAGGTACTAAATTGCCTGAGGGCTAAAACCAGAGGAGTTTAATTGCAGCAAAATGCTGAAAACGGTCTGTGGAGGGTCCTTCTGTGGGGATACTGCTGGCACGGGCTGATTGAAGTGCAGCACATAAAAGCCTTACAACAATATTTCCTTAAATGCAGCTGGAACTGCTGGCACTTGTAGGGCAGAGATGGTGTGCCAAGAGGAAAAAAGGAAAAGCACCTTCTCTTAAACAAACAAAGGTTCAAGCACTGATATAATTCATAACTCAGAAGTGTGTGGATAAAAGGAAGAATTAAACAACAGCGAATACTTGTCAGAATAAGCTGTGTTACAGGCTCCACATGTTATTATGGGGAGAAATGTAAACACAAATGTAAACATGTTTAATTGGCACCCATTAAGATTCGCTGCAATGAAAACCAGAAAACAGCTTCCATCACTCTATTCATGATTACACTTGGAAATTTTGGGAATAGTCACCTATGAGACTAAAGATTCCTATTCTTAGCCGGAAACCCAAGGATTTGATAGTCGTAATTTGAGGACCATTCCTCTAGTTATTTACAGGATAAAGAAAAAAAAGGACAGGAAGGAAAAATCAAAATGTTCTTCTCTGAAACCATTAAACCCTATTTCTATTGAAAAAGAATATCCCAACAATATAAATCTTTAGCAAAAATGATCATCATTTGAAAATTAAGAAGAAACAGCCAATTCTTCACTTAATTCTATTACATTTGATTATCTCAAATAAAAGTATTCTTTTATCTGAACAGAAACTGGAAAACTTTAACTCTTTGAACACTGAAAACAATTTTTCCTTCTATGTAGGCATTTATGAGCATATTGCTTGACAATTTAGAATCAAACCATAAATAGTCATTAAAAAAAATGACAAGCAACCACCTTCAAATTTTGCTCTTTTTGTACAAAACTCTGCAACTTACTCCTCAATATATTGTTTTACTTATCTCACCAAAACATGCAGGTAGTTAAAAATATTTAAAACAGTCATGGTGAAACATTTCCCTTAACTTTCCTTTAATTTTAGTTTCACATTTGGAAATCACGCTCAGATGGACTGGTATAGAATCATGGGATGGTTTAGGCTGGGAGGGATCTTAAAGCCCATCCAGTCCCACCCCCTGCCATGGGCAGGGACACCTCCCATTGGATCAGGGTGCTCAAAGTCCCATCCAGCCTGGCCTTGAGCACCTCCAGGGATGGGGCAGCCACCACTGCTCTGGGCAATCTTTGCTACTGTCTCACCGTCCTCACAGGAAAAGATTTCCTCCTATTATCTCATCTACATCTCCCACAGTCTTGAACAGAAAGCATAGGCAGAGCACCAGGAACACGGTCAAAAGCATGAGAACCATTGAGGACTTCAAACCAGTTCAAAAGACCTGCACTTTCAGCTTTGGGAAGTCCATGAATCAATATCCTGCAGTAGATGACAAACTGTCCCCATGGGAAGACCACATCACCTCTGTCTTCTGATACGACAATTAGCATCATTATCAACCAAGTCTTGTTTTAGAACATAAAAAACACCCAGACCACTAGAATAGCTCAAAAGTAAATTCTTCTTAGTGGATAATGAAGAAAATTGTTAATGTGATTACGTCACCTTAACCCAGCGATTCAGAGAAGTCTGGAAAAGCACAGTTGTACCCCTGACAGCATTTACCAGAACAAATAAACTTTGTGGAAATGACAAACCAACAGTGGCTGACAACAACTGAAGAACATGGAACAAGCTTTCCCTTGAGCCTTACACAGTTAGGAAGCCATTCAAACTGGTTTAAAATCTATGCTTGGGAAGAATCCACAACAATCTCCCAAAATGAAGAGGCACAACAGGCTATAAATACTTCAGTAAACATAATTTTTAAAGCAAAGAGACTGACTTCATTGCAGGTCTCTAAGCCTCTCTTTCAGGACTGGACAACCCTTTCTTTCCACTTCCTGAGCATTACAATAGAATTAATTAACGGATGGATCTGATGATGACAGTGAACAGGAATGACCACATAATTTGGCCCAGCCACATTTCATTACCAATTATAAACACTATTTTAGGAGAACAGATTAGCAATTAGATTGCATTTACAGGGATCTCTGCTGTGGACAGTGACAAAGTTTTCTGATGAGTCTTCTGTCCTTTCCTAACACCAGGAAAGGTGTTGAGCTCCATGTTCAGTGAGTATGCATGTACAGCACGTGATGTGCCAAGACAAGCGATGGGCTGGACTGCATTCTGGGGAGCACGACTGGCCTGTGCCGAAGGCCATGTAAACCACCACGTCACTGTCTGTTGCATGAGCATACACGCAATGCAAGAATGATAAATTACACCTCGCCATCCAAAATAAGGTCAGATATTGTTTCCATAAAAAGACATTTTATATGAAAACATTGCCTTTAGGAACATAAAGCCAAAAGGAGGCGAAACAGATTACATTACAAGTGGGACTGCCAGCTTTGTTGATACTTGCTGCTATAATCCCTTTAGAAGTCACATACGTTTCTCATCAAGGGAATGAAAGAACTCAACCATCATTTTTTCTCACGAAGTCACCACTCTGGATGCAAAAGCAGAGGGAGTAGCTCACTTCCTACCTACTAGTTCAGCACATGGAATCAGTGCAGCTCTAAAACCATTCACCTCAGGGCAATACTTCATTTCTTGGCAGAACTAGTTAAATCATTTCCAGTTTACTCATTATATATTGACAAAAAACCAAAATAAACCCACTTCCCAGAAGCCCTTTATTTTACTGTCATTAAGTTTACGGAAAATAAGGACAAGTTTTTACCTTTATGCCATCAGATTACTGGCAGAACTGTAACACACGTGTGCACAGTCCACAAGAGGAAATATGGAAGGACTTTTCAGATTCTCAACCACCCCAGGACCCTGCCAGCCCACTCAAGCATGGAAACTTTTCTTAGGGGAACTGCAGTGGAGAAATTCCTTCCCTACACCGGCACAACACTGCTCTGCAGTGGGAAGGGATCTCTTCAGTGTTGGGGCAGGGAGAACCAGGACATGCAGTGTCCCTACACAGATCGTGCCTCTGATCCTTAATTAATATCATTAGATCAGCAGCACTGTTTGGGATGGGATGAATACGAGCAAGAAATCAGGTTCTAAATGACACTGTTACAAAATCATTATCATAAAAAATTGCCAAGATGGTTGTTGTATCTGAAGTGCTAAATTAGTTTTCTTGTACTGGCAGTATTCATCATAATGTAAGTTTGACATTCCAGGACAACATTTTAATAGTAATGCTGTTCAGTGGGAAAAAATAGTTTTTCCACTTTTCTAGTAAAATGAAAAAAAGCTAATTACATCCATCAGCAAATTATGGTGACAGACAAGGTAACCTTAAGAGAAACACTTCCATGCCAGAGTGTGTAATGGTAGCAAAAACTTTAATCCTAGTATTTCCAAGTGTTCTTACATTCCAGCTTCTAAACTTGAAATGTAATCTGGTGTTATGTGCCTAATGGTGGGCACAGCATTGTCAGCTCAGCACAAAGATTTCAAACCTGTTCCTTTTAGACAGAGAAAAAAGCAAACAGATGAATTGCTTTTTCAGGAAAACAGACTCTTATTGTGTTTCCCTATCCAGAAATATTAAATATATTAAAGCCCCAAGTATATTTTTCATTTATATATATTTATAGACGGATAGGTACATACACACACATATATAGAAATAGGGAGAATATTGAAGCTTGATATTAAACACTTGAGTGAGTACTCTCATAACCTGTTGGGTGTTTTACCAGGCATTTGTACGTGCACAGGTATCTATTAGGATAAAAAGGAAGTAGTCATGGTGTGATTAAACAATAAAAATATGCTCACAGGAAGTTTCAGCTCCTGTGTCTGTTTAACATTCTTCCGGATTAATGGCAATGCCCATCTTAAATGTGTTAAATTGGGAAGTCCCACCCACAGAAGGAGCATACGTATAAGAACGCTGTCGTTGGAGACATCAGCTCTTCAGACAGTGCTGCTGTGAGACATGGACGTCCACAGCGCTGGCAAAGCAATCCTGCCTATTTTGGACAAGTGGGTCTTCTTTTTCAAGAGAACTAATGCTCCCTATAACTAAAAAAGTGAAGTTACTCAAGATGAACCATTCAACATTGCTGTGTTTATCTCATTCCAATGTGATGCTTTTGCAATTAATACAGTCCCTCAAATACCTTCCTTAGATTGTTTTGGTGTGCCCAGAAGACTGCACTACATCCACAGTGAGGTAACTGCAAAATCATGGTGTCACTAAAATAATGGATGGCATTTGACTTTGATGTTTGTATTTACTGTCTTCCTCCTAGCTAAAAAAGGACTGATGCTACTAATCTAACTTCCTAGAAACAGCAAAACAGAGAGACTGGAAAACCCAAACGACTCAAGTCTCAAAGGAACCTCTAGAAGTTAAGTAAATTCAGAAATTCTCTGATTACAAATCCTCATATGGATTACTGCAAAACTCAGAGCACGGCACCATTTGCTGTGCATTTTACACTGAACTAAGCATGATAAATTCAGTCTTACGGTCACTTTTCCCCCTGAAGAGTGAAAGAAGGCAGAGGACCATTACAAACAGCAGAAAGCCATTCAGGATTTGAACAGTATCTAATTCTAGCTTTTTCAGTAACTCTCAGAGTGATATACAAAGCTACTGAACTACAAAATATTAGGGGATACCTAATAGAAAAACTAAACACACTCCCTAGGACAGTCTCATCAACCACAAGCCTATTTCCCTCCATGTGGTAATCAAGCCAATGTTCCAAGCTGGCCCAGAACATCCTGCAGTTTGAATCTTGCTTTTAGAAAAAAGACAAATACTACACTAGTATCCGTAACACCAAAAAAACCCCAAACCAACAAACCCAATCCAGTTCCCTCACATTTTCCTTAAGAGAAAAAAAATAATCCCAATACATACAGTAATCTTTGGTCTAAGGAACTGACAAGAGTCAGAAACACTATTAGCATCACAGTAGGACATCCCACAAGCCTAGCAACGGGAATTTTCTATCCATACATGTACCTTGTCAATGGCTTTCCTGGAAGGAAGTGTTTGGGACTGTTAATTCAGTTATGCAGTTATCTTGTCCAGCGAATGCCAACATAATGATGAATGACAGGTCACATGGAGAAAACCGAAACAGATTAATCACTTTTTCAGGAAAACAGGCTCTTATTGTGTTCACCTACCCAGGAATATTAAATATATTAAAAAACTAAGTATATTTTCATTTTTATTTATAGATGGATAGAAACACACACATATATATAAATAGTGCGAATATTGAAAAAACACTCTGTAGGACTCTGCATTTGATATACTGTATTATTTTTGGACCTTGCAAATATACTTTTTAAATTACTTTACTCTAAAAGCAGGGACTTTCTAGCTCAGATTACTTGGACACTCTTACTGTTTACTCTTCCATCTTTTCTGTAAAGTCAGAAGAGATTTCCCTGAGAACTTCAAATAAATAAGATCTCCAGCTGCACAAACACTATATGTTCTGTTAGATTGCTTTGGCTTCCTAAGGAATATTTGCCTTTCTCTGGATGTAAATGATTAAAGAGAATCCATCATATGAAACTGATTGGTGAGCTGTTTAAAGTGGTGTGGCACCTCTTCAAAGACAGAGGGAGAAATGGAAAGACCATGGTAGGATAAAGCGTCTCAGATATCCAAGGAGTTGCAGGGAAACATTAAAATACCTAAGCACTGCATCCCCCAATTGAGAAGCAGTCTTTAAATAATGGTTGTGGAGCTACACTGCACTCCTTTTTTACACAATTTGATATTTTATCTTTTCTCAATACAACCACTAAAAGCTTGGGGCTTCCTGAACACCTGTCCATTCAGAAATAAAACTGTAAGGAAAGATAAAGCATATTCTAGAATCCACCAAATTTATACTGCTCTGTGAGTTACACTCACAAAATGGCACGGGCTAACAACGTTCAGTTGTTTAATTGCATTATTTTTACCATTTACCATTTTAAATTTGGGCATAGGATGTCAACTTCTAGAGCTCACAGAAAGGAAAGCTAAACTTTGTCCACAACCATGGCTTTTGCTAAACTCTAGATGTGTGGATGAGAAGCTCTGTTTCCTGAAGAGCTGTCTGGAAGACTTAGTATCAGTTGGTCTGCATGTACGAACGAAGAAAGAAAGAACCATGAGGAAGCAGAAGATGCTCTGTTGCCTGATTGCCATGTCAAGTGACACGGTCAAGAACGCCTCACCAAGTTTAGTGATACAGGAGGAGCTGGAATTTGATTCCTCCTCATTTAAAGAATTAAAGCAGATGAATTCAGATAGAAAATAAATTAAATGAAGATTAAATAACAAAAAATAAATATTAAATACAAATAATTAAATAATAATAATAATAAACAACAATTAAAATAAATAAGCAGATTTACATTTAAAAAAAACATAGCCAAAAATTATTCATCTCTAGGGCTCTACACTCAGTAAGAAAATTTAAGAGAACAGAACTGAAAAGTGAAAAGCACACTAACGAAGCACAGTTTCAGCCATTTGTTTGGACACACTCCCCTCCCCTCCCCATCGCTAGGGTCTTCTCACAGCTTCTATAATTTGGCAGCTAGCAGCAGTGTGAAGTGCAACCCAGATTTGATATCTTACATCTTAACCAACATGGGATTTGGTTTTCAAATTTCCTATCCCTCAGAGCACCATAATTTCCACAGCTGAGATACCTGGCCCAGTTAAGTGCCCTGAATAATTTGTGTTTGCTGTGCTTAATTTACGTGCTCACCGTACAGCAGAGCAGTTATGTCTGTACAAAGAGTTTAACATCTTTACTTAAAAAGAGTATTTTAGGGACTACTTTTTTATAAAAACTTATTAGAAACTCATTGCTAGCTTTAAACTCAAGTTCTGTCCCTGTGACTGTCTGAGACTGTGTCTCTAGAGCACTTGCAGCAGAGCCCTGGGTCCGTATGGATGAACCTCAGCACTCACTGCTTCGGATCACAGGTATCTCATTCATAACAGCGTTATCTCTGTTCCTCTCCTGTTAGTAAAGAAAATTAATAACGCTGTGATTTATGTGCTGGCTGGTAACTAAGGAGGCTGGGACCCGACTGCCTATTTACAACAAACAGTCTCCATGACCTCGCTCTGGCACATGAATGAGAAACCGGGGTCGCCGGTGGGGCTGAGCAGCCTCATCACAGTGAGCGCAGCCAGCGGGCACGGGGGCAGCCAGCGGGGACAGAGCACGAGGTGACAGGGGATGCTGGGGCACGCTTGCACTTGGTCTGCAGCCATGCATGGTAATTTCATTGATAGGTGGGCTACAAAGTCATCAAATCATAGAATCATGGAATGGTTTGGGTTGGAAGGGATCTCAAAGCCCATCCAGTCCCACCCCCTGCCATGGGCAGGGACACCTCCCACTGGATCAGGGGGCTCCAAGCCCCATCCAGCCTGGCCTGGAACACCTCCAGGGATGGGGCAGCCACCACTGCTCTGGGCAACCTGGGCCAGGGCCTCCCCACCCTCACAGGAAAGCATAGCTTCCACATCTTTCATATTTTCACATCTTCCGTACTTCCACATCTCTCTGCAATACCTGACATTCAACAAAAGAAAACCTGTACAACAATATGCAAAATAAATGCAAAAATAAAAAAAACCCTCAGAACTTCATAACTTCAAGCATTTTGAAGGTTCCAGATTTCACCATCTAAGCACCTAAAAGCCTTTTTTCACAGTCTCTTCAAACTTACAGTTCTAAATTTTAGACATCTTTGCCCACGGAAAATCAATACCTTACTTGTTTCCAGTTATTGCAGTAGATAATCAATTTTTGCAGCAAATAAAACCAATGATGATGTTACAGTAAGAGAAAGATCTCACAAACACCACCACAGGGAAGAGGCACATTCCTACTTGTGAGTACAGAGATGACATAACAAACCAAAGGTGAAGGGACACCAGTAAGACCAAATCTCATGTTGAGGTGTTTCAGCCACGCTGCAACATCTTGGCTGTCTTTCAAGGCACATCAACACTCGGAACACAAAGGCCCCTTACTTCCTTGTGGTTTTCTCAAACATATTTGCCCAGATCAATGCTGTGTACAGCTCAGAAACCCCAGGTGTCTTCTGCGGCAGGTGAACTCCATGAGTGAGGGTGAGTGCGAGAGAGGAATAAAGATAAGGAAATAAGAGGAACTTGACATCTTCTGTGGAGGTCTGGGAAAGAACACAGGAAAACAAGAACAGTGAAGGGAAGTCTAGTTCTTTCAGACAAGAGATAATGGATGCATCATACCAGACTGCAAAAATGAAACAGATTTTCTTTTCAAACTTTTTGTCAGGCACTCCTTATGTGATTTATGATGCAGATGATATCCACAATCCAATTCCCGTTGTTACTCAATAATTAGTCCTGTTTACAGATGCTGCAACAATCTGAATCAAGCAGTGAAAAGAACTGAATGCAAGACTGAATTAGTGGAAGCTGCAGAACAAAATATCCCATTCTGTGCTTTTAACTACCTACAAGGTCAGTCTTTTTCAGATTTCAGGCAGGAGACAACAAGGTATCACACTGGGCTGGATGTGAGGTTGCAGAGAAGATTAGCGTTTGTGGGCAACTCAGACCTGTATGCAGACATTCTGCAAGTTTTCTGATCCAAGAAGGCTTTTTCAGGCTGGAAAATAGAGAAATATGCTTTTTAATTTAAAAGCCTAATTTAATTACATGTAATATAAAACAATATGGACCAAATGTTTCCCTGCCTCTCAGTCCACATACTTGGCAGGGCATTCTGTAATTCTGCAAGGACCTAGGGGGAGAGGAAAAAATTCCTTACTTTGTCCCCAATCCTATAGGCCTTAATGGAGCTGCTCCACAAACAGCTACAGGGGTGGGTTGGACACAGCAGATTCCACGGCCATTGCTTTCCCTGAGCAACTGCCCTGCACCCTGAGCCCCTCAACTGTTCTATTTGGCACAGCGATAGTTTTTCACAAAGACTTTCCATGCCTGTGCTGTAGGTTATGGGGGACAGATTTAATTTGCCCTCATATTTCACGCTACATTTATTTTAGCAGGAAGTTCAAATGCGTATCACTTAAATGTAAGTTTGGTAATAAACTAGCTGATATTACATGTTACTACTGGCTAGGACACAGAATTCTAAGTGCATAGAAGAGTTTTTGCACCATCCTTCCAAAACCATTAACAACTACTTTGGAGACATTTCTTTACCATCCTATTACAACCAATCAAAATACTCTTCTACATACGCCTGCTTTCCTTTTACCAGATTCAGTCCATTTTAAATAACAGCATTCTGCAAGGAAGTGTACGCGATCAGGGGTCAATAAAAAAACAATCCTTCCATTCAACCAGAAGTACAGCCCCAAACCTGGATGTTACGAGAACTGCTGCTTAGCATCAATTTGTCATTCACTCTGTAGGCATTAATCCATCTAACAGGAGAGCTGCACACGTGATTAGACACTTTACAACTGCTAACATCCAGCGGACAGTGAGACCCCTTCCACTCTCTTTCCCTCTCACACCTCCTGCACAAAGCTCAATTCCAGAAACGAAATTGCTGTTGTGACCAATCTGAACTGTTGGTCTCTTCTCAAAAAGACCCGCCTGTTGCTGTTCAAGAAAGCTCAGTCCATTTTCAGGAATATCTTATGGAGGAAGTACAGGGCAAATTCTACGCCACGCAAACCCTCCCTGCCTATGGCTGCTCCTGCAGTTGAACATGCCCAGCTGAGTGCAGGATTTGGCCTGAACGGTGAATCCAGCACTGGAAGCCAACATCAACTCAACACAGCCCACACAGGGCTCTGGAGAGCAAAACGTGTTTACTTAAGGAGGGAATACCATCCCCAGATCTAAGGGTTATTCCAGCTTCTTTAGCAAAGAACAGGGGAGGAAGAGAAGAGACGATGAGACTGCAGGGCCTCTTTTGGGCTTCTATCAAAAGCAAACAGATGTGATCATTAGGTAGAAGCAAGTCACTCCTATAGATGCAGATTCACTTGTGCCAGAACAGCGTTTCTGAGTCGATGTTAGGTGTGAGCTCATATCATCACATGAAATTTAAATTTAGACACTTTCAACATATGGCAAAAGTAAAACTAGTGAAGCAGTTGTAGGCACAGGGGCTTCTTCCTGCCCAAATGAGCACTGCAATATATGCCAACTGCCTAAAACACCCCTGGGATAAGAGCAGAATGCCAAGAATTCATTGGTTTATGTACAACTAGGACATACAGAAGACTTCAGGAACCTTAAAAATATTCCTTATAATTTTCAAAAGCAAATACTTTAAAATCCAGCTCTGAAACACTACTGTCTTCAGAGGAGGAGGGAGAATCAAAGACTAGTTCACATATCAGCCTCTTACGCAGAGAAAAATGGAGGGCAGAATGGTCTGAGTGCAGCTCACGGACGGTGCAAAGGTGACAGGTTGAGCTCTTCTAATTGTAATTTATATCTCAGCAGCAGAAACAATGTCTTATTCCCACCCGTTCAAAGGGGTAACACATCTGCTAACACCCCAGCACAATGGCTGGTTTTGCGCTGCAGCAAGAAACGTAAACCAATAGCCTCAGAACTGCTGCAAACCCGAGCCATGTCTTCATGTAAAAAGAATTTAAAAAGCCAGCTCACTGAAACATCTGTTAAGCTCTGGCTCCTCTAACACATGCTATTCTTTCTGCTAAGTTACCTGCCAAGAAAAATATTTGGTTCTATGTCAGACCATCACAAGTGTGTGCTAATGGTACTCTGCTTCTCATTTTATGCGCCATTGTACACCCACAGCATCACCTGGGGCAGGGACAGACTAGGTAACATATTAAGTTTAAGTTCAAACTCTACAATAAATGTATTTAATTTCAATCTGGTGCGTAACCAGTAACAAATCAGATGGGTTCTGAGTGACCAGCATTAATTTAAAACAATAGAAACAACTTAGTCCAACTATTCTTGAGTCAACTTTCAAGAAGAGAGAGAAGGGAGAGACAGAAGGAGAAAAAGAGAGTGAAAGAACAGGAAGACAGAGGTAAAAAGTGTAGAAAAAGTGCAAGGTTTAACAAGTCCAAATGCCGGGTCCTACACTTAGGACACAACCACCCCATGCAGAGCTATAGACTGGGTGCAGAGTGGCTGGAGAGTAGTCAGGCAGAAAGGGACTTGGGAGTGCTGGTGGACAGGAAACTCAACATGAGCCAGCAGTGCGCTCAAGTGGCCAAGAAGGCCAATGGTATCTTGGTCTGCATCAGGAATAGTGTGGCCAGCAGGACTAGAGAGGTCATCATTCCCTTATACTCAGCACTGGTCAGGCCGCACCTTGAGTGCTGTGTCCAGTTCTGGGCCCCTCAGTTTAAGAAGGATGTTGAGATGCTGAAGTGCGTCCAGACGAGGGCGACGAGGATGGTGAAGGGGCTGGAGCACAAGACCTATGAGGAGCGACTGAGGGAGCTGGGGTTGTTCAGCCTGGAGAGGAGGAGGCTCAGGGGAGACGTTATTGCTCTCTACAACTACCTAAAGGGAGGTTGTAGTGAGGCAGGAGTTGGACTCTTCTCTCAGGCAACCAGTGACAGAATGAGAGGACACGGTCTCAAGCTTCGCCAGGGGAGGTTTAGGCTTGACATTAGGAAGAAGTTCTTTACTGAGAGGGTGATTGGGCATTGGAATGCGCTGCCCGGGGAGGTGGTGGAGTCACCGTCCCTGGAGGTGTTTAAGGAGAGATTGGATGAGGCACTTAGTGACATGGTGTAGTTGACAAGTAGGAGTAGGTGGAGGTGTTGGGTCATAGGTTGGACTTGATGATCTCAAAGGTCTTTTCCAACCTTACGATACTGTGATACTGTGAAAAGGAAGCAAAACCCTGAAGACTTTGATCAAAGCTTCTCTTCCAGTCTGGTATTTCCAGAGGCCACTTGTTTGAATTAATATTTAATTGTACTATAAGTTTCTCCAGTTTACCGAGGAACCATGAAGTGGTGAGAGAGGCCCACTGAGCATTAGTAGAGCTACAGTTACTCCAATAATAAAATGACAATTGATTTGCAGCTATTGCTTTCTACAAAAAAATACTTGTTCTCTACTTCTGCCTAGCAAATCTTTGCAGATTTTAGATCTTTAAAAGAAGTGGGTGGGGGAAAAAAATGGTCTTTCAGCATCTAGTGTTCCAAAAGTACGTCCTGTACACCTACAACCACCAGCAATCTAAACAGTGTCATGTTCCAAAAGCTGACCAGACAGCTCTGTGTGTCAACACAAGTCCACTATAATCAGCACAAACACACCAGACTTGTTATGCTGTGGTCACTCATAAAACAGTTTTGGAAGATGTGAAGTCGTGTTTCTTGTTGCAGTAAGGTTTGACCTTCTACGGCAGCAACCGGCATTGTGGCTCACGGCCTCGTGCCTGAAAGACAGGTGACCCAGATCTGAGTACGTTTGTTCGTTTAGGAAAATCAGATTCAAACTGATCTGCAAACCTGTTCTTGAAGCAGAAACTTAAACTAGCCTGGCTTCATAGAGAGTCCTAAATTACTGAAATTAAGTCACCGTAGTCACAGCAAAGAACAGCAAACAGGTAAATAGGAATGTGGTATTGGAATACCAACTCATGGTGCTTCAGGGAATCAGCTCAAACTGAACAGGTCCCAGCAGTGTTCCCCACGCTGAATTCTGCTGTGCTGAATATCGCAAGTGCCAGCCAGAGGCTGTGTGACCCCTCTCCTCACTGACAATTCACAGCAGGCAATAACATGAGTTCTGAAGAAAATACTACATCCTCATCAACCAAAGGGGAGCTTCAACATTCAGGAACTGAACAACTACATTAAAAAAACATTTCAGATACACAATGTATAGTTTTTCATTGTTAGAAACCAAATAATTACCAAACTGTTACAATTCCTAGTAAGTAAATGTTAAATAAATTATTTTATTGAACAGAAAATTATGAAAACTAAGTCAAAGGCTTGAAAACTAATTTCTTCAGTAGCAAGTTGCAGCCAGGACAGAATGCAGGGATTATATGGTTCTGGCAAATACTAGTAGGGAAACAAAAGTATTCTCAAATTTTCCCTTGCATCCAACTTCAAAATTTCAAAAAGAACTGAACCGATGAGTGTAGTTATGAGCTCTCCCCCACCCTCAGAACATCTCGTCAGTCTATCTTTATGAAATACCAATTACAGCTGTAATTATTTTTCAGTAGCAGCTTTTGCTAGGATAATAGGAAAAGGCCTCGGCCGGAATCAGGTTCACGCAGCTGCAGGCTGGGAGCGTGTTTATGTGCACAAGTCTGCACGGATCCATGTAGACTCCACGTGCCTCCAGAGTTCACAATGCAGCAAAGAGCTTCAGGCTGGGTCCAGAAGGATGAAGCTCTCCATTTCTGTGTGGTCCCTTGCCTGAACTGAGAAACCTCACCCCTCTCTGCACAACCTTGGCACAGATCTCTCCCCTCCAGTTATGGACTCAGCTCAGTCACAGTTCCTTGTGCTGCTACATCACACTGCGTTCTGCAATGCAAAGATCCCTGCCGAACACAGGAACCGCGGGACTGCAGCTGCAAGCTCTAAGATATAGGCCCAGTGCTCTGCTCAAAACACTCTGCTACAGAAATACTGAGCGGAAGCCCACCAAAAGATTCTCAAAATAGTCTGTTCTGTGTTGGTGACAGCCCACTCCCTGGAGAAACAGCGGATCATTTGCTCCCTACAAATTCTAAAATAGAAAAACCCTTGCACTGACGATGCTGAGAATTTCTGCTTAGCTTGTTTACGTACCCAGGAAGGGGCACTTTTCCTATTTACTGGCTAGTGAAACCTTGGTAAGGTTCAGAGAAATGTCACAATTCATGGCAGAATATGAGCTACAAAACTGATACTTTACCTCAACCCACACCCTCCATCGTAACATACAAATAACCTCAATGAAATGCATACAAACACATAAGGAGTTATTGAAGTGATGGGCTTGGACTGGAGAAGTTGTTATTCAGTGCTGATAGCTTCTGTACTATATTTTGTATTGTCTTTTACATGCTACCCATAAATAAATAGACATTATTTAAAAATCTATCAAGTGTTTTAAAGAATTCAAAATGAACTTCAATGGTTTATGTCATTCCTTAGAGGATGAGATTATCCAAGGACGAGATTATCCGAGTAAACAACACAAAAGGTTCCCTTGTGAAAATATATCAGAGCAAATAAAACTCACAACTCATAAAAGTTCCTCCAACGGGATCCTTTTCACGGGACGTTGATAACGTTCACCTACCCATTCTCAGGAGAACGTCAAGAATTTGTTTTATAAACTACCCCTAACACAGCAGAGACTTGGTTTTAATAGTCCTGGACAACAAACATGCTGTTGACAGACATTATTACTTGTCCCAGGGTGCCAGACCACTCCCTTCCCAATCTCATGGCCATAAATATGCTTTGCGTACTCCCCGGCTGCAGACTCAGGCAGAGGCCAGAGGTGTGAGGACCCTCCTGACTGACACACTGTCCATGCACCATCCTAGAGTGTTGGTATGTTTGCTCCACGGGTTTTACTGAAGATCCAGCAGTGGTGAAGAACCTGTCCATTTTTGGACATGTCAGCAGAGTTTTAAGCACGGTAAGATGTGTTTCCCACTTATGTTAACCCCGTATAAATGAAGATTACTCTCATTACCTTAATGACCATGAAATGTAGAAGCAAATGTTGTTTTAGAGCCATACATACAAGTTCCCAAAGTTGCTCATCTGCTATAGGTGATGTGGTACATTACGCTACTGAAGGATGGATCCCTCTGCCTCAACAATTCCTGCTCTGCTCTTTTTCAAGTAAAACCCATGAATTTGGTCTGTGTCACCAGCTCAGGGTGATGATAAGTTACGTTACAGCACAACCAGCTCTGAAGTCTCCTGTAAAAGGGACCTGTTTGGCCTTGAACAAGTTGCCACAGCCAGAGGAGTTCTGCAGGGGCAGGCAGCTTTTCATTTCCCCGATTCGGGGGAATTGACAATCAAGACATTTAAGGGAGACTCCCTCTCCCTGCTCCCCTTTTAGGAATACCCTACTTTGGCAGAGAATACGGGATGAGAAACAGTCACTGTAGTCAAAGGAAGTCAGTTCTCAAAGAAGTAAAATCACCCTCTGCCCAATAAAACACTTTGGACTCCTTACTAATACCCTGGGTCAGAGGTTCGAGGGATCAGAGTAACCTCTCCAAGCACTGGACATGCTGCAAATTCTCCTATGGTGAAGCCTTATGATGTTGGCCTTATGATGTTATGATGTTGGCTGTGAAAGAACTGGAGTCCCAGCCCGAAGTCCAATGGAGACCAAGGGAAAACTCTCATTGCCTTCAGTGCTTTTTCAGAATCAAGAAAATTGCTGGGTTTTGGTTTTTTTGAAATATGAATGAAGATGCTTTTACCACTGAAAGCACTTTGCCTCAGCCATTAATAATGTCCGTAGTATCATTTCTAACTAGGGCATCTGTTTACATAAAAAATGCAGTCAAGTGTATTCCACTTAAAAAACAAAGCAATTTTGTTGATCTTTTATGTACGCTGAGCACGGAAATACCTCTAAACCATTCCACACCTAAGATGTACAACTACCTTAATCATAGCAACAATCTCGCATGCAAACACGTCATGCACTCCATCCAACAAGGGACCTTTTCAGAAGATTGACAAAGTTAATCTCAAAAGGTTAAAGACTCCTTTTCTAGAGCACTCACTATCTTGGCACATTGTTTGTCATTAAAATCAGGACCACAGTTATAAAAGGCAATAGGTTAAAGCAGATGCACACATCTGGATTTGTGTAACTTTACTCTCCTGATTTGAAAAATGAAGATGTGTAAAATACCGCGAGGTGTTCACTTACCATGGATTTGGTGAAAGGTCGAGCCAAGGTAAACAGCAGGGTATACACCCACCAGCTGCGATGGATGGATGAGTAAATCATATTTCCAGGATGGACTGCATTAGACGTTACCCCGTGGGGAGAAAGGCGCCGGTTCAGCTCGTTGGAAAACAGAATATTGCAAAGCTTGGAACGGTTGTAGGCCAACATAGCCCAATACTCCTTCTTGGATGGAGAAAGCAGGCTGAAATCAAGCTTTCCAGAGGAGTCTTTAATTTCTGTAAATCTAAAAAATAGTAAATATGCCTCAGATACCCCAGATTTAATTTTGCTCTCATTAAGAATGACATAAAATTTAGACAACAGATCAGAACTTGGCCAGAACCAACATAAAACAACTTCTCATTTAACAGCTGAAAGCATCTACTGGAAATTGCCTGAGACCCAAAACATAGTCCTATATTATACGGCAGTATAATTCCTGAATCATTAGCAAAAGCAAATGATAAATAAAAACAAGTCCAAAAAGGCTCGAATGATTTAAAAGCATCGTGTATAACTTATGAACCACTTTATTTTAAAGTCAAAAGAAGATTTTGCCAGAAATTCACAAAAGCACAATTAACAGGGAGGGGATAATGCAGGATAAGATAACTCTGCATTCGAAGGAGAGAAAGCCAGCATCCTTCCATTTCCCCCTCTTCCCTTCCCCCGATTATTTCCTCCAGCGTTCACACACTGCACACTATCCCTTAAGTGTTCGAGTAACTACAGATGAGTCTCGCTGCCTCCTGGACTCTTTTTTAGATTAAAAATTGATGAATATAAAGGGGTTATAACCTTGGTAACTTGCCATCAATAGTCTTATATGTTTAAAAGATAAACGTAAACAAAGCCAAAATGAGTTTTGGCAGAGGATAATGTTTTTAAGTATACCCATGGCATGGCTGAACACAAATCAAAGTAACTAGTTGATGTTTTTTAATTGGGTCTGACAGAGTCATTAAACACCAGCTGTTTGGTTCTTTCTTTTGTTTTTCTTTTTTAATAATAAAGTAGTGAACGTTTTAAAGACATTTTGAGGAAGAAAAGGAAGGTTCCAGATAGCATTTTTTCCTCTCAATTCTTACATTTTTATTTTATTATCCATTTTATTTTTAGTATCAATATAGTAGTATATCTTAATATTATAAAATAATATTCATTTAGTTACAGATCTGTTTCACTCCAAAGAGGTACTAAAAATAAAAAGGATTTAGCAAGCTCTTTTTAACACTCAGAGTTTTCAGAATCAGCTGGGGAGAACAGGGATAAACGTAATTATAGTACACACTAGAAAAATGTTTTAAAATATCTTTACTAATTTTGCATCTCATGCCCAGAAATGAAAAGATCAGCTGGAATTTCTCCATTCAATCTGTGAGCAGCATTATAATCCACTCACAGAAAAACAGCTACAGTATTTGAACTCAAGAGGAATCCAGGAGGTTGTGTATCTGGCAGAATTAGCCCTTCAATCTCAACAACAAAAATTCTCTTTCATAATTTTTGGTTGGATAAAATACATGGTTGAAATTAACAGCACTATTCTGGGAGGAATTTCCTATATTCATTCCTCGAGTAATCATTCATGACACCAAAAATAATCCATAAATATGATACTTTGTGTGTACTGTGTAATGGAAACACGGTGGTGCATTTGGAGTCCAGCCCTGCACGTGTGCTTATGTGAGTCAATCTTACTTACGTCGGCAATCCCGTTGAATTCAGTAGGATAAGGGCTGTACAATCAAATTAACAGTACAGAAATAAAGGCAGATTGAAAGTCAACCCACTTAGTATTCTGATTTTAATATGATGTGCTTAAAGTAGCCAAAAGCTTAATTTAAACAGAATTCATTTGTGTTGGATCCAGAGAAGTAACTCAAAACGAACAAAGAACCAGAGGCAAATAAATGGTTCACCTTAGAGCAGTCTAGCGCAACATTTTCTGCAAACACAGGACTCGATTTTCCCCCTAACAGGGGGTCTTGACTCCAGAGAAAGGCTCCAGCGAAGGTTTATGGCAGTAATTAGATACCAACACTTCTGTTTTACAACACAGTTTAAGGCTCCAAGTTCTCAAGTAGGTCAGAAAGTACTGCTACCCCATAATACCTAATGTCTAACCTAACTCCTTACATCAGCTTCTTGCCATTACACAGACTGGGGGGAAAAGCACAGTTATTAATGATGATTTAAGCATTAAGATTTGCCACAGTACATGGATCAGACCCCTCAGAAAAAGGCACGGTTGCCAGTTGCGTTTATTTTATTCATAGACTGCTACCTATTTTCCGATGGGTTCTATAAACCAAGGCTGATCTCGCTGAGTTAGCGAGGGGCACTTCAAAATAGGTTTTCAGAAACCCAGATAAAGATGTGCAGAGATGCGAGCTCCAGTTGCACACAGCACTTAACACAATGGAAAACAAAGGTGTCATTTAAAATACCATCAGAGAGACAAACTTAGGAAGGGGAGCAAGCAGCTGACAATTCACCATAATCTCCCATTAAATAACAGCTTATTTGTCCGGATCCCGTTGCGCCCTCCACATCTGGCAAGTGATTGGAGTTGGCAGATTTATTTCGAGAGCTATCTCGCTTGCCCTGCAGTAGCCTCCCTCGCTCCTAACAGGGCTCTGCTACTTGCTTTCACAAACCTGGTGTGATTTGCAAAGATAAGGATGTCCAGATTTTGTTACCACCTAATTACTAGACATTTCATGTCTTTTAACACCGGGGAGGATTATTACTGGCATTTTCTATTACTTCCTTTCATTTCAGCCATCATAAATTTAAAATGGTAAAAGTAAATCTATCTGCAGTGTGTCATTTATACCATAAGCCCCTGTGTTTGGGAGTGATAAAGGTTTCAGCCTGACCCTTGGCTGGTCTCTCTCTATCAGGTCCCTGGGGTTACATTCTATGGAAACATGATTAAAAAAATAAGCTTCATTCTGGGTCACTAAAACATTTCAGAAATATGAAGGCAAAGGGAGGACAAAAAAAAGACACTCACGCATTCTTCCTTTTGGTTTGCTGCTACACACAACCAAAAGTGAAACAGAAATCAACAGTAATGTTTAAAACAGGACACTATAGGTCTAATCTTGTAAGACCTGAACAAAGGCTGGAAGTGTTTTATGCCCACTAAAATTCAGAACTGGGGCAAGCAATTTGCACAAGGAACTTTATTTAAATCAAATCCATCTTTTCAGTTATTAACACAACACCACGAGCATGTCTGAAATAAGGCAAACCTCATCAACGTTGTCTCTGTCAACTGTACTTCTCCTGGCAGTAGAAAAGACGAGCATCTCACATTTTAATTAAAAAATTCACCAAAAGAGGCATGGCCAGATTTCTAATATGTATTAACTATGCTACTTCCCATTTTACAATTATACAGCTAATGTCTGCATTGAATTCCCTAATTTCTCATTATAAAACAATTGGATTTCATCTGGCAGTTTTTAATTGCATTGTTTCTCCTGCTAAAACAACTGCACATTCTTCTTGGTAAGATGTTGAAGTTGTTGAATGACAAATCAATATAGGTCATGCCGTCCACATTTCATCAATTATTATTCCATCTTCTTGCAAAATCAATGAGTGGCCTGAAATGCAGTGAAAATCTGCATTCATACAAAGAATGATCAAAAAATACCTACATAGTGTGAAAAAAACTGGAACACACGTTATCCAACAACAGAGGCAAACCCAGCAGCATCCATAGGCATTAGGGACACCTCTGGTTTTAAAAGGACTATTCAGACGCAAGTTCTTTCATTTTCAAAAACTTCTGCAGCTCTGCCCTAACTGTTTCATGATCTAAGGATTAAAGAGTTCAGCTCAATCAAAGGTAACATTCACCAACCTGTGTGATTCGGAGGAGACCACCACTACCCTAGCAGGAAACGACCGCTGTAACACATCTTCCAGAAGCTGGACAAGATAGAAGTGTCCCAAGTGGTTGACCTGGAAGGTGGACTCCAGGCCATCCTCTGTCACGCACCATGGAGCACCAAAGATGGCAGCGTTGCAGATCAGGATGTGGAGAGGCCTGGATAAGTATAAGTATTAAATAAAATTGTATCAGGAAAAAGGAGATCTCTCAATTAAATACATATAGTTACATTCCTGTGTGAACTGGAGCAGGGACTTTTCCACAGCCCAGGAAGAGCCCAGGCTGCAGATGATCTATCCTGGAGGGCTGCAGCCTGTGGAGAGGCCCCAGTGCTGTGGAAGAGGAAAAGTTGAGGAGAAAGCGAGGAGCGTTTGTTTCCTAAGCACAACCCCTCATCCCCCTGCGCTGCTCAGCGTGGGGGAAAGTGGAGGAGTCGGGATGAAGGAGTGAATTTGAGCCTGGGGAAAGGGCTGGGGAAAGAGGAAGATGAAGGTATCACTTTTGGATTTGATTCTCACTGTCCATTAGCCCACAAGAATGTGGTGCCTGAAGCTGCCTCCTGGAGCAAGACCACCGCAGCAAACTCCGTATATCCTGAACTTCCCCAACAGTGATCAGCGGACTTATCACAAACGGGCAGGTCACCAAAAACACCTGAACACACCGCTGCTCTCTCAACTGCTAATCAGGAAACAGCCTCCTGGAGCATGTAGAAAAGGAACTTTTCCTAGGGTAGGAGCAGCTCCTACCACTTTCTTATCTGGGGCACACTCCTACTCAGGACATGTGCACAGCCCCTACAGGAAAAAAGATTAAGAAATAAAGCCACAATGCAACAGAGCAGACAGAATCATAGAATCACTTGGGTTGGAAAGGACCTTAAAGATCATCCAGTTCCACCTGCCATGGGCAGGGACACCTCCCACTGGATCAGGGGGCTCCAAGCCACATCCAACCTGGCCTGGAACACCTCCAGGGATGGGGCAGCCACCACTGCTCTGGGCAACCTGAGCCAGGGCCTCCCCACCCTCATAGCAAAACATTTCTCCCTAAGATCTCATCTCAATCATCTCCCCTCTTTTAGCTTAATAAACCTAATTCTGAAGATAATACATGAAGCACAGCAAGGAAAAGTAGTTGCTTGCACTCTGGCCTCCACAGCCCTGTGAACAAAAGAGGACAGGAGAGCCAGATCCAGATTGTTTCCCTGCATGGCTGAAGGACACATACACTGCAACTCTGAGCATCTGCAAAAGGGATTCTGAAAAAGAATGTAAAACATGAAGCCCCAGGTTGTCAAACAAACCTATCAAATCAGATTCCTTCAACCATGTTTAAAAAATTTAGATTTTGATAGCCCAGGTTTTTCAGGTTTTTTTTGTGTTTTTTTTTTTTAAAAGGCCCTTTCTGGGGGACTCAAAAGCACCCCAGCTGAATCCTGAGAAAGCTGTAGAATCACAGACATGAATGGAAGGCTGTCGTTCCTTAGCAAAATAAATTTCACCTTCCAGCCTGCTGGGCAGTTCCCCGTGCAGCCTGCTTTGCGAAGAGGTTAACGACCGAGTATTTGTACCTGTGCCAACTTGGGAAGCTTCAGGGCAGCAGGGAATACGGGTGCACTTTGGGAAGCTCATGTCCCGAAGGGCTGAATTTGTGCATTGCCTTTGGTCAGCGACCCCTCATACACACCCTGCACCCACAAAAGGACCTGAAGACCAAGGGGGCTGTACTGTCCTTTAAAGGAAGGTTCTCTCTCTGTGAAACCAACCTGCAGAAAAGGCAGGTCTTTTCGCCCCCTCGCAGCCTCCCCATCACTGCTTAGTGCTCAGCAGGCTGTTACAAATGCAGGCAGGATCACAGTTTGTAAAAGGCACCTGACCTTTTGAGGTATATTTTATCAAAATGTTTTTAAACCTGAGCTCATTTTGCCCATTCAAGATGCAGCTGCCAAGAGGAAAACAAAGCCTCACAAAGACTGAGAGTGTGCATGTGGAAGTTTTGGATGATTCATCACCTCTTCTGAAAGTGTATGAAAAGCCCTAGCAAGAATTAATTCACAAATGTGTAACCCTGCTGGGAAAAGGGAACAAATTTCTTTAACACAGGTGCAATTTTTGGTAGAAGAGCCTCCTCTATGCGAACTGAAGGACATGAGTACAGCAGTAACACAAAAAATACCATCGCCCTTCCCTGCAAAAGCAAATACAGCACTCTTTAAAAAGAGGATAATTCTATTTGATAATTGTCATATGTACTGTGGAAGTTACAGACCACAGCAGGACAGAAAAGACTCACATATGAACACCTATCCAAGTGTAGTATCCTTCATTAACACTAATTACACAATAACTAACAGAGGCAAAATATGCACTCTCTACCTAAATCTGTCATCTCAATTAATTAAAAAGATGATTCTAGAATTATTAAACTATAAAATGTAATCACTTTCAAATTGTCAGGGCATTTAATTGGGTTTTATAAAAGAAATAAAATTATGCTTCAGTCCTTTTAATGAGATTTGCATTTTTCAAACAACATTTTGTTCTAATTTTTTATAGTAATTAAAATTACAGACCATAAAGTTAGAAGTATTTACAATATTCTATTAGAAAAACCTGTGAAGAAATATAAGAATAAATACAGAGACATGTTAAGGTTATATCATACTGAAAAGACAATATCAGATTCTCTTTCAGAATTACCTTATTTTTAATTAACACTAGTGTTTTTAAATACTTAAATAACAGTTTATCAGAAAACACCACAGAAAAGAAATCTAAAGGGTTGTATTTATACGATGTAAATAACATGTCATATTCAGCCTGGAGAAGAGAAGGCTCCAGGGAGACCTTAGAGCAGCCTCCCAGTACTGAAAGGGGCTCCAGGAAAGCTGGGGAGGGGCTCTGGATCAGGGAGTGCAAGGACAGGATGAGGGGGAACAGTTTTGAGCTGAAAGAGAGGAAACTGAGATGAGAACTTAGGGAGAAATGTTTTGCTGTGAGGGTGGGGAAGCCCTGGCCCAGGTTGCCCAGAGCAGTGGTGGCTGCCCCATCCCTGGAAGTGCTCAAGGCCAGGTTGGGTGGGACTTTGAGCCCCCTGATCCAGTGGGAGGTGTCTCTGCCTGTGGCAGGGGGTTGGAACTGGGTGGGCTTTATGGTCCCTTCCAACCCCAACCATTCCATGATTCCATGATCCTATGTATCAGATAGTGCTGCTGTGCTTCATTTCAGCTTGGAAAGAACCACCTCTCGTGTTTGGATCCACGTCCATTTAGCTATCGATATCTCTTGTCAGACTGCTGACAAAGGTCCAATTACTGAAAATGTTCATTGGAAGTTTGGTGAGCTGGACACTCACAGGCTGGGAAATGAACGAGATCACCTGTGGAACAGCCACTGTGTGGCACCACTGTGTGGCACCCACTGATGACAGATTCCAATCTCAGTGGTGCAGAGCTCTCTACCACTGACATTATGCAAGGACGAAATTTTGAAGACACACAACAATTGACACCACGCACCTGGCACCACAGCTTTGCTTCATGGCAGAGTATTTTTAAGAGACAGCAGAACTATGACCTTGATTTCAGGAGTTCGTTAAAAACATTGCTCCAATCTACATTAGGTTTCCTCTTGAGACGAAGGTAAAAAATCCCCTCTGGTTTAAAACAGTTTGGATTTCTACATCACAGGCACATCTAAGGCCAACAAAAATGTCAGCAGTAAAGGAAAATTTCATTAGAGTTTACTCCTGGTATCAACTTTACCGAGCTGCTTCCTCCAACCATGATGGCTTTTTGGTACTTCTGGAAACATTGTGCTGTTAAAACCTTGCAGAGTGTTTTGAAAATTTACCCCAAAGTCTCCTTAAACGCCATCAATTGGTGACTGACATCAGAGCGAGTGAGCCAGCCTGCTCTGCACTGCCAAGGATGTGCTGGGACTGAAACCTAAGATGCCCCATCCTAGCACGTGGTGAGCATTTCTTGCCCTTCACAGCATGACTGAGGCTCCAGCACACACAGCTGTAACAGCACGTGATCCAGCAGTTTCAGAAAGCTCTCACCGTGCCGGTCGGTGTACCTGCAGTTTAGTGAAAGTTAGAAAGCATGCAGAATTGACAAGGGTGTCCTTATACACCTCACCTGAAAACCATCTGATATCTTGTGCACTTGCCAAGTCTGTGACACTTCACTAACCCTTGCACTGGGCAAGTCACTCAGATCTTAGAACGCTGCGCTCCACACACCATTTGTCTGGCTCTGTTCCGTGCTGGTGCAGCCCCACCTTGAGCACTTGGTGCAGCTTTGAGCATCACAGGATAAAAAAGATCTAAAGCTGCTGCTGAGTGTGCAGAGGAGGGCATGGAGTTGGTTTAGAGAAGAAGTGGTGTGAGGAGTGGCTGAAGTCACTTGATCTGCTCAGCCTGGAGAAGAGGAGACTGAGGGGAGACCTCATCGTGCTCTGTAACTTCCTCACCACACAGGGAGGAGGAGGAGCAGGTGCTGAGCTCTTCTTTTTGGTGACCAACGACAGGACCCGAGGGAATGGCAGGAAGGTGTGCCAGAGGAGGGTTAGGTTGGATATTAAGAGGGTGGTGGAGCACTGGAACAGCTCCCCAGGGAAGTGGCCACACCAAGTCTGACAATATTCCAGAAGCATCTGCCCAACACCTCCAGACACATGGTGTGAATTCTGGGGCTATCCTGTGACGACCCGATGACCCTTGTGGGTTCTCTCCAACTCAGGACATTCTATGATTCGATGCATCTATGACTAGAAGCAACAAAGCAATTCAGCTGTTCTGCACTATTTGAAAATACAGTGAGTGACCACATTAGAGAGAGCTGGAAATTAAGTTTTTGCTACGAATCAGTTAGTTATCAGTTAATAATCAATTTGTTAGCACCTGATGATGGAAAACTCTGATCTGGCAGCAGCCTCCCAAGCTGCTTGTGTGCAGCAGCAGCTATTACCAAGGGAATTAATTACTGATGATTTGCAAAGGTAAGAATAATATTTTTCAACAAATGTAGCCTGTGCACTAGGAGGTTAAACAAACACCTTCAAAATGTCAACAGAGTCCTTGGCTTTGGTGTTCTCCCATTTCAAATGTACGGAAATAGTTAACCAGAAATTATGCACAGGGAATACTTTCAAATCTTCCCATGAAGCAGAATGTCACACCATCTGGGGCACTTCTCAAGTGGTTTGAAAAGTTCACACTGTTTGGAATTACACAGAAATTCAACAGAAAAGCCCTCACCATATCCCCCAAGTCCCACAAGCAACTGTAGACCCATGTCACGGCCAGCGAAGAAGGCAGAGAGTTGTGACTTCTTATCCATAGGGAAGCAAAGACACAGCCCACTGAACTTTTCCATCCCATAACTCTGGACACCCATGTTGCTTTCTCCCAAAGTCAGAAAATGGTGTCTCCTCCACAGACAAAATCACCACCGCATAGGCCACGCTCACGGCTCTCCACAAGAGGGGAAGTTAAAACATCACCTCCCGAAATCCCGCTCAGTTCGACAAGCAGTTTGGATGGGAAACTGAGCGATGAGAAAATCCCAGAGCCAGGCAGCAGCAGGGCATCTTGGACCCATGTGAGATCTGACAGAGACCCAACCAGATTTACTTGTTTGATGAAAATAAGCAAACAAAAAAAGGCACTGCTTAACTCAATGAATTTTGAAATGACCGCTTAACATCTAACTTCCCTTTTTCTAAAAATACTGACTTGAATGTCAGCACAAAAGAAGAAAAGCAGGCAGGAGGTGGAATCTGTCAGCATGATCCTTCTCCCACAGTTGACTAATTTATACAATTTATAGTCTGTGAGACCAGAAATCAGAGAAATTAGGAACTTCTAAATCCACATTTTCTTATCTGGTATCACAGAATCAAAAAATCATAGAATCATGGAATCGCTAGGTTGGACGAGACCTCTGAGTTCAACAGTGCCTGTCTCCTTACTAAGCCCTGTCCTTCAGAAACTCATCCATCTATTTTTTTAACACCTCCAGGGATGGCGACTCCACCACCTCCCCAGGCAGCTGTGCCAATCCCTGACCACTCTTTCAGTGAAGAAATTCTTCCCAATGTCCAGTCTAAACCTCCCCTGGTGCAACTTGTGACCATTTCCTCTCGTCCTATCGTTGTCACTTATGAGAAGAGCCCAGCACCCACCCCGTCACAGCCTCCTTTCAGGCAGTTGTAGACAGGGATGAGGTCTCCCCTCAGCCTTCTCTTCTCCAGGCTAAACAACCCTAATTCCCTCAGTCTCTCCTCGTAGGGCTTGTTCTCCAGCCCCTCCCCAGCCTCGTTGCCCTTCTCTGGACGTGCTCCAGCCCCTCAATGTCCTTCTTGGAGTGAGGGGCCCAAACCTGAACCCAGCGCTCGAGGTGTGGCCTCACCAGCGCTGAGCACAGGGGCACAATCACCTCCCTGCTCCTGCTGGCCACGCTGGGTCTGACACAGGCCAAGGTGCCATTGGCCCTCTTGGCTACCTGGGCCACTGCTGGCTCATGTTCAGCCGCTGCCAACCAACAGCCCCAGGCCCTTCTCTGCCAGGCAGCTCTCCAGCCTCTCTTCCCCAAGCCTGTAACGCTGCACGGGGTTGTTGTGACCCAAATGGAGGACTCTGCCCTTGGCCTTGTTGAACCCCACCCCGTTGGTCTCAGCCCATCGATCCAGCCTGTCCAGATCCCTCTGCAAAGCCTCCCTTCCTTCAAGCAGATCCACACTCCCACCCAGCTTGGTGTCATCTGCAAACTTGCTGAGAGTGCACTCGATGCCTTCATTGAGATCATTGATAAACAGGACTGGACCCAGCACTGAACCCTGAGGAGCATCGCTCACAACAATAAATCACTTTCTCTGGATAACAAATTATTGCCTAATTATGAAGGTCAAGACTAGTATTTGTACTTCATTTTTAACTTATAACTACAATCAAGAGGGAAAAGGAGAAAGAATTATATTTCGGAAGTATGTGGTGGGTTTCTTCCTTCCATTAGATTCATACAGGGACTCCCTCACCTTTTCAGGGTCCACTACCCACAGCTCTGGATTCCCTTTTTCATAGCTATACTCTAACCCTAAATTTCCTCTAACTGACAGCATATCTTATACTCAGAGTACAGATATTAACAACTGGCATCAGTGCTGCTCTTCCCTCACCTCAGTGCCTCCTCTGGGCCACATTTCAAACCAAAATCCATCCAAGAAACCACATTTTCCTTTGTCAAAGTGTTGCATCTTTGCTACTTCAGAAATCCCTCGCAGCCACGGCTGCCATTCAGACCCAAGAGATTCCATGTTGTGATAAAAAATAACACACTTCAGCATCCTCTGGGATTTTTGGTGCCTTGGGAAAAGCTAATGAAGAAACACAACCCTTTCAGCCTATAACACGGTGTTGTGGTTTGGGATTTTTCCGAGGAATTTTTCTTCCTTTTGCCAATAAAGGGAATTTCAGCAGACGCGAGGGGGGATGGGGGGAGGACGTTTCCGGGGAAACCGGGACAGAGGTCGTGACCGGACATCCGTTTTCCTCTCGGACGGCAGTGGCGACAACGGCAGCGGCAGTCCCTGAGTGCATGTGTTTTGCAATTTCTGAAGGAAAGATCACGGGTCATCTGAATCTTCCACAACTCCGGCAGAACTTGCACTAAGTTTCCATCTCCCTCCCCCGCCCTTCCCCGGCTGCGGGGGGGGCCGCGCTTCCCCGTGCAGGGCAGCGACTGCTCGCCAGCTCTTAAAGAGACCTGCATCGCAAGATTTTGGGTACAGGACTCAATCTATTTCTTAAGACTTTTAGGTTTTAGTTGTGATTACTGTTGATCCTGTTTTGTATACACATATATTTGTAGCTAAGAACTGTTATCTCTTCTATACAATTTTTTTTCTGATTAAAGATCTTTAATATCTGATAACATATCTTGGTTTTCATCTAAACTGGGGCATTTATTTGGCGCCCAACGTGGGGCCCGAGAGCAAAGAAGGATAACAGTTCTGGCATCATGATGTTTGTTGTGAGTTTCGAGTCCATATGGACCATGCTGTACTACATATTTGCTTTCTGTTGGTACAGAACTATGCCAAAAGGTCTGGCTGGCTTAATTCATCTGAGTGCAGCAGCCAGTAGAACTCAGATAGCTGTGATCGTTATCGAGTTCTTATTTTGGGTCTATAGTGTTATGGATTCAGTGTCTATGGGTTTCATTTGGGATGTGTTCTTAAGGTTGTACTCCTGCACCAGCCCAAGCTGTTACATCTGGGGACCTAGTGATAATGTTACCTACTCTCAGGGAGGGACACAGGAGAGTGTTTCTTTTCAACCTGTTAATCAGTCACCTTTTAGGTTTGCTAGAACAGCTTTTGAGAAACTTAACCTTTTGCTAGATTCCAGGAATATCCTACCTTTGGTGAATTGTCTGCAATTTGGTTTAATTATCATCTATCTTATGTATGAAGCCAGGAATAGGGGTGGTCAGGAATGCAACCAAAAGCAAGGAAAGAGAAAAAAGAAGAGAGAGAGTAAGACACCTGATGCTATGGTAGCTCAGGATGTGGATAAACCAGAGGAACAGTCTGAGCCGATGAAAGTTGTAGCTCAAGATGTGGATAAACCAGAGGAACAGTCTGAACCGATGAAAGTTGCCCCTATCCAGAAAAGGAAATACAAGACCAAATCGGTTCGTCCAGTTGATGATGACGGGGAAGCGGAAGCGGGTCCTTCACATACTGCAGATCCAGAACCAGAGATCGTTACTGAATCACTCTCATATGACAACCTTCGTGGCTTGCGAAAGGACGTTACCCGACATGCAGATGAGCCTATCCTGACTTGGATGATCCGAGTGTGGGATCTTATGGGTGACAGTTTGCAACTTGATGGTTCTGAAGCCAAGTATTTAAAGGCTCTGGCCCGGGATACAGGTATTGAACAGGTATTTGTGAGGGAATCAAGACCCCTTTCATATCTGATAACATATCTTGGTTTTCATCTAAACTGGGACACACGGGTTTTGGATTCTCAGATGATTATGCATGGGGTAAATGCACGGCCTGTCTAACGTCATCAGTGAAGCTTCCACAGCCAAGTCACAGAAGACTCTGCCTTTGTGGGTTTTAATTATCTCCCACAGAAAGCCTTCAACTAAAAAGACTAAATACATTTTAATAGAAGTGTAGTTAAATACCTACCCTTGCCTTTATACTTAAGAATTTAATAATATCAATTAAAGATAATATCAATCAAACACACAGATCTTCTTAAAACCCCTTACGCTATAACGCTGCAAACCTCCTTTTATTTGCAAGAGAACACCCTTTAATCTGGCATATCAAACCATACGTGTTTTACTTCCTTCAATACTCCACACAGCACTCACAGCTGGTGCATCTTGTGGAAGTTATTTAGGAAGACAGGGCCCCAAGACTTTATGAGCCAGCTTAGACTCAGCATAGACTTGGGCATAGACACACAGCTCAGAATGGGAATAAGAACAGCCAGTGTGAAGAGTGCAAAGTGTCCACAGACAAGTGGCAAAGTAACAAATCTTAGACAGCACAGTTGTACTCATAAAACTGTGTAACAAACACCTAAACGAAAATCTTTCTCTTAGTAATATGTAAAAACACAATGTTTTGCAGATGCAACCACACGTAAAGTTACAATGATCTGTCAATTCTATTTCTATTTCCATACAGATTTTCACTCTAACAAAAAAGAAATGTCCTGAAGCAGGAGATATTTCCATGACACAGGAAATGGCATGAAAGGTGATCTGGTGAAAACATCGGAATCTCTGCTTCCAGTAAATGTGGGGAGAGATTTTTAATTTAAAAACTAATGGAAATAGGTTTTCGATCCACATGACTTGACAGATCTTCCCACAACGGTGTAATTGTGTGCACGAGCTTAAAAACAGAAGAAAGATGACAAAAAAAGAAAAAATACGTATGCAGAAAGCCAACTCCCAGGCTTTAATAAGGCCTAGAATCATCACAAAGAGAAAATACGTTTCCCCTTACATCATTACTTATGTTTGAGATGCAGTCAGCCTTCGATCTTATTGAAATTATAGATAGGTGCTGTCTGCAACAGCGACTTCTGAACTCCGTGCGTTTCAGTCCTTAATTCAGCGTGAGTATTGTTTGATATCTCAAACTGTACAATGTTGTCCAGAAGTTTGTGCCTCACCGGCACTGTCAGAATGCCAACTGTATTCCAAGCCAAAGACAAACTCAACTGTTACTAGTTCTAATTCACAGTATTTCCACAAATGTCAAGGAGATAACAGATTTGTATAGCGTTAGAAAATACTTTCAACATCCACGGCAGTAATGATCGTCACTGGCAGAACTACATCTACTATAGAACCATTAAGCATCACTAATAATTCATTTAAATCATATATTCCTTTTCATTCCCTGGATCTCTTAAGTTATGTACACAACTTGCTAAACAGATCCCATTTTTACATATGTATTTATATATATGAATAGAATTCATCATGCAGTTTCTATGATTTAATTGTGGTTAAATTGAAATTAAACCCCAACTTCACACACATGCAATATGTCAGTTACAATACGTGGGAATGCAGAAAAACAGTATTCTGGAGTGAATTTTCAGCAGGCTCCAAAATCTTAATTGCATCCGCAAGGTTTCAGAGCGCTTCTGCTTGCGGCATGAAAAATAAATGTACTCCTCAGAGTCTGAGGCTGCAGCTAAGGACGCCAGCTGAGACTCTGGCCCTCTCCATGTTGGGTCTGGTTAGGCAAATAAGGAGAGACTTAAGTTCCAAATGGAGAACCGTAATTCATAGCTGCTGTCTTTTCCATGTTTCAACATGCAGCGTAAGTGAATAAACCGTTAGCATATGTCAATTCTTACCACCAAAAAAAAGTCTTATATTAACGCATAGGACGGTAACTGCAGAGAAAAATCTACATATGGAAGTCCTGCATAATTTTGGATTGCTGCTACCACTTCAGGAAATTCTACGTCGTAGCTCTTGGCAAACACTGGTTTATATCTTTGAAGTAATTCAAGACTTTTCAGGATCTTTTTTTTTTTTTGCCTCAAACACTGAGAACATTAAATTGGTGTCTTACTGTTTGGCTGAAGATAACTTCAATTCAAACCAAGTGGCAGTACATTCCACTCAGAACTAAAGATACACTTAAACTGTAATCTGTGACTTTACTGCCCACTTCTGCCTGCTAACTCTTTTGATCATAGAATCACAGAACGGTTTAGGCTGGGAGGTCAAAGCCCACCTAGTGCCACCCCCTGCCATGGGCAGGGACACCTCCCACTGGATCAGGGGGCTCCAAGCCCCATCCAACCTGGCCTTGAACACCTCCAGGGATGGGGCAGCCACCACTGCTCTGGGCAACCTGGGCCAGGGCCTCCCCACCCTCACAGCAAAACATTTCTCCCCAAGATCTCCTCTCAATCTGCCCCCTGCTTATGGCAGTGTTCTGCTGAGGAACTGCCAAATGCCATGATACTACAATCATAAATATTGACAACAGGCAGCTATCTTGGAAATTCTAGGAGGGGAACTTTAGTGCTACCCCCACTGAAAGCACGCAGGTTGTAGTCAAATATGTGATGATTAAACTGGGGAACAGGTACCAAAAACCTCCAAAAAGCCACACTCCCACACAAATACCAAATCAAACAGATCCCGAACTACCAAACATCAGTGCCGACTATATTTAAACGCTGTCACACACACGCACAGGAGGGCCGTTGCTTTGCCTAGAAAGTGGATTAATACCAACCGTCATTCCTCATATTGTGCCCACTGAATGACGAGGAGATTCAGTTCAGTGTTTTTCAGTTCCAAAAGCCTAATAGGAAGGATTGGTTGGTCTGCCTCTTCCAACTGCACAAAAATCAGCTCATGACAAATCCATCTTAGCCCAGAATGGTTTTATAAACAGATCATTTATTTGATTTCCATCTTAGAGACATTCATCAAATGCCTGAGCTGCAAACTCACAGTGGGGGAAGACCAGATACAGATAAAAGAAGTAACTTGAATAAATCTAGCCATGAGGTGCACTGAGACCTCTTTTCCTCCTCTTGTCCTAAGCCTAGCACATGGAAGGAAGGTGGAATGTATCTCCAGACAACAAGTCAGGGATATTAAAAGAAAGGAATATTACAAGACAGCCAGAAATCACAGTAAAAATCCTTCAGCCCTATCTCCCACCAAGCCAGGCTTCAATTTATTTACCATCACATTGTGGCCACGTTGTGTGGCAATGAAATTGGAGGCAGACCAGGCATTCAACAGCAACCCTGCTTCTTTCTGGCTGCTCCCACAGACGGCGTGGGGAGATCCAACTGCATGATCATGTTGAGCTATTCTGCCCACGGAATCTTTGTAACTCTGAGAGCCAGAAAGACTGGCGAGCACGGCTCTGCTTGTAAGGGAAGCTGATATTCTGCTGTGATCACAGAACCGCGGGATCTAAAATAATCCACGCAGCCCTTCTCTCTTGGAGCTTTATTTGAAACTGCAGGGATTAAAAACTATCTCAGAAACAGCTGTATCAACTCAAGAGCACAGATAATGCAAACAAAAAAATTACTTCTTTCTGTGAGGATGAAGGATTTTCTGGAATATATTTACAGGAACACGGCATAATTTACCAGTGTTTCTATACTCTGTGTCTAGATTTTATCTGTGGATGGGGCTGCAACACCTAACAAATTCAAACAGGAATAACATATTCCTATCGAATCTCTTAGCAGCATGATAACTTGACGATGAATCATCTGATTTTCACTTTCAAACAAGGGAGTCTTCTTAGCTCTTAAGCACTACTCCAGTTTATATTAAATCTTTCTTTCCAGAGTAACTCTTTCCTCTCGTCTATTATTTATGTTTTTCTCAGTGCTCCCTCTGTTGCATCATTTGTTTTCTGTTTGCCACCAGCCCCTGTTCAATTCCTGCTGAGCAAAGGATGACGTCTCTTCATTCTTCACGCCGTTTCCAGAAACTCTCAGATTCTCAAGCACATTCAAGAAGGCTTTTTTACCCCCTACAAGTTATTTGATCAAGGCAGGAGACTGAAGATCACAACAACTTTCCCTCTGCAATGTTCCCTTTAATACCACGACCACCACCTTCCCCAACTGCAAGAGGTTTTAATGTTTAAAGTCAATGAAATTTAGGAACCCTTTTTCTAGAGTAGTTCCATTTTCGTTTTCTCATCCATGAAGTGATCTGTGAAACACAGTTCTTGAAATCTCCTTTCCAATTGCTATAAACCAAGGAGGAACAGACTCCCAGGTTGTGATGTGTCTATGAGCACACCCCTCTATCTGCTGATGAAAAACAGTTCCTAGAGTCACAAAGTGTCCCAGAAGATCAGAATTTCAAAATATAAGCAAATCTATTCTCTATTCTATATTATTAGGTCAGGTGTCCAAGATCAATAGGTTCTGTAGAACACCAAACTGTCCCAGAAAGCAACAGTGGATTGGAGAAATTAAACAGTAAATAAAACTGTCTACACTCATAAATTTTTCACCACTGAATACTAAAGGCCTCTTCAGATAAAGTGGTGTAAGAAATGAAAATACGGATCTTTAGCAAAATATTCATATTGACTTTCTCCTTAACAACACAAAACTCTTGTATTTTTTCCCAGAAACCAAGATCGATGAATTCAGAACTCAAATGAGTTTTACTCAGAGAAAAACTCAAACATTTTATTTGCTTTTCCTACTACTTTATCAATAAGAAATTTCTAAGAGACTTAGTCATAATGCAAGTTACACCTGTGATGTATTTGCTATGCTCATCAATGGAACTTGCAGCTACCTGGTGGGAACTGGGGTGTGCCCTCTCCTACAGGTGCATGAAATCAGAGATATTGAAGCCTTTGAAGGAAATTAGGCTACAAATTTGCCAAAGCATAAAGAGCAAGACTCAGTCTATCACTGAAGCCTGAAAGATTTATTTCAATTACTCATAAAGCAAAGGAATCATGGCTCTGACAAAAGCCTCTGGACACTACTGCAAAGCTAATAAAGAAAGAGACAAAAGGAGTTAGTGTGGATCAGGGCTGGAAGACACAAAAGGCTAGCATTGTACTAATAAGATGCTACTGCCATATAATTGCTTTTCTGACCATGTCCAGACATAGTTCAATCATAAAAAATTAGAACCAGAAAGATCTAGTAGGTCTTCCAGCTCATTCTCCTGCCAGGGCAGATGATTGTAGGGTAACTCTTCTGTATCTGTATCAGATAAAAGATCTGCTGCTACAGGCAGTGTGGGGTCTGGTTTCCATCCATCCTCAGACTTTAAACAAAATATAACTGGAAATTCATTTTGGACAACTCCCCCCAGGTCTCACAACAGATACAGAACTTCGGTTTTGCTGTAAGACTTGGAGCAGTCCTGCCAGACACAGATTCCACAGGAAAATCTGGAGGCAAGGCAGAGGCTATAATGCTGTCTATTGCTAAAGTTTTTCCAAATAAAATGAGAATGAAACGTTAGTAAAACCTTTCCATCACTGACAAGGCAGCTTAGCAGACCTGCGCTGGGAAAACAGCACGCCTACAAAAGTAAACCAGGTTTTACTGACTCTGTATCTTTACTGATTCTGTAGCTTCTCATTTTGTAAGTTTTCTGGCAGAAATTGATGTAAGCCTGCTCTCTTTTGAGGAGTTACAAACACGCATACCGAACGAGTAGCTGGGATGACCACGGTATGATCCACAATGCACACATCAAGAGCTGCATGTGGGAAAAGGGTGGGGTTAACTTTTCACTGTCAACATACAGTTTTTAAAGAGCTGTAGCCTATAAAAGCACAAAGAAGCAAAATCAAAACACTTGCTTATATTAAGAAATCAAGGTAGTATTAAAGCAGCAATACTGCAAAGATCTTTCTATCTCAAGGAAGTTTTAATATATGAAGATGATATATAAGAAAATATTGTTATCAAGGATTTGAGCAGTAAAGAACTTGTGTTGGAAGTCAGTTTTAAGAATTCTTTGAATCTAAAAGACCTATAAGTACTAAAATGTCACCTATCTGTCCATGTGAGATTTAGCTTTGGCAGCATTTCAAAAGTAAAAAACCCATTCTGTTATGTATTTTCCGGATGACAACGTATTTTCAAAGCTGTCTAAGAGGCCACATTCTCCTGAGAAGTGCAGTGAGATGTATATGTGGAATAGAAGTATTTGCAGAGAAAAGCTAAGTTTGAACAGTCACAACAATCAATGGGTCCAACTGGATAAAAGCACCAACTGTGGAATTCATTGTCAAGAGTTGGCACTTAAAGATTTCAAATCATTTCTTCAATTTAGAAATTCATTGTTCTGTTCAAGCTAAATTAAACAAACCACTGAGAAGCTAACCTGATTATCTCCCTATAAATTTGTCTGGTTCTAAGTGATATCATTATTGCCCCGTATTCCCTTTTTTCTTTTTTTTTTTAATTACTATTCCAGATGCAGGGCTGGAAAATGGAGCTATCTGCCTCATAGGGCTGATTTTTTAAAGTGCTTTACAAATAAGGAGAGAGAGAAGGATAGCAAAGAAAGCAAGGTAAGGAGAACACTAATTGCTCATCCCTGACCTCTTCCAAACCACTGCAAGACTGATAAAAGTTGCCTGAGCTGTTTTTATGCAGTCCAGCTTTGGCCTTTTTCAACAGCCACAGGCGTATTAATGCCCCCTTTAAAGCTGGGGCAAGGATTGGCATAATAAGAGAGCTGTAATTATTTTTACGATGAAAACAAATGTTCTTTAATATATGTTAAAGAAAAAAATCCTGTGTAAAATTTATTCCCTAACTGTGGTTGCTCATCAGTCCAGCTATGGTGGATTCTACCAACAGTGCTGGGTTGACAAAGACATTAAATAGCAAGAAACTACTACATGTAATTTTCAGAGTACTCACATGTTCTTGGATTTGAATGCTTCGGCAAAGTGCTGCACACTCTGAAGAGAAGCCAGGTCCAAGGTCATTGCTTCTACCTTGGCTTTATGCTGGAACAAGAGAAAATAGAAATCAGATAAATAACAGCCAGTTTAGTTCACAGTATCACATTCCAGTAAATGTGTCATGAAACCTCTCCGATTCCGTTGTTTAACATTATAACCCCAAAGTGAACACAAATCATCAAAAAGAATGGAGGCACACAACGTTTAGTGCCAAAAGTAGTGCTTCAGTTTTGTGGTTCTGCTAAAAACATACTGTGTGTAACACACAGCTTTGTACAGTCGACACAGGTACTGTTCGGGTCACTACCGTGTCTTTTTTCTTCCGTTTAACTGGTGAAACATATGTTCTTAAAAACAGAGTAAACATTATTGGTGGTATTTTTTACATACCATATCAACAGAAAATACTCAATAAATACTCTATCGTCAGCTAAAATCAAGCTTGCACATATTAATCCAAATCAATGTGTTGCTCACAGCAGGTGATAAAAAAGACAGTATAATGTGAGTACAGAAAACAACTGATCAGCCTACACAGTTTTTCATACAAGAGTTTACCAGTGCGTAATATCTTCTAAAGAAATTGCACATGTACACAAAGCCAGCTTTTCACCTAGAAGAAGACATGCAGTCCTCACAAATGACATGTTAACTTCACAGTGTGAACCTCAGGCACCACTAAAACAAGTCTTCTCAATATTTTCAGCTTTAAGATTTTTTAAAATGCTTGCACTCCAAATCTCAGAACAAAATGGACCGGAAGTCCATTTTGACTGCATCCAATAAAGTGAAAGCCATCACAGAATCGAGCAGACCATGGTTCTTCAAAGCAACAGTTCTGAACACTGCAGCTGTGTGTCTGCACCTCGAGGTCCAACAATCATTTTCAGTTCTTCCACTTTTGGACATTTACAATCCTCTGCAAAATGCCAACCGCTATGACATGTCACATAGAACCCCTAAGGAATTATGCACATGTGTGTGCTTACCCCCACTTTCAGACTCACTTTTTATACCATACAAACTCTCTTGGTACATAAGAGAAAGCTGGCACAAACCCCATACTTTCCCCAGGCCTAAAGGTCAACTTTCAGTCCATTCCGCTCAGCTTATCCAGGGAAAGAGAAATTAGAGGGAGACTTCACACAATCTCAGCATGATTCCCACACCTACGCGTAATGGTCAGGGCTCAGACTGGATCCTAGCACAGCTAAAGGAAAGACTTAAAAAAGATGGAGCAGATACATCGGCTCCGTGCAACCAAGAGTGTGATGTGAGTGGAGAGGCTGCAGGAGCTTTGTTAGCACTGTGGAGCAACAGGGTTTCTGCAGTGATGACAAAGTTCTACAATGACCATTTCTGTAGGAACAAAAAAGAACAAAAAGATCATAAGCAAGGCAGGAAAAGTGTTCCCATTGTCTCCTGAGTTCAGGCAATTCTCCTGATCACCATGTTTCATCACATCTGGTACTCTCCTTCCTACATCTGTTTCCTATTTTGCTGGCACCCATTCTGCTTGCTACAATTACCTTGCAGGTTGGGTTTAAACAGAACGTCACTCAAATTGCCTTTGTCCCACTCCAGCCAGACTTATCAGGACAGCAAAATAAATAACTAATATCTCAACAGGCTCAATTCCTATCAGGAAGCAGCAGTTGATGGAGTCTGAAAGCCCAACGTGGTTACAAAGAGGTTTTTTTACCCTCAAAAGATGTACATCACCCTGGAATTCATTTTGCCCCACTGACTAAATGTTTCCTTCTGTTAGATGGTCAGAGACCTCAGAAAGATGCTGCTGCCTTTCATTATTCAACAGAGCTTCATAACAACTTCTCTTCAACTTGGCCACTCAAAGTTGTTCAGTTCATAGAGAAGGAGCATGCAGAGTTGGGTTAATTTTGTCTCTGTTTGCCTCAGATAGAGTCACCATAGAATCATGGAATGGTTTGGGGTGGAAGGGACCTCAAAGCCCATCCAGCCCAACCCCCTGCCATGGCCAGGGACACCTCCCACTGGACCAGGGGGCTCCAAGCCCCATCCAACCTGGCCTTGAACACCTCCAGGGATGGGGCAGCCACCACTGCTCTGGGCACCCTGGGCCAGGGCCTCCCCACCCTCACAGCAAAACATTTCTCCCTAAGATCTCATCTCAATCTCCCCTCTTTCAGCTCAAAACTGTTTCCCTTGTCCTATTCCTGCACCCCCTGATCAAGAGCCCCTCCCCAGCTTAAATATTCTTCCCAGGTAATACTTTTCTTCTTGCTCTCACTTGTTAGGCTTCTGCTACACATTTCAAGAACAGAAGTACGATGCCTCCAAAATACTTCTAGATACAGAAAATAAACAGACTAACATTGACCTGGGTTTGTAGAAGAATATATTGAAAATGTAAAAATCAGAAATTCAAAAATCATAAATGAATTATTGAAGGTGATGAATGGTTGCTGTTAGAGAGCAAATGCAAACTGTGATTGTGCTGCTTCTGCTCCAGCTCCATCAATGAAGTAAGACAACCTTTCTAGTCAGCAAGATATTTTCTTTCGAACAATTTAAAACTACTTATTCTTTTTTCTTTTAGCTTTTGTACACACTTACTGAAGAAGACAAAGAAAACATTTGTTAAGTAATTCAATGAATGGCCTGAAAAGGGAAAAATGTATAAGTCAAAAAAGGATGGGTTTAGTAGTTTTTTCCATTCAATAGCAGCAAAGAAAAATGGCAAAATAAACCTTTTTTTAAACTTTCTCCCTGCTTGTTCTTTTTAAAAACCCGATGGCAGCAGCCTGTATTCCCTTCGCACACGCACAAGTACATCCTGAGCACAGAGACACCCATTGCTCTGCTTTCCTGATGGGACAAATCGGAGCAGGTGACATCCAAAGCACTTGGGTCAGAACCTGCCACCTCAGCTCCTGAGGACACACAAATAGCCAGGCGTGAGTGTTTTCTCCAGACTGTTACCGGGGACGGAATCAGTTGACATTCCGTAAGCTCAGGCAAGTTCCCCAACCTTTTTGATTCAGACTCTCCCTCATCAACTGAGATTCAAGCACCTCTCCCTCCACAGAGGTATTTTGTAAGCCATCAACTCTTATGACAGTTTGAGAGCATGAAATGCTTTACCATCAGCTCATTTTCATTACAAATTTTCCCACTCTGACTTCTATGTTACAATTTCTTTTTAAAAACCTATAAATAAGGCAATATATCTGCAACGTATGCTTCTAACTCCGACCAAGTCCGACCAACAAGTAGCAGGTTTTTTGTTTCCTTACAGTAGCTCAGTATTACCTTTCTCCTGCTTTCCCTCTTTCCCATAAGTCTAGGTAGCACACATTGTGGTATTTACAGAAACATGTTTTTTTAATAAAAAATAAAACTAAACCGCATTTTTGCTAAGAGGCATTGTAGCTGTAATTGTAATCCAGTCAGAACTGATTGCTAATGGTATGCTGCAAATCCTGATCTAATGTGTCATAACTGTATTACGCTGATGTCTTTCACCATTTCACTTCATATATTTTCAGGACTGAATTATGCCTCATTTTATGTTCTGAAATCTTAAATAGGACTTGTCACTTTCCCAAATACAGAAGACAGTTTTAAAACTGACATAAAAAAATCAACCCATGAAGGCAGAAAACTCCAGAATTCTAAAAATTAAATCCCTCCACTACGTTATTTTCAATTGCATCATTTGACGGGAAACTAAGCAACAGAAGGAATGTAGAAGAACCTAAAGAGCTCACTTCTAAATCACCGTATTGTTAACTACATGGCTGTGCAAAACGAGCTGGAGTCCTCACTGCAGATCCCCAGGACAAGCATCCTAACTGCGTCCAAATCCACCGTCACAAACAGACTCAGATCAGCTTCGCAAACTGCCCAAATGAAGAACAGGCACAAGAAGCAGACACAGTTCTGTTGTCTACCGAACCTTGTGAAAGCAAGGTCAGCTAGAACCACCGAAACAGTGCTTTTAGGAGGTGGAGCTCTTGCATTTCATGAAGTCCAAAGAGCAGCTCAAGGCTATTGATGGTAGTGGTGGGGTGGATGGTTTGTCTCTTCTCCCAGGTAACACACAATAGGACGAGAGGAAATGGTCTCAGGTTGTCTCAGGGGAGATTTAGACTGGATATTAGGAAATATTCCTTCACCAAAAGGGTTGTGAAGCACTGGAAGAGGATGTGCAGGGAAGTGGTGGAGTCACCACTCCTGGAGGTATTTAAAAGCTGTGTAAATGTGATGCTTAGGGACAAGGTTTAGTGGTGGAGTTGGCAGTGTTGGATTTACAGTTGGACTTGACAATCTTAAAGGTCTTTTCCAACCTAAAGGATTCCGTGATTCTGTGAAGAAACAGCTGAAGGTGGATCACTCCACGGTTCCTAGCAATTCCTGTTTTATCCACAATGTGATAGCATTTTGAAACGTGCAAAGAAAAAATTTTATCTTGCATTTGACAATTTTACGCCCAGTTCTAAAAGAATTTTATCAATATCTCTAGGTAAATTAAAAAATCTCTAGGTAAATAGACCACAAAATAGTCTGGTTAGTTTTGTATGTAAGCTGCTCCCTGTTGAAGCAAAAATATTAAACACGGTTAAGCACAATTGGTACATTTTGCAGTCACACCAGAAAAATGCTTATTGAGTCAGAAACTAATAAGAAAGGGAAAACATCCCAAAAGCAAGTAAGTTTGCTATACTCGATGTATTCACTTTACAGCTTAAAATCTGTTTCAAAATGAACACTGCATGGTAGAGTAGTTTGTCAGTAAACTTGATTGTGCATTTGTGTCTCGGTATTGAAGAAGGAGCCTTTTTTTATAGTGAATTTTTCATTCAAATCTAAGTGATGATTTACGTTAAATATAGGTAAAGCACAGCTACATTTTCCTGAAGGATTGCAAGGAAGTGAAAAGCAGTACAATAAGTTGAAGCATAAAAGCTTTCTCTGTCATAATATTTATTATAATGGCATATAAAATAGCTGAAATAAATAATAGATGACTAAAAGTAAATTCATATGATAAAGAATCTTTCAGCAGACACCATTACTTCTGACTGCTCCAGTTTCATACAGAGTTGAAGAGTCTTAATAAATATGCTGTAGCCGCTGTATCTGATGTAAGAACAAGTCATTTGGTAAGGGTCTAGTTGAAACATAACACAGTGGACATGAGATAATTTACAGCATAATCCTAATCTCAAAAAATATTCTTTATATCTTCGACATTTAACAGCCCTTAACTCAAACCTGAATACACCACACAACAAAAATACCTGACTCAGAAGGACTGAAAATACAATAAATTGTAAAAAGCAGTCCAATTTGATAAAGAAAAATCTTAAAGACAACATCTTAAAATGCAAATAGTTCTTCTATGCAGCGTGAGAAACAGAAAATCTTCACGAAGAAGCGAGTTTTACATCAAAGCTGATGAAAAGTTTGTGGAATTATCTTAAAATAAGTAAAGTAATAAAACCCAACAACTCAGCATATGACAAGCAATGCCCAAATAAACCCATATTTCCACGTTGAGGACAAAGCAGAGGCTGTTTCAGAAGCACGGCTGACAACGTGACACACAGCTCATGACAGCCAATAGCCAGTGCCATGCACTATTTATGGAGGTACCTAATAGGGAGAAAGGCTTTCACTCAGGATTAGGACTGTAAATATTATTGTCCCTAATGTAGTCAACACTTGGTACTTAATGCAAAACTGTATTTATGTAATGCCAGCTTCATCTCATAGTGGGCTTTGATTGCCACAAAGCTACTTCTCACGGACTTGACTGGAAGAGATGAATCACACCGCTTTAAGAGCAATCCAACACACATGCTGGATGCTTTAATAATAGGTTCTCCTGCTGCACTTGATACACCTTAGTAAAGCTCATTAGGAGACATCGTGGTGGCACAATTTTACACTCATTTTTCTAGTCAGCCCCCCATATCACCAATTTCTATGCAGTAGTTCCAAATTGTCACTAACTTTATGCAAGAGAAGATAGCACACGACACAAACCAATTCCCTAAATATTACTTTATAATAATAATAATACTTTATTAACCTACATATCATAGAATCACAGAATCATTACAGTTGGAAAAGAACTCTAAGCTCATTCAATCTAACTGTCAGTGCAACCCCACCGTGCCTGCCGAACCATGTCCTGAAGTGCAACATGCACATACTTTTTGAACCCCTCCAGGGATGATGACTGCCCTGGGCAGCCTCTGCCAGTGCTTCACCACTCTGTCAGTAAAGACATTTTTCACAATATCAAATTCAAACTTCTCCTGGCACAACTTGAGGCCATTTCCTCTTGTCCTATTGCATGATACTTGCAAGAAGAGACCAACAACCCCCCGCAAGACAACCTCTTTTCAGGAGCAGCAGGGAGTGATGGGGTCTCCCCTCAGTCTCCCCTTCTCCAGGCTAAACAGCTCCAGGTCCCTCAGCTGCTCCCAGAACCTGTTCTCCAGCCCCTTCCCCAGCTCCGTTCCCTTCTCTGGATGCGCTCCAGCCCCTCAAGGTCCTTCTTGTAGTGAGGGACCCAAACTGAACCCAGGATTCGAGCTGCGGCCTCAGTAGTGCCGAGTGCAGGGGAACTGTGCGTCTTTTTCAATTCTGACAAACACGTTTTTATGCTGTGTGTGAGCTCTCCCAAAACCTGGCTCTTCCATGTAAATTACTCGATCTTCATATCCTTCATAGAAATGGAACTCCTGCAGGGGTTGCTGCCAAGCAAGTCCAGTGAACACACACATAAAGACCTAACGGATCAGGATAAGCCTACCGATAGCTAGGATTGCTGATCATCCTTGGACCTACATTTTACCACGAAGAATGAATTATTATTGTTATTTCCCTTGTCTCCATCCCTTCTCCAGATCATTTATAGATGTTTGGCAGAGAACAGTGTTTATCTTTTTGGCATCATCTACAACTCAGAGCAGTAAGAGGCCTCTTCAGAAAAACCTGAAGCCCTCAAGCTGTAGTAGGAACGTGCTGTAAATTAATGTCTTAAAGTTGCAACGGCAGCTCCACACACACACACTTTGTAGTCCAGAACAAACGCCTGAACTGGAAAGTTAACTGTTGAGCTCAGCTGGGTTGCAAAAGCAACAGAGAATTCTGAATCCTTCTGTAGCTACAGATAAAATATAAAGGCAAACAATGAGCCACTGAAATTCTGAAGACGAGAGACGTGGAAGAGTGATAAAGATGACCTGATATGAAGCAGTTCAATTTCTGACGATGTTGTACACCAACATGGCACTTGGTCCTCACATTTAAATAAGCTCCTGCTCACCGTAATATTTTTCCTTCTTCCAAATAATGCTTAAGTTACCTATAATTTAAAATCTCTGTCACAAACACAACAATGTGACTGAAGTCTCTAAGGAGCATTTGTGTAATTTACTTGGACATGAAAGGGCGTTCTTGGTCATGCAGTAGTCATTTAAATTTTCCAATAATTTTAAAACTGTGTCTCTTTCTATTAGTAAATATCTGCTCATAAAAAGTAATGCAACATATACTTATTCATTTATTTGTAGTTGTTTAGTTTTTCAAATTTTATCATTTTTTTTCGTAACTCTTCTGTAATAAATACCCCCACCATAAGCAATAATGTTATCTCACCATCTTTACATTACTGAACTCTTCGATCAACAGCTGTGTAAATTTGTCCTTTTCTACCTTCTGAAGATAAAGGAAAAAAAGGGAAACCGTGTGCATTTCTTTCTGAAATTAATATTTTCAGACATGCAAGCTATGCCACAGCAACTCTAAATCCTGCTTAAAAAGAGTAAGAGAAGTCAATCTTTTAAGGACATTTTAAAGTTATTTATTCCTTAACCAGAAAGAACAACAAAACAGACACAAAAATTACTAGACTGTAATAGTTCAATTTCTAGGCTCCAACTGTCCCTGATTTTTCCTGGCTGCAGACGGTTCCATCGCAGGCAGCGCACATCTGCTTCAACGACAAGAAATTGCATGCATTTCAAAAAAACCCCGACCCTAGGTTTTGGCAATAGGAATTTGTTTAGCTCTTAATGTACAGGAACTGTGGGTATTTACTCCGGAGCCTACTTTAGCTGGATTTTTTTCTTTCCCTGGATATAGATCATCTCTTTCCCTCTCCAAACTCCCATTCCTGTAAAGCTGATTTGAATTTATCTTGGGGAATCTCAAATAATCTTGGCAATATATTACATGTGTATGGTTTACTATTCTAATAAACATATCTCCCTGTTTACAGAGTAACCGGGGGAGCCTGGGAACACGGAACAGGATCCTGACTGGAGCATCCTATGCAGATGCTTTCAATTCCTCTCATTCTGCGAGATCTGAAGAGATAGCAGAATACATTTTTAAAAACGGCAACAGAGCAAACAGCATGGGGATAATTTAGAAGCCACAGACTTTGTTTCGTTTTCAAAAACTGGCCAATTTGAAGTTTTTAAGATTAAATAAACCCAGTTTATGGGTTGCTGAGAGATATGCAATATAGGTGGTAAACAGGGTAATGGACTTGCTGGAAACGACAGGAAAAAACATATTTCTAAAGAGATTAAACCAGTAACGACCTGACTGAAATATAAAATTATTGTTGTTAATTACCCACAGCATTAAAGTTGTGTTATCCTACACGTAGAGATACACACGCCAATTTATAAATCCCAGAGCAGGATTCCACGCACAGATCTCACACAAAGCGGAAAGTTAGCATCGCTCCTGCAGATGACAAACAGGACAAGAAAAGCATGATGGTCAAAAGGGCAACAATGTATAAGTAAATATAAACTGAACCCTTTTTCCCTGTTCTCTCATGATCCATAATCATAAGCTACACTGTTGCCTGAGAGTGCAGACATGCACTGTGCGGCGCATTAATCCTTCAAACACTAACAGATGCTGGCAGGGATTTAGGCTGGAATGTATTTACAAAGTGACAAATTATGTTCCGTATTATACAGAGAGAGAAAGAGCACCCACAAATAGGCTGATAAATGTCAGCTGCAGTCACGACAAACGGTTTATTTTTATTATACTGTAACCACAAATGTTTTTTGCAGGGAGGCCCGAAGATTTATTTGTTGCAGGAAAAAACAAGATTATATATGACACAAAGTAATAACTGTGAGAGCACTGATGTTCTGGGCAGCGTGCCCTCCTGGAAGCTATGTTCGGGTTGAAAAATGCTGCTTAAAAACAGTATGGTATATGACACAAAACAAATAGCTCATAAATCTGTATTGAAACAATAATAACTAATAATTAAAGACAGTCTTTGGACATGGTTATACCAGTTAAGACACAAGCAGACTATTTCTTTAACTGGAAAGTTGAAAAGGAAGCAGCAGTACTAAAATGTCTAATGAAATAGGTTTAGATTAAAAATAAAGTGTTGTAATTGCTAGATGGAAGCAACATATATTTAAATGCGGTCATAGTGCTAGATGAACATTTAGTGTAGCACAATTAATTGGCAAAATAGTGACGTCTGCAGGTTTAGAAACGCATTGCAGCCACTCTGGAGTACAGCAAAACTTGCCAGAAGATTTAAGGTACAGTTCTGTTCCCCACCCTTAATGCTAGAAAAATGCAAATATGGATATGGTTAAAACTCATTGTTTCTTTAATCGTGAACAATTTCAGGATGCTTCATATAAGTAGAAATAAATGCATGAGACAAAGAAATGCAAGAACTGAATAATCAGCTATGTAAGAGATTTGAACTGGCAGTTCACGGTTGCAGTCTCCTAGCTTTAAACACTATAAAAGAGATACCTTACAGAACAGCATCCTCAAAAATAAACACACACAAATTCTTCTGTTTCCACAGCTGTTCCATCCCCCAGCTGACGGATCCATTGAAAATGGTCACGTTGCTCTGTACATGATTTTAGAAAGTGAAAGAAAAGGACAGAATCACATTAGCAAAGATCCCTTGTACAAAAAAAGGTTGGCAGGACCAGGTTCTTAACATACACTCAATATGCACAATAGAGACTGGAAGAAAAATACGACGTCCTTCTGCACGACCAAGAAAATATCAGGCACATTTGCGCAGCATCAGAATATGGAATCCTGGCACTGAGCCACCCGATTTGTGATCATGAAAGGAGGAAGTTTTTTCTGTACTTTATTTTTTCTGTTCTTTCTTTCTAAAGAAATAAAGATTATGTGACAAAGAAAATGTGAACAAAATCAAGACAAAGGCTGCAGTTAAATTTCCGTGATTCCAGTCTCAGGAATCATTTTGCTCTACCTGCAATCAGCAATGTCACAAACACGTCATTAAAACCATAATGTGATTCCAGGGTTGTCGAAAAATCTGGGATCAGAGTCTAGACCGTGTACTGTACAGATGCATAAAGCTGACGGCATCCAGACATTGGCAGAGGGGTCATAAGGCCACGTCCCATTGTTCTAAACGGCTTTAGTGTAAATGTGAAGTCAGTCCAAATGGAAGTGTCTCGTTTTTAAGCACCAACAACATGAAAAGGTCTAAAATTTTCTTTTACTAAATGTACATGAATTGTCTGATAAAATTTTGATCTCTAGATAACAGAAGTACCGCAGAAAATAAATGTCTCATGCAGCAATACAGCAGGAGAAGAGCTGATGGCCACCTATCACTACACTTGGATACAAGCTGCCAACGCACAATCCAGTGACAAGAACGGAGAATGGCCCTTAAAAAATCTATTTTTACAAGTATTTGCACATATCAAAGAAGGAAGTGCTGCTATTAAGGCAAGTAAAGCAGCAAGAGAAGCATAACGACCCACTTGAAATATCTAAATAGGTGTGTAAAACTGCTATAAATGCTTACAGATAGGAGGGAGGAGGAAAGAAAGGAAGAAAAACCCCAACCACCTCTGCTGTTCCCCTTCATAAGCAAAACTGACCACAAAGAACTGAAGAGGAAGAGAAGCAGCACGCAAAGTCTGTGAGGAACACTCTACTGGACAGAAAGACCTGTAGAAGCCTTTTGCAGTTCTGCAGCCAGAAGTGTCAATGCTACTTTTAATGCAGCCATTCAATTATTAAATGGTTTTTAATTTAACAGATATTGTTACATAGTTAAATAACTGGCACCTATTCTACCTTAAAATTGTGCTTTTTAAGCAAGTAGCTTAGGCTTTTCCCACCTTTTCAGGTAAATCCTGGCTGTACGGACCTGAACACCTGAACAAGGAGCAGCTATCGTAGAGCCTACCCATATGGCACATGCAAAAATGTAAAACATATTAAAAAAAAATTCAAAAAGAAAATTTCCAAGCAGATGTTTATAAACAGAAGGTAACGGATAAAAACCCAAACACAATGCTGCATTATGTTACATGATTCACTGATGAACCCATTGGAACTACAGCAAAAAGCCCTTCTGGAAAACTTCCAGAAATTAAAAGGTGCAAACAAGCTGCCTAATACCCTTGCGTAGACTGAATTCTTATGAAGAAAATAAAGTTTATTGTCTGGAAACAGAGAAAGCATGAGGAAAGCACTAAAGCAATGGAGGTGAACAATTAGACAGATGTTCACTTAAGGAAATAAAGAGAACAGAAGAAACCATCACTGAGGAATTTTATGAGAATACTGACAACTCTGCACCTCATCAAGGGCACTGGTAAAGTTAAAGCCACTGAAGCCATTTCTGCTCAACGCCAGTACAACTGCTGACCTTGCAAAAGTCTGCATTTAGCAAATGTGGCTTAGGAAAATAGCATTATACTTTTCATTTTACTATTTTTTCCCAAACTCCATCTATACTGTACTGTATATTTCAAGAAAATTAACTTCATTTCCACGTATAATATTGCATATACTCAGATTTATTTTCTTTCCTGACTATGCTCCAGTATCAGGAAGAGCAATATTTAAAAAGCTTTTGTCGTTTAAGTAAAATTAAATAGCGTCAATGACATCTGATCTTCATAAATGTGTATACATAGATGGAATGGTTTTGCTTAATATAATTATGTGTGTTTCTAAAGTAGTCAGAAGTTTGCATAACATACAATATATCAATTTGGACGTGTGTTAGCACATCAAACTTTGGCACGTAACTACTGAGAGAAGAATGGAGAAAAAGCATATTTTGCTGATAAACTGCCTTGTAGAGCAAAAATCCTAGAGACAGCTGAAGGCAAAAGAAGGAAGGAATAAGAAGAGGTAAGAATTTTTGGCAAGGATGAGTCTTACTTTTCTGTGCAGGCAGAGGTAGAGAGGCAATTTGTTCCATAAACCTCTCTCTGTTGTTTAAAATATCACAAACCTCTGTATGATTACGACAGCACTACTCTTGCAGGTTTTCAGAAAAAGACAGCTCCAAATCTCAAGTGCGTTACTGATTTCTCCTTGTCTGTTATCTACTCGCACATTTTCAAAAAGACCTCTCCAAGTAACCAGGAACTGCAGCTCAGCATCACCAACACAACTTCCAGCACTTGCTTGTATGAGGAGGGCTCCTTCCCACCATGTCCATCCACGGCTTCTGCACAGTAAGCACCACCACAACACACATGAACGTGGGGTACATGAATATCAGAAGTCAAATCTCCAATTATCCAATCACCATAGGGTTGCCACCAGCACTGGAAACGAGACACATCAGACTTGTTCTGTACCATCTTTCACAGAAGCCATTTGGGTGTCAGGTCGTAGAGATGGGGAGGAAGCACTAATTAAAAGCTACGTCCTGTGAAGCAGGATTTTATAACAGCGACAGAGTGCTTTTTTTGAGCCTCAGCCACACCTCTGCTCCCTGAAAAAGACAGCTCATCCATCGCAAATGGCTTTCGGGGGTTCGCAATACAGTCAGCAGTTCATCCTGGTCTACAGGGGATGCCCTGCACACTCCCCACCCACCAAGGTCTGCAAGTTCTTCATAACTCGGGAGAGATGCACAAGAAAATTTCATCATTCACATTTTAAATAATATAAAAGATGTGGAATGTGATTGATCTCACATGAGAGAATTGAAATTACAGTTATGGGATAGGTTTTTTCATGTAATGTAAGGTCAAGTAATAGTAAATAATTAATGAATTATGAAACAAATTTTCTATAAAGCAACACATAAATTCTGTTCAAAAAGATCTAAAAGTCTACTTACACCAAAAAGCCATATAATATATCACAAAACGAAGAAAATGCATGATGCTGAGGAATAAAGGGGGATTTGTCATTATATTGGAAAAATGGTTACTCCTGTGGAATATAAATAACATCTTTCCATATTTATACATCATATTCATAGGTTTTACATCTCATAATCTGCAAGGAAAAGAGAATAAAGGATTTTCAAATATTTTGCTGTTGATTTTTTTAGTAAGATCTATTTCCCGTCCCAAGCAGAATTACAGGCTGGGCGGAGGATGGACTGGAAGCAGCCCTGAAGAGAAGGACTTGGGATGCTGGTGGATGAGAAGCTGGACATGACCCAGCAACATGTGCTTACAGACCAGAAAGCCAACCATGTCCTGGGCTGCGTCCGAAACGGTTTAGACAAGATCTTAGGAAGAAATGTTTTGCTGTGAGGGTGGGGAGACCCTGGCCCAGGTTGCCCAGAGCAGTGGTGGCTGCCCCATCCCTGGAAGTGCTCAAGGCCAGGTTGGGTGGGACTTTGAGCCCCCTGATCCAGTGGGAGGTGTCCCTGCCAATGGCAGGTGGTGGGACTGGATGGGCTTTGAAATTCCTTCCAACCCAAAACATCCTACGATCCCTCCAGCATTTCAAGAGTTTCTCACACATCAGAGAGTACACTGATCAAGCGGATCATGGCCTGGACAAAACCACAGACACAACTCCATCTCTATTCTTACTGCTGATTTGGTTTTAATTGAAGTCCAAGGATTGTTTGTCCTTGTTCCCTCTTAATCAGTACAAATGTTACATTCTTTGATGTTGAGACTCTCCCTTAGAATTGAAAGAGCATGACACAATATGGATCTTGGTCAGACTTCCATGGGCCGCTGACGGACAATTAATATCACGAATGCAAGTGAAGAATCAAAACATCAAACCACCAAAAGTCACCCAATACATTTTTTTATCTTTGTAACTTAAATTAGTTGAATTTCGAGCTTTCTGGATTAGTAGATGGCAAACTTTTGTCTTAAACTGCATAAAATTCACGGTTCGATTATCTCCTCAATAACTAAAAAAAATGGAGTTTGCTAAGAGATTGAACTGTTCTGCATTTCAGATTCAACTATTGTGAAATATTACATACAGAAAAGGAAAGAGGGCAAGGGGAGAAATAAGTAACTTTTGAGGAATAGATTTCTCACTTATGGTGGCTGCTTAAAGCCAATCAGTCATCAGGAATTGTCCTGGGGGGTAATAAATCAGAAAATAATAAATCTGGCAAAATCCCTGCCAAGTTTTCATATCAAATGCAGACAATTTATCACATCTGTTTCCTAAATATTCTGGACTTAAACCCTTTAAATAAATGCAAGTCAGATGTTGGGTCTCCAAGAGCAACTGTCTCACTCTACAATGCACTTGTTTATGGTCAGAGTAACTGCAGAGGACACAGCCAGTGCCACCACATACAGTGAGAACAGAGAATAAGTTTTGAGATCATTTACAGACACCATAATTTGCATAGCTAAACACTGGAGTCAACAACCTGCAGTAGCGTCTGTAAGCAGTTTGACCCCTGTCCTACCGAATGACATCCATTTCCATGCAGCTGTAATTCCTGACCCATGAACACCCCATGGCAACAGCGTGTTCTCTTACCTGACTGACCAACAAAATACGAACTCTGAAATGGGATGTTTGGGATATTTTTCCTCTTCTAATGTATAAACTCATCCACCTTGCCACGCTGGATGACTTACACAAATAAAGAAACTTCTCAAGGAATTCTAGAACAAATGTAAACCTGCACTAGAAGAAATGTTAACTTCCACAAAGCTACAGCAGCTCCCTTTTCAAAGGTGAGGCATTAATGACATCTAAAATAATGCAATTAGCAAAGAAGCCAGCTGCACAGACTCAGACAAAATGCAAAGGCAAATTTGTTCTCTAGAAATAAAAAAAAAAGAAAGTTAGTTTTTGATGAAGCAAGCTGATCTTATAATTTATAGTAACTGCCATCACTCTCTGCAAAGTAATGCTTAAAGCGGTCAGGACTGTGCAGCTTTGTGTATGGAACTTGTGGTTCCTGTGCTGTGCTCCTCTATATCGTTTACAGAGTCTTATTGTCCTCACATTATGGTTAGGTAGAATTTTCATAGCCATGATGTATCTTCTGCAAAGCTTTCAGAACCATGACACACAATGGCTGCAAACCTTAGAATGAGGTTGGTTTTCTCATGTACGCGTGGCTCAAAAAGCCCAAGGCTACAGCCAGTTTCTAGATTTAACGACCTGGCTGACACAATTAAGTGCCAAGACCCCTCTTCTCTCCAACTATGGAAACGCTCTGCACAATTTTTAAGGCTCTTTTTTCTCTTTCTTCATTCTGCCTTTGCTAATCCAGACAGCAGATGCAACCAGTTAAAGAACACAGGGAACTGCACGAGGAACCACAACGTGTTTCAAGGCACAACTCAGGCCCGTCTGAAAGGATATGGCAAGATGATAAGGCAGAAAAGGTTTATGTTTATAAGACTGTGATAAATAGGCAATTTTAGGAGGACAGAGACAAGTTAAAAGAAAATGAAAGGGCTCTAAAAATACTAAATTTTGTTTAAAAATCAACTAAATCAATGGATTATTTAAAAAGTTAAATTACCCAGCAATAAAAAAAAAGCCATCAATGAAGTATATGAGGCAATGAGCGTACACAAGCCAACCATTTAGATGCCTTTTACCATTTGCAAGCATTGTTTTCAATTTAGTTTTTCAAACGTCTCCTGCTATGGTGCTGGACTTCTCAAAAGAAATTAATATAAAGTGACAAGACAAAAACCTAACTGCTTCTCAGAACTCCATAAAGAGCTCTGTTTGTTCCTCATGACTTTACACCTAAAGAAAAATTCCACCAAGTGACTGTGAGCACTGAGAAAGCACAGCAGCATAACAGACCTGGTTCCTCACTTCCCGAGTTCGATCCAATAATTTAGCAAGCTTAAGCAAGTACCTATTTGTATTTTTAATGATAAACACCTTGGCACACCCAACTCCTGTAAACTTTTGAAAGGTTTATTTTTGTGCTCAGTTCCCATTAAAACTGACAGCAACCAAACTGATAATTCCCTTCTTCCTTTCCAGGCGTTGATCTCGTCTTTCCAGACTCAAGGGAACAGCAGGAAGATGTGCCAGGGGAGAGTTAGGTTGGACATTAGGAAAAGATTAATCCCCCAGAGGGTGGTGGAGCACTGGAACAGCTCCCCAAGGAAGCAGCCACAGCACCAAACCTGACAATATTCCAGAAGCGTTTGGCCAACGTCGTTAGCCACATGGTGTGAATGTTGGGGTTGTCTTGTGCAGGGACAGGAGTTGGACTTGAGGATCCTTGTCCTCAGGACATTCTGTGATCCCATGATTTTTTAAATATAGTTTTGTAGTTAAGAAGTTAAATTATTTGCTTCAAGTAACTAAATCTGTGTAAGATTTAAACACAGCAGAAGGACAGCAACCAAAGTAAAGGTCTGAACTGAACCCCTTGCAGCAGATCATTTTTCCATTTGGTTGCTGCCGTGTGTTTCCAAGATATGCGATGTTGTTTCAAAGGTTCCACAAGCTACAGGTCCCCATGCTGACCAGACCACATGAATCCACTTTAACTTAGGCTCCAAGGCGAGAAGCATTAATTCATCATCCTGTCAAACTAATGGCATTCACTCGTAAGTCCCATCCAACCTCCTCCACACCTGGCCGAGCCTGATGCTCAGCCTAGCGAAACGCACTAATTGCAGACCTTCTCTGGCCGCCCTTAGAACAGCGTGCCTCACCGTGTTTGAAAAGAGCAATGGTATGGAACTAAAAACTGGGCAAACACCCTCAAATATGACAGAACAGACAGGCCAGAGAACCCAGGCACGCTCAGTGCCACACTCTGCCCATCTGATGCCAAGTGTGCCCCTCTGAGAACTTCCTACTGAGACTCCCACAGAGCCCTTTAGCTGTCCACCCTCACAAAATTGATTGGAATGCATCGGGCTGTTGGTGGCCCTCAGAGCACTCAGCTTGTATGGCCCTCACTGAAAGTACATCACACTAGGACCGGTGCTCGTACGCTCTCACTAGGGCACATGAAAAGGAGGGCACATGAAAAGAAGGACACAGAAACACAATTCCCTTTCCAAATCCCTGTGGTAACCAACCCAGCACAGCTGTACTCTTACACTTCCCATGTAACACAAGAAGCACAGCCTAGAATATTCCCAATGAACAGCATAATCTTTTCTGTCTCCAGCTGAAAGGCTCCTTAGCCATGTTAGGCAAAGGAATAGAGAAGGTTCCTTCAGATACAGTTACCTTCTGCTCTGGACATTCACCTCTAAACCCTAGGATGCCAACTCAGATCCTTTTAAGCATTAAAAAGATAGAGATCCCTCATCAATCATTATGATTAAAAACAGAAGTACAACCACATTATCTCCCAGAACATCCCAATCCAGTAGGCAATACCTAAGAGCAGGGGTGTCAGGCTCACAGCTCCCATTGCTCTCCTGCTCCTGCAACATAACGTGTGTCACACGCTGCACACGTGCCCAGTGCTGGCAGGAGCACATGGCAAGGAGCTCAGCGCTGCCGCTGGGCCAGATAAAATAAGGTGGAGGGGCAGATTCAGCCCATGGGCCGTGAGTTTGACACCCCTTCCTAAGAGCTTTCACACAGTAAGGCTAGGATAAACAAAACACACACATGCACAAATACCAGAACTAAGTGATGGGCAAAACCAAGCATGTAAGTTGCCATGGAAATTTCTTTGCAGAAGCTTATGCACCTTAGAATTTTAGGTTCTTCTAAAGCTTAAGGAAAGATTTTGAGGATCCACATTCTAAACACAATACGTGGTGAGGCAGTAATGCAAACTTTAGGTTGCGGTATTTTACACTGAACAAGCGCTAAGCACTGAGGCCATCCTGTTCCCAGCATTTCTTCATGAGGATGTGAATTCTGTGCAACTCATGAAGGGTATAAAAATCTATTACTATGTGCACCAACCTGTCACATGTCCTGTGGGCTGCAGAAACTGTCACCTCCTTCTAGAGTGACAGCAAGCCCAGCCTACCAAGTCCAGGTTTTAGATGATACTCAAACACTCTTTCTTCCTTTCTGTTCAATTTTATTTGCTGACCACCTTCCTGATGACCTGTGCTCATCCGTCACCACCTTCGCACTGTCTCAGTAACACTGGTCAGTCACAATGAGGACAAAGGTTTTGCTCTGAAATGACCCATCTGCAGCCAAAGCCTTTTGTTAGCCACTAATTCCAAACAGAGTGCTGAATTTTAACCATTAAGACTAAACTTACACAAAAACTTTCTCAAGGTTACCTGGCAGACAAGAGACAGAACCTAACCAGAGTCATCCAGGTCTCGCAATGGAGGTTAAAATCTTGATGGCATCAACTTTTATGAATGTCCTTAACAAGGTTCAGAAAAAAATACAACGCAGAACTGACCTTTAAAAAACTATTCTTGTTCTGCTTTTTAACTGTTGTGGTGTTAGGAAGGAAATGCTTTTCTGAATGAGCATGCTGTACCTTTAATGGTTCATTTGTAGTTCAGAATAAAGCCTGAACTATTTGTTGTTCATTGTTGTTATATTCTGTTCCAAGGTTCATAATTTGAAAATTGACTTTGGGGACTTTTTGCTTGGTCTATTAAAATGATTCATGTTGCATTCAACATAAATTGTGCATACACAGAGGAGGCTTAGCACACGTACTCACAGTATAATAACTAAAGTGAATTTTGTACAAGCTGCAGTTTGTGGCAAGGATGCAGTATCATTTGTCTTAATTTTTCTTCAGCATTACATTAGGCCAGTGCATTTACATTTTCAGGTACGGTTGAACACTTTAAAACTTTCTTTTTACAGCATGAGTAAAGAGAGAATCAAATCTACATGTTTATATGATGTAACAAAGTAATGCCTTTTTACTGACTAAAGTACACATGGATTTACTTTCCATTTACCTTCCTGCACAAGGCAACTGCAAAGTGCATGAAATGTTCACCACCCATGAATCACATAGTGCTCCTATTAAACAGATGATCATGTTCTGGTTTACCTTTCAAACCCACACTACAGTAACAGCCACACCGTCTCAGGGTTTGGTCACTCAGAACTGCCAAAGTGATGCACAGGCAGGTACCGGAGTGCTTAGTGTTTAAAACTTCAGGACTCTCACGTGTCACCTACCGAAGTGATCAAGAGCTGAGATGTGATTTCAGACACCAGCTTCAGAAATACTTATTTTGCAAAATCTGTGTAAGCAGATTTGCCAGGACAGTGGGAATCACACTGAAAACCTGGTGTGGGTGAGGGAACCCAGGACTGCAATTTAACTATCAGTCGGTCTTCGCTGACTCTCAGAACAAGTTCGTCTTTTGTATGTGTGTATTTAAAATTAGTTTGATATTTCTAACGTGGAACTTTTTGAGAGAACATTTCAACTTTCAGCTGTCTTGAGTGTGATTTGTCACTGTGCTTATATTCTGCACTGCAGTTTGCTGCTCACACAGAACTTTAGCACACAAGTGCCAATGCTTGAGAGTAAAAAGCATTCAGAAATTCCTATCTATGCACAAAACGTGTGGGCAGACAGCCTGGACAAATAGGGTTTGTGTACAAAACCTCTTGTATCTTCCAAGAAGAAGATGACCTGCATACTCAGGAAATGATCGGTCCCTAGAAGTTCTTGTTGGTTTGATATCAACAACAGAGAAAACCCTAAACCCAACCAACTCTAATTATGTGGAGTCCAATAGTCCAAAATGGATTTTTCATGAAACCAGATAAGAAGCCATAAAGCACTTAACAGTGCACTATGGAGCAGCCAAGCCCATGTGGGGAATGTAGCCAACATGGTATTTTGTCTTCAGGACAAGGAGAAAATAAACTTTTAATTTCTTGCTTTCTTTTTGATGTTTAAGGCAGACCAGAATGATTTCTGAGATGTAATACAGGCTTCTCTAGACTGTAACACAGCCTGAGAAGAGTTAGAATTGCTGTCTAATACATTGAACCTGTTCTAACCATCAAAGCAGACTGAGGTGACCCCCACCTTCAGCAGGACAATAAATATCACATAAACGAACATAAACAGGCACCTGAAGACTGCATAACAAATTAAGTGTGCCCTGTTAGGCTCTGATAACCAAGACTGAGCACAAGTAACTCCCTCCTAGCACAGGAAGGACAAGGATCTGTTGGAGTAAGTGCAGAGGAGGCCATGGCAATGATCCAAGGGCCGGAGCACCTCCCATCTGAGCACAGGCTGAGAGAGTTGGGGTTGTTCAGCCTGGAGAAGAGAAGGCTCTGGGGAGACCTCAGAGCAGCCTCCCAGCACTGAAAGGGGCTCCAGGAAAGCTGGGGAGAGGCTCTGGATTGGGGAGTGCAGGGATAGGACGAGGGGAACAGTTTTGAGCTGAAAGAGGGGAGATTGAGATGAGATCTTAGGGAGAAATGTTTTGCTGTGGGGGTGGGGAGGCCCTGGCCCAGGGTGCCCAGAGAAGTGGTGGCTGCCCCATCCCTGGAGGTGTTCAAGGCCAGGTTGGATGGAGCTGTGAGCCCCCTGATCCAGTGGGAGGGGTCCCTGCCCATGGCAGGGGGTGGCACTGGATGGGCTTTGAAGTCCCTTCCAACCAAAACCATTCTACAATTCTATTCACTTTCTCATAGATTTGATTAATAATTAGTCTTTTAACCGTAAGCAGTGAGACTGATTTCCTGAAAGACCAGCTGTAGAACAATTAGGATAACAACAGATTTTAGAAAAGACATAAACATGAGAAGCACAAAGAAATCTATCTTCTTGAATTAAATACAGCATAGAAAGCAAGAGTCAAACCACATCTTTCCCCCATTTATGCAGACAATAATAGTCACACAGTAGGACTTGCTATTTATTTTGACTAGCTCTGCTTTCATAAGGAGCATCAGCTTCCCATCCCATTCTGAAATTACATAAACACTTATAAATGTCTTGGAAATAAAGATTTTTATCAACTATATTAATTCACATTCAGGAAACTCAAGTTAGAAATGCAGTGCAGAAAATGAAGGAGAGAAATTCAAGTAGAAGCACTTAATTCCAAAGTGCATTCAGAATCAGGGAGGTACTGTATGTGTTAAATCATACAGGGGAAAGAAAATAAAGAAAATCTATATTTTAATCTTTTGGGTGGAAACAAATTATCTTATTTACTACATGAATGGTTTCCTCAATTTGACGCCAATCTTTGGAGGTGACTCCAACCTGTCTGCATTAAACAGTCTGCAGAAGAAAAGACTAGATTATTTATATTAGAGTCTACTGCTAAAAAATAAAATGGAAAGATTACTTTACCATACATTGAAAATAAGAACATGCACATCACTCCAGCTTACAAAAATCTAATTTCCCTTTTTCTGTTCTGAGAGAAGTTTGATAAGTTAAGACATGTTTTTATATATGTGTGTGTTTTTATATATGTATGTGCGCGTGTAAATTCCCCGAAAAGGGCAGCACCTAAAAAAAGGAGAAATTCACAAAATTTGCTTAGTTCTGTGTACTGTAATTATAAATACGGCAATCAGAAGATCTTTTGGTATTTAACCTTTTCATCTACCATAACTGTTCAGTATACAGACACTACGGATAGACTCTATATTTCATTCCATCCTTCACCAATAATGGCATAACTGAGTCTTGGCGAATGCCTGTAGATGTCACTTTTTCATACACACAAGCAGACGGGAAAAAAATTGAATCACAATAAATTGAGAATAATTCACTGAAAATGTGATAGTGGCCAGCTGAAAATATCTCAGATAGCTGAGCATTTCCTGACATCTCATTTCCAGTGACATGGGCAAAACAAATGAACCATTAATGAGGTCTCATTTGCACTGTCCACTTGTGAGGGTTTACAGCTCAATGATACACAGATTTTACCAAGTCAAGGCCTGATTACACAAATATCCACAACTGACAGCAACGCTTCTCCACAGATACCAGCCTCCCACGTATCGCACTGTGTTTACTGAGGTACGTGTGCCCTCCTGCATGCAATGCTCACACAAGCAGCTCTTGTACACCAACAAAATGCAACAGAAGAGACAAAGCTATCTGTGTTTCACAGAAACTCAGAGTCTGCTTCAGGATTTGCTGTAAACTTCATTTCCAAAAGCTTAGCAGCTCCAGATAAATTCTGAAAGAGAGATCATAGAATCATGGAATCACTAAGGTTGGAAAAGACCTCTAAGCTCATCCAGTCCAACCATCAGCCCAACCCCACCGTGCCAACTAAACCTTGTACTGAAGTGCCACAGCCACATGGTTTTTGAACCACCACTGCCCTGGGCAGCTTCTGCCAGGGCTTCACCACTCCTTTAGTAAATAAATTGTCCTCATGCTCAATCCAGACCTCCCCTGGCGCAACTTGAAGCCATTTTCTCTCGTCCTATCACTTGTTACTTGAGAGCAGAGCCCAGCACCCACCTCACCACAAATGCCTGTTCCTTGTGTTAAGCATCCATCCAATCCTTTCCTGAAAAAGACATCCATCCAACTGCCCGGACCACAGTGATGTTCAGCAGCCACAGGTATGTGTTGTAGCTAATGGGGCACAGAAAACAGGCCACAGCCAATGCTGGCATCACTTAGAGGGCTTGTCCTAGTGGTAGATTTAGGCCAATATTTCAGGACATGTGCTGCATCATACTACCCAAATATCCTACTATTCTGCTGATTTGAAGAGCTCATCCATTCAGCCTGTTGCTGAGAAACCTTCATAGCCCTATAGCAAAAAAGGTTACATCATCACTGTAATAAAATAATTTCATGTCCTATTTGATCTACAGTATCTTTTTTTTATTGAGACAAATATTATTTATCTCCGTTTAAAGAGATAATTCTGAATATCTGTTAAATAACTACTACAAAAACTGCATGAGAAAGTAAGCAAACTCATAGACAACGTAACCCTCACTAAAGCTAAAAAAAAAAGTTGCACGAGTATCTTGAGCATAAGCTGAGACAACCCAGCCATAGCTACATCTTGCGTATCACACACAACTGTTGCTGTCATGTGTGCTAGCAAGGGCATAGCAGATTAAATTGGCATCTGCTGCTCCTCTGCTGCCAGGGGACTTCACACAGAACAACTGAATTTGTATCAAAATTAAAACCATAGCAATACATTCAACTATCGGCAGAGTAAAATTGAGCAGTGCACAAGTAAGTAAACCTGAGGAAGAGGTTGAGAAAATGCTACTGGCATTTCAGTTTTGTAGAAAAACTATTCTGAATATTTAAAAAGAGGTGAATTACTTCTGAGAATGAACTGAACGCGGATGTAACCCTGCACTCACAGCACAGGGTGCTGGTGAAGCTAGGAAGCTGCAAGGGTCTTGCATGGAACTGCAGCCACTCAGGGCTGTGACTACCCTTATAAAACAGCTCATTACTCCTTGAAGTAAAACTTTCTGTACAAGTGGTGAGAAAGAGAAAAGGCCAGGAGAGAATGCCTGAAACCTGCATAAACTGCCACGTCTTATATACAAGAAGATACTGTGAGTACCTTCACTGCAGCTTCATACTCTTGGGTCATTCTTTCCCTCCCTTTCCTTTGAAAGGCATCTCAAAAATACATGAGTTGCACTGCATCCAAGTATGATATCCGGCCATTGACTTTTTCTTCTTCAAAACAATACACATGTAAGTGTCAAGGATTGCTTCTTCCAATAAAAATCCCCTTTTCAGAACTATCGATGCATGCTTGTGCTAAAGATAAAATTTGAACCATTCAAACCCCTTCCATTCCGAGTGGATGAACATTCCTGGATACACAAAAGGCCAACACAAGCAGTCGCTTCGACTAGAGTCCCATGAAAAACAGTGGGTGACAAAAGCCCCTTACAGCAACCTGCACGAAGGAGAAATAAATTAATCAAACTGCCAAACAAAGAAGGCTGGGTTTGACCTCCTTCTGATCTCATTACTTCTCTATTACCCTTTTGAAAAACAACCTCTTACAAAGATCACTAATTGAAGATTATGTGGAGGGGAATCGCACCTCTCCGTCACCGTGGTAACTTTGACTCATTTGTCATTCTAATAATTCACTTCCTTTCTTTTCTGAACAGACAGAGACACTAATAGACTATCATCCGCTAAAAAGGCAATTTTTCCATTTAATTGCACTCATTAAATACTGCACTAGAACAATTGGAAAAGCAATACTCTCAATATTTAATCATACAATAGCAATAATGAAACATTACCTCAAAACAAACGTGGCAACATGTAGCCTGACATAAAACACTTGCTGTAACTTCTGAAGCATCCAAATATTTTTGGCCAAAGTTATTTGAATGTTTTTTTCCTTACTTTTTTTGACAACTGGGTACATGAAAGGGGTGGACAGGCAGCACGGATGGCAGCTCACACTACAGAGAAAGCAGAGGGCAAAGTCCACCATCATCGCCCCACCTCTCTTGCCACTGAACCATGACAATAAAGGATTTCATAAACCACAACGGCGAGTCAGTGTGTTTGTGGAACACAATTGAACAAGCCTGCATTTGCACACTATTTTACTGGAACAAATTGTATCACTTAAGAATGTAATTGAGGATAAGAGGGCAGAGCGACTGCGGTCTATTTGCCTGGAATATCTTACTATCCATCTTCTACAGGAACCACACGTTTGTCTTCAGCGTAACTGCATTCCCATTTATAGAACATTCACTACAGTTAACTACACTGAGAGAACACAGAGGGAGCTGTAACAGCACCTTTGTGTTGAGGGGGTGCACAGAAAACTCAGAAGTGTCTGTTTCCATTTCAGATGTCACAAAGCACAACGGCTGTCAAGAAATGTTTCTATTTTTACTGCAATTCTCCCTCTAAGTGTTGTTACACCTCACTCCTGATATTGCTAGTGTTAGGGCTCACCCCAATCTGCACAGTTGAAAGGGGAGGGTGAAAAGGATCCTTTTGATATCTGCACGGCAAACTGGAGACCAACAAATTTCCCAGGGTAAATTCAAATTCAGGATTTATTTTGGATGCAGCCAAAATCACAACAAGGTAGTCAATGCTTCTCAAAGCTGCAAAACCAGATGCCAATCTGTTCAAACCACAATCTGATACCCTCAACACAGCCAAGGGCACTAAACAAACTACAGCACAACTCAGACTTACCTGATACACCACAGTGCCAAGGAAAAAGAAGGTATGGTAAGATAAGTCAGAAAAAGAGAGAGAGAGAAGTAGCAGGGGCAAAGGAAAACCCACCACTACTCCAGTAGGGCACAGCCGTTCCTCAGGAAAACATGGTCCATCTGGCAGCAGCTCCTCTAGCAGCAGTTCTTCAGGAACACGTGGCGTGGTAGTTCTTCAGTCGAGCAGCAGCACGTCTTCAGGTGGGTCCCACGGGGTGCTCGGTGCTCCATGCTTTCCTGGCAGGCACAATTTATAGAGCCAATCCATACACTGCCAGCACGTGAGGGGGGGTCTTGCTGTGAACGTTCTCGAATTGGGCATGCGCAGAAGCTCCTTTGGGAAGGTTCTGGAATTGGATCTGGGGGCTCCTGGATCGCTGGCAGTTCAACAGACCATCGCCAGAATCACCTCTGTGTGAATCCTTTGGGTCCCAGGCACAGTCAGGTGGGGGGGCAGCACCTGCTGCTGCACCTCCTCCCCCTCTCACTGTTCACCCTCAGGCACACGCAGCCCTGCCCTCAGACACAACAAATACCAGTAAAGAACTCGGTCTTTACACGTGTAAAAACACCGAGCCCAGCCAAGCAGTCACAGTAACTTCTCTGGGACAGGTCCTGTCAATAGATCCACTTCATCTGTCATTTTCTATCCAGCTCTGCTACAGCACCAAATTACTTAAACATTTAATTCAGGATTTGATGAGCACAGGATTTGTGACTGGGATCCAAGTGTGCTTTGCCATTCTAGGTTGCAAGTTTTAAAACTAAGCAGGTTACAACTTTTAGAAGGGAACCAGACAGAAAGACTAGAAGGCCATTTGGTTTGAACTACATGTCTGCAGGATCCCCATTTCTCCCAGTTGTTGCACACACTGGGTAGTGGCACTGCTTTCCCAATATTCCAGCTCAAATCAACCAGGCTATGGGTGGGTACAATGGTCTGCCTGTTCGGTAGAAGAAGTGAGGGGTAATCAGTAAGAGGAAGGAACAGAAGTCTTAATAACAGTTATCTGGGCTACCTTTGCTAGGAAAAGATGCACCAAATGTAGTATCTCCTTAATCAATTATTTATTCAACACTTGCATGTGAGTAACCTTATTGATTCCAGGGAGACTAAGTGCCAGACCAATACAGAAGAAAATGACAGCAGGATGGGAAGTCAAGAAGCATCATGCAAGGCCAAGTCAGAAAGGCTACGACATATAAGACAGTGACACATTCAATCTAGGAAAAATTGTAATTTAGTTTTATTCTTCTAACTACAAATCTTAATACCATAAAGTTTTCAATAACACTTCTCTATGTGTAACATTTTACAGTCAGGGAACAGTCCCTGAATGACTACAGTACATGAATTAAATATACAGTCATAGCAAGGATCTTATTTATACATAGCTTTTATTATAGTTATTTATATGTTATTATAACCCATACAAATTGTAAGTTGTTATATAAATTCTAACTTACATTATGCTTAGCCATTACTCCTTTTACATAGAATTTCACATCCATTTAAAATCAAACCCAGCTACTGTTGAACTGGCAGCTGTGGGCTACAGCAGGAGCTGATGGACATCGCACGGGTGTGTATGGCATGAAAAAGCAATTCTGTAGAGCAGGTAATAGAGCAGCAAGGGTAAACACATCCCCCCATTGCTCTACTGCTCAAAAATGCTCCATCATTTACAACGTTTAAGATTGGAAAACATGAAATCCTTCATGGATTCTGTGATAGAAGAAAAGCTTGAAAAAGCTCGCAGTCCATTCCCCACAAAACCTCTTGAGCGAGCTAGTTAAACAGCGCTGAGCAACACAAGAAGTATTCGAACAAAGGCAAGTACTAAAGCAACAGGAGAAGTTTAAATTGCTCACAGGACCCTAACATGGGGCCAAACTATTTGCAAACCCTACTGATTTGGTACAGAAAGTTATGGTTGAATGCTAGACAAGAGCAGAGCACGAGGCTGCCCAGCCCCACCTCGTAATTTCAGATAAAAGTGCATGTAATCAGTGTTCTCCTCAGAGCTGTGAGGTTTGTTTTTCATAACCTTTACTGTTCCGTACTCAAATTGCACATTTAGATGTAATGAGTCAGAAATGGCTTGTATGAAGAGTTAGGAATCCTAACGTACAAACAAATGGTAGATAATGACTATCTAGAGAAGAAGTCTCTTTGGGAGGGGGAGAAAGATTTTGCAGAAAAGGAGTTCACAAAATACCATCATTTAGTACTTAAAGTGCAAGTAAAAAATCCCCTTAAAGCCACAAAACAGCATTATGCTCATTTAGAATGAAAAGAGATGTTAATTTGCATTCCAGTTCAGATGTAAACCTGCCTGTAACCAAACACCTGAACACGTTTTTGCTTTAGAACACGTCTGTGCACAAATTCCAGTGGTGAGGGCACGGTCAGGCTTGTAGAGGGGCACAGGGAGAAGCAGTGAATGTCTCCCCTCGCACATGGGCACTCCAGATCCCTCTGTGTAACTGGCTCCTACCAAATTCTCATCAGGGGAACAAGCTGTGTGCCAAGGCTGTCCTGTGGTTAAGAAAAAATAACCTGTTATGCACCTTTATCTAGACAGGAAGAAAGTGGTTCTCTGACCCACCCCCCAGGTGCTCTATATATTTTTAAATATATTCCAAGTAAAATGTGTTTCTGAGTCTGTAATCCATTCCCTGCCCTATACCAGGCTGTTGTCCAGCCTGGACTAAGTCCATTTACCACAAAGAATAGCCAGTATTAAGAAACAAGGAAATTACTCTCAGCAGTGCAGCGTAACTTTATGAAACCTTCTAAACTTTATGTGCCTATTCTTAAACATACCATGTAATTCTTCATCTCAAGTGAATTCAACTTGCTTATCTGTATGGATTGCTTGGTTGGTGTTGAGATACAAAAATTTTAAGAAAAGTATTGCATTATTATGGATAGCTGTGCTGTATCAATAACTTCATCTTCATTCTCGGATCTTCTTTGTTTCAAGCCAAGCAGATGATCATTAAAAAGACCTGTGTTGGTGGATCTACATCCTCACCATGCTCAAGTTAGTCAAGATACAAAAGGAGTAACAGTCAGGCTTTTCACCCTCAGAAAGTACTCAGTGAAAAAGAGATAAAGCACACATCATAGAATCATGGAATGGTTTGGGTGGGAAGGGACCTTAGAACCCATTCAGTTCCAACTCCCTGCTATGGGCAGGGACACCTCCCACTGGATCAGAGGGCTCAACTGCTTTATGGTTTTGCTGTCCTGATGGAGTTTTGCACACAAAAACTGGGGGAAAAGAGCCTGACACGTGTCAGAGTGGGTGGGTGAAGAGAAGAGTCCATCCGGTAGTGAAAGGGGCTCCAGGAAAGCTGGGGAGGGGCTCTTGATCAGGGAGTGCAGGGATAGGATGAGTTGGAATTGTTTTCAGCTGAAAGAGGGGAAATTGAGATGAGAACTTAGGCAGGAATGTTTTGCTGTGAGGGTGGGGAGGCCCTGGCCCAGGGTGCCCAGAGCAGTGGTGGCTGCCCCATCCCTGGAGGTGTTCCAGGCCAGGTTGGATGGGGCTTGGAGCCCCCTGATCCAGTGGGAGGTGTCCCTGCCCATGGCAGGGGGTGGGACTGGATGGGCTTTGGGGTCCTTTCCAACCCAAATAATTTCATGATTTTATGAAAGTATTTCTCATTTATCTGGTTGCTTGCTTTGAAAGATTTCAACATTTTAAAAAATCTAGCCAGAACATCTAAGCAACTCTAATCTATGCACATCAGATATTTTGAATGTAGCAAAGTCATGGCAAGATGAATGAGTTAACTTCATCAAAAGCTAAAGTAGCAGCACATCGAGGAATAAAACCTGCCTCCAAGAAGCCATAAATCCAGTCTTGATTCCTCTGTTCTCACCTCGCTTTATATTTATTTGGCTAGAAGGAAGAAAAAATTAAAACCTGATTTTTCAGAAGGACTGGTATAACCTCAATACCAGCAGAAAAAAATAGGGTAATTTATGGAGTTGAAAGAAAATGCAAACTAGGTCACCTATGGTATAAAATAAGAGAATGCTACTACACGCAAAAAGTAGATCATATAGCTTAAATAAATAAATAAATCTCAACTCAACTTTTAAAGCCCCGTTTTAAAAGCAAACTACAGAGGGGAAAACCAAGGCCTCGCATTGTTTAATGTTACAACTGATAAGACTTCGAAGAAGTCATCTGTGGTCACAAACAAGAACCCACCTGCCAGCCCTGCCAGTGCTTTTATTCCTTCTGAGGCACGGGCAGGAAATAATGCACGGAATCAAAAAACCCAACACTACATCATGGGAAGAATAAACAAAGTAAGCAAAGAATGTGAAAACTCTGTGCAAAAAACATTCACCAGTTCGCTGATAAAACACATCTTCCTTCTTACTCTAAAAGCACCAGGAACGTCTGCATGGAAACACAGAAATGACGGCAATAAATACAAGAGAAACCCAGAGACCACACACTGACTGTGTTCAAGAAAAATATTTATTGTTCTTCCCTCCCTTTCAAGTCTCTTCAAGCAAAGGGGCACTGAGATGTGGTTGAGTCCATATTTAACTGTGATAGGAGCAGTTAAATCTCTTTTTCCAGGGATTTCCAGACACCTCAGTTGGGCAGTGGGTAAAACATCCCACTTGTGACCAGTCAGTGCAAAAGGAATTGCATGGAAAATGCCCTTTTCGCAGCATAAGAAGTTAGGGAAGAAGGATGATGAATTCTGCATGTTCCTACAGATAGGAGAAACTACTGGGCAAAAGCAAAAGGGAAAGGTAATTATGTGAGCCAGATCAGTCCCCCATCACAGGGACCAGCTCAGCAGATAGGAGATTGCCTACTGCACATTGGAGATCCACCAGTTCCCTCAGAACAGAAAAAGCACTGCGAGAGCAACAGATTTCCTCAGTTAACCGCCCAGGACTACATAAAAATCAAGTGAATATCACGTTTAGATTAAATGAGATGGTGCATGCAACAGTTTCACAGGTAAAAGCATGGATTAGTAGAATTACAAAAATATTGGTAATTTGTATAGTCATTATCTTAAAAAAGAAAAGAAGACTTCAGACCAGATTTTTCAGTTGTTAGTACCATAGAAATAAAACAAAAATAAGAATGCTACTGGTATTTTCTTCAGCATTCCAATAAAACTGTATTTAGCTGCTTTACAGACATTTACTAAAATGATAAATTAAGTATAGCAAAATAAGCCATTCAAGGAACTATAAAAACCAGCACAAACGAAAAAAAATAAAGCCTGAAATAGTGCAGACTTTCCGTCTACCTCAATTGCCAGTCTGCATGCCTGGAGTGGGGTGTTTGCTGCAGGGACTCAGCCCCTAAGGAGGACTCAGGGTCTGGCACAGGTGGACTCTCCAAAGGACACCATCCTTTCCTCAGTTTACAATGACAGAACCCAAATGTATCATTACTAAAAGACATCATCTGATAAGATGCAGAATTCCTAGTGCCTTTTCAATAAGCTGCTAAAGGAATACGTCTTTCTTTACAAATGAGACCTAAGAGGTTGCTTCAGGTCACAACCTCACTGAGTGACAGGAACAAGAGTTAAAATCCTGGGAGTCCTGGTCCCCAGCCCTGTGCTCAGCTCATACACAGCTTATCTCAGCTTGGATTTTACAGCAAATACCTTTTGCACATGGAAGAACAAAAAAGTAAGTTCTATGTTCAGACAAACCGTATTGAGCTGATAACAAATAAATCCATTTGAGGGATTCAGCTCCTTTATCAATAGCACTCTTACAGATGGAGAACGTTCTAACAAGAAGCTCTGACCGCTGACTATACAATTCCAACATTTTTTTTCAAGTCTGCCAGATTATGCTTACTGGTCTAAACCCGGCATAAATTCACCTCCTCTGGATTTCCACTGTAACAGCCAAAATCCATTTCTTAAGGCAATAAAATAGGTTTAATGAAAAACAAATTTTAAAAGTTACTCTAACAAGGAATTCTTTTCCCATAAGAATGTGGTGATTCCTGTCAAAGTACTACAGCCGAGGGTACAGACAGGAAAGAAGCATTAGTCTGAATTCAGAGGGACTAACTAGAATAATATTCTATTAAAGGCAAGCCAGTATGTTGGATTTATCCCCGCTACGAAGCTAGAAATCTCTTAATTCCCTTCTACTGGAAACTTCTTTTCCCAGTCCCAGACCACTGAGGACCTATCTCGCTGCCTTCAGACCCCTGCACAGCCCTCTTGCAACCTCCATTCATGTCTCCCCTTCTCTGTGGCCCAGGAGCTCCATCCCCGCTCTGGACGGTGCGGTCCCTCCACCCTTACCTGAGCTCTACTCCAGGTGTGCCTGTCTTGAGCCCTGTCTGCTGGATGGACCCTGGACCCCTGCTGAAGCCTGTCCTGCCCCTGTCTGGATGCCCTGGATGGCTCCTGGGCCTGAATCACCCTCTTGCCTGGGGCTGCCTGGGGAGCTCTATCCCATCCAGCTCAGGAGATGTGCAAGACTGAGCCCTGGCAGGTGTCCCCAGCTGCTGCCTCACGTCCCTCGTGCAGGAGCCCCGCTCTCACTGCACCACGGCCGTGGTGCTGGTTAACACAACACACTGCCAATGCCTCTTTCTCAGCAGGTACCTTCTACAGATCTTAGTGCTCTTTCTGCACTGTTGTATTCTTTCTCTGTTTTTCAAGAATTCCCAGTTCTTCCAGGAGTCAGATCTCTGGTATAATTCATTCCATCATCCCAACATGAAATAAAAACAAATCTTCATTTCCATCCACACTGAGACCAATTCAGATTTATTAAGGCTTTCTTGATATTCAGTGTTGTCTTATAAGCACTAAATCATCATGAAAGCTACATAAGCAAGAGCTTGCATCCCTAAAAAACCCCCAAAGCCAATCAAACAAGAAGTCCTCTGAGAAGCATACATCTCCTGTAAAGCACAAAGCTTTCTGGAGCTCCCCAGAATGAGCACTGTACGTCTACTGTTCCTCCTCTCTTCTCTGGGTGATCAATCACACCTGGCAACAAGAAGAAATGGAAACACATTCTGATCTCTGGGCTTCTGGGATGGTTAGAAAACCCGCAGAGCCCCTCCTCTCATGCAAAAGCAAAACAATAACAATGAGAAGGAGCTTCAGCTTCACAGGATTTTAAGATGCTCACACTTTAAGCACTGGTCGTAACTTGTCTTTGGACTCCTCACATGCTCTCACTACACAACGTAATCAGCAAGAGACGAGGACTGTCACTACATTAAAGGATAAAACACAGGCATAGATATATTTTTATTTCATATTCAACAGCATATTAGGAAATTAAGTTCTGGAATGCTTTCCTCGGTCCTCTCGGGAAAAGTGCCACACACCATTAATTCTCCTTTCCACATCCAAGATGTTAAGAAACTGCAATTTTGTTTGAAAAGGAAATACCACCTATAAGGGCAAAGAGGGTACTTGCTGCCTGACAGTGTAACTGTCACCAAAGGAACCTGAGCGGTGTTTGTAGAGGGTTCATCACACAGAGTAACTGGAGGGTAAAAAGCAAAAAGAACAGCACAGAAGAGTGTGTTTATGTTTTCCATACTCAGCGGACGGCTACACCAGGCAATCCCATGACAACTGTGGGAACTGTATACTCTACAAAGCAGGCTGAACTTGTTCTGAAAAATCCTACTCTGTCCCAGAGCCAAAAGCCTGCTTAGCAGAGAGGGAATAACTCTGCACAGCCTCTGTGCCTCTTCCCAGCCAGATTCCTCTGGCAGCGCAGCGTGAGCAGTTTATTGAGGGTTTTACTTATCTTGGGTACAGCAGGAATACTTAAAGGGTAACACAGCAAAAGGTGAGCAGAGGACATACAGAGACACCGGTTCCAGCGTACCCAACGCTCACTCGTGTAGAACTTCAGGCGCCCCAGTGACCTTTTGGTAAATCAGCAATGCAAGGGCATTGCCATCAAACCACACTTACTGCAATACTCACTCCTCCCCAGTGTCAAAATCTGTATTTGAGCTTCCTTGTGCAACAGCTCAAAGTAATGGATGCATTTTACATACGTTTTGTACTTAAGTGCACAATCCTTTCAAACGTTCACTGCAAGGAAGCAGAATTGGCTCCTGCTGTATCCCAGAACTTTAAAGGGTACTTTCAGTCACAGAGCCAGTCACAATTGCTCGAAAGCCTCCAAAGCATAAGGCGCTTCTTGAAAATTGATAATAGATTTTGTGCTTTGTGCTATAATTAACACAGGATGTAAAATTGCCAAAATATCAGTCAGATACATTTTGAGTAATTCAGGAAACAGCCCCGCAAAAAGGGGGGGGATCCATCAAAAGATCAAGCTGACGCTGAAAGCATCCTCCAGTTTACACAATTGTAAATCGAAGGCACGAGCCATCCGACAAACGCAATCTAGATAGTAGATAATGACTCGATTTGGAGTGAAAGAGCATTGATAACTCTGCCCTAGAGAAAAGCGAATGCTCTCAGAAAATGTACCTAGGAAGGGGCCAAAGGAGGGTCCTATCAGCCTGAGTTCCAGCCTGCTCACATTGAAAATGGGGCACTTTCACAAATTAACTTCCCAACCAGAATTCTTGTCTTTGCTACTTTATTCCCTCACTGAATAATCAGGTTTACTTTATATAATGGACAAGAAAGCCATTCAAAGAGATTCTGGAGTTTAATGAGTGGAGAAAAGAGGGGGTTGGTCAAATTTTAATCTGTTTGACCGTGCAAACCGTATTGAACCCTATAATGCTCCTGAGAGGTCTACTGAGGGACCGGCATCCTGTATCAATTACACCCAAGGCTCTTAAATTCATTTGAATGCATTAATTCCTAACCTAAATCACAGAAAACTAATATACTGTTACTGTATTGTCAAATGCACGCTATAGCACAACGCACAAACAGAGGAGCAGTTCATTTATATCATGTAGATTCATTAAAAACAAAATCACCTCCTAAGTCTGTATGCGTGGATTTTTGAGTTGCAAACACTCATATTTCCCATGTGTAAGAAAGGAATAATTTTGTACTTAGGTGTATTCAAGGCTTTGAACTTGATATACATGTAATATTAGAGAAGGAAAATACAAATATAATGAAAGATGCTCTATTTCATGTGTTAGAAAACAATATGTTTTCCTCATTAAACACTCAGATATAAATCCTATAAACCATGAAATTACCTTTGAGCCTTTACTGAAATAACCAGTTCACAAATAAATGATCCATGCAGGAAGAAAAGCGGAGATTAAAATAATAAGAGAAAGCTATATTTTTATAGCAGCAGAAATAATCTCAAGGAACAATTGCTGATATAGACTTATGCAACAGAGATTCTACTTGCACAGGTAATCCTGACCAATTTAATTCAGCCACATTCTGAGACAGTCATCACTCATGTTTTATAATATTATAAGGACTTAACTCTCACAAGAAATTAAGGATAATTCGGTCAAGGGAAATGTTTGCATAGCTTTTGTTCAATCAGAGTTCTAACAGCAGCCATGTTTTTCCAGAGCACTACCTGAACCTGTGAGGGTGGGGAGGCCCTGGCCCAGGGTGCCCAGAGAAGTGGTGGCTGCCCCATCCCATCCCTGGAGGTGTTCAAGGCCAGGTTGGATGGGGCTTGGAGCCCCCTGACCCAGTGGGAGGTGTCCCTGCCCATGGCAGGGGGTAGGAATTGGATGGGATTTGAGGTCACTTACAACACAAACCATTCTATGAACAATTAAACACCACTATTTGAGTTAACATCTCATTCTGCCTCCAAGACCATTGTCCCCAGTCACCCACTTCAATTTTGCAACAGAGGTTCAGGTTTTGCTTTGGATAGCAAAAAGTTCAGAGGAGAGTTACAAGGTTGACTTCCCTGAAGACAGCCAGGCCAATTTTCCAACTTGTGAGCACTTAATACCATTAAAACTGGTCCTACCAAAACAGAGGCAGATTCGTTAATCAGGAAAGAGTCAGCTAGTGGGATATGGTGGCCTCCATCACAGCTCACCATCAACAGCTTTCCCCTGAGAACCACTTAAAATTGCCAGAGATATCACTCCACAGAAATCACTTTCCGTTTCTGTCTTGGTCCTCACCATTCCTGCTTCGTTTTGCTCAGTCTCACTCCATTTCAAGGCGTGGATTTTCCTCAGCAGTCCCTCACATCAAGAAAGCGGCAAAAGCTCAGTTCTTTTCCATGTGCCTTTATACAGACTTTCATAGAATCATAGAATGTCCTGAGTTGGAATGTCCTCGAGTCCGACTCCTGTCCCAGCACAGGACATCCCCAATATTCACACCGTGTCTGGGGGTGTTGGCCAGACACTTCTGGAATATTGTCAGGGTGTGGCTGTTTCCCTGGGGAGCTGTTCCAGTGCTCCAGCACCCTCTGAGTGAAGAACCTTTCCTCATGTCCAACCTAACCCTCCCCTGGCACATCTTCTGCCATTCCCTCAGATCCCGTCATTGGTCACCAGAGAGAAGAGCTCAGCGTCTGCTCATCCTCCTCCCCTTCAGATCTGCAGCCCCACTTGGTAGGATGGTCTTGAAGACTTTTGCCCAGCAAGAGCAGGCACCTGCGTACCCAGTGCAAACACATCTTACCGTCAGCCTACAGGGATCAGAGAGGAGAGGTCTGGATCGGAGGAGACCTCAGTTAACCTACAGAAAACTGAGCGCAACCTATCATTTATTCAGTATGCCATACTGCATATGGTTCTTCCTTTTATCTTAAATTATCTCTCAGCATTTTACCAACGCCGTAAGCAAGAGCAGGTATATTTTAGAGATATGGAAACTCAGGAACAGAGAGATGAAATTACTGCATTAAATTCATTTGTTTTTCAAGGGACAAACTGCAGGCTTTCTGAGGACACGAACACGAACAAGGAGCCCATGCCCCTCCAAATCCAAATTTTAAAAAATACAGCTAAAAATACAGCTAAAAATTCAGCATGTGAACATACAAACAGAGAGACCTCTTCATAATATGATAGAGAAAGAGGGAGGGGAACTACCAAGATGGAAAAACAGAACAGGGAAAAGAGCAGGGAAAGCCAAGGTTGGGGCTCAACACCAGCCGGCACAAGGGACAAAATGTGTGAAGGGAACAGAAAGCAGTCTGACTGCATCACCAGTGGCACTGCCTCTTGTTCCTGCTGCGCCAGCTTCAGCCTCTGGCTGACCCCTCCATTCAGCTCCTTCCCCAAAGCCATGTGCTTGGGAAAGGCTTTGCTGCATGTCCCCGGGGAGCCTCTCACACACAGCTCTGAGTCCATGGAGCATCATAGAATAGAGTCATTATGCTTCACTCAATTAAAACAAGGGGCTGCAAGCATAATTGCCGCTATATTTTAGAGCTGCAGGGTATCATCTGCACAAACCAATGGTGATTCTTCAGGTAATCAAGTGCCAAAGCTTTTAAGTTAAAACCAGCACTACTTACGCATCCTACAATAATGACAACCCCTGAGCAAAAGTACATGGTGACTTCTGCTTGGAAGTTTTCAAAAACCCCAAATCAAACAAAACCAGGGAATTACGCACTGAAAATCCACCAGGCTGCACCCCTCATTCCATCAGCACTCTGAGAACTTAACGTCTAACTTTGGGATCCACTACATACTCAGCCTCTCAGCATCTCCTTACAGTGCAGCAGCAAATATATATCTCAAGGTTTGGACTTAAAACATTGACTGTGGAGAACTTTATTTCATTTGTAAGGCTTTGATAGCAAGGAAAGACAGTATTCCTGAAAATTTACTTAACAAATACTACTGACTTCTGTTTCCTATCAGTAACACTGAAAGTTTAGATACTAGATTTCAGGATGACGAGCAATTTTAAGACTGAATGATAAATGCTTAAAGACAAGGCCTATATATTGGCAAACTCTCACTTTGGCCACAGTGGCAAACTCTCGAACAGCCTGGTGTTATCAGATCTGCTTTAATACCTCTGCCATTTAAACTTTGCACAGATACTTCCAGTAAAGCCAGCTCCAAGCCAGCTCCAGTCAGCAAGACAGGAATTTCAGTTAGCACAGATTAGCAGCCTGCAGTGGGCAAATGTTCAAACACATTACGGCTTTAATATAATTATAATTGTTGAACATGTTCAACTAATTAACCACAAATATTCTGTTTATCTGAGATGCTGCCAAAAATTGTGAACTGCAGTCAAAACAACACGACACTGCGGTCCTTCCACAAAGAACAGCACTAAATCAGAAGGAAAAACACAGGGAAAAGCCAAAGCAAATATCTGATCTGATCTATTCTAAATCATCAAATACCATACTTCAACAATTTTACTCGTCCAGATATAAACTGCCACACATATTTATTTGATAAATCCACACTTCAGAAGTTCATGTTACCTACTAAAACCAAGGCTGCAGAATAACGTTCGGTGTGTGCTCTTTCTTGTCCCGCCCTCAGATATGAAGATTCCACCAAGCACAAACCCAATGCACAGAACTGGGAAACACCCGATAAAAGCTGCTGTGCCTTCAGAGTTAAGCACACAGTTTTATTTTGTTGCCTGCTTTTCTGCCTCAGTTGCAAAAATGCAAACATACTTTAAACATCCAGATGAGCTCCATCTAATGAGGAAAAAAATAAACTGCTGCAATTTGTCTTTAAGAAGGAATTATTAACCCCCCTGTTGTACAACTCCTGTTTAGACAATATGCAATGCTGCAAAAGCACTTTTTTTTTCAGCAGTGCCCCCTAAATAATTAAGCTGTTTCTTTTACCATACTTCCTATATTACAGAAGTCATTTTCCTACAGCAAATCAATAACTCATTCCTTATGTCAGTCATTTTTCTCCATTTAACTGAATGGACTGAAGTCCGACACTGAACGTTAGATTACCTTTGAATTATGGGTGTGATTTAAAATTCAAAGTACTACACTAAGGAGCTTTTTAGAGTGACCGTTCCACAGCCTCCTCATACAGACAATCCCTTATAGACCCTTCCGACAGATTGAAAGCACAACAGCTACTCTGAAACAGTTAAAAATGTGAACACAAACAGGAAGCGGCCAGCATGGTCAAGAGTCAACACTTCCCTTTAATTACGGAATTAAAAAGCCATGCGACCTTCAATGCTTATGGTAACAACCCCCAATATCACCATTCTTTCAGATTAAGTAATTATTGCATCTGATAGTAAAATTAAATCATATAATTCAAGCAACTTCAAGCAAGCTTCTTCTGCAGATCCAATCAACTAAAAATTCTATTTGAAAACTGCGTGTTTCTTAAATAATTGACTCAAAATGAAGAGCAAAGAAAATGAAATGCTAAAATATAAATTTCTCCACATTTTGATGAGCATATAGTTGGGTATCCTAGCGTCAGCATGTAGTTTAGTCACAGGTTAAGGGAAACACTGGTACATTTTACATAAATTTAAAGCATAAAACATGTTCTTACTCAAAATAAATCACTGAAAAGAAAATTACTAATACAGACAAGAAAAAAGATAATACATGGAAAATGCCCTAATAACAATATTCATACTTTGTGCAAATTGTAGTAAATGTGATAATATTAAGGACAAAAAAAATTCTAGAGGCAAAGTTCAAACGGCACAAGCCTGCGAAGCTTCTCTCGATTCAGTTAACTACCCCTCCTCAAAAGAATTAAACAATTCCATCAGCCCCTCTCTGTTAAAGGTATGAGTTTGGTGATGTTGCTTTGCCATCTCTAAGCTGTCAATTAATCTAAAGCAGCAGTTGTTGTGACATCTGTGTTCTCCAGCAGTAATAACCATCATTTCACCACCTCGTGTTAAGCTTCTCATGAAAATCCTTCTGAGCTGGTTCCCTGCTTGGACGTGGAACCCAGCAACTGTCGCAGTGGGACACCCCCGAGTGCCAGGTGCAGCCCGGAGTCGTCAATGGGGACCATTTTGGGGTTGAAACAACTGGTAGCTTTTATTTTTACTCAGCTTTATTTTATTGTTAGGGTTGAGTTCCCACTCCCTCCCGTAAATGAGCACTATAGAGAAGTGCTGTGTGCCAGGGTCTTGGATTTGGGGATACGGACAGCCAGTTGGATCAGAATTACTGGTCACGTTAGCACACCTTTACAATCCATCACTGATTTCCAAAGTGATATAAACATAAAAAACTGCAAAACTGTATTGTTGATAAATGCAGAAATTCTCAGCTCCCGGCCTTCCATCACCCCACCAGACTCTGCACCTCAGCATTACCTGAAGCAATTAGAATAAACCAAAGCAGCGTTAGGTAATGTTTTAACTTCAGCATTCTGGAAGCTCAGCAAGGCTTCCCCTCCAAGCTGCCCTCTGCTCCGTTTCGGCTCAGCACCCTGAACCCAGGCTTTGCCAGCTGCTGATCTTCTCGCACGAAATGGAGAATTTGTGGGAAAAAGCACAGCTTCCTGCTGGGTGTCAGCGTGCGGGAGAGCACTCGACTCAAAGTGGAGATGCTCTTAGAGGCAGTTCTGTAAATACCCTTAATTTCAGGTAAACACGGCAGGTGCTGGGGGAGATTAATAGATTAAGTAGTAATTACAATTAGCACAGCAATTACTTACATAAAAGCAAAACGAATACATGATACAGTTTTGCCAACATAACATTATCTACCGTAAGATTTTATCAAAGGGATCACTTCATTTTCTGATTGTTTATCAGCAAACTGCTTACCATTGATTATTTTTCCATAAGGCAATAGAAAGGGAAACAGCGTGACAAGTTAGAATGAATCAGTTCATATTGTTATAAATTTATTTTTGATGAGGAAATACTTGTTGTAAAGCTCATGCACTTGTGCTGCTATCTTATATCGATCGACTTAAGGAAAACTCACAATAAACAAAATTTTAACCATTACTGGCTAAATTATAAACAAGTTGCAGGGGCCATTCTTTATCCAGCAGGACTGGAATTCTTCTGCATGTTTCTCCTTTCATGAGATCAAAATATTATTTAGCTTTAAATCAAAAGACCTGTTATTTTAGTTAAGTCTAGCAAACTACAGAGTAAAACTCTTCATCTGGGGCTGTAATATTTGCTGAAAAAACCTCCTTCAAAACATTAATCAAATTTTTCGCCTACTGGGCAGCCATATGGTAAAGCAGCATGTGAATCTCACAAACTTGCTGATCTCCTGTAACTGGGTGCTATTAATTACGCTCGCTGCATCCATCTCTTAGATTTTCGCTTTGTGAAAAAAGTATTTATTGCAACAGCTTTTACAAAACAAGGGAATGAAAATCACAATTGATTAATGAGCTGAATGGAAATATTTCCGTTAGCAGGTTTTAAAATGAATAAGGATTAATACCATGGGTAAAAATGAAGCTTCATTGTGTTCCCCCTTGGTTTTGGGCGGGGAAGGGGGGCTGCATTAACAGGAGGTGGGTTCTAATAGGATCTATTCCTTACATCGGCTTTCGGTCACAACCAACCAGGTTTAAACTTAATGCTTCAGTACTGTTAAGGCTAAGGACCTCGTGTTTTAGGGTTAAATTCCTTCATATGAAATTGAATTGTTTCACAACTGCAAAATGTATATTTTCCCCAACTATAACTAAGACTTTTCCTGAATCCAGAGCAGCAAACAGTTCCGAATGATAGTCTCTGTTCTGCCTCTAATTCCTCAGGCCTTGGTACTGAAGCTGGTTTGGGATCTCAGCCATAAATCTAGTTAATCATAAATTATAGCTAGAATATAATCCTTGACTCGACAGCCTTGTGTGCCAGGGAAACAGACTCCCAGGAATTATTGAAAGAAGATTGTAGGGGTTGGCTGGGAAAGCCAGTGAATCAGTTAGAATGTTGGTTAATCCATGTACAGAATCCGCAGCCCAGGGAAGATGATGGGATCCAACCAGCCCCGGAGCGCATCCCAAGCACAGGAGTCCTGACACGCCTGTAAAGGTTTGCCACGGGAAAGTTGTGGAGGGACTCATGATCAGGGAGTGCAGTGATAGGACAAGGGGAACGGTTTTCAGCTGCAAGAGGGGAGAGTGAGGTGAAAACTTAGGGAGAAATGTTTTCCTGTGAGGGTGGGGAGGCCCTGGCCCAGGTTGCCCAGAGCAGTGGTGGCTGCCTCATCCCTGGAGGTGTTCCAGGCCAGGTTGGATGGGGCTATGAGAACCCTGATCCAGTGGGAGGTGTCCCTGGCCATGGCAGGGGGTGGGACTGGATGGGCTTTGAGGTCCCTTTCAACCAAAACCATTCCATTATTCTATGCTTTTTCTTGCTCTAATCTTCACATCAGTCTCCTTTGCCAAATTCGCCCACTCCAACACTTGGCAGAGAGTGTGAGCTTTTTCCTAGGCCACAAGGGCAACACTCAGAACAAGAAGGTGCGGATTACTTCTGGAGAGGGACTGAGGATGCCATCAAAAGCCGACTCATGCCTGTGTAAAAGAATGAGACAGACTGTAAAAATAAAGCAGCTCTAACCCAAAAATATTCTACATATGTAATTCATGTCCTCAGACCCAAGAACAATTCAGATGAGAAACAGCAAGTAATTTAAAGCAAAAATTATTATTCTGAGCAGTTTCCCCTCAGAAAACCACACTGGCACCTTCCTGCAGCTGGCAAAAAGGGGCACCAGTCTCCTGAATGCAGATCTAGGACCTGCTAGAGTTCCCATTTATTAAAGCGCCCACCTAAACACAGCACCTGCATGTGGAAGAAGACAAAAAAATCTTTGCAATAATCTAGGAATGATTTAATATGTGACTCATTTCACAGGCTCTCTGAACACAACACTCAGAAATGCACAGGAGTCGCTCCTGTCCTGCCAAGTCACCTTCCTGCACCATGCTGTGAATTCCCCTGCTTCCCTAACATCTTCATGCTTCTTCGCTTACAGAAATTTAAGCAGATAATAATCAAAATGGTGAAAAATTTAATCACAGCTACTTCAAATTACACGGCCATCCACTGGATGGCATTTCATCCATCCTGGTGTACCTATCTTTATGTATAAAAAGGAATAGGAGGGGGAGAAGAGCAAGAAACTTCAGGTGCTAACCCAGCAACAGAGAAGTTCTCACTAAGAAAAAAAACTAAATAGAATGAAAAAAAAAACCAACCAACCAAAACCCTTCATCTGGTATTCTGAGCAGGATTCTTGTTACAGAATAGAAACTACAGAAATTACGGCAGTTTCCAAGTCTTACTGCTCCTTTTTTTTTGCCTCGTGTCATCCCAACTAACACAAATTACTGTCTTCATTAGCAACGAACAATAATAAGACAATTCTTGTGATTAAAAAGCGTGCAAGCTTTATACTTTTGGAAAGAAAACTTATTTAAAAAAATAAGTATGAAACCTTTTAACCAAGTTTTAATTAGTGACCCAATATGTGTGTCATAACTTTTCATCCCCTCTCGGGTGATCTCGAAACCTCTCCCACGTACGTCGACTGTCTGCTTAAAAGTTTAAAGAGCTAACAAAATGTTTTAACGAGATACAAATCTCAAAGATCATTAATCAATATGTTCAATGTTATTTGTGATAATTCATCATGACATGATATTAATGGGTTACTGTACCCTTCAGAGGTGAGATTAATGCAAATGAGCAGCCACAATTAACTTTACTGCTCCCAGCTCCCCGGAATGGACAGATGATTATAAATGACAACTATATGTCAATTACAATATCCAATAAAGTGAAGCTTAGAGGGCAATCTATCTGCTTTTATAGTTCTTGCCTGACATCGCTGGATTTCGCTCAGCCCACTGTTGTCACAGCGTAACCACTGCTTGGAAGGAGGGGTCAGATCTGTAATTTTTGGTTTCTTCAGAAGGAATTCAAATTGTGCATCTTAATGCAGTGTCTGAAGCAGGAAAGCTGCAGGAAACCCAGAACAGATGTTGCTTTCTTCATCAGCTGAAGAAAACTGTATCTGTGCTGAAATTGCAACAGCAAGGCCACAATGAAAATAATCTGTCCTGCTGTGTAATATATTTATTCAATTAAAAAAGACCCAGCATATTAATGCAGCGATTGGAGGGAGTTTACATTTGGTAAACTGCTTTGTCACACATGGGATGCTAAGTCCACTCAGGTTAAAGACGCCAAGGAGCACACTGGGAGGTGCATTTTTGTACCCAAATAGATATGCTATGAACACCTCTTGAGCACCAACGCTTCGGTAGCAGAGAGGCAAGATCTCACAGGAGAAAAGCAAATTTCTAGTGGCATCAAAGGAGCGAGAAACAAATATTTTAGATGTTCATAAAACAAATAAATAGCCAGATTGAGGTAATACGCAAAACATGACAGGTACAAGATCATAAGGTACCTCTGTAAATGTTATATTTCCAAAAAATGGAGAAATCAGCTCTGATAACATGTCCAGTTCTAGGACTTCTGCCCTCCATCCAAGAAAAAATCAGTGGTGATAACAAGAGAAACACTGATTAAAGCATTGTAGGAAACCATAGAGAAAAGCACTATAAACCAAGTACTTCCTGTAATATTCAGTTTTCCCTTGTAGCACTTTTCCTGGGCCTCACAGCCAGTGACCCATCACGGCGTACCTGGACAACTCCAGGGGTCAGAGATGTGCCCTTCGGTTACGGACGGGTCCAGTGCAATAACAAGTATTAGGGCTACATTTTCAATTACTCATTACGTTACTCAGTGGCCCTGAAGGTGTGACTCCAGCTCTTCAACTCGTCTGTAACCTTCAGCACGTACCCAGTTTCTATAAATCAGATACATGGGATTTCCAGAATAAGCTAAACCTGCAAGGTGTTTTGGGATAAACCAAGAGTGTTTAAGCCAACAGTGAGACAACACCCCTGGTTACACAATCTCCCCACTGAGCACCCAGTTTTCTTTGAGAAAAATAACTTCCAGGGAGCCTCTTGCTTTCTATTTCACTTCCTCAACATAAAGCACTTGCAATTCATTTTAGTTAAAAGAAAAATATTGAGAAGTTATTTGTGGTTTATTTTTTGAATTATTTTCACTATCCTTGTAAATCCATCTGAAAAAAAAGTGCCAGCTTTGGTGGCTCCTGCTTTGCTTTAGCAGCACCCAATGTACAGGATGAGCCACGCACAGGCATTGAAGCCCGCAGATACCTACTGAAAGCAAGGGAGACAGGAGGGCATGGGAGCACCTCACACCGCGCATCGGCAGCTCCACTTGGAACGAATTCAATAACAGTCAGCAGAGGATTTGGCTCAGTAACCCTGTAGGCACCATTCAGCCAGTTGTATGAGTACATCACTAAATTTTCATCATGCAAGCAGTAAGATCACGTTCACATCGATAGTTTGCTGAAGGACAGCAGCAGAGTTCCTGGTTTTCTTTAAAGTAATGTTCTCCAAAGCACTTCTCTCCCCACCTCACTTTGTTTAATCTAATCATCAAGAAAAATGGTTTTAACTGAATAAAACTGCTGACATCATTTTCAATGCGGGAAAATAGGAGAAATTGTTTACTGCTTCCAATATGGATGATAATACTCAGTTTTGTGACAATATTTTGTCAAAGTCCTGACACGCTCTTGAAAAAAATATGCTTTTCAGAAGAAGCAGTTTCTATGCTGACCTCTAAAAAACTGAGGTCTGTAACTACCCCTTGCAACAACTTTCTGATAGACAATTAGCCTCAGTGCTGAGGCTTTAATCAAAAGCATTATGTCCTGTACATCCTCCACAATCCCAAATTCATCAGCAGAAATAAGGTTTATTCCATAAAAATAACACACTTTGAAACCAGACAAACACCAGATGAATTCATAATTTAAACAATGTTTATAAAAGGTGAGGATTTAATTTTGGATTTTTTGGTTCTAACTAATTAATCAACAAATTTGAGTTGGTTAAATAAAACCTCTTCCAACGTCTCCTATTTAATTGCAGTTTGGCACCAACAAATATATATCAAAATTATAGTATCTCCCTTGACAGGAAGCTCCTTGCTTCCACACACAGTTATGGCTCTCTGCAGAGTAACCAAGAACTGCTGACAACCTTGAACACCGCTACAACAATATTACTATACTTGGCAGAGAAGTACCCTTGCGGCAAGAGAAAAGCTGTAATTTTGACTGTCACTTCACATTACACTGGATATTATTTCACTGTATACACACACACACTCGCAAACTCTTAATAGACCACGGTTTTCTCCCTGCCCAGCTCCTCTATTATAAATGACAATATAACTCTGTTGACCTACCAGTAGGATCGCTAATAAAGCCAACATTTAACAGCGCTGAAAATTTTCTTTTAAAATACAGCCACCATAAATTGTCTCGTCCCACTCTTCCCCAACTGCAAAAGGAGCTTAAAGTTATTTCGTTTATTTTATTATTCATCTCAGAAGAAAGAAACAAAAATTGAAAACAAAGACGATTTATAATTCTGTTGGACTTTGAGAATATGCTCTTAAATGATTGAATAACTGCCAGTATCATAAACATTAATACCTTCAGCCACAAGCTGCTTTGGTAAGAAAGTGATTGGTATACTCAAAAAAAACCCCAACAAATCCCTCTTCAGATTTCCAGCAATCTCCTACATACAAGGGTAACAATAGGTGATAAATAACAGAGTCAGAAGTAAAGGTAACTGGCAGATTTCCTCCCTGGGCCTGTTTCTGTAACCAGGAAAATTAGTATGGAGCACTGAGTTGAAAAATTGTCATTTTGAGCACATAAGTGCCCAGGGCAGAGCCCCCGCTTTAAAGTTTCAAGAGGTACAAAATGTTCAGCTTTGAAGATGAGTATCTGTGTTGACCCAGTGGAAAGGGTAGTTAGATCCAATTCTAGGGCTCTAAAATAGCTTACACCAAACTTCACCTCTTTGTTTTTTATTCTATATGCTGCCTATGATCCTTATGTAGATGGGCTACTGATTTCAAAGCAAATTGCGCGTGTATCCATCCAGAATTTGCTCAGTAGCACTGTGCATTTACAAGAGAGATAGGGCCAGGAGGCGTTACTGTAAGGAAATCTAACTGGGTGGAAATCAAGTTATCTGTTTTGGAATACTTTGATATCAATTCACCATGCTGCAAGGAACTCCTTTGTTTGTGTCAAAAGTAAAATGCTATTTAATTAGGCAAAGTGGATTCGAGTAGACCCAAATGGCACTTACAAACAATCATTAAAAAAAATGCGTCATTCTGATTTTCCTGTTGTTGGGGCATGTTTTACTTCAAGCCTTGTCTTGTTGATATAGCGTTTCAAGTCCATTTAGGAAGACATCCTTTCACTTTACTGTTTAGATAAGGAAGCATCGCTGAACCCCTTTGCCTTCTCCAATAAAACGTATCAAAAATTTCCGCGCTGTCTGCTGACCGCACCACATTTAACAAGATTCACAAATGAACCCAGAGTAAGTTTCCCACTGTGACACATTAATAATAGGTTCCTTATCCCGTCTATCCCAAGCCATGAATATATAATGTTATAAAATGAGTCCTTTTCACACAACAGAACCTCAGACGTGAATAAATAAAAACTATCCATCACACGCTTGTGAAAAATTAATGAGAGTTCTGAGACAGAAGAAGAAATGGCTTACTGAGATGACAAGGTCCAGCAAGGAAAAACGACGCTCCTCACCGGCTGTAAATTCCATTTGAAAACTTTACAAAAAGAGTTCAAAAAATCCCATATATCTCTTTCTATGGCACATTTACCATAAGGCACAGAAAAGGGGAAAATGCTCTAATGGGGAGACATATTTCTAAGTGATCCAGACAGCATTTGGAATCCACCAGTGGATCAAACGCTGCCACAACAGGAGTTACATCGGCAGTTACGGCAAAGTTGTAACCTTAGATATCCAGAAATAGAGTTCCTTTGCATTGCTGTTCCCTTCGGAATGGCAATGCCTGATGAAATGAGGCACTTTATGTCCCAAAACTTCAATTATTTGGGTAAAAGAAGAATGTCTCGAAATAAACGATTGCCACTTAAGTTAGTGTCTCTTTACTGTACAGTGACGGCTTTAATCTCATGATAGGCAGTCGTCGCTTTTGTAATACGAAGAGAAATAAGAAAATGAAACATTTTTCAAAAGAGTCAAACTGCCACTGGATTTATTAGCACATTATTCTAATCTTGCTCAGAAGCTCTTGTTGATGTCCAAGGAGAACAAGCGCTGTGCCAGCCCCACTCAGACTGCATTACCCAGAAGCACTGGAGTTTTGTCTCCAGACAGGGAAACGAGATTAAACACCAGAGGTACCACCCATGTCCTTGAAGGACTTTCCTCAAGACAGACAGCACCTCTTAAACTCTTCCACCAATGCGCTGCACAAAAGATTGTATGGTGAAGTGTAAGCCCTGTTAATGCCTATCAGCTCAAATGAAAATGATGCCTCATGATACCAAATCAGGTCATTCATTTTTCTCCAAAATTGGCTTCTGTTCACTCAGCTCTCTCCCATTAACTGAGATTATCTTACATCACACCATCATTTCCACACCTAGAATCCATGAGTTCCTCCAGGTGTGACCTCCAAACCATTAACTGTTTCTTAATTCTGATAAATAAAGACTCACAGAATCATAGAACATCCTGAGTTGGAAGGGACCCACGAGGATCATTGAGCCCAACTCCTGACCCTGCACAGGACACCCCAACATTCACTCCATGTGTCTGAGGGTGTTAGCCAAACACTTCAGGAATATTGTCAAGCTGTGACTGCCTCCCTGTGGAGCTGTTCCAGTGCTCCACCACTCCCTGGGTGAAGAACCTTTCCCTAATGTCCAACCTAACCTGGCACATCTTCCTGCCATTCCCTCGGGTCCTGTCATTGGACACCAGAGAGCTCAGCGCCTGCTCCTTCACAACCATTTTCTGTTCACACACCCCATGCGACACGAGGCGCGTGTGGAGGCTCTGGGTAAACATAAGGTTTCTCCTTTCCCACTTGGTGCTTGCGTGTGAAGCCATGAGATCAGCACGCGTGTTACTGACCCTTTCCTTTGTCCACAGGACAGGAAGCTGTAATGGAAACAGACAGCAGCAGAGCCCACTCCCTCCCCAGGGCACGGATTAGATTTCTCTATCAAGGAGTGGCTTTATCACATAAAAGCCTGATTGAGCAGGATGTTTTATTCTTGGTTTCTCGAAAGTGGTTATGTCTGAAAGGCCGGCCTCCAGAGTGCTGTCAGAGGTGTCTATCTGCAAAATAAATCACCTTCTGAAGGCTGCACCACGAGTGATTGAGCGGCTCCGAGGAATTATTTATTAGTCTTAAAATGCCACAGCTAAGGAACTATATTTCCTACAAAACTATCGTGGTCTCAAACAAGACAGAGAAAGCATGGCACCAACCTTTTCAAATAACCAGGCTGCTGGCTTCATTTGAGAGAGGAGCGGGTCCTCTCTACAAGGCTTTATGAGAGTTCAGTCCCCATGCAAGATTTGTATCTTCTGCTGTGCTTTTGGCCACCTTTGTCATGGCCACCTGCCTTTCTTCCATTTAATCCTACAAATGCTGTAAGTATCTCCAGGGACGGCGTCAGTGAAAAAAATCCAAACACCAACCAAACCCCCAGTACAGTCCATTACCATAAAGATCTTCTGACAGTGCTTAAAAAAAATGCATCCAGATAATCTCTACTACAGCCTTGCTTCGTTGGGTGCTGATTTGGGGAGCGACATCTAACATGCATGAGTTAACCCCCCAATTTTAGAATATCTGACATTTAAGTCCTTTGATTTGCATTCAGAACTAAGGATTCCTCAGCAGGGCCATGAAGATGATCCAAGGGTGAAGCACCTCCTGTACGAGGACAAGTGTAGAGAGCTGGGGTTGTTCAGCCTGGAGAAGAGAAGGCTCTGGGGAGAACTTAGAGCACCTACCAGTACTGAAAGGGGCTCCAGGAAAGCTGGGAAGGGGCTCTGGATCGGGGAGTGCAGGGACAGGATGAAGGGAAACAGTTTCAAGCTGGAAGAGAGGAGATTGAGGTGAGATCTTAGGAAGAAATGTTTTCCTGTGAGGGTGGGGAGGCCCTGGCCCAGGTTGCCCAGAGCAGTGGTGGCTGCCCCATCCCTGGAGGTGTTCAAGGCCAGGTTGGATGGGGCTGTGAGCCCCCTGATCCAGTGGGAGGTGTCCCTGCCCATGGCAGGGGGGTTGGAACTGGATGACATTTAAGTTCCCTTCCAACCCAAATCATTCTGTGATTCTGTGATCTATGCTTCTTCTGCATTTTCAAGAAATTTTCTTTTTAAAGTTTTTCTCTCCTCTTTTAACTCCTGAAATTTCAGTCTCATACTTTCACCCGAGTCACTTCTAAGACCCTGCTGCTTAAACAGGTATTAGATTTCCAACTGTGCCAAAGCACCTGAAGATTTCTTTCTTAAATCCCCTCTTTGTAGGCTGACTCAATACACTTATTTTGCAGGGCAAGAGCCTTCCGGTTGATAATCACTCCAGTCCTGTGCCCACCACACCTACACAGGCATGCATGGCAAAAGCCAGCTAAATAGCTGTGACATATATTATTCCTGCACCTCTAGGTCAACTCACTTATCAACTGCAGTGAAGAAAGGCCAACCGAGAGTTGATTAATTTTCAGACGTATTTTAACCCTTATGATATCCATCACCATATGTGAGCAAAAGATTTTGAAATATGTTTTTTTATACTGAGGGGGAAAAAATATCAGACGTGGCTGTTTCTTGTTGGGTTCTCTGTGGTGCAAGGGTCAGCAGCCAAGGACGACCAGAAAGAGTTTGAATATGCTATTTCCATCTGAAGAGCAGCAGTCCCCAGAATACTCTTCCTATGCTGCTGCAGCAGCAACGTTGCTCCATATTTTATGCAATCTATATTTTCATGCAATCTATATTTTCCCTTCTTTGGCACCACCGTGGTTGCAATTGGCAGAGCAATAGATGAGTGGGCGAAGCATGGAATTAAAAGATATTCTTCCTGCATAGTGCTGACCATGCAACCTCTCAGCCAACAGCAGCCAAACCCCCAGAACGTTTATTTTTAAACCAGGGCAATACACCATTAGTTCTCAAGTTTAATTCAATTGATTTTCAAGCAAATAACAATAAAATTAACCCATAGGTAGGACAATCTTTCAGTGATGGATGAGAGGGCTACAGCAAACACCAAACCTCACACACAGAATCCTCTGCTGTCAGACAGTTGCCCCATGGGACGGCCAGACAGAGCTGAGGAAAAATCATCCCAGGGCCAAACGGAGTTCCCTGCTTCATCACTTCAGCAAAGACGGATTCCACGACCTTCGGAGAAAATCCTATATATAATTTTTGCTGAATAGGCCCCTCAGTTAACAGCAGAATCCAATTTGTAATTTAGCCTTAAATGCACACTCCACAAAAAGCTATCAGGTAAGAAAAAAACCTGACATGTAGTTAAAAATGCTTTTTGACATTCGTAAGTAAAAACTAATAGTACGGCATTTCTCAAATTAGCCAACTGAAGCGCACAGAAAAGTTTCAGAGTATAAGCATTTAGCTTGATTTTACATTTTTTGACCAAGAAAATATTTATGAAAAGAATAATAAATAACTAATGTTACTGGCTGCAAGATGGGATTCTTTCTTGGTTAAACTCGGTGCGGTGAAATGGCATTTAAATTATATGAGTGAATTGATTCCAATGGCTTCCATTAGCAATTTGGCAGGCTGCTGCCAACTGCTCCTAATCAATTTTAAATAATGCTGTCCTATCTGCGAGTGGAGGCATCCTCACGTTAAACATCCCCACATCACAGAACTGTAAATTAGTGGCTAAAATACGCATATCTTCATCTCTTCTTAGAAATCATAGAGTTTAACAATGTGCCATTAGGAGAACTAACACAGAATGAAATGACCACGCGTGTCCTATGAGAAGTGCTCGGGGCTCTAAAAAGTTCTCTGTTTTATTTTACATTAATGAATATTTCAAACTAATGTAGTTCTACCCCATTTTACGGTACAATCATATCTTAATTTTGCTTGAGAGTATATCCGTTAAGAGTAATTAGGTCCATTTGAGATGTAAATAATTCGGTATACATGTAGCATAACCATTTCATACAACTCTATGATGACAATTGTTAAATAATTTTATAATTACAACTGCACAAATTCAGAATTCTCTGCTTGTTGCCTCTGCTTTTGTAGATGAGATGTTTACAGTTTCAGACCAAAATTTTTCTGGCAAAACCTCTGCACAGCATGAGAAAACACACTCCACTTGTGACAACCTAACATCTTAATTAAGTAGCATGAAGGACACACTGTTATGGTGGGCATAAAATGACAGATACAGAAATTAAACCATAGCCATTGCCATTAATCTGGTCACAGTGTTCAAATAAATCTGCAAATAGATTTCTAAAAATATTTATCTTAAATTGACAACAAAATTTAACCTAAAATGGCAATGGAATTTTTCAGTTTGACTTCATGTGCCAAGCAAAGTGGTTGGTTTCAGTGCTGCGAAATTATGAGATGAGAACTCAATAACGCAGTTTCCAATGGCCAATACCATTGGTCTGATATGTCTGGCAAAGTAGATATTAATATGTATGTTGGTAAGTGTGTGTCTCTCTTGGAACAGAACCTCATAAAAATCTTGTCCTGGTAGTTCATGTTTAAAATACTCTGGAAATAAAGGAGCTGTGCTCATTTCTCTCCTGTCCCTGAGCAGACAAATGCACTCCTCACAACGTGCTGAAATTCATGCAAACTCCTCGGCACAGGTCCTCTTGCACAGGCAACCACTCAGTCCTCTCACTGATGGGTGAAAATGAAATAATTTGTTTTAAAAAAAGACAAAAGATAGCACCCACCAAGGAGCTTATTTCTAAACCTGCTTTGCTCTGACCCCACAATGAGCAGCAGTTACTGTTCTTCACACTCCATCAGGGCTGAGATGTGCAGGGCACAGTGTCCACCCATGCTGGCAGAGTTCATCCAGTGCTCAGAAGAGGGCGCTGACTATGACAGTGACACACCTGTGCCACCGCCGGTGTGACCACATGTGCCACTGCCAGTGTCCAAGTGAAAGCCGGGGAGTCTGCGGCTCGATGCTCTACAGGAGCCCTGAAACTTTCAGATTGCACTTAAACAGCAGATAAAACGGTCTATAAAAGGGGATGACCATCACCGCTTTCTCTGATACAGCTCAAAAAAGGGAAGTTCTTCATTCTTTGAGTTCGTATCGCCCTGCTCTGAGCTGGCCTCTGCCGAGTTTCCAGACTGGTAACTGCAGCCAGCACATCAATGCAAGCCAGCAATCCAATCTGGCACAGGTTCCACGCAAGTTTTGCAGCCTCCACTGGACCCCACACTGCTCCATGTGCATAAGAACGCCCCGAGTTCAGCTGAAGACCAGTAGAAGGGTGTATGAGTGTGTATGCACTCACCTCCTGCCATGATTAGGGCTTACGAGAAGCTCAGCGATGGAATCCAAGGGGCCATGACAGCCACCACACGCTGCTGAGCTGAAGTCACGCGCAGGGTCATTTTCTCTTTTAAAATGCACCATCCCTGAAATACTCCCCTCTCTCATTTTTTAACAATTTAACCTTCAATTCTACTGGACACGTATTAACTGTATCAATTGTTATATGAGTCCATAGCTATCCCCCACTCTCAGAACTCTTATATCTGACAGCAGGGATGATACATCTCACTGACAGTTTCTTAGTTAGCATAGCGTGAATATACAAGACAATAGTACTTATAATAAGAAAAGTAAGTTTAATCCAGGTTCAATGATATTGAGCAGAATATTTACATAAAACTACAGTACATTCTCAAAAGCATTCATATTCTTGATAGGGTAAAATCATTTTAATATCAAGAACATCTAGAACACATCAGTAGGTGCCAACTGTAAAATATGTATCTCTTTTTCTATGACAAAAGAAAAGACACTGAAAAAAGACTGCATTTCTCTGACTTTCCTTGTGGAACCTTCTCTGACTTTCCTTGTGGAACCTTCTTCAATCATTGCCTACCCAAAGCAGAAGGTGAAAATTCTTTCTGATGTGAGAAACTCAATACCAAATTTTGTCTTGCAATAGATTTTTACGGTATGTTAACTACTTCCAAACAGAGGTCTATGGAGAAAAGTATTAATATAATCTACAGAGGAAAAAATTCACACAACTTTAATGCTAAACAATCTTTGAACTCAGCATATTTGGCCAAGACTACTTATCAAAAAATTACTGCTGTTATTTCTGTTGGTTGCTAACCAAGGTGATACAGTAATACTTAGCACACCAGGATTATGCAATGATCCTGTTTTAATGCACACCAGCATTCAAGAAATTAGATATACTGAAAACCTCTCATGACTACTTAAATTTTAATCACTTTTTTATTGTTATATTGCAGGAGTCAAGAGTAGAGTAAACAACGTTCTCGACCCCAGTGGGCCTTAAGCAGATACTTCGTACAGAAATGCAAGGATGTTAGCAATTTGTACTGTTCAGATGCTAAAAAAGTCTGCCGTCATTCAATACCCACATGGATCATTAAAAGATTCTTATACACCCCATTCACTGTCAGTTCAGGTACCTTAAATTCATCAACAGGATTGGAAAAAAATAGCTGGATTATCAAAACAAACTTTTCAACAAATCTGTAAATGAACTTCTCAGGAAAACGTTTTGTTTAAGATTTTTCACAAATCTCTACAAGACCAAAAAAGAGAAAAAAGCATAGAAAATCCTACTGCCTGAGCTGGCTAAAGTAATCTGGGACCTCTATTGGGAATGAGTGCTACAGAAATAAAGTGCCTGGCTGAGTAGGACAGTTAGGAAAACACATCTTCCCTGTCTTCTTCAAATGTAATTTATGAACAGGTTTGTATCTGTCCCAGAAATAAAGCCCTGGGGGTTCAGAATCAGTTTTCTACGTTCATTATGGCCATGCGTTTGACCAATTTCCTTCTCAAGCATAAAGCCATATGCATCTGCATTGCCCCTATCAATGTTTGTAGAAGCTGCAGATTTAAACCAGGGTACACCTCCTTTTGAACGTATCAACCTGGCAACACTGATGCGAGCAAGCTATGTGTGATGAGTTACATCACCCAGATGCAACTCAAAGCCACGGCTGGATCCACTATTGCTTCTAATGGACAAAAATTGTCTCAGCATTGTTACGTGACGGATTAGGAATAAAATCCCAGAACATGCCAGTACAAAGCGAACCTATACGGAGGCAGTAGTGGGTGTAAAGGAAGGCTGAGGACACTATTCAAAGGACGATATAACCCAGTGCTCAGTGTCATATTGGGCCCAATACCAGCAGGCACGCCTCAAAGTGCTCTCTGGGACAAGTTATTAAAGGAGATGGAGCAAGAACATTTCTAAAAGCCCTAGAATGTATTTAATATCTTATTTAGAAGGAAAAAAACCACCCCATGAACTTCTTTCATACTGTCTCTTCACACCGCCTCCTATGGGCAGGTTTCAGACAACTCCACACAGCACCTACCTTGGGCATTCTCAATGTGTCGTAACTTAGAGCACTGTCCATCAGTAAGCTGTATCACCCATCAGCCATCCTTAGAAATACATGAATAAGGCACTTTGAATAGAATATGTAAAAAACCACTATGAAAAATGGTGGACTTTCACTACCTGCATTTTTCTGTCCTGACCTCCCCTATCACTGATAACGCGTTCATCACTTTAGAAAGCCATCGTTTTAGAAAACAAAGATGAAAAAGGTACAGAGCCAAGAAATTTTCTGTTCTTAAAGTGTCTAATAAATATAAATATCAGCTTTACATGCACAGCTCATGACATTTTATGACATTTTAAAATGTATTTAATACTTTAAAAAAAACCTTTCTAAATGGCTTTAGTCATTTACTGTAAATGTCCACTCCAGATCACGTGCTCATCAGATGGAGTACATTTAGCAAGTATTTATGGGCTTGCTGTTGCTTTTCAAAACAAAAAGATATAAATCTTAATAGTCTCAGTTCTAATGTATGGATACAAGCCATTAATCACTCTGACAAACATATGTAGGCTGTAACCCTGTATGTGCTTTAAGAATAGAAAGCAGACAAACACAGCTTATACCTTCAGGTACATCTGCACTCTCCCTAGCCTTCATCAGTTGGAATTTGGTAAAGAAGTTATGAGATGTGCTCTTGTTTCTGTAAATATCATAGATCACATTAGATGGGCACCTGCAGGCCACCGCCTTCAAGGGTTTTTGGTTTGCTGTGATTTTTGAATGAGCCAAATCAGACAGCAAACTTTCCACTATTGAAGCCTCCTTGTATCTGCATAAAAAATTTGACAATTCATTTTCCTTCTTTATTTAACCTTCTGAAAGGAGAAGGACATTTAAAAGAACAGCATGTAAGCACCGGTCTTGGAGATCTCAGTTTTGTTCCTAAAATCACCACCAATCTCCCACTGATTTCAGCAATCACATAAGAGCCACATCATAAAGAACTACCTTATATTTTATGAGTTTGGCTTTCTTCTCTGATCTTGCTACTAGAAATATTCATATCCTACGAAAACACAATGACAGGTTTAATTTGACACATTTACATAGTATTAAAAGAAAGTCTCCCAGATCTTGCTCATTCATTTCAGACACAAGTGCTCTGTAACAGCCTGCTCAAATAATCACTACCGCATGCCTCAACTTCAAACTGCAGCAGTGGAAGACAGCAAGAATTTTTGATGCAGTTGATGGATTGTTTGAGAAAAGTTTGTAGGCAGTTAAAAGGAAATGTAACTTAAGCAAAATAGGATGCAGAAAACAACTCCTAATAGTGACAGGTGTTATCCCTACCAGGAAAGCTCGTGATATGTTATCTCACTGACAGCAATCGTCAAGAAGCCAATGTTTCCTGCACAGAGCACTGGAAGTTTTTAGCCTCCCCTCGGATGTTTACAACTCTGGAACCGGGGTGAGAAACAGAAACCAAACCCCATCCAAGTGTGAGACAAAGGGACAGGCAGATGCCAAATTCTTTTTCCCTCTTGAAAGCAAAGAAAGGAAGGAGAATTAACAGAACAAAAACCACATCTTCAAATACCACAGGTTCTCTTTACACATGGAAAGTGGATAATCTTCTCATTCCTGCCATTTCTGCTCTAATCCCATTTACACAACCTTTCTTTATACCTTCCAATGTATTTTTGCTATTGCATGATGTTTTTTTCTTTCCCCATGCCTGACCCTCTGTACTATTTCATGTCAGCTTCTATTCTTCTAATAGTTTCTTAGTCATTTTCCCTGTTCAAATACCTCTAAGTTCCAAACCTTTCACAGAACCTCCCAAGTTGATTTCCACAAAGCCCTGCATCCCAGAATTTACCCACTCACACAACTCAGAATGTGAGTCCAGACAAGTCTTATCAACGCCTTGCAAAATGATGTGGCCAAAAGATCTGAAATGTGTGTGCTTCGTGCTGAGCAGCTCTGGATTTATCAAACGTTTCCCTAAATTCCTGGTTTCTGAAGATGCTGAGGAGCCAAGCCTTCAGTGGTTACTACCAACGGACTCTGATTCTGCTACAGATTTTGTTGTCAGAGACTGATTTTGATATGAAAATCTCTTCGTTCCTCTTCTCATTTATCACTGTCTACTCCAAAACCAGCTGGAGTTTTACACCCTAGCAGCACTTGGTGTGTCAGGTAGGAAGGACAAGGGAGAAAACAAATCAGAAATATTTGTCAGATTAACAGATAACAAAAGTACAGGAGATAAATATGAGCTGTGTCAGGACAGACTATCAAGACAGACAAAATGGCACGGAAAGATGGATCAGATGGAGATGAGTCGAGCCAGACAGCCATCAATGCAGTCTACGATGCAAGAGTAAGGCTATTTTGCCTTGACAGTCAGATTTTAATCTGCAATGCAACATCCATTGTCAGGTATTGTTAGGTTTGCTGCTATCTATAGTATGCCTTGATGGCTCAAGGAAAAGGAGATGCTGAATTAAAGGGGGGAGGAGATACATACACTAATAAAAAAAAATACCTAAGACTCTAGGAAAGGAAATAGAAAAAAAAATTAAGAGTACACTAGATACAAGCATTATGATTTTTAAACTTGATCTATAGCTACGACTTTGAAACAAATTATGAAATTAAGATTTCTGAAACCCATTTGCTTGGAGATGATGACACACCAGACACTAAGAACCAATTTGTCTGCATTCCCGTAGAAAATATAAGAAACATCAAGAGCCATTGTACATTTAAAAACAAAACCCATCCTCTCTTAAAAGTCATAAATAGTACCATGTAGAATTCTTACTAATATTGCAACTGCCCATATTGCCCCAGTTCATACAGGTAACGCCAATAAAATATTCTCCCCAGAGTCAAACCTTTCCAAAGGTATTCACCTAAAGAACTGTTTCCATCGAAACCATCAGCCTCTGTGCTCAGCAATTCCTGATCCAGCCCATGACTGTAGAGATCAAAATGTGATTGCAGAGAAAACCATGTCCTACAGAGAAATTCTGTATTATATATTTGTAAAGAGTTTATATTTCACTGATACCGGGGAAAAGAAAAGCTTTCCACAAACAGTACCTCAATTGAGGAAGTAAATGACTTTAAAAGTTTAAACCCTTTTGATTTGAAAATGAACAATACGATATTCACTGCAATAAATAACAGAATTCAAAGGTGCATTTCACACTCAGTGCAAGGCTCAGTCCATGGTAGCCAAATATCTACTTAGACCACACACAGTGGTTAACATTTGCCAAAGAATGTAGCTTTTTACAGCAACCGGGTCAAAAAGACAGTATATCAACTTTCAATTAAGTTAAAAATAATGCAAAAATGTTTAAGTCAGATCTGCAAGATCTCATCAGCTTTTAATTTAAGCGGCTGCTGGGAACAGTATACAAAATCATACTCTATGAAACCTAGGGTCATCTTTCATAACAAATAATCCAATAAAACTGAAGTTAACCTCTGAATGATTAATTTCAACTACTATAAAGCAAAAAGTAGTTTACAGACACAGGATAAATACCCTGAAACTTTGAATACCTTTGAAACTTAACAAAATTTACAAAGAAGCTGGTCTCATCCGTCTCCCATCTAACCAGCCTCAAGGAGCTATCAGATTTTTATCACTGAAGTCGGAGCAATTACCGAGCTCCCATTCTAACTACTGAAGACACTGATGTCTTTCATCACAAAAAGCAGCCAACACAGACTAGTACTCATGGGATGAGGTCTTTTGGGGTTTGTATTGCTTTTTGGTTTAAAATACTTTCTCGTCCACAGTCCCCATACCTGTCACAGCCTCACACATCCATTACTGCACTATGCAGGTAGACTTACCCATCTTCTGCTCAACATTAACATCATTTCAAGTGCTTAGTACACTTTAGGAACATATGGCAGGTTTCTGACAAGATAGGAGGAATATTTCTAGGCCCACACAATCCTACAATTCTCTTAGAAGAACCACAAGAGATAATGAAAATGAAATTTGTTTTAAACAAGTGTTTTCATTAAAATAATTTCTTTTGGATGTGATTAAAGCTTTAATTAAAAGTTTGAATCAGGAAAAAAAATCAAAACATTCTGTGATTCTCCAAAATAAAACCAACTCTCTTTTCAAAATAAGAAACCCTTTGGAGGTTACATTCATAGAGGAAGAAGAATATTAGGTTGCAATAAAGAAGTTAAATGTTCAAGTGGAAGGGCAAAAGACGAGCACTAGCTGGACCTCTGTCCCCTACCCTGCTGCTAACACAGCTTCTCTGCCAAGACACAGCCTGCCACGATGTCCCTCCAATTTTCAAATCCTGCCTACACAAGCTATGACAGAGAACCTGAGGCAAAAATAAATACATCATACATAATTAAAGACTATGCCCACATATTCACATGAGCTGAGTTCTCGCTCTCTAATGCCTAAGGAGGAATACAAAACTATGACACCGCCTTGGGACTCTCCTGCTCTCTGACAAGTTTCAAGCTCAGGACGTCCAGAGTCAGGGTTCGCACCTTGGTGACTAACATTTTTTTTCATTACATAATTTCATTAATCTGACTAATTGCTCCGAGATCCACGTAAGCTTCAGCAGCCGGGCAGTCCAGAATGTTTCAGCTTTGCTATTTCCTCTGCAGAAGTGTTCAACTACAACTTCGAATGGTAAGATTGATTTAAACTGTCTTTATAGGTGAAAGAAAAAGTGCTCTGAGGAGCTAATCCAGAACACACATGCACACAACGGCATAGGAAGATGAGAGTTGCATCATGGAAATATTCACATTTATTCGGTTAAAATACAGCAGCCTTAGTCTTCAGAGAGTGAAATTCTATCAATTTAAATGGAAAACTCAATAAAAATGTTTCATAAATCAGAGGAGAAGCTCTAGGATTTGACTCGTTACTGCTACCCATTCTCAACTGTCAAATCTTTCAAAGCAACACACAGATCCTCACCACAACCAATGGTCTTTGTAGAGTCAAAAATTTAGGTGCAGCTGCACAAGACTGTATACTTTTTTAAAGAGAGGAGTAAAACAAAGCCTGTCTCAAGAGTAACTCTTAATCTGCCAGCAAATCAATTATAGAAAGCTTCTGTAAAGAGCATCTAAAATCTGCTTCCAGTCGACACAACTTGGCCATCTGGTGCCCGCAGAAATCTGCCAGGAATGGGTTGCAAAACCAAATTAACAGTGACTAAACAAAAATATCCAAAATGTCACTTAAGCCTGCTAATCACTTCTGTAGCCCTTCACATGCTTGTGGAAGGAATTCCTCACTCACCTCTCTGAAGGCACTGATGTGTTTAACCCCCCTAGAAACACGGCTATAGCTACATTTAGCAGCTTGGTTTGAAATCAGCTCTGCCAATGGCACCGCAAAGCGTCCGGAAGGACACACCAACCATGTGCTCTGAATAGGTTCTTCAGTTAAAACGTGAAGGGGAACTTCCCTGCAGTAATTATTTTAGCAGCCATTTCTCTTGCTTTAAAGCAGGGTGGTAGCTCTCCTTTCTCGGTGTTATTGATGCTGGACGAGTACCATTTTGGACAGCATGGGAGATGTCAGTTTACCTACCAACAGCTATTCGTTATGCTCCTGCTCACCAACTGTTCCCTCACACTTGTTGCCAGTAGCCCAAGCCTATTCTAGATGTTATTTGTGCAACCAACTCTTACTATACTCCTCATTTTTGATTCTTCTGTCGATATCCCAAAAAGCCAGTGGATAAACCCCACAGTGTTCAGTGACCGCCAGCACCGAGGTGGCCCTGCAAAGCATCAGTGGGCATCGGGGCCCTCTGCAGCAGGCATAAAGCAGGACGCTGATAACCACACCAGACACTCATGTGGGACAGACGCGCAAAGAACCCTTCGCAAGGGGACAATGCTGGAATTTTATCCATCGCTATTCTCAAAACAGCAAAAAAGCGTTCAGAAAAATCCCAGCAAGAGTTTCCTATTTCCTACTGGAATCCTTACGGTGAATTGCAGAACAAGGTGGAAATACTTCTCTCTTTAAAATTAGAGTCTCTCATTCTGTGCTTTAAATGGGCTAAAAATGATTAAGGGAAGAAATGAGAAGTGCCTCGATTACTCAGGGGCCAAAGTCTCAGCATTCCATTAACATCAAATTCCTTTAATTTCATTTGCAATCTTGTAACACAAGTATATAATTGTATATGTAGTTTGAAATAAAAGAATCTCAGGCATTACCTCTTTTATCAGAACCAGATATTCAGGTACTTTAGAGCTCGCTTTTTTATTAAATTTAATAGTACATTTTTTCAAAAACCAGAAAAGTCTTTTCTCATGGCTTTTGACTTAATAATGTTTAGAAGAATTTAAATAAATTACTTGGACTTCATTTAAAGATACAGTAAAACCTGTTATCTGTAATTGTAGAGGAATACACGCATGCAAAATATCCCAGCATATCAGGAAGTCACATAATTGCAAAATTGCATTAATATTTCTAAATTTTCAGTTCTAATCAACATAAAACATGAGTACTCCTGTAATGCAAATAGAAAAAATCACCACCCAAAAATAGTGTAAATTAAAGCGTAGCAAGTTCTGATTCTCCAATCACAGTTCAGCTTGGAGATTAATTTACTTTTGAGTCGTTGGCTTCAAAAAATAAAAAGCTGACATGGCTAAATCTAAGCAGAATCCAGGATGACTACAGAAGTAAGCTTTTGTCTCCTTTTTAAGCCTTTCCCACAGGATGTCACTGTTGCTTCGTGTCAGTAGGGCTGTGACTGACATGTTGGGTAGGTCAGTACTCTGCTCTCCACAAGGCAATGTGATATGGATATTTAGGCTATATTTAGGATATATTCATTTTTAAAAAAAAAAATAAAATTACAGCACAGACTTATCCCTCTCAGTTGCCACGTTACAAGCCCAAATATTTGCTGATTTATAAAAGAGTTAAAACTTGTTTCAGTCCTTCCAGCTTCGAAAACTAGAGCACCAACAACTAGAGCAGTGATGCCAGTGCCTGTACATTGTGCGTATTTAAGTAACACATGCACCAGCTGAAGACATTAAAGAATTCTCATCCTGAAATTCCTACATTTTCACCCTTTAGAGCTATGTAATTTATTTTCCAGATATTCGTGCCATTGGATAGACTTTTTTGCAGCAAAACACTGACATCTCGTGGTGACATTCAGAAATCCTAGCTCTAGCACATTGCCTCTCCGTTGCAAGGAATGGATCACAGCCCTACCACTCTTTAAGAGTTACAGTTGAGATGCTGCCAGCTTCTGCTGCTGAAGTCATGTCTCATCTCCATAAGAGACTGCATTCAATGGAGACCCTATATCGATCCAGACGTTAGAGTCTTCCCTTCAGAGACAAGAGGTCTCCAGGTTTCCTTGCTGCCTTAGGCCAACCAGCAAACCTCCTCTACTGCTACAGCCAAACACAAGTTGTATGTTTGGAAGTAATTCAGCAGAAGCAAACACTTCCAGCAAAAACCCTTAGAAGAAAGAAACAAAATCTCCCCGAGAAGGTCACAAAGATGATCGGGGGCTGGAGCACCTCCCATCTGAGCGCAGGCTGAGAGAGTTGGGGTTGTTCAGCCTGGAGAAGAAAAGGCATCAGGGGGACCTACGAGCAGCTTCCCAGTACTGAAAGGGGCTCCAGGAAACCTGGGGAGGGAATCTTAATCGGGGAGTGCAGGGATAGGACAAGGGGCAGCAGTTTTAAACTGAAAGAGGGGAGATTGAGATGAGATCTTGGGGAGAAATGTTTTCCTGTGAGGGTGGGGAGGCCCTGGCCCAGTTGCCCAGAGCAGTGGTGGCTGCCCCATCCCTGGAGGTGTTCCAGGCCAGATTGGATGGGGCTTTGAGCCCCCTGATCCAGTGGGAGGTGTCCCTGCCCGTGGCAGGGGGTGGCACTGGATGAGCTTTGAAGTTCCTTTCAGCCCAAACCATTCCATAATCCTATAATCTGTCAGACTAAGCCACAGGACTGAACTCACTCAGACAAAGCCAGATTTTAGTCTGCACACTTCTAATTATACTTTCAATGCTAACTTCTTAAAGAGTGGCTTTTCCATTGTTTCTGTTCTGTTTAGTCAGTGCCTTATACAGATGGATACTATTTTTCAAAGTTTTTCTTGGAATTTGCTTGCTTATTCTTTTTTATTGCAAATACATTTGCCTCAGTGATGGAAAAACACACATGTTGACAGTTCAAAATAAGTTGAAGTGGAGTCATTTGTTTTGGGGGCTTTTTCGCATTTTAGAGTAAATACTTTCTTGTGATGAAAACAATGTGAATGCTTTGTGCAGTCCTTTTGCCTGTTAGTGCTGCCTAATGGATGCTGACAGCTAATGAACAATGTATTTGTACAGCACTGTACCTGGAACAAGGCATCATCAGCAGAAACCAGAAAAGAAAATTTCCCGTTCTGCCATTACCATATATGCAAGGTAACAATAATGAAGACCAGGTGCACACACGTGTGAGTTATTTTATACAAGAACAGCAAAACTGTCACTGTGGTCAGCAGTCTGTGAAGAATATGAACTAGAAAAATTACAATGTTGCTGAGGAAAACCCCCTAAAGTAATTACTGAAGTTTATTTAGCAGAATATGCACCTTTGCTGCTCTTAAGGTATTAGTGTTACCATTTGCATTACCCAGTATTTCAAACAACCTGCCATCTCCAGCCCCGCAGCCAAAGCCCATTATGCCAGTTTTTATTATGCCAAGATGTTTAGATGAGATCTTGGGAAATAATGTTCCACTGTGAGGGTGGGGAGGCCCTGGCCCAGGTTGCCCAGAGAAGTCACGGATGCCCCATCCTTGGAGGTGTTCAAGGCCAGGTTGGATGGGGCTTTGAGACCCCTGATCCAGTGGGAGGTGTCCCTGCCCTGACAGGGGGTTGAAACTGGATGGGTTTTAAGGTCCCCTCCAACTCAAAGTATTCCATGATTCTATGGAAACAGCCATCCAGAATGATGCACGATGGGTACAGTGCTCTAAGATACAGAAATCAATTTCTATTCACAACATGACGGATGCAATAATACATCTGTGTCTTTCCTGAGAAAACTCTGAATATTGCAATATTTAATGATTTTTCATGGTTGCATGGCAGAGGTCAAAGCTGAGATGAATCAAAATCCACAAGGCAAATGATTATACCTTTCTTTTAAAAAGCCTTAAGACTCTGATAATTTTTTGGCAGCTGACTCTTGGCAGGGGCAGCTCTTTTGCCTAAACTCTACACGGAACTATGTAACAAGGATGATTAGAAATACTGAATATTAGAAATACTCTGCTGTAACAGGATAATATATGCTGCAGTTTGGCCAAGAGCCCTGTCAACAACTATATTTAATTCCTTTCTTATTCACTGGAATAATAATCTTTTCCCGAGACTAAATAACCTTTATTGTATCCCTAACTGCTCTCTGTATATATTGCTGGAACTGCTGCTATACTGTGGTGCCAGTAAAACACTACAAAACTGCTACTGGAAATCAGCTTTCTGAGCTCTTGGCACACTTCACACTACCAAAGGGATTAGCTCATTGCCCTACAGTTTTCCACATGTCTTCACACACCTTGCTATGGTTTAATCATCACTAACTATCTAAGATTCATATTCAGTCTAATAGGTCTAAAACCAGCCAGATCTGGAGTATTTTAAAGAGCCTTGGGAATTTCAAGGCCAACTCTCTGAGGTGCCTGAGGAACAACTCAGCCACCTTCGCAATAAAGCAAGCTAAAAATATAGATGGAAACTTAGGATGTAAGTGTCTGAAATCAAAGGAAAATATGACAAAACCAGCTGCAAAAATAGTCACAAAAAGAAGAGTGGCCACGCAGGAGTTAAGAAAATCAACACAAATTATGAAGCATACATTATGGCTTCTCATTTCAGGCGTGATACCACAAATCTTAATCATGCAAAGAACCGCTTTGTTTCCTCATCAAAAGATAGGGAACTAGAGGGAAGTTTTAGTTCATTTAACTCATTGTTAATGACAGTGCTAGAATTCTTTCATCAAAATAATTTGAAGTAATGTATTCATTCCTTTATATCTAATTAAAAATATCCTGGAGGGCAAAGCCAGGTAAACCCACAGTCACCTTGGCACAGATGGGTTAGGTTCGGTCTCAAAATGCAGACCCCAGAGGGTGAGGGCTGGGATGAAGAACATCTGCACCCAAGAATCTGCAGCAACTCGCCCCAGAGAACAGCTCTGCTGAGACTGTGCTTTACAGGTATGTGGGACCTAGTGATGAGCGCCAAGGTGGAAATCACAGTGATTCACATTCCCTGACCATTTCTCTTTTCTACAAGTTGGAATGGAAAGAGAATGAAAGAGAAATTGCAACTAATTCCAGTGGTGTTCACCACTGGAAGACAAAGAAATCCCTTCCAACTCCATGTAAGGCTTTGCAAGTCCAATCCAGTCACTGAATAATTAACTGGCCCTGACTTGCATCAAACTCCAAGGACACAGTTGAACTACTTGAAATATAATGTTGATTCCCAGCTTTTCATCTACCAGCATGGTCATGTAACAGACTAGCAATACGTAGAGAACAGGTTATGCTGAAATACAGCAGAAAAGACACAGAGAAAAAGTCAATTAAATACTTAATCATTTAATTTCTCAAACAAATTAAACACAATGGAATATTAAATATTGACTATCTCTTTAAAAAGAAGTAGTGATCCTGAAAAATCATTCTCCAGATGACAAAGTTTTCACTATATTCATTACAAACAAAACTTCCCTTTTTTGGTAGCAAATTTCTTAAGACAATGAAACAGCTCAAGTAGCTTGGCCAGTTAAAATACAAATGTGCATTCTCACATGTTTGCATGTCTATGATTTCCAGGGGTTTGTGGGTGCCTGTCCGGAGTCTCTAGATACATGTTTATATTGGCCAATGACTTGACCACGTTGGCAAGACAACCACCTTCCTGGTGGCTCCGAGCTGCTACATTTAGATGTATTGAGAAATAATACTCTTATGGGTAGTTATGCAAACTAAATGAGAGGAAAGACTGGAAAGCGGGATTGAAATCATCATCATCACCACCAGATACACTCTGAGATGTAGATCACAAAATAATAAGTTTTGTCTTCAAGCAATGAAAGTATCAAATAAAATGCACAGTTACTACAGCTTAGGGGAAGGACAGTCTGTTTTCATCTGGTTTACATTTTATTGTACTCTTCCAAAAAAATTTGATATTTTAATACAATTGTATTTCCATTTTTTCCCTCCAGCACCTCCAGAGCTTTATTACCCTTAATCAAGGCAGCTGAACTGCTCCTAAGGATTACATTTACCTCACTCCTTCAAAAGAGATTATCTGCTGCTCCTGTTGCTGTCTTGCATATTGCCCACCACTGACAGATTAAAGCCCCGGTCTCCTAAAACCCTGGCTGTCCTACCCTGGCAGAAATCAGGCACAACCTTGTAAGTACAATATGTTGTGATTCATCACGGATATAAAACACAGCTACTACATTTTAAAGGCTTTTATTTCTTTTTACTTCTAGTTGATATCAACCAATCACTGCATCTACCCCTGGGTATCATTTTCTGCTTTGGAGAGTAGCAATATAGAAATAAATAACCGATTTTTAGAATTTGTATTACAAAACTGACCACAGGCCATTTCTTCTTAAATGATCATTTTTTTTCTGCACGCAGATCTAGAAGGCAGTCCCAGAAGCAGTTATATGCATTATGAAGTATTGCTTTAAATATATCATTCTTCAGACTGTACATTTTAAAAGGTAAATGAAAAATTATGTAGTTGTGTAATAGAAAACTATCAAGAGAAAGCTAGAATAAAATGAAGCTAAGAAAAAAAATTTAATTTTCAACAATTTACTTAATTTTGAATGGCGGGGGGATGGAAATGGATGGGCTTTAAGGTCCCTTCCAACCCAAACCATTCCATGATTCTATGAAAGTTACAAAACAGTTTTTGATTTTCCAACTATATTCTAAACCAAAACTGTGGCCAGTATCAAAATAAGTGTTTGACTTCCTTATCTGTCCTGTCTGCACTACTAGGGGCACTTGCCACCTCCTCCATCTTCACCTGCTCTGGACACGACCACTTGCCTGCACATCTAACTGCAAACACCTTGATGTGCTGCTACCCTGGTCGTCACCTCGCACTGTGCTTAGAGGCTCAGAGCTGGAGGAACCAAGAAGAGGAGACTGTAAGAAAGTATCCTGGAGTAAAGCAGTCATGCTCTTTCTCACTTGGTAAGTGCATCTGTTGATATAAAATTTACTATCAGTTACCTAAATTATAGCCAGAAACTCAAATATCAAGTGACAGCCAGAGCTCCAGAGAGAACCATGGAAAATACTGTAATTTTATCCTTTCTGTCTCCTCTTTATAAAATGTTCTAGCAATCATGGGCACGTACTGCTTCAGTTCTGCATTAGCTTCGAAGTGACCGGTTTCACAATGAAGTTTCTCAGGAACCCAAACGGGGTTTTTTGTTTGTTTGCTTAAGGTAGTGCAGAACAGAGATCGCATTTCAATAAAACTCAAAAACCCCTACTGATTTTCAAGGTATAAAGAACCTTAAGTAGAATTAAAATGCTTTAACAAAGGCATTTTGAGAGGGGTGAAGGTTACTTAAAGCTTGTCTACTCTTAATTTAGCACTGGATTCACTAGATAAGTACAAACCAGCACTCAATAAAATGCCTTATCCACCAGATGACTTCTTATCGTTCAGATAAAGAACAGGGCCATGCTGCTAACCGGGATCGCTATCAGGAATATTACTTTCCGCAGTATTACAGTGCTGTTGCTTTTGCATCAATGAAACTCATCCTCTTAAAACACAAACTGCTCATTCGCAAAAGTGAGACTCACAGAGTTAAAAAATTAAGTTGTACAGATCAGAAATGTAATCATGGGAGACAAGCTTTGAGAGTTTTTCAATCACTGTGGGGCTGCATCAATTTAAAGTCATGTTACATTAAAGAGAAAAACGTCTGGAAAAGTCTCCCAGTTGTCACTTTAGATTAGATTTGTTGTTGTTATCAGGCTGTGCATTTTGGAGGCTTTTTTACATTTTAAAGATACTGCCTCATGCAGCTACACAGAGCAGAAAGGAGCAGGGAACACACCATTTTTTAATCGGATCACCTAGAGATCAGGAGCTGGCACACAGTAACCAGCAGTCTCAAAACAAACCTGCGCAAACGTCTTGCTGGACCACAGAATAGCTAAGGTTGGAAAAGACCTCTAAGCTCCTCTAGTCCAACTCTCAGCCCAACCCCACCGTGCCTGCTAATCCAGATCCCCAAGTACCACACCTATAGATTTTCTGAACACCTCCAGGGATGGAGACGCCACCATCATCTTCGCTTTGTGAAGCCCATTAACATTTAAATTTTAACTGCCCCAGAGTCACAGAGAAGCCACTCAGCTTCACTTTCCTTTACAGAAAGCCCAACAGGCAGTTCCAGTCTTCCAACAATAAAACAGAACACACCACAAAGACCCGGTGTTGCTGGTCACCTCAATTGTATTTTTTTGTTGCCTAAGTAAATTTTAAACTACATTAATGGATTTACTCATGTAATAGATATTTCTGTTACAATGGTCCTCAGAATCAGGCCTTCATCTAGACAACTGCACACTCCGCAGAAGATACAAGATTTACTTATATAAAAATAAAATTGAAGAATTATAGGCCATTTCTTCATGATTTCAAGCTGACCTCTGGTGTACCACATTGACCAGAGCTTCAGATAATTCTCTTAATTACCCTGATCGTCAAGTTGTCACATAAAGGAGTTTTGAATGACACTGTACATATTCAGGTTGTCAAATACTGTCTCACACAGACAAGAATAGCAAAATCTCTGACTAGGTTGCCAGATACTAGCATTTCAATCAAATATTCAAAATAATATCCAGCTAAGTGACTTTTACTTGAATGCATAAAAGCATTTCAGATACTAAGATTATAGCTCCTAATACGAAATAAGAGTTTTTCGTACATGGCTATTAAGCGCAGTGTTTCAGTCATCATAATTCTTCTGAAAAATGAAATTAGTAACACACAAGACTAAATTCAAATATTTACAGAGTGCTCTTTCAATCAAACACCCACCTTTGATCTAGACCCCAACCTTTTGAAATTCAGAAGACAAAGCACCACGGTGTTCATAACGTGCCAGATCTCTCTTCCTGCAATTTCCCACATGGTGAGAACATTCAAAGACTTTACTACGGGGAAACAAACACAAAACTTGAAGAAGGCTACAAAAAGTTGACAGCGCAGAAGCAACATCCACCCTGCCTTCAGCAACATCAGCCTGCCAGGAGGGGCAGCTACAAGGTGAGCTCTGTCTAAACACCTTTCCCTTTCCTGAACAGCTGCCGTGTCTGCAGAAAGCTCGTCCATAGAACCCCACATTAATGGGTTTTGCTGTTCTGTTTTAGTCTCAGAGTCAGAAGACTTGTACTGTTTTGACGAGATATCAGTACCATGGCAAAATTAAGTCATATGAAGCCATCCCTGCTTTCACACCAGTGAAGATGGTCTTCCTGCATGCAACTGGAATGAAACTCTCTTCTACTACATAGCACAAAACAGCCACTTTCAGGCTTATCAGGTGCTCCAGGGGCACCAAGATGGGCCACACTAAACCCAACCTCTGTAACAGGCCTTTCTACTCTGAGAGAAGACAAGGCACCAGCACCACCTGGCACGGTTAACGCTACCATTTCCTCGAGACCTACCACACCTATGGACAAGCAGTCCAGACACTAACATCTAAAAACAGTTAACAAGTTTCAGACATGCTATGGTTTTGCTGAAGGTAGACTTTAAGCCTTGTAAGGACCACCAAAAGGAAGAAGAATCTTATCCTGAAGCGTGACAGCTGTAACAAGCTCTGTCTTAGAATAGTACATCTTTAATCTAACACCACAGACCTGAATCTGTTCTGGTTCTACAAATGCCTCCAGTTATTTCATTTATATCAGTGAAGAAAATGAAATAAAAAGTATTTCATACTTAACACCAAACAGACCATGTTATCCCAGAAGATGGGCTTAAATAATTTAGCTGTTAAAAGAATCTTTAACTATAAATGTACTAAATTCTAGCACAAAAGATTAACTACAAAAGAAATTAACACTGCCTTAGGAAAGAGAGATAACATTTTTCTAAATAATTTCTAAAGCTTTTTGATATGCTATATTTTATAACTAGATCTGGAGAGAACTTATATTTTTAAATGAGACTTTTGGAGCTCCTCAAATTGCAAAGTAACATTTATGCAAGTTGAACAATTCTGTGGAACTTGCTTTGCCCCTATTAAAAAAAAAAATCAGTACACAATCTTTACCAATTTGAAGAATAAATATCAGCAATCAGGATCTGCCAATAATAAAAAGATACTCAGATAATATTCATCTAAAAAAACCCTAGCTCCTGGTTCTATCAACAACTTTGTCACAACATAGCAAAGCAAAAATAGCAAAATAACATTTTCTCCCCTCAACAACTGCGAAGTTTCAGGGCTTTATTGCCAGCTGAAGCAGCCTGGCTGCATTCTCTAATACAAACTGCCAATCTAGTGATACAGTACATTAAAAATTCTCTGTAGTATTGACTGCCTGAAGCTGATGCTCCCTTGCTAAATGCAGTGCAGTTCAATTAACAGCTCTTCAATATACAATTTAATTTTTCTTTCATCTTGATCCACTGCCGAGCTCGAAATGAGTAATGCTGAAATAGATATACTTTAAATATTGAAGTAAGTCTTTACAAATAAATCTATCAAACTTGTAATGATTTCTGTCATACCAGGACCAAACAGATGAACCTGAGTGTCTGGGAGTTTCTGGGAGCATTGTTTTTCTCAGCCCTTCAGGGCTGTGAATTGCGGCTGCAGGGGAGGGCTCCAAAAACTCCCCCAGAAACAGAAAGAGCTTTCCACTTACTTCACTGTTCTTAGGGAGCAGAGGAACGCTTTTCTGCTGCCACTTTATAAGGTAAAGCCTTTCACATGTAAAAATCCAACTGATCACTAACGTCACCAGAACTGACTCTAGAATTTTGAATATTTCTTTCTATATTTAAAAAAGGCAACAGAAGTGTGCAGCGCCAGTTCCCATTACTGAACCTGCACTCAACTGGAAGCAACCAATTCTGGATTGAAAAACCAAATGTTTAATGCATAAACACCATCCTGGACACCTTTTTGCCCCCTGCAGTGTACATGGCACACATCAACTCTTCCCTAAGTAGGAGAAGATTTCACAGGAAAAGGTGAGGATAATTCAACCAGGACAGAGTGAGACACTGCATTTCAGAGTCACTCTACGTGGAACAGTGCTGAAGGAAGCCATTCATATTTCCTACCGTACGTGCTCAAGCAAACACCGCGAATCGGCTTGTTTCTCACAGGTGTCCTACACAGCTTTCCAAATGGCAGGGTTTACTGCTGCTCATCAGAAAGGAAAACACTCTGAGCTGGAGGCGTAGTCTACTCTTCAAACATATTCACAAAAACAAACCTGACAACACTCACCGCCTCGGGCAGCGGAGCAGCACTGACAGGGAAGGCTGCTGATAACGCGGGGTAAGTCACAAAGTGAGGGGATTGATGGAGAGAGCACAAGCAGCGCCAGGAGAACAGCAATCAGCTGCAGATGGATTCAGCCAAATGGCTTCTTCACAATTTATACATTAATGTACAGTGAAATACATAGGTTTACCTTGTTGGTGCCCATGTTTATAATTGCATTAGTTGAGATATTGGGGTTTTATTCTTAATTGTTATACTTTTTTCTTCTTCATGTATTTTTAATCATCTTATCTACACCACAACTTTGAATGCTGAAAAAAATCTTAATAATATTAACCAGTCTCATTATTGTCACCATTTCATTTTTCCCTTTATTTCTAGTCCTACTTTTTAAAAAAAAAATGCATCTCACTACTGTATTTTACATTGTCACAGAAATAACATTCAGCATTTACAATAATTAACTCATCATTACTTCCAATAACTGCACTAATTGGTATGCTCTACAAACCTGCAACACTGCAGAATTAAAAATAAACATAACAAAGATACCATTTACAACTAATCTATACTTACAATTAAAGTTAGTTTCAAGATTTATTTCATTCTATTATTTTTATTAGCTACAGCAGACAGTAAATGGGGTGTACCGTGTTCTGCTCTGCAAACACCTAGATTATGAAACATAATTACACAAATTAATTAGAAATGAGTACATGCATTCATGTCTTTGTTTGTAACCATAACATGTTAAACACAACTACATTAATGAGTGGTTCTTAAAAACCATAAGATAGTATCATCAAGGAAAATATTAAAGCTCCCTGGCCACACAAGGCATAAATGTCACCCTGGTCACCACCACTGAAGTTGTCCTGCTGTCCGATTTTGAGGATGCAGGGAGTCTACAGGTTATTCTACACAGCAGAGTTCTGTGTGAACTCTCAGCACCCAAGGTGAGTGGCAGAAGAGAAATCCGGACTGAAATCTTCTCTGAACTGGGTCCTGCACTTTCTTACCCACCTGTTCTCAAAGATTCTCCGATGCCCAAGGGACTCAAGTCCCTTCAGTTCTTCCCCATCAGCAAGACACACTTATTTCAGTTCCACCTTGGTGAAACAACAGATGGTAACCTATCTTCACGAGGAGCACCTCCCAGCACAGCTGGATCTGACACACCTTGCCAGCCTACCACGTGAAGAACTTGCTGTGCAAAACTCATCTCCTTTGAAGGTGTCTAATGTGTGTGTTTAGGACTTGGAAGTACCAATAGCTATTTATTATCACAGCCTACAAACATTTAAGGCCTAAGAGACCTAGAGAGGTTCCAGTTAAAACCAAAGTATGGTCAATTCACCGTGTGTCCCTTAAAGGAACCGGAGAACACCAAAGGACCAGAGCTGCCCTTCAAGTTACGTAACCGGCACCTATACAGGAGTGAGGATTTGGAGAACCTGGAAGAGGCATCTGCAAAGGACAAGTCTAAGTACATTCTGATTTATTTTGAAACTCAACATTAAATTAACAACAGTTTTGATATGTCCACTTATTAAAATACAAAAGTATTTAGTTACATACTTTATGATAATTTTCCCTTTATTCTTTAGACAGTAAATTATTTATCCTTTCTTTATTCTTTATTTCCATTATTTACATTTCTATTATTACTTACATTTTTATTATTTATAGAATTATTTATTCTTTCAATATTCAATATTTAAATGTATATTTGGATACTCCCAGCTATTCAAGATTCCTTTAGGTGGATTCAAGGCTTGTTCTGCATGTCTCCAGCAAACACAATCTAAAAAAAATACCCTAAACATTCTTTTCATTACATTAATTCAATATTTCTGTTTGACAGGCAAAGTTTATTGTTGAAGTTATTGCTGTATCTCAGTGACCTCAAATGAAATATAGGAAGGAATAAGCTTAGCACTGCTATTCCTAATTTTTATATACCGAGTAATAAAGCTGCTTCTGTAAAATAATGCACTGAGAAGCTTTATTGGGACCAAATTAACAGCGTTTCAGTGCAAAAATCAGAACATTTATATTGTGTTTTCAGTGTAATTTTTTGTTATGAACATACTCTCATCAATATGGTTCCAAGAAAGGAACAGGAGTCACTGCTCAGAAACACACAGCTTAGCTGTTTGCTGCAGGGCCAGCTTTCCATCTCATTTGCTCTGGCTCAGAGTTCTCACACGGCACGGCACAAGTACAAATTAAATTTGGTTTTTAACAGGAGAAGTTGCATTCAGCGGTAATGCCCACTTCCCCCTCCAGCACGCCTGGGAGAGTACATACGTGAAGTGCTTCCACCCCAGGCATAAACCAGAAAGGAGCAAAATAAAGATTTTTAAATGACCTGGCTTCATAAGGAAAGGGTCATTATACCTTGTGTGCACTCCCTCAACGCAGCTCTAATAAATCTCAGTAACACAGTTCAGATTTAAAAAACAAAAAGAACGAAGCACAGGAGAGTACAATTGCCTTTCCATGCCTGACATTAAATAACACAAATTATGGCAGATATTGGCATGTTTCTCACTGCTTGCAAATTAAGTGTGGACAAATGGCTTAAGATGTATATTTAAATTTCTGTCCCTTAAAACCAATATGGGAGCATACGGATATTTAGGGTCTCATCACAAAAGCTCCTCAAGGCGACACAAAATTAGTATTTTCAGTGGGCTTTCGAAAGAGACCTTTTCATGAGCAAGATAAATATCCATTCTTGTGAACAGCAGCACGGCGATATACCCCAGGCTTACAGCCTCGTATTAAATTAAGCATCATATATATTTTCAGCACAACGGCATCCTGTCTGTTTACCTTATGCCTTAACTAAGTTAAATAATCAGATAATAAATCACATTATTCATACAAAAAAAAAAAAGAACGCCTGGAACCCACCAAAGGTTTCAGTGACTGGTTTGTGACGTTACCTAAAGAACCGTGGCCATTTTGGATCGCGCTTGGACCACTTTCTCCTGGACATGTGACAAACAGTAGTTCTCACCATGCATTGCTAAATTGGAGATTGTCAAGGACAGCAGTGTTATTTCTCACAGCTAGGACTAAGCACCACAAAGTGGGATAAAAGATGCGGTAACAGCGTCCAGGGGACCAAGTAAGGTCCTGTACTCTTCTGTCCCCAACTAGTCCCCACCAAAGAAAGTTATGAGGATAAAAGGGAACAAAAGGGTGAGGAAAAAACAGAAAGCACAGTAAATTAAGCAAAAAATATGATGCTTTGGCTTCATAGTAATAGAGGATTTAGAAATATCATTGACAAGCAATCAAATCAATAGTACCTTTCGAGCACTCTACTTAGCAAATCTACTTTCCATACATCTCTTGTATTCCTGTTGAACTCCATCTATGGGTGTTTTATATCATTTATGCTGCTCTGTAGTCATATCAGCCAGATAATTATCTGCAGTTTTATAAGCTATTGTGGATCATGAACCAAGTCAGTGCTTTTGATGCCCTCACATTAGTCCCTTGTCACTGTAAGAAAGTATTAGCAATCCAGAAATGAGCATCTTTTTTTCCCTTTTTTTAATGCTTAACAATTGCGCAAAGCTGTACTACATCGGGCTGGAGCTGCTGTTTGCCGCTGTGCTCCATGTTACAGTCGAACTGATACAGATTTGAACAGTTTTTCCAACCGAAACCAGTCTCTGAGATTCTGTGATTTTTGTCTCCATCAGCAAATATTCATTAAACACTCTCACGCTTTCACAGCGCTGCAGACACACACAGTACAGTTTCAGAAGCAGGAAGAAAATAATCTCTCCACATTTATTTCCCATACTAAGGTCAATCAAGAAAAGTTCTTCTACTTCAAAAGACTCATTTAACATATTGACAGACTGGTTAAAAGCCTAAGAAAGCAAATAAATCTTAAAGAACCACTTCTTCACGTTGCAGACTGTGTGACCCAGCAAACTAAGCTCTCTGGGATCTGAAAACACAACTCCAAAAGCATGAATGTTGAGACATCTCTTTGCTTCAGTCTTAATTTCTGAACAATTTTTAGAGTAATGGCTCATTTCCCAATCATAAATGACACAGAAACCAAAGAAAAGCACACCACACACACTAGGTTAATGACAAGTGTGCGTTTCACTTAATGAAGACTACTATATTTGACTGTGAAGAATCCAGTTTCTTCCGAGTGTTGAAAGACCAACAACCGCTGAGTTATTGCCACCTAATATACTGTTTACAGCTAATTAAAGAATCATAGAATCACAGAATGGTTTGGGTTGGAAGGGACTTCAAAGCCCATCCAGTGCCACTCCCTGCCATGGGCAGGAACACCTCCCACTGGATCAGGGGGTTCCAAGCCCCATCCAACCTAGCCTTGAACACCTCCAGGGATGGAGCAGCCACCAGTGCTTTGGGCAACCTGGGCCAGGGCCTCCCCACCCTCACAGCAAAACATTTCTCCCTAAGATCTCATCTCAATCTCCCCTCTTGCAGCTCAAAACCGTTCCCCTTTGTCCTATCCTTGCACTCCGTGATCGAGCCCCTCCATCCTGCTCACTTCTGATAATGAAATAAACTAATAAAGTTGGGTTTTTACTGTGAAAAATCAATTATAGGGAAATAGATGAGATATTGAAGATAAGCACTAGTTCTTTGTTTACTTTTTATAAAACTGAAGCAAAGAACCAATCTGGCGACAAAAACGACTCATCAGATTTCACCATGACTTTCATAAAAAGTTATCACAGTCCATATTAAATCATTAGGAAGACACAACCCTGCCTGTTAGTTTTAAAATGCAGAGAATGAAGCTCATTGCAGAAGCAAAAGAGGACCAATAATATAATTACGAGCGGGTGCCTGTGCAGGCTGAGCTACTGCTGCTGTTTGACATTGCAAGGCTATGCCTGCTCCCCGGAGCCCCGCTGGAGACAGGGTTCACTCTAATTGGTTCCAAAGCACATCCCACCACCAACAGCCGTCCTCTGGACCAGGAATGGTAATTTCCACACGCCGGTAAATAGTGCTTGCAAACAATACAAACACGGTAATAAGAGGCTAGGTGGGTAATTAACGTGGTTACAAAGCAGCTCATTTGCATTTTTATTTAAAACTGCCTTCTTTAAAAAGCAGCTCAGATTTCTTTTTGCAAAAGGAGCCTTGGTTAAGGAATAGAGCAGTAATTACTCTCTTTAGGGGTTCTTTTATACATCCTTTAGGGAATTAGAATGAAAAGATAAGCAGAATTATAAAGGGAATCATGTAAAATATGAAATGCACTATAAACACTTAGTACTGTATTTACCATAAGCTAAGCTTGTCTTCTTCATTAATGGAATATATTACAAGCTTATGGCACAATCAGATTAATTGTCAAGAAGGTTAAAAAACCCATATAAGCAGGCACTTTAATTCCCCCTCTTCACTCCCAGAACTGACAACCAGCAATGCAGGGACAGCAGAACTCCATGTAGGTAAGAATACACTTCCCTCCACTATAGTAAATAAGTTCTCAGTGTCAACAATACTGAGTCATTCTAGAAAACACATTCTGAAAGGGAAAGGTTCAAAAAAATCCGTTACACTCGGATATGTAAAGAATCAGGGAAAACCAAACTTCTGTGCACCCTGTAAGCTAAACTGAAATCAATGTACAAAACTACAATTTCTTTTAAAGAGCAACATCTACAGACAGAGTTAATATAGCTGAGCAAAAGTATCTCCTAGTGTCATTGAACTGAAGACAGAGCATGACAGTTTTAATTCTTAATAGATTTTATTCTAGCTTTTCTTTCTGTTTGGGGAGGTGCCTTTAATTTCTTTGCTAAAAAGCTCATCCTGCATTTAAGTGCTATTATTGCAAAGCTTTACATGTGGTAGAGATTGTGATGCACATTTCCAGATTAGGAACAGCACGGTTGTGCTAAAGAAACAAATCGAAAGATCACCTCAACATTTTATGTATAAAATTCAGCTGACAGGAGGAAAAAATTAAGGAATGGTAAGATCCTATGACTGTTCAAAATTACATTTTAGATGTTTATATATAGAGATGTGTGGCAAATGTTGGAAGGTGAACAGCATTATGAGAGCAGAAGGAATTCAGCCAACTCAAAAGACAACTGCATCTTTACTGGAGGAAATCACAGGAAAATTACTAATCATGTTAAAAGCTCTGCAATCTCACAGCTGTGAGAGCGCGCTGGTGGTTTCTATCAGCGTCCTACAGCACCATGAATTCATGCATTAGCACCAAATTCCAATCCAATCTAGAAATCCAAAACTAAAGACAGAACTTAGGGTAAACTGTACGTTCACAGACCACTTATACACCACTTTATGCAAGCATAGTTTTCAGAAACAATGACACTCTTATGCAAAGCACAAAACCAGAAGGAGATAAAGTGACCAGAACATCTCAGAAACATTATTTTTAATTGGGTTTTTTGGGGGGTATTTTTTTGTTTGGTTTGGGGTTGTTTTTTCATTCTTTTCAAAACTTAAAACCACTCCAGTTCTGTTCCTCCTTAGTTAATAAACTCTGCCCCTGAAGGACAGACCATCTGTAGACTAAGTCACAGCCACCATCATGACACGAAGCACGTAACCAGCAGGTCAGCAGGGCCTTGTGGAATTCCCGTCCCTGAAAGTCTGCTCACTGTGTCTGTTTCTTCTAAGCAGGTCTCATGTGCTTGTGGAAGTAAGAAACCGTGCCTTTCTCTGGCGCCCCGGCTTGTCCTGGGGCTGGGTGGAACAGGCAGCACCAACCTCAGAAGCTCTTCCTTTGCCTGACAAGGCTACAGGAAGATGGGAAGGGTTCGCAGACAGCAAGGGGCACAGACAGCAAAAGGGGCAGCCTTGCTCCAGCACTGACATCAAAACAATCTTCACTTGCCCACTCCTCTCTTCTAGCTGTTTATACAAGCTCATCTGTTGCACCATTCCTTTCCTTCCCCAGCATCCAACTTCTCATTATTATCCATCCTTGTGAGGAAGCCCCAGTTTATTTCAACGTGCCTCACTGCCTCAGATCTGAGAAAAAGATGAAGGAAAACAAGTTATTTCACTTTCTGCAGAGCAGTTCCTTCATTCATATCACCAGATTTTCTTTAAACATTATTTCCCACACATGTAAAAACTCCATGGTGCTAAAACACTTTGAATTCTCTTCCAGCTTTCTGGGCATTACTAATCTCTCTCCTGCATCTAACACTGAAATATCACCATTAAAAAGCACCCTCTCCATAAAGACACGCCAACAGCATAAATCTGAAGCTTAAAAGCAAAATAAAAAACAACACTACAAAATGTTTATGTCTATTTCCTTAATCTCTATTTATTAAATCAGAACTAAGTTCCAGAAACACTTTTTCTTGCTTGCTACCGCTATGATAGAAGTCATTGTGACTATGCAGGGCAGTAAGCAGAAAGCATCATGAAAAATAAATCTCTGCAGAGTCCAGCACTGAAATGCCTTGGGCAGGGACCTGAGCTATTTCAACCATGCGTTTTTCCTGTAAATTCTCATATCCAGACAAAGAATTCATATTAGTGATCTTTGCTTTATGAAACCATAATTCTGCATTTCACTGAATACAATATAACAAAGACCAAAAACTGACTTAATAGTAGCTGTAGTGCTTTTAAAGTAGGTAAAAGCTAAAATATAGCCACATTTTTAAGTATTTTCCTTTTAATTGCCTTTCACATTCAGCATTCACTTTATTTTGAATCCTAGCCACCAACTGCAGCAGAGTACAAATATTTCTGACGGAACCATATTGACACATAAAATATACCTCAAATTAATTAAAAATTTTGAATTTAACCCTGTTTACTGGAAATATGAGCCAAAAAAGTTCCTAAATGCTTGGAAAGTACCCACCAAATCCTTTAACGCCTCCTGCACCCACTCACACTGACTGGCTATCACTTTAAAATATCAATGTATTTAGCTTGATAATAAAACTCTCTCTTAGCACAGGGCCAGCACAGAGGAAGATGCAGGTTTGGTACACTCCCACCCTCTAACTAAAGGATATCAGTATTCAGAAGGATGCCCAGCCTGGGAAGTCAGAGTCTTAACACATCTGCTCTATAATTCAGACTCTGTTTTACAGTGGTTTCATTACTAACCATAAAAACTGTAACAGTGGAACTGTATAAACAAACTGAACAGTGTTTTTACTGTAAAACATGAATGTAATACAAATATTTGCCTTCCTCTTTTCTCAGTATCTGTAACGAGAGGCAATTCGTGCCATATGTTTATAGTGTACAACAAAATAGATCTCAACGATTCATCCATGTAAACGCTGGTTCCACTGGTTAATGCTTTTAACTTTGGAGGGGGGTGGCTTTTTTGAGCACAAATTTCCTTGCAAATCATTAAAGGCTTTTGCTCCGGTCCTGGCTACAGTCACGGATTCACAACTGGTTTTAGAGATGAACCTGGCAGAAAAACTTGAAGATGTCAGATTTCTCCCAGATAATGAGCTCAAAGCTCTGACTGGCTGAGCCACGTCCACATGGGCAGTTCCCCTCCCTTTAAAAGAGCCTCCAAACTGAAATAAACTGTCATCTCAGAATGTGTCAGAAGGCTTCAAATCACAAATGCAACTGCTTTCCAGCTCCTCACATTAACAGAGGGCATTAGCAGATGGTACTGCATTCAGGTTTTCTTAGTGCTCTGTATTCAAGCTAGTACTGCTGAAAATTATGTCTACGGTAACTTAATAATTCCCTGTCCTTCTGGATTTGGACAATAACTTTGTGGCACAGGCCACTCTCTCCAGGTTGAACAGTTGAACAGGTTACTCACAGATCCTTACTGAATTCTTGACCATTATGCCAAAGTCTGGTTATACTTGGCCTCGATGGCCTCCAGTTCTGCCAGGTGTGGTTTATATTGGATATTAGGAAAACCTTTGCTGGAAGAGTGGTGAAGCATTGGAAGAGGCTGCCCAGGGCAGTGGTTGGGTCACCATCCTGGAGGGGTTAAAAAAACGTGTAGCCATGGCACTTCAGGACATGGTTTAGTAGGCACAGCGGGGTTGAGCTGATGGTTGGACTTAGTGATCTTAGAGATCTTTTCCAACCTTAATGATTCTATGATTCTACTTTCAGACTGTTCTCGGTCAGTTGTCCTTAGCACTAGCACTGCTGAAGTCTTACACTATCAATTCTCACTAGTAACATTCAGGTCCGATTCCACCGCAATTACAGTTAATTAAAAGATTCCTTCACTTCAGAAAGATCCGGATCATGCCCTTAAAAAGAAAAAAAAAAGCATTCTAGTCATCAGTGGCAATAATGCTTCAGATCGAGTGCCGACAGCTATAAGTGATGCATAATTTCTTTTACTGCATTACCAGTTAGCATCATAAAAGCTAGAGCCTCTTCCTGCAAGGCTCAGATAACTACCTTTATCCTGATCCTTCAGCATGGTCACTATTTAGAGCACTGAAAATGTCCATGCGTTTTACGCTGTGATGGCATATGCGACAACAACACAGAGATTTAGAATATCATGCTTTGGAATTCTTTATAACAACAACACGACATTGGAAAGAATATTTTCACAGAAATGCATGTGCTCTACCAATATGATATTCTGATTTTTTTTCTGTTTTAAAAAGATTATTTTTTAAGAGCTTTTATTTAGCAACACTTTGAAACTCTAATCCTGTACCAACAGGTGGTGGCTTTACTCAGTATTTACTACTTCTCCAAAGCCACCTTTTATGCATTCAGTTTGTTCCATAAACTAATCATGATGAGATATCCTCCCTGAATCATTCACATAAATTAATTCCAAGAACAACTCATTGTGCTGGTTCTGATGCAGCGTTACATAGCTTTGACATGGAAATCATGTATTAATAGCCTGATTTACAGAAAAAGCTCAGAAAAGTAACATCCAATAGGCAGAAAAGGAAATTCTATCTCCTGTACCAAGATTAGCACCCCGTAGTATGAAGAGACTAAGCCAGAAGAGTACTTGACAAAGCCACCGTGTATTCCACACATGTACACAAAGAATCACAAACCAAAGACACCAGTGGAGACCAACACTACGTGGGAAACCAGTCCAGCTTCCCTGAAGAGGAAACACTCATAGTCGACACATGAACGTGGTTGCCCATGTTCTCTGTAAACATCCACGGTTCACTTCTCATCCTTCTGCACTTCACAAGATTAAAATTGGAATACAAAGACTCACTAAACAGGTTTTAATTTCATTCAGTTACTTAATCACCAAGAATATAAATCTGTCCTTAAGTGGAGAATACGTTGGGGGAAAGGAACACAGTAAGGAGTCATGTTTATTGTGTTGGTTTTCTTCACAGCCTTTCACTCTTTGGTCACATCTCTACCTTATAAGTATCCACATGTAAAGTGAACCCAAACGTTCTTCTTACAGTTTAATCTGATCTTTGATGTAGCTGTAGGCTTAACACTGAGGAATAATTACAAAAGAATTATTGTACTTTTTATGAAATATTAAACTTACAATTTATCTTCTAATATCTACTCCAAAGACTACTTGACAGGAATAAATAAATGAGAGCTTCTTGGCAAGAAAAGCTGTGATTTATGAAATACTTTATTCATTCATATTCTTAAGTATTTTCTTGAGAATACCACTAACATCTGGTTCCACGCAGATTATCCAAACATTCTGCTTATACTCAATTAGAAAATTCTATCAATAATAATGTAAAATAAATTACCTAGCTTCTCTTCCTGGAGCATAGATTTCAATGTTCGTCAGAGCAAGTGTGTGTACTAACAGCACTGGAGTGTTTTTCATTAAGCCCTAAAGTCAATTAAGCTACGAATTGGAACAATCATTCCTCCTTTGCAAAGTATTGATATTTTTTCATGGCTGCTTTCAGGCCTTTTCACTCCTCAAGGAGAGATTTATGTTTGACAATTTCTTTCTGATTAAAATGAATCATAACTCTGGAATTCCAATTTCCTCTTTTCTGAGCAAGAAATTATCAAACAGTTTTAAATTGATATTGAATGTCATCGTGCATGAACAACACTCATTTCCAAGATATCAAATCTAAAGCTGTACTCATCTCTCTTTATCTGCAGCTTTTACATCCTTTCTCTTCATATACACGTGTATGTACATAAAACATTATATCGTATCAATATAATCAACTATACCTCTCTATAAAAATTATATGAGACAGTCTAGCTCGGCCAGTCCCAATAAAACTGGTCACAACACTTTACAGAAGGCAATTACCCCCTACTCACAGAAATCGCTAAATTCTGCTGTAGTTTAGAAAGAAAACAACTGGAATACTGCAGGTTGCAAACAAACATCACTTATTTAAAGCAATTAGCAAGTTTATGTGGGTAATCCCTACTCCAATGGCTCAAACTCTGTAAAACGGCTCTTAAGATATAAATTGGTAAAAGCAAAGCTTGCTAGATTTGTACCCAACAGCAGATAAAAATCCATTTGAATTTGTTTTGTTAACATAATGGCAGCTAATTTGAAAAATCTTATTTTCTCCCATTATTCCTCCTGTTTTCCCTAAATCATAACGACTAGATTTTTTCAAGCCATTCAGCTGTCCCATTTTCTCTTTATAAATGATTTCCAGTTTTCACTAAAAGCAGACTGAAAATGGGGAGGGTTGCCTAACAATTTATTTCAAAGTATAACAGGCCCAGAGAAGAGCTGCCTTTCTGCAAATACTCCTTCCATGGCATTGCAGACAAGGATCTCAAATGAACTCGCTAAGGGAGCAAGCTGCATGGTTTTCTGAAGTACCATTACACAGGCTGCATGGAAAATGAACTGGGAGCAGCCCCAACGAGTGGGTGCTGGGAGATGAGAAGTTCGATCTGAGCCAGCAATGAGCACTCGCAGCAGAGAAAGCCAACCGTATCCTGGGCTGCATCCAGAGCAGTGGGACCAGCAGGTGAGGGAGGTGATTCTGATCCTCTGCTCTGCTCTGGTGAGACCCCACCTGGAGCCCTGTGTCCAGTTCTGGAGTCCTCTCACAGGAAGGACAGGGATCTGTTGGAGCGATCCGAGTGCTGGAGCACCTCCTCTACGAGGACAGGCTGAGAGAGTTGGGGTTGTTCAGCCTGGAGAAGAGAAGGCTCTGGGGAGACCTTAGAGCAGCCTCCCAGCACTGAAAGGGGCTCCAGGAAAGCTGGGGAGGGGCTCTGGATCAGGGAGTGCAGGGACAGGACATGGGGGAATAGTTTTGAGCTGCAAGAGGGGAGACTGAGATGAGATCTTAGGGAGAAATGTTTTGCTGTGAGGATGGGGAGGCCCTGGCCCAGGTTGCCCAGAGCAGTGGTGGCTGCCCCATCCCTGAAGGTGTTCAAGGCCAGGTTGAATGGGGCTTTGAGACCCCTGATCTAGTGGGAAGTGTCCCTGCCCATGGCAGGGGGTGGCACTGAAGGGGCTACGAGGTCCAACCCAACCCATTCCATGATTCTTCTTATTTTTAAATGTCGCATTACAGTTTTCTGTTGTGGTGGTGGGTGGTCTGGGGTTTTGGTTTTCTGTTTCAGAATCACATTTTTTTCCATACATATTTCAGGCTACAGACCATCATTTAGGTAACTGCATCAAAACTTGAAGCAGTATCAGTTCCTTCTTTATATGTTTTTAATTATTTTATCTTCTTACAAAACAAGCAGAACACTTCTCCGTGTCAGGCAATGAAAAGAATGACAAAGGACTGTTCTGTGTCAGACCTTTACACCCCGATCACTAAAGCACACTTGTTCCACGGGAAAGCCAGTGCAGGCTCTACTCGATTTTTGGCAATATACATGCTGTTATCAAAATACCAATTTTATTACCAACACGATGCATTTATGGCATGTAAACACAGAAAAATTCAATTTGGCAAAGATCTTACGAGTTACAAAAGTATAGTTGTTATAGTTTGAGTTAAACTGGGGTCTGTTTCCTGACTCTGGCTCGGCCCAGCCTAAGTAACTCCATTTTCTGAAAGCCAACTGCGTGTTTTTCAGACAGTTCCTCTCTAGAAGCGATAACACAGTGCATTGGGATGCAGAAAGACCAATGTTTATATTTATTCCTCCAGTAACGAAAGCCACCTCAAGCTGGGGAAAAAGGCTGCACCTTCAGGGAGTGTTGGACAGATGACCATCAGAGTATCCCATCCCATATACGTTGTACTCAGTATAAAATTGAGAGATCACAAGGGTCTCTCTCTCTCCTGTGATGGCCAACATCCAGTGAGGACCTCGTTTGTCTGATTGCTCCTGATTCCAGATCCATGTGTTCCTGAATCCAATTCCTGTGTACAGCCCCCTCCTGGCCACGGACCCACTCCCTCTTGTCTGCGCTACAGCATTTGTGGTGACACACAGTCAGCGAGGCATGGGGGCGCAATCTCAGGTATTTGTACATACTTCATTACTTTCTAATTATTTTCATCATCATTATTATTATTACCATTTCATTAAAGCTGTAGTTTTAGTTTCCAATCTGCAAACCTTTTTCCTCTCATTTTCCTTTCCCCTTCCCCTGGGGTGGGGGGGTGGAATCTAGGAGCTCAACTGCACAATTTTATCTGCCAAAATGAACCGGGTCAGGGCTAAACCATGACAATAGTTTATGCAAATGCAACAAATTGGGTCTGGAGATACAGTCAAAGAGTAGGCATTTATTGGCCAAACTTCCCCCCACAAAATCCTGGGGGAAGCCAGCATTTACACTGCCATCCAGAGATCTAATCCCATAATTTCCAACCTTAAACAAGCAGGCAGCACTGCTGTTGCAAAACCCACTTTACCCGAGTAACGAGGCCACAGGCTTTGCAAGGCTGTATCCTGAACAGCTACTGTTTTACAATCTGGTTCCAAACTGAAAAGCAAACCAATGTCATTTTGATAATTTTGCTTTCCTTAGGAATGAGGGAGACAAAACGCTGTGGATGCTTTGAAGTTCTGCACAGCAGGAGAGTTGCAGCTTTCTATTGGGATTCATCTGAACCATATGCAGAAGTTGTTAGCATTTTTCTTAAACTCTTGAATTTTAGAGTTTTTTATTAACAACTGCCTGCTCTGTAGTGACACCTATAAGCAAAATATTAATATTTGATATCAATATTTTAATATTAGTATCAATCAAATTAATCTTTGTCTCCTTGCTTTCAGTAACTGACGTTGGGGCAGGTTTTTCTGTTTGTTTTCCTCAAGACTGCTAACAATTTGATGTAAATTTCAAGCATCTTGTAATTCATCAACTAATTCTCTCCTGGTTACACACTCCAAGTAATTAAAGTTCAGTAATAACTTATTCTTTCTGCTCCAGCACCTGCATTTCATTTGTTTATTTTCCCAGAGTCATAAATCTGAGGGACTGTCAAAGTGCCATAATATTAGTGCAATAATCAAAGTTAATTAGTCCTTCTCAATAAACAACAACAAAGCCATTACAGAGATGCATTGAAGGTTTTCCAGCTACCCAGCTTACAGATGAGATTCTTTTCTGAACAATTAGAATTTGAAAACAGTTAGTAAATAAACATAGAGTTTCTGAAGGTATTTGACCTTCAGTTATCTTCATTCAATTAACAAGTCATTAACTTTGAGTGAGATAATATAGGTATTAAGACAAGTACTCCTGAACTCCCACTGCCTTCCAAGTGCTCAGAGATGCACTCTCAGAATTAAGTGTAATGGGATGTTTCTAAAATAAACTCAGCACTGTGTAATTTTAGCAACATCCAAAGCTGTATTTAGCTGGACTGAGGATACTGACTTCACAAGACAGAATATCTCACGAAATCCAGTTCTACTGAAAGAGAACGGAAGGATAAACCTTTAAGCAACACATGCTATGCATGCCCCTGCTGGAATTCTCTTGGGAATTCCATGCTATTGAAATAAGAACCAAGGAAAGCTTTAGTGTGAAGTAGTGAAGGCAGAAAGGAAGATATCTTTCCTTCTCAGTCCTTTACTTTAAACCATTAATATTGCCTGGGTGAAAGAAAAAGGCCTAAAGCCAAAGCTTGTTTCTTGAAGAAACCTTTGGTTTAACAACATTATAAGTAGCACTTATTCAGAAATACTTACTTGTAAATATACACTGCTTGGTTTGCGCTAATAAACGCTGTAGTTACCTGTAGACTACTTTTGTGTAAATATTAACACTACTGAGTGCTCTCCCCTATCATCTGGGAGCAGCTGAAACATCTTAGGAGCTTGGAAAATAAAACTAAAACTCTCATCACTAATTTTAGCAGGAAAGAAAGAAAATTCTGAGAATCTGACCACGCAGTTTACGATTCAAGTACAGGGTACAGGACTGTGGCAACACATTATCTCCTGCACTCACAGTCAGCTCAGAAAACACTCACCTGCAATCCTTACCAGCAAGTAAATGATTATGGGAGGAATAAATTGACAACACTGAATAAATTTTAATAAGGGTCTTAAAGGAATTAAAAAAAAAAAACGTGTAGGAGGAAGTTAGGAGTCCAAGAGAAACATGGGAACAGACAGGACTGAGAAGCTCAGATTTGCTCAGAAAAAATGGAAGAAAAATGAAAAGAAGAAGGAAGAACCAGGAACCCAACAGCAGTGCTGTTGGGCAGCCGGGGAAGCAAAGAAAAGAAGGGAAATATCCTTGGGTTTGAAAAGCATAAGAATCATCCTCTGAAAACTTTGGTTCTGGAAATGTCCCATCCTGTGAACTCAGAAAGATGCCTCAGGGGTTCTTCCAAACACTGTCACACTTAGAAAGCATCCGTACGCACCATTGCTCAGCCTTGCAGTCCAGTACCATCCCATGGATGGGAAGATCTCCATCGCTGATATGCCAGGGCTGAACAGGGTGTTACAAACTAAGGCAAACGGCGCTTTCCTTAGATTCTCACATGGCAAAGCAGTATCTATCATAACTGCTTGTACTGCACAAAAGGCTTCACGTCTTGAAAAACACAGTTTAGTGTTGGACACCATACACTGACTTACCCACTCCTCAAGAATGTGCTGTATGGCCTCAGTGCCTCGTGACTGATTTCTGCAGGCCAGGATGACATACGCCCCATGCAGCGCAAGAGACTTGGCCGTTTCAAAACCTAGGATAAAACATTTTCCTAATCAGAAATAGATCTCAGTAACAAAACAGAGCTATAAAATTACCTGTGAAGGTGAGCCACATGCTCCAGTACACTGAGGCTACCTGAGGTCTGACTTGCCTGTCCGATAGCCACCTGGACCCAGCTCTTAAGAACATTGATGAAATAAGGAAAGCACCTCAATTTGAGCACGTCTACAAGACTGTATATTGTTTGTGCAAAATAGGGCTGTGAACTTCAAAAAGCAGATTCAATGTCTCTCCACTGGGGTCGTCAGCTGTTAGGAGAGCAGGAGTGCACCTACTCCTGGCTTGTCTGACTGCGCGGAATGGGCCACAGGACCAGACTGCAGAGCTGTGATGCCTGACAACATCAAACTGGAAGTGAGAGAGTACTGTAAAACCGAGTTCTGGGCTCTTTAGAGTCACAGGTAGCCTTGATTCACCTACCTGAGGACCACCTATGGCAGGGGGGGTCATCCAGTGCGATGTGTGAGTGAATAAAAAAAAAAAAAATTACATGGAGATAAATCCTCTTTCCGGTCCAAACACCAGCCCACCTGCGCCACAATGCTGCACAGCACAGGGGAGCAGAGAGCCATCCAAACGTTAAACTATTCCCAAAGGTGGCTGCCAAACTCATGCCTAGCAAAGAGCACGGCCAGCAGGAGCAGGGAGGTGATTGTGCCCGTGCTCAGCGCTGGTGAGGCTGCACCTCAAGTGCTGGGGTCAGTTTTGGGCCCCTCACTCCAAGAAGGACATTGAGGGGCTGGAGCACGTCCAGAGAAGGCAATGAGGCTGGGGAGGGGCTGGAGAACAAGCCCTGTGAGGAGAGACTGAGGGAACTGGGGTTGTTTAGCCAGGAGAAGAGGAGGCTGAGGGGAGACCTCATCCCTGTCTACAACTGCCTGAAAGGAGGCTGTGACGGGCTGGGCTCTGCTCACAAGTGACAGCGATAGGACGAGAGGAAATGGCCACAAGTTGTGCCAGGGGAGGTTTAGACTGGACACTAGGGAGAATTTCTTCACTGAAATAGTGGTCAGGGATTGGCACAGCTGCCCAGGGATGTGGTGGAGTCACCATCCCTGGAGGGGTTTAAAGGACGAGTAGATGTCCTCAGGGACAGGGTTTAGTGGGGAGACAGGCACGGTTGGACCCAATGATCTCAGAGGTCTCTTCCAACTTGATGATTCTATGACAGTTCACACTGTGCTGCAATTAAAAGTGCAACGTGAATCTGTATCCCCAAGGTTTTTTCTTTCAGCCACAGAACAAGACTTCACAGTGCATTTCTGAATCACCGCACACGACATTTTCTTCCAGTACTGTGAATCATTTCTTCCCCATTCTCAATTTGGACACTTCATTTCTCCTTTCTAAAAGGCAACTGCAGATTTCAGGTTCATTTCAGTCTGTTAATTTGGGACTGTACTGCAATCAGTTCAAATTATAAAACTGCTTACCAAGAGCTGCAACTCTTTCCACCTTGACATCATCTCCAAGCTTTGTAAGCGCACTCTGTGTCACTGTCCAATTCATTAATGGAATGCTGCACAGAAGTTGGACTGAGGTAAACTTAATCTAATGGGGAAAAAATCTGCAACACTTCACACCAGGACACGAGTTCCTGGGAGTGCAGAATGCCTATGAAGTGCAGAGAACTGAGACCGAAACTGCGTTTCTACTGGGGTGAGCTACTACGTATCGGTGATAGAGTCAGTAGCACCACTGGGTGCTCACCTCCACAGAGAACTTCACAATGACAGCAATTCCCATTGAACTGAGACACAAAATAGAGCTCAACAGGTTCCCATGAGGCAAGCTTACTCCAGAAAATGAGGAGTCAAACTGAAAAGCCCAGCCATTTGAGTGTGGGAAGAAGTCAAAGAGAAGAGGTATTTGTTTTAGCTTTATGACATTTAAAGCATGCTCACGTTTTCCTTTTAAAAACTGTTTACCATTAAGATGGGCTGTCTCACTTCCCAAACACCCCGGAGCAACAATCAGCTCCAGCACAAGACACAACTCACATTACAGAAACAACAGTCACCAAGACAAATTTATACCATTTTCTGCAATTACACGCTTACAGCATTTAAGTCCAAGCAATTTTCTTGCATCTCTTTTAAAGCCATTCATTGTACCAAGCAACTTTAATTACCTGGATAATTCCTTGTACGCACATGAAATCAGCTGCAGCACACACAGAGATTTTCCCTGCTCCTAATGCCACTTTAAGTGTACTTAACCGGAGATTTTCATGTACCTAATGTAAGACATGTCGTACCAGAGTGCTGTAAGCAAGCAGTACGCTTCTTGTTGTGAACAAAACCCTACTTTTTTCAGCGTCCCATAATATTAAAAACTCACTGGAATGCCTGAGAATACAGGTTTTCTACTGCTACACACAGCTCTTGAGCTGAGGGCCAAGCATGGTGATCTTTCGCTAACTCTAACCCCTCCACACTGTGCAAAATAACAGATTCCATACCATTCCCTGATGCAGTTGATAACTTGATTCTCATTATCAACTAAAAAGATTCAAAGTAACCAAGTTACATGCTGCAAATTTCGTTAATTTTAATACCGCTTTCATTTTTCACTGCAAACCCACAGGTGAGTGTTAAACACTTGTCTTATGACGTACACGTGCTTCTCCAGGCTACAAAAAGGATGATTCTTCATGCTTAGAAGGAGAAGTTCTGAATCTTTCCATGAAGTTATGGGCTTCAAAAAAGCCTCTTTGCAGTGGGTTTTTTTAAGCAGCGGTCCATCCATTCAAAATACTGTTACAGGTCGAATGCTGATGTCTCTCCCCATCGTACTTCAAACTACTGACTCATTTGTGAAAACACTTGCACTGTATTTAAGACAGCGAGATTTATGCCAGAAAGAGAAAACAAATCCAGGTACCCCAAAACTCAGAGGTTTTGATTCACAGAATCATGGAATGGTTTGGGTGGAAGGGAACTCAAAGCCCATCCAGCGCCACCCCCTGCCATGAGCAATGACACCTCCCATTGGATCAGGGGTTCGAAGCCCCATCCAACCTGGCCTGGAACACCTCCAGGGATGGGGCAGCCACCACTGCTCTGGGCAACCTGGGCCAGGGCCTCCCCACCCTCACAGCAAAACATTTCTCTCTAAGATCTCAATCTCCCCTCTTTCAGTTCAAAACCCATCCCCCTCATCCTGTCCCTGCACTCCCTGATGAAGAGCCCCTCCCCAGCTTTCCTGGAGCCCCTTTCAGTGCTGGGAGGCTGCTCTAAGGTCTCCCCAGAGCCTTCTCTTCTCCAGGCTGAACAACTCCAACTGTCCCAGCCTGGCCTCATACAGGAGGTGCTCAGGTCACCTTTGTGGCCTCCTCTGGACCCACTCCAACAGATCCCTGCCCTACCTGTGCTGAGGGCTCCAGAACTGAATGCAGGGCTTTAGGTGAGGTCTCACCACCAGAGTGGAGCAGTGGGGGAGAATCCCCTCCCTTGCCCTGCTGCTCCCACTGCTCTGGATGCAGCCCAGGATGTGATTCAACTAATGGATTACTGACTATACGTAGCGATTGTACGTAACTACTACTACTTGGTCTTTCTGCAGCATTTTTAGATAGGTCCTTAAAACAAATCTTTATAGACCTGAAAGTCCTCATTAAGCAGTAAAATTAAAAGAAAACTAAGCAGGAAGTGGGAAGAGTATAGCTTCTAACAGAGACACCTGAAGCAGGAGTTTGGAAGCAGCTCAGCATTCGAGTCCGTTTATGGCTTTAGCTTTTTGTTTCTCCTGCACCAATGAAGGCTCCCTCCCTCCCCTGTGGCACACCGCTACAACAGGTGGGGAGAACCTCCAACACAGTGAAGAGCTTTTATTCTTTTAACAGAAGTGTGTGATAAACTCAGTTCGCCAACATTTGCCTTTCAGCAAAGCACAGCCAGGTTTCCAAAATACCATAAATTTTAGAATCTCAGCCTAGCAGGGGGATTGAGCATTTAAACTACAAAACTACTTAAACTCCAAGATTCTTGACTATCTATAAAAACGACATTGAATCAAAATCCACACGGAATGTAGTTTCATGCATCAAACTTAAGCCACAAATATCAGAAATGGCCAAACAACAGTAAAAGCTAAAAAAACCAAAAAAACAACACCCCCAAACCCAGCAATCATAGTAGGGTTAAACATAAAGACAAATGTAAATAACTCTGTTAAGGACCTGCATGATTACGGAACCAGAACAACCTTAACTCTACCCACAAAAGCCACTCTGTGGACTTCAAAAGTACCAACCATTTCTTTAAAACTCCAGTTAACCTGCGCCTGCAGCCGAGTCCAGAAGAAACCCCCCCCCCTCCCTGGAGTAAGCACAGCAAGATTAAGAGAGTGCCCTGAGAGTTCTGTGACCCTGGAAGTGAAAAGCTCCACCCTGTGGGTGTTACGTACCCCTGGCCTTTCAGGCACAGGTGGATTCCTGACGGAGTGCAGAGCAGTAGAAACCCACCCAGATTTTGCAATCATGAACATATCCCATCACTAGAAATGTGTATTACATTCAAAGCGTTCAAATTTTTCTCTTCCCCCACTGCATTGTTCTCCAGTTTTCATGCTGTTTTCCAAACTGCAGCAAACACCTCTCAGGTTCTCAGACAGACAAACAGATGCCCCATTCACAGAGTTAATTTTCAGAACAGATCTGGGTTTTTTTAAAAATAAACAGTATGTGAAAAAAAAATTTACTTTATGGTATTACAACATTGCAAGTAAAAATCCAACTTCCAGTGAACAGGAAGATTTCTATTTGTACAATTTGGTTCTTCTAGGGAAGGATCAATAATTTCGTATCACCTTCATAAAGTAAAACTAAGTTTTTTAAATGAATTCCGCAACCCAGAAAATATAAAGCGTTAATTAAAACGTTCTTGGCACTAGATAAAATGCTTTCTGGCCAAGTGCAGTAGAGCCACTGGCTCAGGAGTTTGCATTTCAACGCTGGCAGTGTACAACCCATCTGAGTTAAGAGAGCTCCATCCTCCAGGCAGAAGCGATACAAAACAGAACGGAAAAAGAAGGATGCTGGTTTGGTTTCTTGGGGTTTTGGTCTCCTTGTTCTGAACGCTTTCCAGGAAAAAAATAAACAACTTCTCACACTTGCTCATGAATCACAGGCCAATATTTAGCACCTGAATGTTACTTTGGTTTAAGACCTCTGGAAGAAGAGCTGCATTCCCACTGTTTGGCCAGCACAATACACAGCCAACATTTCACCTGGAGAGCCCAGAGCCAGCAAGGCCTTGGCAGCTTTACAACATCACACAGACAGGACGCTCTGTCTGCATCTTCTTACACTCCTGACATTCTGATAATGCACAATTTCTACTCAACCGTCAGAAAGTTCCTCTTCAACAGCTGATCATCATCCAAATAATACTTGATTTTACTTTTTTTAATGCAGAAGGAACCAAAGCATCACACAAACATTTTTCCAGGTAGAACATAACTCTCTACAAATACCCTTCGCTGGGAAAACAAAACTGTACATTTTGCCCAGACTTGAGTTTTAGCTAAAAAGGAAGGAAATGACAAAAATCTTAAGGGCAGGCACAACAGACAACACTAATACTTCTTCTTTTTAAATGCAACATGTAATAAACCTAAGATCAGGGACTGCAGGGATAGGTCAAGAGGGAACAGTTTTAAGCTGAAAGAGAGGAGATTGAGATGAGAAATTAGGAAGAAATATTTTCCTGTGAGGGTAGGGAGGCCCTGGCCCAGGTTGCCCAGGGTGGCTGCCCCATCCCTGGAGGTGTTCAAGGCCAGGCTGGATGGGGCTTGGAGCCCCCTGATCCAGTGGGAGGTGTCCCTGTCCATGGCAGGGTGTTGGAATTGGATGAGATTTAAGGTCCTTTTGAGTCCAAACCATTCTATGATTTTGTGATTTACTACAGAGAAGTTGTGAAAAGGTTAAACACTCAAGAACTTGCAACAGATTCTCTGATACCAAGCACTGCACCTCAGCAAAAACACTGAGTACTTTTGATTTTGGGGACCCAAAAGAACTGCCTATAAATGGAGAGAGATTGTCTCCTAAACATTACTAGATTTATTCCAGCTTAGAAGACCAAAATACTACTGACTGAATCAGATCTTATTCGACACTCCCTCAGTAAAGTAGTAAAGCTGACTTAAACGCGCCAGCGATAAAGCAATGACGAACTCAGAGCTACATAGGCTTTCTTTCAGGTTGAAATATTGCAATAGTGATGCACAATTTAGGGAAGGATCTTCAGCAACTAAGATCAACCTGGCTTGTGCTCATGGTTTAAGGGTACAACATGCAACAGACTTTTCATATGGAGTCATGGCAGCCATAGGAAAACATCACTCCACTGACTCACTTAAACTTTCCAGAGCCCAAAAAGCACCGTGCATTACCTATCAGGATTGCTCAGCCACAATCACTCTGCTTCAATACTGATAGTTAACATAAAATCTTCGAGGCACATCATTCAGGTTGTTCCAAATGCAAGCTTTCAAGCAAATAAACACAAAGATATTTTAAGAGACTAAATTTAAAATGGGTAATTTACATGAAATTTACATGCTGCCTTTGTTTCTCTGTTTGCGGGCACATCGTAATGACACATACTGATATTTTTCATTGATCTTATATGAAAGATACATCCTGCCTCGCTCTTTGTGTGTAAATTGGACTAATGTGCTCTTCTTGGAGCCAGGAACCACAGAAAAAGCCAACCAAAATGAAACAGGATGCCTAACGCTTTGGTTCTGTTTTCCATCCAACCAACTTAACCACCTGCAGTCATTACCCACCGCACTTCTGTGCGATATGCTGTTCAGGGCAAGAAAAATTATTTTTAAGAATAAGTGCATTGCCATTCACTGGCAAAATTGAAAATATTTTGTTTCCTGAAGGGACTACAAACAAAACAAATACGATAAAACATCCTTAAATCAATGGCTTTGTAACGATCTGACTCCTGCAAGAAATTAGAAATGTGTCATTTGAGGCAAAGAAAGCTGAACTCACAACTAGAGATGCTACAAGCAAACTAAAACATGGCACAGTGTCAGGCATACTCATTACAAACACACTGCAGCCAAGAGCCACAAAGCTGCCATCAATTTGGTATCTTCTCCAGCTGTGCTGTCCTAAGTTCCCCACCAAATCAGGGGCAGTTCTACCAGACACAAACTGGACTTCCATCCTGTCAAAACCCAACCCCTTCAATTTTCTCGGCTACCCAAAGACACAGCAGATTTCAACCCACACTTTCCATCCTTCATGTTGTAGAGGTGCTATATCCAACAACAATATTGTAACAAAGGTCACAGTTCCAATTGGCACGAACCCTATTGTGAGATGCAGCACATTAGAGCCAAGCGTATGTGCCATGGTAAGACCTTGTTTGAGTAGTGTAAAGGTAATTCCCACCACCCATTAAATGTCTGCCCCTAAAACACATGGAGATGGTTACATTGGAAACCTGTGGGTGTAAAACAAGTCAGATATTCTTAAAGAAGCTTAAATAAAACATAGGAGGGACAGAACCAAATTCAAAATTTAATCCCAGATCATCCCAATCAAGATTATTTTTCAGGTGCCAAGTCATGCAAACACAAACAGGTCCTGTTGGGTGCTGAACAGAGAAGCAGTGGCAAGGGATCACAGAGAATGGAAGGGGAATGGGCGCTAAGAACTGAATTGTCAGCACAATTAGAGTTTTAGCTTTCACACCTACTCCTTGAATTAGATCTACACCAGCGACCAAAAACCCCAGTCAAAGAGAATTCAAACATTTATCTTCCATTTCAGCTAACCCTAAAGCTCTGTTTCTATAATATACACTCCTTCAAGAGTTTAGTCTCACCCTTCACAATTCATCTTGCCTTTCCTCATCTATTAAATGATAGGATCATGATCCTACCAAATCCCACACAAGTTTTCCTGAATATATTTTTCCACTGCATTGTACCAGCCTTATGGACACCGTCCGGGCGGAATTTACCCAGTACTAAAACCAGCTGCAGAAATAATGCAACTGGTCCTGTCTCAGCAGCGCATCTGCAACTGAAGATTACCGTGTTCAGAACTTTTATTCTCAGTGTTCCTTCAAGCATAAAATAAATCCATGTTCTCTTTTGATTGTCTTTGAAACCGACAGCGTGGCTTATTGCGAGCGAGTCAGCCAGTTCTCCTAACACAAATCAATTATTGTAGTTTAAAAATATACATAAAGCCAACTGCTAAATTCTGATAATTTAATGTTTAAGGAGAATTTATTAGATTTTATTTTTCTGTTTGCACGTAATTTTTTTCCTTTGTAACAGATAACATATGATGGGGGAAGACAGGCATCTGAATACACAACAACTCAGCACAAAAACTTCACATTTTCTAGACAAAAATAACCTTTCCATCTGAAAATGCATCTATATGTATTATTACCAAGTCATTTTAAAAGAAGCCTGAGCTAGCAACTTCGTTTCAAAATGAGCAAAACTCATTTTAGTGTGACTTGTGTTCCTAATTTTAGTAAAAAACCTGCATTACTCCTTTCAGAATTACATATGTTTGTATTGATAAGGGATAAAAATTATTTTCTTAGACTAGAGTCATGTTAATACACTGCTATTTTTAATGCAAAATAAACACTTCCAAGATAAACATTTAACTTAAATCTAGAATAGCAGAAAAGGATAAACCTGTCAGCATCAAACCAACACCTCTGTGAACTTCAGACGGGATCTGAGCAGTCCAATACACCACAGCATTTAGAGTACACTGCTTCCTGGTAAATCACCACTCCTGAAAGCTGAGTCACTACGGGATAAGAGACCTTTTTTTGTTTATTTCTTTAAATCAAGCCAGTCTGTTTGTAAGCAGCATGACTTGAATACATTAAGGAAATAAGTAGCACTATTTTTGTGCATGTTGTCGCTCCATTGCTGTTGTACAGTGACTCCAAGGTAAGCTGAAGTAAAGCAGTGCCCACAGAACTCCCAGCAGTGACACACAGAAATCACTGCAGATTTACCCAACAGCAGCAGCAGCAAGTACCAGAGGCCACTGATGGAGACTCAGCTTCCAACTAGCCCACCCCGGAAGGGTTTGTGTCCTGGAGAAGAGCCAGCATAAGAGCACTCATAACTGTTTATTAAAAAGTCTGATCAGATATTCAGTATCAACAAGGTTTTGAAAGCTGCGTTCAAGGGTACAATTTTTTCAACTCATCTCCAAAACTTTGGAGGGTTTTGTCCCTTATTGTTGCTGGTTTTAACAAACCTTCTCAGACAAACTTACTCAAGTGACCAAACAAAGCCCAGAGAATATAAAATTTATCCTTGACTGTCTCTCTTGGGTTGTTTGTTTGTTTTAAATCAGGTATCTGTTTAAAGAAAATAAAACTATTCCAAATTCAGAGAAATGGGGTTGGCAAACTTTCCTTCCCCAAAGCTGCTCTTTACATCAGCTTCAGGCAACACAACAGCTTTTCCACTGAAGGAAAAATGAAGAGTAAAGTCAGAAGTTGCCTGGTTTCTTTTCAACTCCATTTCTGTTTTTCTGAAAGCCAACAGTACCACAGGGTTCTATGCTGCTGAGCTGAGCCCTAATTAAACAGAACAAAAAGAATTAGTTGTATGTTTTGAATCTCCTTTTGGCAAGTAAAAGAGTGTAATGTTAATAATGAAGTAAATTTAATAAAGAGGGATACTTCATCCAAGGCAAAGTGATTAAAAGACACTGTGCTGTCAGCTAAAGCGCTGGACCTCCAAACTTTAATCCGTCAGTTATTTCAGGAGAAATACTCAGTGTTATGTAAAGACACAGAAAAAGTACTACAACATAAACCGGACCAAACTTCCTCCTAAAACAAACTTGATATTTATTTACATCAGTTACATAAACAGTGGAAGATTTTAAAATGTATACTAGAAATTAATTTACAGATTAATAATATAACAAGGTTCTGTCCTAAACAGCTCACAATTTAGGTTACGAAAAAGATGTCTTAGAGAATCAAACATACACAGTGAGGTCCTGTTCCAAAGGGTTCTCAGTCTCTCACGGGGGAAAGGAATAGCTGAGCAGACCAAAAATTAAACCATCATGACTCCATTTCTGGCAGTTGCTACCCACCGCTCTCTCTGGGCAACACGAGATAAGACAGTTTGTTTATTTAGGCAGCAGAAGGAGATTTCATGTTCTTTCCAGTGCAAGCACAAACACAGCAGTAGGAGACAGCTAGTAAAGGGCGAGGTAAAAAGGCACGGAGGTCTGGGAATTCACACAGTCCTGAGTTACCTCCTTAAGCTCTAGTTTTTCTGGATTAGATGGGTACCCAAGGTTCAATACTTGCAAACCTTTTGAGTGTGCTTTAAACTACGAAGGAAAGAGGGAGATGGGAAGCTGTTATGTAACTCAAATGATCCATCATGTGGTTCCAACATACAAAGTAAGGCAGGAGATGGAGGTCTGAAACAAAAGATGGAGAATAAGAAGAGTATTAACAAAAAGGGTCTATATACAAAAGCAAGAAGAATGGAAAACAAGCAAGAATTAGAAGTCATTAAATTATAACATACGGCCATGAGCAAAACAATCAAAGACCTCTTTGCTGCACTTTCAAAAAGGCCACAGATAAGACACTGTGTGCCTTCTCACATCAAAATTAATGAATACTTGTTTAGATAACACTTCAGGTGTACCTGCTAGCAGCCGGAATGCCAACCACTCACCCAACAGCTCAGGCACAGCAGCCTTCTAAATCAAATGACCACTTACAGTTGCACATTCTGTACCAATTTTTTTTCATCTTCCAAGAAGTTTGACCTTGCCAGGTTGGGGAAGGGGGTGTTAAATCCAAAACTACACATGCCTACAGCACTTCACATCTGTAAGACAGGAAAAACTGCCAGGTGAATAAGCATACTAAGCATTTTCTAAAGCCTACTGGGTTTGTGACAATACCGTACTCTGAAATTTGGAGTCACAACTTGCACTGTTACTGTGAGTTAGATAGAAAGCATTGTACCAGTAGCCAGAACCTAGTGCTGAATACTTCACCCAAATCATACAGAGATCATGTTCAGTCTGCCCTGCTCACTACAAGTTCCCCAGCTAAACGACCAAACTCAAGTTTGTGTGTACAAAGTCTGGTAAGTGATATTTATTCATCAAGTTACATCACACACCATTATGAAGCGTATCTCTGCCTTTCAGTCTAGATACATAACTCTTTATTTTACAAGAGACAAGTGTTTAAAGCACCAGACACAAAGAATGGAATCAGGAAGCTACGTGTCTATTCCTTTGCCCACAGATGAGACCCAGACAGAGAAAGATACCTTCTCACAGGTCACAATCTTCATTCACTCAGGATGCCAAAAGTGTGCTGCCAAGTAGGTCAGGCACATTTTTATGTACTTCTCATTGCATAGCTTCATAAGACATAAAATAGACCAAATTTCCCTTCACAGGTAGAAGTCCAGCAACAAGACTCAGATTCACACCTCTCACTGCCTGCAACTGGATACAGACCCAAAGAAACAGAGTGCTTTGCCAAAACGCTTTCTTTACTCACTTCTAGTTGCCATATTTTCTACTCTTAATAGATCTTAATTACTCCTTCTGCTAAAGAATCAGAACAGCTTTCAGAGGAGCACTCATCTTATCCTGCAACAGAACAACCCAACTCCCTCTTCAAACTGGAATACAGACATGGACATGATCTGTAAATGTAGGTCATTTACTGCAGCCATAGGTTGCTCCAGATGTAAAAAACTAATCACACATTTCTCAATCTTGGTAGCATAATTAATGTCTGTAACGCAGAAATGTAGAGAAGCAAGAAATGCCGCTCACACACTCGCCAATGCCAAAAGAGGAACATAAACAGAACCTCTCTGTTTCTGGATCCCTGAATATACAATACAATAGTGTTTTTCTATGATTTGGTTGTGTTAGAGGGTAATTTGAAATGTTCCTCACAAACTTTTAAACAAACTGTGACTTTTTGCACAAAGGCAGTTTTTTGACTAATCACCATAAGAGGAAAACACCTCACAGGTTTTATGAATTTGAGTTGAGATATAAAAAATAAAGGAAATCCAATTACAGAATATGCTGATAAAGCTGCTTGGATAAAGAATAAATAATGAGGAGGCAACAAACGTACCTTTGACAAAGATAACATCACCAGGAAAAAAGTTAAAAGCCTCTAAGCAACACTCATTTTTCTGAGCCTCAAGTCACAGTGTAGGCAAAAGATTTATTTAAATATAGTCCAAAATGAAGTGCGATAGCTCCTTGCTCACACACATTCATTATTATCAAAGTATGATAACAACTAGAAAACCTAATTTCACTTGGGTTTTAACATAAAGGGGACACTATGTAACAACAGGAACTTCAAAACAGTGACCAAGGTAACTATGTAGAATCATAGAATCATCTGGTTGGAAAAAACTTTGAGTTCATCAAGTCCAACTGTACCTATCCACTACTAAACCATGTCCTTAAGAAGCTCACGAACCTGTCTTTTAAACAACACCTTCAGGGATGGTGACTCCACCACCTCCCTAGGCAGTCTGTTCCACCCTTTCAGTGAAGAAATTTTTCCTAATATCTAATCTAAAGCTCCTCTGGTGCAACTTGTGGCGACCATTACATCTTGTCCTGTCACTTGTCTCTTGCAAGAAGAGCCCAGCACCCACCCCGTCACAGCCTCCTTTCAGGCAGTTGTAGACAAGGATGAGGTCTCCCCTCAGTCTCCTCTTCTCTAAGCTAAACAACCCCAGCTCCCTCAGTGTCTCCTCATAGGACTTGTTCTCCAGTCCCTCACCACCCTCGTTGCCCTTCTCTGCACGCGCTCCAGCCCCTCAATGTCCTTCTTGCAGTGAGGGGCCCAAAACTGACCCCAGCACTCGAGGTGCAGCCTCATCAGTGCTGAGCACAGGGGCACAATCACCTCCCTGCTCCTGCTGGCCATGCTGGGTCTCATACAGGCCAAGATGCCATTGGCCCTCTTGGCCACCTGGGCCACTGCTGGCTCATGTTCAGCCAGTGGTCAATCAACACCCCCCAGGTCCTTCTGACAGGAAGCGTAAAGCATACGATAGTTACGTACTATTCAGATTTCAAGACAGCCTGTTTGTAAGAAGCTTTCTGAAGGAATAGATAAAATTCTAAATGCCACCGTGTAGAAGTGCAGCGAGAAATCAAGACCAGCTAGAGGTTACAGTAACAGAAAAACTGAGGTTATAGAGCCAAGCAGAAGGCTACAAAAATGTGACATATTAAGAAGAAAAGAAAAATGAGAAGTACAGAAAACCCCTTTCACTCGCAGAAGAAAAATAGAAAGAGCAGGAAGGCCTAAGACTTAGTGTGTGGCCAATAACAGAACTAAGAACTGCAAATATAATTAATGAAAAAACCCACATCACTGGAGACAAAAATATATTTGGTTTGATGGTCTTCCCTCAAGAATTACCAACAGAATGTGACATCTAATGTATTTATTTTCCTAAGTCACACACTGTCTTATAGAAAAGTTTGCTTATCAGAGACTAGGAATATAAAATGAATACAAGATCAACAGCTTTCTCACAGCATTATTGCTATTCTCTAATCTAGGTAAAATTCTGGTCTCACTAATTCTGAAGTCAAGCACAAGACTCCTGTCAATCAGGTCAGGATTGCAATGTTTATCTCCCCCGAGCTCTTACCCGTCTCCTCTCACTTCCTTCTTGGTAGGGATTTACTGTTTCAGACTTGAGATTCAAAACCTTATAAACTCTCAACATAATCAAGCAGGAGAAGCTTGAAAGGGACACAAGATACTGAAATTCTTCCTTCTTGTGACCCTACCGCTTAAAGCACAGGTATAAACACTAAGGTTTCTGCTGGCAAGCCAAAACCATCATATCCATTAATGTACGTCTTTATGCTGTAACTAGGGTTAATATATAGAAGATACTGTCACTAGAAAACAGCATACATTCATCAGCCTCTTCTGTCCCCACCATCTAACTAGCATTCCAAAAAAGCACAAATGTATAAACTATTCAAACAGCTCTTGCAACGCAATTTGCTTTCAGAACGCAAAGACGCAAGACGATGTGCAGGGAAAGTTCTGTGCTGCAGTGGAACAGACTGAATCATGCAAAGGGTCTTTTCATCTCTGAACTATGAAATGTGCATAAAACTGAGAAAAACCTTTGTGAAATTAAGTATCTCAAAAGACAGAAAAGCGATTGAGTTACACTGTGGCCCAATGAAAAGTCTTTTTAACTCTTAAATAAGAGACAAGAAATTAAGTACCACATACTCCTGTTCCACAAATGCGTTATTCCCCTGGGAAAGAAGCACCAAAAAGTACCCCACGGTCACACAGCTTCATACCATCCTTTGTGAAAAGATTCTATTATAAGTAGTAATCATAAATAGTAATCATTATTGAACCTTTTAGCCCAGCTGTAATTTCTTACGTGCTACAACAAGTTCCACATGCACTGTGAATTTCAGCCAAGGCTGATGAAGTTCAATAACTCAGCTAACCAACCATGTGCACTGCTCATTACAGAAGTAATAAATAGATTTATCAAAACAGACATGAAAAAGCAGTATGAACATCTGACACCATTTCCAGCTTACTCAATAAGAAAAATAAATTACAGAGGGCCAAGAGGAGCTCTTAACACTTACAACATGTAACAAGTAGGCAGTTGCAGCCTCAGGTAAAGCAGAGCACTGTTAGTATCCCCCATGACTAAGCCAGAGTTAAATCAGAGCGATGGCACTCGTGGGAAACTCCCTCACTGTGACCTACCATCAATGTCCAAAACACAGTACTGTAAATCAGAGACCTTTCTTCTAGTAACATTCAAAGTCTGAAAATAATCACTTTTAGTGGATTTTCAATTGTTCAGTACACATCCCTGGCTGAGGGCTACCAACATCCCACAATTCAGAATAAGTCCAAAGTCCCACCGCACAGGTATGCTCCTCACCCTAAACCACGCTTTCTACATCAGTTTACTCAAGTGATGTTTTCTGGTCAAAAATACACTGCAAGATCCAGGCTCTCTTCCACAAGCACTGTACTTCCATTCCCCCAAAATACTGGTACAACAAAATCCATGCCTACCAAAAAGTTTTGTACTTCCACAAAGAAAACAGCTGGAAAACAATTAGCAAAGTATATGTTCAGTTTTTAATCGTGGAGCAACTCATGTGGTTTAAGATAATCCATGCCACGTTTGGTTCACAGAACCTTGATCATAGGACCTAAATAATACAGCCTTTAATTTTTCAGCATTACTCTTCCCACCACTTCTTCATAAAGCAAGCAGCTTCCTGAAGAGAGTCAATATCTGCTGAAGTAGGGTAACAGCATGAAGCTAAAATACAGTTGCATAGATAACACCAAACTGGATCAGGCTGAAAGGATGAATATTTTTTCCCTTCACTCAAACCACATTTTAAAAGGGCTTAAAACCAAACCTTCATTGTCACTATTTTGCTGGTGAAGGAGCGTAAAAAAACAGCACCCCAACCACACAACTGTGCTGGCAGAAGACCCTGCTGTAAAAGCCACATCTGCAAAATGATGGGTTTATTTTTCTCATGAGAGAATACTTTATTCTAGCAGGGAAAAGCACACACACACTGGCTGCCCCCAAGCCAGCTGACCTTTGCTGTTAATACACTGTGCCACTTGTAACAGTAAAACCCGTGATGTATGGAGCCTAGAATTCACCAAAAAAATGAAAATATACACAAAGGAACAACTCTTCTGTGCTTTTAGGAGCATACAAAAGTATCCCATGAAAACGATCTCTGGGACAGGCAGGACTTGGCCAAGAAAAACAATCCCAGGTTATATATTGCTGACCTCTGTGCCTCACAGCAAGCTTTGAACCCAAACATCTATAAATAATATCCACTTTGGTTCTCCACATGCGAAACACAGCCAGCCTGAAAACATACAACAGTGCAAAGCCTGTAAGAGCTTCGTCACCACAAGTTATGCTGGTTTAGCAACAACATGAGATGCAAACCCCAGTGCTTCCCTTTTCTCCACATCACCAAGCAACAACAGAATTACAGACAAAACTTCTTCTTCATAAAACTTATTCATCCACAGAAATTCATGCGTTTGTTAAAACTAATTTTCATTCAGACAACAAGCTCTTAACACTAAATTAAGGAAGATATCTAGATAGTAGGAAAATACCATTCAGAAAGCAATGTCACATCCCTTTTGAGAATCACAGAATGTTTTGAGTTGGAAGGGACCTCCAAGCCCACCCAGTCCCACCCCCTGCCATGGGCAGGGACACCTCCCACTGGATCAGGGGGCTCCAAGCCCCATCCAACCTGGCCTGGAACACCTCCAGGGATGGGGCAGCCACCATTGCTCTGGGCAACCTGGGCCAGGGCCTCCCCACCCTCACAGCAAAACATTTCTCCCTAACATCTCACATCAATCTCCCTTCTTTCGGTTTAGAACCGTTCCCCTTTGCACAAGAAAGATTTCAAACCTATACAAGAAATCCTAAAGCCAATCAGAAACAGAAAGCTATCTTAAGCAGTTTCTTCATAGAAGCTCTGCCAGTTGTACAACCCTTTAAATACTATTTCCCCTGGAAACAAAAGAGAGAGAAATTAGAAAATTAACTTTGTGCTTTCAAAGGAAAATCTGCACATTTGTCAAGGGAAATCTGCAATCCAGCTCAAAAACAGAGTCGAACAACTCCTCCTTTACAGGTTCAGACAAACAGCTGTGGACTGGGACCACCAAACTCCATGCAATACAGTGAATGACTATGAACGCATTTAAGACAGTCAGACTACTACTATTAAAATGAGAGTCCTCTATGGTATTTATTAGGGTCTGTTTTATTCCTCCCACATCACAGTATCACAAGGCTGGAAAAGACCTTTGAGATCGAGTCCAGCCTATGACCCCACACCAACATCTACTCATCTTCTAAACCCTGGCACTAAGTGCCTCATCCAACCTCCCTTTAAACACCTCCAGGGACTGTGACTCCACCACCTCCCCGGGCAGCGCATCCCAATGACCAATGATCTGAGCTTGACTTAAATGAGACCATTCACTGATCTAATCAGGATTCAGCAAATGTTACCTTCTTTGTGAGGGCCAATAAAGCTGGTGTTCCTAAAAACGTGGTTGCTGCATATAATCTGCAACTATAATGGTTCCTCATATTCACAAAACTCTTTATCTCCACAGGTACAGAGCAGTTGAATTTTGATTTCTTAAGAAGTAAAAGTGTTCTTCTTCATCATGCTTTTCCTATCTCTCCACTGCCAACAGATTTAGGGCATTGCAGTGAAAGCTCACCAGCACATATTAAAAACCTTAAGTGATTTCACAAGAAATTCAGATAAGCTTTACAAGTTTAATTTTGCTCCTCTTACGGGCAGTAGCTTAAACAACCATTACTCAATGAGCTGTTCCTCAGCTGGCATAAGAAATGCCACAAAGGTTCTCTTTGGCACAAGCTGGCATAAGAAAGGCCACAAATGCCTCTGCCTCTATCGGGGCTCCACCGGTGGATTCTGCTCTGTAACTACAATACAGACTCAGAACACTGACACAGCCAGTGCTCAAACACCACAACACAGAAACTTGGGAATTCTGAAGCCATGTGATACATCCCTCCCCCAACAACACAAACTTCCACCCACTCCAGCCAGGATGAAGCACACAGGCACACAGCACAGCACCGCAGGCTGGCCTCGCGCACTGTTATTGCTCACGTACAGGTCCCTGTCATAAAGTGAAAAGCTGCAGAAAATAACTTTTTTAATACAATAACATGACAGAAAAACAAGTACCTTGAAATTTTTCTGAATTAATACAAGCACTGTATGCTCACTGAAAAGAGAGATTTCCAGTTTTGCAATAGTTTAAAGTCCTGTTTCCACCCTGGCAGGATCAGATCCTCGATGTTACTGCCTCCAAACCAGCACAGTTAATCCCACATCCCAGACCACTAAAATGTCACTGTTTTTTTCCAGTAAGGGAGACAGAAAAGTTTCTATCTAGTGTTTTGGGAGCAGAATGATTTAAGAGGGGTAGTCATTCTACACTACTCACAAATGTAATGTGTTCAAATCATGTCCCATATTAAGAGAGACTTCCAAGTTGAGTGCAGCTGATACTGTGAACAGCACATGATAAATTGCAGAGCTACATAGTTTGTATTTATCACAAAAGCACTACCATGTGTGAACAAATCTACGTGTTACCAAGATGATTAATACTGAGCAAATTATCGTTACCTATGTTTCCTTCTACAGCTCCACAATATTCAGTTATGTCTGCGTACAGACACAAACCCTCACCGCAATCCGCTATGACATCCGATACTGAGAACATCACTCATTAAACACACAACACATTCCAAAAGGGGAACTGGCTCTATTCCAACAGCAGAGCTCAAAACAGAGTTTAGCTGAATGTCTCTTACCCCAGTTTCACATACCTGATCTTCAAGTACAGGCTACATTTGTTTAGGCGATGCATACCAGCCATGGGCGTCGCATAAATCAGTTTAGAAAGAATGAATGGAAGAATATAGTTACTAACTGTATTCAGTAGTTAAGAGAATAAAAGTAGATTGCTTTGCATTTCCTTTGTTTGTAAAAACACATTTTAATAAAACATACCACCTTCTGTTAAACTGTACTGTTTTTAACCATAATTTAAACTCCTAGAGTTTATAAATGAAGCAATATGTGACAATCTAACTTGCAGAAGTTTTATTAGCTACACCAAGCTGGCTTTCCACAGTTAAACATAATACATCAATGAAGTCCTCAGGAGAGAGAGGAATAAAACAGAAAAACTTCTGTTTATAATTTATAAATTAAAGGGCCTGTTATTCAAAACATTTTAAATCATAAAGCAAATGTTTAATTGTGATAAGTTCTAGGCATATTTCGCAACCTTTTGCATCAGGATGAGAAAAGTTGCTAGAACTGAAGTTCTGTACAAAAAAGCAAAGAAATAAGATAACGTTTCACACTAGCGGCACACGAAGACTGACAGTTCACTGGAGTAGCAACTCCTCTTTTAAGCAGTGATTAATAGTACCTAATACACAACTTTTTTTCTGGCTAAGGCCTCTCCACTGCCTGGCAATGGAAGTGCCTGAAAAAAATTCCCATTAGCCAAACATTAATCAGGAATTATTTGGAAGAAATAATCTAAACCATTTCAAATCACACGCTTTACTATGGTAAAACACAATCAAAGAAAAGCAATATAGCAAGCCACGTTCTGACTGAAGCTTCTGTATTTTCTTCAGTGTTTGGAAAAAAAAAAAAAAAAAAAAACAAACTGCTCAGAGCCAAACATAGGATTCACTTTCTGGAGACAATTTGCATTTGTCCTGGGCATTCCTAACAAAAGCAATTAACAGATTTCTTTGACCGTCATCGAGCAGAAAAAACAGAACTGCAGTTTGAGCAGTGGTTTGGTCGTGATTACCAATAGTGTTTTGTGGTAAAGTCTTGGAAAAGCATTAAGAGAAACCCTCCTTTGTGGTACCTGCCTGTCAGATCATAAGCGTTCTGTCCTTCCTTAATACTCTGCAACACTAATGGCAGCCCAGTAATCACGCAGACTCTGGAGGTCACAATGGGTCAGAGGCAACCGCACCTAACATAGCACAGAACATGTGCTCTCAAGGTCACATAGCAAAATGAACCTTAAAAACACAGCGATATTTATACAAGTCACAGAAAATCACAGCTGTCTCCCTGATACTAAAATCAACTAATATTCTTTTAAAAAAAACTATTTGGTTTGAGGAGATTGCTTACGCACACAGCTGAAAACACCTCATCTATATAGAATCAAGCCTAGATGAACAGCTGGCATGCTTTTTAAATTTTCAAATTCTAGCCCTAATAATTAAGAATACAAACAACAAAATTGCAGGAGCATTTACCAAAACCAGGAAAAAGCACCGGGTGTCTTTTGTTTAGGATTTTCAAAGAGCAACAGAGCCCTCTAGTGGAAAACTGGAAAGGATGGCTGAATTCAGGCAGGCAGCAGGCTGGGAAGTTGTCTCTGTAACCCAACTGGTGTTGGGACACTGGAAACAAAAATCACAATTCACTGACTCCAAGCTATCTTTAATTCCTCGCAGTGGAAGGAGTGTTCAGTGAACAAACTGACAGTTTACAGTAGGCATGGTTATATGTGCAGAGAACAGTGAATTTTTAAAGCCAGAAGGATTAATACCCCATGATTAAAAAAAAAAAAAAAAGACATAAAAAATCTGAAGACTATTTGAATTAGAAAATAAAGATACCAAAATAAAAAAAACAGGAACCCATTTTACTAACAACTCTTGATTTACTATGATCTCTTTATCTAGCAAACACAGAACTATTCACTAACCTTCTCTAAGTTGCTAATGAAAACTAATGAAGTGTTTATCAATCTAACTTTTTTAATATATTCTTCCCCACACTTTTTGCAGCAATTTAAAGGATGAAGTTAAGAAGGGTACATAATTGAGGAGACTGTTACTATTAATAATAAAAAGCGCACTACAGAGCAGACAGTTTCCCCGTTTCACAGACACCGTAAGAGAAGTCACAGGCAATGGATTAACTTCTGAGAAGCCAGTACATGTGATACTACTAAAACTCTGCCACTGCAGAAGTCACTCAAAGCATTCTCTCAATCTTTCAGTAAGCAACTTGAGTTTTCAGAGATGAGATTTTTCAATTATAAGAGGGGAAAAAATGTTCCTGGCAAGCTACATTGGACTTACAAATAAAATTAATTAATTCCTGGCAATATGGTTTTAACTTTGCTGCCTTAAAGCAGCATATATGGAAGAACAAAAACTTCTATGTTCACCCATCTTTCAATGGATTCTCAACATTTTCAAACTTAATCTTGAGCATCCAGCACTGCAGTAACTGAAAATTAATTTTCTGCATTTTGATACACTGCAGGCTACCTTGATTTTTATTCTTCCTATCTTGAAATTAAAAAAAATTGTAAAAAATTGGAGATGCTCAAGTTAGTTTCAAATATACAATGGAAACTCCTCTCAACAACAAAGCTGAGTGTTTGGTTTTTACTTCTATGAAGTACAAGTGCTCAACAAGCAATGCATTCTATCGTCAGTCAATTTCTACTTAATGGACAATAATAATTTCCTTGGAAATATTTGCACTTGCCTCTTAAAAAACACAGGTTAGTGTTCTGAAAACACATAATTGATTATTCCTCAAAATATTCAGGGAGGGAACTATTGGCTCCAAAATACACGAAGAGTTTTCAAAGGAGTATCTACAACACAAAGCAGAGCACAGCACTGAAATCCTACACTAACCAGGGAAAAGGCTCTAAACCTTAAGTACAAGTAAGACCGCACTGCAGCCAGCCCCTTAGTATTTCCACATGAAGCCCCAAAGAACTGTGCAGACACACTAAAGCTCTCAGAGATCTCTACACCATGATCCACTACACAACGGTGACACACTGCTCAAAGCAATTTGCCAGAAGTCACAAAGCAGGGCTGAGAGTTCAGCTAAGACTGATACATTTGAAAGACTCAAGACAGCAGAGCTTCAAGAAAACTTCAAATTCTGCCAATTATGTCCAAGTTAATTGGACAAGAACACTATTAGCCGACCCCAAAGGGGGAGCACTCCCTTCACACAACACCAAGGAGTCTGAACTATGTTTTTCTCCATCAAATAGCTCAACCAGAAGTCATAACCAGCACAGGCCCTTTCACAGAAGCCCTTAGAGTTACAGAAAAGTAACACAGATTACGCAAGAAGCGTAAACCCTAGAACTGCTTTCTCTTTAATCCGTGCTCCACAGCAATTGGTGATTGGTGGCAGACACAGCCTAGGACTACAGCAGTATTAAATGCAAAATGGTATGCGAGAATTTTGAGTTATACAGCCCATAACACCACTTTAATCACATATTTGCTACATCACCTTCCTAGTTTTGGACTCCTTATGTCCTAACCTTACACAGCAGCACGAGCCCAAGGCTTATTTCAGCCATGCTCCCACTCTTTTCAGTATGCTTTTGACCAGGGGCAATGTCCTGCCCTCTCCTGCTAAGAAGACTCAAAAAGGTATGTACATGTACCTGTACAGATACCTGTGCATGGATGTCAAAGGCAAAGACTGGTGCAAGGATATGCTCTCTTTACTTGTGATCAATCCAGATAATAAACTAACGAAAACAGGGAAAAAATCTTGACAAAAGCATCATACAACTTCGATTAGTCTTTTGCTGTAAATGCATTCAGCTCATTCAGCCAGTCTGAATCGTAGCTCTTCTCCTGCTGAAGGGAAATCACCTGAACCCAGCTAATCCTTAAATGCTCTGAAAACACACAGCTGCATACCAAGCAAATTCTACTGCTGGATGTAGTGGAAAGACACACTGTATCAAGAATCTGTGATGTAAACCTTAATGAAAACACAAATTCCCCATTGAGACAGGTAAGTACAACACTCGCTGCCCTAACTGCAACACCAATCTGCAGCAGCACACAACACTGCAACAGCCAGACGTCTGCTGTTAACGCTGGAGCTGCAAGCTCTGAATTCTTCTCCTGATTCCTGTGAAATAAGACTCCCTTAAATAATTAAGAAGACCAAGAGAATTCAGAGTTATGTCCTGCTAATAACCCACTTCCCAGAACACCTCCAAGATTTTCCAATGTCCTCAAATAAACCGAAGTAAAGATTTCGCACTAAATAAAGATACCAAAGAATTTGTATAAGGACTTTGACTTAATCCCACCATAAAGAAAAATGCAAACCACAAAAGAGAACAAAAGATTCATGCTTATCCAGGATTTAGGCAAATCCCCTCATTTACCCAAAAAGGTTCAAATCTAACACCAACCACACCAGTGTTTTAATAATCTTTGCTCCTCCACCAATTTAAGCCACAGAAAGACATAATCTGCACAGGTTGCTGAGGGAAACTTCAAACAGCCTAGCAAATTAAGTTGGAGAAGAAATCCTGCCTTCTGAAAAAGGCAAAGCCCTCAAGCACCAAAGCTTCATTATAAAATGAAACAAAAGCAGATAATTAGAACCTCTGAAATACTCACCCCCAGCAGAAGTAATAGGATGTAACAGATACCTAAACAAGCCGAGTGTCTAACAGGGTTTATGAACCTGCTAGAAAATAAGGATTTCAAAAGATCATAAACATTAATATTTTGCCCTAAAGGAGCACCGAGTATGACACACTGACACAAGTTCATCTAGCTGACTTGAAAATACCTTCAGAGATAAAGATTCCACGGCCTCGTTGGAAAATCTTTACCCAAGTTAACTCGCTGCCATTGGGAAGTGTTTCAGAACACTGCATCAGAACTGCCCTGCAGCCACACAAAGCTCACTCCACGCCTTAGCCACCTAGATCAGGACAAGAAACTTCCTCTCCCGTTCACAGCCATCTTTTATGTATTTGCATAATGTAAAATGCCTTCATTGATGCTTTTCTAGCAAAAAATAATTTCAGAATTTTTCTTTCCTGTGGCTCTCCTCTAAGTTCCAGATTCTCCACACTTTTTTAAAAAAGCAATACACAAACCTGAACAAAATTTTCTAACTAGAGGTTTTACCAGGCCTGAATACCAGAAGTACATGGATATTTAAAAAATAGCTGATCATCTCAAAGCAGCTGGTAAGATAAAGATTACCGTATTGTACCTTACGTTTAATGTTAACCTACCTATTCCTGAATTTGCTCCCGTGATTATAACCACTTTTCCACTCAAGTCACAACCCTGGAGTATTTCCATCGCAGTAGTGTTTCCATCATATCTTTGTCTAGGAGTAGGTTTGACTGGATTATCTTCAACTGTAAAGGCCAGTCTTGGATCAAGGTAGGTAGTCCTTTTGTTTATGTGGCTGCAAAAGAATGCAAAAAATTCAACCGCTTTTATCCTTCTGTACCTTGCATTTAGACATGTATTTCAGCCACTGTTGTGTTCAATTCCAGTAGCTTCCCAAATTCCCCCAAATCAAATTATTTTTTTCAGTTTTGTTAAAATGATCTCAATTACTTTATCAACTATTTTTATGACAGCACTTGTTAATAATTGCATTCACACACATCACAACGCTGTTCTGAACCCCTGACACAGAAAGCAGACACCTGCCAAGGGAAAAATCACATTATGTTAGGGAAGATCACGTACTCTAGGGAGCTCTATAAAAGGGGCCTCTACTACTCCCTTCCAATGGGAAATGTAGTTCTGGACTTCTTTCTCAAACAACTGAAAACAAACAGTTTCACAACAGCTCAGCAAATGGCACAAGTTAGGTCAGGCTCACCTTTCTAAAATGGAGTTCTAGTTTACTTCAGACAAATAGCAAAAAGAGACACTAAGCAACAAATTTCGGGATTCAATCCTTAATTTCAGGTCAGAGGCCACACTTAATATTTTGGCTTATAAATATTCCCCATTCTGCCAAGTAAATTTAAGAGAACTGCCCCATTTTAACCCTGCTATTGAAAAGATACACCAGGAAATGTTCCCAGAAATCTCTTTCTGTTCTATCAGTTTCCTCCTCCCTTATCTTTCTAAAAATCTTTGCTGGCTTGATCCTTGTCCTTTTCTCTTTCTGTACTTTATATGGAGTTTACCATGGAGTTATGGATATGTTTTTGAAGCTGTATATACAGAGTTTATCCATAAAGGCATCCAAACAAAATGAGCCTACACAAAATCTGCCCGCCCAAGGGTTAGTACATGTCAAGATGTAGTTACACAAGCCACTCCAATTGGACATCCAAGCCAGTACTTCTGGGGATGTGGAAGAATTACAAAAACATTGCCTCAGCTGTAACACCTGCATATCGACTCTGAAGTTGTACTTATTCATTTCTTTGTGTTTCCAGCTGATACTGTCACAGCATGACTCAAAAAGCCACCTAACATGAAACACAGCCCTCTAACTTGCCCACACTCTACGTTTTGACATACTTACTCTACAAAATAGACTTGTCCGTTTTCATCAGTCTCCTGCTCCCATCCATATGGTAAACCTAGGAAACACATAAAACATGATCTTTTTGTCAGGCATTAGACTGGACTTAGATTTGAATTTTGGGTGATTTCTCGGACAGATGTGAAAAAATTCTGTGTTATTTCTGTAGGCAATGCAGCTACTGGTTGAACTTGAATGCTGAAACTTGACGGGAGGATTGTTTCCCAGACCACACACAATTGCTGTCTAATAGAAGTACAACACCCAGGAGATCTGGTACAGCCGTAATGACTGGCACATTGGGTATACAGATAATCTAAAAATTTTTATAAAGATTATTTCACATGGTATTGCAAAGCCAGCAAAATGCAACCATGCATACTGCAGACACACATCCACACTGCACATGGTTCAGTATCTGTCCTGATAAAGTAAATGGCAAAACCACTGAAAAAAGTTACACGTTACGTGTACCAGAAGTTGGAAGATCAGAATCCTCAAGTGTGTATGGGATACGTTAAATTGAACCTAAATTAGTCTATGAAGTTGGAAATACAGATAAAGGAACAAAAATGACCCATCTTTACAAACTAAATTCTCATCTAAAAGACCTTACGGAAGTCCTTCACAGATAGTATTTCCAGTGTTTCTAATCCTAGCTGAGAAGTATCCAATTGTAACTCGATCAGCTCAAAATCTACTCAAAATATTCCAGTTATCGTCACATGACCAATGCCAAAAGAAATATGGTTTGCCAACTGTACAGAATCTCTACGAAGACCACAGAGAAGCTTCTGGGAAGACCTCATTTAAGGACTGATCCAAAGTCCTCAAGAAGTCACACACCTTTGGAAGACTGACTGTCTTCTGTTCTGACACAAATATTCAATTGGGTTAGGAAAAACAAGTTAAAAAAACTAATGGGACTTCCTTCTATGACAGGAATATCCTTTGATGAAATATGTTCTTTGAAGAATATAATCCAACTATAAATATTATCTGATGGACAGCAGGATATCAGAACCCCATCAGAGAATTCCAGCCTTTGACTATATCCTTTATAGTGCAGAGTGAAATAACGCCTTTATTCTGGAATTAGTACTTTGGCTTTATGGAGGAACACAAGACAGCAATAAAACTGCAAAATAATTGCTCTACACAGACCAGTCACACAGGTAAAAACCCACTGACATCAGCTGTACTTTAGAACCGCAGTTTGCCCAGGTGATCAGTGTCAAGTAGAAGAACAAAACGAGATCTAGTCCTTCACAAACTCCAGTCAATGTTTGTAACTCAACTTCAGATCATTACAAAAGCTTTACACAGACCTCCTGCAACACGCTTCCTCTTCCCAGATTTAGGATGTTCCCACTGTGTTTTTTCTTCCAAGTGGCTGTAAGGAGAAAAAAGTTTAAGATTTAAAAACACCGCCTAATAATTTTTCTGGTGTAATTCAATTTTTTTTTCATATAATGAATACATTTTAACTATTTAATACAGTTCAGAAAATGGTTTGTCTTCCACAGAAAAAGAAACACATCAAAACTGCTGTTAGACGTTATCAGGCTTCCATTTTCCCACAGTTCTGAAATAAAATCCCACCAGCGATCCATGGTTCTGTGGCTCCGTGACAGCGGCTCTCACACCCCGCACGGCCCTCCCGGCACGCACCCCACACGCTCCCAGGAGCCGGGAAAGCGGCCCGCACGGAGCTGGGACGCGCTGCCCCCTTACTTGGCGTAGTACACCCAGCCGTCCCGCGTGGTGCGCTCCTCCCAGCCCGGCGGCAGCTCCTCCTCACTGTCCGTGTCCTCCAGCCCCGCGTACCTCAACGCCGCCATCGCCGCGCGCCGACCCGCCCCTTCCGGCCGCCGCGCGGCGCCGCGGGAGCGGGAGGGGCGGGGCCGAGGCAACGGGAGGTGCAGGAGGCGAGGCGAGGCGAGGCGAGGCGAGGCGGGGCGGGGCGAGGCGAGGCGAGGCGGGGCGGGGCGAGGCGAGGCGGGGCGGGGCGAGGCGAGGCGGGGCGGGGCGAGGCGAGGCGGGGCGGGGCGGGGTGGGGCTCGGGGCAGCGGGCAGAGAGCGGACGGGAGGCAGAGGGGATAGGAGGCCCGCGAGCCACCTGAGGGGGGCGGGGCAGGGGCGGTGGGAGGTGCGGGGGGCCGGCGTGAAGGGGCGAGAAGCGGAATGAAGTGGCAAAGTTGCTTGAGGTGCGAGGCGGCGGGAAGCCAGGGAGGCACCGAGCGGTGCTTGAGGAGCGAGGGGCCGGCGGGCGAGGCTGGGGTGGGAAAGGCGTGAGGTGCCTCCTCCTCCCTTGGTGCCGGAGCCTCACCCTCGGCCCTGTGCGCTTCACCTGAGTCACGGTCGTCCTGGGCGGCCGCGGAACCTCAGGTGTGGGGACATAGCGGTTTCCTCTGCTTCCAGAGACAGGTGTGAACACAGCGATGATGAAGGATGAACCGGTCTGTAAGGGGTTTGCTGTGAGTTGCTGCCTGTGGCTCCCTGGAGAGATTCTGCATCACAACCAACCTTAGCCACAGCTCCCCTGTGCTGCCCCCCTCCCTGTGCAACGGCCTGGCTGTAGGGAAGGACATGACTGGGCGGAACACCTCATCCGCTGCTGCCAGGTGTCACCTGGCCTCGCACAGGCAGCACCTGCACAGGCCCCGTGTCCCAACGGTGTCACCTGGCCTTGCATGGAGTAGCCACTGTGCAGGCCCTGTGTCCCAGCAGTGTCACCTAGGCTCACGTCGAGCAGCTGCTGTGCGGGCACCATATCCCAGTGGTGTCGCCTGGCCTCGCACTGGCAGCACCTGCACAGGCGCTGCCGGTCAGTGGATGGCCAGTCACCGAGGGCAGCTCCTCTCCCAGTAGCTGGAACCCCAGGCCACCAGCCTGGCAGTTCCAAGAGATGAAGAAGGACCTTGCCTGTTAATGGTTACTTAGCAGGCCTGACACGTTGCTCCTGACTCACTGCAGTGCTTTTGGTCCCATACACGTGTGCCGACCTGTGTCTATCAACATAACCAAGCCAAACCGTCAACGTTTTTAACAACACCTTCCCATCGTAATCCTTTGGCGGATATTTTAAGCCAAACGCAGCGTGGGACAGCGTGTAGTCGCTGAGGACTGCACCAGGTGGCAGTGCAAACCCGCAAGTGCAGCAGAGCACTCTGACTCCTCTGGTTAACGTTTTCATTTGATGTTTGAGACGCTGACCTGTACAGCTCGCTCACTCCTCTCTAATGGCACACATAGCTGCCTAGGAAAAGAAGACGGAACTTTTTCCAGCCTTGCTGCTGTCAGCCATCACTTTGCTGATTCCCTTGTGGAATTAGATGTACTAAATTATCTCATCCTGCCAGAAATAAAAACTCAGGCATCATCAAGAGCCGATTTTCTTATCAGTATTACCAGGAGTATTAAAAAGGCTGTGACCATACCCTCTCGGGTAAACATATGGGAAGGGAAATGAGTGACCTGCTCACTTCTGGTCCAGGAAGCTGCTGCAATGCTCCATAAGAGACTGAGAGGAGAGACGTGCCAGGTCTCAAGAAAATAAGTGATAGAAGTCAATATATAAAGTGCACAAAAAGAGTATTAATCTAGCAGCAGTGCTGCAGGAAAAGGTAGCTGTTAGTTTTCCCCCTGTTGCAGTCTGTTAGTACTCAGCATGCAGCATTCCATGAGCTGCAGTCAATGGGCATGTGTCTAACAGTTACCCTATCTCTGCTAATACTGCATAAAGGAAACAATACGTCCTAAATCTAAGCAGCAGCATTACAGTATCTCACTGCTGCGGGTGTACAGAGTACCTCAGCTCAGAGAGAGAAACAAAGTCTTAAAAACAGACGCATACATGTGTATGTGCATGTACTCATTAAATAGAACAACTGCCTTTCATGTAAAAACATTTATTGAATGAAAAAGCAAAGCTTTGTTTGACAGAGCAGCATGGATATTAAATTGTCCTGAAGTCCTTGGTACATGAGTAGCACAATGCCACAGAGGTCCTACAGGTTTATATTATGTTCAATGCAAGCTCAGTTTCTACAAAAATATTTAAGAAATCCCACACTTCCTACTTGAAAATTCAGAATCAACAGAGACTCTATCAGTTATGATACTTTTCACAAGTATGGCTTCCCCTCTACCTCTAACCACCTCCTACTTTTTAAAGAGTTTTCACTGGGAAAAAAAGGAGTCAGACATTTTGATAATTTGTTGATTCCTGTTATTTACTTAATTGTTTCAAAGAATATTGAGATTCAACCATGTATTTCAATTTCAAATTCCGCTAAGGGAAGGCTGATTCTTTTTCAGAGGCTCAGAGAAGTCCTTTTTCATCTTTTCCGGCTTTGTCTTTTTGAATCCATTACCTACACGTTACCTACATAATCCAAACTACCTCAAGAAACTCCATGCAGGCATACAAGATTTAGGTGTGATTTCAGTGGGGTCTATACAAGTTGCGGTTTCTGTCCATTCATATTCAACTCCAGAACTCCTTCAGTTAGGTTTCTCAAATGCCATGAGGAAAAGCAAATGGGCCATGATGTCTGTAACAGCAGGACTCCAAGACACAGACTGAGGTCAAACAGTTTTACCACAAATTAAGACACTTTTTCAGATACTAAAATGATAGGGGTAGCACAGCCTTCCTCCTTATCAGTTCTTCCCCATCAGGTCCATTTTAGGAAAGGAAGAGAATGTATCTCAACTGATTGAGTGCAAGCACTTCTCTCTGAGGTGCACAGTATGGGCATTGTTCTGGTTGGGTTTTGGGGGTTTGTTTGGGTTTTTTGGCAATAGCAGTTGTGTACAGTACTATTCATTTTCTTGCGCTGCAGTAAAAGAATGGGTCTCTATTACTACAGTGATCCTGATCATCAGGTTCATTGAGGCAGGGCAGTAAATAATTCATTCTGCTTAATATGTTCTGTCACTTGCTTTCAGACTCATATTGTAGCAAATAGTGCCTCAAAGATACCATTCTGATCCATTGCTGCAGCAATCCAGTAAATTAATTCTTCTGGTGATTCGAAGCCTCACAAACCAAGATTAATTCCACAGCCTGCCAGAAAGTGAATGAATTAACACAAGAAAACATTTAGAAATGGTTGTTAATTTCACAATAACGTAAATGTCAATTAGAAGCTTAATCTCATTTTCTGTTAGTCGTACTTCAAACCATCAAAATCAAATGTATTTGTGTAGCTTCTCCATGAGAAACACAGACAAAAATGTGGTCATATAATTACACTGGTGAGCCTAAGGCAGAAAAACCTTAACATTTCCTTAACATTAGTCACAGGCTTATATGCTTTGCTGCATCATCGCCATTGTTTGTCACAGATCTGAGCACTGCTCAATCTGGCAAGTATTTGTGCACCAGGAGTGATCTGGACAAGAAGAAAATAATCCAGATGAAACAGCAAAAGTTTGATTCACCCTTTTGATAGAGCTTGTGTCTTGATTGTTAGAAACCATGATTCAGGAATACGAAAACAAAAATCTGAACAGCCCTCAGATCATAATTTTTAAGCAGCTGCCAAAACGTATTTGCATAGGCTGCAGCTGTTTCTTTTCGCGTGAAAATTCTGCATCTGTGACTCATGCCTTTCTTACCTCCACATTGCACTAAAGTGGTGGAGTCTGCAGAAGGTGATGATTTCAGTCTGCTGGGACAAGGTAAATAAATAAATATTTGAGTACTGCCAAGTGTGTATGTCCTGTGTCCTTCAAGTGAACAAAATAGGGGAGGGTTGGTGGAGTTAAACTCAGCTTTCCGTAAAAATGCTTACAAGATCGCTCTTGACTTTCTTTCAAGTTGTGAAAACTGTTTATACTTTTAACTTCCCTGAGTTTTCACCCAAGTTTATTTTTAGAAATGTCAAGAATTTTATCCTCCTCCATTACGTATAATAGCATCATTTTCAACATAATTTCAAAGTTTATAAGATTCAAATAGGCCTTCTAGTTCATATCTTCAAGTTTCTTCTGAAAACAATATAAAGAACATTTTACATACAGAATCTGTATATGAAACCTCTGTGGAAACTGCGCAGTTGGAATCCCAGTCATTAAGAGTTTCTGTGTCCATTTTTTTTAATTGTATTTCCAGAGAAAATAACATGCTAGTAAGATGCAGAAAACTGTGGAATACAGTTGTGACATCAGTAACCTCTGAGAGGCTATATTTGAATATTGTAAAGTCTACCTTTTGTATTTAATTAATATTCATTCATTAAGAGCATGCACAGTGTGGAAATTAATGTGCAGGGTCATATTCTATGTCCTTTCTTGCAAATTCTGATTTTTTATTAATAGAAATATTAAACTTGTTCAACATGATTAAAAATAATGGTAGGAAGTGATATGTAACAGTCCTGGTATAAATGCTAAAAAGGACAGGCAAAGAATTTCTGTCACTCTCCAGGTGCAAACCTTACGCACTGCAGAAAAGTAAAAGTCAAAAGTAAAAGATGAGGCAGACTTTCAGCCGACGTGTTTGCTATTTCAAGAGCTTATCAGATGTTGCCAGTCATTTTTTATGCTACTTGTGTCTTTCTAAGCTGCAGGTATTCTTAGCCTTTAGTACTCTGGTTCCACCAGTAGTGGCACTTCCAGGGCCAAACACACCAATAACGAAGCATCGCCATACTTTCATGTTGCACGATCAAGAAGTTTCTCTTTTTCCATGTATTTACATGTACATCAACGCACATAAAAATCTGTAAGATCAATTCCAAACTTACCAGTGTCAAAATTCATCATTCTGGGAACTCCTGCAATGATATTGACTTCCTCACTGAAGGCAGTTGTGAACCTCCTGTGAGACACCATGTCTTGGTTAGTCTTCTGCTGCATTGGGTGTAACACGAAGTCTCTTCTTTTACCCTGGATTCTATATCCATCTTGGAGGCACTGAAAGATTGATGGAATAGTCTTCATGAACTGGTTAAAAAAAAAAGAGCAAACAGCAACCTCCCTAGTTACAAAACTCATATTTGAACACACAGACAACTATTTACTCACACTGACTAAGTAATTATTCCTGTTCCAGGCTGCAAAATTGTACCCTGATAAGCTAGGAAAAAAATGAGAACTGAAAGTCAGGTATCTAAACTCCTTTAAACATTTGACTTAAATTGCTTCGCACAGACAAGAGACAGGCAAGTAAAATTAATCAGTGAAAAAAACCCAGAACAACAGTAAAGTTCTTCTTTTCCTTGGTTGTACAGTCTATCTGAGCTCAGGGATACTACTCACACATTGACAGTTAAAGATGGAAATGTTTTCAGCATCAGAGCCAGAAGGTGCAGAAGAATATCTGGTTCATTTTTCATTCTTAGTCCAGCTCCTAGCTGAGGTAACAGCAAGAAAGTTGGAATATCCATGTGCAACATGACTGGCAATGGAAGATGAAATACCAGTATGTTTTAAAATGAGGATGAGAGTTGGTATTTGACTGCAGATGTGAAAAATATGAAAGTTTAATTCTGAGAGAATTAAAGGCATTCAGATGATTTGTCTATAATTACTCAGGAGAAATCAAAGAGATGGAGCATAACTAAACATGATTCTATGATTCTATGATAAACAAAATCAGAAAAATCATTATAGCTGTTTATATATTTTAATCACCAGTACTTTTTTTAATCAAATTATCCATCACTCCTGATTAATCTCATAACAATGGATGTAGTCCATGTACAATGAATACGGTTCAAACACAGTCATTGTTTAAACTCTAACATTTTTCTTGAAAAAATATTTCCTAATACAGTTCTCTCCTAAAATTATTTCAGCACAACAGATCATTGTAACTAGGTAACTGCATGATTTTTTTTCCTTGACCTAGAAGATTAGTGGCCAAGACTGCCTTATTTATGAAAGCAACTCATTAGAGTAAGTATTGAGCACTGATGTTACGCACTATGGAAGAAAAAGTATCATTTAGATAGAGGGTCAAGAAGATCAAATGGAACTGCACTTAAACAAAGCATTCTACTCCATATAAAACTGCTAGGAAAAAATAGAACCACTACAAAGAAAAACAGTGTTTCTGGTAAATTTTACAGAAATATTGCAGTGGACATCTTTTTCCATAGGGCGGCTGCTGGGTTATGTCAGGGAAAAGCAGGACCAATATGTCAAAGAAGTTAGTGTGTGATGGACTCTAAGAAACTTATTTTAGAAAGAGTCTGGAAAATCTTGAGTTTATTCTGATCTTGCTGAAACTGTTGATAAAAGACATGGCAACATTTCACTTGGGAGAGGGTTTAATCCAGCTTATAATTTAAAGGAACTTTAGTATGTAATAGCTTTCAATACAAAGTGTCATAAATCCTTCTACGCCTGCCTCTCAGTTACCTTTGGACAACCATAAGCTGTTTGTTTATCTGTTTAAAAATCTTGCTTTAATTTCCTTCTCTCTCTGAATCTAACAGTCATTCCAGTGAAGCACAGCACATCTGGTTTGCAGTAATGACTATTTCCTTGGTAAGACTGAGAATTCTTCCTCAATGGATGTTACAAACAACACTGTAGCAATGTTTCAAGCTGTCTGATAGAATTTGATGTGAAAGATGATTCATCAGCCTGTTTGGGATAGCCATGTGCTTGGCATGAATGACAATGTACCTCTTAGAAAAACATCCATGAACACAGGGGAAAGGGACCAACTGTCTCAATTCAGCTGGATTTCATTCATACTGCACATGACCTTCTGCAAAAGACTTATCATGCAAATCTTGGTGTCAGACCACCAATAACAACAGAATCATGGCAAAATAGTCATTAGGGCATGTGGGGGTTGCAACAGGATAGACAGCAGGTCTAGACACAATAGAAAAGGGCTCCTCGTGTAAGGCTTAGTAAGTGTGAGAAGGAATAGAGAAGCCTGGCAGCAAGACTAGTAACAAACACCTTGGTTTTGTATAATTTCTGTGTCGATCCTTAGTCATGTTTTTTAATGAAGTTAAATGGTCTACAGTCTCGCAGAGCTGAAAAGGTGTCCTGTAGAACCAGCTTTGTCTTCTAAATAAAATAAATTAAATAGTATGAGCCCTAATGCATGTCCCTGAGGCATTTCACTGGATACTTCTCCATGGTCTATTATCTTCTGTTTATGGTCCTTCAGCCAATTTTCATTCTGCCTGAAAATCAATTGGAATTCAGTAAAAGCAGTACATTTCTTTACATTCCTGACATCTACTGATTCTGTAATTCACTAACAAAGAAGCCGTCACAGTTGCTTAATTGATTAACTTAGTCTTAAGACAATCTAATGAGAACAAAAGCATTTATGGAAGTGCAAATTAATGGATATGTTGGATTTAATTTCAAATGTTACATAATGATGTGGAAAACACCATGCGTTTCACTGAATCGTAGTCCCTCCCAGAGGAAAAATTTCAAATGGCTAGAACCTCATTTTGGCACCAAGTAGCTAGATTTTCAAAAGGACTTAAGTTATTGAGTGTTGAATGCTGCTGAACCCTGGGTTGTGAGCCTGACTGTACTCTTAAAAACCTGGTTGTCTAGCTTTTATTGTAAAAGATGTTTGAATTAAGGTATTCATCTTTCCTTATTGAATGAGAATATATATTCTGTGGGTTTGAAGAGAGACCAAAGGGAAAGTTACTTCCAAAAATAGTGTGTGCTTGTGTAGCCTTTAAAAATGAAAAACAGATCTTTAAAGAGTAGTGGTTAACAATGTGCCCTCATTACTCATGTTTAAATTGCTTTTCTTGGCACAAAACATTTCTATGCTGGAGCCTCTATTCCATAGTTGGAAAGAATCCAGCATTTTAAATCTCTGATCAAACTCACAAAACTCTTCTCAATTACTCTATCTTCAGTGGTAAAATGGAACCCTCAAAATGTGTTAATAAAAATCTTTGAACTACACTTTTGTATCCCTAAGCCAGAGACAAGAGTCTAATGGGAATCTTCTGCTACAAATATTCAACAAGTGATGGGATTATTTAACTGCAGCACAAGACAGTGCTAAAAAGCAGATCTCCGTCATCTCAGCTAAAGATCATGTTCCTGAATGCTTTTCACATTATTCGTTAGCTTCTAATAGCAAATGTGATTCCTTTGGGAGCAGAGATTGATATCATACTATTTAACTTTTCCCTCAATAAAAGTCAGTCATCTTCATCTTGCAGAAGAATGTGAGGACTTGTCCTAGCTCCTGAGGCGGGAGGAGCTGAGATATCTATGTAGTATACATACCACTGTCAAACAGCACAAGTAAGTGAAGCAGAAGTTCTTAGCTTACCAACATATTTCCAGTAAAGTTTAGTGTATCATAACAAAAAGATAGTATTAAAATCACTTTTGAACACTGCCTGGTTGATATGGTAACTAAGGAAGACTTGTGTAACAGTCACAGGTTACGTCAATTGGTGAGCTCTCACTTTCTCAGGTCTGAGATTAAGGACAAAAGGTACAGCTGTAGCATCTGAGGCAGTTAGCTGCTGTCAGCAGAGCTTCTTGGCTCCATGCTGACACAGCTTCCAAAAAGGAAACTCATGTCTAGGTGTCTCAGGACATGTAACTTAGAGGATATGACACTGTAGGCATACCCCATGCATTCTAACCTGAGAAGTATCTGTTCTCATCAGCTGTTTTGGAGAGGAGAGTTTGTACGATTGCTACCAGGCAAAGGTGAGATCAACTTATTATTTTTTTTGTTCCTTTCTCCCTACTGCCTTTCCCTGCATCCAGTCTCTCTTTCTTCTTCTCTCCAAGAAAATAAAATAATAATAAAAAACACCTTCAGAATTTTCTGCTTAGTTTGATCATTTTTCCCTTCTTGTTTTTTTGGTTTGACCACAACACCAGACAACCCATTATTCTCTAAGCTTTACTAATGAGCTCCTTTCTCAGAGTTTTTGTGCTCTGCATAATGAAGAACATCTGCACCTTGTGCAAGGCTTGACATTTCCCTGCATATTCACCAATGGCCTTTTTCTCTGCTCTTTCAATGACTGAATGGATTAATGCTGCAATACTACTAATGCAGTGCATAGGAAAGGAAACTGGCAGAGTCTCCAGAACATTCTATCTTATCACCTTCCCTCAATATTTCAGTAGAATTACTCAATTCATATGGTAATAATTTTATTCTAATCAATGTTTCCTATGTAACCTTGCTTATTCACTCCTACTATTCCTACTTGCCAAAAAAGCTGAATGAGACTGTTGGGGGTATCTGTCTTTCATGATATTGAGTACAAATTAATAATGCTGGCAGCATGCTAACAAAAATATATTTTTCATTAATTAACACTTCCAAAGAATTTGTTAAAGGTTACATTGTGCTTAATGTATGTCTTAATAAACAGCTATTACATGAAGCAGCCAAAAAATAAATCGCTTATCACTACAAAAGCTCTTCTGGTGTGCTTAGAATACTCCTCAGCCTTTCTCAAAACAAAGGGCCACCTACTATCCTGAGAACAATGCTGGCTGCCTCATCCTGTAGAAATGGACTGTTTTGTGCATCACTGCCATAATGTGTTTCATTTAAATTAATGCAATTATTTATTTATTTATTTATTTATATTCTTGGGGGCAAAGAGGCCCTGCAGAGGGATCTGGACAGTTTGGAGAGTTGGGCAATCACCCGCAACATGAAATTAACAAGGGCAAGTGCCGGGTTCTGCACCTGGGACACAGCAACCCTGGACACACGGACAGACTGCAGGCTGGAGAGCAGCACTGCAGATAGGAACCTGGGGGTGCTGGTCGATGGCAAGTTGCACATGAGCCAACAGTGAGCCCTGGCAGCCAAGAGGGCAACAGTGTCCTGGGGTGCAGCATCGCCAGCCGGGCGAGGGAGGGGATTGTCCAGCTCTGCTCTGCACTGGTGCATCCCCACCTTGAGCATTTGGGGCAATTTTGGGCACCACAGTATAAAAAGGACATAAAACTCCTGGAGAGTGCCCAGAGGAGCCACAAACCTGGTGAAGGGTCTGGAAGGGATGTTGCATGAGGAGTGACTGAAGTCACTTGGTCTGTTCAGCCTGGAGGACACTGAGAGGGGATCTCATAGTTGTTTGCTACCTTCTCACCAGGGAGGGAGGTGAAACAGGTGCTGAGCTCTTCTCTCTTGTGACCTATGATAGGGCCTGAGGGAATGGCAGGAAGATTTGCCAGGGGAGGGTTAGATTGGACATTAGGAAGAGGTCCTTCACCCTGTGGGGGGTGGAGCACTGGAACAACTCCCCAGGGAAGCAGTCATGGCACCGATTCTGCCAGCATTCAAGAAGCATTTGGTCAATGCCCTCAGTCACACGGTGTGAGTGTTGGGAGTGTCCTATGTAGGGGCAGGAGTTGGACTCGGTGATCCTTTTGGGTCCCTTCTAACTCAGGTAATTCTATGATTATTCATACTGACATACCACCTGTTATTTTGCCTTGATGGTTTGGTCGTATGCATAGGATGGTCTTTGAGAGTATTTTTTTGGAAAGGGGAGAGACCATTTTGCAGGCCACATTGTGATGTCTTGCAAGCCATCAGTGATCCAGACTAAGGCACAGTCACGTATGGTACTCACTGCTTGTCATGAATGGGTGATTTAGATTGCTTAAAGAGTCACCATCAAAGCTATTAGCAAAAGTGGTTTTAATATATTGTTGTAAGAGTGCAACTAAACAAAGTTTGATGGGAAGGTTCACTCTTACTGTTCAGCACAATTATTTGAATAATGATTCAAAACTACCAAGGCACAAATCAGTTACCAAGACAAAATCAAAATTACCATACTGCAAGCTTATGTGTGATATCGGTCACTTACCAAAGTTCTATCATTGATAGAAGGTCTCTCTGCCTCGTGGAGCAATGTTGAGAGGTATCCCAGCCCAGGAGGAGATCACCGTGATGCAGCCATGCCACCTACCAGGGAGAGCTCCACGAAGGCTCCCTTAGACTATCATAATTGTGGAATGAAGTGGTTGGCTCATAGTCAAATTTCATGCAATGGGAAAAGTATCCACAAGACTCCCTGTACCCATAAATTTCTTTGTTCCTTAATAATTAAGTCTGGGAAAAGCCACCTGCTACTTCTGCGTTAATTGCGCAATTGGTGTTCCAGGCTCATATGCATCAATGCTCACTGTGTCACTCTGCTCCTTTGTGCGTTTTCAGAGAACAGATCAAAACCAGGAGTTCTTGGCCTAGCTGTGCCTCAGATCTCCTTTGGAGCCTTTACTAGGCTACTGCTAGTTTGGTTATGGGGTTGAGTGCATCTGTCACACTGCTCCCATAAGGTGCTATTAACAGTGACTTTATTAGTCACAGGCCTGGATTCCAGTCATTAACATTATTGATCAGCTGCATACGCACATATATGTGCAAATACAGTTTGTATTTCCTTAGAAACCATCTGGATTTAATTCCACACTAGTCAAATATTGAGTTTAAGTTGGGCATTTAATGAAGAATGAAAAATCTGGATTTAAAAATTTGAAAAAAAAGGCGGAGCTTGCCTTCTGGTGGGTAAGGAAGGCTCACTTCTGAAAGGAACAGAGGGTCCCATATGTAAGCCGGATCCATTCCACAGGGAAGTCAGCTGCCTTCCTCAAGCCCAGGTCCAGGATATCACTAAGAGACTCCCAGATCTAATTCACCCCTCAGATTATTATCCCCTGTTGGTTGTTCAGGCCAGCAGTGATGAACTTGATAAGAGGGGCTCCAGAGTAATTAAAAAGGAATTTAGGGAACTAGGTTGATTAATGGATGGGGCAGGAGTGCAGGTGGTGTTCTGCTCAGTTTCTCCAGTGTCAGAGAGGTATACTACAAGGAACAAGAGAATCCATGCTGTTAACAGGTGGCTCAAGGGCTGGTGCCGACACAGGAATTTTGGTTTCTGTGATCATGGGGAAACCTTTACTGCACTCGACCTGCTCGACCCAGATGGGTTCCAACTAAGTAAAAAGGACAAAAGGATTCTAGCCCAGGAGCTGGCAGGGCTCATTGAGAGGGCTTTAAACTAGGCCCAAAGGGGGAGGGGGATGTAACCAGTCTCACCAGTGACGTGGCTGCAGAAAGTGAGTCATTATCAAGGGTGAAGCCAGTAGCCCAACTGAAGTGCCTGGACACTAATGCACGCAGAATGGGTAACAAACAAAAGGAGCTCGAAGTCCTGGTCTGGCAGGAGAACTATGATATGGTTGCTATCACAGAAACGTGGTGGAATGACTCTCACAACTGGAGTGCTGCCATGGAAGGCTACAAACTTTTCAGGAGAGGCAGGCATGAGAGAAGGGTTGGAGGAGTGGCCCTGTATACTAAGGAAACTCTTGACGCTGTGGAAGTTGAGATTGGTGATGACCAGATTGAGTGCCTATAGGTAAGAGTAAGAGGGACAAGCAAAACTTACATCCTGGTAGGAGTATGTTACAGACCACCCAATCAGGAGGAAGAGGTGGATCTATTGTTGTTTAAGCAACTGGAAGTTGCCTCAAGATCGGCTGCCCTTGTTCTTTTAGGAGACTTTAATCTCCCAGATATCTGCTGGGAACTTAACACAGCTGAGAGGAGGCAGTCCAGAAGGTTCTTGGAGTGTATTGAGCATTGCTTTTTGTCACAGCTGGTGAGTGAGCCTACCAGGGGTGAGGCTCTCCTTGACTTGCTGTTTACAAATAGAGAAGGGCTGGTGGGTGATAGTGTGGTCAGAGGCTGTCTGGGGTGCAGCGACCATGAGATAATCGAGTTCTCCATAAATAGTGAAACAAGGAAGGGCATGAACATGACATCCACGCTGGATTTTTGGCAGGTTGATTTCAGATTATTTAAGGAACTAGTCAGGAGAGTGCCCTGGGAAATAGTTCTTAAAAACAAGGGGGTCCAGGAAGGCTGGATGTACTTCAAGAACGAAATCTTGAAGGCACAGGAGCAGGCTGTCCCAATGTGCCGTAAGACGAGCCGTAGGGGCAGACAGACAGCCTGGATGAGTAAGGAGCTTCTGAAGGAGTTAAGTGAGAAAAAGAGGGTGTATCACCTTTGGAAAGAAGGGCAGATAAGTCAGGTTATGTTCAAAGATGTCATTAAGTCATGTAGGAAGAAAATTAGGGATGAAAAAGCCCAGCTGGAGCTCAAATTGGCCACTTGTTAAGGATAATAAGAAGTGTTTTTACAAATATGTTGATGGCAGAAAGAAGGGCAGCAGCGACCTCCACTCCTTATTGGATATTGAGGGAAATAGAGTAACTAAAGATGAAGAAAAGGCTGAGGTACTTAATGCCTTCTTTACCTCCGTTTTCAATACTAAGGCAGATGGTTCACTGGACAACTGGTCTTCTGAAGTTGTGGATGGGGTCAGGGTGCAATAGAGCCCCCCTGTAATCCAGGAGGAAGAAGTTAGAGACCTGCTGAGCCACTTGGATCCTCATAAGTCTATGGGGCCTGATGGGATCCATCCTAGGGTGATGAGAGAGCTGGTAGAGGAGCTTGCTAAGCCGCCTCCCATCATTTATCAACAGTCCCGGCTCACTGGAGAGGTCCTGGATCACTGGAAGTTGACCAATCCACGCCCATCCACAAGAGGGGCCGTAGGGACCATCCAGGTAATTACAGACCTGTCAGCCTGTCCTTGGTTCCAGGTAAAATTATGGAGCGGATAATCCTGGGTGCAATCATGCAGCACCTGTGGAATGAGGGAGAGATCAGGCCCAGCCAGCATGGATTTAGGAGGGGCAGGTCCTGCCTAACCAACCTGATCTCCTTTTACGACCGTGTAACTCGCCTGGTGGATGAGAGGAAGGCTGTGGATATAGTGTATCTGGACTTCAGCAAGGCCTTTGACACTGTCTCCCACAACAGACTCCTGGAGAAGCTGTCAGCCCATGGCTTGGATGGGAACACTCTGTGCTGTGTTAGGAATTGGTTGGATGGCCGAGCAAAGAGAGTGACAGTGAATGGTGACACATCCAGTTGGCAGCTGGTCACTAGTGTTGTTCCCCAGGGATCAGTGTTGGGCCCCATCCTGTTTAATATCTTTGTTGATGATCTGGACGAGGGGATTGAGTCCATGATCAGCAAGTTTGCAGATGACACCAAGCTGGGAGGAAGTGTCGATCTGCTGGAGGGTAGGAGGGCCCTGCAGAGGGACCTTGACAGACTGGAGAGATGGGCTGATTCCAATAGGACGAGGTTTAACAAGTCCAAATGCTGGGCTCTACACTTCAGATACAACCACCCCATGCAGAGCACTGGGCTGGGGACAGAGTGGCTGGAGAGCAGTCAGGCGGAAAGGGAATTGGGAGTGCTGATAGACAGGAAACTCAACATGAGCCAGCAGTGTGCCCAAGCGGCAAAGAAGGCCAATGGTATCCTGGCCTGCATCAGGAATAGTGTGGCCAGCAGGACTAAGGAAGTCATCATTCCCTTCTACTCAACACTGGTCAGGCCGCACCTTGAGTGCTGTGTCCAGTTCTGGGCCCCTCAGTTTGAGAAAGATGTCAAGATGCTGGAGTGTGTCCAGAGAAGAGCGACGAGGATGGTGAAGGAGCTGGAGCACAAGCCCTGTGAGGAGCGACTGAGGGAGCTGGGGTTGTTTAGCCTGGAGAAAAGGAGGCTCAGAGGATACCTTATTGCTCTCTACAACTGCCTGACAGGCGGTTGTAGTCAGGCAGGGGTTGGTCTCTTCTCTCAGGTGACCAGTGACAGAACAAGAGGACACAGTCTCAAGCTTTGTCAGGGGAGGTTTAGGCTCAATATTAGGAAAAAATTCTTCACTGAAAGGGTGATTGGCCATTGGAATGCGCTGCCCAGGGAGGTGGTAGAGTTACCGTCCCTGGAGGTGTTTAAAGGGAGATTGGATGAAGCACTTAGTGCCAGGGTTTAGATGACGAGTAGGTGTTGGTGTTGGGTCATAGGTTGGACTCGATGACCTCAAAGGTCTTTTTCAGCCATGTGATACTGTGGTACAGTGATACTGTGAATGTATTAAGTCTCCCAGTGTCCCTGCTATGTCAGCAAGATCCAGTGAATGTTACTTAATTGCTATATATTGGCAAAAATATTGTAGGAAAAACTATAGTGCTGTGCAGACAAACATTTGGGAAGACTCACACGTTCGTAAAATCCCTGTTAGGCCATTGTCTTCCATTAACCACACTATATCTATAGCAGAGTATAGAAAAGAAAGCTGAAGGCGTTTCCTTTGTTAGCTCTGTCTGATCTCAAAAGCTGCCTTTACTCCACAGGTGTTCCAAGATTCCACAATGTAATCTGGGCTGATCCCAAGAACTGAACTGAATTATCCTCAAGATCCATCCACTACCACAGATTTTTGGACCAGTCTTGAGATAAATGCTTCCTGACAGAATAATCTGAAAAATGATTGTCACAAAAGGATATCTATATGTGATTATTTTACATTTGCTAGAGATGGTGCATGAAGTAGCTCATGTTCTTTGTAATGGGTGCACCAGCAAAATGACCTGTGGAAATGTAATTCTGTTTCAGTGAAACTCATGAGGAGTAATAGAAACAAAAACATTCCACCTGGCTTGAAAGATTCTGGGTCCAGACCAAGCACACCTGCCGATTCTTGAGAAAGATCTTGAGGTACAGCAGGAGAATTAGTAAAGTTTTGCACTTGATAACACTTTGAACTAGTTTGCCAACTCCCATTTTAGAGACCTAGGAGATTAAGCAGCTAGAATTTAATTTTCTTTAAAGCAGCAAAGAAATTCCGCTGAGGTCTTTGCATGGAGTTAGTACCAACGCTTTCATGAACTGGAGGCTAAGCAATGGTCACAGAACTCTCTTTACACAACGGATTCTATGAATTGTAGGATTTATGGTGGTCAAAGGGCTTCTTTAGCAATGCCTTTCAATTATCTTTTATAACGTTCCAAAATGGTTACAGAAATTCTTAGTAATCAAACTTTTTGTTTGATCAGCAAAAGGACATTCTAGAAGGTTGCAGGTAATATGTATGAAGATTAACAGTACAAATGTGTTGATAATGTCAAAACTCCAGAGCCAAAATAAAGTTAAGCACCAGTAAACATCTCTGAAGATGGTGTTTGACCCTCTGACCTTGGTGCTTGGAATGGAAGAAGCTGTTTCTCACCTAGTGTACCAGCATAACTATGCCTAGAGACTATAGACTACGCAGTCTTAAATCTTTGCATTAGCCATATTTTCATGGGAAACCATTTAACTTTGTGTAGTGTGTATGAAATATATTTGCAATAGGAATAAAAGTAGTTCTCTCTTCTTTCCATTTCTCTAATGAATTAAAATTTTAACATTATAAATACACAATGCATATTTGTACCAAGACAAATAGCTCAGTCTTCAGCAGACGGCAGTGAAATGAACTGAAATAGTGCCTTCTCACACTTAGAGAGGTTTCCTGACATGAATTCACTGCAGAATCCGTGTTTGCACTTCACCACATGGTTCCCTATTAATTAGATACTAGCCACAGTGTATTTCATGATTTTCATCTCGATATTTTTTACATTGTTTTATCTAGCTTAGACTGATTGCTCAGCTAAAGGTATAAGATGATAATTAGTTTAACAGCATGTTAGTTTTATAGAGCAGTTCAACAGTAACTCATTACTGGCTGTACTAATCACATCAGGCATGTTGACATAATTGCTCCAGGCATACTGGTGTAAATATAATGTTTATCAGTTGAATGCTTGGCATAGCATTACCTAACCCAAGAATCAAACATAAAGTTAATTAGATATGGGATTTTCCATAGAAGGGAAGTTCAGGTTCTCTGTCAGAGGACAAGGTAGTTCCAGCAGGAGCAGCCCTTGCCCTCCTCACTCTCCTAGCTGCCATCTTTGCCATCTGGCACCCAGAACCTTCAGCCTGGCCACTCCCTGTGCTACTCCAACACATGCACACTCAACTGCTGTGCTCGGGATGGAGGTACACATTTGTTATAATTCATCACACCTGCCTGGTTTGACTCTTATGAAAAAGAGATAACCCAATGGCTGAGATATTGGGTCCAGGAGAGTTGGTTTTCTTTTTCTTGCTCGATGATGCTTTATTTCAATCCTTAATTTCTTAATGTTTTGTCCTCCCTTTCGTAAAATGAGGATAATCTTCTTTTTGTCTGTCTAGACTGTAAAATTTTTGGAACAGACACTTTGTTTTGCCATGTATACAAGAAAGCCCTGACCATAGGACGTGCAACTATTTTAAGTTAGAATAAGTAACTCTGGTTACGTGTAGGGAAAAATTAAACAAATCGGTCACCTTTTGGAGAAGGCTGGTTCTACAGCTGCTGAGCCCTTCTGCTTAAAGTTGATTCTGCCCTGAGAAAGCAGCTTGCTTTTTTAATCTTTCCTCTTTCAAGGGCCCCACAACTCCTTTTTTCTCCTTCTCATGCTCCTTTTGCACTCCATCCCTCCAAGAACAGACAGCAGGACGAGCAGGGGTATATTTTCCTACCAACATGCCAAATACATGGTAAACATCTTTTTGTCTAGACAGAAACTGTGATCAAAACCACATCTCAACTGGTTTCCTAAATGTCTTGAACATCTCACAGAAGAGGAATACCCCTAATATTGCACACTAATCCCAGCTCAACAAATAAAAGAAGGCAAAAGGTACCCCAAAACTTGAGTTAGATCAAATTTACTACCATCCTACACATTTCAAAGAGTGAGAAACTGGTTTTGCCAACGGTTGTGGTGCAGGAGATACAACCCTCGCTCAGTCGCAGTGGCTGGAGAGTGGAATCTCTAGAGCCTGGGGTAGAGTGGAGCAGCCCTGCTCCCGGTCGGGGTGGGGACGGAGCCCCAGCGATCTCCTCCACCGGCACAGCCTTGGGGCCGTGGCCACTCTGCTGCCGCCGGGCCGCGGACAGCTTCAGCACCGGCGCGGCGGACAGCGCCGCAGCACAGCCCGAGCAGTGGCTAGCGGGAAGTACCCCCGCCTCCGGTCTGCGCGGGCATCTTCAGCACCGGCACAGCGGACAGCGCCCTGCACCGCCCTTGCACCACCCCGCGCTCCGGCCGGCCCCGCCGCCGCACAATGTCACCTACAAGCCGGAATTTAGCAAGTGAGGAGGAGCTGCGGAAGCTTTGAAGAAGAAAGCCTATAAAATCCCTCCTGTATAGGAAAATGAAAACCAACAACGAAGAAAGTGTTTCCAAACTTCAAGGACTAATTGCAGGCCACATAGGGGGAAGAAATAAACAGAAAAAGAAGTAGGGTTCCTTTAAAGAAGGAAGTGTGCATAGTTCAGTCTTACTCTTTTTTTCTAGAAAATAGTGCCAGAATCATTAGGGTTTCAGTTAAGCCTATATTGGCCAAATTCTTCCTCAGTTTGTGAGCAGTCATCCAGCTATTAGGGCAAATACAAACAGTCTAAGATTGTTCGTCATGTTTTTTATTTTAAAATGTGCCCTTTGACAGTCTATCTGTAAATGACTGGGTCACCAGTAAGGCTAGTCCGATTCACGGCAGAAATTCCTTTTTCGTGTGTTGATGGTGATCAGTAAGAGGACTTGGGACTTCTTGAAGCAGACTGTTTCCCTCTTTCCAAAGGTGGAGGGGCAAGGCTTGTACTAATGAGAAAATTCTTGTGCAGTTCAAGTGAGGCACAGCAAAACCCCTATGAAACTTTTGTTCTGCATAGCATGTTTCTCCTCAGAGGTTGCAAGGCAGGAAGCAACATGGCTGTGATATGAGTAAACAGGCTTTTTGTATACAGGTGGTGGCTCTGCCTGTAACCCCCCTCTGTGTTATGTGCTCTCTAGTCTCTGCTCCCAGTCTGCTAATCAACCTCCTACTGGATGCTTTGAGCTCACCTGTGCCTGGTCTCCTGTGCACAGAAAGGTACTTCCAGCTGGGATGCAGAATTTTTAGCTGGCATTACTTCCTCCAAAGCCCTATCTTAAAGCCTGATACAAAAGGACTTTCTCGTTTTATGAACACCCTTGTCATTGGAAGGAACACAGCTTTTCTCTGTGGTCTGTAGAGCTGGTTTAATCCCAGAAGAAGGTTTTGACTGGAGATTAAGACCAAGACAGATGGAATTTGAAACCAATTCCAAACTGTTTACAGCTACCTGAAAAGATGTTGTGACAGGGTGGGTGCTGATCTCTTCTCACAAGCGACAGCGATAGGACGAGAGGAAATGGCCACAAGTTGCACCAGGGGAGGTTTAGACTGGACATTAGGAAGAATTTCTTTACTGAAAGGGTGGTCAGGGATTGGCACAGCTGCCCTGGGAGGGGGTGGAGTCACCATCCCTGGAGGTGTTTAAAAGACGGGTGGATGAGTTCCTTAGGGACATGGTTTAGTGAGGAGATGGGTACGCTTGGACTCGATGATCTTGGAGGTCTCTTCCAACCTTATGATTCTATTATTTTAATGGATTTCCAGTTAGTTTTAGTTAGCAAACATTTGACTATTTCCAATTTTCAAAGCTTCTGCTGCTGAAATCCACAGCACATATTAATCCATCAGACAACCTGTGCCTCAAGCACAACTGAGAACTCTTCGTGGCAACCCAAGCTTTTAAGTGGTGATTGGGGCTTAATGTATGCTAACAAGCTTGGGCTCAGGTGAAGTTTGAAGGTTGTTTCAAAGGTAAAGCTCTCTGAAGTTGTTTCATGTTGTTCACAGATACAATTGCTATCCTTCAGTAGTTACCCTAATTTCAGTGGCTGCTATGTGCGATTCAAACAAATCATATACCCCTGAGACAGAGCAAATGGTGACTTCTTAACTGGCCTGAGCTTAGTGGGGCAACATCAGTGCCTCAGAAATCATTGAGCACCCTACAAGGTACTAGGATGTTGCTGATGAATAGAAGGATTTTCACAAGGCTGAATTTTGCATGGGTATTAGGGTCAATAGTAAAGAACAGATCTTTAAAGCCTTTTAAATTGCAGACCTGGCTACACAAGCAAACTTTTATGCTCCTAGAAAACTTTCCTTCCCAAGGGGTTAATGAGTATGCATGAAGACAATGGAAAAGAACATACATGTCACAGTTTAGCTCCAACCCAGCTAATTTTGGCTGCTAAAGCTGTGCAGTTGGGCTCTCAAATTCCACCCTGCATCCCCAGGGAAAGGGGAGAGGAAAGTGAGAGAAAAAAAGGCTTGCAGATTGGAAACTAAAACTACAGCTTTGAGGAAATGATAATAATAAAAATAACAATGATTAAAATAATTAGAAATAATGAAATATGTGCAAATATTTGAGATCGCGCCCCCACCCCTTGATCACTGTACACCATGACAAATGCTGTAGAGCATACACGAAGGAATGGGTCCATGGCCAGGAGGGAGATGGACACAGGAACTGGATTCAGGAATACACGGATCCAGAATCAGGAGCAATCAGACAAATGAAGTCCTCACTGGATGTTGAGTGTTGCAGAAAACAGTGAGACTCTTGTGATCTCTCAATTTTATACCAAGTCTGACATATATGGGATGGAATTTTCTGTTGGTCAGTTTGGGGCCACCTGTCCAGTCCGCCCCTCCCTGCAGGTGTGGCCCTTTTCACCAGCTTGAGGTGGCCTTGGTTACTGGAGGAGTAAGTATAAATATTGGCCTTTCTACATCCCAGTGTCCTGTGTTATTGCTGCTATAGAGGAAATGTCTGAAAAAAATGCAGTTGGCTTTCAGAAAATGGAGTTACTTAGGCAGACAGAGTCAGGGAACAGACTTCAATTTAACTCAAACCATAACAATATAGAGAAAAACGCATGGAAGAAGTAAAAGTGAAAAAGGCATAAATACCAGTAAACAAAAGTACTGTGCTTACATTCTTGTGTGTCAGGCCAGCTCTGGGCTTGCCTTTGAATTGTAGCTTCCTTCCACTCCAAACTTTGAGATTTATGCTCCCCACTAAGCTCTCTAGTAAAGGTCAGAGACAAATCAACAAGACTTGGACACTGCTGTGTAGTTTGAAAAGCTTTGGAAATGCCCCTGGGCATCTCTCAGCTGCTCTCAGAACATTCCCTTCAAGAGAAGACCGAGGCGGGTCCAGCTGTGAACGTCTTCTGTTGTCAAGTTATGAAGGCTGGAGAGGGAACTTGCTCTCTTAGATGCCCACAGCCAGCTTTGTGTTCTTTTAGGGCAGGGAGTTGGGGTGAGACAAAGGAGGAGAGAAATCCATGGACATATCAGATAAAAGTTAGGAGAACAATTATTAGCATGAAACAGACAGGGAGAAAAATCATCTATTATTTAACTTGTTGTGATGTTGCAATGCAAGGAGTGGATTTAGGGAGTTTTATGTTGTCATATTGTATATTCAGGGCACCATTCCTGAGGTTTTTTTTTTCATAATGACTGCTTGGTCTGTGAATAGTCCATGAAACAGATAACACATATATATTATCCTTTTTTCCTTATAATGGAGATTTGCTAATGTTTGTCATAAAAAAATAAAAATAATGTTAAGCTGAGAGTTAAACACCTTTTGGAAATCAGCATGAGGCCTTTCAAAAAAAGTTTATTTTCCAGCAAAGATACCAAGAGATGTTTCCATGTGTCAGACTGGACCCTTTTCCTTGGGCAAGCAGATACAAAGAGTGTTTGTTACAATCATAGCATTGAAGTGACACTTCAAATTCTGTAAATTCTGTGTTCTGCTGCTGTACCACTAGGTGTGAGTGTTGGAGCTTTTTCTGTTGTTGGCAGTGCAGTCGTGCATAAAAGTTCCTATTGTGTGTCCTGTTGAATTCCCAGTCCCCCAAGCAATTCCCAGTACAACAAGGATGAGTCTCCAGTGTACAAATGGGAGATCCCTCAGTGAGTGCCCACTGCACTGTACAGTACCTGTCTGCAGAGCAGAACACCCCAGCTGCACGCAGAGCTCTGGCCCTTGAGCCCCGCTTTTGCCGGAGGTGCATGCATGAACTGGGGAGCAGTGTGACTTCTGCAGGGATGGGGAACCCAGAGGCAGGATTCAAATGGAAAATATTACTGGGAGACTTCAGAGGGTGTTGGAAACTCATTGTGGGAGACTGGCGTAGAGAAGGGAGCCTAAAGCTGGGCAATATCATATGTTCATCAGGAGAGAGGAGAGGCAGGGAGCAAAGGTCTGGGGACAAGAACTGGTGCAGCAGTGGGGCAGAGCAGACCCACCAGGCAGCAAACGCATCCTCACTCTGAGCTCCATTTGCATGGGCACACCCAATCATTGCAAGGAAAGACCATGGCAGTTAACTGGACAGGACAGAGACTGTCTGTCTGCTGTGTTTCTTCTTCATTTTCAGGCTGTCTTGCTCCCACTGCAGGCATTTATAGAGGGTTTTTATGTACCCCTACCATCCTTTCTCCAACTCTGTCCACCTGAGTTTTCCTCCATCATTTTTCCCATTTACTTTACGTCCCTTTGTTATTTCTTAACAAAGCATTCTGCTGAGAATTTTCAGATTGATTACTGATTCCTGCATACTGGGTTTCAACTTCATGCAGTAAATCCCAACTAAACAAGGAAGAAGTATCAAATTATGTGCCCAAAGTCCCTTTTGAATCATCAAGAAATGGCCTGGGAAAGCATGGCCTTCACATGGATTCACTAACTGTCAGAAATCATGCTACAATTAAATACCAGTAATTGCAAATTTATTGCATAATTTAAGAAAATCTTGCACAACTAGAAGATAAAAAGTAGGAATTAGCCTCCAAGCAGCAATATAGTTAAATATTTAAATGACACTCCTTTATACAAGAGAGAAACTGCCATCTATAATGTGAAGGCAAGTCTCTATTGTGAGGTTAAAAACAGCACCAAAGCTTTTTTCTTCATTTTCAAATGTCAGGTGTTAAATTGAGAAATCTTGTGTGGAGCCAAAGGAGCTATGCTTTGTTCACACTCCTTTGAGCTGATCAGGACTGCTGCTGGCCATTAGATGAGGGTGTTTCTTTCCCAGAAAGAGGATCCTTCCTCCCTACTTGTGCTTTTAGGCAGTGTTATTGTTGGAATTACAAAGCCTCTTTCTGATCCTGCAGGAGAGAAGGCTTTTGCACACCTTATGAAAGCATGTTGAGGAGAGCTATGATCTCAGGTTGGTTTCTTCTGTGGGAATGTTCCAAATAACATCTAGTATTTAACCATAACCAAGACATTAAGAAGCAAATGTGTTTGCAGTAAGTGATATTTTAGAACAACTAGTTCCCCTGTTTTCCAGCAGCATATTGCTTTTCTCTCCATGTAGTTTAACATCAGATTTTTCGGTTTCATTTGACTTTCTTAACCCATAGGTAAAACTCTTCATCACAAATCCACCCTGTTAAATTCCAGGAGGAACAAATGAAGATGACGGTCGCTTTCACAGGAGCTCACATAACCTCAAAGCACTGGAAGTGGAAGGATCCCTACATCTTATGGTGGCACACATTACCATACAGCAATCTTCTGTAAACTTTCCATAAATGCACAAGAGCTGTGACTTCAAGTAAAAGCTAAGCTAACACGGAGATACAAAGTACAGAAAGAGGAGGTGTATTCCAGCAACCTGAATATCAGACTGAAATAATATGCCAAAAGATGATACAATGTAGATCAAAACATAATATAATATATATTCCTGTACATAATGAGAGCACTCAGTAAACATTTTTAGCATCTGAAGAGAAAATAAATTAATACAGAAAACATCTGTTTCAGGAAAGAGTGAATACAAAGCAGCAGATGGATATTTTTTACTCGCCACTGTCTAAGTGGGAAAGGTTACTAACAAGCAAAACTGCATGTTTATAACCGAAAACATGGTCATGGTCACTTGTATATGTAATTATGGGATCAGAAATTCACAAATATATCTTTTGGCAGTACGGCAGACTTCATCCACCCACTTGCCTTGCGAGGACTGGGAAAAAAAGACACAGTTTTCCCGCTTATCCCCATTTGGTTGGGCGTGGTCCCAGTTGAAGTACTGAAGAACCATGCCATTGACATCAACAAATTTCCCTTCGTTTATCATGTCAGTGACACCCAACCAAAACTCGGACACTCTCGGCATGCTTTTCTTGCCATAATCGCGAAGAGTGTTTGTTTCATCATTATTCCTTGGGATAGCCAGGGTCCCTCCCTTGGCTATGCAGTCTTCGTTGGCTTCATGAAAATGTTTGGTGCCTTCTGATACGAGGTAGCACTTCTTATGGGCCTTTGTCCCACGAAGACAGACTGTGAATGCATATTGGTTTGCATGTTCAGTGAAAGCTCGGGCTATAGCTTTGAATAATGTTTCCTATAATGACAATTTTCTAAGATATGCTGGAAATCAACCGTACAAGTCCCTCAGCAAGTGAAAGGCTCTTGCCTCCACTGAGTGAACCTGAAAGTATCAGTAAGACTTTCCTGCTATTCCTGCTGTTCATGTAGGACCCTGCATGCCGCCAATATCTTACTGTGCCTTTGGGAAGTCCGAACAGGCTACTCAAGGGTTCTCTGCACAGCACCCTGGGCTACAAGGGATGGCCAAGAACAGAACATGCTCCTACTGCTGCTCCAGAGAAGAGACACTCAAGAGGAGGGGCAGACATAGCTGTGATCTTAACTCTACAAATGATTTGAAGAATCTTTCATCTGTTCATGCTGATAAACCTGAGATGATCTTGAGCCCCAGACTTTCTCCAACAATGTAGTTCTCTCAAGGATTTTTTTTTTTTATTTTGCTGGTTTAGGATGCTGGAATAAAACCCAGGCCTGTTGTCAGCATATCTTGTGTCTTCTTGTGTCCTACTTTCACACATTTTTTCCTTATTTTATCAGTCTTAAAATGATTGAATGTATGAAGTATGTTTGTATTGTTGGCAGATTTGAATTCACCATCAGCAAATCTATATTTGGCTTTATAATAAAGTGTCAGATCTAAAGGTCTCTTCATATTTATGATATTTAAGAACCAGTGTTACGCATTAACTAAGCCTAGTTCCTAGCAAACAAAAGTGGGACAGAAAAGTTATTAAAACAAAGAAACAAACAAACAAACAAGTGATGGCTGATTAAAGTATACTGTGGAATAGCACACTCTCACCTCTTTAGTTCTGAATTGCTGGTCTTTCCAGCAAAGTCTATCCCTTCAAACTCTAAATACAAATGAGGTAAAGTGACTTCAACCTATAAACACTTATTACTGAGCTTGCGTGACAATCTGAACCAAATAATCTAAACATTTGTATCCATAAATCTATCTGCTTTTAGTTATACTGGAACATATCAGAGAAATCTTGATGTAAAGTCCAGATGTACCAGAACATTAATTTGGCACATGCTCTGTAGCTGGAATTGCCTTGCAGAACCACTGTCACATTTCTTCCAGTCCAAGGTCTGTGTGTGCAGGCTGGCAGGAGCAAATCCTGCAACTTTGTTTTCCAGCTCTCCTAAAACAAATAACGTGAATGGCTAATTCTCCCCCCCCCAAAAAATACTTACAGGAAGAGAACCCTCCTCCAAAGGACTTCTTCCTTCTGAGCTGAGGATGGTAGCAAAAGCCTCGAATAAACACCTGTGACTATTATTTTAGAATCCAGCATGTAAGTACTTCCAGTTTATTTCATTTATGGATTAAACTCATCTTGTGCTTATGTTAGAAATATGTCATGAAACAATATGAACATCATCTGTCCTGATGTTTTCTATAATCTGTTTCTAATTCCTGGTGTCTGTTCTTGTAAAAAAGTAATCATGCATCTGATCAACAGGATATGGAAATCCACTTTGGACCATCTCCTGTATGTCTCACTTTTTTAGTATTTCCAGTTGTAGTATTCATTGCACTCCTTAGCTGCATTTTCAGGGTCATTGTTTTATGTTAGGGCTTGTCCTTCAGATGTTACCCTTTCCAGCTGCTGATGGTCAAAGAAAATAAAGAACATGTTTGCTAATTTTTGAATACTTTAAGAAATTTATATTAATGGGAAAGACGAGAGACTCCTTATCTGCTTCAATATCTGCAGTAATAATGGGGACTGGCTGCTTTTAGAGAGAAAGTGTGTGCTGCTACATGGCATGTGGCAACATTTCACAGTATGTAGAGAGCAGACCTAAGAAACTGAAGTAAAAGAAGAAATCAAATTGTAACCTGCATCTTGGAAATGTCCGTAAACTAAAAAAGCAGCTCCTTTTTCAGGTATCATAAGGCCATTAATAAATGAAGCCATAGGTAGAGGGGTGGTAGACCTCTTTTTGCCAAATTTGGAATCCAGTTGAACAGGATTGGTGCTGAATTCAGAATATCGCTCAAAATAAGTTTTGAGGATAGAAAATCTCTTGCCTCTGGTTCTATTTCTAAGCCCCTGCATGCTTACTCTCAAGCTCCTTCTGGAAGCTATACAAGATCTACTTCTACACAAGAGTTACTTGTCTAGCACAGGCTCTCTCTTTTAAGAAACTTCTGAAGCCTTCTCATTGGAAATTTAAAGTAAAAATATTTTTTAAAGCTCAAAAGGCTCTGTGTAACCCAAGATGTAAACCAGAACAACCCAGATATTACCATCCCTAATGAAAATACATTCTGTTTCATGTGAATGATGTAATTTCCTCCATACTGTCCTCCAGTACATGTTTAAATGCCAAGTTTTGTGTCAACAGCTGTGAAAAACCACAACTGTCTGGTATGTGCATGTGTATTTACCCTTCTTATTTTGTTTGAAAATTTCCATCTGGCTGTTTAAGTACATAAAGTACTCTGCATGTCGATACAGGACACTTCTGAACTCACAGTGGGTATTACTTTGAAGTTTTATGGCAACATTCACATTTGAATGTCACAAACCACACACTTTAAAAAGGCTCAGTCCTTTCAGCTTTTTGCCTTCATCATTAGCCCATGTTCATATCGAAGTTCATTGAGCATCAAAACTCCCAAACCCAGCAACCCTCGTGGTGTTGCCTTTGAAGAAAGATGAGTGAAGGAGAGAGAAGACAGAGATAACTTTTGGAAGCTGTTGGCCAGTGCAATCTGCTTTACCTGTCTGAAGTGCTTGTATTTCTTTCAGAGCATTTACTTCTCGCCACAATTTGTCAATCTGGGTCTTCAGGTCATCTTTGTCTAGAATAAAAGAAATACAGAGAAATTAACAGATATGCACACAAAAGAAATCTATTTAAAAATTGTATGTTGAAAGGTGTTTCAAAGTACCATGGGCTTCTGCATTGCTGAGATAAGTTTTGATTTCTTTTGAAGTTTTTTCCTTAGTGAAAGGAAACTGACATACAAACTATAGCTGGGCACAAATTGTGTTTATCCAACAAAATGTTGTTTCTGTGTCCATGGAAGTTTCATGCACTCTTGTTTTAGCACAGTGAGGAGCAACTAATATAACCCCACCTCACAGTCTGCATGTACACAGCCAAGCTGGCTGGGCTGCAATGTCCCCTCCCCAGGAGGAACCTTCCTCTCTCTGTCCCTACAGAAAGAGTCTAGTGTCTTGAGTCACACAATTTCAATTTGAATCGTCACTTTGAAGCACTTACAAAAGCAGCGAAAAGATAGTGGGACAAAAAATTAAGCTAATGCGCACATAACTCCTTTTCCATGTCCCCTTTTCCATTCTTTTTTCTTAATCATAATATTCCACCACCATCAAACAACGGGCAGGCATGTTTCCATTGCACAAGATGACAATTTGATTGTGGTAGTAACGAGACCTTCTGGAAGCCACACTAATGAACATGAGGAATAAATAAGCCCTTTCACACACAGCGCAACTAACAAAAGCACAGTTCCTACAGATCTGTGTTACGTCACCTAATTCTCCAGCTGTGCCCCAGAAAGCTCATCTCCTCCCCATATTCCTCGCTGTCTGTGGGTATAACCCCAGTTGTACTTTGTGACTCCCTGCTTCCCCAAGGCAGGACTCCTAGCCCGGTTCCTCCTTGTGATTCCTGGTTCACAATAGCCTCTCGGTATCCCCTGCCTGCTTCCAAAGAGGCAAAAAGCAGAAGGAGCTGAGCTCCTGGTGCAGACCTCTCTTTTTTGGAATCCTCATTCTGAATGTCATAAAATATTGGGAAACATCATCAGGAGCTCCATTCTTCTGCCAGATTGTTTCAAGTTCAAAAGTAGCTTAAGGCTGACAGAAAAATGTGCTGGTAAAACAGATGTGTAAGCAGTCTGATGTTAGGGGACCAGGTTAAAAGCTACAGAGATTCAGAAGAAGATGGAAGTATATATAACTGTATCACTCCAGAGCAGCAGCATCCTGTTGTAAACAGCTTTATCTCAGCTGCGGTTCCTTCATTGACTGGCAGGTTAAATATTTGCCATCAGCGTAACCTTCATCATACCTGCTTTTATTAGAAATAAGTCTTTAAATTAAATACACAGACATATTCAAACAACATTCAGCGATTTTGTATTTGCTCTGTAAGCTTTGCTCTGGGAATCTTTTTCTGCTAATTCTTTTTCATTAGTTTGACTTGCCATTTCACAGTACTTGTCACATGGGTAAAGTAATATTCCACAATTATTAGATAGTCATTCTGTTAAAATTAGGAAATGGCTCAAAAATCTGAACAATAACCCCTGGAGAGTGAATATTTTATTCTACTTTTTCCCACCTTAAGCACACAAATTTCTGTTCTTCTCATCTTAGCCAGTACAACTACATAACCGAGAATGGTTGGCCAGAGTCCCCTCTCAGCTGTAGCTCTGAGTCCTAAATATCGCAGACAGCAATGAGTAGGCATAACACAGTAATGTATTTACAGCTGTCATGCAGCTCTATTTCCACAACTCATTCTGACACCTTAGTTTTAGCTTTGCTAGCTCATACAGTATTTTGAAGTCAGATATAACATAGACTCAACCTTCCTTTGTTAATAAGCATTTGTATAGTGTTAGTTTCTAGTTTGTGCAATGTTATTTAGGTACGTAGTAGATTTGCATAGTCCATAAACTTCTATCCCTCCTCCCAGTTAAAACCCAGTACCTTTCACTCTACGTTTGCTGTGCTTCCTGGCTTTGAGTTTGGAAGCCTGGCTGATGGTCTCATCCAGCAGTAGTATGCTTATGAGCAGAAAAATCCTAAGTCCAGTTTGTGCCATGTCTCTTCTAAAGAACTGAAGAAGAAGCTTCAGGAGATCCTCTCCAGCACCTCCAGGAGCAAGTCACATAGCCTCATCTCAGGAGCGACCTGCTAAGGTCAGCTTTATTAAAGTGTAGCGGTAGGGCTGGCTGTACTCCTTGCTTACGAAATGTGTTTAATGCGTAAGCTGGCCGAGGCATAAGGCACTCCCTTGTTCTCACATCTCATCTGAAATTCCTGTTTCTGTTTTGAGTGCAGCTGGGATGGGTTGCTTTTACAGAGGCTGAACCAGCACTGGACGGTGCGCTGAATGCCACTAATGAGTGCCGTAGCTCCTGTTTAAACTTTGAGCCCAAAATGCATAGAAAAGCCAATGGATGTTCAAAAACACCTTGTGTGATGCCAGCCTCAAGCAGAGGTAACCAAAAGATTTCCACAAATCCAATAGGCTCCCCCAGCACGGCTCTTGGCTGTCAAAGTCATGAGAGTGGTCATGATCTTATGGACATTGAATCAAAAGAATAATGTACACATTCCTGAGTAACTGCAAACGCTGCAGCTACACACACACATGTGTCTACTCACTAAGATCACATCATGTGAGGCGTGCATATATTAATTTATGAAAAGTTACTAAATGCCTAATAGATGTGACTGCACTTCTGATTAAGAGCAAGAGTATGTGCTACCAGAAAAGGGAACAGAAGACAGAGATCCTCTTCTAAAGGCTTGCAGATTCTGACTACATGGTCAGAGGAAGAGATGCTGCTCTCACTAAAGCACAGGATGCTCAAAGCAGATCCACATCTCTCTGGACTGCAGAGAGCTCTCTGCATTTGCCTCTCTCATTTGTGCTTGGGCTTTGTTGAGTTTAGTGGGTCGGCCTTTTAATTGGGATTGATATAAGTAGTAGAACCTTTCACTGATTTTGGTGGACAAATAAAATTGACATAATAATGTGCTTATCCATCACATTCTTCTTTCTTTCTCACTTCCTGCCTGCCCAGTAAGAGAGAGTTTATTTAAAACATTGATGCTGAAGCCATCACTGGTTGCTGGGGTGCTGGTAGGTGCAGCTCATACCCCTCAGAGCTGGTGTTCCAGATATCTTTTTGCCATCTCCACCTTGGTTACATTCTGCTCACATTGCCAGATTTTTTGTGAACTATAACAGCAAGAGGCTTATCACTTTATTAAATGAAAGCTGAGGTTTAGGGACTTGCTGTTATGCTACTTGAATGTGTGCCGGCTTTTCCCAACCTGACCATACAGTCTAAGCGCACTTTAGTACCTATAATGGAAAACACACCCTCACCATCTGGTTTGGATACATTTAAACAACTAGCTGTATTCTAATAATATGTAACTATTAAACACCTATTAATCATCAGTTAATAAAATTTTCATAAATGCATCCTGATATGATAAAACTTATTCATCCTGTCTCAAGTATTGAACCCTGTTACATCATATAGGGAAACCTCTGAATCAACCCTGCTAAGCCCTCAGTGCTTTCATACCTGCAATGCTTATTACAAGGTCCCAGCCACTCAGTGTTGACTAACAAATCATTTACACAGCTGCACGTTTCAGTACGCAGTTAAATGTGGGAAAGGCTGTCACTCCAACAAGCACACCAGGAACTGAAAGGGAAGCCGTCAGAGAGGAAAACAAAGAGCTTTGCAAGGTCTAGTTCAAGATTTAATCTGTCATTTAGAACTAACCCTAAGTTCAGGATTGATCCATATTTCATGCCAGCAGTATTGGGGCATCAATATAAGTCAATTAAGGGTGGACAGCTGAATCAATAGCTGCCTTCAGTTAATTTTTCATTTGGTCTCTTCTCAGAGGTTGTGGAATTGCACAAGAAGCTAATTCTGAGTCACTGTGACTTGCAGCCTGACTTATTAAATGAGTGCTAACTTTGGGTCACCTCAGTAAGGGAGCTGTAAACCCCTGGAGCTGCTTTACATGGGGCTTAGCTGCCCCATGGGCTCTGAGAGAGGCAGGACCAGCTCCTGGGGTCAGCAAGCATTTATTGTTCCAGTTTAAGGAATCAGTACCAGAATGGATTTGTTCTAGAAACCTGAGTTTTCTAACACAGGCTCTCTTTTCTCTCTGTGAAATGAGTCTGACTGAAAAAGGTTTGTACTCTGCTGAGGCCAGCACAAAACCCACTAGCAATGGAGGCATAAAGCAAACACAGACTGGGTATTCTGAGAGTTCTTGGCCAAGAGCCTGAGTGAAAACTTGTACTTTTTGGAGTATGCCATGTTATGTCCTTTCAAGAACAGACTGAAACTCTCTTTTGAAAGCTTCATGCCCTTCGGTCTGTAGCCTTCTTAAGCATTTTACCAGCTGCAAACAGCTTAGCTGGACTTCACTCCTGAAGCCTGACTCACAAAGCTGTCCCTGGAGCTGCTGTGAGAGCCCACAAGCGAACAGGGGCTTGGTTGTGTAGAATTTGTCTGGAGTACCTGAGAAATGGGTTTCATACTTACGACTAATCTATAGCAACTGAGCAAGCAAGTTTAACTTCTTGTATCCAGTGTACGGTCTTGAAACCAGTATTGCAACACCATTTAAAGTTGCAGCTTTTCTTTTACGAGCATAATTAAAGTAACATAATCAAGCCCAGAGAGTAATAATACAGCCCTATACACCTATGTAGAGGTGTAATTTTTCCTAGAAGAAATTATTCTTTCCTTATCAAGAATGTGCTATACAAGTATAAACAGCCTCATATCGTTACAGCTGCATCTAGACTAGGATAGGATTGTGCTTTTTCATTTCCACCAGTATAGTAGAACGTCTGCATACAGACAAAATTGTAGTTTTTCTTAAAATGCTTTGACCATTTGAAAGAATTCGAAGTGCTAAATTTGACAAGAAACATCGTGGAAAAGCCATAGCCACTGTGCAGTGTAGTGCACCTGGTTCTGTGGCTCCCATCTCCTCATCTCACTGCCTTTGCTTTCAGACAACTGAGCCATTCAGAGCATAAGCATCCTTTGGTAAAAGGTTTATTTCAGTTTCTCCACAGAGGCTCTTCAAGGTAAAAAGTCTATTCCCCTTGGAGACAGTTCTACTTTTAAATTCTCCTGTAAACTGGCTCAGAAAAGGTCCTCATACAGCTGTTTTTTCGTCTCCGTTCTCAGCCATCACTGAGTTTGTGGAAAGAACATGCAATTGGGCACACAGTATGAGAAGTCAGTGTGAGATGAGGACTGGATGCGGGGCTGGGATCCTGAAATAGGTCTGACTGCAGAAACCACTTCCTGCTGTGTGGAGTGAGATCCTATGGAGGGAGACTCTGTCCCTTACCTGTTTCCTGGGGTAGCAGAGCTACAAATAGAACACTACTTGTCAAATGCATCTTTAAAGAAAACTAATGCTTCAGTCTCTCGAAAAGCGAACTGCTCACATATTGCTTGCAGTCTGGCCATGTTTTACTGAGACCTACGCCCCCTCCGTGCTTCAGAGCTGACTATGCAGCGGCACATTTGACCAAATGGAATCCTGCGGGCTGTGTCTGCAACCGAAATTATACCAAATGGGATGGGGATTGCAGCATATCAGTTGTGGAAAATTCAGCTCTGCATAGGGTTTGGAAAAAAATGCTTGTATGTGGGTAACTATTTTCCCCTTCTACTCAAAGTATAAAGAGAATATGAAAACTGATCAGGTCTGTTTCCAGGCTAAGGAATTTGCAGTGGGGCAACCCAAAGAGCCAGTACAGCCAACAAAAGTAGAAATGCAAAGGTTAGTCAAAGCTTTATCATCTCTCATGCATCAGTTTTTATGGCTGACTAGGGTGGTAAATAGGATCCACTGGCTAATTTTCATTTGTTTCAATGAAATGTAAGAACTTTTGCGAATTCTGTTAGTCATGGATTATCTTGTGCTTGGAAAATTACAGTATGCTTGATTTCTTTGGCCTTGAAAAATCTTGCAAAGTCTCTCTTAAGGATCTGACCTCAGTCCAACCAGGTATGAGGCAGGATTATGGCTGGCATCCAGACACCAAAGATATTTTTGGGACATTTGTACAAATAAACTGTGTGTTTAGAAAAGGCAAGGGCTGACCTTATGGTACATGAGGTTCTGTGAAACTTAGTAATGATATTTAGGGTGTTTGCAATCAGTTCAAGTTCTTTCCTATAATTCTAATTTGGTCTTTCAAAAGGAAGTTTTCTGGCTACAAATGATTCTCTTTCTCTATCAAACTAAAAGAGATTCAAGTTTTATGGCAAAACCAGGCTGCCCAGAAGTGCCCTGCACTGAAGGTTACTGAATATTGAAATGAGGGCAGTCATATCTTCTTCAGATGTGAGATGCTGGTGTCCCAGCTGCATGCCTCACCTTAGCACTATGGCACCAATAGTGGGACTGATCTATAAATAGGCTTTTTGAGGTGGCATTTTTCAGTTCCAAACCTAGTTTTTACAGGTTTGGTGCTTTTCACTTCCCATACTGTAAATACAAACTCAAAAAATATTAATAAATTTGGGATATAAATAATATACTGAAATGATGAATCAGGGCAGTATTTTGACCTTCCAGAATAAGGGTTTTTTCTGTCTCTTATCTGGGGTCTTTGTCATAAAAGCGTCTTTCATCTGGGTCTTAGGAAGCAGAGAGGAGGGCAAACAATTTGCAAGAGGCAGCCAAAAGACTTTTTTACAACTTTTTAAGGCAAATGTCATTATCTTGTCTGTGTGACCAAAACATCTCACCTGTCCGTCTTTCCTTCCCTTGTGAATATAGATGATAGGTTGTATATCTGAGAAAATACTGCTTATTAAAGTTAGAAGGTGTTGAGAAGAGATTCACCAAATCTACAGGAAGCAGTGTCAGCAAAGCCATCGCTCTCTTTTTTTTTGGTTGCCTATCCAATGCTGCTTTGCGCTGGCAAATTTGCTTCCCTACAGGGTTCAGATATCTCAAAGGAATGGTATGGTTGCCAAACCCGTTCTACTTCAGGCCTCTGCAAAAATAAGGAGGTGCTAAGTGTATTGCTGACTGTCATTGCCTATTTCTTTAGGCAGGAAGGACCCCAAAGAAGCAGCTATTTATTTAGAGAGAAATGTTTTTATGGCCATATGAAACGTGCAGAGAGTAAAACACCACCCCCTCAGAGCAGAGACTTTTTGACAGAGCAACTGGCTCTGTGTCATCTCTGCAGGTAAGGGACTTCAGGAGAAAATTTAAAGCAGTTTTTTTGCAGTCAAGGTGCAAATAGAGGAGTTGAATGGGGTCTTTGAAAATGCTTCTCCTGTGGACTTGGCAAAGTTTCCATGTTGGGAATTACTGGCAGCAACTCAGCTTGTGTAGCCCTCGGGATGTGTGTGAGAAAGCCTCTTTCTCTTTTGTAAACACAAATTACCTGTTGTGCTAATTTTTCTCCTCTAATGTGTGCTGCCTTTTTTTCTTCCTGGAAATGATCTGAAAACGTCCTGAGCATTTAATTTCTCCCTTTCAATATTTTATTTTTGATCATCACAGTCTCCCTAATACAAGGTTTTCCAGCTTCACATTAACATGTTCTTATTAGACTCTGCCCATCCTTCCACATGCCAGACAAAAAGGTTTGGACAAATCCTTTATTTAGGCACTGTGAAGCTCTCCAGACAGTCTGAATTGCACATTCCCAGGTTCACAGCAGGTTACCAACAGTGCAGCTTTGCACACTGCCAGAAGGGCTGGCCAGAGTGAGGATATGGTTTGGCTTGTGTAGATGTTTGTAGGATTTTCCTATACCAGATGGAATATCACACCTTCTCAGGAGTGTGATCCTGTCTCTCTTTGGTGGCTGCACTTCACCGAGAACTTGGATGTTCTGCTCAAGGACTGAGGCCTTCTGCTTTCCCAATCCAGAAACTCAAGTACACACCTCAACTACAGCTGTATAACCCTCAAGGTCCCTCATTCCTGCCCCATGGCACCACAGAGGTGCTCTCGGAGACATTCCCAACGCTGCTGCTGCTCCCACCCAGCTGGGGTGGCTGCCCAGTGACGAGGAGATGCTTCAGCTGGAGGATGCCAGCCTGGCTCTGGGCGAGAAGCCAAACCATGGCTCTGCAGGTCAAGACTGTCAAAGGACCTGCAAACAACTGACCCTGCTTTACTGCACCTTAGCAGCAGCACTGCCTCCATGCACAGGCATAATCAACTCATGCACCAAGGCACAGCACTGGAAAACACGCCATGTGGTCCAAGAAAAACACTGTTCTGTAAAATCTAAAGTAAGTTTTTAGCTGTCTGGTCAGGAAGAAATAAAAGCAGCTATCTATAAATGCTGGGGAGACACCTGCTTGTCTCTGAAAGCAAACACAAGCAGTGAGAAGCGGACAGTGACCCTGCCTTGCTGGAGGCTGGAGAAGGGGCAGCTGGGGGAGTGCCCAGCCCCTGCCTAGCAAGCTCCTACCTAGCCAGTCCTCCCACCACACCCCACACTCATTCCTCATCCTGTGGTGGGATCAAAGGGCAAATCTCACATGACCCGTATCAGTGCAATTTTCTTTATTAGCCCAGTAAGTCCATGGAGAAATGACATCCATTTGTGGGAACGCTGCCCTCCTGTGAGAGGCCCCCATAGGAACATCCCCTCCTACCCTCACCCTCCTGCCCACAAGGCTGTGTTTTGGTGATACCCAGGGGAGTTATGTGCTGCCACTGCATCAGTCGTCGTTTCAAACTCTGTCCCTAAATTGTTCCTGATTGCAACACAGAAATCTGTGAAGGCTTTTTCAGAGTCTTAGTTACCTTTCCCTGCTGAATTCTAGCTTGGGCAGAAAGAGCCATGATGAGGTAGCACAGCATCCACCTATCTGTTCGCTGCTGTCTTTAAGAATTTGAAATCCTAGTATGTGTCTTGGGTGGGTATTGTAGCCAGGCTAGCGTGGCCTCCAGGGCCAGCCAGCAAAACACGTATTTACCTGTATCTTCTGCTATTCTGTAGCTTGTCTGCTGACAGCACTCAAGGAACGCACTATAAAGCTGGCTTGCTAATGTTGATATAAAACACACCCTGCACTGTCCACACGGTGTAGGCAGAGCTTGGTTGAGATTCTGACAATATTTAACCAGGACAATTACTCTATTTCAGATATTGTGGAATGTTCCAGTTCCTGCACTACATCTTCGGGAGAATTCCAGAATTTTGAAGGAAAAGCTGAAAGGATCAGCAAAAAATGGGAAATGCAGTCACAGCTGAGAGGATGCTCTTCCTGCAGGTCAGGGAGGTTTCAGAAGCGGGGGCTATGGGTCTGCACATGGCATTCCACACCACAGAAATTCACGTTATAATATCATAAACAGCTAAAAGTACTGTTGGTCAAGAAAAGGATGATGGAAATTCCCACTTCTAATCTCTTTTCTTCATGAAAAACGAGATTTCTCTATGCACTGCTTGGGCTCTGTGTGAACTTCTTGTCACACTCCTGGATCACTGCCTATCTCCCAGGTATTTCCAGACAGTGTGGCACCCTTTCCCTGCATCGTGATCCCACGAGCCAGATGTCACCGGGGCTGTGGGATTGAGCTGCTGAGGATGTGCGAGTGGCAGAGCTACACGCCCTGACAACACATACAGTGTTCTAGGAAACTCTTTAAAAAATACGTGGAGTCAGGTTATTATTTGCAAGCAAGGCATTCCTAAGCAAGATTTGTAAGCAAAATGGGGAGAGATTTGTGTTCCAACTACAAAGGCAGCTGACGCTCACATCCATCCAAAGCCTGAAACCTGACCTGTATTTCAGTGTCAGAGTTTCTTCCCAGCACGTGGTGCTACACATTGTGCCTGTACCTCTGTTGTGTGACCTCACACACCAGGGAAAAAGGGAGTTCAAAGACTGCATTCAGAGTTGAAGTTTTTTGAGACTGAAATTTGATTCCTCAGTGGCAACTGAACAGCAGGAATAAACAGGCTATTTATTCAAATATTTTCAAATAGTACTTTCAAATGGAAAATATTCTGACATTTGCCAAGTAATTCAGATACTGTGAAAATGTAAACTTCACAGAATTTGTCATTATTTCATTATTCATTGTCATGTACAATCTTACTGCAGTTTATTCTCATTTCCAGCAGATGTCTTAAGTGCCCTAGGAATGATTAGGAGAGTTCTGGTTTTATATTGCTCATCCATCAAAGTAAAATAGAAAAGCCCAGGCTCTCCTCTGTCTGCTTAATGCTCAGGGTAAATCCATTCTGTTGTGTGTCCCAGTGTTACCCAGGAGAGGATCAGGATATACAGGTTCTAGATGCTTCTTTACCGTAGGAAGAGCAGTTGCAGACAGATGCCCATCAGGTCAGGTGCCCTGGTACACTTGAGTTTCAGAAGGAACGGGACATCATTTGTCCTGTCTTTGTCAGTAGTGTTTCCTAATTTAATTCAGGTTAAGTTCACTTCATATAAAAAGGTGGCACGTTCACGAGTTACGTGGATGTCTGAGTGGTTGAATTGGCTGATTAATGTTCTAAAGAGCTTTGCATCTCAGGGTCATGTGTGTTTGACACCCCTTCATTGCAGTGGGAGAACAAACAGGTTGGCTTTCCCTCGATTTGACGTTCCCTGCCTGTGTTCCTTCCCTGTGCCTCTCCAGCCACAGGATGGGTTTGCAGCTCTCATGCCCCTCCCTGCAGGGCCAGGTTCCCCGCTGACCTGGAGGCCCCACAGCCAACATGGACCTGCCAAGCCCTGTGTCTTACCTTGCTCCTTGCCCCATGCTTCTCCTCTTGCAGCACCAGCAGCCACACACAGATGTATCCAGCTGTACCCAGCTGCACAGAGCTGTACCCAGCCACACACAGCTGTATCCAGCTGCCCACAGCTGCACACAACTACACCCAGCCACACCTGGCTGCACACAACTGCACCCAGCCATACCCAGCCACAAACAGCTGCACACAGCTGCACATAGCTTGTACCCAGCTGCACACAGCTGCACACAGCCATACCCAGCCACACACAGCCACACACAGCTGTACATAGCTGCACAGAGCTGCACACAGCTGCACAGAGTTGCACACAGCTGCACACAGCTGTACCCAGCCACACACAGCTGCACACTGCTGTACCCAGCTGCACAGAGCTGCACCCAGCTGTACCCAGCCACACCCAGCTGGACCCAGCTGCACAGAGCCGCACACAGCTGCACACAGCTGTACCCAGCCACACACAGCTGGACCCAGCTGCACAGAGCTGCACACAGCTGCACACAGCTGCAGTGCAGTGTTGGCACGCAAGGCTCAGGTTGCAGTCGTGTGCCATGGTCTGTCCCCTCTTGCATGCGCTGGGCAGTCAAATAACGGAAAGAGCTGCTTGGTTATGGTCTGCCTTGCTCAACAGATGTGCACGTTACTGGAAGGCTCTCAGACCACAGAAATGGGGAAGGGAAGCTTCTCTAAGCTGAGTTATCACTAAAGGAAACTGGGTTTTGCCTGTGTGAGGTCAGGAGTCTTTGCTCCTTCTTTGGCAATCAGAGGCAAAACACCAGGGACTGTCTGCCCATGCAGGGCAGCAGTGGTGCCAGGTCGCCAAAGCTGGACATCTCCAAACAAGCCAGTAGTATTTGTGCCACACTAGATCTGAGCTGGTTGGGTGTGCTGAGATGGCAACACTGCTCCCAGGTACGAGCTGGCAGGCCTGAGCAGGGCCACGCGCAGCTCTGCACGCTCAGCAGTTTGGGTGTCCATTAGTCAGAGGAACCCAGCACCGCACACTGCTGCTCGGCGCAGACACACTCCTGGGTGCATGCAGTGAATGGTCCCTGTCAAGGCAGTCCCTCCACAAGGGATGTGATGTGACCAGGAATCGAAGAGCTGGTCTAAAGGAAGGCTGGCAAATCCATCTCTGAATGTAGGACCTCTTGCTTAACATATCCAAGCTTCTTATACAGCCTGGCACTTGATGCAGCAGCTTGGCCGGCCTCTGCACGTTGCCCCTGGCAGAGCGGAGAGCTGTGAGTCCCCTGGAGCATCAGGAGCAGCACAGCTGAAAATGCAGAGGAGCAGCTGCAGTCTCTGCTCAAGGATTTTCCATTTTGTATTTCATTTATTTGCTCCAGTGGCTCCATAAAACTGGTATAAACCAATCCTGCATCCTCAAGAAAGATAATTGGGTTTGGCAGTGCACAGAGTGTATTTTAATAGGGAGAACTGGGTAAAGAGTTATAAAAAAAAATTTCTGCTTTTTTTTCCCCCACCAAAAAAAGTTATGACATGGAAATAAATATTCCTGCATGAAATTTAATACTGCAGATATGCCTGGGTTCATTTAGAGGACTCATCAGCTTGATGCTGCCCTACCAAAGCCAGCAGCAAAAAGTCTTTGAGATTCCAGGTTGAGTTGAATTTACCATCTTAATGGGAATAAGGAAGGAAGTTTGCAACAATTATCCTTTTATTATCCTGTTTTGCTTGATGATTAGCAAACAGAACACTGTGTAATAACTTTATACAACACCGACATGTTGAACAAAATGCAGATCAAAATCTCATATGAATCATTATGCGCGCTTTATTAAATTAACCTGCAGTGCCAGGGAATGTGCTGCAAGAAAGACAATATTGAAATGAGTCTGACATTTAATATGTAAACTGTGAGAGCTGGTTCGAGCCAGAGTCACGCAACGCAGCCACAGCAGCTGATGGGTTCAGGTGAGTGGTTGCAGAATGATCATTCAGGTGAGACTCTGGGGAGAATTCCTTCTGTAAATCCTGCGCCGCAGCCTGTGCTGAGTTTGAACACTGCCTCTCCCTGGTGACACCCTGCATAAATGCACCACTGATGTAGCTGGCAGTCAGACTTCCTCATGGCATTCGCTGTGTTCCAGCCTCGCAGGCGCACCATGTCCCATCTGATCCTTAGGCGGAGCAGCCCCCGTTCCACCCATGAGGTGAGGATGAGCCAGAATAGCAGGATCCGCACTCTTGTCTGAATCCAGGCACTGCTTGTCGGAAAAGCCAGAGCTCACGGATCCACATTGCTCCTTTCCCTGCCGTGCCCTACCGGGCGCAATTGCCCAGAGGATGATCAAGAAAACTCTAGAAAATGCTTATGAAGGCCACAGTCAGTATTAGTTCAGGCTTGAGCTATTGTATTTAACGAGAATGCAAGGAAAATTCAGACTATTGTCCCTTAATTGCAGATAATTCCTTAGGGCTTTGCTGACCGGATCCCAGCTGAGGGGTTCAGCGTAAGGTTCTGTGCAGCAGGTACGATTTAAGACACAGCTTTCAGCTACGAAGGCAAAACTCCAGCTCAGCTGCTAAGTTTAACCATTCCTTCAGTAAACGGAGAATTAAATGCCAGAGGACCATAAGTCCTTAAAGCAAATGGCAATAATATGGCATTGAGCAAGTCGCTTAATTTCATTTTTCCTGTCTACACCAGAAATGTTCCAGGAACTCAGAAGGATGCTTTTATGCAGCCACTGAGCTATTTGGTGAGTCACAGGAGCCTTGGTTCAGTATTTTTTTATTTTTTTTTTTACAGTGGGATAACAGTCCTAATATAAAATGCAGACACTGGAGGGAAAAAAACAGCAGCAGAGGAACAGAAAAATAATCCGCCAAAGCAAACTGACTTAGAAAAGAAAAACATTTCACTTGTCATCATCTCTTCTGTGCTAGCAACAAAAGAAATGTGTTCTCCTAGCAGCCTCTGGAAAACATCACGGGGCTGACACACCCTGCAGGGCACTTGATACACGAATCGCCAGAAGAGAGCCCGGTCACGACTCAGGTGCTGCCACCCGCCAGACTTCTCAAGCCCCGTTTGGTTATTAGCTTATCATCTGCAGCCCGAGGGGACAGAAATCCTTATCGCAAACAGCGCATCAAGGATAGCTGGCATCCCACTCCGTTCTGGGGCAGCTGGGATGTTGCTCTGATTACTGCCGCGCTGCGCAGTGAAACACACCTCTCCATGAGGGAACTGTATTTACAAAGATTACCCAGCAGAAGAGCACAAAATGATTTGTACCGGAACCTGCAGGTTATCAGCAAAATGATGTTTGGCAGGGGCGCAGCCAGCATCTGGCAGAACGCAGCACATCTCCAGCCCTGGCGGCTGCAGAGGCAGAGCTGCTTCCAGCAGGGCTGAAGGTAGCAGGAGGCTGCTGGCTGCCAGCCCTGGCCCTGGGACTGGCACAGTGCCCACGTGCCTGGCAGGCATGGCAGCTCACCGGGGCTGTGGCCATGAGTGGCCTGAGCACCGCACAGCTGGAAAAGCGCTCCCCTCTGCTCCCCAGCTCCTCAGCCCTCACAGCTGAACAGCTTTTCCTCCGCTCTTTTGTCCAGCTCTTTCGGGCCAATTGCAGCATCTCAGCATGATCACTGAGAAACAACAAAAAAAGCTCTTCCAGACAGATCGAAGTCCTCCTCATCTCCAAAGGAAAACAAGCAGACCCTGGCCCTCAGCCCTCCCACCATCACAGACCCCATCCGCCCACACCACTCTGGAAGCTGTCCTTCCTGAACTCACCAGGCGCATCTCTTGGCTCACCCATTGAACCACTGGCACGCCCAGCTTGCAGCTTTGCCTTGCGGTGTCTGCACCAAACGTTAAAGGTCATGAGGGTTCGCAAGCTGAACAATTAACGAGTCTTCCTTTGTGTTTTTAGAATATGTTTTAGTTCAGTCAGTTTTAAAGCTTTTACTAAAACCTGTGAGACTGTTCCTTGAAAGCTGACCTTATGGGTGTTTGGGTTTTCAGGGACAGACCAGTCACTGCAGAGGCTGTCGATGCTTGCTCCCGGCCTTTTCTTCTCCTCTTCCCACAGTGCCCACAGAAATGAAGAAAGGTAACCCTACATGCGAAGGGTTAATCCACCTGTGTTACATCCACTCAGAATCTGTCTGTCACTCTCTGTGGGGAATGGAAGTGGACACAACCCTGTATCCTTCAGGAGACAACAAATCCATTTTCCTGAGGTGCTACCAGAGAACAGGGATGATTATTGAGTACTGCAGGGACTCCAGAAACCCCGCAGAGAAAGGCCGGGCCCCCAGTGTCAGACCTGGCAACAGGTGGGGGCACTGCTAAAGCAGCTCCAAGAAGGACGTGGGCTCCGGCATTGGCAGTGTCCATGCCAGACACCTCAGGACCGCAAACCCAGCACCTTCTGAACCTTCCCCGTTTCAGCTTTGTGTGGGCCCGGGTGGAGCTGCCCCTTCTTCTCGCAGGGCTGCGCCGTGGGCTGTGCTGCAGCCTGGCAAACCCACACGGCCTCATGCAGAGGGGCAGGAGCTGAATGAACCATGAACACTTTCCCCAAAGTGAGTCGAGTTTCCAGGGATGTGGGAAAACCCAGAGCAAGGCCAGAGGGGCTCAGAGGTCGCCACGAGGGAGTGCAACAGCCTGGGCAGCCATGAAACCCCACGCGTAATGGAACTCCCGCAGCTGCCTCTCCAGGCCTACAAACAGAGCAACAACTAAAGGACTGCAAACTCCACCCACTCGTCACCCTTGGGCAGACACACACCATTCATTCATTTTCATACATTTGTCATCTTGACTTTTTATTGTCCGCGCTGTTCTCACAGCCCCTCCCTGTGTCTGCACAGCACCCCGGTGGCGAGGGCCCCAGCTCGGCGCTGTGACGTGCGGCAAAGGCCACAGCAGCGATCAGAGCCTGCGGCGTTTGCTGCAGAGGTAGCTGGCACAGCTGGGCCGGGGAAATGGGAAAGGAGTAGCTTAGCTGGGGTCAGCCGAGCGCAACCATCAGCGCGACAGCTCAGACCGAGAAGGTGAAGCTACATTTATGTATAATCCATCCTGTTTTCTCGAAGGAGAACACGAGGCTGTTAGCCTAGATGATGCAAGTTACTTGGAAAAAAGGTACCTCGGTGCAGATGGCGATTGCAGAGCGGATTGTTTGGCTCTGTCTGCACTGGAACAGAACTCAGGCATGCTGAGGGACTTCCGTGCTGCCAGGGGGAGCAGCCCCTGCACGACTGTCCAGGAGATGGGGGTTTAAGTGTGTTGTCTGCTGGCCGTCATGGCCATACCAGAAGAATCTTTTCTGACAAAACCCAACCAGGATCAATCACTAAGTTCACAGAAAACTCACAGAATCACAGAGTGCCCTGAGTTGGAAGGGACCCACAAGAATCATCAAGTCCAGCTCCTGTCCCTACACAGGACACCCCAACATTCACACCACGGGGCTGACGTGTTGGCCAAATGCTTCTGGAATATTGTCAGGCTGTGGCTGCATCCCTAGGGAGCTGTTTCAGTGCTCCGCCACCCTCTGGGTGAAGAATGTTTTCCTAACATCCAACCTAACCTGCCCCTGGCATCTCTCTAGTCCTGTCATTTGAGAATTCAGTGCCTGCTCCTCCTCCTCCTTCCCTTGTGAGCAAGCACCAAAAGGCTATGAGGTCCCCCCTGAGTCTCCTCTTCTCCAGGCTGAACAGACCAAGTGACTTCAGGCTCTCCTCATACAACTTCCCCTCCAGACCTTTCACCAGCTTTGTGGCCTCCTCTGGACAAGCACAAAATAGAGGGTGAGGTAAGACCCAGGAATCCTCAGTAAACTGGGGTGATTTTGGGGTTTCCTCTGGCCGGGTGCCACACGAAGGCAGCCAGGTGCCTGCCAGCAGCCTCCCTGCGCTGGGCTGTGTGACGAGTGGAGCTGACCCAGTGGGAACGCCGGTAAAAGGCAGAGCTTCATTAGTAATCACAGTTTGCAGAAGGCTGTTGCTCTGCTTTCAGCCTTATCCTGACCCTGTCATTAGGGATGCACTGATCGTTAGTTTCTTATTAAAACTTGAAAACAGAGCAGAAATTTAGTCTGCTCCTCTTCACATCCAGCAAGTGTTTGTGGGAGCTTTCAGCTACAGGGCAGATGCTGCTGAAGTGAGATTTGCAGGGACATGACAGGCTTTACAGCACGCCCTACGTGACTGGAATGACCCCAAGCTGACATTTCCTCTCTGTTTAGACACAAATCGAAGTTTAAACCTTTCTTCCTCTCATGCGGGGACGCTTTAAAGCCATGAACTCAAGTACAGGCTTGAGATGATCCGTAAGGTTGAGTAGCCATAATCTGTTCTTTGAAATAAAGATGTAAGTTACCTCCAGGAGAGGTCATCTGAGATCTGATAGGAGTCGAATCACCTGGCAGCCCTGAGTTACAAGCAAGACTCAGAGAAGGGAATTTCAGATTTCACTCATGACCTCCTGTTTTCTATAGTAAATTTGGTGGGGGCTGTTTTGGATCCCATTTTAAAATTATTCCCTTAGAGTATCTCCATTTCTGAAAGGAAGCGTCTCTCTGCGTCAGGCCATCTCCCAGAGCAATCCAAGTGCTAAAAGTCTGGAAGCTACTTTCTATCTGCATCAAAACACGCCTTCCTGACCTTCACGAATGGTGCCAACAGAAGGTTTTGAATTGTTGAGACTAAACATTCAACACTGCAGAGCTAAATTGTTAATGCTCTGTAAAATAGCACGCTCAACCATTTTAATAGCCTCAATGTTCTCTGTAGTAACAAAAGAATTCTCTCTCTATCCCTCAGTGACCGAAATGGAAAACGAGATCTCAAAATTTCCTCTTAACCAATTCCAAGTCAGTGCCTTAATGTGACCATAATATTAGAATAAACCATGTGAGCCAAGGATAATGCTATGCTCCATATTTTATTTATATTTTTATGTAAACATAATTTGCTTTGTAGGCACAATATAACAAAAGCTCTAAAGCAACAAATACAATTAAACAGTGTTTCAGTTCACTTCAATCAGGCTTAAGTTAAAGAGAAGCTTTCACAGTTCCTTTAAGGCAAATTGAGAAATGATTTGTTTCACTTGAAGGAACTACCCAATTGTCTCGGAGCTGCTTAAACAGCACTGTCAGTAGTAAGCACAAACCTTCACTTCTACTACAAGACTTGGTTGGTAGCAAGTCTTGGCATCATCGTTTTGTGTAGCATGCCCTCTCCCATACTACTGCTTGTAGGATCCTAAAGGGTACCTGGGGCTTGTGGGCCAAATTCCGCTTGCACTAATCCTAGTTCCAGAACAGACACCTGAAAAACTTCCCCTCATTTCAGCAGTGACCGTCACACGTGCCATACCAACGCCAGTAGAACACGGAATAGAGCTGGGCTTGCTGAGGGCACCACTGCTTCGTGTTGCCCCTGGGCAGCTCCAGCAGCGTTCCTTTGGACACACGGCAAGTATCGGATACTCTGCTGATCAGAAAATGGCCCCAGAGCTGGTATGAATCACCATGAAGAGTATTTTTGCCTTGCTAACAAAACCAGAAAGGACTAGCCAGAATTATTTCATTCGATTGTTGTCCCTGTGGCCGTGACCAAGACCACCCATCTTCATTTGTCTTGAAGGGTAATTTAACTGTAGAGCCAACCATACTGCGGTTTATAACAGAAGCACGGGTTTGCTATTCCGCTTGCCCTACTAATTTAAGGCCTTGAGAATGCCACTTACTGCCAGCTCAAAGGTCACCAGCAATATTGCTCACTTTGGCGTCAAATCAAAACTCCTAGTTATGTTAAGGTTTGTGCAGGACAACATCATTACACTAACTGCAAAACAAAATCGGGCACGTTTCCTACCACTGTCAGCTTATGAGTCATGAAAACTTAATGGCCTTTCTGAAAAGCCCAACTGGCAAACCCAACCCATGGGAAACTCTCACTGAATACTAATTTTTTCTGTGGATAAAGTTTGGACCTCTTACAACACTGGAAGCGTAGGCAGGTCCAGCTTGAAAAGAAAATCATCTAATAGTGAAGTTCTGATCAACATCTACAGAAAACTAGTTCTGGTCCCATTAATAATTCAAAAGCTTTTTTGGCATTTTTCTCCACAGTTATTTCTGCTCATTATTTTTAAATGTGTTTAACCTGAGGGGAACTCCTTCAGAATGAACATTCTGCACAATTATCTGGTATTAGAATGGCAACTTCATGAGTACAGTGCAAAGAGATGGACATTAATACTCAGGCAGCAATATGAAACAGGAAAAACAAGAGAGAATCTTCTAAACCCACACATAAAAGTCACCCAGGCCCACAAGTCCTTTCACACCAAGAAAAGCCTGAGAAGCCCTCCCCCTCCACTTTTGAAACTTCTGTCACTACAGGATACTTGTAGATTCAGATGAACAACCAGCCATGCCTGGAGAAATACTTTCTTTTGAAAAAAACACATTAATTCAAAAATACATGGCATTGTACGAGGTCTGTGACATTCCTTGAGCATTTCTACTGTAGGTGATCGCAGTCATTTTAAAATAACTGTTTCAACAGGACAATCGAGGACCTGAGTAGCTGCTGCTGGGATAGGTGAGACATGACAAACCCACTGACTTTCGCCGTGTGTAGGTCTAGTATTCACAAGTGGGAGGTAGATAGGACAAGCTGGTCTTGGAATACTCGAAACTGCGAAGAATTACAAACATAACTGCACAAGTGGAGCAGTGCTTTTGGTAGAACTACTCACCTACATAAAGTTACCCCTGTGCATAATCTCTGATGGGATTAAGGCCTAAATCTCATTTTCAACAGGGTTAACTTCTGTAGGAGTTCAGCTCCAGCCTGATGGTCAATCAACACGAGTGATTTCAGAGCAGCGCACTCCACCAACAGATTTCTTGCCACAGACTGATGAGTAAGCCTTACCAACACGATTTAAAACTGCAATTTAAAACTGGTTTGGATTTCAGACACAGAACAGTCAATGTGTCCTCGGCAGAAGATGTTCATCGGTCAATAACAACACTAACTCGCTACAGGCAATTAAAGTTCTGGGTCTAAAAAGAGTGGCTCACTGACCTTTTTCTTTGCCTGTAACTGTGCAGGGTGATAGCTCAGATCAACGTGAAAGCAGGGCAGTTTGCACTCTCAATGAAGTGTTTAATTACTAGTGCCGATGACTAATGTGATTATACAATACTAATTAAAGTCTCCCAATTAATGTTTTCTAGCACAATTTCAGATTCCTCAATTCTAAATGAGGTGTTTTTTAAAATGAAGACAGGATTGCTTATAAAATGATAAAGCATAACTGAGGAAAATGAAAACTCATCTTTTTTTGCAACTTTTATCTGTGAATCATAAAAGGAAAACTATTTTAGCACAGAAAATCCACAAACTTAAAGACCTTCCTCCAGTTACGAGAATCGTCCAGACAGCAAGTGGGGAAGTTTTTTGTTACCATTTCCAACTTGCAAAAAAAGCCCACCCACCCCAAATAATTTTATGCCAAATGTTGGAATTTGCATGAGAAAGTTGCCCATCTAAAATCACACAGTAGGGTACTAAGGCTTGTAAACTGGAACGGAAAAATCCATGGGACTCCTACAGGGAAACTGGGTGTTACACAGGAATGTCATAATACTGCACTGGATGAGGATGGCACTGGAGTTCAAAACAACAATGATCAACAGCTCATAGCTCAGCTGACTGCAGACAAATACAACACACACTGTACTACAGCATTTGTTCACTGATGCACAGAATAGATTTCCCAGTCTTGTTCCCTTCTGCTTCAGCAATCTCTGCTTCCACCACTCCTGGCTGTTACTGGATGAACGGCATGCGCTCTTTGTTCTCATTGTCCCCTTCATGGTCTTCTTCCTCTTCCCCAGCCTCACTCGTCTCTGTGCTGTCGTTGGCCATCTGTAGGGTGAAAGATGAGGGACGTCAGAGCACCCTTCATGTCATTAGTATTTCAGTTTGATGCATTTGATAAAGTGGCTTTAAAATCAAGGAAGACATGGTTGCAACATGAAAATAAACATTCTGTCTGTGCAAAACTTCTGGCACCACACCATTTCAGCCGGAAGGGTCACTGCCCCCTGCCGGGTTACAGCTGACAGAAAGCTGCTTTGTAGGACAGGACTCTGATCTGTGGGCTTCTGGTAGCCTGGTATTAGGGCTCCTGGATATGAGACATGACTGTGTGGGAAGCTTACAGAATCCAGCACCTTCTGCCTCTGCTCTTCCAAAACAGGTAACACTGCTTCAAGCCCAGCTAACAGATGGGATCTGGTCCCTCGTGAGGCACAGAGTTACAGAAACTCAGAGAGCGACTGTTCTACACAGAAAACCATGGAACTTCGTGGAGCAGTGGATACGCAGGTGCTGGCAGAACATACCCAGGACAGAGGGCAAATCTTGGATCATAGAGGAGTGTGAAGAAATGGCATTTCCATGTTTTTTGAAGATGCCCGTACAGGCAGAATGCAATTGCAGAAATCTGGAGTTCAGAAAAGCAGTTAAGGAGCACATGGTGTTTTTTCTCATGGGAATGTATATTGTGAGCTGCATAAAGGTTTGGTGCTTTTGGGTACTTCCCCGTCAGTGTGACTTGTCTTGAGAGGCTTGGGAAGAGTCTGGAGAACTGGGCAGGAGGTAGTGATCAACAGCACAGCTTAACGTGACTGAGTTTCCTCATCCACCACCATTACCTCTGTTAGGACACATGAAGATTCTTGTATCAGCTCATAATTATTTCAAAACAAAGTGAGCAAGGACCCATTCACTTGTTGAAGAGAAATGCAGTGACATTGTCACGCTGCTTTTTTATTACCAGTCCCTGCTGGAAATAAATACCTCCAATACAACCTGAATTTAATGTAGAAGCGCAGTACTCTGAAGGTACCCATAGCTTAAATTAACACCCTTTCGTGAAAGCACATCTGATTTGTTCTCACCTTCTAACCAATGGCGGTTGTGAATACGCAATACCCAGAGAAGAGATGGAATAAATGTATTAAAGTTGTCTTAGGGACTCCTGTTTACAGTTTGGAGATGCAATTCAGCTACAAAACAATGCCCAGTTTCCACATATGAGGCGCTAAAAGCTTTCCTCCTCCTCGCACTGGTTTTGTTTGAGAGTGGGGGTGAATTTCAGAGTAAGAGCTTAACTGTAGTTCCAGGCTCTTTTCAGGTTCTTTTCTGTTCTTTCCAATCAGGAAGTACCTCGGGTCGGCAGGCAAACTTCACACATCAGCACTGACCTGAAGTCAGGTTTTCGTTATCTTTTTCCCTGCTCATTCCTACACAATCAGTGTTTATGCCTGACCCTGCCTTTTGCACACTGCTGCTCTCTGTGATGTTTCAGTACCAGGTTAATTGCTCCAGCAGGCCAGAGCGCCGTCACAACTGCCTGCCCTCAGAACAACTCCAGAAGGAAGTATTTAGATATTGTACTTCATGTATTACAACAGAAGTGAAAGAAACTCCCGCCAAAGCTGTACCCCAGCTCTTGGATGGGAATCAGAGTACATGAATCAGAATGTATGCTGAAGTAATACCGACTGTCTTTTTCTGTCCAATCCACTTATTAATATAGGAATTTTGTATCACGTGAAATGTCTTATTGGTTTTCCATGATAGGAACAGAAATGGATGTGGCAGTTTATCCTGATCTAAGACTTGTGGACACATTTTTGGAAAGCTAGATAACCATTCAGTATAGAAAATTAACTGCTGGGACTCTGGGAATTACAATTGCATTTCACCTTGGGTTAAAAACAGAAATTAGGATTATTGGTGGTATTTAGGGGCTATGGATTTAGACAACCCATAAGACATTTCTCCCAAGGTCACTGCCATGCTTTAACCTGTGTGATGGCACACTATGCACGCAGCGATGTACACTCACCAGCGGAGTGGGGGCTTTCTCCACATCTAGAATTAGTTTTCCGATATTTCCTCGGTCGTGGATTCTCTGCATGGCCTCCTTCACCTGAAAGGAAGACAAACTATTGATGATTTTCAGGCACACACTAAAAGAAGCTTAAATTCCTTCCTTTCAAACCCAGCAACACATTTAAGACGTGCTATGTGCAAGGTCATCCCAACAGCTGCTTGAAACAAAATTAGTAGTTAAACACGTTCAGTGAATTTGTAACGCCACTTTTTGCATTGTGTTTGCTAAAATGAGATGCAAGTCTTGATGGCAGTTTCTGAATAGCACAATACAAACAAAATGCTAATGGAGAGCAAAAGCAATGGGTTAGTCGGTGTGCAGAGAGAAATACAGGCTCGAGGGGTTAATCCCGACAGGCTGTTCATTAGGTTTTTCTCTTTGCAGAATATTTATCAAGAAACCCTACTTTCACTGAAATTACGGAATGTTTTTCTAATTGTGCTATGATATTTTTGAATTCATTTCTTTTGTTTTCCTGCAGGAATGCCAGGTCCAGACAGGGGCTGGGATTAATGTAGTACTGTGGTTCTCACTGCATTAGCCAGTATCGCTTCGCTTCTTTTTCCACTTCTTGTTTTGTTTTGTATTTTAACTCAGTGGTTTCATACAGATCCCCCTGGCAGCAGACATTTAACAGCTGGTGGCAGTTAACACACGTGAGAGGAACACAAACCTCCGTATCTGTGCATTGGAGAGGATCTTATGTTGCTGTGTGACGTTTCAGAGCTCATGAGAGCTCAGTGATTATGAACCAGCACAGAGTGTGTGCTGCAATGAACACTCAGTGTGCTGCACACAGACCACTATTAAATCACTGAGCACTGGAAGGTGTCAAGATTTTGCTCACTTTCATGGTGGGAAATATCAGGAACTGAAAATGTACGCATAAAGGCTATTTCAAATTCCCATTGCAGGATTTTTTTCTGGCATAACAAGATCACAGAACAGAATCATAGAATTACAGAATATCCTGAGTTGGAAGAGACCCACAAGGATTATGGAGTCCAACTCCTGTTCCTGCACAGGACACCCCCAACATTCACACCATGTGGCTGAGGGTGTTGGCCAAATGCTTCTGGAATATTGCCAGGCTGTGACTGCTTCCCTGGGGAGCTCTTCCAGTGCTCCAACACTCGCTGAGTGAAGAACCTTTCCCTAATGTCCAACCTAACCCTTCCCTCGCTCAGCTTCCTGCCATTCCCTCGGGTCCTATCTTTGGTCACCAGAGAGAAGAGCTCAGTGCCTGCTCCTCCTCCTTCTGTTGTGAGCAAGCCATAGACAGCCATGAATTCCAACCCCTCAGTCTCCTCCAGGCTGAGCAGACCAAGTTTACTTCAGCCTCTCTTGGTATTTCTCCTCTAGACTCCTGACCAGCTTTGTGGCCTCCTCTGGGCACTCTCCAGGAGTTTTAGGTCCTTTTTATACCGTGGCGCCCAGAACTGACCCCAGTGCTTGAGGTGGGGATGCACCAGTGCAGAGCAGAGCTGGACAATCACCTCTTTGGAGCAGCTGGAGATGCTGTGCTTGATGCAACCCAGGACACGGTTGCCCTCTTGGCTACCAGGGCTCACTGTTGGCTCATGTGCAACTTGCTGTCAACCAGCACCCCCAGGTTCCTATCCGCAGTGCAGCTCTCCAGCTTCTCACACCCCAGTCTGTCCGTGTGTCCAGGGTTGCTGTGTCCCAGGTGCAGAACTTGGCACTTGCCCTTGTTAAATTTCAGACTGTTGGTGATTGCGTTCTCTCCAGTCTGTCCAGATCCCTCTGCAGGGCCTCTCTGCCCTCAAGAGTGACAACAGCTCAGGATATGTTGAGACAAGGCAGAGTTCCACGTCAATAGGATCTACCATCTGCGACACAGTTTCATTGCTTCTTTTAAGAACAACGGCACAGCCATTCGATAAAACACGCTGCCTTGGGAACAGGTGAGTCCCACAGGATATTAAAAAACCTGGATCGGGGTCCAGGCATTTAAAATCATTACTGAAAGCCTAATACAGAATGAGGATGAGAATTCTAAAGATACCAAGCAAATACAGCTTTCAACTTCCAATTAAATTTAATGGATGCTGGGCACAAAATGTCTTTACCATCTGGCAACCTTACTTTGAAAGCTGACAGCAGTGAACTCAATATTACAATCTTAATTTTGCCAAGCCGTTCCCTCAATTAGTAAATACCAGACTTAAGAAAAAAATCTATTAGAACAAAAGAAAAAACACACTGCAAAGCACAATGACTTCTTAACTGAGGGCAGGATTGTAAATTAAACTTGGAAAACACAAAACAAAGGCTGATCCCTTAATTGTAGTCCAAAAAATAACAGTAACTTCCTATGATGTACCTTTACTGCATAAACAATGCCTAAGCACCCTGTAAGACTTGTTCACACCATGAACAGTGTTCCTTTAAGGATACGCAGCAGAGACTCTGAAGAGGCAGCGGTTATATTATTTTTTATGAAATTTACTAGCCAAACCAAGCCTTCAGAAGCCTACTGCACGATACAAATAACACACAGAGATGTGACAGAACTGGAGAAATCAGCAAACACACTTGTGTGTCCTTTGAAATCTACTGCCAGAACATCCTGTGGAAAGCAATGCGTGCAACATTTATTTTAATTAGTACCATACCACCTTTAGCAAGGCAAATTGGAGAAATTGTGCTTTCCCTGCATTTTTCACATGCACCGGATCAAACTCACGGCTCTGGAGAAAGGTTTAGGAGTTGTTTCCAGGACACTTGTAACTAGCCTGCAAATGTGAACAGCAGATGGAGGCAGAGGGAGCAATAAAACTTAGAGCAATAATAGTGGCTGTGGGATCCAGATGGAGCTCTTAAAATGTAGAACAAAACCGAAAGCAGTTAGAAGAGCTGATACTACATCTGTGTATTTTGGTGCTATTTCAACCTGCCTACCCAGTCAGTCACATTCCGTACGAGTGCGATGCATCCAGTGTGCTGTGTCTGAATGCAGACCATGAGCTATTTCACCAACCAGTTTTATGTTCATGGGTGCTAACAGCCCATTTATTCAATCCAGACTGCAACCACTTGTTTCTCCAACCACCTAAATATTAAAGACATTCCCTCTTGTGCTATGGAGGGCAGAGAGCATCGAAAACCATCTTTGCTCTGAGGTTAAGACTGCAGTTGTTCCATGCCAGCTCGGGTTTACAAAGGGAAGGTCCTGCCTTACAAACTTAATATCCTTCTACAACAAGGTCACCCACCTGCTCGACCAGGGAAAACCGGCCAATGCCATTTTTCTGGATTTGAGACAAGCCTTTCGTACTGTCTCTCACACAATTCTCATAAACAAAATGTCCAGCACACAGCTGGATAAACACAAAATACAATGGGTGCACAATTGGCTGATGGGCCGGGCTCAAAGAGTCGCAGTGAATGGAGTTACATTGGGCAGTCACCCTGTCACTGGTGAGGTCCCACAGGGATCCATCTGGGGCCAGAGATCTTCTATGTCTTCATAAATGACCTGGATGAAGGACTTGAAGGTTTATTGACAAAGTTTGCCGATGACACAAAAATGGGGGAGCTGTCGACACGCTTGGGAGCAAAGGGGCCCTGCAGAGGGATCTGGACAGACTGGGGAGTTGGGCAATCACCAACAGCGTGAAATTTAACAAGGGCAAGTGCCGGGTTCTGCACCTGGGACACAGCAACCCTGGACACATGGACAGACTGGGGTGTGAGAGGCTGGAGAGCAGCCCTGTGGAGGGGGACCTGGGGCTTCTGGTCGACAGCAAGTTGCACATGAGCCAACAGTGAGCCCTGGCAGCCAAGAGGGCAACAGTGTCCTGGGATGAATCAAGCACAGCATCGCCAGCTGCTCGAGGGAGGGGATTGTCCAGCTCTGCTCTGCACTGGTGCGTCCCCAACTTGAGCACTGGGGGCCATTTTGGGCACTACAGTGTAAAAAGGACATAAAACTCCTGGAGAGTGCCCAGAGGAGCCACAAACCTGGTGAAGGGTCTGGAAGGGATGTTGCATGAGGAGTGACTGAAGTCACTTGGTCTGTTCAGCCTGGAGGACACTGAGAGGGGATCTCATAGTTGTTTGCTACCTTCTCACCAGGGAGGGAGGTGAAACAGGTGCTGAGCTCTTCTCTCTTGTGACCTATGATAGGGCCTGAGGGAATGGCAGGAAGATTTGCCAGGGGAGGGCTAGATTGGACATTAGGAAGAGGTCCTTCACCCTGTGGGGGGTGGAGCACTGGAACAACTCCCCAGGGAAGCAGTCATGGCACCGATTCTGCCAGCATTCAAGAAGCATTTGGCCAATGCCCTCAGTCACACGATGTGAGTGTTGGGGGTGTCCTATGTAGGGACAGGAGTTGGACTTGATGATCCTTTTTGGTCCCTTCCAGCCTGGGTAATTCTATGATTCTATGATTCTACGCAGACTGTGGACAGGTACATTAGAAATTGATGATCTCAGAGATCTTTTCCAACCAGATGATTCTATGATTCTATGTTGATGAGAATGCTCAGGTGCTGTGTTCCATTTGCCTTTTGCAGAGCGCGGTACAGAGTTTAGGCCCAGCCTCTGCCTGAGAACACCAGATGAACCACCCTGCACTTGGTTAAAGCCAGACCCAGGCTCCACGGGGAGTACAGCGAGGCACGTGAAAATCCTGGCATTTACTGGAGCCTCTAATGTGGTTGGAGTTTGATTCGAAATAAACAGCCCTTTCAGTAGCAAGGATCAAAAGGGTTCATCTCTTCTGACAGACCTGTGCTCCTACGTTACTTCTGACCAACTGTTCTGTATGAGTTGCTGTTTGAATTTGTCAGCTCACATCCCAGGGAGTGTCTGACACTTGTGGTCACATGGGTGAGTTAACTGACTTTCCTCTGGTGCAGCATCAGCAGATAGGGCTTCAGGACTGCAAACAGTGCAAGGCAGCATTCACTAATACAGAGTTTCCACCTGAATAAACCACAGAAGTCTCTGGGCCTTTGATGCGGGGGAGCCCAGCCCTTAGAGGGTTTGTGTCTGAATTCATGCTGAACTACAGGTTTCAGCCCTGACAGCCCCAGATAACACAGTCTGTACCGCAGAGCCCTGCACTGGAATCACAACTGGTCTTACACATCAGTGGACACGTGCAAAGCGCTTCCACTTCCCATGTTATTTATGTAGAGAAAGCTGGCAAACCAGTTAGTAAACACCAAGCCAGACCAGCACTCTGCGCAGCCATGCCCTGTCCAGTGAATCCAACACGGCATTCCTGGGCAGCAGTGGAGGAACGCGATTCACAGCAAAGTAGAAATTCAAGGAATCCCAAGTCTGCCTTTTCCCTCAAGCACACTGTCTCATTAATTCACATCTGAGTTTGACGAACTGATTTCAAGCATACTCTGGACCAGAGCCTTTTTCCCCTATTTGCTCCGTCTGGTGGAAAACGGGACCAAACACAGAAAAAGAACCTTTCTAATCAAATTTGCATTTGGTTTAGGGAATATGTTTTTGTAATCAAAAGAACAATTCTGAGGAAGTATATTTCTCACATCCCTTCCAGCTTTACAAATGGTAGAGTCACTTATTTGTTATCCCATATTCTCATTCCAGCAATGTAATCCCTGAAAGTATCAAGAAATTTGGGTATGGTCTCCTCTTTTTCTACTTCAAACAGGCTCAGCTTCCCCAGGCTCCACTCTGTTCAGAATCAAGCCAAGGTGCTTCTCTTCATCAACAGCGCTAATTTTCCGAATACTGCTAAATACTTCCATCTCCCACCAACAATCTTTATACAGAGAAGTACTGCAAAAAGTTTTTTAAAGTTCAGCATACAAACTAAACCAGAAAAGCATGGCAAAAGCACTTTCAACAGGCACACTGATTCTGGATTTCAGGGACAGGCATCTGCTCTGGCTTTCTACTTTTAAACATCTGAGCATCCAGGCTCTTGAAGACAATGCAGACAACGACACACAGCTGTTATGGTTTGAGTTAAACTGGGGTCTGTTTCCTGACTCTGGCTCGGCCCAGCCTAAGTAACTCCATTTTCTGAAAGCCAACTGCGTGTTTTTCAGACAGTTCCTCTCTAGAAGCGATAACACAGTGCATTGGGATGCAGAAAGACCAATGTTTATATTTATTCCTCCAGAAACCAAGGACACCTCAAGCTGGGGAAAAAGGCCACACCTGCAGGGAGGGATGAACAGGACAGGTGACCCCAAACTGACCAACAGAGGATTCCAACCCATATAAAAGTATAAAATTGAGAGATCACAGGGGTGCCCCTCTCTTCTGCAATGGCTGATGTCCAGTGAGGACCTCATTGTCTGATTGCTGTTGCTCCTGATTCTGGATCCGTGTGTCCCTGTATCCAGTTCCTGTGTCCAGCCCCCTCCTGGCCGCGGACCCATTCCCTCCTGTCTGCGCTACAGCATTTCACAGTATCACAGTATCATAAGGTTGGAAAAGACCTTTGAGATCATCGAGTCCAACCTATGACCCAACACCTACACCTACTCCTACTTGTCAATTACACCGTGTCACTAAGTGCCTCATCCAATCTCTCCTTAAACACCTCCAGGGACGGTGACTCCAGCACCTCCCCGGGCAGTGCATTCCAATGGCCAATCACCCTCTCAGTGAAGAACTTCTTCCTAATGTCAAGCCTAAACCTCCTCTGGTGAAGCTTGAGACCGTGTCCTCTTGTTCTGTCGCCGGTCACCTGAGAGAAGAGTCCAACTCCTGCCTGACTACAACCTCCTTTCAGGCAGTTGTAGAGAGCAATAAGGTCTTCCCTGAGCCTCCTCTTCTCCAGGCTGAACAATTCCCGCTCCCTCAGTCGCTTCTCACAGGGCTTGTGCTCCAGCCCCTTCCCCATCCTCATGGCTCTCCTCTGGACGCACTCCAGCATCTTGACATCTTTCTCAAACTGAGGGGCCCAGAACTGGACACAGCACTCGAGGTGCGGCCTGACCAGTGCCAAGGAGAAGGGAATTATGACCTCCCTAGTCCTGTTGGCCACACTATTCCTGATGCAGGCCAAGACACATTTGTGGTGACACACAGTCAGTGAAGGGTGGGGGTGCAATCTCAGATATTTGTACATACTTCATTGCTTTCTAATTATTTTCATCATTATTATTGTTATTGTTATCATTTCATCAAAGCTATAGTTTTAGTTTCTATAGTATAGACATTCTGTCATTAGTGAGTTGAGAGCAATCCTAATTTAAAATAAAGTACCTGCTTGCATTAAAAAAATAAACCAAACAAAAATTATTTTGGTTTCTTACTGGCATTTCTAAAATAGTGAAGTACTGATAATAGCAGAGTACTAATAGTAAAGCACTAATAGTGCAACTAAGGAACAGCTCCTTTAGCAATCACATACCCACAGATCACACCAGTTTAACCTAGTGCTGCCAGCGCTCCTCACTGACCTGCAACAAGTTTCTACGGGAGAAGTGTATGTAAAACAAGCACACAAGTTAGCACGCTATCACCAGTAACCACTCTCACTGGAAGAAAGATCTGCATATTGGAATTAAAAATAGCTGCCCCAATAAACTTTTTTACTCAAATAATTTCTGAAATTGAAAATCATGAAACCCAAAGCATATTCCAAACAAAGCGAGTAACACAGGATGTCATCAGAATATGATGTTCAGTGCAATTACTTTGGAAGTTCCTGAAGAGACTCTGACCTGTTATATATAATACGTCTGAAACAAACCAGTATGCTTCTGCTTTGTATTGCTATAGTCAAGCCTCCACTTATTTACCCATTTTACTTCAAACTAATTTGCTGTGTCTTCTGCATTTGAAACCCAGAGCTGATGTACCCTCTACTGAGGTGTCTACAAATGCTCACTGGAACTTCATTTTGTTGGTAGAACATAGCAGAAGCAGTCTGCCACTGTATAAATACAGAAATGCCAAACGGAAAATGTATTACTAATTATCCGTTGCACCATTTCACGGTGTGAAGGATAAATGCAGCCTGCCTAAGCAATGGATGCTATTTTCAAGCCTTTGGATCTTATTTTAAGCATAACGATCCATTTCTGTACTTGGCTCTGATAAGGAACCCATCTCAGCAGCAAAATAAGGGAGACTGCAAAGTTGGAACACGAAACAGCTCGCTCTGCCAGTACAGCAGACCGGGGCTTCAGGCCCGTCAGTAACAGGGATGTTCAGCAGAGAAACAAGGGAGGCAACACGTCATGGAAAAATTTCCTAGTGGAGGTATAACGCTTTCATCATTCCACGTGAAGTTGATCCACTCCATAAGACAATGAATGTTAACAATTTTTTTTAGTACACTTACACATTCACTTCACAAAAGAAAAAAATAAAAGAACTGGAGAGCTGGTGCAGTAGGAGAGTGGATTTTCTTTTAACTCTGCGAGGCCCAGTACAGTTCATTCCACCAACTGCAGCTACAGACGACAGCCTCATTCGTGCAGCCAACTTCTTTACCCCCTCGCTCTGCACCCAGAAACGGTTACTGGAAGGTGACAGAGGACAGTGCGTTGTCTCTGTGGGCTCTGCTGGTGACACGGGGTTTTTCTGAGCGACATGAAAGGAATTCTGCTCACAAGGAAAGAACCTTTCATTCTCCTCTGGTAAGTTAGGCTGTAGCACGAAAGACTGAAGAATCTTATGCCAAGGTTACAAATGTAATCTGAGCCATAAGTGAAATTAGATCAGTTATCTCAATGTAATCTGTCAAACCCACCAATCGGTCTAAGGCTGTATCATCATGTGCTGTCAAAAAGGCGATCAACGCCCAAGGACAGGCCATGTCTGTCACCTCCAGATGGGCACAGTGGAACACAGCATCCATTTAGTTCATTATCTACAACCATAATTTTCCCCTCTCATTAGTTCCACACCTTTAAGTTCAATATTGCTGTTTATTTTCACACATCATCTCAAAGAATCACCTTTCATCCTCCATTTACACATTGAAAACATCAAGACCTTCCAGCATGGCAACGCTGTTCTCCTCTAGCAATGAAATAATCATCCCATCCACTGAAACTTGTGCTGCAAAGATCACCCAGCACCTTGCTTTTCCAGCTATGCCCCCTCTTTAATCCTTCAGCTGATCCTTCAGAGTAAAAGCGAAGACCTCAGAAGCAACACTTACTCTCTGCATCTGCCACCAGCTCAAGTCTTTCCTGCCCACACCACCTCCTTTGAGCACTTTGGCCAGTACTATTGTAAGCACCTGCATGAGTTTTTGAGTTTTCCTGTGCTGCATCTACACACAAGAGATCATCCAACACAGACAACTCTAGGGATTCCTTACAGTAATCTCCCAAAATGGCAGTGTCAGTCTCTTTTGGGGTGTACATGGGTGGCAGAAAGCAACTGATTATGTGAAGTAGTCCTTGTAGTCATGTAAGAGTTGCCCTACACTCCCTCATGTCCTGGTTCACAACACATGATGCTCCTGGCAGTTTTTGGAGGCCGGACTGTATCTTCTTTAGGGGATGTGCAGCATGTTAACAGAACCACCACCTGATCACAGCCGAGCCCACTCAGCACTGCTGGAGCTCACAGAAATATAACAGCACCTTCTAACCATCTGCTGTTACATGGTCTGTTTCATACCTAAGTGAAAAGGTGGGACAAAGCATCTTGCAACAGCAAGAACATTTATCCTGATGCTCTCTGTTCTCCAAAGAGCATGGGGAGAAGGGAGGGAGAACTTATTTAGCTTGCTTAACTATCACAAACTGCCATGCCCTTTCTCAGAAGTTTCATTTATTTACTTTAAGTGTAGGGTCAATAAAAACTTTGAAGTTCAGAAGAGAAAGGAATAGTGGTAGAGGCCAAATACAAGAAATGTATAAGGTAGCGAAAGGATCTGGAGAACTGTCTAAATGTACAGGCATGTGCCAGAACTTAAAGTTAGAAGCAAGTCCTGAGGAGGCCACCAAGATTATCTGAGGGCTGGAGCACCTCCTGTACCAGGACAGACTGAGACAGTTGGGGTTGTTCAGCCTGGAGAAGAGAAGGCTCTGGGGAGACCTTGGAGCAGCCTCCCAGTACTGAAAGGGGCTCCAGGAAAGCTGGGGAGGGGCTCTGGATCAGGGAATACAGAGACAGGATGAGGGGGAACGGTTTGAAGATGAATGAGGGGAGGTTGGGATGAGATCTTTTTTCCTGTGAGAGTGGGGAGGCCCTGGCCCAGATTGCCCAAAGAACTGGTGACTGCCTCAGCCCTGGGAGGTGTTCAAGGCCAGGTTGGATGGGGCTTTGAGCCCCCTGATCCATGGCAGGCGATGAGAACTGGGTGAGCTTTGAGGTCCCTTCAGGCCTAAAGCATTCTACGATTCTGTAAGCCTTGGTTCAGAAACAGGTTGGAAAAGACTAAAAAATATTTATTCTCCAGCGCTTTCTGACCACTCCTGCAGTCTGGGCAGAGCGTGATCTGAGAATGCTCAGTATTTTCCTTATGAAAACCAAGAGAGCTTCCCCCCTTTGCCCTTGTCCTCTATACACAGTTAAAACAACAAGTAGACGTTCAGCTTTGGCATCACCTCCATGCAGGTGTTCTCTGACAGAGAGAAGGGCTGTCTGCGTGAGCATTCCTCAACAATAATTAATCCCTCTCCTGCTCACTGTCGTGTGTCTGCAACTGCATCATGTCTGCAAAATCACATGGACAGATCTCCATGGTGACTGCGGTATGCAAACAGCAGCGGGCTAGCCAAGGTTACTCTGGCAACCCTAGTGTCACAGGTCCAAATCTTTATGAAAGAATAACCTGAATTAAAAACTTGCCCATTTTTCATTTTAGGGCCGGTTCTGTGCTGCTGCTGTTCATAACAGCCACTATTTCCATGAGCCCAGAGCAATCTCCATTAGAATTACAAACACTAATATCAATAATATTATTTAAGCATCATTTGATTGCAGTAATGAAGAAAAAGATGCAAGCTGTATTCTATTCTAGCTGAGATACCGCATAACCAAAGCGTTAATACTACAGCTTTCATTAGTGCCATGAGGCAACATGACTTCTATTACCAGAAGCACTGCTGTGCTCTCTTACAAAGCTATGTTGTCGTTAATATGAATTGTGTGCTGCATTATAACTGCCTATGCTCTTCTCCCACCACGAGAAGAGTTCTCATTCATGTCACTGGCATATATGTTTTTTAAAGATGAACACAGCACTCCATGCAAAGGAAAACCATGTAGTCTCTGTCTTCTGGATGATGGCTGCTCAGCTCCGGTCTGTGGAAAGGAGGGTACTCCAGAAAGCAAGGGCAACAGTTTCTCAGCCTGCAGGCATCTCTGGAGAAGTGCTCCAGGTGGGTTTTGCCAGGGCGTTACAGCCTGGGAGTTGATTCCTGACAATCACCCTACCACAGGAACAATTATTTGCACAAAACCACCCTTTTGTGGGCACAGGTAACTTTCCTCAGGAGTGAACGGGATAACCCATATTGACCACAACACACCTCCATGGGAATGATCTGCTCTCCTGATAGGAATATTTTCCTTGTGCTGTAGTGCATAGCTACCAGAGAAGAGCTTCTGGTATTTAACTGCCCTGGCCGATGGGACAAAACCCTTCAGCTCTGTGTGTGTGTGTGAGCTGAGTACACGGGAGGCTGGCAAACCCACACCTGCGATTGACCTGGACTGACTATCCTCCCCTTCCTGGGCTGATTCTCCTCTCTCACACATGCCATTAACTCTAACGAGACCTCTCAAACTCTCTCTGCTCTCCTGGAAGCTGAGGGTATGCAGCACCTTGCAAGACAGATGGAAAAGCAGCATCATGTTTGCAGGATTTTGAATGGGCTCTGTTCTGGCCCATGGTGAACACAACCAGCTCTTAACATCCAAAAATCAAGCACTGAGCACATGGAAGAAGACAGATCAGACTCAGGGTATGTGGGGCTCAGTTTTCATAAGCATCTACTTGAAAAACAAAAGTGCATAAGGAAAACCTGAATACAGTTAAAATCAACAGCTGAAGTGCTGCATTGTTGGCAGTGATTTTGAGCTGATTATAGTATTTTAGACACAGAATCAAGAAAATAACTTGGGCCATGGAGTCTGTTTCCCTGTTGTGAAGCTGGCATGTCATGTCATCCTGACAGGATCCACCTGGAATCCAAAAGAATACAATCCAATTCACCCATTTATACTCTCCTACACTGAACTTCTGCACCAATGGCTTTGCCTGCACACATACAAATAGAAAGTACTTCTAAATCCATTTTGCTCTTCCATTGCCATTCACAGCTGCAAACAGCAGCTCTGGCCTCTATTCCCTTCTGTTGCCTGTCAGCAGGGAAAGAGCTTTTCTTCAGAACACCTTTTAGCCTCACTGTATGTTGCCATGGCAGCAAGACTAAAACCAGACCCAAGATAAGAAAAATGTCAAAGCAATAAAATCCTGCACTACAGGCAAATTCTGACTCAGAGTTCTCCCTCGGCTACTGAAGATATCTATTAAGTTATACATTTTTTAAATGGAGAGCTACAGCTGCAGAACTGCGCTGCTCTCACTCGTTCCTTAGTCCTATAAGCTCCTGCTGATGTCAGTGAGTATTTGTTTTGCCTCAGTAAAATTCAAAGAAAGAGAGATTTAAAGTCTTGTAATTACAGAATAACTGAGCTATATCTTGCCAGCTTTGACTTGCAGAGTCGCAGGGATAAAGCAGAAAAAAAGGAAGAACCAACATCAAATTAAATATTTAGAAGTACTAAACAGCAGTGCCTAGATTATTGGTTTGGTGGGAGCTTTTCTCCATGGTAAAACAGGAGATAAGACTTTGAAATTTGATCCATCAACACAGAGATTTCCAGCAAGTTAGGACAGCTGAGGGTTTCCCAGCACGACAGTGAAAAATGAGCATTTTGGTTGCAAGCAAAGAAAGAACATCACTGCGTGACCTGTGTATGACCTTGGAAAAACCTGCAAAGAGAGAGCAGGAAAGCTATTTTTGATGTAAGCTGGCACCGCACAGCTTTTCTCATTATCACTTGTTATTAACATCAGCTTGAAGATGCATTAATATGGGAAACAATTACCTTCTTGCTTCCAAAGTCAAGGGTCGTTTCTGAAAGGTAGAGACTTGGGGAAGAAATCCCTGGATCACACTCGAGTAGAAAAGCCACATCTTGTGAATCAGGATGAAGTTTTAGGGATCCTATGCTGGAATTTCCCTTGGAACAGCAACAAAGTCAGAACTGCTAGACCCAAATCCTCTGCTGTGGGCTGTCTGGTTGGTAGCACAGTACAACCATATTGACTCTGCATTGAGATTACCGGTCTGAACAGCGTCCATGTGGTGTGGAACAGATAGAGAACTGCTGTGATAAAGTTCAGAAGTTCCTCAAACCCACTGACCACATCATTGCATCCCCATAAGTCACTGGCTACTAGCTGCTGCCCAAGTCTTTAGGATCGCTGGTAGAAAACATAACAGCACGGTCCCAGTTTATACAAGGAAGATGGTTTTAAGCACTTCAAAGGCATGAGAAGAGGAGCTCAGAACCAGTCAGTTTACAGTCCCTTTCTCCATTCCGAGCAACACCAGATCTTACAGCAAGCTGCAGCCAGCTGCGTGCACAGGGACACCCCAGCGCTCCTGAACCCTGGGACACTCAGCAGTGCAGTGGTGCAGACTCCACTCCAGTGAGCCTGTTGGGTCTGCAGCAGCAGCTCTTACACTGGGAAAACTCCTCTGCCTGCAAAGGAGTTTTGGCAGTCACAGGCAAAAGGAACCGGCCTGTCGTGTTGGATTAAGATGCAGCAGTCTCCTGCTCAAATTGAATGCATATGTAATGTTCAGTTTGGTGCATTCCTGTGTTCCATCACAATCTGCTGTAACAATTTATGGCAGGAAATAAAGTTTATGACATTAATCACTATGCAATTGAAAAAAAAAAGACATTTTATGTTGTTATGTATTATCAATCTCCATGACATCAGTTTTTAAACCTCTTGCCCTCGGTAATGTCACCTTGCGATCTCTTAGACCAAAACATTTGGAGAAGAACCACCCCATCCCACAAGTCTGTCTCCATTGTTCTCCACAGGAGCACACTCTAACATTTCGATTGTCATTGATCTCCCCTGTCTTCCCCAGAATGCGGACTGAAATACGAGCATACCATACTGCTTTGCGTATGGAAGTATTGTTGTCTTTCCAATTCCAATGCCTTGACTGCAGAAGGTGGATGTTGTTCATGCCCTCTGTGTACCCCTGCAGCAGCAGCCTTGTCTGGTTGCTCCTCTGTGGGAACGTAGCAGACAGAAATCCCTCTTCCCACACAAGTGAATGATCAACCAGCCCTTTCAGAATGACAGCATGTCACAGCCCTACCAGAACTCCCAAGCGGGAAACACTCACCGAACCACAGCTTCTCACACAGACCGGACGGACATTGCAGGGCACTGAGAGAAACAAGCCTCTTCTGTGACACCCCATTCTGAACTGCTGCTGATCTAACTAGCTGCATGGTGTTCCACCAAGTTAATCCACGTCTTAACTCTGTCTCGGGGAGGTGAAGGGGGAAGATGGAGTGGGGATACAAACCCAACAAACCAGCCTGCAAAGTGCTTGGTGATCCTTGAACATGTGTTTATCAAGAATCATTGCCAATTCTCCCGTGTTGTACACGTACGCAGTTACACCACACTGTAAATGAAATCCCAAAGGCTTTCTACAGGGACTCACTGCATTTGAGCAACACCTAGGAACAATGGGGCCCTGATTCCTGAGATTTCCAGGCACAGCAGGCTCTACAATAATGGCAGTATTAAGCCTTCACAATGACAGCACCTGTGGATATTATTTGTGGATTCACTACCGCTTCACTGTACAGGCTGTGTGAACACACTTGTATTACCTGCCGTGGGTTCCTTGTCTTTACGACCACACACAATACATACATAGTCCCTCGGAACGCGCTGTGTGCTAGTGCATCAGCCAGGGGGCCCTTTAAATGTACCACAGCTTTAGTGTACAGGCTGCGACAGTTCTTAGTGTTCCGTCAAGTAATAGAAGAAAATCACTCCAGAAAGCTTGGCGTGTCTGTACTATACGCTGCTGCTTTCATTGTCTCTCTACCCAACAGTCCTTGTCATGGCAACAGCTGGATATCGGCATGGATGGCACCCTGTCCTGAGCTCACATGACTGTTCATATGCCCCAAGTGCAATCAGATTAGGGACACCGCATTCTGAGCTCACCCAGGTACAGGGAAGTCTGTGGCATGAATAAAGATGGATGTTTAACTCCCATGTGTTATTTGTGCTGGCCACTCTGCCTCATTCCACGATGCACACCAATAAACACCCTTTGGGCATGTGTGCATGTGCAAAAGACACCTTTACTATCACTTCTTTGCTGCTATGATGAAAACTTTTTTACAGCTGTATGTTTAGACAAAGAGTCCTTCCAAGGATCTTCTGGATACAACAAAACCAAAACTCCAGATGTGGCTCCTTTCTTGCTCTTTCTCAAGCTTTTATCAGTACCTCTTTAGTCAAATTTCTGTTTATTGGCAACAAAACAGTTTACTTTATAGAAAGGAGCTATTTCTTTGAGTGCAGCTCACTGGAGAGTATTTGCTTTGTTTTAGGAAGCTGCAAAACTCCAGAAGGATTTCCAAAAGACAGGTTCTTTGCCCAGCACTCCATGCTACAGTCCTGTATTACTCCGACCTCATTTATATTCCAGGCTTGTTCCAGTTCTCTAATCCAGCAGAACCATCCTTCAATAACTATTTCTTTACAAAATCCTCATTCCCACAGCCTTGCTATCAGAGATATCTCCGTAGCTTACCAGCACCACTGACGTTTTCAGTTTTGAAGCACTCCGACCACGACAGAAATTTCCATTTCTTCTGCCTTAGCCTCCCCTTCTCTTCTTTGTCTCGCAGTGATGGACGGTGCAGACTGTGCCCGGCTCTCTTCCACTTAAGCCTTAAAAGAAGATCCTGCCTTATGAAAGCACATGCTGCTTCCCCTACCTTTCCCAAATGACAGGTGAGTTTTTCAGAAGTCTCACACAGAATCTGTGAGCAACACAACTCCTGCCACTTCAATTCTCATCGCATTTTCTACACAATTCAAGTGGGTCAAAGATTTTTATTCCCAAACACCTTCTATTATGTATTCCTCAAACTCTTCCCTGAGCTCTATTTTGAGCTTGGTTTTACAATATAGGGTCTTAAAATCAGTAATGAAAAAATAGAAATTCCTATCTGCTCATCCAAGGCAACTTTAAGTATTCCTTTATTGCTTCTATAGAGAAGAAACAGTGCTCTAATCCAAACCCACTATTCCAAACGATGGGAACTAAACCTACTGTTTACAAAACATAGTTTGTAAAGATGTAATCATTAAAAACTCCTGACATTGTAATTTCCAAAGTCAGAGAAGTTGATACAAATCCAACTGGGATCAGACTACAAGAGCCCATTAATATTGCGTCTTTGAAAAAAACCTCTATGTTCTTTCTTTATAATGGATTCCCTCCAATAAAATCCATCCCTAATCAGCAAACCAATTATATCAGTTCTTGACACTCATCAAGGTAAATCCCAAATGTCTCTAAAGATCCAAATGAAAATATATTCCTCCTTTGATTTCTTTCAGTTTCAGAAAGTAGTACCATGAGGGCTTCTCATCGAATTATTCATAACTCATCATCATATTTTTTGATTATTCCAGCAGCTCTCTAAGCCAGATGCTACCATTGGGTGCCACTTCGTAACTTCATTAAAATTCTATTTAAACAAAAACAAACCCACCGATATATTAAATTGTAATACACTTGTAATGATAGAAAACATGATTGATGCTTATACTCAGATGGAGCTACCTCAGTTTACAGTTAGATTGAAATCACTCATCTACGTAAGATGAAAGGTATTTGAATTTATCTTGTTCACTAGCTGACAGTTTTACAATGTATTTTGCCATCCTATTTCCTTTATTACTTAATATTTCTCCTGGCACTGTTAAAAATGTCTCATTCTAAGCCTACATTAAAGATCTTAACTCCACATAAGTATTGTACCAATGTGATTGCTATAAATTGATTTAGTTTACAAGAAGTTTAATGCTCATATGTGAATCCTCATTCAGCTGAGCATCACACTTTATCAACCGAAATCAAATTGCTATGTAATTGGTAGCAGCGGCCAAAGCAGAATTGCCCATGTGATAGAACGTCACTGATTCAGCTGAGGCAGTTTCTAATCTAATTCAATTAAACCTGTATGCGTAGATGCACCAGAAAAAGCAAATGGCACATCCACTGGCTACAAGGATTCAGGAGAACAGGCACCAGCTTTATTAGCACTTTGAGAACCCTAGGCTAATGCAGGCTTAGCGGTAGGAGCTCTGAGAAAAACACTGAAGGAAGAAGATACAGATTGAAGGAAAAGACAGAGCATTGTGTTCTTTCTGCTGAACAATTCAAAGGTTGTGCTCTTTTCCCTCAGGAAGGTTTAAGATCTTTAACATATTTTACCCAAGACATAACCCTAGCACATAAGAGAAAACATCTCAGGTTCTTCTCCAGGTTCTTCAGATTTGGTGACAGTAAGGAACTCACTTTTACACAATCTTTACTAAACTGGTTTCATTTAACAGTTGCGGAGCAGCCTGCAATGTGCGAGATTTGATCGATAGGGCCCGCATTTTCAGATGTGAGCACATTGATACCACATTCGAAGTTCGAACTTCGATATTCAAACTAACATATTCAGTATTACCAAAACAGTAGAAAATCAGCTGCTTATTTCAAACTGTTACATTACATTGCTTCCCTCCCAGGTATTCTTTCTCTAAGTCAGTGATTGTAACGTACAGATTTGTCTACCAAGCATCTGTGTGTTCACTATTCACGCGGAGATAGGAATCTTTTCATATGGACAGGATATCTGCTTTGCTGCCTTGCTCTTAATTCATATCTTTATCTGTAATGAGTAATAATATCATTACTAAACTGCAATACCATATAAAACTCTCAATTATCACATTAAATTTGGATTACATTAGGCTAAGAGATGTCTTTATGCCCAAGAGTAATTTTGCTTCTAAAACTCATCTGCATTTAACATGATTTAAAATATATGAACCATTTTCATTAGGTGAGAACATGTATCTTGATTAATGACTCTTATATACTAAAATAAAGTGTTATTTGGGCTACAATCACTGTATTTTGAAGAGGGTAAAATTATGGAAACTAGAAAAGTACAATTTGCTTCCACCTACAGATGCAAGTACACTGCACTTAGAAAAGGGGACTTTAATCATAGTATGCACTATGTAGAACGTTATAAAATCTCAAAGCTTTAAGACTTTAAAAGCCACATGACAGGAAATTTTGGATAATGAAAAAAAATCCAGATCAGAACAGCCTAATTATAAGGTGGCACCCGGGCAGGGCTGCACATAGTGTGTGCTGTTGCTGCTGAGTACGTGTCCACAGCCAACTTCCACAGCCTATGGGGAGCTGCAAGAGTCTCAGAACCCAGGGAGTGGGCTTAAAGCACAGCCTGGGAAATGCTTGTTGCCATGGACTGGGACAGTCAGTCTCCTGCTCTCCAGAGCAAGGGATTTGTTCGTGTTGTGATAAGCCAGCAACGAATCTCAAGGTGTGAGGTGCAGGACTCAAACCACTGGAATATGTTGAAGCTTAATATTCAATTGTCCTTTCTAATAACAACTAATCCCAGCAATGGATCATTTGTTCAATAAATATGTAGATTATCTACACAAAATTACAGAATTACCTTATCCACGAGTCTGGGAGATAAGAGAGTAATAATTCCTTTTGTTTATGAGATTGGCAAAGTTGCATGAAATGGAACATAAAACTCATGCTGTCTTTACAACAAAGAACCTAGCAACCCAATTTATGGAAATAAAACAAAATATTGAAAATAACAACCAAGGAGATTAATTTTGTGCTACTGCTCATTAGAGTCCACAAATTCTAGCAGTCTGCCAAACTAGTCACCAACACCAGTAGCTGCTGAGACACAGACTTGGTTTGGCTGGTGGAACTAATAATGCACTTCCTCTCTGGCTGTTACACAGGTATGCTAATGAGAAGATCCCAGGAGAAAAGTTGGAACATTCATTTTAGAAAGGCATTTTCTAAAGTCAAAAAGGCACGATTAATGTCATTCACCAGAGTTTTGTGTCTACTGACAACTACACAGCCTTCTGCTATAGACAGAAGCTTATGTCAACATCATGTCTCTTCATAGGCCAAGCACCCAAAACCCCCCAAAGCAGAGAAATGTGATCTAGAACACAGCAGAAATGTTGAAGGCAGAGTATCTGCTGATGTTTCTCACCACAGTAACTCTGCAGTCCCTGAAAGCGTCTCATTCCCTTCTGCTCCACTGACCTTTCTGCTCACTGTCAGTCACAGAAGATGCCACAGGGACCAATGCTGTCACGGAGTGTCTTCTAGACAAAATGGACCTATCACATCTAAACACAGAGAGAGATTGTCCTTATTCTTACCCCCCCACTCCCTTTTCAGTGACTCCTTAGATGGCTTTCTATGCATTCACTGATTAATGAAGTATTAGACTCATAAATTAGAGCCAGAAAAAGAACTCTAAATAACTAGTTTGATTTTTTGCAAATCAGAGTCCAAATCCTCATGCAAATTAACCAGGGATCTCTTCCCAGTCTGCGAATGGGAAGTTTCAAAAGCAGGAGATCCTGGTGATGTCCCTGCTCACTGCAGGGGTTGGATTTAGATGACCTTTAGACGTCCTTTTCAGCTCAAACCATCCTATGATCCCAAGAGTCTGAATTATTTGTATCTTGTATTGTAGTGACACCTCTCCACTCTCTCAGCATCACCAATAGAATTCACACAACTTCTATCTCAGCTTTTTAAAATCCTGAGAAAGCAAGTCTTTTTAAATTTGAACTGAGACCAAAAAAAGTTTCTGGCAGAATGAAAACAATCGTTAGAAGATGTCAACACAAGCCTTCACTTTCTCCTTCCCAAAACCCTGGGAGAGGAGCGGAATTTCCCACATTAGCAGTCCCTGCCGGCTACCTTGAAGAGCCAAGAGCTTTCTTTACAAACCAGTCAACTAATTAACAAAGAAGCATGAGTGGAATTTTTTGACACAGAGGAAAATCCTGGGTTCCATTCACAGGCTCTGTGGCTTGAAACACACACACAAATAGTGCAGAGCACAAGAATGAAACAGCATCTAAATATGTCTCTGAAAACTTAATTTTTCACACTTTTCCTTTAGCACCTGCTGTTGTTCATTTATAGCATCCAATCGTCAGTTCTCTGAGTGACAGAAAACACTCACTGGTCCAAACCTTAAGCATTCCTTGCCAGTCAGTGGTACTATCAACTCTGTGGAATTGAGATAATCTTTCTGTTAGAATCCACTTATAATTATTTCTGCAGTGGATGTAATGTACTGGCATATATTTAATCCACCTGCTTGTACAACTGGGAGAAAACAGGCAGATGCTTCATTGCAGTATCAGGTGAAACTAAAAAGGAACTGACGCACATTTGGCTCAAGGGTACAAAACTGAGGAGCTTTTTCTCTCTATTGCTCGATGAAGAGTCTAGAAATCATTTTCTGAATAGGGAAATGACTCCACAAAACTCTGTACTTCTGATTCTTGAGAACAGCTTAAATTCTATGACACAAACCGTAAAAGTGAAGCGTAAACCAGACTCCTTAAACATTCATGATAAACAGAGATTAAATACCCTCTCTGCTGGAGCTAAGCACACCCATCAGTGTCTGTAAAAGCGCCCCTGATGTCCAAAGCCACCCCCTCCGTTCCAGAAAAGCTTTCCTCAGCCAGGCCAACGTTTCTCTTCTGCACAGGTACAGTATCCCCAGACCAGTTCCACACCTAAGCTGCACGTGCCACGCTATCACTGAAAAGCCAGATAATGTGTTTCAGTAAGCAGGATGCTGGGAGATCCTGCTCCTTCGCAGCACTTCAGCAGCCGCCATCTCTGTGGAGGTTTGGTCTTATTTCTTCTAATAAATGACAGACCAGCTTTTCCCACACACCATCTCCTGTTGCTAATTTAATTAACTGGAAGCATGTGACTAGTTTATCTTTAACTGTGCATACCTGACTGCGTGGAATCTATCAGTGCTTCCTATATTATTTTCCTGCTGTCTCCCCCTGCACAGACACTATCCGTCAGGAACCAAGCCGACACGCTGTGTCCTTCGGCCTGCAGTTACACAACGCTGGTATCTCGGTTGCACACAAGGGCACACAGAAGCCACAATCTGTCCTGACCCAGAAACACCCACCATGACTCACCACTGCACTTTCCACTTCCACTGTCTCAGGCCTTCTAGAAAAGCACTTTCTGCCTGTGTCTCCATAACTAATTAATTCTTAGCAGAGTGCTTGCTAAGTAGATTAGAAAAGTGCTGTAGCTGCAGGCTGCATTTATGTTAATTGAGAGAGCTTTCGCCTCATGCAAGTCGGCTTCTAACCTCTGTAACAGCAACATTTGAACACAAAAATCAATGTTCATCAGAAATATTGCCACTTGATCCCAAAACATCAGGATACCGTTCCCCTGAAAGGGAACAGTGTATAACAGGTGGTAGGACACACTGCTTGGAGACGGGAGCCCCCAGCAAACACATCTGATGATGCAAGCTGAGAGATGCTGAGACACAGCTCAGGGCCTTGGCCATTAACAACCAGAAATGGGAATCAGATTTTTTCAGGCTGATCCATGATCTGTTTCTTTACATGCAGAGTGACATAAGGTAAAAGAAGATATACATCATCTCTTTTGTTATTTATCTATTAAATGAGTAGTATGGTATGGAAAAAGGAACATTCTGAAGACTCTTGATGGCAAAAGTGTTTGACACACAGGTATTCAACTGGCAGGCTAGACAAATCAAGCTGAACTTCAGAAGCTGTAAAGAAAATAAAAATAAAAGAAAGCAGAGCTGAAATAAATTATTTGTTCAATTAAATTCCACTCACAAAGCCTGACTTTCATCCAGTGTTTATGAATATGCAGCAATTGAAAATAACTGACTTCTGCTTACGTACTTAACAGACTGAAAATTTGAAGTCTGAGTTCCTAAACCAGCTCATTTACCCAACCTTACTTTGTGGCAATTATAGCTGATGTCATATATCTGAGGCTTTATTACAGAGCCACAGTGCCTATATAGCTCTTACTGCTTCTTTCTGTCTCACTGAGTTAATAAAATCGTTCTCATGTTACACTGCCATCAACAGTGTGTGAAACCAGAGACTACTGGGGTATGCAACCACTTGCTGGTACAGGTACGAAGGGCAGGATGAATTATAAAGTATATGAACTCTTGTTAAACAGCATTGAATGGGGAAGAATTGTAAATGAAATTATACAGGCATTTAGGAGGAATTTAATTTATATAAGAGCAGCGAGAGTCCCATAATCAGGTATATATAATATTTTAGAGGGTAAAAAACCTGCAACAGCTAATTAATCTCCAGTACTTTCAAGGTATATTTTATCCCTGTCAGCATGTAACACCAAAATTATTTGGAGATTATTTCAGATAAGCACCTTGGGAAAAATTCTTTGCAAAGACTTTACAGAAGTCCACTTACTCCTGGCTCTATGCTAACCCATTTAGAAGTTGTGTTAATTACGTCTAACGTTAGTGAGGTAAACCTCAAGTGGAACAGCTTTCCCCATACTCTTCCCCAAATCTGAAAGGTATTTTTGCCTATAACTGTGTAATTTGGTGGTGAACATAGAAGGAAGCTACCGTGAATTATTCAGGTTTTACTTCTCAGTCTGCTTTCCCAAAGTCTGGTCTGAAACTTGTTACAGCAGTAAACAGCGCTCCTTGCACCTTTGTAAGCTTTGATACTAGCATGAAGCTCGTCCTTAACTTGTGACAGACTTGTTCATATGCAAAGAAACAATGGTGATGTACAGACAAAGCATTTCAGTTCACTTTGAACTACACATGTTTATTTTATACAGTCAGGGGATCAGAACCTCCCCCGTGGGAAGAACAGAGCCGTGAGGAAGTGTCCCTGCATGGCGCACATGCAGAGGCAGTGCCTGTATATCAGGAGAGCAGGCCAGGAACAGCTGCAAATGCAAGGGCTGACACGGAAATCCTCGCAGTACCAAACAAGCAGGCACCACACTGGAACACCAGGAAAACAATCGCAGCAACTGGAGTCTGCACGAGTGATGCTTCCCTCTTCTGCAACAGAACACTGCCACATAAACTGGTTTATGCTAATGAAAAAATTATGCTTTTCTGTATTTCAGGGTGGTTATAAATGCGCTTCCCCTTTTATCACGCTACTCCAGATTCCGCCTACCTTGAAGAACACACAGAGGTTCTAAATGCTACAGAAGTCACTTGACTTCAAAAAAAGGTGTAGATTGCTCAGCTGAAAAATCTGTTTTCATCAAGCACAAAAGAGAAAAAACCTGCAAATGTCATTATTATATTGTCACAGAACCCCCCGACACCAGATGGCATTCAGTATTCACAGCAAAGCACCGGCCTGAGCTGGTATTATCGGGTTGCCCTCTTGCTATGTCAGAAGTAAGTGATGGGCCAATTTTCCCGTCTGACTACAGTGATACAGGAAAGGTTCTTTGCCCTGAAGCTGAGATCAATGAAAGCCATGAATAGCTTCTGATGAAATTGGTCTCTGCTTCAGGGGCTGCACTGTTATTATTCTGCTACCGTGGGTTTGAGATTTCCCATCCTCTCCCAGAATAACCCTGATACTGTCGATATCTACAAGCAAACACCGAGATGGTCATTTATATGAGAGCATGCGTTCAGAGGGAAAATAACAGGTTTACAGCACCTGAATCCTCTGAAGCCACAGAGCAGTGCTCAAACAAACAGATGGTGATGGCTCTGCCCTCCCCAGCCATGACAAGAATTCTGTATGGAAAGCGTTCCTTTGCCCCGTTCTCATCACCATGCTGGGACTCGATAAGGCTGTGAGCTCAGACTGCCTTCCTTTGCATGCTAATGGCACTGACAGCTAAAGCAGAGAACAGGTTTGTGAGAACAGCAACGTATGAGAACACGATTCCTTTAAAAGAAATTATTGCATCAGCAGGTATTCTACGATGGTGCTGTAATGCAACCAGTTGCACTGCGCTCCTTTCAGGGTTAGGTTCTCAAACACAGCTTAATTTTTCTTTAGCAATTTACTCTAGGGAAAAGCTCTGGATTCCAGACAAGGGAATCTCATTTATATAAAAATTGTATTTACAGCCAGACCTGCAACATCTCATAATTACTCATAATTGCTCAGACAAAAAAGCCTGTGACTGATAGCATGATGATCCTTAAAAACTAAACTGAGTTGCAGGGCTTCTTCCAGTCACAAACACACTAAGCACTGACCTCACGACACAGTCATTAGAGTCCCCTGATGTCCATATCCAGATCCACAAGGGCTTGGTCCATGTGCTTGATTCCACGGATTTCAGCCCCAGTTGAGTGCTGTGGCACATTCCTGGGGCTGGGCTACAGAGTTGTGTTACTGTTTCCTAAGGATGGGGTTGCTGAACATACATCATGTTGACCACATACACCATCACTAGAACCCAATGACACGGGGCGATGCTCAGTGCCCACCATTACGTACCTGCTCAATCTTGTAATATTATCAGATTATCCTCACCCTTTTCACAAGTAAGCAGCAGCTCTCTTCCCCAGTTTCAGTGCCTTCATCATTCTCCCTGGCGCTGAGACAGTGCAGGCCTTTGACATCCGAACAGTCCACTCCCTTAAATCAGGTGAGAGACAAGAATGCAACGAACCATTTGCTAAACAAACCAGGAATGCAGCCAGGATGTTTTTCCGTGATCTCACTGGACACCCTTACAGGACAAAAGACCCTTGTTCTGAGAGCTTTCTGACACAGAGAGTCCTTCCTGAACAGGTACAGCCTGAGGGAAAGGCGCCTGCAGGTATTCTGATGCCATGGGCCATATCCTGCAGTGTCGCTGTGCATGTGCAAGAATATGTGAGTTTTGTTTTACACACTATCACTGCTACTTCTAACGGCTATAAATCACCTGAAGAAGGTCCCTATAGCTTCTCCGTCAGGAACCCGTCCTACCTGGAGTACGGATTTTCTTTTGCAGTTGTAAAACGCTGAAGAAAATAGAATTTTAATAGGGAAGTGCAATGTGTATGATTTCAGTCCACACACTGAATTCTTCGAGAACCTTCATTTTTCATCCTGCTGAACAATACAGAATTGTCTGTGTAAAGCCAAAGCCTTACAAAACCCCTGGAGAACGCTAATGCACAAACGCACACTATACATTAATCAGAACGATGAAGAGTAAGCAACTGTAAATTAAGGATTAGATAAGTAGTTACTAATAAAGAAACAACCGCAAAGATCACATACTCACTGAATACTAATTCTGCTCTAAACTCTACCACTTGTAATGAAATGCAATCTTACCAGACAATCAGCTTTTTACTACAGAACAGTATTTTAAGCATGCACCCTCTACAAATCATCTCATCTTTTAAACACTTGAACACCTAAAGAAATAGTAGCAAAACAATAAGACATCTCAACAGCAGATAATTTATCATATGAGTTCGCTCATTGCATGATGAGTAATTCCCCAACTACATTTCCATTTTAAAATATCTCTGGATTTTGTTACTGTCTCAGTTAAATCTCTCTTGCACTAACATCGTAAAGTGTCTCTAATGGCCTACTGGAGATCTGATTTGACTTTAGGAGGATTTATGGATGTAAATTTGAGATAGAAAGTACCCTTCCCAAGCCAAAACCAACAGATAACACAGCAATACAAAGAGTTTTGTTCCACAGCAGCAGTCAATTGTGTAGATTCTGATCTCCCTTCTACCAGCAATAAACTGATGCACTGAAGGAAACAAAGCTACTTCTGAATTTCCATCCAGAACAAATTCTGCCTCACTTTCTCTTCAATCCGTTGGTGAATCCATTCAGCAGCCTGTCCTGAAGAGGCAGGGAAATCATCCTAAAAAAGCCAGTGAAAGCAGGAGTCCTTCCGCTGACTTCATAGAATGGTTTGGGTTGGAAGGGACCTTAAAGCCCACCCAGTTCCAACTCCTCTGCCATGGGCAGGGACACCTCCCACCAGCCCAGGCTGCTCAAAACCCCATCCAACCTGGCCTTGAACACTTCAGGCACGGGGCATCAACAATTTCCCTGGGCAACCTGCGCCAGTGTCTCACCACCCTCACTGTGAAGAATTTCTTCTTAATGTCCAATCTAAATCTTTCAATTTAAAGCCATTCCCCCTCTTTCTATCATTCCATGTCCTTGTAAAAAGTCCCTCCCCACCTTTCCTGTAGCCCCTTCAGGTACTGAAAGACCGCTATGAGACCTCCTTGGAGCGTTCTCTTCTCCTTTGGATGGGGCCCCAAACCAGATGAATCTGAACACTGGCAGAGACTATATCTTAATCAGAACGATCTCACCAACACCCAGACAAATGTCGGCTGCTCAACAGGAATCGTACCAAGCCAAGGCTGTATAACAATTGCTGAACATTGCTGTCTGCGGCATCATTTGACAACCAACCAGACATCACTTACCACACTCTATGACACGACAGACAAATGGGAATCTCATGATTTTCTCTAAACCCTGTGTTACTGCCACTTGGAACATTTTAAAATGGAACATCTCGTTGCAATTACAATATTCTGTAATTAGTATATTATTTTATATTCAAACTGTGTACTCCTGCAGAAAGCCTTAAGAAGTAGATGTTGTTCAAGGAACCAGGCTTTTACAGCAGGGAAACGTTTGGAGTTTTTTGACAAAATTCATGGGGACCTACTAAAACAGCCACAAACTCTTTCTACGACTGCTCTCACAAGGTGTGAGACAGGCGTACTCTTCGCTGGGTAACAAATGGGCTGGAGGGTAGGGAGGCTCTACAGAGGGACGTGGACAGGCTGGATCAATGGGCCAAGGCCAGCAGGATGGGATTTAACAAGGCCAAATACCAGGTCCTGCAATTGGGCCATAGCAACCCCATGCAGTGCTACAGGCTTGGGCAAGAGTGGTTGGAAAGCTGCCAGGCAGAAAAGGACATAGGGGTGCTGGCTGACAACAGTTGAATGTGAGCCAGCAGTGGCCCAGGTGGCCAAGAGGGCAAACAGCATCCTGGCCTGGATCAGCCATGGTGTGGCCAGCAGGAGCAGGGAAGGGATTGTCCCCCCGGTGAGACTGCACCTCGAATCCTGTGTGCAGTTTTGAGTCGCTGGAACATGTCCAGAGAAAGGTAGCAGAGCCCAGGGTTTCTGAGAGCGGCTGAGGAACCTGGGGCTGCTTAGCCTGGAGTAAAAGAAGGCTGCAGAGAGACCTCATTGCTCTCTGCAGCTCCCTAAAAGGAGCTTGTAGTGAGTAGGTATTGGTCTCTTCTCCCAGGTAGCAAGGGATGGGATGAAAGGTGATAGACACAAGCAGCATCAGGAGAGGATTAGATTGGATATTAGGGAAAATTTCTTTACTGAAAGAGAGGTGAAGCCTTGGTAAGAGGCTGCCCAGGGTAGCGGTGGAGTTACCACCCCTGGAGGGGATGTAGATGTAACACTTCAGGACCTTGTTTAGTAGGCATGGTGGTGTTGGGCTGACAGTTGGATTTAGGATGATCTTAGAGGTGTTTTCCAACCTTCAGGATTCTATCACTCTATAAGTGGTCCACCAGCAACGAGGCTTAAGGAGCAAAGGGGAACAATACTGTAGATATAACTCATCCTCTTCTAAAACTGCAATGGTAAGACATCAATGGCAAAAATTGGTCATATTGGCTTAGTTTCTGATGAAAAATGCTGAGAATGGTCAAATGAAAGTGGACATTTGGAGAAAACCCAGCTTACTTGACAGGAAATGAAAAGCAATCAAATGTACAACTCTGAAGGGCAGAGATGTTAAGAGTTACGGAGTTAGAAAAAGAAACCTCCCCAAACTGAACAAACCCACATAGCAACCTTCCTTCCCTCTGGTGCCACTCAGCCCTCAGTTGTGACACATTTTTCTGCATATCATATTCAGAGTCTGCCCAAAGATATTTTTATACCCACAAAAATATGTCCCAAATTATAACGCCCTGAAAGAGTAACATCTCAGTAAAACTTTGCAACCGATGAAGGGCACCTCCAGCATTGTTACATCCCTGGAGACACCATCCAGCCATTTTCTCAGTAAATTACCAGACAGCTCATGGAAAGTGAGCAGGCATGATAAATGAGCTGTAGTTTTGTAGATCGTGCTTTATAACAGATGTATTTACACATTTCACAATCTAGTGGTAGGGATGGTGCATGTTACTGCCAAATGCTGGATGAAATGTTACCAAACAGAAGTCTCCCAACAAATTCCATCATGTTGACTATTAAGATCAGTCTGTCATGTGTGAATTTTCATATGCAGTCCTCAATCAAGATTTTTGAAGTTATTGTTACTACTTTAATTATCTTTTCTTACTCACCAGTACACAAAAAGTACGTATTTACAGGCACAAAGGAACTGCAGAACGTCTATCTAGAGACTTGTGCCACTTAAAAGTTTTACAAATACTTCAGAAGCTTATTTAATAATTAAATTCTTTAAAAAAGCACACCAAAAACCTAAATCTGATCCCATTTCTATTTTACACTGCTCTTCAAAGCAGTCTCCCTTCCAGAAAGCAGCAGAGGACTTTGTCTCGCCTGAGCCAGCTGCTCTGTACCCCAACACGTGATTTCCCACAAGCAGTTCAGTGCTCAGAGCCAGTGGAAGAGCTGACAGCTGCTCTCATGCCACTGACTGGTAAAGCCCTGAGTGTTCCTGAGCTGCTGTCGGCGACAGCGTGGCCTCAGGTAGACATTTCAGAGAAACAGTAAGAGGTTCCTGAAGGAGCTATCATCCCTCTCTAATTCGCTGGAGAGGAACAATGGAGCCCGTATCAGGCTGCACTCTTTGTGTCTGCTGCACCAGGTGAAGCAGTGTGTTGGGGTACGTCGAGGCAGATGCAGAGATGGCACAGAGACCTGTAGCTCCTCGTTAGCAGATCTGAGGCAGCACACAACGCGTCACAAAACCTGGCCCAAGAACTGTCACAGGCTGTGCAGTCCCACCACCTAGCTCCAGATTCCGCACCTCTGTCCGTGACAACTGTGGTGCTTTAATGCTGATTGAATAACCAACTGCACACTGGGCTCAAAGCCCCCCCCATGGGGCACGCAAAATCTCAATAAAACATGATTGCTACTGTGTTATTAAGTGTGATGGTTTCTCATGGATGCATGGCAATACCAGCTCATGTGGTAAGATCTTTGCATGCAGAATTTGGAACTCCAGAAATATTTATTATGAGAAATGTGCAAATAATTCTGAATTATGGAGTTTCTGAATAGCAGGGACTTTGGACATGACTTGTGCACACTACACTGATAACCAGAAAACATATTTAAGTCCGATTCTTCATCTGAAAGTGCATATATTTCAGCAATTTCAAAATGGGGAAAAAATCTTGCTCCTACCTCTTCCAGAGCCCATAATGAATCAACCACAGGCTTGATCTTCTTACTGTTATATAGATCTAGGAGTTTGTCCATCACACTCTTGACCAGGCCACCTCGGTTCTGTTTGAAAAGTAGATTCAACAGAGAAAATCCAGCAATGACTTTGTTCTCCTCGTACAGTTTGATAGGATTTACTTTCTCAACCTGCCACCACTGGAAAGGAATAAAAAACAGCAGTGTTAGAAAAACACTTCTCAAAAAATGTACAGAGAAGTTCACAAGAAAACTGCCTGTGCAGATGTGATGCACGACTCATCCATCAGATCCAACACAACAGCCAGGAGAAGCAGTGGGGATTTTATTTAAGAAAGAGGCAAAAAAATACAGAGCTGACTGACCCACGGAAATGACACACAGACATGTGCTGCACAAGACTGGGGTGTCAGGAGAATGGTGAACAGATCCAGCTCTAGGACAGGGGTCTAGAGCTAAGGAACTGGCCCTCCCTTCTTATTTCTGCTCCTCTGTTATCTGAGGAGAGCCACGTGAGTCTCCCAAATGTTCACAAGCAAGACTTGGCTATTACACATCTTCCCAAAACAAGGAAACCATGCACTGCTTATCAGCTTCCATTTACTTTAAACTCATTATTATGTTTGTGGTATTTGAGCAAGCTTCATAACATCTCATGAAATTATTTCATCTGATTTAGCTCAAGAGCAACACTGAGACTGAGATCCTTCTTCCTAGTTGTATTTGAATGGGTCAATTTTTAATCAAAATTTTCATACAAGTTTGATAAGTTAATTTTACAGTATAATTACAAAGAAACTAGTTATACTTTTACACAAAATTTGACACCTTATTTTTTAATTATATTCAATTTATTCATATTTATTCAGTCAATAAATACCAGTACTATCTGAAAAATCATTTCAGTTGGAATTGATTTCATGGGGTCAGCCTTCCCAACAAATTATGTGCATCTGGGTAAGTTACATTAGCAGTAAAAAGGTTGCATAGTAAAGATTATCTTGTTTCTCCTCTCAAAGGCATGACATTAACGAGGAACATGCCACTAGAACCTTTAAGAAAATCTGGGAGGCAAAGAATAGCTTCTTGCTACAGTCTTTGACTTATCTTGTTCTCTACTACACAAAGACTTCTGAAGCTCCTTTCTCAGGGAAAGGGTTGTTCTGGAAGCTGTAAATGAGCCCTTGGCAGAAAGATCATGTGAGGCATCTTCAGTCAAGACTTCTCCCCCTTTTCCTTGTCTGAAAGAATCACTTTCACTCCCAGTTAACTCCTTTCTCACTAGCAGTTCATGTGATGCGTTTGTCCCTGTTTCAATCTCTGGAATTTCTGAGCAGATTTTCTTGTCAGCTGAAGAAAAAAGTTTAGTGTTTGAATCTTGGATTTGTTGACATCATCAATTAGGAAACAAACGCAACATCACTGTCTCTCTGATATCCCTTGAAATCAACAGGGAAAACTGAAAAATGCATTTCTGTGTGGAACTTACTCCTGAAAAGCTGGAAATGAGTGGACAGAAGCCCCACCTTAAGAGATACATCTCCTTTCAGATCTCCTTTAATTCATTGTGCTGTCCTGACAGTGTTTTCAGAGAGGAGTTATCCTTATCCATGGATATGATATTCTGCCCTAAGTAGATGAACAACGTAGCCTAGCTTTAAGCTTAGCTGTAAAAGGGATACATCTGACAGCCAACCACTGCATTGCAAAGATCCTGTTCCTGCCCAGCTGTCATATCAGACAAAAACACATCAGACCTCACTGCAGTCAGAGGAATGCTTTCTTTAGCAACATCAGAAGTAACTTAGCAGAGGTAAATAGGAATGATAAAGATGAGAATGGTACAGAAAAGACTGATGTGAGAGGGCAGAGCAGAATCATCGCGCTGGGACACTTACGGATTTTGCAAAACTGAAGAAGCTTTTTGTCTCCCCAGTAACCATGTTAGATGAACCTGTAAGAGATAGGTACACTTACACACAAGTCAGCGCACACTGACGAGCACAGCATTTACCTTACGTACAATAACTTTCATGATTCACACTTCAAAAAACAAATTCTCCCCAAGTTTAACATGGATTAGTAGAGACCATTACTCTTTGGGAATAAATAGCAAAGAGGCCAAGGTGACAGAGATCTACACATTTGCTGGCATTCTGAGATGACGAAAACAATCTGTCAGATCTTCCAAACTCAGGAACAGGTTAAGCGCTACCAGGCACATCCACACCAAAGCTCCTCTACAAGCACTCTCTCCCTCCACAGTGGAATGCCAGCTGCCTCTAACACACCGTGATTTAGCAGGGATCATCATACAGGTGTCTGTTCCCTGTATGCATAGGTAGGTTTGTCTGCCCACCAGGTGTGTGAGCACACACACACTGCATGCACAGCCTGCTAACAAACGGAACGGCAACTCACTGTCAGGGACTGCGCTACAAACACAAAGCCAGGCTGGCTTGTGCAGTCCTAGCTGATATCCAGGAGACCCCATCTGCAGTACTGTGGCCAGTTCTGGAATCCTCAATATAAGAAGGACATGGAACTGTTGGAGCGGGTCCAGAGGAGTCTACAAAGATGATCAAAGGGCTGGAGCACCTCTGCTATGAGGACAGGCTGGGAGAGTTGGGATTGTTCAGCCTGGAGAAGAGAAGGCTCACGGGGCAACTCATAGCAGCCTTCCAGTGACTGAAAGGGCTACAGGAAAGCTGGGGAGGGGCTTTTTACGAGGACGTTTAGTATCGCTAATAGGATGAGGGGGAACGGTTTTAAATTGGAAGAGAGAACATTTGGATTAGACATTAGGAAAAGATTCTTCACAATAAGGGTGATGAGGCACTGACACAGGCTGCCCAGGGAGGTTATGGCTGCTCCATCCCTGGAAGTGTTCAAGGCCAGGTTGGATGGGGTCTTAAGCAGCCTGGTGTGGTGGGAGGTGTTCCTGTCCATGGCAGAGGGGCTGGAACTGGATGATCTTTAAGGTCTGTTCCAATCCAAACCATTCTATGACTCTATGATCCCGCCTTCATTACTGCCACCCTGCGAGCTAGATGAAAGCACCAAGGAGGCAGGTACATTATCCATGGTGCCACTGCACATTCCACTGTGATTCTTCATTTCAAAATGTTAACAGTCCCTGCGGCTGCCCTCCTACAGACGCTTGGACTGCTTTATCTACACACAAAACGACAACAGGCAGAGCTGCAGGATAGACCTGGTTACTTGGGATGTGGAACAGCCCCTGTACATGAATGGAAATTTGTGAACAGAAGCCTGAGTTTGAATTCCTCCAAGTTATGTGTGAATAATGATAGTATTCTTCCTGAAATCCTCCTCCCAGCTGTCCTGCCACAAGAACTACATTACAGCTTTCTTGGCCACACTGTGATTCCTACAGAGTGCAGAATCAGGGATCCAAGCATTCTCCTGCATCACCCAATAATGTTTAACAACCCAAAACAGATGGGCAGTTTCACTTTAGGATTTTTCTAAAATTATTTTATGAGTTGCTCTGTATTTCCTACTGTTCCTCAATAACCCAGTCCCCTGCTCAGCTTCACCAAAATCCTTGATTGGAAATGGTCAAACCGAGAAAGTACAGTATAGCACCCTCCAGTTCTGGAAGAAGTGGCATGGGGGATTTTAATAGATACCAAGATTTGCAAAGCTTTAGTTTTAAAATACATACCTGGCTTTTTCCACTTACCATATAAAATGTAAGTTCCAAGTGGTTTGAGGAGACTGAGGCCTTTCCCAGTGTTTTCTCCACACAGACAGTCCAAAACAATATCTACTCCATCTGCTGAGATTCTGAAAGGCAAGAAAGAAATCTCACTTTGCGATAGGACCCACAGAACAGGTCAGTCAGCACGATACAGGCTGACTGTTCACATACTCCTAACATTGGTCACGTATGGCAGAAAGGACTCTTAAGGCTGAGGCTTTGATTGCACAAAACCCTTCTCCTCATCAAAGGGCAACTCTAACTCATGCAGTGCTGGAACGTGAGGCTGTTGGACTGGCCAACCTGTGCTTTTCAGGCTTTGAAGAGAGGGAGGCCATCTCTTTCCCCCTTTTTGAGGGCTTTCAGTAAAATCATATTATCAAAAGCCGGGCGACAGACACAAAGCTCAGTGAATATGAACATCATAGAGAAAAAGGACATTTTTGTTATTCACATATTCTCATATTCTTTTTTTCTGAATTTGTAAGGAAACAGATCCTCTTATCCTACTTCTCAGATAAAATAACTTCACAAAGACATCACTTTAAGTCTTCTGTTTCAGACAAGTATCGATTAGATGTGAGCAAAGAGTTAAATCAAGCAGTAGGAGAAGTTGGCTACAATTCCAGCTCAAAGGACACACTCACGCCATTTTACAGGAATCAGAAAGTATTTCTATTGTTTCAATAAAGAGCTTGCATGTTTATAATTTCCTAGTAAATAGTTTTGTGAACACAATGTCAATGCGATGCTGAAGAAAAAAAACAAATCTGAACATCCTCATTTAGTTCTTTTTTCTCTGACAAAACACCAGCCTGCAAACTCACCAGTCACCAGTTTGATCCAAATCTGATATCCTACATTCCAACCAAGAAAATAGCCCAAGCAGCAGTAAATTCTTGATCACTACTCTTAAACAATTACACAAATAACTGGTGCAGACCTAGGAGAAAACTGCAACCCGGAGACTGCCAAGGGTTTAAGGGGCAGTCAACAGCACCTAATTCCTGGGAACGTCAATTGGCTCTTGAGGACTTTGCCCTCTGCAGCAGCATCTCTGCCATCAGAAAGTAGGACAGAGATGAAGCTCTGTGGCTCAGAATGCATGTTTCTGTTCCCTCACTAACCAAAGACGATTCTCAGAGCGACTGGTTACAGACAGCAACAAAACCAGACAGCTTCACTCTTTTGTACTGCTGCGTATGTCGGGTCACACACGGTTTATATTCAGGCTACTGGCCAAGCTTTCACTGTAAATGAATGATGAACATGCAACCAAACAGCTTTTGGTGGCTCCCCTGGCTGAACTCACTCCTCAGCCCCAGGAATATTTCAAGTGCCACATAAACTCACACTCGTTTGTTTTGAGGTGTGCGGGGCATTTCTTTTGGACTGGGCTCCCTGACAAATGCTCTTACCTGGAGAACCCTGGGCACCTGCAGGTTTCTACCACTATCGTTTCCCAGCCAAGGGCCCATCCTTTCATGCCCACAGACTCTCAGCAAAGGAGGAGCCTTCCCTTTCTCTTTCCCCATCTCCTTTCCCTCAGGGCTCTCTCGGACAGTGCGCAGCAGGCATGCAAAGGCAGATGGGCGTTTGCCCTACTGGCCAGCCAAACATTTTTGGCAGAACCTAGTACAGAGCTAATGTGCAGCAAACCAAACAGCTGCACCATGCACCCTTCTGTCTCCTCCAAAACACAACAAAGAACTTCAGTTTGCCTTTACAGCATTCTTAGAATCAACACTGTACTTCTGGTTTTTTTGTTTCAATGCAAAGCAAAAATACATGAATCTGAGCAAAAACTCAGTATCGCTGCGTTCTGCAGGTGCCAATTATGACTTTTAATCAGGACCATCCACTCTGCTGATACCAGGAAAGAATCATAGAATCACTGAGGGTTGAAAAGACCTCTGAGCTCCTCCAGTCCACCGCCAGCCCAACCCCACTGTGCCTGCTAAACCATGTCCCAAAGTACCACATCTACACACTTTTTCAGCTCCTCCAGGGATGGAGCCTCCACCACTGCCCTGGGCAGCCTCTGCCAGTGCTTCATCTCTCTGTCAATAAAGACATTTTCCCTAATATCCAATCTAAACCTTCCCTGACATAACTTGAGGATACTTCTTGTGGACAAGAATCACAAACTGGCTTCTCACACCTACACATTATCTTCTGTACTTGGCTCTCTGCCACACTGGTCTATTGAGAGGTGAAAAAGTAAGTGAATATGCAGGATCATCAAAAATTATTTTAACAGAGCAGAACTCCGTCCCTTTGTGACCAGGTGTCCTTTTGATTTCAGCAGCTATGGTCTGTTTGACCCACAGTCAGGGAACTGTCCCCAAAAGAACAACCCTGATGAAGGCCAGAAGCAGCCACTGTTACCTGCAATCATAAAGCTATTAGAGTTAAAGGGGCTTTACTCCTTTTTTTTAAGCACTGGTTTCTGCTGTATCTGCTCCCACATCACACACTCGCTTAGATCAGGTCAGCTGCTGCCCCTGCCAAGAGCTAGGATTAAGGTTGGTGCTAAACTCTGATCGGTGTTTTCAAACGCTCTTTCTTGCTGAATCAATGTTTGTAAAGTGGGGATTGCTGGATTCCAGGCTTCACCTCCCTACAGTTTTCCAGGGGCAGCAAACGCCTCCAGTAGGCACACTTCCAAAGGAAAAGGCTATCAAAGGGCTGAAGAGATGCACTGCCATTTTTCCAAGCTGTAAGACAAGGGCAGGGTGTCATCTGCTGGAGAAGGCCTATCTTTTTGGCCAAACTTCCCATATGGAACAATCTTCCTTTGATATAAAACATCCTTTGGGCATGTGAGAGTGCCCAGAAACAGCAGCAAGACATCCCTTTCTCCTCTGTGGATTGGTAGCAGCTCACACAGCCTGCACTGTACCACAGGCCCTTGTTGAGGCTGGTAACCCTCGTTCTAGGAGAGCTTCCGGGGCTCCGCACGCCTCCAAGCAACGTGCAGTTTGACAGGAAGCCTCTCCACTGTACTGACTCGGTGTGCCCCTTTTGGGAAATTTTGTGGTTTACACCCAGTCACATCACCCAGCATTTTGACAGATACGAGATGAAAAGAAAATGTTCTTCTTATCCAGCTGACAACTAAAATCAAAGGGACAGTTTTTACTAAGATTTTCTTATTGGTTGTAAAGTTTTGCCACCTGGATCAACATCAGTATCTAAAACCAGACAAAATGAAACATAAGCATGCAAACAGAAACACACATGATGACTTCAAAAGGAAACAGAATGATTCCAATGTGAACACAAACAAACAAAACTTAAGGATCTGGAATTAAAACAGACATCACGGTGCTCTGATACCAGTCCCTGGCAGAGGATAAGAACCCAGGCAGATGGAAACACACTAGAGAACTCCAAAAGCTGGATAACTCATAGATCCATCGAAAATGCCTTGCTTGGCGCATGGCAGCAAGCTACCACACATATGGATAGCAGCAAAGTACATCCTTGATACTTTTTCACAGAACTTACCTTGCTGGCAACAAGTGCCAGTATGAACATGGACTAACAAAGCTTATGTTGCTTCTAGAGAAACAACAAGACGCTTGCTACCTTGTCCCTTCGAGTGCACACATGCAGTGTCTAGAATAATACAGTTCCCAAACTCACAGATACAGCCTCTTCCCACATGATCAGCAGAGACTTTCACAGCATTTTGCCAGACACTACACAACCCTTACTCAGGAAAACAATCTTTCGTTTTTACTTTACTTACCTTTTTACTTCTTGAACGTAGTCTGCATTTCTGTCAAACAGGTGAGTTACTGAGTCTTTGATTGCTTCGTGTTTGAAAGATGAAGCTGTTCCAAAAACAGTAACGTTGGGAACAGTCAAACAGAGCTGAGCAACAGCTTGACCCTGCAAACATGTTATTCTGTTAGTTTTCCAACACAGGAAACAGTTGACAGACTTTACAACTGCCAATTCACTCATGACAAGAGCAAGATCCAAGACCAAACATATAGAAGGACTTCCCAAACCAATTTATCTCCAGTGCAATGTCGAAAAAACACCACTTAAATAAAAAGGATATCGTGCAGACAAAGCAACTGCAGGGCTAAAATTAATTTAATTTACAAACAATTGTATTGGAAAGGATTTCTTCTTGTAACACAGGCAGTGTAATTTAAGGGAAAGAGCACTGATTTACAAGGACCATCAACAATGATTGTTCAGAGAGTGCATGAGCAGCATTTCTCATTCCCTGCTCTGCACCCCCGATCACCCCCCACGGCACCACGGAGCAGTGTTGACTCTCGCCTCTGCAGCGATTCACACACTCTCTGCTCACTTGGAAGGTCCTGCAGCTCCTGCTGCCACAACAGAATTTCTGGCCAATAATGTAAAAGCATTTGGCTCTTCTGATACCCTGGCACAGCTTTCGTTGTTCAGGTTTTTGCAGAACCAGTACAGAAGGGTCTCGCGCAGTCAGTCCCTGCACGGTGTACAGTCTAATATCACTTAAACAATCCTGTTTTCTTACAGTTGCCAGTTGGTGTAACAAATTTTGCAGGAAAGCAAATCTGGTTTACCTCTTATTAATAACAATTACTGATTATTCAAAATGCAGGAATAGTTACGAGTCTCACCAGCAGCTCTATTTTGACCAGCACTCCAGCCTCAAAACCGATCAAGAGCAAAGGGAAGGAAATGAGTGGGTGCAGGGACACCCTTCTCCACGTGTATCCTTCCAGCTTCTACAACTTCCACCCTGTCAGCTTATTTATGCTGATGGTTAGACGAGCTTGTAGGAAGTCCTTACAGCATATAACATGTAAATTTCATGTCATATTTTTAATTGCTGGGTTTTGACACAAAACCATGGTTTCTTTCCAGTGCTACGACAAAAATTACAATACAGGAAAAGAGAAGTCATCTGGCTCTGCTGGCCCAGCTTCCTCCCACCGACACAAACACACGTATGCACCCACGTACGCACACACCCACACACGCACACACAGGTATTCAGACAGCAGAACTGCTCCTGAGACAGAGCAGCTGGAACAAGAGTAAAAACTTGTTAGGCTAGAAGAGAAACTGAAAATATTTCGACCAAAGCTTGCTTTTGCCCTATTTCATTTCAGGGTTCTGCCTCTGACTGCAGCCACATACTCCCACTGGAGCTAGCATGGTTACATGGATATGCCCAGAAGCAAGAAACGCCACTGTCATTCTAAAAATACTGACCGAAGGAATTCAGCAGATTCTTACTTGTATTTACGATTGCAATTTGTCAACTCTACGCATGATCAGTAAGACCATCCATGGATAAACACATTTCTGTTCATTTCAAGCAGAAACCCTGGTTATTAGCATGTAAATACCAGCAATGCCTGCTTGGCTTTTATTTACAGTAGAATAATTCGATAACCCTGCATCCCCTGGGGGCTCGGCATCCTTACATATAATGCTGAGCGTAATTGCTATTGACAATTTGATCCTCCGAGCTGCGCATTGCAGGAGGACAATGTTATCATCTATATATGATGGCATCCAGGTGTTTCAGACTGGGTTCATATGGGATTAGACAGCAAACAGCTACACAGCAAGGCAGAGTTTATGTGATCCTACGGACAGGTAGCAATAAACACAGGGAAGGGATGTGCTCTCAGTCTTACTTTACACATGAGAACAAATCGAACACCCTGTCCAACATCTGAGAGAAACTTACAGCAGGACCCAGGTATGACTGCAGGTTCATAGCACAGTAACCCAATACCACACATAAATGACATTTTCTTTTCAAAATCACCCACCATCTTCCTGGGCTGGAATCCCCAATCTCTTAGAAATCATAGGGAAATCCATTCCTGAAGGGCCTCATCTCACAAGGTGCAATGTCTTGGGAGAGCAGAAAATGTTTCACTACTCTCCTACCTAATTTTTTCCTACTTACCCTCTCACTCTAAGCCCAGGTTTTAGCCTCCACAAATCTTGTAACATCAAATTACAAAAAAGATCAATCTGGATTTTGAATCTCTCCCTTTCTTTTGCAAAAGCAATCCTCTCTTCTCACTTTGTGTCTCCCAGCAAACCATCACCCACAGTGACTTAGACGAGGCAGTATTTTCTAATGTATGCTGCTGGGGTGATAGTATGGCAGTATCGATCTCTTTAATTAGTTTTCTGCATTTTCAATCTAACTTGGGAAGACAAGGGATAATGAGTATATCCTGAGTCAAAACCACTGAATGTTTCAAAGGTCAGATATTAGAGTAGACACCATGCTGATGTTTATCCTGCAGCAGACAATTAGCATTTAACAAACCGGCAGTTGGATGAAGAGCAGAAACGCACAAAACCCCAGCATGTGCATAACCTGCTTTCTTCCTAACTCACATTCGGTAGCCCACCCCTCCCTCCCCCTGTAGAGATAAGCTTATCTAAAACCCCAGATCAGAACATCTTTCCAGCTTTCTGGAGATATTTAAAGCCTAAAGCTGACTCATCTGACCGGTACTTTTACACCTGGATGAACACCACTGCAGCAGTGGGAAGCAATTACTTCTTTCTGAAGACCATAATTCGATGTTGACTCTTACATGGTTTTGTGCAAAGGATTCTCAGTATTCATATTTCAGAAATCCTGGAACAAAGCCTGATATTGGACCTTTCATGCTTTCCTAACCAGAACAGGAGAACTGAACTCACCCTATGAACTCCAGTGCTTCACTCATTTCTGTGGAATCCAGCTAAGCTCTAGGCCAGCACTGTGGCCACACAAGTCACTCTTAAATCTCCTCTCTAATCCCTTAAACCATAGCTGCCTCGGGATTAGCAGCTGGTGTTCAGAGTGCAACACAACTTAATTGCAAGTATGTGAGGCCCCGGTGTTCAGGATGTCCACTGAAGCACGCACGAAGTGGGCTGCAGCTGGAAGAAGGAGCATCCTCTTCCCAGGGTCATGGCACGGCAGGCGAGGTTTCCACGGCAGCTCCTGTCCCACCATGTGCTCTCACCGGGAAGCACCCTCTGATCATGTGGACACACGAGCCCTGTCCTATCCTTTGGATTCCAAAGTCACTGTCCTCCTAAAAACTGCTCTGTAGTGGACAGAGATGACAGCCTTCTACCTCCTCCCAGCCCAGATAAAACCACATCACCTCTGCTACAGTTTCCGCCATGGAGAGCACACGGATGTGGAAGCAGGCATCAAGTTAGGAGAAATAATGTACAAAGTCTCAGCCCTCCCACGAGGGTGTCTGATTAGACAGGCATGATTTGAAAAATGAAATTAAAACTCTGCACACGTCTGATTTTTCATATACAATGCAAATTCCTACGTGAGTACAAACTAGATTTTTGCTTCCTGAACCCAGGAAAATTAATAAGCAGTAAAGAATAAATATTACTTGGACAATTAATTTTACCTTTAACAGGATTTAGCAGTTTTTGAAAAAAAAAGGATTGATTACCTCACTGAAGGAACAGACATGGTTATAAAATATTCCCTTACCATGGAATTAATCTTCTTTAAAATCTCTCTATATTTTATATACTACTTATTGTGCACAACTCCATGTGGGAGGTCCTCAAAGAAACTAATAATTGGATTAAAGCATTCTGTGGAAATCAAGCCTGTACCTAATACTGGATTTGGCATTGCAGTCTCATGCTTCTGCCTTCAAAGCCTGTTGGATGGATTCCTTTTCAAGGTATCCTGTCAATTTAGAAAACCAGAATGTTACACATATGATTATGGAATACGTTATAAATAGATATGCCTATAGTAGTTTAAGATCCAGGCAAAAGACTGAGATTTCTTTACATTCCTTTGCTGTAAAACCAAATTTTAAACCTGCAGGATTGGAAACTACTCACACAGAGATAATCACAGAAAAGAAGAGAAAAGCAGATTTTGGGGAAGTAAAAATTAAATAGCATTCTGTGCATTTAAACAATTTCAGAGTGGAAAAAGAAGTCATTTACATTTAAAAGTCAATATAGAAAGCATGAACAGAAGAAAACTTACTAATCTAATTAGCTTATTAATACTTAATAATGTCACTGTCTCAAATATAAATAAGGTGTATAAGTCAGTGGATTTCTGAAAGGATCTGAATTAAAGGCATAAGCCAGATCTTAGTCTGATGCACTGAATTACAGCAGTTATTACTTTCAAGAAAGCATCTTTTCTGCTATTACGTAAATGGAGCCCAGCTTTATAGCAAGAGAGAACAAACTCTCTAAAAGGTTCCACCCCGCAAAACTACATCTATTAGAGCAAACAGAATCAGAGATTATCGTTTCTAAGATACATTTCTGCAGCCCAGCGGTGCTATAGCATTTAAAAAAAAATCATTCAGAGGGAATCTTGCACAAGAAACCTGTCTGGAGCCGAATGTGAGGAGAATCACATTTCCAAAATGCTTTGATGCCACATAACCATATCTGGAGATGGTTTGCAGCACACAAACACAGTAAGGAAGCTGAAAGAGAAGACATCTACTGATCTCCTGGCATCAACGAAAACTTCTCTCTGGCGTTAAAAGTCAGATACACAATGTTCCACCTCCTGAAGGTGTCATTTTTCCAATTACAGCAAAGGAAATAGGAAACCAAACACTAAGGTGAACATTGCACAGTGGACAACTGAAATGTGACTAACAAGTGTACGGTAGCATCTGCTACACTCTGGGCACCACAAATAAGGCTGGGACTAGAGGGCGGGGAAGAAAGAATCACCATGAGATAATGATTGCTTTCATCCTCAGAATCTTTTTCTGCAACAATTGGCAGGGCATGTTTTCCCCTACCCTCTTGTAAAAAGGTGCAGCTGAGGTGCATCCAAAACTCAGGGCTGAATCTCCATCCAGTATAAATCCTCTTCATTTTAATCACAGAATCATAGAATCATCTGGTTGGAAAAGACCTCTGAGATCAGTGAGTCCAACCGTACCTGTCCACTAACTAAACTGTGTCCCTGAGAAATTGAAGGAGTCAGAGCAGCTTGACAACGAGCCCCAGCCGAGGTCCTAGCCCACAGGCTGGAAGCGCTGCCTGTCTGTGACACGACTCAGCAGGGGATGCAGGGAAAGGAGTGTGCTTTGGGGAGTGCAGGGCTGGAGAGACAAAAAGAAAGCTCTTCAGAGGCCGTCACTGCTTTGTCAGGGACGCTGCTCCCCCTACGCGGCTCGCCAGACTTTTGTGTGTGATCAAGAGATGATGCTGTGACAGTGCCTGGAAATAGGTTGAGGCATGGCCCTGGGACTCTGAGCTGCCCAGGGAGCACATCCATCGCTGCGGAGGCACTCGGCTGCACGGCTCGGCGTAGACACATCCTGTCTGGCTTCAAGTGAGACAGCTCAGCACTTAATGTAGCCCAGACTGGGTTACACAGAGCTCTCTGTGAGCTGATTTATTCCCTTCCTCGGCTGCGGGAGATGAAATAAGAGGAAAGCACTTGGGGTGCATTCATCAAATGCAGAAAGGCGAATATGAAAATAGGGAGGCAGCGAGGTGGGAAGTATTAATGCCCTTGTACAGTGTGCTGGCCAGGGCCAGCAAAACAGCAGAGTACATTCCAATTATTCACATTCAAGGAGGACTGACTCAAACACAAGAGCGCTATTTAATGTGCTCTTGCCTGCTAGGTGCAGACAGACCTAAATTCAGTCTACACAAACAATGTTTAAAAGGATCGAGGTGCTGTGAGAGGTATTTTAAAAGGCTCTGGCTTTCATACTCGCTTACTGCTGCTTTGCTGCCAACCAGCTCAGAGCCCAGGAAACGCATGTGTATCTACCTGGAACGGTGTCTGTGGACGTCTGACCTTAGAAAAAGGGGGCATGAACAAACCAACCTTCTTTCTCCCTAAAAATAGAGGTCAAGAAGAGATTAGACGCTAAGCTTGTTCTAGCCATAAACATACATACATCCTTCCAAAAAGATCTGGAAGAGATGCCCCAAGAGGACAGAAGAACTGATTTTAAATAATGTACAACACTAGCAGAAGAACAAAGATACATTAACTGGCCACAAATAAGGTTTGGAAACAGAGAAAGGTGTCTCACTAAGTAAGACAGAGCAGAGAGAATTTGAAGCGATAACCACACAAGTAGTTTTTCAAGAAGAAATGTGATAATTCTCCTAAAAGGGCTCCTATCTGGTGCCTGGGACAGCGGGTGGCAAGATGTACTAAGGAGTGCCAGGTCTTTGTCAGACAAAATATCACTATGTCAGCAATTCAGTTTAGAACACATCTTCAAATATTTGCCATTAGTGCAGGGGAGATATGATAAAAAAGAAGGCTCCTGCCAAGCAGCAATCAAACCTGCCAGGATGACCCGAGATCCGTTGACAAGTCAGATGCACCCTTCAAATTCAAACACGAGTGCTGCATCTGTAACTCACTCTGCTTGCATTACCTCTGCTGCTGAGCCTGGAAGGGAAGGTCAGGTCACAGCTTCAGGGAAGCAATCAATGTTCCTGCACAAAAGGCAGCTGAACTGCAAGATTCTGGAGAATTAGCTAATAATGCTGTCTTATGTCTGAGGGGTTAGATGATGAAATTGAAGGGTTTACACAACCTTGGTAAGTGACTCAAGTTTTGTGACCTAAGTATTCAGAATAGAAAGCATATAATAAGCAAACAAATGAGTAACTGGGGGTAATGGCTGTCTCTCATGAATCCAAATCCCTGAAAGGATTAATTTTCCAGATAGGTATCACAGAGAGAGACTGGAAGAGCCTAGAAGAGAAGAGCCTAAGGTTTTTCACTTTTTGGGGTTTGGGCTTGGTTTTCTTTGTTTGTATTTTTTTTTAAACACAACAGTGCTGTATTTCTACTAATTCAACTAATCCAGGGTACAGTTTACAGGTTCAATAATTTTAAGAGCAACTTTATTATCTCATACAAGCTTGTGCTGTGACTTGCACCGAATGCACAGCCTTCATTTTACAAAACTAATTGCTTCCTACAGCAGATCAGCCCCAGCGGGGTGCACGCTGCTGCTCAATTTTCTCAGTGCATTTTATTCAATCGCCACTTTACTTCACTTGAAAAGAGACGTGGGAGTGTAGTTGTGAAGAGAGCTACTCTACCATTGTCTTACTGACATTCCAAACATTAATTACAGCATTTTACAGTTAAGATGGGCCGATATCTGTCCTACAGCAAGTATATGTTCCTGCAAACACCTATTTCTGAGCATTAATGTCTATGTATGCATACTAGGAAGTTTATGAAGTTCAGCGTTAACTGACTTTCTCCTTATTTTAACAATTCGTTCAGAAAATATCATTTCTGTAGCTTTAAGCATTTAAACTTTACTTGTATTACACAAGTATATCTTTTGTTGATTCTTGAACTGCCCTGCTACTCACTATAAGGGTTTAAGCAAAGTGTTAAGCATCTTGCCAAGCAGAGGCCTGAGTGAGGACAACTGTCCTCATTAGATCTCGGTCAGCAGCAGCTCGAGCAATAACAGAATGCTGTGCAAGGTATTAATTTCTCATCAAAGTCTGATGGAATCACCCAATGCAACTGAAAGTCTGCACCATGCCTTCCTAGAAGGGCCCTAGACTTTCTCCAGCTTGCTTGGCTGCCCAGGCTGAGCACCAAGTCAGTCTCTCTTAACTGCCCTCGTCTCAGAAGGGACAGAGACGGGAACACCAACAAACCCCCAGCGCAGCTCCCTTCCCAAACAACCAAAGCCAACAAGCTGGCCCTAGTAAAGAAACTCAATAATACAATTTCTCTTTTCAAAAGCCCTTTCTAAGCACTGCAGCAGGTACTGCTCTTCAGATGGAAGGCTACAATAACACAGAGTGGGCGAGTGTTCGCCTCTCTCCTCCTGGTTCAGAGAGAAAAGGTGCTTCCCTACAACTGCCCAGTTTCCTGCCATGAACAGTGGAGACTGCACGATGCCCTGACCTTTCCATTGAGTGGGCAGCAGGGAGGGTGCTCATTTGGTACATGGGACAGGACTCAAGTCTCTGTAACAGGAACAGGTACATGAGACTTTTTTCAAGATGTTATCTTGGTATGTTTCCTCTTTCTCCACATCATCTTCTGATGTCCCCTGGAACTTCTGGAAAAAAAGCAAACTGACTTAGCTAAAGCATCCTGTCAGACATTAAAGGACACTGTCACAAGCTAATCATACCCCAGGCACAGCTGGGACACAACTGCTATGGCCACCTCACTACCAAAAATATCTACCAACAAAACCAAGATCACATAAATAAACTGAGGCAATACGTAGGGAAAGGTCCCAGAGAAGGCTCCCTGACTCACTTCATTGAAAAAGCTGCAGGATCCTCCTGAAGGGGTCTGGGGAGCCAGAACAAAGAACCACACATTTTTGAAGCAACAAGTTGTTTTTCATCAACTGCCTGAATCAGCTAAAATAATGATCTTGCATAATGAGAAAGGAACAATTACAAACTTCTAGTCCTACAGGGCGCCTATTGTCTCATTAAAGTGTTCTGGAATTTCTATGACATTTAGAAACACACTGGACAGGTTTCCCACTTGCTGAAAGCAGGAATAGGCCTTCTATCTATTAAAGCAACCACACAAAAAATACCTCTTCCTACAGTAATTCCAGAGCCAGTTTTCTGTTTTATTAACAAAGAACTTTGTGCAAATGATTTGTTCGATTGAGGCTGTTAAATTTTTCAAAGGATTAACAGACAGATTATTGGAGCGGCTTAAGGAGTAACACAGACTCCTCTGAAACCTTTATGTCTAGCTAAAAGAAAGGAAAAGATTCCACCAACTCCAGAGTGGTATTTCACCTGTAAGAACTATCAAGCAATGGGAAAAGTCTTCCTTTTCCAATCCTAGCCATACATATTCTTCCCTTACACGGAACACCAGGCTGCCCTCCCTCCCGCTTCCGTACAGTCCCCCTGGATCACGCACAGACCTACATGCATCCTCCTGCATCTCTGGCCTTTCCCTTGAAACTCTGTTTTATTTAACTCTTTAGCAGGTGATGGCAGCCCGGCAGGACCCATCCTTCCTTGGCTTCTCTCAGAAAAGGTCAGCGAGCCACCACAGCAGAGGCCCAGTCAGAAGCTACTCAGAGAATGCCCGTGGCAAGAGAGAGAAAGCCAGCAGCTCCTTCCAGGAATGGCCCAGCACAGAGGCTGGGCACCACTGAAGGTGACTACGTGAGAGCTGGCAGAGCATCAACAGTGCCTCAGGAAGAGAAGGAAGAAATAACCAGTGGGTTAGAAAGAAGAAGAGAGAGAAAGAAAGAGAGGAAGAGAGAAAGAGAGAGGAAGGAAGGAAGGAAGGAAGGAAGGAAGGAAGGAAGGAAGGAAGGAAGGAAGGAAAGAAGGAAGGAAGGAAGGAAGGAAGGAAGGAAGGAAGGAAGGAAGGAAGGAAGGACCATCTTTACAAGGAGGAGTTCGTTTTCTCTGGATCTAACTCTGCATGCTCAGCCTGGGTCTGTACAGCGTCAGCTGGGCAAGGGGCCTCGCAGCTAAGGCTGAGCTTTCAATTCTTGTAGGATGCACGGTCCCCTGAACGTGTGGCCTCATGCTCCTTTAAAGGTCCTAAAATCCACAGGAAAAGATTTAATATTAAAGAACAATAAAGTCAGCCACAATGCTCTACCTTGTCCTGCGCCAAAGCATAATACGATTATAAATTCCGTTCATTTACACAAGTATTCCAAGAGGACCATTCACTGCAAGTAGGATTATCGTTAGCTAAAAATACTTTGTACAGGGAACTCATGAATTTATTCCTTTGATTATAGCCTTCTCTTATATGAGACCCTGGAAGAAGGTGTAAGGGCACTGAATTAGGGATAAAGTGGGGCTGCCCACCTGACCTCAGCAGGCAACCAAATATTAATTTAGCATAAAAAAAGCATAACAGGAGCACAGAAGTGCTGTGGTTTGAAAGGCCACTGTTCTCAGGTTGGAAGGTCTGTCTTACGGAAAAGGACTGCATAATTTCAAACGCAAGCAACTACCCTCTCAGTATCTGAATATTTTACACAGGCTTAACTATTTTCCATAGGAAAGAGATTTTTCCTAAAAGACAGTTCAAGGAGCCCGTAACACAAAAAGTTGACTCTCATTTCATTGTGTGGCCTGGTATTCCACTGAATTCATCCTACTGTTGCTTTGCCCGAGTCTCCTTACTAATGATCCACACTGTGACACGCAGCAGCCACCCCTGCCTCAAAATTAGTATTTGTACATTCTCCTCAGGGCTGGTACGACAGCGCCTTTCAGCATTTTCAGTCCCTCTAAAACAAAGAAGAAACAAGAGTCTTTCACAGGCAAAGCATCACGCACACTCACACACAGTATTTGCAAGAGGACTCCATGAGGGTCGCTTACTGCACGGAGGATTATGGTTACTGACAAATGCCTTGTGCAGGGAGTTGATTTATTTATTCCTTTCATTACAGCCTTCTTTCACATAGAAGTACAAGGTGCATACGTTCAGGAACGCAACACTTGTGACAACACTTGCTCCTTGATCTCTGGCAACCAGTTGGAGGGGTTTGGAGGGGTTTATTCTCAGAACATTTTAATTCAAGCAAAAGCTCTTTCCAACCATTCACATCAGCGTATTGATAGGAGAATAGTTGCATTTCCTTCAATCGCAGCCCCTCACATAAGTGTAAAGACTGACTACTTCTATTGCCGTCTCAAACATCAACTAACTCTACTTGTGGTGTTGTCTTTAACATCTCCTTGAGTGCTGGGGCTCCTGCTGGGCTGGTGCTGCTGCAGAGGAGGGGGAGGAGGTGCAGCAGCAGGTGCTGCCTCCCCCCACCTGACTGTGCTTGGGACCCAAAGGGTTCACACAGATGTGATTCTGGAGAGGGTGTGTTTAACTGCCAGTGATCCAGGAGCCCCCAGATCCAATTCCAGAACCTTCCCAAAGGAGCTTCTGTCCATGCCTAATTCGAGAACGTTCACAGCAAGACCCCCCCTCATGTGTTGACAGGGCATGGACTTGCCCTATAAATAAAAGCCTGCCAAGAAGGCACGGATCACCCACCACCCCATGGAACCCACCTGAAGATGTGCTGCAGAAGAACTGCAGGACCACGTGCTCCTCAAGATCACATTCTCCAGAGGCCCACGGAGTGGAGACTATTCTTTTTCCCCCATCCCTGCTACGCTTTTTTCCTCTCTCTCTGACTTCTCACTGTATCTCTTTTCTTTGGCACTACAGTGTATCGGATCAAATCCGAGTTGTGTTGTAGCTTTGTCTGGCTGTCTTGGCAGCGTTTAGGTTATCAGATTGTGATCTGAACAGATTGAGATCTGTTTTTGCAACCTCAAGAAGCTGCAACTCAGAATGTACCTGAGTACCTGATTTGTTATTTTGGCTGTGCTCAAAACAAAAACTGTTTTGAATTTATCTGTCGGTCTCCAATTTGACACGCAGACACCAAAAGACCCTCTCTCTCCAACCATGCAGGTCAGGGGGATATGACCACTGCTCGTGTTAGGAGTTGGACCTAATAATAGGGAAGTCTGATAATGAATGGAACTGCAGGATCTGGCTCATTCCAGAAACCGGGATGCATCAGATTGTTTCAGTGACCTGGTGACAGGGAAGCAAGCGAAGTTCCAACTTACCACCCCACCTCCTGCCGAGTGAACCAGCACAGACATGCCTTCTCTCAGGTTGGCAACTTCAAAGAGCATCATGTAGGCAGTTACAAAGTTCATGGGAAACGCAGCAGCTTCTGAGAAACTCATGTCATCTGGGATCTTGTAGACAAACTCCACTGGGGTGCACACTACTTCAGCCCATGCGCTGTAGTTTACAAAAGCCATGACTCTGTCTCCAATCTGTAAACAACGAAGAAAACAACACTGAGGATACAGCTGCAACTGAGACTGTAGAGAGCAACTTGTAAGGCCTGCAGTTCTCCTGTTCAAGCTGTGGGTCACCGAGTGACTGTGAGAAAACGGTGCTCCGAATCTTTGGCAAAATAGCAGTGAAGCTGCTCAGCATTGGGCTTTTACCATTCTTTAATCATATTTATTTGACAACATGAATTTAACAAAAATACCCAAACAAAGTTAAGGCCACCTGTTCTCTTTTGCAACGCTGCTTCTCTTACGGAGTTTCCATCTTCTCTAATACAGATCAGTTCCTCAATTGCAAATGGGGCTCTAAACAATGAAAACAGCACTCTTACTAATAACTATGAAATTTGCTTACAGGAAAAAAAAGGGAAAACAAAAGAAAAAATATAATGCTACTGAAGAGATGCACGGAATAAACAAAATTACACCTCAGATAACTTTCCCTTTGCTTTCCATGTCTTCACACTAGTTTAGAGCTACTTTTCCTTTCGGTGGACTGAGAAGGGGAAGCCTTGTACACTGGCAGATAGAGCACACGGAAGGGTTTGGAACCCACCCAATTAGAATCTAACACCATCTGCATCCACCCTATATTTTCATTATCTTAACTGATTCTACCAGTACATTTCCATGATTTCCCTTTCTACTACCATGTGTCAGAGCAAAATTTAATCCTGAAACTTCAAATAAGCCACTTTAAACATAAAAAAATATCTCTGGCTTCTGAGGCACTATTAATCCTACAAAGTGAATTTGACAGGACTTAAAGGAGCACTGAAACACTCCTTTTGAATGCAACATTTCTCTACTCAATGTCTTTGGAAAATATATAGTAGCAAAAGGGCATTTCACTACAGAGACAAAGTTTTTAAGTTCCTATTAGACACAGCCAGTTGTTCCTAGGAATCGTTCAGAGGTCCAGGCACATCAAGTTCATACGTTTGTATGATGGTCTTCACTGCAGCTCCAGGTTTTACAATGGAGACAGTGACTTCCCTCAGATGGGCAAGAACAAGGCAACTGGAGCTTTGCGGCTCCTGCAGGGGCTCAACCAGACCGGGAAATCAACGCTCGCACAACAGCAGAAACTGATCTGCTGGGGCTACTGGGGAGAGCCACAGCAAGCAAACACCTGGCTGCTATGTATTAAAACCTTCCTAGGCATGACAAACTTTCAATAATGGTTTGTCACCAGCAGCCCCCATGCACCTTTTACCTTGTCCTAGATCTCTTTGCTTTTCTGTAATACACCAATAAAACCGACATCCTTAACCACGATAGAAGCTCTTTGAAAGGAGTGTAATAAGGCAGCAACAGCATCAAACTTCAGGACTTTATGTTTTACCTAAAATTAACAGCAGCTGTTCCTCTAAAATACCATTGCTTATCTGATATTCTGTCTTGCATTGTACTGCTACCCACTAGTGCTTTAGAAACACTACAGGTAGTTCTTGGGCTATTTCAACTACATTCCACAGCAACGGAGTGCAGCACAACCTATCCCTTCCAGCAAACGTTTCTAGCACAAGAACATTTTGGTCTCCCTAGTACTTGTCACTGCTAAGGTGCTGCTGACAGCTCTGAAGGGTTTGTCTCTTAGAATGAGGATGTTTAAACAGAACTGTCATTCCGATTTCACTGAAATGCCTCCTCCTTTTGAAAACACATTCACATTAACAATGCCTCACTGGTAACCACTCTGTGGTTCCCTTTTGCAGTTAGAGAAGCGTCAAAAATCTAAAGCCTACTAGAATTAATTAGTGAAGATGTTAATATGCGATAGAATCATAGAACAATTTGGGTTGGATGGGACCTTGAAAATCATCTAATTCCAACCCACCTGCCATGTGGGGGCCTATCTCCTTGCAAATAAACATAACTGATTACCAAAAGGAATGTAGAGAAGTCCTTCTTGGTGATTCCCAGGTGATTCTTAGCAATAATAAATACCATATTTAACAACAAACACTACACAGAGCCTGGTTACCATATCAGATCAGGCCTCACCTCCAAAGAATCATCCCCACAACTGGAGAGCCCTGATGCATTTCTACTCAGTAGAAATCAGCTTTTTCTTTTAATGGGAGAAGGAATAGGCATTACATCATCATTTCATAGAAAGATTTTCTTTCAATGTAAACTATGACATTGCTGTCAAAATGGACTGCCACTCAATGCTGTCGTTTGTCATAGGATGACGCAACCACAGCAACCGAAGACAATAAGTGCCTGGCCATCTCTCACATGTACTAGCTCAGGAGGCACAGACTAAGGGCCAGTAAAACACATTCTTGCAGAACATGAAATGCCCATGGCTTTAATGTGACTTGAACTGGAGGAGATCCACAAAGGTCAGAAGGTGCAGGGTGCTATCTGTGTCATTCCTTCCATTGCTATGGGCAGAGGTAATGGCGTATGTCATGGAGACAGGCAGCAGCTGGCACGGTCCTGTTCTGTGCAAGAAATCCATAAAATAATGGACAGAACGTGTCTGCATCTTCCTCATGGCACATTCTCCTGTGGATAGGTTCATATCTGTGCACAGAAGTCACTCTGAGTGCCGACCCTTTTCCTAGATCACTCACACACTGGCTATGCCAATTATATGCAAAAAATAAAATCCCACAGCCTGTTCCAATGCCTGGCACAAATACGTTCTGCAGTCAGAACAAAGACACAGCTTTAAGAGACCCAGAATATTCAGTCAGGTGCAACATTACTCAAACAAGCACCATATGCTGTAGGCTCATGATGCCCTTTAGAACAGCAAGAACCTTTCAACTGAGAACGCTGCCCTAGGGCAGAGACTTTCTATAGTCCTTTCACAGAATATCCTTTGATATAGAGCATAACTATAAAACACAGATACTCAACCGGGACAACTGAAGCAGCAGAGTGTTTCAAACAGCAAAGTTATTGTTCAGTTACTGTTTGTCACAAAAATCACTGGGAGTTGTGGCTTGTTTTCAGGCAGAGACACGGCAGGAGAAATGTCCTCAGAAGAGATCACCACTAAGATCCTACCAGGAACTAAACTGGTCACTATCTTCACTTAACTAAGAAATTCTACAGCTCTTCTAGAAGAGCAAAATTGTTACCTTTAAATAAAAATATTTTAGGTAATTGTTTTCTTTACACCAAGATACAGTAAGAATTCAGAACATACAATTCCTTGATGGCATGACTGACCTGGCAAATAGCTAAGATAGGATTGGCGTGCATTAACTTAGTTTTCATTCCAAAATGTTTGTATCTACTTAGGAAATGAAGAGCAAGATTGGAGGGAATATAGATTTTTAACATCAGTAACGGAACAGGAGTTAGGGCAGAATGCTGTATATATGTAACAAGAGATACCGAAAAGTACATAACGCCAACCAGTGATGAAAGCTTTATTATGCACATTAACCACCTGTGCTTCATCACTGTTTTGCAGGGTGAAATAGATCCTTTTCCTGAGTGATCAGAATCAGTCATATACCCAGAATCAGGGTTCCAATTTTGTCTGTGCCTGAATGTACATAGTTGTAAGAAGCAATCCTTACTGTAGATGGGGGTCTCATAAACTCAAGATCAAAAGCAGTGCATGTGCTTTAAGGAAGAGAGCAATGATGACAGCAAACATGCTTAAGAAAAGAATCTCAACAAATTAACTCGATTTCTTTTACTTTCTTAAAGCACATCAGTCATGCTTTCCAGTTCCTATTTAGCCACCAGGATATGCACATGGCACAAGTGACTTTTCAGGAAGGATTTGAGGGAGATGACAATAGTGGCTTCAGAAACTAATTCAAGAAGTCATTCTCGTTCTTGGGAAGCTGCAAGGAAAAACTGTCCTTTGAAATCTCAATGGGGTGGTGAAGGCTGCTGTCACTGGCAGATGAGAAGGAATGAGGGATAACATAGTGAACTGGTGTTGATCTAGTCAAGCTCTGAAAATAAAATATTACCTCAAATCCTTTCACACTATCTCCAAGAGCTTCTACAATTCCAGAGCATTCAAAGCCAGGAACGAGTGGTGTCTTGGGAGGGTTGTCGATATTCCCCTGTCGCACCATCAAATCAATGAAGTTCAAACCACTGTAAAACACAGGAAAAAAATAAAATCAAGACTATTGCAACAGATTAAAGCAGAGGAGGAAAACTTGACCCGAGGGACAGGAACGCCAGAAAACTTCAGAGCAGCATTGAGAAGCAGCATAAGAAGGACTCAACAGACAATCACATTCCTCATTCGTGGAACAGACTCACTGTACACTGCACAGCACAGGCCTCGGGAAGAAGAGTCCCCATGCAGGACAACCACATCTGTCAGCAGCCCCAAAGCCTACAAGTCTGTTTGGGAGTCACATGAAGAGATTCACAAAGGGCTTTTAAAATGTTAATAGAGCAAAGCATTATGATTTCTGTGAACACATTAATAGCTGGCAAGTAAACCCGGTTCAATTTAAGAAGAAAAGCCCAATCCTCACACATTGTAAATGTTTTGGGCCAAGAGAAACCTGATGGAACTGTTCCACCCTCTGATGTGACTCCAAGAATGAATCTTGTGTTTGTCTCAAGCAGGAGTGCAAACTTTTGCACAAACTTCCGAGGTAACAGGCTGTTGTTTTAAAACTGTTCCTCCTGGACCACTTCTGTACGGTTTTGCAAAGATTATTTAGGTCTTTGGAGCTCTTTGATCTGCTGCTCTGAAAAAAATATGTCTTCCCGTGATTTTGTAAAATTCTTGGAGCAGCTTTGCTTTGTCTTTCATATGCTCCAATTTTATTAACATGTTGTGGTTTTCTAGGCAGCCACAAAAAACACCACTAAAAAAGGGACCATTTATCTACCATGTGCATATACTGACCACTGGCACAAATGTCATACATAGTTTAAACTTCTGAAACTCCTCACTAGCTAAAATACGCTTCAGCACTAATCCAGTGTTCCAAAGCACAGCCCTGCATTTATTGTTCACCGAAACCACTGCATGCTGACTCCCCCAACTCTACGGAGTGATGCGCACAGCCCGTCCTACTGCCGCAAGTGCTACCAGCAACTGCTTGGACACATAAAATTACTGATGTGCACCAGTGTTTGTAAGATGGAGCTTTAGTCAGCTACTAATCAAGGCACAAACAGATTGGACAGAACCAGCAAAGAAAAAGACTGAGCAGGGAGACAAGACAGCATTCATGAGATGTAGGTCACTGGAGAGAAGGGAAGCAATCCCATCACATGTAAATAATGGTAATTAGTGGGGGAGGGGGGGTAAGAGCAACCTGAACACACAACTTTTAGCTCTGTAAAAGCAAGATTATAGATGATTTCTTAAACACAAGACTTTGACCATCTAGCTTGACCATCTCAGAAGAAAAACTGAAAATTAATGAAAACAAACGCATAAAAAAACAAACCACCCCAACACGCTCATACACAACATTAACCACACAGAAGGTCAAAAAGGGGTCAGCACAATTACGCTTGGAGCTCTGAAATGATTTTGCAAAGGCTACTCCTTATCCAGTAGTTAAGGCCAGCTCCTATATTGCCACTGTAGTGTTGAACATGAAAGAGAAACTCCAAATAACAAAATGCCCGCAAGGCAGTCATCATTTGGGAGAAGAAAAAGAAAACTACCACAAACCCCAACCTGCCCCCAGCATTCATGGTGCAACTGCTGTTTGTGTGCAGCCGCTGTCCGTGTACAGCCACATCAGCAATGCCCTGCTGAACACATCCATCCACAAAATCACAGAATCACAGAATGTTCTGAGTTGGAAGGGACTCATAAGGATCATGGAGTCCAACTCCTGTCCCTACACAGGACACCCCAACATTCACACCGTGTGGCTGAGGGCGTTGGCCAAATGCTTCTGGAATATTGTCAAGCTGTGACTGAATGCGCGGGGAGCTGTTCCAGTGCTCCACCACCCTCTGGGTGAAGAACCTTTTCCCAATACCTAACTAAAACCTCCCCTGATACATCTTCCTGCCCCTCCCTTGAGTCCTCACTGTCAGCATCCTACAAAAAGTTAAATTTTCCGGTATTCCTGCAAGGAAGGGCAGCTGGAGGCAGAACTGCGATGCAGAAACGTGTGCAGGGACACACATCGCAATGTCATATAAGGAGGGAACAAGCAGGCAGATGGATGTGGCAGAGACGGCAGCTATTTGATAATGACACAGATTGCAATTGCATTACTGTAGCTCTTTCTAGAAACACCCATTCTTACGAAATAACTTGTCAGACAATTTCTGAAAGGACACATATCCAGTTTCACATCTAATGACATATCATTAGCAATTCAGTTGTGTTCAAGTCCCATTTCTCTTTAATCTGCCTTTATCCTCAGTAAGAGGCAGCAATATTAAATAAAACGGAGGGTTCATCTCTATTACAACGCACTTAAAAGACTAGAAGAGGTGTGATAAGGAGAGAAAAGCCACTACGCAACCACTACCTAATACCCAAGTCCCATGTTTTTATCATGTTAATGACTAGCTGGAACAGAGAGTGTTCATCAGTATTTCTAATAATCTCTGGTCACTTCGCAGAGAGTTTCTTCTTCATCCACCTCATCCTTCATCTCCATGTGTCTACATGTTGTCACATCCCTGCTGCTCTCATGTTTCCTATTCTGTTCCAGTCTCAAATAAGGATAGACAAAAGTTGTTTTATTTTACCTGCCAAATGTGAACAAGTCTCACCAACATCGATAACCTGGAAGCACAATTACATTGTACGGTAAAACTAGCACCTTGTGTTCCTGTGAATAACGTGGAAAGCCCACAGATGAATGGTCAGTACAGTAACTACCTCCAGGACACCCTATCTTGTCAAGCCCTTTGTTGAGATTCACCCTTCAGCAGCCACAGGAAAACATAAGTTCAGTTGCACAGAACATCCCAAGAAGATGTGTCTCATGCAGAGCGATGGGTTTAGAGAACAAGCACCATTTATTTCTTGTACCGACACACACCAGCACAGCCCATGGTGTGCAGCCAGAGAAAGCGACTTCTCAACTCTAGTGAAAGGCGTATGCAGAGCAAGAAGTGCAAAAACACAAAGTGATCCAGTGACAAAAAGTGAACAATTTCTTGCAGTCATGTGTTTTTAATCAAAAATCAAGAGCTGAGTGCAAATAAAGATGGGTAAGGATACGAACTGCTAAGATCAATACATCGGCACAGGGGTCCTGCAAGAACCTTTCTGTGAAAGAGCAAATATGTTGGTGTGAGCTGCGCACTCTGAATTACCCGGGCATCGATGGAGGCAGAGCTTATCAAACGTGGAAGCACACCCGACTCTGACTTGCTCCATCTGCAATGCTCTACTGTAAAATCAATTTCGAGCATTTGAGTATTAATTGCTATACCTGTGATTTAGCTTTGCTGCATTTTTATTTTCTTTTTTTCAAGTGTGGGTAGTCCTGCAGGTGGAAAGCTGTATTCTAGACTTCCCTCACCATCAGACCAGCAATGGTCAGCTTGGCTCTCCTTGCTGTGTCCCATGCACCTGAGGATGCCCAATACCTTCCACTGTAAAACATCAAATCACATAGACCACCTTTCACACTTTGATCTGGAGAAGGGCTGCTTTTGGCTTTTCTTATTTCACTTTTAGACACCTCTGAAATCGATCACTGAAGTGAATGAAGTACAACAGAGCAAATAAGATGACCGCTGACTTTCACATTCTTAAAGTCCTCCTTCTTACCCTGGCCAGCAAATTGCCTAACAGTCTTTTAAAAAAAACAAAGTGAGGAGGTTTAAAGTGATCAGATGAAATGCTTTTCATCTAGAAACATCCACAGTGTATGAACAAGACTGCCTTTCAGAACAAAAGTGATACGCTGTCCACTACTCCGCTATACTTAGGATTTCTTTTATCTGCTGTCGCCTTTTTAAAGTGCTGTTATCTCGAAGACACAGAGTCAGAAGGGTCACTTCTGCCTCATTCCTCATGACGCACATGCATAGCGGCACAAGGAAGAAATAATTATAGCAGTGAAAAGAAAAATAAAGGGAGGCAATTATGGGACACCATTCCTTTCTCACACACCCCATCTCAAATACTGCTTCGGTTTGTTCTTGCTACTCATCTCATCCTTTAACCAATGCGTACACCAGTGTTCTGTAGACTGCAAATTACCACACAAAATCAGCCATTTCAACTGCTCCATCACCATCAATCAAAAACTAGTTCCGGAAATACACCGAAGCTGTGACTCAGCTCGGACATCGATGGCTGTTCCATTTCTTAGTCACTGAATGGGGCTAACACATGACTCATCTCAGCTGACACATTTTCAGTTGGATCATTGATATTCCAGACCTTCAAAAGAATTATTCATCTGTTTCAGTGCTAATGGCGACATATCCTCCATTTCCTCCATTTATAGTGCATCCTACAAAAGGTATATATATGATTTAACTGGCGTGTACACTCGATTCAACTAGTTTCGTTCCTCAGTGCATGCAGAGACCACGCAGATCTTGCACTTCTTACGATATATACTATTTATCCTGCACGCACATGTTCTTCTTAAAATAAAGGTTATTTTTCTCTGCAAGTTGACGGAGAAAAATAATCCCATCGTCTACAATGATGGTCAGCCGCAAAACCGATTCAACTGAAACCATTTGTCATCATTATGTCTTACCAGAGCAGCCCACCTCTGACGTATCCCTCATCGCAAGCATTAGCACATGTGCACCACACCGGGCAGAGTCAACAGGTATTTTCTTCACTTCGTCTCCCAGACTAGACTGCAAGTCCATCATCGTCCCGATCAATCTTCTGTATTTACAGACTCGGGTCAAGAACATGGGCAAATTGATTTTGCCTAGCTTAGAAGCACACTTTGGTGACCTGTTCACATTTCAGCCCAGTGGCTGCTTCCAGCCAGAAATGAGAATCAGACTCTATACAACCAAAAGGCTCCTCTGACATGAAGGGAAGCTTCCAAGACACACATCGTATTGTGCAACCTGGCAGTAATGTCAGAGCAGCTGAGCGAGTCTACAGATGTCAAACAGCAAGGCTGCAACTCACACAGCTCACTGGTGACAATGCAACCCTGGGAAGCAACTGTGGCTGGAGCAGAGCTGAATATTTCTATTTTACAGCCAAGGATTCTTTTGCAGGTAATTGCTATTTGTGATAAACATGTATCGACTGCTTTGATGAAAGCAGAATTCACACGGGAACTGCAGAGTGCTGTAACACCCTCAGATATTTAAAGGAATATGTCCATGTGCTCAGAACATTTTAAGTTTTGCGTGTTAACTTTTGTTAACTCAATGGCTGAAAAAAAATTGCTCTGAAAACACCACAGTCTATTCTCAAATGGAATTACAGTCCTGCCGTATAGCAAAAAGAGGTATCCAACAGATACTATGCTACCATTATTTCTTACATGCACCTAGCATGGAATTTCTTGCATTTCCCATTGTGACTAGTAGGAAAAAAAGGCACAAAATAACAGCCCCCCGAAATGAATGAGAATGCAAAAAACCTCAGCACTTCATTTATCACTTTTCATTCAAATTGACGGATATCACCATTTTTAATGGGCAACACCTTAGGCAAAGGGGCGGAGGGGCAATACTCGCATCGGTCAAAAACCTCATGCTTCCCATCACGTCCAGGGCAGGAAGCCCAGTGTCTGAACAAGCTGAGACACTCAGTTTCATTAACCCACCAGGATGTTCCAAGATTCGAGGCACAACCACTGGCTGCACTGCTCAAAACAAGCTCACTGTCCCATACCAGTACAATTTTTAATGCAATTTACTGCTGAAATAAACAACTTGGCCTTCACCTTGTAATTTATCTTCTGGAAGCATCGTGTTTTCGCACAGCATAAGATGACAACACAAGATAAATCCCTGCCTAGGCAAAAACAACTTGGTCCTTGTTGCACACCAAGCTGGTGTTGCTGCTGCCACTGAAAAACACAATCCCATTTTCTTGAAGGACCATGTGCGCTGAGCACCAGCAATCCGGACAGAACAGCCCTGCTCCCATTGCCTGGGGAAACACAAGCCTTCTAGGAAAGCTGGTTTCGGGATGAACCGGAGTGCCAGGTACAGGGTGGCTTGGTTACCCTCAGCTCCAGCCTGCTCTGAGAAGAAGCTGCGATGGTTGAGGGGGTCATTCCCAGGGGACAGACAGCCCAGGGAAGGGATGGGTGTGAGCAGCACCTATGTTCTCAAGGGGGAAATGGGCAAGTCCCGCACCCTGGCCGGTTCCCCCACACAGAATCACTTGGTAGGAAAAGACCTTTGAGATCATTGAGTCACACCACACGTGTCCACACGGCTGTCAGAGAGAGCACAACCCCACCACACAGCCCTCGCTGGCCCAGCTCACAGACAAGGCTCCTGGGGCTCCGGGCTGAATGGACTGGGGGGATTCACCTCGTGGATGTGTGGAATCATGGAATCATTTCGTTGGGGAAGACCTTTGAGATCTTCGAGTCCAACTGTACCTGTTCACTACTGAAACAGAACCCTGAGCACCTCAATCACTCGTCTTCCAAACCCTTCCAGGGATGGAAGCTCCACTACCTCCCTGGGCGCCTCTGCCAATGCCTGACAACCCTTTCCGTGAAGAAATTTTTTCCTAACACCCAGTCTAAACCTCCCCTGGCGCAACTTGAGGCCGTTTCCTCTCGCTTGTCTCTTGGGTGAACAGAGCAGCACTCACCTCACCACAGCGGGAAGCGCGAGAGCCCCGCACCCCCTGTTGTCCTCCCGGCCCCCGCGGCGCAAGAATCCCCTGTTCCCCGCACCCCGAACCCCCGCACGGAGCCGGGTGCCTCCCCGGGCTGCGCGGGCACCGGGAACCGAGGGGCACCCCGAGCAGCGCTGAGGCTGATGCCCACCCGCCCCTTCAACCCGGGGAGCCCTGGGGAAGCGGACGATACTGGACCAGGCTTTGACGCGGATCTTGAGCTCTCCCTGCTGCGGCTCGGGCATGGCTCTCCTGGACACGCGCAGCTTGTTGAGCCCGCCGAAGGCGCCCAGCACCACGGCGCGCATCTCCTTGGCGTCCCCGGCGCGCAAGCTGCCGCCCTCCGCGCCCCCCGCGCCGCCTTCCTTCTCGATCATCTGCTCGGTCTCCTCGGCGCGCTGCGCGCCCTCCTTGGCCATGGCGGGGCTGCGGCTGCCGCGCGGCGCTCCCGCCGGCTGCGATGGCCGCGGCGCGGAGCGGCACCGGCACCGGCCCGACCGCCGCACTGCACCGACTGGCGGCGCCGCCGCAGCGCCCGCCGCCAAGGGGGGCGGCACCGCGCGCCCGGCACTGCCCCCTGCCCCGCGCCCGGCGCCGCGCAGAGCTGCGAGCGGGACTGGGGCGCCGGAGGCGGCGCGAGAGGAGCGCCTACCCTACCGAACTCGCACCTGGCGGGACGGCACAAGGGAGTGAGGGGCTGCACAGACCCTGCGCTCGCCCCGCTCTGAGGGGCGGTCTTGCTGTGGGGGGGTGCAGCCTCGCGCCGCTGGGGGCGGGGGATGCCCAGACGCCGTGCTGGCTCCGCCGTGAGGGGCTGCGAGGGGGGTCTCGCGCTCACCCCCAGGGTGGACCCGCCTCGCCCCGCTCTGAGGGGCCGCACAGGGGGTCCTGCTCTGAGGGGATGCCCGGACCCCGCACTCACCGTGAGGGCCTGCACAGGGGGTCCAGGGCTGCACAGACCCCGCTTCGCCGTGAGGGGCTGTGAGGGGGTTCCGCGCCTGAAGAGCCGGTGCTTTTGTGCCCGCGGAGTCGGCGCTGGTGGGGCCGCACCTCGAATCCTACAAGAAAGGCACTGAGGGGCTGGAGCGCGTCCAGAGAAGGGAAAGTAACTGGGAAAGGATGTGGAGAACAAACCTTATGAGAGGGCTGAGGCACCTGGTGCTGTTTAGCCTGGAGAAGAGGAGGCTGAGGGGAGACCTCGTCGCTCTCTGCAGCTCCTGGTGGGTGCTGGTCTCTTCTCCCAAGTGACAAGCGATGGGATGAGATGAAATGGCCTCAAGTTGCACCAGGGCAGGTTCAGATTGGTTATTAGGGCAAATTTCTTCACTAAAAGTGTTCTCAGGCACTGGCAGAGGCTCCCAGAGAGGTGCTTGGGTCACCATCCCTGGAGGGGTTTAAAAGACGGGTAGATGAGGTGCTCAGGGATCTGGTTTAGTAGTGGACAGGTACTGTTGGACTCAATGATCTCAAAAGTCTCTTCCAACCAAACGATTCTGTGATTCCACACCCCCACAGGCAAATCCCCCCAGTACATTCAGCTTGGAGCCCCAGGAGCGCTGTGTGTGAGCTGTGCCAGTGAGGGACTCTCTGATGGGGCTGTCCTTCCTCCAACAGCCATGTCCTGCGCATGCCCCACATCTAATGGAGTGACCAAAACCTCCACTTTAGGTGCTGTGATCAATGCTGGGGAAATGCATGTGCAAAGTCGCCCATTCCTTTTCCTGAAGCTGTTCTCAGGGCCACCTCACTGAATAATAAGTGATACCACCTGCCCCATCAAGCCGGGTGCCAGGGTCAGGGATGCTTCCACACCCCTGCAAGGCAAAATCCCCCTTCAATGTGTTCATCCTGGGCCTGGGCCCCCTGAGGAGCATGGTGTGCGAGCTGGGCCAGTGAGGCATCGTCTATTGGACTGCCATCCCTTCAACAGTCTTGTCACCTCTGTGCCCCACACGTAACAGCATTGTGGCTGAAATCCATGTTCACTCCTTGCCTGTTCCTTATCCAGGAGCTGTGCTTGGGGCAACTCACTGAATGCTCACGTTAGGACACAGATCCAGACAGGCAGCTTCCTCACAGCTGACACACTTAGGAGCAAGAGATCCCGGCTTGAACCCTGCTGTAATGGACATTAAGGCTTTGTACCACCGGTCTGTTCCTGGTGATCGATGCCAGTGCTTGCTGGTTTCTGCAGGGAATCAATTCTTTACTGGGAAAGCAGGATAAGACATTAGGAAGAAATGTTTTCCTGTGACGGTGGGGAGGCCCTGTCCCAGGTCGCCCAGAGCAGTGGTGGCTGCCCCATCCCTGGGTGTGTTCAAGGCCAGGTTGGATGGAGATTTGAGCCTCCTGATCCAGTGGGAGGTGTCCCTGCCCATGGCAGGCGGCTTGGAACTGGATGGGCTTTGAGGTCCCTCTTCCACTCCAAACCATTCCATGATTCCATGATCCACCTATTATTGGAGCTGCCTGGGGCTGGCCTTGTTTGGGGGCCCTAACAAGGCTTGGACATCACCCACTTAGTGCTGTGTAAAGGAGGCTGAGTGCCTGCAGCTTCCCCTGTGACAGTTGAAGGTGGGTTTGGGGGGGGTTGCTGGTTTCGACTCCATGGGTTGCATTCATTATTAGATGCTTGCCTTGGTTTGTTGATGGCCTCTCGGTCTGAACAAATCCACTGTTTAACTGCCTAAAATTGTGCATGTATTTACAGAGTTGCAAAAGTCATCACAGCATTGTATGTGTAAGGCAAGCGTTCCTGTGAAGCTCTTTGCGGACACAGTTCTTCCATCAAACCCTTGGCAGCTAAAGTTCATCTTGGGATGTTTTGGGACCTCACTAACTCGTGGTAGGTGTTGGCACCCCCGTCTGTGAACTATGAGCTTGTTGCAGTCAAGGTTCATAAATGTTCCTTAATTTCACAGCATGCACTTGTTTCATCTTCGGCTATGCGTTTACAATGTTGTATTTAGAGGAAGCAAAGTGACCTTGGAAATGTCTTAGTTGTAATGAGTAACGAGGTAGAATATTTTGATTCACATTAATAAGCAAAGTAAGATAGTGTGGGAATGATTTTCCTGTTCTGCATAGTATGTAACACTTTGGGGGTTTTTCTGTCTAGTCTGCAAGAAGTTTGCAGACAAAATATTTTTTAAAGCCTGTTTCTGAGAATTTGTCATAAATGCCTGTCATAAGTGAAGTAGTTGGTACATGTTGGAGCGTGGGGGAAGAAGAACAAGGCAAAAGGAAGCTTCACTGGCTTCATTATCTCAAGAAGTTGAAACAGATTCTATCAAAAGTAATTTCGGATGCCTCAAACACCTCTTACGTTGTCCTTAAGATATGTTTTGGACAGAGATTCAAAACTAGCTCATTAGCACCATCAAGAATTTTCTATCTGACGTACTAAAGTAATGCCATCCGCTTCACTCTAAATAACAGATTGTGGAAGGATCTAACCATTTTAAAGGTCAGAAAGCTTTTTTTCTCCCTTGCTCCCCTGGTAATACCATGAATATTCCCTTCCCTGTTCCCTATACGTGGCTGATTGTGTGCTGTAATAGGGAATACAGACTTCTGTCACTTTAGATCTGACCATTTGAATGCATGACCAGGCGGGCAGCAGCTGAATAAAGAATAACACGCATTTGAGTCCAAATGATTCACTCAGCTGGCATCTTATTACAGCTGTAACTCAAATGGATGGTACAGTGCAAAATGACTGGGGAAAGCAAAGCAGAGAGCATATGTCAACTAGGTGACAGCCGGCATGATGAAGAGGCTGTGGGGCAGCTCGCTCACATCACTCCAGCGGTCCGAAAAATCCAAAGAAGGGAATCTGGACCTTGAGACTGCATTTTTTGCATTGGTTCTTCTGCTGCTCTAGTCCTGTTTTATGCTGATGACTTGAGAGTTTTGTGATTGACCCTATCCATAACCATTTGAAACTGTCTCTGTTCCTCCTTGGTCCTGAACCATAAGTAATTTATCTGAAATAATTTAACCAGATACTGTTTGCAAGTCAAAGTGATGGAAAGATGGCCATCTCATAGAAACAGTGTGTATCCAGCTTACGGTAGCACATGTGCTTGTACACATCCGTAGTGGCAGCTGAGATAACATGTAGCAGGTGGTTTTGCATGACCTAGATCCCATTATTTTGATTTAATTCCTTAAAACTTCTTTAAGAACAGATGATGCAGTACAGAAGCTTATACTAAAATGTAAAACCAGGGTTTATTCTGAGAGCTGACTAAATTCTGCCACTCTGGAAAGAGGCTGCAGAATGGCCGTTCATACATTCTTGAGCTTCTGTAAAACCGAAGGGAATTCAGATGATGGCTTTCCTTTGATTTCTGGGACTGGCAGATGAGATCTGTACAAGTGAAAACATAGGACTAGATTCGATGAGTGTGGTCAAGTAGTGACAGTATTAATGAACATTCTATGAGAACCTGAACCAAAGGGAGTTAAGAGTTCCTTGATCACCATCTTTATCTGCTGGTCAGGTTGGTGCCATCTATTCACCTGTGTTCTATGGAACGGTGATTTTAAAAAAACACTTTCAAAAATGAGAGGAAAAGAGAACAATTTACATGTGGCTAAATGCTGGCAGCTACAGCCGATGTCTTTTCCCCATTCAGATCCTTTATTTTCAGAAGATAATCGTTTATTCAACAAAAGAACCTATGTGTGACAGTATCAGGGATGAAACAGTCTTCTTCACAGGTGCTCTGAGGGTTCATGCCTGAATTTCCTGGAGGGGAGCAGCCATTCAGGATCAATCTAATTGTAGTTTTACCATGCTTTGGAGTGAGATCAGACAGCATGAATCAAAAACTGAAGTAGATGACTTAAATACAAAGTTTGATTCTGTTTGGAGGCGAAGAAAAGCAAACCAAAGCAAACAACCCCTGGACCTTTGTGGAAAAGAGCTATCCGATATTAGATACCTGTGATGTACTTCGTATTGGGGTTTCTGGAAGAACAACAACCAGGTGTGTGTTCAAGAAGGACTTGATGTTACTGTGTGCCTCCCTTCTCAGCAGGAACAACAGCTGAACCCCTGAGCGATGGCTGATCCCTTTGCTCAAAGGAGGTCATGCGTAGAAGGCAGTTAGAATGGATAATATCACATTTTTTATCTCAGTAGCTTTCTCTGGGACATAAATCACATTTTGTCTTAGAGAATAAAATATTAAAAATATTCTTAAGCTAAATGATGCATTTTCATAAGAGTTACAAACAATATTAGTTACAAACGTCTTATTGGTACGTATTCTGGCTGTTTTAATGCATAAACAGGGCAGCTTTTAATATGTCGTGTTCCAAAACATTGTTTTATTCACAGCCTGCTGTTATAAAATCCAGTTTAGTGCAGGGACAGAAAACAAATTCTCAGGACTCTCTTAACTTTTCAGTCTTACTCAACATCTTCCCTCCTACAGCTTTGTGTGCAATAAAACATCATATTGCTGTATTGTTTTGAGAGCATATTCAGAATGCCTATTTGAGATGTTGTTACAAGCTATAGTCAACAACATCTCTTAGTGATAGGGGAATGGTTATAGTGACTTTCCCCCCTATATCCATGCATGGAATGTATTAACAGAGAAAGACATTTCCAAAACGGCATAGGGTGTTAGATTTGTTTGTCTGGGTTTTTTAAAAACAGAGGAGACCTCTGTTTTCTAAGGTTAATTCTCATTGAGATAATTGTTATATTTCATTTTGTCTTAGCCAGAGGCTTTTTCTTACTGGTGGAGCTACATATGAGTCATAGAAGCAATGAAGCAATTCTCTGTTTATAGTCACTGAAAAGAACTGTGCATTTCCCTACAGGAGAGAGAAGCAGTTTAAAGCTCCTCAGAATCAACAGGAGTAATGAAAATGTGCTGTGTTTTAAATTAAAGAGGAAAAGAAATCAGAGCACTCACACAGGATCTGGCAGGCAAATATATGCCAATATGACTTATCCCATTGACTGCTCAGTTATTGTATCCCTTTGTTACTTTCCCATTTGTCTTGTACAGAAATTGTGCTTGGATAATTCAGGGATGGGTACAATAGAAATTAAATAAATGAATCGTGTTATTGTTGATCAAGAAATAATACAATTAAAGAAAATTTAGATGGACTGTGAAATCTTTGCATTGTCATGATGACAGTTGTCAATACACAAACAGACCAAAATAAGCTCCTTTAATGAAGCTTCATTGATATATTTTTAGAGCTATACTATCTGTTTATTTGGCTAACTGCATACATGTTATAATGAAAAAAATACTGATCAGTATCTTCACCTGCTGTCTGTACATTCTAATGCTTCTGTGTGTTTTCTGAGAGCTCTGGGTAATTTTTACACTGAAAAATACTGTTATAGTACTTTTGATAGTAAAATTGAAGTTGCAGATTTCCTTTTAGGACTCAACTTTGAGAAATGGAGAAAATGTCAGACAACAATTACAGAGACGGAGAGCAAATCACAACGAGCAAAGTTACAGGATATGAGTACTGCTTAAAAGCATCACTCAAGACAGGCAGACTGGATATGATGTCCCGATTCCATCATTTCGACTCTTTATGACTTGTTCTCCTTTTTGCAAAGCTGAGGTAAATTGTGTTTAGCTCCTGTGAATAACAACTGGTAATACACACAGTTCACTTGCAGTGCTGTGCGAGTGCTGAGGTCCCTTAGACTTGTTTAGGCTGTCACGGTGCCACCCCTGAATTCCAACAGGTTCAAGGCTTTACTCGTACCTTATTCTTTAAGGTAATTCATAGCAAAGATAAACAATCATTGCACACATTAAATTTCCTGTGGGCAGTAAGTGGACTGTTCTATATTTGGGGACGCACACGATGCTTTATGTACTTACACATTCTGTGTGACTTCAGGCACTGAGAACAAGTAATCCTGCTTGGCATTTTGACTCAATTTGGTCTCAGTAATTATAGATCAGAGTAACGTGTTAGAAGCTTGTGAAAAAATGTCTCTGAACTTTACAGCAGAGCTACAATGTACAGGAGAGAGAGAAATCAGCCAGTGCTGAGAATAAGTTAGAAAAGCATATCAAGTTGTTATACTTGTTATAAGCAGTTGTTTTTCACTGGAGTGCACAACATCTGTCTGTGAATGTTGTCCCTGACTGATTATGTCTAATAGTGCGTTGCATTTTGATCAAAGTCACGATCTACCTTACTAAGCTATTTTATCTTTTGTGGACCTTGGTTTTTTCCATTAAGTATTTATCTATATAAAACAGGTAGCTCCTGATTGTGCTCAAGAAAATGAAAGACAACATTTACGTTTATGAGGCTGGGCTCTGTTTTGCCTGCTTCTGAAGCTGCAGTCAAGAAGTGCAGCTTCTAGCTTGAATTTAAACTTGTGGGCATTATATTGATGCACTGCTCTTGTGAGAGCTCTGTCACAGCACAGAATTTCCATACGGTGTACAAGACAAAGAACTCTTCTTTCCCTCCGCAGTGGTTTTTTGGTACCACTCTGGTTGTGGCCTTGGTGATGGGCCTTTTGAAGAAAGAAACAGGATGCTCTCCAGCATAATTGTGTTTTCTGTGAAGCGCTTTATCATGCTCTGTTAATGGACTCTTCCTCCGCTCCATAGCTAGTTACTGCTTTCTAACTCATTGATTTTAATAATCCAGATGAGTGTGCTTCTTTATTCTCTTCTACTCTCCCTCCACAGGAAATAAAAACAGTCAAAGACAAAACCTGTAACTGCCAGCTTGTGAGGAGATTGGTTTATTCTGAGAGCTCTTAAGATGCTAATGGAACTGTTCGTTACAAAGCTGCTGGGTGAGATCTCACTTGGGCTGGCAGAAACAAGCATTTCCACTGAATAAGAGCAGAGGAGTTGGCAGGCAAGGTTTAGAAGCTGCACTGTTTTTTGTTGGAATGGAATTAATTATCTTCACAGTGGCTCATGGGATGCTGTGTTTCATATTTGTGACCACAACAGTGCTGATAACACCCCTATGTTTTAACTATTGCTGAGCAGTGCTTACACAGCGTCAAGGCTGTCTCTGTTTCTCACGCTGCCCCACATTGCGGGGGATGCTCGAGGCATTGGGAGGGGTGCATGAGGTGTTGGGCGGGGACACAGCCAGAGAGCTGACCCCAGCAGATGGAAGGGGAATCCTATAGCATATGATACAGTGCTGAGCAATAATAGCTGGGGAACAAGGGAGGGAGGGGAGTCTTTAAGGATTACTCCCGAGGCCGTGCTTTCCTGGGAATGGCTGAACATCTGCCTGCCTGGGAAGCAGTGAATAAAGTCTGTGTTTTGCTTTGCTTGCGTGTGAAACTTTGCTTTGCTTATTAATCTGTCTTTATCTCAACCCACATGTTTTCTCACTTGCGCCCTTCCTATTCTCTCCCCCCATCCCACTGCAGCTGTGTGGGGCTTATCTGCCTGTCAGAGTTAAGCCACAGCACAACCAGAAAGACAGGTATCTTCCCCTTATAGTCATTTTACCAGGGAAACAGATAAATTAGGTAAGAAACATGCCTGAAAAATCTCAATGCCTTTTCTGCCTAGAGGAGTAGTGCCTTAAACTACAGTTAAGCATAGTAGTGAAGCACTTCAGGTAAGCTGACACTACTGACAACAGCGCTGTATCTGATGTTTATAATAGCACTAGAATAAGGGTTCTTCTTTTATGACTTATTTGTTGCATCTTTAGTTGTATTTCACAGTATTGGAAGGTAAGTGAAAAACAAGAACTGGAGTCTGAAACAGGGCTCATTTGGTGACACCAGGGCTACTACAGAGAGGACCGACTGTGCCATTCTGTTTCTTAGGGGCTTTGAAGAAGTACTGGCTTAATTTCCAATGTGCTTTTCAATAATGATCAGCTAAATATCAGTTAAAGGTGATTTCTGGAGGAAAAATAAATGTAAACTTTGTGTAAGCAAACCTTCATTATTGAAACCGAGATAAATGATTCTTCAATGCACTGTCCTTTTGAGAAGTCAGTTCTAGTCCAAATGACTCCATGGTTTATAGCTCCATTTGGAACTTCTGGGGGAAAAAAACCATCAGGAGTCGAGCAACCACACAGTTCTCTCAGACTCCTCTCAGTGTCCTCTGTGTGGTAGGAGACATCTTAGCTGCAGGGTGGGATGTGGTTGTAGACTCAAGGTAAACAACGTACCTTGTTGCCTAAGGTAAGCACTTGTATTTTCTCCCTCTGGGAACTCTGCAGATGGATCCTAATGTTGACAGCTTGTAAGCTATCAGGAATAAGTATTCAGAGAAAGTGTTTAAACATGAATTGTAGAACTTTACCACAATAGACATTAGACCTTGCAGTCCAAACTAAGAGGTCAAAGTGGGGCACTTCCTACTACCACGATGTAATCACATTGCATGAATGTGATCGCTGTGCACGTCAGAAAAATCTCTTTTTGAGACATTGTGAAAGGGCTTCAAAGTTGTGATGAAATGATTTTTTAGATGGAAGTTTTAGATGATAGCAGCTACCTCCTTGTATGACCTAACACAGTTAGAAATCCATGTAAACAATCATTTGCTTGATCTTTTGTCCAGTTTAAGAAAAACTGCAAGAAAAATTAGGCACTGGATATATCTTGTTCTTTCAGGGTAAAATGGAAGGGCCATAACTACTTCCTGAGCATGCGGTTTGTTCCCCCCTCACTTTGAGATAATTTTGTATCTACAGTCTAGCTGTTTGATATATCAATTGATTTAAATTAAAAATTGGAAGCCAATTTAGCAAGAGTTCGGAATGCAGCCAAGAGTCACTCTGCAATCACAGTACAAGCTGGACTCACAAGTGCAGGCATTTGCCTTTAAATGCAGTAATTCAAAATGCATTCTACATCTACATTTAAAAATGAAAGTCAGGAAGGACTAACGGTGAGAATGAGGTCAGGAAAAAGGAAATGGAGATTTCTAGGAAAATAGGGAATTTGCACTATACAAATAGAAAAGCTCTTAATTTTTTTGTTGTTGTTGTTGCTTAAGAAAACTAAACAGAAACTGTTCTGCTTGGTATTTTACCCATGAGCTAAGCAATGTTCTTTCACGGTAGGTAACCAGCCAGCATCTGTGTTTAATTGTGGTGATGCTGACTAGTATCTGGAATCCTCCTCAGGTGGAGGAGGAGGGGGATCGCATTACTAAATCAGATCCAAATCCCAATCCTATCTTGGTCCAGCTGCAGCATCAGAGTTATTTCTGCTGAATGTCACCCAGGTTTCCTCAGAGACCTTGAAGTCAGTGGGATTGTCAGGCAGGTGTTGTCCCAAAACATTATGAAAAGGGGAATTTTCCAATAAGAGGCCAGACCTTTGGTCACCTTGAAGTCACCTCCTTAGTAGGAAGAGGAAAGGGGCCTGAACCGCGTTCAAGTCTTTAACTGGAGGGTTCGATTTCTTCATTTTAGAAAACATAAAGCTACTGTTGGGTTAATTGAGTCAGAAGAGGAGTAAGAACCTATCCAGAATTATTAGCTAGGTTCAGAAAGGATGAACAATGCTTCGGAATGTCAATATTGTGGGATTTTTCTCTTATTGCAATAAATTTTAACAAAGTGTGGAGGTGGGAGGTGTTGAACTTGCTATATTTGGAGAGAGAAGTGTGGGTAGGAACATGAAGGAATGAGGAGAGAACGGAGTGCCCTACAGACACACCTAGGCAAAGGAATCTGGTAGCATTTCATGGGAAGCAAGTGCATCAAAAGAGAAATCCATGTGAAGCTGTTCAAAAAAGGTTCATCAGTTACCTTTGAAACTGCACGCCCCGTCCAGATAAAACATGCCCTTAAGACAAGCAAGAAATCTTATCAAGCAGTCTGAGTGTTCAGAGGGCTGAGGCACCGCGGGGAGAACCCTTAGGGACATAGAACACTTCCCTTAGCAATGCTCAAGCGTCACGGCTACCGAGGCTGACCTCTGCAGGAGGCTTCAAAAGCTGTACAGCACCAACCAGACAGAGCACCATCAGCAAGCTTCCTGCACGAGCAGGCAGCTGTGCACTTTGTGACCAAAGTCCCCCTCAAATAAAGACACAGCTCCAATGCGTGTGAGATTTTGGAGGGAACAGCACAGAATGTTAGCGAAGATTCTGACTGTTACAGTGATCACAGGCCATGCTGCTGATGAGCAGCAGCAGAAATGGAACAACTGGAGTTAAAGGGGAAGAGATAATTTTAATCATTAAAATAAGAGGAAATTAAGAGGCTGTTAATTGGGAAACTGGGACATAGTCCCATTAATATTGAAACCAGCGACAGTACCTTAGCCCATCGTACAGTACTGCTGCAAGAGGCAGAATGACCCCAGAAGGAATAGGTTCCTGCCAGGCTCTGATCTGTCTACTCAAGCACCCCAGACAGGAACTGGGTTTCATCGCCAGAATGGAAAATGAGATTCCTTCATCAGGAAAAAACCAATCTGAGATGGTTAGTCCAGCCAAAAATAGCAGCATATCCTTGCCTGACCATACATGCTCCTTGACAGAACGACAGGATATGCTTAATGATACATCCTGATAGGAATTCCCCTTCATCCCTGCTCTCTCCTTTGAATTGTGCCAGCTAAGAAGGAAGTGTTTGTGCAGTAGGTCTGTAATGCACCATCCAATGTGTTTGTGGCACCTGTATCACAACCTACATGAAATCCATGTTCTGCCAATCAGTGACAGCGCTTAAAACAAGCCCTGAGCCACAACTTCCAGACCTCCTTTTATTGATTTACATCTGTGATCGATACCGTGCCTTGCTGAGTTACTTCCTATCATCCGAGCTGCTGTAATGGATTTTTTGCATCCAGAGATCATCTGATCTGTGAGGTAAACCTCTTTTTCAGCCAGCCCAACACATCGTACCTGACAGCTGGATAAGAAAAGAGCACATTATTAGTCCACAAAGATTTACGGAAGATCAGCTGTCAGGAACTAGCTAACTAAGCATAAATCAAGCTGCAGCTCATAAAGAGAAGGTTTCCAGCAGCTTAGGGTATTCTTACTCAGTCCTTGCCCAGCTGCTGGCTGCTTAATTCCAAAGATTTCCAAAAAGTGTTGCCTCCTCAGCTGGGCTGGTCCAGCCACTTCTGTGGCCACATCTGGGAATTGCTGGGGCTTAAAATGCCCCAGAAGGTCAACTATGGAAAAATAAACAGGAACTTAGAGGAACACTTTCTATACTTTTCCACTTGATGGTCTCTTTCCCAGACCTTTTAATTTCCTGTACCACAGACTCTCTTCTATAAAGTGTTTCACCTTAGGTGGCAAGTTGAGGACAAGCAAAGGCACCCTTCAGCCAGGGCCGGGCTTGATGCTGCAGCTCTTCCTCTGCCTGCCAGACACTTTCCCATCCATCAATATGGAGATTTCAAACTCAAGGGGAGCAGCCTCGGAAATGTGCACTCCCAAAGGCAAAGCGACTTTACAGTGAAAATCATTGCCATAACTTGTGCCATTTTGCTTCTGAGCGTAACGAGAGAAGCATCCCCACAAGCACCCATTTTTGCATGCTGTCTAGCTCTGGACTCTAACTGCAACTGTGCCAGCTGTGCCAAGGAACAGGGATTTCTAGCTGTGGGTACTTGCCAGATTGTGCTATGATAGGGATATTCTACTTGCACTTCGTTCAGTGCTAAGCACTATCACAACCAATCCTAGCTTCCTATAAATGAAACAATACTCACTCCATGTGAATAATGATAGTGTTTTATTTCATGACTCAAACTCAAACTGCTCTGTCTTTTCCTCAGGTTACAGCGGTTTTAACACTGAGCAGTCAGACATCTACATTTTCTACTCAGAGGCTCTTCTGAGCATCATCAATGTCTTACGATTCTTTTTGGCTTATTCTGTAGATTCTCTGTTCTTTCATATTTTGTGGGTCATGAGATAAAATGCCAGCTCTTCTGGATGAGCTAGAAGAGAGCTTCCAGCCTGAAGCTGAACTCACTAAAACCGCTCTGCGATCTACTATTAACAAGTAAGTTCCTTTTTTACCTTTTTAATTTTTTTGGCCATTGAAACTCCATTCTTTAGTTCTAAGCAGACTGAACAGAGGTGGCCAGTTTTGTTGGAAAGTATAATCATTTGTGTAGAGTCATCAGGTGCCAATGACAACCTGAACACTGTGGCAGTTTAGACAAACCAGTTGTCATGACAACTCAATTAACTAAACAAACATATGTGTATACTGCAGCAGCTTATGTCCTCTGCATCATCCTTACCTTAGCACAAAGCATTTTGAGTATCTGTGTAAATGAATCTGTCCCAACCCTTTTGTCTGTCCTCCTCCTCTCCCAACCAGGCAATAATGAAAACGAGGCACCGCACAGCATTGTTCACTGCTGCTGAGAACCTCAACCAGAATTGTTACAGGAGTTTAGGTGCTTCTGACAGGGCAGAAATCCAAGTCAATTCGTTGTCATCTTCCTCTTTGAGGTGGGACAACTCTCCATGGCCAGCTCTCTGCAGAACAACTCTCTGTGGGAACAGCTGTCCATGGGGATCCATCAGAGTGAGAGTTAGGGCCAGGGTGAGGTTTAGGGTTAGAAGTGTCCTGCATTGAGTTTTCCCCACATCGTCTTGTCCCAAGGGGAGTTGGCCACAGACGCTTGTTGTTCGCAGCCAGATCCCTTGGCCCACAGGGATAATAGTTGGGCACCGCCTGGACTTCTTTTGAGGGCGAAGCCAGGTGTAGACATCCCTCACTGCCAAACCGGACTTGACTGTAAGTGGGAATCTCGTGATGATTATTTACATGCTGCAACCTAATTTGACTTGGCACCAGTGGACGAGCCACCGTCACCTAACTCGGAAAAGGTGCACACACCGTGTGTGTGTACGTCACTAGACCTCTTCCTTTTCCTCCCACTCCTCCCCATTCTTCCCTTGAGGTTGGCTGATTAGGTCGCCTTTCCAGAGCTGGCTTCTAGTTCAACTATAATTAAAGGAACAAATGGATAGTTTGTAGATAAATATACAGTGAACTACCTGCTTGCTAATAAAATCTGGTTTTACATAAAAAACTAGCCCAATCAAACATGACTGCCAGCCTGAGGTTGTCTGTAAATCAGCAGGGTTTGGTAACACACGCTCTGTTAGAAACAGGCAGCATAGCAACTTAAGTTACTCAGATAGCTCCACTCACCAAAGATCTCCAGCCTCCTGAATGATTGGCATAGCTAAATGAATGCTCAGGTCACAACTAAGATTTAATTACCTGCACTACAAAAGGAATAACTGTTCCAATATCTCCCCCAAAACACAAAGCATCAAGGAAAAGAATAGATAAAAAAGAAAGGTTCTTTATTAGAAAGTTGTTGAGGTTACGTCAGGTGGAGGTCTTAAATGCAAAATAAAGAACAGGTTAACATCCACCTACACCAATGGCTTTTTTTATGATCGAGAGCATCTATTTTCATGTTCCATTGTTTACCTAGTGTATATTTATCTGTCAGAAAATATTATTGTGAGGGACTTAACAATAGCTGTAAACAGATCCAAGTAAGCAATGCATAAACCAGAAGGAAGATGGAGGAGAAATAACAAAACAAAGCTCCAAGATAGATGCCATAGTCTGAACAGAGCACCTGATAGACTGCGTTGTCTGATAGAGCACTGCTAGCACTATCATCATTATTTTCATCCCCGTCACATCCTGGGAGTGCCCAGGCTGATTTCTGATCCTGAAAGAAGAATCAGAGCTACGAAAAAATCCTACTTAGCCCAGGGAAATGTTCAGTGAAACTATATTTGAGTTTTAAAAGATACTTAAATGTCCCTTTTCTGGTTTGCCTTATTCTGTACAGAACAGTTCATACTGAGGTGAATTTTATGCAATATTAAGTCTGATAAGATAGTGGAAATTTTAAAGAATATAGTATGGGATCTTATTCAGGAAGGGATTTAAATCACTTACTTTTGTCCTTCTTGGCTTTGGTATTTTTCTAATGGGATATAAGTTTGTGCCTAAAACTGAATTCTGGGGGTTTTTTAATAGTTTTTTTTTTTTTCCCCAAGTTTATACTGATTCAACTAGTAAAGTTTTGGACAGGCTGGCTCTGTCAGTTTATCTGGGATCACTTTAATTGTAATTCTTTAAAAAAATAGAAAAAGGAAATAATTCTACCTTTAATATTTTTCCTGCTTTAAAAACACATAGATAGACAATAAGTGCCAACTTCTTCCTCAAAACCCCATCAACAACCATCCCCCAAACCCCACACAAAGCTTAAATATTATATTCTCCAAAGATAACATTTGATTATCGCATTTCTGGGCTGTCAGCCTCAAGCAGAGGATGATGGATGAACTAAGGCAGCGTTTACTTAAGATACAACCCTCTCTTTAGGAGAACAGACACGTTATGACTGTTTTTGAGGAGCGTCATCCCACTGTGCTACTGTGAAAGCTTGAAGCCTGAGGATTCAGAGTCTGTTGTTCTCAGCACAAGCACCTGAAAGTCAATAGAAGTGCCAAATCGAAGGAAGCTGGTCCAGAGGCAGCTGGATTACATAGAGTGGAAATAAAAGACCGGTGATTATTCTGAGGAATTTCAGAATAATCAGAATAATGAGCAACTGTGAGAAGGATTTGTTTGCTGCCCAGGCTGGTGTGAGGGCGTTGGTGTTGCTCTGCTTTCCCTGCCTTTGCGGCACAGCCCAGGACTCCCAGTCCCTGGTGGCTGGGAGACTGACTTTTGTGCGGGTGTGAAAGGACTCATGCTGACAGGCACCCTGGGCAAAATTCGGATTGCCCATTCTCTAAGTCCCATTGATCTGATCCATCTCATTGAAAGCAAGGAAAACTTCTGCAAGCTTTTGAACAAAGCTCTATTTTTGTACTGAGTAAAGCTAGAATTCACCATGCCTGCTTTTCTAATGGGCAACTCCAGACAGCAGACGACTCGCTAGTGTCTCTGGAACTGCACTAATTTCCACCAGCTGCAGCTCTGAGTCACAGTGCCTAAATGCGACTGAAATGTCTTCACAGCCCAAGCTCCACGCTACCTCTCCAGGAGCCCACCACACAGAGCTGTGAACCATCTGTCTGTCCTGCTTAATAAGCCTTAATGTTTAATAAGAAAATGCAATATTTAATATTTACAGAAGGCAGGCTGCAAGGTGCGCAGCTGCCAAGTGCAAAATGGCCAACAGCATGTTCACAGCTGCACTTCTGCCCCTGTGGATGGAGCTGAGGGCATCCTCTGATGCCAGGCATTCCGTGAAATCAATGTTTCCTTAATGAGCAAGATTTGAGAGCCAAAAGTTTTCTGATGTGTTTGTTCAGCAGGACACATATCTTAAGCAAGGCCTCTGGACACAAATGCACATTTTAATAAATAGGATCAATAGTTCAAGCAACTAAGAACCATTTTTCCCCTCTTTGTTCCCATTCACCATCTTCCACCCTTTCTTGCTTCTCTCTTTAAATTCTAAATTCAATTATTTTTCTTCATGTCACACTCACAACATAAACTGGTAAAAATGCTCACCTGAAACTTTTCAACATAGACATCTGCTAATAACCAGGTCAGATATAAAAGGCACAAGTTGGAGGACGGCAAAAGAGCTTCGTTACTGACAGTGAAGATCCAGGGTCGTATTTAATATGGCTTATTAGCAATGTTGGTTACCAGCCCCCATTTGGGCACTGTAGCAAACAACACTGCTCAGTGGAGTTTTACTGGAGCATTTATTTTGACTGATGCTCTTAAATTCAGAGAAATGTTTTATGTAGTATGTAAATTAGTGTGGTAAACTTATTTTTAGTCAAAGCTAGAGTAAATACTGCAGCACATTCTAATGATTAAAATCAGTATTGTAGTTTAAATGACAGTTTTGAAAAACCATTCTTGGACCAAAGAGATCTTTTTCCTTCAAGACAAATATTTTTCCTAGCAGAGTGCTCTTTCTTGTTCATTTCTAAGGCTTAAGAAAAGTAATTATTAATTTCTATGGCTTCACTAAACGGCCACAGGATGGACTTGTCGGACAGGGAACAAGGTGCGCTGTGAATATTTTTGATCTGCTATTTATTAAGCTCTGGAGAAAAGCATGAGTGCAGGCTTATTGTGATCTTTGTGTCGCTCAGCCACTGATGTACAGCCAGACTAAAAGAATGGGAAGAATATCATTATTTCTAGCACATTACAACAAATTCCAGGAGAACTATTTAGTAAATCAGGTGTTCGGAATGTGAGCAAACCAGAAAGTTACAGGTGGTCAGTCCCATAGTGCTGGGAAGAGACAGGAATAGAGCCCTATCCTCAGCAGTGACGGACGCCGTAGTCTGGCTGCCCCGGTAACTGCCCGGGACACAGTCCAGGGTGGTTCTGACCCACTGCCAGCCTGCAGCCTGCCCCAGGCTTGCAGAAGTACCTGGAGCAGGCATCCTCTCACGGCAGGGTGCTGGCTGCTCATCCCTTCTTTTCTCCAGACACGCATTCCTCCCTTGGCATTAGTCTCCTTTGTAATTGTTAGGGTTTTCCCCTTCCTGGCAGGGAGCTCTAACCATGGCCCTGCTAGAGCAGCCCCTTGCTGTTGTCCCTCACCACGTGAGAGCCTTGAGTCTGTGTCGCAGAGCTCGTTTGCTCCTACACCCAAACCATCTCTTTTTTCCTCAGTCTGTTTTTGCAGCCTTCTAGAGCTCTGTCTTGGCAAATGGGCTCTCACAGATACAAAGCTCTCAATCACTCCGCTGCCTTTTCGCCATGTACAGCCAGATCATCGTAGAGATGCGCTCCATCCTCCACACACACCTTTGTTCTTTCCCTCAGGGAAGGTACAAGTTGATGCTAGTGTGTAATAACATCAACTTCCTTTCTGTGAACAATATTCCCAGTTTTCCAAGCATTGGTGGGCCTTCGTTTACAACTGTTATTAATTTATCAGTTTCTGAATTTCTAATTTAATAGTTAATAGCTGACATCCACAAATAACACATTCTGTATGACTTCCACTTTTAGCAATGAAGCTTGGCAATAACCTGTAGCACTCCCATTTTATTCAGTTTGTTTCCCGTAAATATCTCCCAATCAGTACTGTAGATGATCTAAAAAGATGTTGCTCTGAGATTTAGAATTGAACCCCAATATTTTAAAAACTACTAACAATATATTCTAGACAAACTTGGCCTTCTTTAAAAGTACTTATTTATTAAGAGAACCACTGATAGGACCTATTATGCAAATGTTAAGAAATAAAATAATGGATTGAAAGATACAAGATAAAATATAAATGAGATAATATACTTTACCAGTTAAAGTAGGTATGCAGCCTAAACTACAGCTTCAGAGCACGTGCTCTGTGCCAAGGTCAATGAAATACTGTGATTTATGCCAATTACAGATCTGCAGCAATTAAATTATTAGAAAAATAAAATGGTTTCATTAATTTTCTCTAAAATGGAGAATAAAGTAGACACTATTTAGATGTCCTGTTTGTCAGCCTCTTTTCTACAGGTGTCTGTTTCGACATACAAATCCATTTGAATACGGATTTACAGCACTATGTCCTTACTCCTTCAAACATACATAGAGCCCTTGGCCTGCAATTACTCATATTCATTTCCACAGCTGGGTATCTGAGTCTTGCCAGGGCTCAGGACGAGTGCTGTGATCTGCCCCAGGTGGCTTTGCTGTGGGCAGCAGTTCCTTTCTGGGATGTTACCGTAGGCATAAAAGGTGATGGCAACGCTTCAGCAAGAGCAGCGATGCAGGTGTTTCGGAGCAGCAGTGGTAGCAGTCAAGGCGCTCCAGCAGCTGCAGGGTGAATGGTAGGGGTGTATCCTTAACGTAAGATGTGTCCAAATGTCGTTTCTAACAGAGTGGAGATGGACATTCATGGATCAATGGATGGTCACGACTGATGCTCTGAGGGGTTACAGAACTCGGCATGAGAAGAAATCAATGTGCCCCAAATGACGAGTCTGTTGGTAAGCAGTGACCAGCCCTTCCCCTCCAGCACCTTCTGGCAAACAGGGTGCTGCTTCTTCATGCAAGTGTCATTATTGCCTGGCTGTTTTCCTTCCTAGCACAGGTACTGCTCATTTGGAAACACAAACAAAACCTACCCTAAATCTGAAGCACTAAGGAACAGGCAACTGTGCTGCGCAGCAAATGTAATTAACATCGTAAAGCATAAACAAAATTGATGATGAAACTCAGAATCCCACGCACCAAAAGAGCATCCTGGCTACAGAACTACAGCTTCGGCAAGGAATCAGAAACAAGTGCAATTCCTTTTCCTGTCTTCCTGATTTCTGTGATTGTATTTTGGGAAGGGAGCAGGTTAGAGGGATGAAGGGCCAGAGGGATTGCCGAATGACCCTTGTTATAATAATGGTTTCTTTTTTTAACTGAGGATGGTTTAACATGTACTGTTGTGAAAGCTGCATTGCCATGGCAACCCACTGAAAAAAATGATCCCTGCAGGTCCCTCACACACAGATTGACATGGACGCACTCACGTGAGTTTTTTCTTGAAAGACAAAAACACCTCCGGATTTTCTATTTTTTATATATGATTTAGGCATAGGCTGAATATAAATCACCTCCTCTCTTGAATATTTACATTCTTATCTAACTATAATTGCCCTAACCCTGCATGAACTCTTGCTGTGCGAGTGACAGGCATTGAGCACCGTACACTGAACTTCTTGAAAAGAAATCAACATGTTTTTCCCCACACAGAAGTGCTGTAAACTCATACAGATACTACACTCTTTTAAAAGGAATTTTTGTTATTTTTTTCCAATCTGGTTATAATTGTTAAATACCAATTTACATACCAAATATATAGAAATGTTAAATGTTCACATTAAATACCAAAAGCCTGATTATCGGAGCACTCAAAAATATAGAAATGTTAAATGCTGAATCACTGCACGCTAACTAAAACAATGACTAACAATTCACATTAAACTCTGTGCCACTTATTTTTGGTTGATTTTATACCATAGCAGTAATTTTCTTGTTCTGATTCAAGCCTTTGTGCTCATTTTACTGTCATGTAATCTGGAATACACTTTTAATACCTTCTTTCAACTGAACAGTGGCCTTGGTGATCTGCTGGCAAGAAAAAGCGCAGAGAGGAAATATGTCTTATAAAATACCTTTTAAGATTGGAAGCCGTATTAACATACCATACTTAAAACAAAGGGGGCATAAAATGCATTTGTAATTCATAATTCAAAGTAAAGGAGTCCCTTAAAATCACACCATTTGAAACAAAAGCAGATACAAATCTATTTTAAACACACCCAGGTGTAACACAGGAGCTGTAGAGAGAGCAGTGGGACACCGAGTCTGGGCAAGTGCTTTGTTACAGGACCGCAAGGAGAGGTGTGAAAGGGAACCGAGGCATCATAACGCTGCAGTGTCACCCTGCAGGGCCACGGAACAAAACCCAGGGCATTTTCTGAGTGGTTAAACTGTTCTACACAACACAGAGGAGGGCCAGTTGTCCCAGGCTCTGAGCCAGCTTAGGGCTGAACACAGCATTTTCCAATGGGAAATTCTCTCGATCTTTTCCCTTTGCAGCTTACACTGCTTCGGCACAGCCCGCGGCCCAGGGGAAGCTTCAAAGATTCACCTCCCAGGAGGATCCACCTTGTCGTGAGTCTGTCCTCACACAAACAAGTCACGCTCTGTTTTAAAAATGTGAGCTGCAGAGCAGCTGCAAATTATCCTTAATACGGCATTTAATGACACGGGGCACTTCTCTGGGATGAGCAAGGGTTACACACTTCAGTTCTCTGAGAGGCACTGCCCTCAAAAATGCCCTGTCACCAGCTTGCAGGACACTGCCTGGGGCACTTGCCATTCCTTAGCTCTGAAGGATGGAACAGGGATTGTATAGGAGGGTGCCAGGTCGGAGGGAGTCGTGTTCTAGTTTCTGCCTCAAGAACTGTGGAAGAGTTTTATGTGAAGAGCACCCAAGGCAACCATTTCCCGTTAGTAAATGTGGGACTCGCAGAACTGCACTTTTAGTAATAGTTACATTTCCTTCTATTCTTTCTGTACTCAAAGGAGTTTTTTGGGCACTCAGATCCCAGATGAATACCTAAATAAAGAATGAGTCCTCTCAGTTAAGAAAGTACTTCTCTAATTTCAAAACCAATGTCAAAAAACTATGTAGGATGGATAATGTGAAGCACAAAGCCCCAGTGGTTTTACTGCAAATCTCTCAAGGATTTTTGATTGGACCTCTGTAGGTTTTGTTTTTCAGCAAGTTCAAATAGGTGATTTGATTCAAAAGTCAACAAGATTTGCATTTGCTGCAGGGAGCCATGGCTGTAACTGTGGTTGCTGCCCTCACAGCTCCACACAATAATGTTTAAGGAAGAGAAATAAAAACAAACTAGAGTTTCAATTTGTACAATTTGTACAATTTCCATGCCAGATCTGGTTGGGATATGAAGAGGGAAGATGTCTGCTGGCAAGATGGCAAGTTAGTAATGATGTCTCTTGGTACCTGTTTTGTTTACTAATCAAAGGTCTAAATGCTTTGCTCTATTTTAATTAACAATGTTCTTATTTTAATTAGTTACTTTTCTTGCATACATTAGCACAGAGAGAAACCACTGAGGATATGAATAATATGATGAAGAGTTTAAAGTTAAGCTTTTCAAAGTGTTTAACAATTTCACAAGTGTTTAATAATGAAAAATAAAGCTGTTCTTCATGAACATGGCCACCGCTTCTCCAAGGATTTCATCCTAGCCAGAAAAAGGTCTTATTTTCTTCTAACTTAAAAAGTCAACGAATATCAACTATAATTAACACAGTGCCAAAAGAGCTAATGTAGGAATATGAAAGGATTGATAGTATTTAGATGTGCTAAAATGTTCAAGCTGGCTGAATCTTCTGAAACATCTCGGTGCGACAGCCATTCTCTAATGAACCAGTTTCAACATGATTAGCAATTATCTTTGGAATTTAGAGATCTTCATCTTCTTCTCCATCAGAGGCTGGGAAAATGCAAACAGTGCCCTGTCAAACAATGGGAGAACTTGTGCAAGTCATTCCCGTTCCTGGGAAGATGTCAGAACAAATAACCTTTATGCAAGTACTTTAAGCACCAAGGATGTGTGTAGCCACCCTGTCTTTTTCCTATAAACCATTTTTGACCAATGTGTTTCCTTCTGCTGCAGGGCCGGTAGCAGGCTTGGTGTGTAGGGAGAACTATCAGTGCTTGGGTTGTGGATTTAGCCATGCCCAACGTTCATGTGCGCACCCTAAGGAGGGTGAGTCCACATGAAACCACATGCTACTGTTGGTTTTGAACTACGAAGTACTGCGTGGGATCCTGCAGAGGCCTGGTTTGAGCGCACTTACCTGAAATTGTCAATGAAACAGAAAATAAATTCGTTAAACTTGAGGATAACAGCAAAATGGAAACGTCTGAAAAACACCATTGTAGATCATTACAATTTGTTCTGGAAAAATCAGGATGTAATTCAATAAGGACAAATGCAAAATGCCACGTTTGGCAGGAATAATAACTGCTCAAATACAGAATGCAGTAAACACAAATACGGGAACGACTGGCAGTGCTTTTAGAAGAGGATTTAGGCAACTTCGGTGGAAGAAGTGGAACGGGAGTCAGTGTGCTGCCCCACAACCAGCAGTCACAATGGGATATGTGAAGAGGACCTGGAATACTCTGGGCAGGTTGAATTATCCCATGTTTGGTAGGGGCAGGAGAATGGGGAAGATTCACTGAATATTCTGAGAAGAACAAAAATTACATGAGATGTACAGAAGATGTGACTAATGAAGAAAACCTGAGGGAATCTGATCATGGTTGTGAAGATATCTGAGGTGGCCACCACAGTGTAGTTTTCAGGAGGGCAAGAAGTATCTAAGGAAAAGAACTGTTCACCATCCCACCATGCACAGGGCAAGAGCGACCTGTTCCTTGCTGCAGCTAGCGACTGTTAAGTCAGACACACTTTGACAGGCTAAAGGGCTACAGTGGATTTTCCAGAGAAAATTAAGGAAAAATGAGACTATTTTGTGCCTAATTCCATCTTTTGATAGCAAGAGATCAGGCTAATTCTTGAGGCCTTTTCCAACCCCGCATTTGATTGACAATCTTGTGCTTCTTGAGTGCCACAGCATGAAGAATGTTTCGGGCAGAATACTGGAGTAAAATGCCTGTCCACTGAGTCACCTCTGGGAAGAGATGAAGAGTCGGTATTGCACATTTGCAGCAGGGAGAGGTGGCAAAGGGAAACCCAGTCCTTGCAGGATTTGCACGCTGTTAGCCTTGCTTTGGCTTTGGTGAACTGTTGTCAGCTGAACACAACTCCAACATCTTTCTGCGCTGCAGTGAGGCCGTGCTGCAGTCCCAGCCACCCAGCAGCTGGTGTGTCAGGGCCTGAATGTTCCTGTCCTAGCGCACAGCCGAAGAATGGGACGGATGCAAGTTTGAGAAGCTAAAAAATATCTCAGAGCCGGCTTTCCTAGAAAAATCATAATTAGCTATTGAGGCCATACTTGGGAAACATTTATTTGTAAAAAGCATGCATTTTGCTAAAGTGACAAAAGCTGCTTCAGGTAGAAGTCTGACTTCTGCTCAATTACAGCACAGCTCACAGGAGCTGCCAGCAACTTTGTTATCAGACTTGCATCCCCCAGAGAACAGCGGGGAGGGAGCACGAAGTGCAAACACCCCTAACACCTGAGTGCTTTAATTCATCTCACCCCACAGCAGCGCTGGGGCATGGGAACCTGACAGACATCAGATGCTCTCAGCTCACACTTGTTATTCAGAGATCAGCTCTTTAAGGACCAGTACCCTGCCTACTTGCAAACTACACCTTAGACCCAGCCTACATAAACTGCGCTTTTAAAAGCTTCCCCAATAAGGTCACGGCCACTATGAAGAAGCTTCTGGTTCACCAGCAGTGAGGAAACACGGACTTACAGCACAAAAAACACCTTGGATCTGACACTGCCAAGGTGGCTGGTAAAGTTTCACCTACCACTAAGCACTTTAGTCCTCGTGAACTCTTAACTCCACTCTTCCTTCCTTAAGATGACCCCCTCTGTGAGCTGAGCGAGTGATGCTAACAAGATGATGAGGCACAAAATTCAGTACACACTAAGTTTTCAGTAGCCTACAGAATTTCCTTGTGAGAAATGTAAAAATCAAGCAAGAGTAATAAAATTCATTAAACCTCCCTCTTCCCTCCACAAGTCCAACCAAACCAGAACAAGACTGTGAAGACACTTGCCACCTTTCACCTTTTTATTGTGCGTTTCGTAAGTGCTTGAAGATACCACACGAGACCACATGCATCATGTTGTCCATATGGAATATGTCACACAGACACAGCCCCTGAAATTTCATTGTCTAATTCAAACAGAGAAAAATTAGATAAAACAGTGTTATCTCATTATACAGAAGGCAAACGACAAGAAGTGTCTTTGATCGCACAAAACAATGGCAGAAACTGAAACAGAGCTTCCAAATCTGTATATTAAGTCCATCAGAAATGCCATGTGCCTTTGGCAACTCTAAACAGTTTAAATTCTTTGAATCTAGTTTGGGCTTGTTAACTAAAAAATAATATTTAAAAATGAATTTTTAGTAAGGTCCCAATTCAGAAGAAGTACAATAGTTAAATTCAATCAAATAATAAGTACAAAGGCAATAATCAAACCCCTTTTTCCTCCTTTAACATAAACAAATTGCCACATCAGTTTATCACAGATTACTCTTCTTTCTTTCATACAAGGACGCATAGAGATTCATGAAGTTTTTCTCAGAGGATGAAACTAAGTTGTCTAGATCATAATCCACTGGAAAAGTAGGTCTCTCTCCAAAAACTGCAAGAGCAAGAAGCACCGCAAAGTGTGCAGTAAGTCCCCAGATCTTGAATGACTTTTTATGTTCTGGGTCATCGTAGATAAAGCAGTGCATCCAGCTGGAGTGACCAGATGAGGTTGTGTACGGCAAGGTGCTGTGATTTAAGGGCTTGATAAAGTACTCCAAAGGCATAACAAAAACAGCACTCACTTCGTCTGCATTAGGAGTGGCCTGGAATGTATCCTCTATAAATCCTACAACCGGTGTAACCAAGTGATTCATCTAAAAGACAAAAAAAACCCCCCAAAAAACAACAAAACAAGACCCAAACACAAAGTTTGTACCAAGTAAAATAATGTTCTTGATTTTAAAAACACTTCAGAAGTTACAAAATGAATACTAGAAACCTATGAAATATTCTTTATTGTACTGCAACTGAGTCCCTCTAATGGCAAGACATTTATATTTGATTTTAAATATATTTTAATCCATTTTAATTTTTCTTTTTATATTTATGTTATTATTTTACTAATAGCCTGTTCATCCTGTACACTCAAAGAGCAATTAAATAGGTCTGTCAATCTGTTACAGAAACAAAACCCATGCACACTCTCTCACTAGTCTTCCTTATTTATTTTGGTGAGCTCTAATTTTACTTCAAATTTCCCGAATCACTTACGCTTTATCACATCTCTGTATCTATTTTCCTAGGATACTGGATTTTCCTAGGATAGAGAGATATTTACATACAAAAATATGATAAAGGGATATTTAGCTATAAAATAGATACACTTTTTGGAACTAGTGGCTTATGGACATTTTTAGTTTAAATACAATTCCTTCTTTCATAGGGAGGCACAACGCGTTGAAATAGCAGCTTCCATAAAGAGGACACACAGATTCTTGGGATATGTTGCTACTTCTATATGTCTATACCCACAAAGCATCACTGTCACCAGAAAGCAGTAACAGCAAAACTCAATGTCTGTGCTATTTGATGCAAGTCTGGAGAGTCTCCACCCCAGTCAGCATCACCTGGAATGTACACACGGAGGAGACAAAGCAGAACCAAACAGGTAAAAACTCTGTGGTCCAAACTCACACGATCTTTTCTACTGACTGAGGCATTTTGCTGGAAAACGCTGAAGAGTTATAAAATCTAAATTGATTTTTTTTAAATACAGCCTTGGAACTCTGTGGCTTTGATGTTATCTGAACAGAAACTTTACGAAATTAAATCAAGCGTTTTTCAATACAGCTTTAAAACTGGTTCTTTTGTTTTTTTAATGGGGGAGGTTACTGCTAACAGATAGAAATCCAAACAGCAGGCGCATTCGTAAACTGTGACCTAGAGAACAAAACCAAACTCTTTTGAAAGAGTAACCGCTCGGTACTATGGGAAAACTGATCCTATGTAATACTGAATATTGTTATTGAAGTTGTCAGCCTGTTAATTCACAGTGACTTACACTCCAAAGACACCTGCAGAAGAGAAGTCTCCTCCCTAGAGTTCCATATGGAATCGCCGCCCACATAACCTCCAGCGGTTCCTTTCTGCCTGAACTAGCCCTGCTCCCAGCGGGATACAGAACGAGAAAACTTCTGAGGTCACATCAGTCTGCCAAGGGACTTGCCTGGATGAACTCTGAGAACCTCCAAGGCTGGAGATTACACAGCTGCCAGGAAAATCTCTCCCAGTGCTTGGCTAACCTCTTGGTAAAGAGTATTTTCCTTGCATCTCAAAGTTCATTTATTGACTCAAGAAGAATCTGGTATCACCTCTTCTATAACCACTGAGGAGGCACCTGAAGAAAGTGGCTCTACCCGCTGTAAGCTTTGTCTCATTCAGGTGAACAAAGCCTTTCTCAGCCTCTCCTCCTAACCCATGTGTTCCAGCCCCTTTACAATCTGTGGCTCTCTGATTAACCCAGCTTAGCACCATCTTCCTGGTTCTCCAGTGTCTGTAACTGGGCACGGTACATACAATGCAGTCTCACACGTACCAAAAGCAGAATAAGAACCTCTTCCCTTTGCTCGGCTGGCAGCACAGGCTGCACACTTTAAGAAGCAGTGGTTATTCAGGGTTCAAGCTTTGAAAAGGTCATTGTCAACCTGACAAAAGAAAATAATCCATGCTTGTTTTCTAATGATATGCTGACTTACTCAGTTTATTGCTTACTTTATCAATCCCAGGCACAAGCCGACAGATGACTTCCACCTTCTCTGGCTGGAGTCCCACTTCCTCTTTAGCTTCTCGGAGAGCAGTATCGATTTCATCTTTATCAGTTGCTTCACTTTTACCTCCTGGAAAACACACTTCCCCTGGTGACCTTCTCAGCTAGGATTTAAAGGAGTACTGCTGTTATATACAACATGCTTTACATTTCTCCTCAGATCCACACACACACTTGTTCAGCCGCAGAATCACTTTATCTTTCCAGTCCAAGAAGCTGGAAATGGTGGTTCAGCGATTTCTGTGGATCAGAAGAAATGTGCCTTATCAAGAGCTACACACAAAAAAGTTGAGCCACTACCCAACTAATCCATAAACCCTCGTTATTAGAAATACATCACTGGTACAGCTGTGTGTAATTCAGACAACACATTCTGCTCCAATACTTCAAAAACTACATTTTTCATCATCTTGTCTGCATAAGCAACTGACAGGTGAATCCTGACAGACAGTCTGAGTAGAGAGTAAAGCACTCAACGTGTGAACAAAAACTTCTAAAATATGCATTAAATAATGCACCTTTAAGTATGTTATAGTAATAGGCTTGCACATCACAGATCACAGAATGGTTTGGGTCGGAAGGGACCTTAAAGCCCATCCAGTTCCAACCCCCTTCCATGGGCAGGGACACCTCCCACCAGACCAGACTACTCAAGACCTCATTCAATCTGGCCTTGAACACCTCCTGGGAGGGGGCAGCCATGACTTCCCTAGACAACCTGTTCTAATCAGTTTATCAGCTGTGTAACTGCAATTATCAGGGTCTTAAAATTTCTAAGGAAGATTCCAAAAACCTTCCATTTTTCAGCAGCAGGAAAACAGACCTGTAGCTAATCTCTGCACTGACTGGGGTGGGGAAGGACGGAAAACGAGTTGTGAAAGAGAACACAGTGCTGGCCAGAGGGTCCTGGGGCCCTGGGTGGGTGCCTTTCCCATGCGTGAGAGAGGGAAGGGCAATACCAAACTGAAGATCTACGCTGACAGCGCTGCCCTGTCTGCTTGCTATTCGAGCCACAGCGAACAGCCTGCATTCCCTGTTCTGATCCACACATCTCCTGTCACAGGTTTCTGGGAATCTGGTGTTTCCCTGGCGTGTTTGACACCAGGCTCCCTGGACACAGCGGAACCACTGGCTCTCCTGCTGGGAATGCGGGATGAGGGGGTGCCGGACGGACCGTGGGATGTGGGGGTGTGGAAATGACGGGAACGATGAATTTAGGAGTGAGGGAGGGATGGAATCTCCGGGTGTGGGAGGGATGGGAATGCAGAGGCTGCATGGAGTGCGAGAGGGATGGAATGTGGGATCCTGCGAGGGACAGGAGTGCGGGATCTGGGGTTGCAGAAGGAACAGGAACGCGGTGACCCGAGAGGGACAGGGACGGGGGAATGGATCCCAGGAGGGCCGGGGGGATGACGGGGTGGGGGTGCCGGGGTGCGGTACCCGCGGGGAGCGCAGGGTGAGCAGCAGGTGCAGCGCCCCGTCTCTCAGCAGCAGCGGCAGCAGCACGGCAGCCCCGGGCAGCGGCAGCCGCGAGAACCGGTCCCCCACGTCGAACTCCCGCAGCCGCAGCCGAGCCCGCTCCTTCACGCGCTCCCTAAGGGCAAGCGAACAGCGGCGCCGTCACCCCCGGGCCGAGCGCCTGCGGCTGCCACAGCGGCTGCTGCAACGCCCGCCCGCCCCGGCACCGCCCGCGGTACCGGTACCTGTCCCGCTCCCTTTCCCTGTCCCGCTCCTCTTCCGCGGCGCCCCGCGCCGCCATCGCGCCCAGCCCGTCCCGTCCCGTCCCGCCCCCCGATGACTGGCGTCCACATCCGCCAATCAGCGCGCTGCATCGCGGGGCGCCGCCTCCTGATTGGCCGCGACAGCGCACGCGCCGGGGCCTTGGGGGTGGCCAGGACGCCATCTCGGGTCCCGTCCCGGATGTGTTACTGGGAGGGGTGGGCGGCGCCGCCACAGCTAGAGCTTGTCTGGCGCGGCGGTGAGTGTAGGGAGCATTTCCCGCAGTTCTGGGGGATTTCCTTCCCGTAGTTCCATGGAATTCCTCTCCCGCAGTTCTGGAGGATTCCCTTTTCGCGGTCCTGGGGACCCCGCTACCGCGGCGGTGCTGCCGCCTCCCGCCCCGGGAGCAGCACGGCCGAGGGCAGCCCCAGCTCTCGGGGCCTGGGACCCCCGCAGCGCGCCCGGGGCAGGCGCACCGCTCGGCACTCTCCCTTCGCAAGGGGAGAAACTCAAGGCCTCGGACCTTATTTCCGTGCTGGTAGGAAACAGGTGCTTCAGGCCCTGGACAGGGACAGTTTCTAGTTCGCGTTAGGGACAGAGCTGGCTGGAGGAGCTCCTGCAGAGCTTTAGCCGCCACCCTTCGCCGCCAGCGAGAGGCACCGGTGTGCCCAGTAATCTGCGTTACCTGCGTTTCCAGTTTTCCTGAGAAAACAACACAACACCCGCATTGCATAGGGCGTATAAGAACTGATCTCAGAGTGTGTTTACTATTTTTCTTTTCAGTTCATTAAGCTAAAGAACCAAAGGGGTTTTCTGTGTCGTACACACTTTGTACAGTTGACTTGGTTAACCTCAAGTCCTTAAATACTTACTCAGTCTATTTGTTACATAAAATACACGTGTACATATTTACACAAGCTCACCTGTGAGAATAACTGCAGTTTGTGTACAATCACAAAATGTATTGCTTTTGTAGTAAATTAAACCCAGATATCATGACATACACATGTACATGTCCTGGCTGTGTCCCCCGTGACTCCAAAATATAATACCTATTTTACAGCCAGTGTTCTGTCCAGATTTCACTGAAACTTGAACAGAACTCATTCACCTTTAAGCAGTTTTACATAATCATTATAGGAAAACTACATAGACTAATATTTTTGGAAAATGTTGCAGTTCTTCAGTGAAGAGCACAATTAGTACTAGATTACTATTCATTATCCATCCACACAACTGTACATGCGCCTGAACTGCTGCTCCAGAAGACTCATGTTATCAGATCCTGTATTTCTCTTTGGCTTTCTCTTTCAGAATGCAGATGTGCTAAAGAAAAAAAAAAAAAAATGGTAATGCAACTGTAGTCAGTCTTTGCCTTCAACGGAGATACAAGAATCATTTTCAGCTGTATCCCTAGTATTGCAAGGAAAACACCAGAAAAGTGATCTTTGCAAGTTTAGTTGCAAATGTACTATTTGCAGTAGAGCTGAGATGTTAATAGTGTTTCCAAGCTCATCTGTAGTTTAGAGATTTGTATATTCTGAAGAAGCCAGGTTTGTTCAGTTCTTGTATCCTTAATATTACTGTGCAATAGCATAGATCCATTTTGTGTCTTTAACACAACTGGTTTGTCTTATTAATGAGACTTTCAAGGGAAAATCGTTTCCATTTAACCAGATTTAAGAAAGTGCTTTTGAAAACTATGGAGGGGAGAAAAAAAAGATCAGCTTTTTCTATCAGTTATGCTCTTTCCAAGTCTACTATTCAGTGCATCCCAGGGAGGCTGTAATGGGACAAAGGAAAGAGATATTTTAATGGGGCTATGATACAGTGTGGGAAAAAACATCACATGCAGTCCACACACAGCCATCCTAAAGACCTGGCTAGAAAAGCACAATGCAGGATTTCACTAAGGCAGACAAACATGAAATCAAACCCAAATTCCATGTTACTTTCTTTTTGGATGGGGCAGCAGATGTAGCTGCCGACCACCCTGGAGGATTTGGCATTACTGTACAGCATGACTGGGCTATGAGACTCAAACAAAGTCATGACAAGATGAGGCATAAACAAATTCTTATGCATTTACATTGAGTTATCTGCTTGACGTGTTAATAATTTTTTTGCCCCTGAGATGGAAGCTTCTAGTCAGATTCCAAGTTTTGTCAGTTGTTGAGAGGCACCCAGTAGAAGCTGGACAACTGTGGTAACAGTCATAGGCAACAGTCAAGGCATGCGTGTGCATACTTACATTTAGATCTCTGAAGTATTCATTATAATCAAGAGCATATCCAACTACAAATGTATCTGGAATTTCAAAGCCTATATCTGTGATAAAATAATTTCTTTTAGTACTTGGGTGGTGTAAATAGCTTCAGCTGTTTAAGAGTAACAATTAAGAAATACATCCTCTTGCTTTCAAGATTCTCAGCCTGCTTCTTTAAGGATCAGAGCCATAAATTAAGGACAGAGGGTAGCATCTATACCAACCCCATCAATTAGTAGTACAATTAAAAAGTCAAGAGAATGTGTTTTAAGAACAAAATAATTGTTTAAAACCTACATATGAGGTAGTCCTTGGAGAAGGAGACAAGGAGTGAGATTTTACTTGTGTAAAAGTAAAGGCACTGCAACTCAGTAGGGATTATCAGTTGGAAAACAAGGCAAGTTTGACGTAGTCAAAACAAATGCCTTTTAGGGCCCAAGCAAAGTTTGTTGTGATTCTGTTTCTGGTACCTGGTAAACAAGTAGCCAAACTTGCACTCAGACCAACAAAGGAAGAAAAAGGAGGTGGTGGTCAGGTTTGAGCGTGGGGTAACTGGTTGTCAGTTTACAAATTTTTATGTATTTTCTCCTCATTTTGTTGCCCTTCCTGAAACCTATATGCCAGTTTTCTGACTGCATGAAGTGCATGAAATGAAATAATGAGATTGTGGACAACCAGAGGAATGCAATACTTACAGTCTGGTCTGTAACCTGGACTTCGATGTGTCCTTTTAACAAGCAAGCTGCAAAACAGAGCAGAGGAGGTTGTGTTTTTTAGAACGTGTCTTGCTTTAAGCTGTAGACTTCACTTCTCCCACCCTTCCCCATAAGCTTCTACAATCAGACAGTTAAATTAAAATGAGATTATTGTAATAGAAGGAAGCCTCATAACTGAGGAGGAAGAGAAGGCTCTGATCTAGGTTCATTCTGGTCCAAATGACTCTACTGTTTTATATTTAGTTCTTTTTAGTTCTGTGTCCCAAATCATTATTTTTTCATGTAGTGACGCATCAGCAAACTAGAACAGCACAGACAAGTAAAGATTTTAGCCAGGAGGGAGAAGAGGACACACTGTGCAGTGTTGCTATGATTTCTTCCACAAAATCATATTTGTTCTTGCTTTCTCAGTGCACTACTGAAGAAACAGAGAACCTCCTGGACATTCACTAGGAGGGGAACAACTGGTACATAAACCAGGAAGTGTTTCTTCAAAGCATCACGATTACTTAATAGAGACATTCCCCCAAAACACCTCTTGGAGGTCATCTAAAAGCAGATCTAGAATGGCACTTGAAATCATCTTGCAAGTGCTGACAAACTCTTAGGTTTTGAAAACCTGTTTGAGGATATTAAGGAAAACTTAGAATGTTGTCATTCTAGTACTGAGGCAGTTGAGAAGGTGTTAGGGAACCTATGAAAAGAGCCAAATTTTCTTCACTCATAAGAAGGTAAGAAACAGGGAGTCCATGCGACTTTATGGACTATGCAAAGAGAACTAGGAAATATTTTTTTTCATTTTAACAATGAAGTTAGTAGTTTAATAAATACTTAGTTTTTCACCAGCTGGATAAGGATTGTTTCCTGCTTTTAATTCCTCTTCCCTTAAACTTCAAACCAGACAAAACCAAACACCACCAGCATACACTGACTATTCAGCTAAATGATTTTGTGATAGCTTCCCGTTAAGACACATTAGTAAGTGGCCACATCATTGTACCTTACAACTTTTACCATCTTTGGTTCATTGTCTTTTAGTTTCGAAAGTAGCGCTTTCATTGTTCTTCCCGTCTCAATAATGTCCTGAAAGAGATAAAAAAATAAATTATCCTCTGAATCCAGAAGAAAAACTGACTGTTAATTTAGTAAAACCCAGTCAGAATGCTTGGCAACCCAGTCACATAATTAATTGTTGGTTTATATGCAATAGATATTCCAATATGGGGAGAGAAAAGTCTATGTCATTCTTCCCTCCCACTCCCAGTCTTCACTTACCTCCACTACTAACACGTTCTGGAGAAGATCATGTGGGGAGAGAAAGAAAAGAACATGTTTACAAGGCAACATTCAGTGAACCGGGCTGCCAGAGTTTGCACCACAAACTTGAGTTACAACTAAATTGCAGTGGATTTTCAAAGGAGCTCGTCACTTAACTACTGACATTATTTTAGTGCTTTCTCAAGAGCCTTTCTGTAAGTATTTATAGAAGCATAAAATACTGTTCAAACCTCTCCTGTGTCAGGTTTTATATGTTATTCTGTATATAACATTCTAAATCCATACTACATGAGTCAGTTTAAGATAGTTAATTTCTGAGGGCTGTGGGATAAGAAGTGGAGTAGGATCTTCAGAAGTACTCAGTTCTGATAGCATTGTTTCCACTGAGATCAGTGGGAATTATTGTTTCAAAGCATGGCATTTTAAACCAGTACTAAGTGACGGTAAATATGTGGTAACCGTAGTAAAGATGGGCTTCCTGGAAGATACAGAAGAACTGTTCTTTCCTCTTAAAAGCTAAAGATGCCAATTCCTACCTTCCCTTTTAGTGTAGACAGCTCCTCTCCAACAATACTGATTTTTTCAGTAGGTGAATCATTCTAGATGAAAGGAGAGAGGGAAGTCACATAAAATATGCTTAGAAGTATTACCTTATATATGTATGAATGGTGTGGTGCTCTCGCTTTCTACCTATCAAAGGACACTTGCAAATTCACACAGCACACCTTCTGTGAAACAGCTTTTAAGCAGCTGAGAAAGCCAAAATTTTGGCATGGAACAAGAGCACATCTATATTCATGGAATAGGCATCATTGCTTTTAGTTATTTCGTTACTGTGGATTTATTGTAGAGTTCCATGAAACATTTATAGGATATTGTAAACAGTTGTATTTAGTGGGGGGTAGGTTTTGATCAGCTCACAGAGCCTGAGCCTTCAAAGGGGTAAGGTAAACCAGAAAAAGTTATCTTAAGTCATTACTTTACAGTAGTTGGCTCAGGGGAGGTAGACTGGTTCAGGTAAGGGATACCCGTTCCCCGACACATAGGTTATAAAACCAGGTCTCTCTGGAAAGAGTTATTCTGTAGGAATAACAGAAATACTGCAGAGAAAGATAATAAGCAGGTCTGTGGTGCTGAGCTCCTCTCCATACTCCCACCAAAGCGTGCTGTGGTAAGGACAGAGCAGAACCTGAGTGGGGGCTTTGGGCTGGAGAGGAGGGCACTGGAGGCCTGGCCCTGGCTTTGTCATGTTGACAGTTCTGCTGTCTGTTCATTCCAGTGCATGTACAATATCCATCTTATCATTAGGGCAGAGCAGTTGCTTTTCAATGGGTAGTAAAGATGCTTTAAACAGGGTATATACACAAAATATTTTTTTTTGAGTTTTCATGTAAACTGCCAGCATTCAGAATGTGGGTCTGTGAGGAGAGTCAATTTTTGGAGGGGAAAAAAAGCTGCTTACACTGTAGCTTTTTATTCTAACAAAATCCACAGTAACAGGCACAGATCTGTCACCATTTTGATTTAGTGCTTTTATATGGTCCAGCAAATCAGCAAAGAATTTATAGCCTCCTTTAAGGACACAGAGCGCAACGATGTGATGGCTTCCCATATCTTGCATGATATCTTTAGCCAGACGTTCTGTCCTGGAAGGGAAAAACCAAACTCTTTTAAGTGCTTTGCATATCATATTTGGTTGTCCTTATTTTGGGCAATGTCCAAGTTACAATTCTGATCTTGCTATTAAGTTTTTGTAATCAGAAGGTTGTGACCAAATTCGGACATAGGACAGTTACATATTTGCAGTTCACAAGGTGATGCCCAAACCACTTGACACATTGTTAATTTAATTCCTGTATCTGAGGATGCAGAGTAGGAAGGCTTAAATATATCTGACATAACATGGAAATTTAACTGGGCTTGTAGAGGGATCCTCTCCATAAAACTCCTCTTGTACCAAACTCCAGAACACAAATGTTACAGCTGTAGAGTTTCCATGTTTCTCATGGCTTTGCAGGGTAGGGCGTCAGGTTTCTCATTTGGATGGAAAAGTATCACTGGCACCATTCTCACTACTCTTAGTTGTTTGCCCTCATACCTGTCCAGGATGAGTCCATGGGGAATGAAGACTCTTTCTAAATCTTCTTCATAATGTTTAGGAATGCAAAATAGATTTTTGTTGTAGCCACTTTTTTCATCTCTTATCTGCAAGTGAAAGGAAACAGCTCTAAAAGTAGAACACAGCCACGTAGGAAAAACCTCCCAGTCTCTGATAATGCGGAGAGACTTCTCTCCCCACACCCACCCACCCAGTAATGTGGCAAAATTAAAATATATCTGAGAGTTTTGGAACCTTCTGATAGAACATTTCACAATCTGTCTGATAATTCAGGAGCCACTATGCTTGTCTGAGATGTGAGTGGATAGATAGCTACTTTGTCCTAGTTATTAAAAGATAAATTCTCAAAAATCAACTCCAAAACCTCCTAAACAACAAAAAAACCCCCTTGTGTTCTTCATTTCCACTCCTGCACAGCGCAGTAGTTTGCTCGTGTGGTAGACAAGTAAAAATTACAATTTAAGGCAAATAGATGGAGATTACATGTTGCTCTCCAGTCAGCAGGTAACTTTAGGATGCTGGATTACCTTGACCATCATTTTCCATTGTGTAAGAAAGAAAACTGTCTCCTCACTGTTAATCACAACAACATTTAACAGAGGTTAACACACACCAGCCATCAGCAGCCTCAGAGGTGACTTTCCCCAAAGGAGAAGCTTTAGGATAGTAGCGGGAAGAGGAGAAGCTGCAGAGGGTGTCTAAGGTGGGAACCAGAGACCTGTTGAGCTGAGGTTCAGCTCCTGCTGCTGTTTGCCTTGCTAGCAGGTTGCTCGTCAGCATGGCTGGGGAGAGGCCCTAGCTGCTCCCCACAGATCAGGGCCTTCACCCTTGTGTAGTCAGGCTTTATAATCACATCTTTATCAACATGCTGGCTCCAGGTCACAGCACACAGACGTGACTGAACGTCTGTAAGTTGCACATTCTCCATTTGGGCTTCTCTCTGACAAGTCTCTTGACCCCAGATAGATCTGTGCGTTTGGGTTCTACCACCCTTCAGGACCATAATGGATGTTTTGGTCTTTTTTCACTTATGAAGTGGAGGTACCAGAGCAGGCAAGAAAAAAATAAGGTAGAAACAGTTGTGAATAAGAAGGCTTATATGTAAGTATGAGAAATAAGTTAAGAAAACCCTCAAATTAGTGAGATGGGGCAATATTAGATGTAACAGTTATTGTTAAAAATACAGAACGAATTGAAAGAAAAATTAAAGCTGGCTCAAGGCTTCCAGGTGAAAACCAGGTTCACCGCACACCAGTTCCATTCATGAGAACGCCATTTTGTGCAATTCAAACTATGGAGTGCTGTGTTGGACACGTTTATTTGGTGGAGCACATGTTCCTACCAGCATACAGTCTGTTCATTGAGGAAAGAAACATGCATCTCCTTCAGCAGACGGCAAGTTTTTAAAGGAGTGGTTTTACTCAGTACTCTTGCCGAGATTCTAAATCTTTTCCCCCTCAGACTCTTGTGTGTTACACTCCTGTACCAACCGTGAAACATCCTTTGGTTTTACTAAAGAGGCCTCAAACCCCAAGAATGTGGTAGCTTGCACAGAGCTATGAATTAGGCAATAATAGCAATAATTGCTAACAAATGAGTTAACACCTGCAGACTCTTTAGGCAGAGGAATTGGTTTTAATTCTCCTTTTTTTGGCATGGGAGAGATGAGTGCTTAGGAAGGAAGGAAAAATAAACTGTAGGGAACAGGAGGTTACTTGCAACACTCACAGCAGCCACAGAAATGGTATAACCAGTTACTGCTATGTATCTTAAATCACCCACAAATAGTTCCCAGCAGTTAAAGGCAAAACTAGCAAGACCAGTATTAATGAGAATTTGAAAGAAGAGATCATTGTAGTACAAGGCAATCCATACGGAATCTGATCCTGGCTGAACTAACCATGTTCTAAAAGCTCTCAGCATTGATAGGCCTTGATGTTCCAAGCTAGACTTCTGGAATAGCCAGGCGGTTGGGCGTTGGTTAGGGCGTCAGCAGTGCCTGCTTGGTTACTGTTTTCCTCGTGGCTGAAGTCAAAGGAAAGCTTAGGTGGAGGACTTTTCAAATTAAGTTTGTTCACGCTTTATTAATCTTGGAAGAGAGGCTGATGATTGCACTGGTGTTGGCTGTAACGAGGGCAGACAGCGGCACCTCTCAGCAGGCTGCAGTGTGATGCAGAGCTGCCTGTTATTCGAGCTCTATTAACCCGGCTGGCCAGTCTGCAGTGGGCCAATTTCTGCCTGTGTGAGGTTGCTAGTGACAGAATACACACACAGGATCTGGGATTCTGTCAGGAAGAAGCAGTGATGATGGGACATGGTTACAAGCATTGGCCGAAGTTAGAGGACAGTGTTTGTTCAGACTGCCAGAACATGTAAGTATTATTTTCATTTGAAGTGTGGAAAACGCACTTGTAAGGGCAGTCACTGACAGCATAAACAGTTCACAAAGTGCTGTAGAGTAGGTGGTTGTTTTGTTGTTTGGGGTTTGTTTTTCCTGCCCAAGATTCCTCCCTCTATTGCATTCTGCGTAACTGCAGCTTAACTGTGGTGACCGTACTACCTGTGACGTGAGCAGCTTTCCTTTCGTCCAGTCACCGTACCGATTGCTGTACTTAATGGGCTTCAGCCTTACCGCTTGCTTTTGCAGTTAGAATTGGGGCTTTCATCTGCAGCCTCGCTGCCAATGAATTTAGCTTCCTGCTGCAGTTGGTGAGAGGCATCGCAACTGGCTCAGTTCAGGTGAGGGATGAGCTTTGTCCATGTTCCTGGAACTATTGGCTAAAGGTAATCTGGAAGCCTGCAGGTGTGCGTGGTGATTATTGCTTATAGCTACTCCAGCAGTGCATTTATACGGTGTATTTGGTTAACAGCTATGCACATTGAGACTGTTTCATGTGAGCAATGTCTGCTATATTAATATCTTATTTTTTGCTATGTGTGAAGCATTTTTTTAAAGTCTGCTGAAAGGTTGATGAGCAGAACCTTGAGGATTGCATCAGTTTGAGCACCACATCACCATAGCAACATGCTGTGTGTACCTTACAGACTCATAAAAGCATTTGTATTGCAGCACATGCTAAATAATACAGCAGCATCCCACTGGAATAAAGCAACCTACTAAAACATCACACAGAGTCATTACATTTTAAAATAATGAGCTTATAACTTGAGGAATTAGTTGTCTAATTTAGATTCAGTCTCATCTGTTGTTCATTTACTGATGTAGGTTTCTGAGTTTAAGGGGGAAACCCCAAAAAATTAACTACAATAATTATGTACAATAAAGAGATTAATAAATAAGTATTGTTTCATCAACACAGAGTGAAAGGAAGTGAATTTAGGTATATTAAAATTCAATAAATAATATCATAAGCTTATAAAAAAAGAGTCTATTCAGATGCCTCTATTGGAAGTCAGTTTTTCGTCTGAGCACAAGAAACGGAGCCTTTCATTAGTGACTATTTCTAATGTTCTGCTGGTTTTGCCGAGGCTAACCTCTCCCACACACCCAAAGCTCCCTTCAGTCAAATAACCAAATAATTGCATCATGCTTTCCTACCTGCAGTCCATGAGCCATGATCCTCCTTTGGACTACGCTCTTGGAGAAGGAGTTGGTATGATTACTGCAGTTTGTCTTGCTCTATTTTCATCTTGCAGTCAGATCATGACCTGCTTCTAAAAGGTCAAAATCACCATCCTTCCTACAGGAAGCTTTACTTCCTTCTGCTAATGCACTGACATCACAATCCGAGGTTCTAACTTAATCAGATTAACCAGAAATAAAATAGGCATTAGCCCTGCTGCAGCCAATCAGAGTAAAGATGCGGAGAACGAGGGAGATGCAAAAAGGGAGCACATGGATCAAATTAGTGGGAAGGTCTGGGTAGGGTGGTGGGCTTTTTATTGGAAGCATAAATTGGGTATTTGTTTGTAGCAGATGGTAATTCAATGGTAATTTCATATACATCAGTTTCTTACACAATATCTGCATTTCCATTGTGAGAGAGTCCACATATTTTTAAAATTCTCGTGCTAAACTGCTGTTGCAAATCAGTATTTGAACAAACAGAGCCATGTTTTTAAAGCTGACTGGAAACAGAGGTGTGCATTTGTGGAGACATGGTGAACTCTGTCTGACATTTCCTGGTCATCCTTTCATAAAAAGAGGGGGGAGATTGTTCCAGTAATATGCTCTGCATCATTTAAAATCAAATCACATTGACAGTCACTGTAATCTGATTATTTTAGTGCACAAACTGCACTATTATCTGGGATTAACATGAAAGACTTAGATTTCTAAAAATTAATCCTACTAACAAAATGAGCTAAAGCCGGCTCACACTCAACATGTTACAGGGTGTTCTCACCAAGTTGGGTACATTTTATTAATTCAACCAGTTTAGTGTTCTCTTGGGGACAGGGCACATTAACAAAAGAAAAGTGTTCTCATTTCTTCGTAACCTTAGAGATGCTCTTCAGAGCTGGTGGCACTTGGGATAATGCAGAAATGCTCTTCCAGGTGGATTAATGGGCATATCCACTACTTTCAGGGATAAATAGTCATGCTATCTGAGAATTATTAATGCCTTGAGGCTACTTGGCCCCTATTTTATGCAGTTAGAATCATAGAATCATAGAATCATAAGGCTGGAAGAGACCTCTGAGATCATCAAGTCCAACTGTGCCTGTCTCCCTACTAAACCATTAGCAGTATCTTCCTTCTATGAATTCCCCATCTTATTCCCTACCTTACATATGTGAGCTCCCTTTCTTGTGAAAAGCTTTGCTTTTCTAATTCCTGAGGCACTCACAGTATCACAGTATCACAAGGCTGGAAACCACATTTGAGATCATCGAGTCCAACCTATGACCCAACACCAACACCTACTCGTCATCTAAACCCTGGCACTAAGTGCCTCATCCAATCTTCCTTTAAACACCTCCAGGGATGGTGACTCTACCACCTCCCCAGGCAGCGCATTCAAATGACCAATCACCCTTTCAGTGAAGAATTTTTTCCTAATATTGAGCCTAAACCTCCCCTGGCGAAGCTTGAGACTGCGTCCTCCTGTCATCGGTTGCCTGAGAGAAGAGACCAACCCCTGCCTGACTACAGCCTCCTTTCAGGCAGTTGTAGAGAGCAATAAGGTCTCCCCTGAGCTTCTTTTTCTCCAGGCTAAACAACCCCAGCTCCCTCAGTCGCCCCTCACAGGGCTTGTGCTCCAGCCCCTTCACCATCCTCGTCACTCTCCTTCCTGTTTGGTAGCAACTTGTGTTCAAAGTTGTTTGTGTTCAGTTGTCTGAGCAGGAGTGCTTCCCTGTCCTCACTGTCAGGTGCCAAGAAGAAGGTGAAAGGCAGCACTGCTGGGGAGCTCGTGCAAACATACCCTGCTTTTATAAGTGCTTGCGGATGAAGCGAGGCAAACTAAGGAGGGACACTCTCAGATTATTTGATTTGTTTCCCGTCTCCTGATCTTCTCAGCCCAGAGTGATGTACTGGTCCTGGAAGGTTGCAGATGCTCTAGAGAGCCATGAGGATGGTGCCATTATAGAGCACTAAGTTCTGCAATATTTCTTGCCCATGTATCACAGCTAGGACTGGCTCTGGGATTTAAATAAGGTATTTTTTAATAATTTTTTACAGGAAAAAAAAGGACATGTCTAGGTTTCATATTTGTTTGTTGATTAACTTGTACATTTAAACAGAAGTTTAGTTTTGCTAAAACCAACAGTATGAATGAGACTACTTTTTGTAAACCTCACTCAAATGAGAGGGCTGATTACTGGCACTATCCAGCAGTGTCACTGAGTGCAGTTACTCAAATTACTGTGTGCATATCTGATATGATTTGTTGCACCCACCATAGCTCTGTTCTTTTTTAAAGTGCCCAGTTCTTCTCTATAATCTGTCATTAATCTCTGTTCAGATAAACCTTGACTGCAGCTCACACCTATGAGGCAGCCTTCTCTCTGAACAGGCCACCTTAAAATATTCCCAAATTTCGTGTGTGCTGTCTATTAGAAGACCATCCCTGTTATATAAATTGCTTTTTTAAATCCCTGAAGTTGTTACTTGAGGCAAATTTCATTCCATGTGACTCACATTTTTATCAATTATGCACTGCACCTTGCACATCATTGTGTCTCCTTTAGACACCATTCTGTTCGATCTGGTTTGAACTGGACCCACTTCGAAAGTCCTGTTTAATTCTGTTTCAAAAAAGGATTGCAGAAAATCCCTCCCACTGACTTTGTTTCTGAGATTTTGCTGTATTGGGAGTATTGTCTGAGCTACAAATGAGCAGTGACATTTTGACTAGAGTCCACGTTTAGAAAGAGCAGAAGAATTTAATCCGTAAGATGTGCATGTGTATATATGCTTGTATCGTATAGTAGTATGATTATTAATTTTTCTTAATAAGCACTACTTTCTCTGTAGAGAAACTGACAGCAAAAGAGAGTCTTGTGACCTTGCTTCATGGTGTAGACATTTGTTCAGCTGGAATCAGGTTTCTGCGATTGAACTGTGAAACAGGTGTATCTTACTAAAATCGCCAGAGATAGAAGGTGTCAGGCAGGCCATCGTGATCTCCAAAATGTCATGAAAGGTTTAATGAGAAATAGTCTGGTCAGCTGCCCATGTGGGGAAAAAAAGGGAAGATTTTGGAACTCTGGAAGACTTGGAAAGAAAAGTTTAAGGTTGGGAAAATCATACACTGTCATTAAAGTTTAAGCTGGTTCAAGAAGCCTCTGCTTACTCTATTTGAAACTCAGAAAACTACTACCCAGATAATATTTGAATGAATTTAGGATTCTCAGTAGGTTCCATAGAACTGTAATAGCAATGACACACCACTGTCACTTGCCTGAAAACCCAGTAAATGTGTTTGCGGTCTTTCTAACTGGTGAGCTGAGATTTGCACCGTGGAAGTTACAGCCACAGTGTTTGTATTGTCACATTCTGCAGACAGATAAGTTCACAGGTGAAAGGTTCATGCCCAGACAGCCCTTTGCCATTGCTGAATGATGGGAACAGAAGGCAGCCGGTTGGCATCCTTAGATGGTTTCTCAGTTGTAAATTGTGTGATTGTACTGAATAGGAAAGAACAAAAACATTTAAGTGTGGTTTTGTTCCATGTAAGTGCCCCACGTGCATCTTTTTAAGTTAACTGTTTTGAGGAAACCAGTGCACACAGCAAGCTGGGTATGAATTGCCTCCTCTGGACATCAGGACACTGGAAGAGCAGCAAGTGTAGCCCTTACAGACTGGAGGTGAATTAGAGCTGCACTGATAGCGGGGTGAAAGAGCAGCCAGTCAGTACAGAACAGCACTGCTCTCATCATTGTATCTCTTCCCTGAACCAGTGAATCCATCACCAGATTTTTCAGGAGGTAATGTTGCTGTTTACGTACCTGTTTACACACCTGGGTTTGTTAAACGGTTTTACATTGCATTACAATTCGCAGTAACTGGTCTTGAGGTTGCTGCAATACTTTTAAAGCTCCTCAAGAGGCATTGTATTAAATCCTGTAAGGCATTTCCTTGTAATTATTCTAAAACAGAAAGCAAATGCATGATATGGGATGTATTGTTAAATCAGTCTAACCTCACAAGTAACACATCAGTGTCCACTAGAGGGGAGCCTCCACCGTGGAACACAGCGCTTGCTGAGGGGGAGGAAAACGCCACGGTTTATGAGGCTAACTTTCTAGTTCAAGAAATTCCACGTCCAATTAATAACAGCTATCTCATCAAAATACAAATACAATCAGTAATTTAAAACAGGCATCTTAAATATGTAGAACAGTTCTGAGCTTGTGTAATTGTGGATTACAGGAACACTGCTCTGATTTGCACCACTGATGGCCTGACCCATTGACACCATGTTCCAAAACCTTACATAAAAACCAAACACTTGTATTCAGTGACTGATATGTTCTTAGAAAATCGGATTAATACACTTTGAAATGACTCGACTTCGTTGAGTTGGAGTCCATCCTAAGTCTGGGTTTTGTTTGGCACTTTAAAGCCTTTGATGAGATCGGCTGCTTAACTGGTTTTCTAAAAAGCACTTTGGAAACAGCACACCCCACATCCCATTTTCAGTAGTGCAGTTTACAATGGAAATTAGAAACAATCTCAAAATTTTAAGTCTTTATCTTATCTACTCCTGTAGATTGTGTAATTATTTTACATAGAAAATTTCCTGAGTATGAACCTTCGTCCTTTCCCTGGCTATTTTCTCTCTGGTCTGAATGAGATTTCTATTATTTTACTGAAACACAAAAAAAGTCTTGACCAATATTTGATGTTTATAAATGTTGTGCTCGAAAAGATCTTCTGCTTTTCCAGCTCTTCCAGTACCCCCAGCAAATGAGTGATGGTAGAACTGGTAGGAAGCACCCCTGTAAAAGGTAACTCAGACCTAAGTTTGAATAATTCTTGAGAATACTGTGACACCCATTCTGAACTGGATGAATGACAGCTCTGTAGACACAGACATTCTGGTTGCTGACCTGGAGGAAATGTGCACTATTTATTATCGAAGTCTTTCTGACTGTACCGTAGGTGGTGGAGTGACTGTGTGAAGGAAACCTTTATGTTCTTGTTGCTGCATTTGTTTTGTAAATAGCGAAAATGTTTGGGTCTCCATGACAGTCTGCATTTGAAAGTCATGTTGGGAGAAGATCTGAGTAGGACTGGAGAAGCAGAGCAGAGAGACGAGGAGTCAGGGCTTCTGGATTTTATTCGCAACTCTGACACACAGTTTATTTGCTGTATGGCTGTGGCCAATTTATTTTCCTGACTGCTGCTCTTGTACCTCTGACCTTCCTGTGTGCCTGCTTTCCCCTGGTGCCTACTGTAATCAGCCAACCGTAGTTTCTGAGACTTCTCTCCCGTGGGCTACGCAGGTCGTTGTTATTTTTGGGAAGGGGCTGTTGCTGTCATTAGCTGGTGCTCAAATCAATGATTTTAAAAAAAGGATTGTGGTCTATTTGCTTGAATGTTAAAATACAGTTGCTATAGTTTGTCAAACATGAGTTGCTCCATAACAACCGTAGTGCCCAGTGTGTCCGATCAAGTTCCACCCGCTCCCAGCAGCTGGAAGAGTTGTTTTACCTAGGGAGCAATGGGTGGTCTGGGAAGCAGTCGGCTCTGCTCTTGGGGAGCTGGACTCATCTTCTCTACAGAGATGTTTAATAAAAATATTTGTTGAACAATGGCTGTATCTGAGTGTGTGATCACAGCTGTTTTATTTTAGCAATGTAACAGCAATAACAATTAAATCCATATTCCTCCTTGGATATTTATTTTCCTGAATTCATTCTTAGTGTGGTGAAAAAATTTGGTGTGAATTGCTGAGTTAAATAGAACTACATGTCGTGCATTTCAGATTGCTTGTGTTACCTTTGTGTGATTTTTCTATTACTTGAGACCTTAAGACATTGTAGAAAAATACATACCATGGAGAGGCCATTTCTTAAAATATTCTAAAATTATTGCCTCTATTTTTTTCTAATAACTATTTTTCATTGTTAATAATGTTCTGTTCTGCAGAGCCAGGTCTGACTGTTAAGGAAATCTAAGTGCCATCTTTCCATAAGAGCATGTGAAATAAATGTGAACTCTGCATTTTGGTAAAATAAAAAAAAATGCTTTTTTATCTGCGTGCTCTTTATCTGAATTACTGCATTCAGATAAAGATCACTTATCTCTAAATCTCAGTTCTATAAACCCAGCTATTTCATGTTGCCAGTGCCTATTGTCGAAATGTTTAATAATGAAGATGACATTTTTGTCCAAGCTTGCTTAGAAGGTTTTCTCTGCTGCTACTTGTGTTTGCTTACAGGTGATTCCAGGGGTCGGCAGCTTGCAGTGAAACGCAGTGTCCGTGTGTGACAGCTGTGACAGCTGCCCACAGGCCCAATATGGAATTTACAGCTGGTCAGTACCGTTCCATAAGACAATGGAAGGACCCAAGAGAAAGCTTCTGTTTTCAGTGCCTTCCTTGGGTCTCCATCAAAGCACTGTAGTTACTGCTGACTGAATGGCATAGGTGACTTTCCAGTATCTGTTTACACAGTTGAGCATCTGAATTCCATAGGTGCCCTCCACCTCCACCAGGAAATGCTAGAAAAGATGTTCATAGAATCCTAGAACAACCCAGACTTGAAGGGATCTTGAAAGATCATCTGGTCCAACCTTTTGTGGGAAGAGAAAGCTAGATGACATTCTTTAACACACCAACTGCATCTTGAAAACCTCTGGTGATGGGAAATCTGCCACATCCCTGGGGAAGTTGTTCCAGTCAATGATTGTTCTCTATGTAAAAAAATTCCTTCTTATGAAACTTCTGGTGCAACTTATATCCATTTCCCCTTTGTCTTCCCCCTGTGAGCACCTTGTGAAGAAAGAGCCTCCATCCTCTGTGTAGCCACTCTTTAAGTAATCAAATACTGTGATGAGATTCCCCTAAGCCTACACTTCTCCAGGGAGAAAAGACCTTAAGTCCTCAAATCATTCCTCACAGGGCAAGTTCTCCAGCCCTTGGATCATCTTCCTGGCCCTCCTCTGCACCCTCTCCAATCTGTTATAACATACTTTTTTGATACTGCTGGAAACTTGGTGTTCTTCCACTTCTAGCACTCAGGTTTCATGCTTTCACTCTCCTTGCAGGTTTATTTTATTTTAGCAATGAGAGAAGAACTAACCGCCCTTGTTCTGATGTCCTGTCACTTTATTCACCGAACTCATTTCTGCCTGGTTCTTGCATCTCACAAATAGTGTTACAGCTTTTCTGTCGTAAAAGCATAATCTCACTTTCTTAATCGGGTACCATCTTTCTGTTCTCCCATGACACATCACCTCTAATTCCCTGAGTTATCTTCATGGGCAAATGTTAAGGCTCTCATTTATTAATCCTGCACTCATGGAAGCTTTTGACCTGGTCTTCCTCCAGGAACACTTGCCTTTGTTTTGCCTTTGATTTTGTTATCTCTTTCCACTCAACGATTTCTGACCTCCTCTAGTGTATTTTATTTTGCTCACTTTTTCTTTTATGAGGGTAAGCTATAACACAAAAATAAGCAAGATTCAACAGAATTCACTTTTATCCCCATTAGAGATACTAAAACATCCTTCCTTAGTTTAAATGAATGGGTTATGCCCTCAATGCGCATCACACTAATGTTTATATAATTTGATATATTACTTTTCATTTTTTAGTTTGGTGGTCGATGGATGGTGTGAATTATTCTATTGTTGTAATGATTCTATTTAGTTATTTCTACCAGAGTCCTCTGCAGCGAAAGCCTCCAGAGATTCAGAGTTGTTCACCACATTTCTATCCTGCACATATACACTAATTCAGTTAACTGATTCTTCTTCAGTCTTGCACAACCCCTGTCCCAGAGTGGCAGATTTTATATCTATTGAATACATGTATTTTGCCAGGCTAAAGCTAAACATGACTGGTTCATGGCACCTGACAGCTGTTACTGAAGCAAGACAGGAAAGGTGTTCTACTGGAGGTTTTTTATGTTTGGTTTTGGATTGCTCTCAAGTAAATCCTTCAGTGTTAATAATTTAGATTCCTCATAAATCCTCCTTAAGCAATTTTATTAAAAGCAGTAATTCTGGAAAAGGATAAGTTGTCGACACTGATTTTTCTGAAACTGATTTATTTGCCTTTTCAAAAATCTTTTGCTAGTGTTTAGAAAGAGTACAAGAAAACCATAGCATCATTGTAAGGAGTATCTTCAGCTCTGCTTTCTTTCTGAAGGACTCATTCTAACCTCATGCAAGGCTGAACCGTGTTTATGTCCAAAGTATTAAATCTTAGAGGTTAAATCTCCTGTCATACAAAGTGAAATATTGATTTATTCTATGCAAAACTATACATTTTTACATAGGACCAAATCTGGAATATTTGCTAGAAGCCATCTCATTCAAATCAGAGAAGTTTTGAAGGGATTTAAGCGAATTAGCTATACAACTGAAGATACTATCCCTCCACTGACAGCCAGCTTCTGTTCACAGCTCCTTACGCCTCAGGTTTTCAGGCCTGGGTATTTAATTTGCTTGTGTGTCACCTTTACTCTGACCAGAATTTGGAAAATGAGATGGAGGTTTGTGACTACACAGATATTAGCACGATGTATAGAAGATTTTTAATGAAACACATTGTTTCATGGTTCCCTAATGCTATTATAATGGCTTTGATCTGTGAGAAAAGCAATAAAACCAGAATCTGAATTGTTGAAAATTAATACAGTTCTACTGTAGTTAGTTTATGTCTCTTTTAAGATGAATATTCACTGATCATTAAAACCAGGCCATAGTCTGTTTGAAGAGTGGAATTAATATTACCTAAATTTTAACTCCCCAAAAATACTAATATTTAAAAAGTAATAGTTGAGGCTTGTGCTTGCCTATATCAAATTGTTTTGTTTGAAAGTGATTGATAAAATCCAAATTTTTCATTTATAAACGGTCTTGTTTCATCCAAAAGTATTGATCCATTATTGACATATTGCTGGCCTGGCCCTACTCTTATACACCCCCAAACTCTGTGAAGTTAATTTCCTGTCCATCTTTATAATGACAGAGAGCCTGATTTTCAATAAGAACAAGTTAGGGTTTTTTTCAGCCCTCCTAGAAGCACCTTGGCTCAAAGCAGGAAGCTTGTATGTCATCAAAAGGATCTTCCAAGCCTAGTAACAAGAGCATGCAAGTTCTTATGGCACAGTGGACACAGCAGCTGCTTTTCCCTCTGTTCAACCGTTCACAAGAGTATGTCATGATGAAGCTAAAAGCCATGTTTGAGAATTAATGAAGGCAAATGGGACACGTTCTTCGCTTCCTAACTGGTCCTTTCCACCTTTCCTTTGAGCGTATTCCAAAGCCAACACACAGCTGGTAACGAAGAGGAAGCCACCACGTCACATTGTGTGATGCTCTCATGTGACACTCAACGTACTTTTCTTTTCACATTGTTACTGTTAACATGCGTTTCAGAAAGTGCCATCCAGCACTGATTGACAAAAAAGATGACTTTGTAGAAGACAGGATGCAGTGGCAATCAAGAGAAACCAAAATACGAGGCTGTGGGCTCAGATGCTGGTAGAAGATCACTCAGTGTCGCCACAACTCTAGAAATGCACCACAGTATGGTAAAGCTGGTAAATCTGCAACATCTTGGCTTTTACTAACAGAAAAGAAGAAAGTTAGATTCACGGCAGACAGCTGTGATAATTTTGGTCATTTCCAGACATGTTACATTTTCATTTTAGCAATCATTCTGTTAATTATCTTTTTAAACAGCTTCTGTTCAAAACATCACCCACCATGACTGGCTTTTCAAAAATTCATTTTAATCAGTAGGGGTCCAATTTAGGAAAGCACAAAAGTCTGCATTGAGGACTATCCCTATTGAAGGCAATGACTAAAACCATTCTTCAGGCATATCCTAAGGCTTCCGTCTGGCTTCAGTCGTGGAACTAAAGAAGTCAGAGTGATTCAGGCACAGAGTAAACTGGAACTGAAAAGCTTTGATATGCAGCTTTGCAGCCTCTCATCTTCTAAGGGAATGTCGTGGAGTGGCAGGAAGGAGAGTTTTTGGGGTGTCATAGGCAGAAACCGAGACATTAACATCTTCATATTTTCAATTTGAAACATTCCAGACACTGTCAGTAAGAGGCTATGATAGCAAATGTTTGGTATGGATAACACAGTGTGAATTGTGAGTCCACCCAGGAAAAACATGACAAGCTGTTAAAAGAAAATTAGGTTTTGGACAGGGTATACTTGTACTCTCACACTGGGCAGTGGGCTCAAGGCAAAGGCTTCTGCCTATGAGATAAAACACACATTATATTGTTATGCTTAAGTGTATTTTTAAAAAAAATCCATCATCTCAGGCTGTATTTGCTATCTGGGAGTTAAAAAAGGTTGAGGAATTGAGGAACAGGCTGCCAGGGAGCAGCAAGGGACAAGAGCTGACTGAAAGACAAGGAGCCAAGCGTAGGCAGGTCAGGGCTCAGTCCCACAGTACCTGCCTGAGGTGAACAGCGCAGGCCTGGGACTGAGACTGAGGTCAGCTGGGAGTCCAGATCAACGGAAAAGTCGTGGTGATGCAGCAGGTCCAGGGTCAAGCTGGAAAGTCAATCCACAGGTCAGGTCCAGTGGTGGCCAGATAAGTTCACAGCAACAAAACAGATGCGGCTGAGCTGGAGCCAGGTCTGCGTTTGCTGCAGCTCTGACAAGGAACCCGGTCCTGAGCTTCAATGGAGCTGCTGGGCCCATGGCCAAAGGGTGTTGGTGGAGACCCCAGAGCTGAGACTGGTCTTGGCCATTAGGGCCTGTTGGTGCACATGAGGCCATTCGTCAGGGGTACCTGAACTGCAGGAGGTTTTCTCTTTAAAAAAGCCCAGAAAAGTCATGCTTAGGGTTAGCCAGAAAAGAAAATCACAAATAAAAGCTTTGATAGTGTTTTTTTTAATGTAATACCTGTGCATGTTTGAAACAGATTTCTGAAACACTGCAAAAGAAGGGCAAAAAGAAGTTTTATTTAGTTTAGCAAGAGAGTTACGAGGTCATAGAAAATCTGTTCAAACCATAGAGGTAACAGTAATTTCCAGAAACTCACAGATGACATTAACCATTCACTTTTAGCACTGAGTCTTTGAACTGGTTAACAAGGATCTAATTTTTTTCCATCAAATGCTTCCACAGGGATGCATCTTCAGAGGAAAGGGGAAGAGAAATGGCACGATGTGGAGCAGGGCGACCAGTTTGGATCCCTGTCCCTGTCTATGCTGAAAGAGCACCAGAGCAATTATTAATGCTGTAGGCGTGTCCAGGCAGCCCATCATCGTAAAGTTAACAGAAAGCATACATCTCTCTCAAGCATCCAGTGAACCATGTACCCCCCAAGCATTCTCATAGGTGTAATTTATGTTCCTATCCTGTTTTTTTTCCTTTTATAATTATTCAGAATATTAAAAAGACCAATTTAATCATTCATTAAAACAGAGTTTTCCCTGCTGCAGTCTGAACTTGGGCTATGACACAGTCTTTTGCATGTGTGTACATCAATCTTTTGAAGAATTTAGGGGGAATTACTGTTCCAGTTTTATTTGTGTGATGGAGTAATCTGTCGTATGTGCACAGTCAAGTGTATTATTCAGGATAATGGGGAACTGGGATAGACTGGGGAATGGGAAACAGACATCAGGCAGGTATTGTGAGATGTGAGGTTCCCCAGGAACTCTGCTCAGTTAGTTCAGTTTCAGTGCAGCTTAGCAGGGACCATGTTAGAAAAAGGCTACACACAGCCTCTTGGGGAGCCTCCCCCCAGTATGTCCCGGCTTCTGAGGGCTCGTACTAGCTCAGACCCAGAGTAAAGAAATGTACAAACAATCCTTTTCTTGGCTGTATTGGCAGCCAAGAGACACAGCCATGTAGGAAAAGCCCCGAGGTACAGGAACCCCTGCAGCTGGGGGCTGGGAGGTGGGCAGCTTTCCAGAGGCTCCTGTGACAACAGCACAGATCTCAAAACTGAAACAGTCCTGTAAGAGAAACTGTGTGTAGCACTTTCTGAGAAATGTGAGATAATGTATGCAACAGAATTTCAATGGTGTCTCAGGAATGGGAATAAAAAAGAATATCCAACAAACCATTTACATGGTGATGATTTTTCTGCCAGTTCTGTGACTTGTCACATTGTATGATATTGTTTATTCCCTTCCCTTGATTTTCTTCAGTGCTGATTTGAAGGTAATAAAGGGTTTTCTTTATTTTAGAATCATGTCTGGTTCTCAGATTTTGTGCATATATATTGTGTTGTATTGAACATCTGTGAATAAACTGCCTTATTGCCACTCCAGGAGAGGACTCCGAGTGCTACCATCTCTGACAGACCTGTGCTGTGATACAGGGACTGCCCTGAGTCCTCTTATTCACAGTGATAACCCTGGGCCATGTTCTAATACCTTTATTTAACTGACACTAGAGGTGGCTACAGATTTCTTAACATCTATCTCATTGAATTGGGAGTTAGTCTGCCTGTGTAATGATGTATATACATGGGCTCGGTATCTGGTCTTACAAGGTAGACTGAAAATCCTGAGGAGCAACCTGTGACTGTACTTTTGAGACAATATTGGGTAAGGTATGTGCCAAAGGCAGAGCAGGTTCTCCTCATGTTCCAAAAGCAAAAGGAAGCAAGTATTTTTTGATCAACTTTTGGATGTTTGCTTTTCCCTGTGGGCCCAGCTAGCTCAGCTTTGCAGCACACGGTGACCTTTCTGCTCCTTTCCTAGTTCGTTCCATCCCTTCTCTGCATATCCCTCTGCATTGCCGGAGGTGCAGACACAAATTTAGAGCCAGCTTCATAGGCAGGCAGGAGGTGAACATCCCTTTTTCTGTCCTCTTGTACTGCTTCAGAAAGGCCAGCAACAAGGCAGCACAATGACATCGACAGGTGATTGTGAGCTTGTTGAAACCCAGCGTGAAGAGAGAGGCAGAAGAGACGGAGACTCAGTCTAGGGACACCTGGCTCTTGGGTGAACTGACACAAGGCAGACATTCCTGAATTTATCTTCTTGTGCACTATGGAAGCTGGGACTGATAATTCAAGGTTAAGTACTTAAAGGTGTGTGTGTTTGCCAGGCTTTCTAATTTCCTATTACTACCTCTGAAAATTTTGTCTTTATTCGTGTTATGGGAAGCTGCTTCTCTCTCCTTTCGGATGATAGTGGGCTTCTCAGGATGGGTGCTGTCTTTGGTTAGTGAGTAGATGGTCTTAATGTAAGGTGATCTTATGTCACAATGCAAACAGCTGATGATAGAAGTCCTGTATTGGATACATCTCAAAAGCAAGAAAATAATTGTCCAAGTTTTAGGAAAAAGTATGGAAGCTCCTTTGTGCATATACTATTTTTTTCTTGTTTGCATTGCTTAGAGAAGAAGAAAATTAAGCAGTATAAATCAAGCAGTATTTTATAGTGGTGTAACTGTGAATGCAGTTAGTTAGCACAGGGAAAAAATTATACTAAAAATAATGTTGGAACTGAGGTCTGGTTAAGTAGATGCTAATGCTTTTGCTGGCTGTGTGACAAGCCCCAGTACAAGATGTCTAGTCTGTAGATTCCACCACTGAGGAACTCATCGCTATAATTCATGTAAAACAATACAATTTTATCATTCTTCCAATAAAATTAACTACAAGCTGGGCTTGTAGTGCAGCATTTATGCTGGCCTCTATGCCCCAAAGGTCATTGTATTGTCTGCATAAAATGTTCGAGTCATACTTGCAAGGAGAGTAATGGGATAAAAATGTCTTCATTGGAAACGTTTGCTTCCCTGGAGTGTTGGAGCTCTTGAGCTCTTAACCATAGTTCTCCAGCAGATGGTGAGCAGCCAAGCCACTGCAATGGGATGAGAATCTCTAATATCAGTGTTGGCTTCATGGATGAAAAACACACAGTTCTTTATAGAGAGAGGTCTTACTTTTCATCTGCAGCGTTACAGTAAGTGTTCAGCTGAATTTAACAGGATGGGTTTATTTCCTACAACAAATGAAGTGTGTTAGGACAATAAGAACTACCGTAGTTATGCATCAAAATCTGGTTCTGTTGGAATCAGTGGCAAGGCTGCTTGGCACCAGTGGAATCGAGGCTTCATCAGTGCATTTAAATGTCAAATCACAACAGCGGGCTCTTGTGCTTTGAGAAGTATCCATAGCATTCAAGATAATCAGTGAATTAGCACTGACAGCACCCAAATTAGATGTCAATATATCAACATTCACTGTAAGATTATCCCTGTGCCTAATGGCTCAGCTTAAACGTGGGCCAGAGCAGCTCTGTGAGACAAATAATTCTTGAACCTGAATATCTGCAGACAGTAGGGGAACAGAGCCCTTCCTTCCCCAGGATAAACAATGCTAGAGGAGACAAGCTTATGCTGAGTCTTCATTCTACCATTTAGAGAAGAAACACAAAGTGGAACTCATGCAAAAATACCACAAAAGCGGAGGCAGACCCAGCTGCGGGCTGGTCTCGCTCCCTGCCAACCCAAACAGGGAACACCACAGTCACTGCAGCGCAGAGTTCCCGCAGCCTGCTGAGCCAGCTGAGAGCAGGGCAGCCACCATCCCCTCTGGCACACGGGGACTCTGGCTGTGAGAGCAGAGTACATGGTGCATAAGTGATTTCTGAACCCTTTAGCTCTGCAGATAACAGAACTTATCTGCTGTCCAGGGGATGTGTAACCATGTTCACCCACTGCGAGGATGCTCTGGTGTGGGTGACTGCTGTTCTGCGCTGTCAGCTGGAGCTCCTGGTTTCAGAATAAATGCTTTATTCTGATTTTGCAGCAGAAGTACCTGCATTCCCACATCTTGTCGTGTATGCATATACACACACTTTCACTGATGCCTCTTTAATCAAGGAATGAAGCGTTCAAACATCAGTGGGGATGGGAAACATCAAGATGTCTGAACAAACCGAAGGTGTAAATCTAAGAAGAGGCAGTTAATTCAGTGAAATCTACTCAAGTTTGCTCAGGGCCCAAAGACTTTCCAGGATCTCAATTATCTACGTTGTATAGAGATTATTCTGAAGTGTATCCCGTCTTAGCCCATCATTAAGTATTATTTGGTTTATCTGATGTTCACTTCGTGAGGCTTTTTAAGAACTGATTTTACCAAGAAACCACAGGATTCAGGCTAACATTTTTTTAGGCTGTTTGGTGTCAGTGGTGGTTTTTCCTCTTTGAGGTTTACTTTGTTCCACAGCTGTGCTTTTATTGGGAAATATCTCCATTTAGCATCGGTTTTCCAATTGCCCATCCCTGGTGATGTTTGCTGGGAAACAGCAGAGCATCTCCAAGTTGCAAGTGAAAAGTGTGTGTCCTGTCAAGAACCTTCCCCCAACCCTGCTAGAGTGCAGGTGTGCTAACCAAATCCTGCTCAGACCTCTGGTTTTATAAACAGTGGCCAAAGTACAAAAGACAAAACCTAAACAAGCCTGAACATAAGTCTAAAAGCTATAAACCCAAACAGTCCATAAATCAAATGATAAGATTCCACACGATGAAGAATTCATCAATAACAAGCATGTGAGTTCACTTGGTAGCATGTTGGAAGTGTGCCACCTCCTGCAAGTGGTAATCAAATCCACCTGAACTAGTGGTTTATGACTTAAATCATGTGAAATATTTTCCATCTACTGTATTAGAGGCTAGATTAGAGAAATCAAAAAGAAAAGTTTAACTACTCAAGAAAGAAAGAAGAGTAAGTTGAGTTTTCACAGACATTTCCTTTGCAGTAAATCAATGTTTGACTCATTTTAATGTCCTCTTCACTTACAGGGGAGGAGGTTACCGTTACCTGCTGTGAACAAGATGTGTCTCAAACAGAGTCTAATTTCTCATTGCATTTCTAACCTTTGAGCCTTTGCTGATTCCGAAATGAGGGATTTTGAAATGGAAGTTCAGAAGTAAAGTGCCTTCTATTTAGTCAGATAAGAACAGCTGCAGAGTTTCAAGGGAAACCTTCCAAATTTACTGATTTTACTTCAGTTGGCAATTGACATAAATAAACCCAGGTCTGGGCCCAAACACATGTTTTCCAGGGCCTTCATTTTTTCTTTAGTCTCTAAATTTTTGCTTGTTGGTGAAAGATAAGATCCTGTCTGTAAAGGAATGTATTTTATGGCTTAACTTTATCATCATGAGAAACCAGATGAAGTGCCCCTAACGTAATGTAGACGAGATGCTGAGCACAGCTCATTCGTAAAAGCTGCAAGTCTCCAGAAGAAGGCTGCAGTGTTAGTCCTAAAATTCACTGCTCTTTCAAGTCTATCACTTAGTCCTCTGAGGGAATGCAATTGTTAGCACAGTATACTGTCTGCTGTAGTCAGGAACAGAAGTACTAACATCTCCCTTCAGGACAGCGCATTTTAAGGAGTTGATGCTGTGAGCTCCAAACCTTACCTGCCTCTAAGAAATGGAAACTGCCAATGGTTGTCTTAGACACCCACAAGAAAACCTGCAGGATCATGCAGATCAGCAGATGGTAACAGTTGTTTATTGCTGATTTTTTGCTTGTAACTAGCACATTTTCCTTACCTATATATTCAAATAGCTTGATCTAAGTAAATCCTTTAATTAGATTCAAATCTGAATCATTGCCTCACATTCCCCGATGTTAGCTTTCCAGTGAACCAAATAAAAATATTAAATGACATGCCTTGAGTAAGGTAGGGGCACAAAGTGGGTGCTTGCTTAGGATCCTTCATTCTCTGTGGTAAAGAACTGACTACTAAATGCATTCTTTAAAAACATGAGAAAAATAATAAAGAATTTCCTTCCGCGCATTTTCCAAGTAAGGAACAGCAGTAATGTGCTACAAGCTGTTGTGCGTGTCGTTGCTTGGTGTTTTCTTAGATGTCTTAGAAGATTCAGCAGGGGCAGGCAAGAGGGGCCAGTTGCCTGAGAACAGTTACAGCAATGCCAGGGTTGAGATAGTATTTAAATGGAGCAAAAATATGTAACGTAGCCTGCTTTGGCATTCTATGGCTCGGTGACTATTGTCTGTCTTTGGAAAGGGACGTGATATAAAGGACGAAGTAAGACAAAGTGGAGTTTATAAATGACTTCCTAGTAAAAACCCCTACATTAAAGCAAACTTCATGGCAATGAAAGTTGGTATCTTTGCCATGTCAAATGCTCAATCCAACCCCAAACTATTGTTTCACTTTGTTGGTTCTGGAAATGTGTTTCCCAACCATTAATTTGTCATTGCATACTGAATACCATATAAATCCAGTACAGGAGTTTACATTCTCTGAGACGTTGTTATTGCTTTACCCTGAAGTTTTTATTCTTATTACATGGTTTTTCTATGGGTTTCCATGGGAAAGAGTGGCTGGAAAGCTGCTTGGCAAAGAAGGACCTGGGGGAGTTGTTTGACAGCCACAGCAGTGGCCCAGGTGGCCAAGAGGGCCCAATGGCATCTTGGCCTGTGTCAGACCCAGCGTGGTCAGCAGGAGCAGGGAGGTGATTGTACCCCTGTGCCCAGCGCTGGGGAGGCCGCACCTCAAGTGCTGGGGTCAGTTTTGGGCCCCTCACTGCAAAAAGGGCACTGAGGGGCTGGAGCACGTCCAGAGAAGGGCAACGAGGCTGGAGAGGGGCTTCAGAACAAGTCCTACGAGGAGACACTGAGGGAGCTGGGGTTGTTTAGCTTAGAGAAGAGGAGGCTGAGGGGAGACCTCATCACTGCCTGCAACTGCCTGAAAGGAGGCTGTGACGGGATGGGTGCTGGGCTCTTCTCACAAGTGAAAGCGGTAGAATGAGAGGAAATGGCCACAAGTTGTGCCAGGGGAGGTTTATACTGGACATTGGAAAGAATTTCTTCACTGAAAGGATGGTCAGGGATGGCACAGCTGCCCAGGGAGGTGGTGGAGTCACCATCCCTGGAGGGATTTAAAAGATGAGTGGATGAGTTCCTTAGGGACAGGGTTTAGTGGGGAGACAGGCGCGGTTGGACTTGATGATCTTGGAGGTCTCTTCCAACCTTATGATTCTATGTTTCTATGATTCTAGAAGAGCGCTGCTGAGCACCAGCACAAGCGTCAGAGGAATGGCATAAATCAAGGCTGCCCCTGAATTTCTTTAATTCCAGACATCAAGCTTTGTTTAAAAAAACCCCAAACAAATAACAAGAAAAGCTCGTTGTCTGTGTGGGGATGTGGTGGGCTCAGATCAGGGCAGACCAAAAGCTTACTGGGCTCCATTTGCTCTTGTCCTCTGTAGGACTAAACTTCTTGCATTTACCTCTTTACATGTAGCAGTCCAAGCTTGTTGACTAAACTTCTGAACCGTTATGCCGGGAGGAGGTCAGCCAGGTTGCATCTCTCCCCAGGTCTGCACATCACCTCAGCAAACTTAAAATGGTGTCAGCACCTTCAGGAACCAGATACCCAGAAACGTCTTTGAGTTGAGCAAACCCATCACCCCTTAAATGAATGCTGTGCTTTTAGCCTCCTTCATCTGCCAGTGAATGGGGTTTTTTTTATTCTTCGAAAGTATCTTCAACTCATGGTGAAAGGATCACAAATATAATTAAAATTTTCACTTCTAAATGATTTTTACTCACTGTTTGAAAGAAAAACAGCAACAACCAAAAAATAATGGCCAAAGAATGGAACAAGCATAATGATACTTTCCCAGAATAATCATTGTGAAAATTATTCTATATTCAGGGACTTTCTGAGCCAGAGGATGATCTTTGTGTGTAAAAGCCTTTGTTCAATGAATTTGTTCAATCACTTGTAAGCCTTTGCAATCTTCCAGCATCCACAACATCCTGTGGCAAGAAATTCCATGAGGCAGTGAGTCAGTCTGATGATTGTGCTGCTATTGTGTTCTACAATGCATGGAAATTAACAACTCCTCTGTTATATTTTCCTGCCCATTATCTTAACGCAGGAAATCACTCAGATATTACTCAGAGCACTAAGCTTGGTTCTTCACTCATACAAATGGAAATCAATGGAACTAGGATAATTTATGAAAGAGTGTGAAGTTATTGCTGTGCAAGTGCAGTCTTGAATTTGAGATTGAGGTCAAATTTTTCCATCTGTTGGCACAATTTACTTAGAGAAATTCCAATTAGATTGGCTCTGTGAGGACCCTGCTGGTGCTGCCAGGAAGAAATCACTGAGGGAGTCCTCTCCTCAGAGTGCTGACCTGCCGTCAGGTTTGTGCCTCGCCTGCTGATCTCGTCTATCCTGTCTGACTTTGCAGTGCTCTCAAATGGCAAATACACACAACATAAGGCAACATGGAGTCTTTCTTAAAAACACCCCAACACTTTTCACCCTAAAGACCTACGACGTCTGTAGAAAGTCTGTGTTCTGGTTGCTTGACAGTGGGAATAAAAACATATGGAGCTGAGTCCTGGGAACACTTAAGGCTGCAGTGCTCTTGGTATGTCTCAGATCTTACAGATATGTATATAAATGCATCCCATTGCACAGAACTCCTCCCTTTTACTCTGGTTTCTTTGGCATGGAACTTCCATTTCATCCTTATTACATGCATTTAGAATGTGAGTTCATGTGTGCGAACCTTAAAGCCTTGGGAAGATACTTTGGTTGGGGTAGATTCTGTGAGAAGCTTCTGGAGGGTTCTCTGAGGAGGAACGTACGCATGAGACCAACGGAGACAGCCTTTGGAAGTGAAGTTAGAAGTGGGAAGAGTGTATCAGATTGGGCAGGCTTTGAACAGCCCGTACTTCAAGCAGGACTTCACAGTTTATGGGTACCTCATGGCCAGTAGTCCTTCGGCTGCAGCAGCCGTACACTGGCTGACCATCCAAGGATGAAGCCTTCTCCCTGGGCAAATTTGCAGCCTGAAGCCATGTCTTTAAGCAGCTTCTGTCCTGGATCTATCTGAAAACTTATCTTTTAGCCTGGAAGTTCTGCCTTCTGTCCTCCAGAATCTCAGCACATGTCCCACCTATTTTGCGTCCTCCCAGTTTTAATTGCTTTTAATTCTGAGCATCACATCATCTTTTCCTCATATTTTCTTAGTAGACAGTTATTCATGCAAAGAAATGCTCCTGATGTCTGGCCGTGGGGTGGATCATGTTTCAAATACAAAGGACGACCTAGTTTTGATACGTGATGTGGCAGTTTTCCTCAGCTCTGACTGTATTTCAGCAGCACTTAGCACCCTCACCTAACTGCTGCCCACAAGCTGTTTCCCACTACAGGAGTGTTCATTTTCAGTATAAAAATATCCCCAATGAAATGACAGATTACCCACGTTACTGCTTTTTAATGAAGCAGACTCTCTAATGTAAAATAATCAGTGTGGTTTTCGGTTTGGCTCAGAGGTGGCTTGCAATAAAATAGTGAGTAGTGAAATGGTAGCTCAGAGTAATGCTAGAGTAATACCAAATTATGCATGTCTGTCACATTTTACTCCTCTGTGGAAGGGTTGCTCTGTTTTTATTTAGAGCAGGGCCTGTTTACCCCATTGGGAAATATCCTTTCCAGGTTCTATCTGTGCTGATTTCCAAAGGACTGAAGTTACAGCTCAGCTATCATTTGTGTTCATGACTTGTATTTCCAGTTAAAAGTGGGTAGCTCGTGTTTAGCATCAGGGGGCCTTTGGTAATGCTTTCTGTGGCAGAGAGGCTGGAGGCTTTCCTGCTGCTTTGGATGCCCTCCCTAGCAGAGTGCTCCGTGATAGTCCTTTAAGACAACATGGGAACAACGAAATGCCAGCCGTTGCTCACTGTGCGTCAGCGTGTCAGCTCCAGAGATCTCCTGACCAATCTGTGTTCATCTGGAACCACCAAAAGGCTGGTTCAGGAGATGCAGTTACAGAGCTTGTCATTCAGACCTGAAAAAGTCCTGACCAACTGTCTAAACTGTTTCTGACTTGAAAACCTATTGTGCTTCTTGAAAAGGTCAGTGGTTTCATGTCCAGTCCTCAAAAGTACTGAGCACTTCCAGTTGGTATCTAGGATGCCTTCTGTTCTCTGCCTGTGTGCAAATGTGGTCAAACTGTTCAGAAACTGCAAGACCAGGTCTTACAATGCAGCCTCCCTCGTCGTTTGATAACTGTTGGCAATGTCTTCAGGATGAGTGCACGTCTTCTGAAGGCAGAGCAGGTCTATGTACTTCTGGAGGGCTTTGTAAGCCCTGCTCTTCACTTGGAAGTGACAGCCTGTTGGAGCAACGAGGTGTGTCTGAATCATTTCACAAAGCCAACAACAGGGAATCTTCTGTCAGTGCTAATGTTTTTAATTCTTCTGCCTCCACTGACCTGGCCTAGATTAGTTGTAATGATAATAGAAGTATGTTTTGAAGATTACCATCCAGGTGGCAGAATACCTTTTTGTTTATTACAAGGTGGTAAATCAGCTATTATTTAATTTACACAGCAGCTGCAAAAGTAATTACTTGGATATATTGAGTGGTTATGCCTAATGAAGGTGAATTTCTAATGGCAGCTACATTCTGAAGTTCTTAGTCATAAAGCAATAACCAGAGCTTCGAAAATTTAGGAAAACTTTAGAGGAACGATCTTGTGAAAGCTGTCTTAAAGAGTAAATCCTGTTCCAAGTCATTCAGTGGGAAACATTACTTTTTTGCTTCTTCTTCCGATATATATGCATTACTAAGTGGAGGAAGGACCAAAATTAGGTTAAATTATTATCCATATTAGGACTAATACATTATGCACATTGCTGTATGATGTAAATGCAAGAAAAATACGATTATTTTATTTATTCAGATGGAAAGAAAGCAAAATAGTTCAAGAATAGTGTTCATACTATAAGAAAAGAGCCAAAATATAAATACCTAGTGATCTGCAGAACACTTTCCGTATTGTCAGATGATACAGGGCACAGCCTCAAATGTTCATAAGCATTTTGTATCCTTACTGCATACCAGTGAGCACATGAGTTGCCTTGTTACTTCTTCCTCTCATATTCAGTAAGGTTATATCACAGTAAAATACAAGACCTTTGTGTCTTGCTGAGAATCATACAGGTGGGAAAGATGGTAGAATAAAATGGGATGATCAGAGTATCAAGGAGGCAAAAAAGAACTGGATCACGGAAGCTCTCTCAGGAATTGGGATAAGAAAATATCTCTGGCAAGCGGAGGAAGGGAAGGTGAATGTGGAATTGAGCTGTGAGTGGACTAGAGCATTTGGGTACAGTGGGAGAGGAGGTAAGAGGACATACTTAGATCTCATATATATTAATTTTGTTGGAAACTCAGAACTTGATGTCTTTCTTCTCTTACCTGTCTTTTTTTCTATAAATAAACAGCTGCCAAACACTGCAGACTACCGACCTGCACTACATACCTGCTAACCCTTCCCCTTGCCTTCAGTGCAAGTGGAATTATCTGTGTGTATTTAGTTTATAAGCACTGCAGAGCTATGATGATTTCATTAGTTTCATGCCCAGGCTGACTAGCTTTGAGCTCTTTAATCTTGCTCTGTGTTCATTGTACGTGGGTGATGAACTGGACTGTTTCATTGAAACTGTCTTGATGTGGAATGCGTGTAGTTTTCTTTCAAAACATTTTCTTCTGCATTCCACCTTATGGCATTTTTATATTTGAGACCTCCTCACATTTGAACAATTTATGATAAACGTGATTCTGTCACTTCATAAAAAGATGCTGTCATGTGATGTCACATGATGTCCTGAAGAGCACTTACATCAGTGGTGGTACAGAGCTCCAACCGTTTGGATTGTCAGCCTTGGTCTCCATAGGGAATTGGGTGTCATTGGCTCAACACTGCATCACACAAGATGTTAGAGTAGAAGCAGTGCTTTCCAGTATCCATGCTTCAAGGCAAACCCAAACTGATTGAGATGTGAACTGTAATTCTGATAGCTTCTATCAAAGGAGGAGGCAGTGATTGTCACTGTCAGTTTTGTGTTAATTTTGAGTTTAAACTCATATTTAGACTTTTTAAAGTCCAAATGTCATAAGAAATGTTTTCCCAGGCACGAAAGCAAGTAGCAGGTTGACCTGCAGTTTTGCTTTTCTCAGCATCTTTAGTGCTGGTGAAAACGTCTGCACCTCCAGGGGGAGGTGAACAGGACAGATGAACCCAGACTGACCAACAGAGTATTCCATCCCATATAAGTCAGACCTAGTATAAAACTGAGAGATAACGAGGGCCTCTCTCTCTTCTGTGATGGCCAACATCCAGTGAGGACCTTGTATGTAGATTGCTTCTGATTCTGGATCCCTGTGTTCCTGAATCCAGTTCCTGTGTCCAGCCCCCTCCTGGCTGAGGACCCATTCCCTTGTGTCTGCACTACAGCATTTGTGGTGACACACAGTCAGCGAGGGGTGGGGATGTGATGGCTTCTTCTTCTTCTTCTTCTTCTTCTTCTTCTTCCTTTTCTTCTTCTTCTTCTTCTTTTTCTTCTTCTTCTTCTTCTTCTTCTTATTATTATTTCTTCATTAAAGCTGTAGTTTCCAAGCCGCAAGTCTTTTTCCTCTAGTTTGCCTTTCCCCTTTCCCTGGAGAGGAAAGGGAACTGGGAGCCCAACGGCACAGTCTTAGCTGCTGAAATTCGCTGGATCAGGGCTAAATCATGACAGACACTGAGCTAGGATACCAAGATTTATGTTCTTGTTTCAGCTCAACCGTTGGCTCTCTTTGTGCCTTCAGCCAGGATTTTTTTTTATTCTGGTCCTTTAAGGTTCTTTAGGACTTGAAGATGTAAAATGTTAAAAAAGCCAGAGCATGCTTTCCTCTTGTGTTAAGCACCTCTCCTCCTGTTATTCCTAGTAATCTTAAGCTTAAAATGCCAAAACATTTGTTGGGGAAGGATTGACTCAGGTGCCATTTGTAATCTCCTGAAAGTTCATTATCTAATTCTTAACTAGGCACAGGAACCTAGTTCTGTACTGTAAGAGAACAGGCATCAGCAAGAGATAGGCCACACCGCTGTGGAGCCCTCATTTTAAAAGGATGTAAGTTCAGACATTAAATGCTAACTTTTAGATAAATCCGACCTTTTGCCTGTGTCTCTTTTACTCTGCTCCTGAGCTCTGTTTAGCTGTTTGCGTAATGGCCCATGCTTATGGCGTGCTTTTGACGCCACGATTAGGGGCCCTAAATGACCCTGGACTCATTTCTCAGGATGTTTTTGACATGAATGATCACTGGAGCATTCGGCACCTCTTGCTGAAAGGTCTGTGATCCTCACCGTGCACAGCCTTAGCTGCTGCATTTGCCATCTCTGTGATGATTTCCCTCCTCTTCAGTCTCTAAACCCTGAAAGACACCAAACTGTCTCCCTGCTGTCGGTTCATTGATTGTGATAATTACCCCCACAGCTGTGTTACACTGGTCATTTAACAGCTAGCCTGGGTTAACCTGCTTATTTTTCTGTTACACAAGGGAAGAATACGTATCCTACATTAATGCTCAAGGTTGCAATGACGTATAATTTTAAAAATAAAGCCAACTAGGTTTTGGTGCACATCCAGTCTAGATGCTCATAAAGCCCGAGAAGTTGTTATGGTTGCAGTGCACTGCTCTTGCTGTGGATGATGATTTTTTAAGAGAGCATATTTCAAAAAGCTTCTAAAATGCTTTGTTTGTAACTTGAAGAGTACATTCCATGGACTCATTAAAATTACTTTCATCATTGTAGTCATTAAATTACCTTTAAAGGTCAGGCCCTGTTATCTTGATACAGTGACATCAGTGAGAGCAGTACATGGTGGCAAAAGCAACACTTGGCTTGAAATCATCCCAGCTAATCAAGTAGATTGGTGTGTGTTGAAGAAATCTCGTGCTACCTTTATTATGCTCTGAGTTCAAGCTTATATTACTTGACTTGAGCCCATGCTTGCACAAAGTCCAGTGAATTTATTGTACAGGCTTCCAATTGGGGCTGTTGGGCATTTCTGGATTCCAAATAATGGAAAGGAATTCAGAGGCTTAAATGAGCTTTCAGTATGCAAAGTGTATACTTTGAAATCTGTATCAGTGTAGAGTTTTTTTTCCCCATGTTTCATGTAAGCATCTGCACATTACAGACAGCAGATTCTCCTTCTTAGTTAGAAACTTTCAGGAGACTTCTGACTCCAAGTCGCTTTTTCTGACAACAGCAGAGTATTTCTTGTGTGAAGAAGACTTCAGCGCACATGTTTTGTGAGGTGAATAGCATACGGTCAGCGTGAATTATTATGCAGTTGTTCTGTAGAGAATGTTTTTTGTGGAGTCAGCTGAATGAAACATATGGTTCCTATTATATCAAATACATTTTTACAATAACCATTTCAGCATTATGAAAATGTTTAGATGTTTGCTCTATAATTTATATCCTTCTTTCAAATGTCACCTCCTAAAACTCATAATCATTTTATGAAAAAATATTTCAGCTCTTTTAACAATTTCTGCACTCAGAAAACAAAGGAAACCCAGTCATATGTATTCCATCCCCAACTGCATTTGACCTCATCCAGAACTAATAGGATATTTTTATATGATTAAAAAAAATTAATAACAGTCATCTACCTCTGAATTCCATTATTCTTCCTTAATTGTCTTCTGCAGTTGCTCTGTCTGTGTCTGCCATTCTGGCTTTCTGCTTCTGTAAAATACTCCAGGAGCCTCTATGCAGCAGAGGAATGAAGCCCATGGAGGCTGAAGTACTCTTTGGCTTTCCCTTTCTGTGTAGCGCTTTACCCGTGTGTTACGCAGGGCAGGAGAGAAGCACACGATGAAGTAGTGTCTGAAACCCTGGACTTTTTGCTTTGCTTTTAGGAAGAATGATATAGGTGTAAAGTGCGCTTTAGGAATTAAGATTTTGTCTTTGCTGGAATGCATGCTGCAGATTTCAGATAGGAGGTCCAAGAATACATGTTTTGGACTTTTCCTCCCCTCTTCCTTTATTTATTTAGTCCTGTAAGGCTTAATTTTCATTTTCTTCAAAGGGAAAGGGGTCAGGACTTCACTATTTCCTGTCTACTTTGATTTTTGTGTTCAAACCAGTTGACTGCAAAATGATTTTGAAGGTGTAGATTTGCCCACAGCCCCTGTAGAATCATAGAATTGCTTGGCTGGGAAAGACCTTTGAGATCTTTGAGTCCAACTGTACCTGTCCACTGCTAGAGCAGATCACTGAGGACCTCATCTACCCACCTTTTAAACCCCTGTAAGGATGATGATTCCACCACCTCCCTGGGAGCCTCTGCCAGTGCCTGAGAACCCTTTCAATGAAGAAATGTTTCCTGATGGCTAATCTGAATCTCTTCTGGCGCAAAACGAAGCCATTTCCTCTCATCCTATTGCTGTCACTTGTGAGAAGAGCCCAGCACCCACCCCGTCACACCCTCCTTTCAGGCAGTTGTAGACAGGGATGAGGTCTCCTCTCAGCCTCCTCTTCTCCAAGCTGAACAACCCCAGTTCCCTCAGCCGCTCCTTGTGGGGCTCGTTCTCCACACCCTTCACCGGCTTTATTGCCCTTCTCTGGGTGCGCTCCAGCACCTCAAAGCTCCTGCCTAACAAATCACAAATATTATCACTAAATGTGCTTAGGATAAGGTTCAGCTTTCAGAGTAGCGCCCGTTTTCACAACAGGCAGCAGCAGGTATTGTGTAACAGCTATCTTCTTGATTCTTAGACTACGTCTGGGCTCTCTGTCAACCCAGTGATGCTCAGAACAGTGTTGCACAAGACGTTTAAGGAGCTGTGTGCTAGTGAATGGTGGTTCTACCCCAAGGCAATACGATGATAAATTACTACATGACAAATTCCCATTGCTTGATAGACGTATTGCTTTGTCACTGCACAGTGAATATATTATATATCTTTAATTCTCTCCTATATGAAGAGTTGTTTTTTTCTTTGCCACCTCAGTTTGGTCAACCCCCCCCTAGAGCCCATGGTGATAATAACAAACCCTGCATGTATCTGATCACAAGACTATCTGCAATCCGGTCTGAATTTCTCAGATTCCTAAGTGAAATCCTGTTTAAGTGCCTTTGGGAAATCAGTTAAAGAAACTGGCTTCAAGACCCTTAATTACAAGGAGTTTGATTCACTTTGCATGTTTATGTTTATAGTGATTTTTTATGCAATTTAAGCTATCATCTGCGGGAGTTATTATGGACTGCATAACGATATCTGAAAGAAAGTTCTAAACCTCATCTGTGTTAATGGATTAGGATGGCGCTAAGGCTGCATTGTAAGAAACTTAAAAATACATTCCCAGAAGAAACAAACAAACAAAAAGATTAAACTCGAACAAACTGAGGTCCCGGGAAGTTCTTCGAAAGACAAGTTTAAATTGCTACCTGAAATCGCTTTGGTTTTAAAATGCATTTATTTCAAACCAAAGTGCTTTGTGCATTGTCAGTTTGTTATCTGCCAGGCTTGTGAGGCCAGTAACAGACCTGGTAATTTTGTAAATTCCAAAACGGCAGATCAGCCCCAAGAACACCAATTATTCCAATTATTTGTCTAAGTTGCAGAGTGGGAGATACGGAGAGTAGGGGAAAAAAAAGGGATAACAAATGGCTCTCCTTTATGCTCCCTTTTTGCTTCAAGGTGTTGTGACTACCAATAACTTAGTGTTTCTGGATATTGCAAGAGGTCAGTGTGTTTCTGTTTTGAAATGGGGTGTTATAAATTGATAAAATGCTTAAGTACTGGTTGAGAGCAAGTAGCTGTGTTCACGTTAGTTGTAAACACGCACAACATGGGGAACTGAGTGTACCATTACAGCAGTTAGAAAACATGATCACAATGTCCTGGGAATCTCATAGGCTGCTTTGGTATTTCGTGCTCTTGCAGCACGACTGTGCTAACAACCCACTTCCGTTTTGCATCATAGTACATTTCAGATTTTGGAGAAAGCGTATTCTGACTGGCTGAAAGGCAATTCCAGAGAAAAACTGTAACCGTTCACCAGATCCATATATACGTAACAGCAGGCTGAACACCACCTGAGGAAATTTTGCCCATTGATTTTGAATTTGAAACTTATAAAACGATCATAAAAATACAAAGGTTTGAGTTGTGCATATTTACTGTATCTGTAAACTTCACCAGTCCATTATAAGAATCCATTACAGGTGAAATCCATTCTATTATAACAATTTCTCCCTGATGTGAATGTCAAATTAGCATGAAACTCAACAATAATAGGATTAGTCTGGTGAAAAAATGGCAAATCAGACTCAGGGTAAACCAGTGCATTCTGTGCCTAAATTCTGGGAAAGCTGGGATTAAAAGTGAACAAGAATAATATGGAATTTTGTTCCACCTTTCACGGAAACCTGTGACCTGTCTAGCAAATATTAGGAACGGCTCCCCAGACTTTGTGGAAGAGGTAGCACTCAGAGCCATCCCACATCCTGCTTCACATTACAAGCAAATATAAGTAAAAAGAAGTTGAGACATTTCCAGACTTCCACAAAGCATCATCTGGAACCTTGAGACCAGATTTATCCTCCATTTGAATTACATCAGAGTAAATCTGGATGTCAGTTTGTTCTTGGTTTTGACTGGAGACTCTGGAAATGTTGAGTTGCTGGAAATGTTTTCAAGTCTGAGCCTCAGTAATCACTTTGTAATAATTAAGAAAATTGAGAGAGTTCTATATAAAGAGAGTTAAAATTCTTGCATAGATTAAAAGTACATCGAATCAGTCCCAAACAAAGCAAGCTGTTAACTTTACCAGGTAAGGGTGACAATGTCAGTTCCTATGCATGGACAATATACTTACTCATATCTGCTGTGATTGACATAGATAAATCTTATAATCTGGTTTAATAAAGACTGGAAAATCAGTCCACATACAGGTATTTTCTTCAACAATGTATTCTTAAAGTGATCTTAATTTGTGAAATTCAATAGTGGCACAAGAAAATAAGTCTTTGATATTTCCTCATAGACATCCTATAGTCCTATAGGAAGGACTGCACTGCTGTGGAGGGTAAAAATCACACCAACAGACAATGTTCCACAGCCAAACCTCATTACTTCTCTATGGCCTAACATCTAACATTTGATGAATGAATTTACAGCAAAATAAGATTACTGGAGCTTGTTCAATTGTTTCATGTGGTTAAAGCAGCTGTAGGCAATCTGTATCGGCTCTTCTGCTATTAGAAACCTATACATGTTTAGGCAGTGTAGATTTCATTTATGATTTGCCAGAAAATATATTAAAATTGAAGGTCCCCGTATGACTGTTCCTCTATGAATGTTTATAGCACAAGAGGAATTTCTCAAGACTAAAAGTTACCACAGTCATTTCATTTGAACATCTCATGTAAATGAAGTCCGTCTGTCTTGAGCGTGTCGTCTGCGTGTACACTGTATAATGAGAGAGGTGACTCGGTATAGATTATGTGACGTGTCTGACCTGCTCTGGAATTCCAAAATGTCTTTACATGTCTTGTGTCCACATATGTAAAATCTCTGGGTTTCTTACAGCATTGATTGAAGGCTTTGAATTTTAGCCTTTTAACAAACCAAGATTATTCAGCCAGAACCAAATATCTCAGTTCTGGCACTCCACATGATGTTAAATGGAAATTAAAGTAGTCTGAGGTTGAGTCACATAACAATCAAATACATGTGAAACTCAGCCCAGGAATCCAACTCTATCTATTTTGCCCATCCTCCTCCACTCCCCAAAAGAAGTTTTCCAGACATCTGCCGATTCTTTAGTTCTGCCTCTCAAGCCTTGCATCTGCTGTCAATTATTTTGCCTTTGTCAGCTGTTCAAACAGAATCTAAAAATACACTAACACATCCACTTGCAAACCTTTCTGCCCAGAAGGAGGGTTTGACAATGGTTAGCTCATCATCTATTCCAAACCAAGGAATGAACCTCTGCCTTTCCTTCCTGTCCAGGAATCCTTTCAAGTAAAAATATAATCTGACAGACAGCCTCTACAGTTTGAGGTGCATGAGAGTACAGGGGGCTTCTGACTTACATGGATACCCGCAGGCAGAACAGGTTAATTCAAGGAACACAGACTTCCTCACAGAGAAAGATGTAGCCAAGTGGAACTTTCTTGGGATTCTAAGGATTTGCCAAGGACAGAAAAAAAGATTATGTAGGCCCATTTTTGATGAGCTTCTAATTGTATCAGAACATCAAACACTTGTCCTAAAACCATTATTTATAAAATATTGCCTGTCATATGGCTTGTAAGAAACTTTTGTGACAACCAAATAGTTCAGGATACTGAAGAACATCATTAAATCATACTGCCTTAAGGAGTGGTGCTGCAGGTTTAATTACAACCCACAAGATGGTACAAACAGCCCTGCTGCAGTTAGTGAACCAGAGCTGTCAGCCCAGCTTGCTTTGATTCCCTGGGGGTTGGATGCCTATCGCCTTTCCGTATGCCTATATTCTGGACTGACAGTCAAATGAGGGTATTGTGCTTGTTTATATTTAGCTCTCAGTGGCATAGAGCATGTGTGTTTATTCTATAAAGATAGTAATTAGAAAATCACACCACTACTGCTGTGCACTCACTTTAAAATTTTGTGATGATTTCTTCTGTTGTGCGAAGTATCTGTAGTAACATCCTCACTTCCTTCTTTGGAAATGAAGCCAGGATTCACCTGATATATGAAACCTCAGTGCATCACACCTTTGATTTGAAACCTGTGGAACTGCTTGTTTGCTTACAATTAAGTAAGCATTTAAATATATTGGGGACTTGGAATTACTTCAGAACATGCACATTCACACAGTGGCTGAGGTGTGCTTAGCCTTGGTTAACTCTAACTCCCTGTGCCTCGTGTTGCCATAGGAGTTTTCAACCGGAATATTGTTGAAAGGAATAAACAAACAAGAATTCTTGTGGCATCTTCAGAATAATTAGCAGGAGTGCCACAGCCACGGCAAGGTTAAAGATATTTATTTCCCTAAGTCCCACAAGCTGATGTGAGATGTCGTATTTCACCAGACTTCTTTAGTCTAAAATGTGAGGCAGTTCCAGCAGCACCTCAAAGCAAAACTTCCCTGTACCTGGGTAGTATTTGTTGTTGATAAACTGGCCCAGCAGGAAAAGGTGACAGTGAGTTACTGGAGTGTAAAGCGATACGAGGAGACTTATATTAATTATGTGGGAATGTTAACTAAGCTAACTTTGCTTCTGTACATTCAAAGACCATATCCATGCTGCATCTTCAGACTAGGCAAGTCAAAGCACTCTCACTGCTCTGCCAATCTCGACTGAAGACTGCAGAGGCACAACGTATATTTGACTGATGTCAGTCATTAGAGCTCTATTTTCTATTTGAACTATAGTGTGTACCGTACCAACACAGGCAACACAGAAACCCTGAGGGTCATGGCCCAAGACCCATTCCCCCAGCACTTGCATTTCACATGTCAGCAAGTGATTTCAGAGCACCTGTGCCTTCGTGACTGCCTGTAATCCCATGCACATGCCTGTGCCTGTTGCTTGAGTGCGTGTTGTCCATTGTGTAAGAGAGGTTGCCCGCTGCTGGGTTACAAAATAGACAAGGAGCCATTAGACCCTGGTGGAGAGCTGGAAGCCACTTCTTTCTCATCTGCTGTCACGAAAGGGAGCAGCAAGCCTGCCTATGGTCAAATAGATTGTTCTGTGGGATTGATCTGGCTTGGAGACCATAGTTTAGCCTCTACCTGTTACCTTTCATTTATTAACCTCCTAAGTTATGCTCATATCCATGCTTGTATCCTCATACTTCTGAGTTCAGCTGCATACTTAGGAAAAAAATAACTGTATGGGTGTATGTATTCTGCACATGAGGATCGGGCACTCTATTTTGCTCTTTTAGAATACCTTTTCCTGACATTCTTGAGTGGTTCCGATACAGAGTGAATTAATATGCCCAGGTGATTGTCAGCACAAATTCTTGGTATTAAAAACCCCCACATCGCCACACAGACCCTAGTGCAGCATTTATTATCATCATTGTCCTTCCCATGATGCAAGTATGGAATGTTTACACAGTTTGCTTCAAGAATTTCTTGTTTTGCAAGTTTGCACAAAACACCAGAAATGGCTTGCTTAAAACATACATCAGAAGGGAAATGGTGATAACAGATGAATGCTTTGATAAAACTAGCCGGGGACAAATTCAGCTAACAGCAGCTTGGCACAGAGCAGATGAGGCTCAGATGGGAGCCTCCGGGCAAAGTTCATAGATGATATCTAGGAGAACAAGTCATAGACAGAGCTCGGTTCTGCAGAGGGTGTGTGCTGAATGCTGGAGCCCTGGGTGCTGAGGTTTAATTTCCAGTGCCTGGTGTGCCTGCCCACTCTTACTTCTGTTCATGAGAATGCTGCTGGATGGCTGCCAAATAACTGTCCATTCATAACAAAGTAGTGTCCTCCCATGTGAGGCATTCAGAGTCTCCCCCGCCACATCATTCCTTTAATAGGTGGTAAAACTTTGGAGAGTAGAATTGAATGCAACATATCATACCAGTCCAGACAAAGCAAAGACCAACAGCTTAGGTCTTGAAGACCTAGAAATTCAGAAGAATACACTTAAGAAAATATTTAATAGCCCAGTTTTGAAGACCTAACTTTTAAAGGCACTGAAAATTACTGCAACAGAGTTATTAGGATTTTCTAAACCACCTATGATATCTAATTTGTAGTGAAAAATAGGAACCCGAGCACTTTTAAGCATCTTATTACCTATGTTACTACAACTCCAGGTGCTTAAGTTCCTTAACCATCTCTCCTTAGGTGAACTGGGACTGAAGTGATCCAGGCTTTCACAACTGCTCACACACTAAGATCACTTGGATGATGGCAGGTGACTGTAGAAATTTAGCAGAATTTATTAAGAAGCCTAAAAAAACAGGTAACTATTTATACTGAGTTATTGTTTGGGTAGGCACCAAGGGAAAAATTGTTCTATGCATGCTGGCTGTATTATCTGTTTTTTTCACTTTGCCATCTTTGGTTTTTTTCACTTTTAATTTTTTGTTTTACTTTGAACTCAATTTATGTGTAGTATTTAAAAATTTTCAGCAAATTCCATTTTGAATGGGACTGCAAGTTTTCAGCACTGAATATATCTCTAAGATCAGACATGTTTCAAGGCAGAGTTTGAAGAGTCAAGTGCTCTTTAGAGCGCAGCAAGAACCTTAGCTAAACCTGAGTCCCATAGAAATCCAGTGGAAACTTGCATGAAGCTGGACTTCCTAATGGTCAGATTTTAGAGATGACTTAAATCTTGTGAAGTTGAAAAAACTTGTTCACTTGGTAGAAGAATTCAAACGAAATGCAGACTGTTATCATTTGCAGTCATCTGGAAAGGAAAATGCTCTTAACACAATGCCAATAAGAATATTCCCTTGAGTTTCCTTGCTCTGAGCTCCTGCACCTTGTTTACATTCCCCAAAGAAACTGTGTGAAATCTTTCACGGGCAAAGTCAAACCTTCGGAGAAGTTGAAAATCGGGTTGATGGCGTTAAACTATTTTGATGAGTTTTGCTAAAACTTAACATATTAACCATAAGAATTCCTGGATCCTGCTTCCTTTTTCTCTTCCATGTACTAATCACTGCGGGAAGCATTAGATTCGAAGACATGAAGGTCAAAAGAAAACTCTGTCTGGTAGGTCAGGGCATGGAAAACAGCAACAATCACCTCCTGCCTTCTACACTTGGGTAGGTTTTTCACTTAAGTGGAAAACACTTAGCTGAGAATCAAAGCACTAGTGGAAAGTGATTCAAAGCGGTTAAAACCAGAACAGCTCATACAAGTGTTTTGTGACAAAGCTGTAGCTTAATGTGTTGGACTTTCACAGATAAATGTGCAGAATTAGTTGGCTATTTTGTCTCTTTCATTTGCTAATCAATTTTCCCCAGTACCAGCCTATGACAACCAGTAGGCCTGCACATTTGTTTCATACGCTCAAAGGATGTTTAACCCCCTGCTGACCCTCCAGTGTTTGCTCTACTTCCCCTGAGGCACGGAAGACTTTAAAGTAGAAAACTGATGAATGAAAAGAATTAATCTCTTGGGGGCTTTTGTCATGAAAGCTTGAAAGGGGATCAGAACAGTCTGACGTGTTGACAGCTGAAGTCAAGAGGGAAATTATGATATAATACAGCAAGTCAAAAATGTTGTGTGCCATTGTATCCAAAAGACAGACACAGTACACGTATTGCTCGATTTCTTTTTGACTGCTTTTGCTTGCTGGTAACAACAGTAAATTTGATACTGGAACCCCTTGAAAAAGATGAAGGGTATTCACAGCTGCTTTTTAAGATTAAGCTGTTGAGCTCCTCACAGAGGTGTAGCATGTAATTGAGCTGCTTCTGGACCTTGCATCTTATCCCTCTTACAGTCTACGATGGATCTCTCGTTGCTCTTACTGTTCCAGACAGTTTTGTTCATGTTTTGTTTTCTGACTAGGTTACTTTGTTTGGAAGTTGTGAAGATTCAGCTTGATATATATAAATTCTTCTCTTCGAATACAGCTTTGGACAACTCTTCATGCCAGTGGTGACATTGTTTGCTGTATAAGATTTTTATTTTTTTTTAATATAGTCTTGCTCAGATACATTTCAGCTATTTTTGTTATTAATTTGGATTAGTGCTTTGCCCAGCCGTTCCAAAAATGATCAAGAGCAGAAAGGATTTGTAACTGAAACACCGAGAGAAAATTTGTGTACATTTGCATGCATAGATGTCAGCCATCTTCTTCCTTGTTGTCTTCCTTCTGAGCTCTTGGAATGGCCATTACATCAAGCAGAAAAGTGTTGATAAACTACAGTCCTTTTTCCCTCCTTTTCCTCCTGCTCTGCATGGCAAGTCAGGCATGGCCACGCTTAGCAGCTGCTGGACACTGATTTCAAACCTAAGTCCATTTTAGCCGCCATATTTTACACCTTTGGCTGACTTTCTTGTTAGCAGAGTTCTGGGAGCCTCCTGAGCTCTGGGGCAAACGGAGAGCATTTCCTGGGCCTCCAGACAGCATTGCACTGACCCAACAAGGATTTTGCTCATAGTTCTATGAGAGGGTTTTCTCCTGCAGTAGAAGATGTGGGAGAGGAGCCTGCACAGTGTGAGGAACGGAACAGCCTCGCTGCACAGTGGAGCCTGTGCAGCTCCTGGGGTGCGTGACTGGAGCCACCCGTGGGCGAGGGAACAGTGCCTTGCGAGCTCAGTTCACGCTGTGACCACATGGCATAGAGCCTCATTCCCTCCCCTAATCGTGGGGTGCAGGGATGTAGGTGGCTCCTCTCGTGCGCATTAAAGCTGGTTTGTACCCTCGGTTTTGTGTGGGGGTGCCGAGCACACTTTCAACCAAACTGTTCGATGTTTGCTGACAGAAAGCTAGCCTGGCTTTCCAGGGTGAGCAAAGTGAAACACTTCTGGTTTCCCCAGCATATCTAAGAGAAACGTCTCCAGAAATGGAGCAGGTGATATCAGGGAAGTGAAGTTTGCTAAAAGGAGACGCAAAAGTTCAGGACTGTCACGATTTTCAACATTCTGTGATTTTTGACAGAGGTGACATCCCCGTGTTTGGGGCACTGGCATTCTGTGCCGGGCTGCGCGGGTGACCGGGAGGGAGGTGAGTGCTGCTGCCTCTGCGGGCCTGCAGCCGAGCTCTCGCTGTGTCCCTGCTCCCTGCGGAGCCAGGGGGGTCCCAGCCCCAGCCTGGCGAGGCGAGGCCGGAGCGGTGGGCAGCGACCCCTTCCCCGCCCCATGCAGAGGGTGCCGCTCCCCGCGGGGTCGGCAGGGGGCGCCGCTGCCACGGGCAGGGCCCGGACCCGCGCTCGGACCTCATGAACCCGGTTTTACACCGAGCCCTGGGTGCCACCAGCTGGGACAGGGAAAGCCTGGGAAACGGGGACAGCGCAGGGGCAACTGCAGCCTCTCAGTCCCGCACCGGGCTCAGCTGGAAGCCTGAGACGCCCTGGAATATGCGCAGACACGCGTGGGAAAGGCTGACATCAAACACCCTGGGACAGGCTTGGTGGGGGTCCTCGGCACAGGAAGGACAGGGAGCTGTTGGAGCGAGTCCAGAGGAGGCCACGCAGGTGATCCAAGGGCTGGAACACCTGTAGGAGCACAGGCTGAGAGAGTTGGGGTTGTTCGGCCTGGAGAAGAGAAGGCTCTGGGGAGACCTCAGAGCAGCCTCCCAGTACTGAAAGGGGCTCCAGGAAAGCTGAGGAGGGGCTCTTGGTCAGGGAGTGCAGGGATGGGATGAGGGGGAACGGTTTTAAGCTGCAAGAGGGGAGGTTGAGATGAGATCTTAGGAAGAAATGTTTTGCTGTGAGGCTGGGGAGGCCCTGGCCCAGGTTGCCCAGAGCAGTGGTGGCTGCCCCATCCCTGGAGGTGTTCAAGGCCAGGTTGGATGGAGCTGTGAGCCCCCTGATCCAGTGGGAGGTGTCCCTGCCCATGGCAGGTGGCTTGGAACTGGATGGGCGTTGGAGTCCTTTCCAAACCAAACCTTTCCGTGATTCTATGATTTTCAAGTTCTATTTGTTTCAGGTGAAAAGAATCCGGAGTTCATCAGTTGATATCAGATCTTTGAATTTTCTGCTTGGAAATGAAGAATTTTTGCCTTCTCAAATGTGTTGAAGAGAGGATACATATCAGCTTTTGAACAGTTTAACAACAGTTTTCTAATTTGCTTTTTTAGATAAACAAACCATGGCTCTTAGATTTATAACCCTGCAGCCGTCATGAAGAAAGGGACAACAAAGATATCTACTGCCTTAGAAGCCCAGTACGCTCTCTCCCCTGCCCTAATCATGGGGTGCTGTGATGTAGGTAGCTACTCTCGTGCGGATTAAAACTGGTTTATACCCTCAGTTTTGTGTGTGGATGCAGAATGCACATTCAACCAAGCTATTAAATGTTTGCTAACAAGATGAACCAAATTTTTCAGAGTTACTGAAGTGAAACACTTCTGGTTTTCCCAGTGTATCTAAGAGAAGCATCTCTAGAAATGGAGCAGGTGATATTAGGAAGGCGAAGTTTGCTAAAAGGAGACCCCAAACTTCAGGACTTCCATGTTTTTCAACACTGTGATTCTTAACAAATGTGCTATTCCCATGTTCGAGATGGTAGCAAGTGAAAGTGAATAATAGGCTGGAAAACAAACACAAAAAGAACCTGGCTTTGTGTGGAAGACTAAGAGAGCGAAATAAAAATGATAACATTTTACATAGTAGAAAAACCCACCCTTCTAGCTGCTAACCATGAGAAGACCTGTGACATGTATGGAAGTTTAATTAAATTCCCAGTATTCTAGACAGCATTTGCAGTAATTGTAGCAAAACTCTATAGCTCTGTGGGCACAAGTCTTGGGACCATCCAGCTAATACAGAGTGAACTTGGAAGAGTCCCCAGGATTCCTGAGTCTGAAACCAGGTTCTGTGTGAGCCATTAGTCCCTTTTTTGCCATTAGTCCCTTTTTTTCATTCTGAGGCAGAGAATGCAACCAGAGAGCCTCAGTAATCTGGTCAGGGTATTGAAGTGTACTTGCAGTGTGACCTGCAGAGTTCAGCCACACGGAGCAGTTTTGGAAGCCAGCTTAAAACCGGCAAGTTTAAAAGCCATGTGAAGAATAACTCCAATTCAGCCCAAGTCTGGCTGACTTAATGCATTTCTCAGTCCTTTAAAAGAGTGGATTTATGCTGAAAAGTGGAAGTATTACCAAAAAAATACATGCAAAAATGTTAGTCAGTCATTTGTAACTCAGGCATCTTCATGGTCCATGATTCTAAGGTCCATTGAGAGCCGTGCAACTTGGTTTCTTTCAGCTAAGAACGAAGTTGTGCTCTGGAAGAGGATGGTAACTTTTACCTTCTTTTATCCATTTTTGGAGTGTGACTGGATGCTCGTTTGGGTCGTATCCTATCTGGGGAAATTACACTGAGTTTACTGAAAAGGGCTACAGGAGAAAAGAGCCTGAAAGTTGGATTGAGCTGAGTTTAATAAATTGGAAGCAATGTCTACAAAAAGTTGGTGAGTTCTGCTTGCCTATCTGTAGTTCCTCACTACATATCGTTTCAGTGTCATGCCCTCCAAGTGTGACAAGCAGTGAGAGGAAGAATGTTACCTTACCTGAATCTCCTTGCTTGAGAGTACGAAGTTCTTTGGAAGATGTCCTAAGTGGCTGATACAGCCTAGTGTTTGTTATTAGTGCAAGAAGTCTGTTCGTATCCCATCTGTTCAAAGAAATGGTCAGTAGATCTTTACAATGAGAAAATCGAACATTAGAAATGTGGAAATGAGGAACAAAGAGCCTAATTCTGTTCTGTACTATTGGTTTTAGCTTTAAGTATCAGAATAATTCCAAGTTTTATCTGGACTATGATGCTGCCTAAAATAGTTTCAAAACAAGCATTTAACTGTTAAAAGCATCTACTCTGTGAATAACAAAGAGAAATAGACACAATCATATAATTAGTGTTGATCCTTCAGACGCATCCAACTCTTACTTAAATTAATATGTCTTCCACTAAATTTACTGGGAGTTGTGCTGAGCTTGGAATGCTGGGTTCTCATGTAGCAGCAATATGGAAAACACCAGCCTGAGGTTTTTGAAAACATGCTTTAAAATCTAGATCTGTTGACTTCAGAAATTAATACAGATATCTTGGGTTTCTTCCTTTCAGCTTCAAATCGTATTAACTTGCACCTTCCTGGTCTTTTCACTGAGTTGGTTTCAATGAAACCGATTTCAGTAGAATTGGTTTCAAGGTCCATGTTGGACTTAGGAATTTTGTCTGCGACTCAGAGGTCAAGGGCAGAGTGTTTCACCAAATGAAAAATTGTACTCTAAGTAGGTAACATGTTTAACATAAACCTGTGTTATGATGAAAGAGCCTTAAAAACCTGGTGAATCAGTGAACTTCTTGAGGTTCACTGGAGCATAAATTTGTCTTCTAAAATGACTCTACATGCTTTTAAGTTTCCTTAATGACTTGAAGTGGTTCAGTTGTAGCTCAGGGCTGATCACATGTAAAGATAAAGAACATAGGAATGTACATACACTGATATTTACATTTTAATGTGCAAAGGTCATACATCTGCAACTTGGTAAGAATGTTAGCATTTACCCCAGTTTTAGGTAAGAACACTGCGATCAGACTGGAGTTCTTGGGTCAGATATTCGTCAATAATATTTGGTCTTCAATATTTGTTGACAAGATTAACATAGAATCATAAAGTCATAGAATCATAGAATGGGATTGGGTTGGAAGGGACCTTACCAGTTCCAACCCCTCTGCCATGGGCTGAGACACCTCCTACCAGATCAGGCTGCTCAGGCCCCCATCCAACCTGGCCTTGAACACCTCCAGGGAGGGGACAGCTATGACTTCTCTGGGCAACCTGGGCCAAGGCCTCACCACCTTCAAAATAATTTATATCACGTACAGCCAAGCCAGTTAGCTAATTATGAATTGAGCTGACATTTACTGATATTTTGGGACAGATGAAGTGTAATTTTATAATAACCAAATGCTATAAATATCTAGCACTTTATGGTCATGTTGCTGAATTGGTACATGTAGCTGCCTATAAAGTACATCACACTGATTTGTCTCATTTTTTAAGCAGACCTATGGATTTCTTGTATTTAGCACTGAAATGATACTGACAAGTGCTACTTTCTTTCCAGAATTACTTAATATGTCTTTTCTTAACTAGTTGCAATCTATATGAATCACATATACTTTCGTCCTTAGCTTCTGGAGTTCAGGCCATCATCTGTTACATTATCCTTCCTATTTGAGTGTATTTGGCAAAGAAAGCGAGCCTTGCAAGTAAGAAAGCGATCCGTTTTGTTTTTCCACTCCTCTGACCTCCACTTCAGTCGTATCATTCTCTTTCTGTCAGGTGAGATCATTATTACGTGTCTTGTCCTGGACAGTTATTCGCGTTTGGGGTGTGTAGGGTTTGAAGCAATCAATCAGAGGTCAGATTTGGTCAGGGTGGGACCGTTTCCAAATTACTCCTGGAAAAGGTGGGACTGGTTCCTGAAGCAAATGGTTCTGTGAATGTAAAAAATTATTTGGTGAAAAAACTGTAACATTTCACGGCTCTTTTCTAAGCAGCTCAATGTAAGAAAGCCTGAGAACAGACAGAATAAACAGCAGAAAGGGAACAAACACCTTAATGAAAATTCAACAAAGTTAGCTCTTCATTTGAGTACTAAGTTGAAGTCTTACTTGTTTCTCAGTGCCATGACTTTCTGATGAGGTGATCACAATTACAATTCCATTATGGAGACTGTACTAAAGTATTCTTCACCAGATGGGTCAAAATCCTCAGTCCATTGTTGTGGAAGTTTGACATCAAACCCAGCTCTGGATTTGCCTTTTGCTGCTGGAAATCCAACTTGATCAATAGCTCAAACCTTAGTTCAAGTAAATATAAAATAACTAGAAGCCGAAGTAAAGTGCTGTATCTTGCTTTATTATTTGCAGGACATATCCTGCTGTACCTCAGCAGCAAATACCAGTACAGAGAATAGACGGGAGGTACCTAAGCTTAGAACAAGGGCAAAACTATAAATTATGGAGAACACATTTGCCTGTGTGAAAAATTTTTAAAGCTTTAAGTTTTCTGTAACAGGAGAATTACTGAAATAATAATTTAAGTGAGTGCACTTGCAATGAAGGTTGGTGGTTCCTGGTAATTGTCCTGCATCTACACTTTAGACATTGACCTCATGTCTCAGACATCCAGCATACCACAAACTTGGTTGCTTAGCAGTGAATGCTAAGTGACATATTAAGTTCAACCAAATGTCAGTCATTGCAATGATGTCATGTTGTCCAAACTCCATTAATTACTTTGAAAATTCCCACAGTAACTGAAAATCTTAGATTATCTGCCTGAATTAATGGGAGCCTGTAATTGAATAATGGAGCCCATGCTGTTATTTTGTGCCCTATGTGCCTTATATTTATGTTCTGATAGGGAAATGGAGGTGGCAAATACAGGTTTTGGTGATCTCTTCTGATCTTAGAATCACTTCCAATTTTAGTATTATCATTAAGAACGATTCCACTAATAATAAGAAATGTGAAAGACCATATTCCCCACAGCACACCTTGGAAACTAATATCCCATATGAGTGGTGTGCAAAGACTTCAGAGAAATATTGTGGCAGAGAGTTGGACAGTCTGCACCAAACCCTCTCATTACTGTTACAGCAATGTTTGAGATTCCAAGGGACACAAAGGAAGGTTAACTTAAATTTTTCAGCATCTCCTACCAGCTGAAATATCATTTTTCTTTTTTTCTCTTCAGTCAGGAATGTAGAAAGTAAGTCAGAAAGTTTTTTGGTGTGTTCATGCCCTGGGTTACCAGGCTCCAGTTAAATTCCAGCACAATGCATGTAACTGGGGCTCCGCGTGTGTGTCAGCAAGCACTGGGAGGTGGGGGCTGCTTTCATAGTGACAAACAATGACCGGATGCTGGGCACTGTTACTCTCGGGTGCTTTTTGCTTACCCTAGACTCCTCTTTAGCCCCTCTGGAAGCAATGGGGCAGAACCCTGTTTGATGGTATTGACAGCTGCCTTCCTTTCTTGCATTTGATCACAAGTCATCAGTAATGTTTATTTTATGTGATCTGGCCTGAGTGCTGCTCTGTTTAATGGGGTGACACCTATAAATAATAAATAAACGAGATAATAACGATAAATAAACGATAATAAACGAGAGGTACTTAAGCTTAGAACAAGAATTATAGAGAATTATACTATAAATTATGGAGCTAATAAATTAAAAGTAAGCTAATAAATCACAAATTATACAATAAATTATGGAGAACACCTATAGAAGAAGAGAAGTCCAATTTTGCATTGTGAGACCTTAGGAAAATTTTCTAATGAATAATATTCCTAGCAAAGCCTGCCTCTTTGTTGATGGAAACTTTGGAAACACTTTGCAATCTTCTTGATTTTTCTGAAGTGAAAACTTGGAGACATTTCTCTTTCACTTTAATGGATTCATTGTGAGCAACTTGCCATTGTGAACCAACGTTCAGTGTTTAGCATTAGGTTATGTTAGAGTTCTTCCCAATGTGGCCTGACATTTTGATTTGTAGGGAACAAGTACAAGAAAGAAAGGAAGAAATGTTAATTAAATTCTGTTCAGACTTTTTATGATTAATGATCAGGTCAACTTTCTGCTGGTAAGAAAAAAATTAGGAAATTGTCTGGTCTATCAGTCAAAGTGCTTTGAAGAAAGACATGTCTAAGGCTGCTGGGAAGGAAAGCACAACTCACGGGGTTGTGAAATTAAACATCTCTGCATTCTTTAATGCATACTCAGGAAAATAATTTTCTTGCTTTGCAACTTTATGCACTGGCAGTGAAAGACGATTTGGTGCTTCCTCAGTTCTGTTTCTAATTTGCTGCTGTTTCAGTCTGTTGTTCCTCACATGTGCACAAGGCATGCTCAAACAGAGGTCTCACACTGACTACTTTGTGGTGCAGGCAATAGGCTTTGGGAGCCAATTTCTAGATCCTTTTTTTCTTGAGGTACCACTCAGTAGAACGGTAAGGTCAGATGGAGCAGTGATGCAGACTATTTATTTATTTATTTGGTCAACTTGTATCTTCCAGAAAATTAATTTGCCAGGATGGCTTCATATATCTCAAAATACAAAAAGTGTATATTGTGGGGAACATTAGATTCTATTCCATCTAAAATATAACTTTCTTCCTCAGTCCCTCCTTTGAGGAAAAGTGTGCCTTTAATAAAATAAAAGAGAAGGAAGTTCATTGGAGTTAGCAGGTCTTACATATCTTGTATTGAGCTTAAACCAAATCCTGTATTAGACCTCACATATGTCGTATGGTCAGTATTAAAAAGAAATTGAAACGCCTGAAATATGCACAAGTGAGAACCCAACCTCAAGCAATGGATGACTCTCTAAAGAGTAGCACTACTGAATGTTCAGTGAGGTTTCTGAGGCAGAGTAAAACCCAAATTCTGTTCATCCAAGTTGAACCAAGTCTTCTGGAATCACTGTGGTGATTTCAGCTTTGTTCCAGCCAAGGACGGATCAACAGGATGTACTTTGGGGATGAGGAATACCCTAAAATGCTGAATGTAGGCGTTAAGTCCACTAGGGCAGATCATTATCCATTTCACACTGTGGTACGGGCTGTGGGAATTACCTTCCGACGATGAGGAACTGAATGGCCTACAGAAACCCAGCCATCCAAGCCATCTTCTGTGTTTAGCAAGCTCCTTTATTCGCAGCATTTTGCTAACGTTGCCATTTGAAGTGAGTAAGACCCAAAACTATTGTGACTTGCCCCTCCCCGAGGGGATATTGCCTTTCATAATGTGCGAACTTTGGAAATGCAAGAGAAGAATACAGTATCCTTGAAATTACAGTTGTCTGCCAGGAAAATCAGATTTCACTCCTGAATCTAAAAGCATCTCTTTATTATTAACAAACATGGATTTGCATTGCACTTTACCAAAAGGAACAAGACTTTCTCTTCGCCCTGATTAATTTGCAGGCTAAACACAGTGTATTAAATTTATCTCTTTTAAAATATATTTAATTTCCATTACCACAGACAGTTATCAGTTTTATATTCTTTGTTTCTTTTCTTAAAAACAAGCCTATAAGACAGGGCAATGCTGTTGTTTCTATAGGGAACTAACACACAAGGAGTTGTTACTTGGAGTTCGCACAAACTTATGTGGCAGAAGAGGGACCTGAACTGACGTGATGTGGCAGCCACACTGTTGTCCTGCCTGATGGATTTCTCTTGAAATTGGGCAAAAGAAGGCAACAGGGAAAGAAACAACTTTTATTTTAAATTGTTTGTCTTGTTGGAAATCCTGCAAGCAAAGCCTGTGGAACCACAGGAAACACCTGCCTTCAGAAGAAAATCCCATAACCCGCAGTGCTCAGATGGAACAGAGCAGACGTCTCAGCCATGAAACAGGTAGGAGTGGGTAGAGAAACCATGTTATCACTAATCACAGAAAGGAGAGGAAGTATCGCTTAAGGCATGTCTTTGAATATTTTAGATGTTTCTTGCTATTTATTATTCACTCTCAGTAAATTTTTTTTCCCATAGCTTGGGAAATGAATTTTAATGTTAATTTTCCCCAGTACCGGAATGTTCTACACAACAACATAAGGGTTCAAAGTTACAGAACTTACTGCCTACGAAAACAGTTCTTCTTCCCAGAGGCAATGCAAAAATTAAAAAAATCAAATAAAATTTGCCTTTCATTTCAAATTATCATGCACACATATCCTTATTTGCCCAAAACTCGCATGCACTGACGTCAGTAACCTCATGGAAATGCAGTAACATCTTGTCAGCAACTGCCTGCATCAAAGCACCATTTCTGAAGTTCAGCTTTGTGGTGTTGCAATAAAGAATGCCTGTAACATCCCCAACTAATTAACCAAGTGCTGGTTTAGTCTTACTAATGTCTCTGTGTACAGGAAGGCCAGGCTGTTATAAACTTGCACAGGGGAAAATAAGAAAGAAGAGAATCTTTCTTGACAAATGCCTCCTTTAGTCTGGTTTTGAAAGGGTCTGTTTCGACATTGGTAGAATAAAGCCAGACCAGTCTAATGCAGAGGTTCTAAGCCTGTATCTTAACCTTGACTTTTTTCTTTAGCACCCAGAACCTCAGCACTGGATCATCTGGATGTAAGAAAGTCCTTCAATATTTGAATGTCACAACATCTAATTCTTTCCACAAAGTGATCATGCTCTGTTTTAACAGCAGAGTTCATCTCATTAGGAATCTCTGCACACCTTCACCTTAACAGTGTCAATAATCATTTTACATTGTTATCTTAGCTCATCTTTTGATGTAGGTAGCTCTTCTCATCCTCTGGACGGAAATCCTTCCTTTGTATGTTTTATAGGCATCAATCCTATAAGCACTACCTTTTTTCCGGTTTCCTACCAGCCCTGTCTCTGTCCTACCAGCTGATAGATGGTGCCTTGCACCCATCACCCTTCCCAGTTGTCTGCACTTAGAAAATTAGCTCAATAATTTATTACAATGGAGTTGGCTATGCAGTTAACTCAGGAGGTGTCTGTGCTGTATGAAAGCGGGTGCTTCCAGAGGCGAATCTACGGAGTTGTTTGCAAACTTCTGATTACAACTGGCTGTCATCCAGCTAGCTGTGAGTGTGGGCACAGCAAGCATGCGTGTGCCTGCAGAACACTGCGGAGACACTCTGTTGGGGTTTCTAGCACTGCCCTATCACAGCACATTCTTGCAAATCAGCTGAGTGTCAGAAAACTGTGCTGAGGTCGCAGTAGAGCACTTTTCAATGGCAATAGGAAATAGCCCAGATAACTGAGCCCATAGGAAATAACCGGCCCAAATCCCACTGTAGCTGATAATCCACCTTTGACTTCACTGGGCTTTGGGAACAGGCTTCAACAGTCATCAACAGTTGTAACACAGAGTTAGCCTGACCACACATGTGTACTGCATGTTCTCATATTCCTTACCATTCTCTTTTCACTTCAAGTCAAACAAGAGACCAGACCAGAGCTGCTGGTTTTCCTGTGCAGGTGCTCCCATGCCCCTAGACAGTGCAGATCAAATATAAGGCTGCATTTCTGATGAGAGGAAATCTGCTGACCTGAGGTTTATACTGAATTTTTTCCCCTCTGATGTCGATTTCTTAAAGTCAAGATGCAACCAGTCAATCAGCCTTGTTCTCTTTCTATGGATTATGCTTTATTCTGAATTCATACAAAGTATTTCTTTTGGCTTCCAGTTGTAAAGTCCTTTTTAAGCCATTAATTACCATGGGGTACATGAAATTGGCGTCTCTTTCATCCACTAGTGTTTTTCTTGAGTTATGGTCTATAATTGGTTTCAAATATGCATTGTAACATTCATTCTTTTAGAAAGTGTCATTTTAAAAAGCTAAATTAATTGAAAAGGAAGTTCCTTTCCCCCCAAATGAGCATTGATTTCAGATGGCCCATAGTCATATTATATTGGAGAATAATGCAATATTGGATTACTGCATAAAATGAAAATCAAATCAAAGTCAGTGAAATTGTCTAATCCAATGAATGCCAAGGATTCTGGATTTCTTGAGCCAGGGTACTTGCAAAGTCCCTAATTAGAAGAAAAATATTGACAAATTATATAGAATGAAGACAACAGAAAGAAGACAGATTTGGGTCAGAACTAGAGTTGAATTAACCTTAAAGACAGGATATCTCCCTTGTGAACTTCTTACCTGTAGCTTATATTATCCACTGCAATTTTAAAGTGATCAAATATTTACGGCATGATAAAAAGAGACAGTGGTAGTGAGTAAATCAAGCTAATGGCAGACATACCAATTATTTAATACTAACAGCCTTGTTGCTGAATGAGAAACATTCTGTTCCATGTTTAAAAATTAGCCTCGCATATGGTTTAATCCAGATTTGTAAACAGATAGGCTATGTATCAGTTCTAAACCAATATGATGCCACTGAGTTTTGTGCAGTGCCAGATAAAGGTAGGAAGAAAAGCAAGGAGCACCTTGTATTTTTAAAGGTTCTTTTTTGGAAAACTGTTTATGGATGCAAAATACCAAAAGCAGTAATAGTTAAAACTGACTAGTTTTAGTGTTTCTTTGAGAAAAATCTCGCTTCTGAGTTTCACCCCATTTCAGTGCAAAGCTCTGGATTGGCTCCCATTTTGCTTGCTGTGTCAGTGGATGCCAGGAAACCCTTCTACCAGCTGGCCCTGTGTCTGTGCTCTGTGCCTGGGGCACCTGCAGTGGTGGAAACCCACTGTGTGCAGCTGAGATGACCCTGTAGTCCTGTGAACATAGAACGTTAATGCTTGTGAATGAGCGCCTGGTGTGAAAAGCTTATCGGGCACACCATGGCAGAGCTGAGAGCCCGTGGGAGCTGTTGGAATTCCAGGGAGGCATGACTGTTTTCATCACAACACCAAGAGATGCCAGCCACCCAGTGACTTCACTGGGAGTGGCAGGAAGTCAGTGTGTTTAATGACCAGGTTCTTGGTTATAGAGCGTATTTTAGACAAAGCACTCAACTTACCCCTCTGAGGCTGGAGTGTGTCCTCTTTTCCCTCGCAGCCTGTCACCTCAGGGGTTGTCTATCTTAACAGTTCACTTATCAGCTTCTGCACTGATATAGCCAAACAGTGCAGCAAATTCTAAATGCACATTTCTTCCACTGTTTCATCTAGCATACAAGAAAACTGGAAAATAGGAAGCGTAGGGATCAGTTAAGAAAAAGTAAGGATGGAATCCACCCAATGTACTCTATCCACTAAGCCTTGTTGACGTTTTCTCTATCTGCTTTTGCTGGTCACAAATTATTTGTAGACATTACCAAACTTGTGTGTAAGTACTTTTTCACTTAGAGTGGAGGTTAGCTTTTAGTTAACCTTACGCTCTTTCTCTTTTGGGTTATATACTTTAAAGTATATTTTATCATAGGACTGAACATGAGCCAGCTTTTTCTTGGCTTTTACTGGAACGCCTTATTTTGGGGGAAAATTGAGGTTTCCTGAAGTGTGGTTTATTTTGCAAATTTAAAAAGTGTAGAAAGCCACATTCTTGATCTTTTTAAAATCAGATCCTATCAAAGCTGTGTTTTTCTACCAAAAATTCCCACATGTATAGAAAAATACCTTATTTCATTAAAATGTTTCTACTAAGCAGGTTTGAAATATATTTTGATATAGACATTGACATTCTTGTACATTCATGTTGTATTTCTAATAGATCTTGTCACACAAAAAAAATCTATAAATATCATGTATTGTACAAGCTGTGTTTAGCTTCTGAATAGCTCTGACTCAGCACAGACTGTGCAAAGCCAGTGGCTGTGAAAATCAGTTGGTTCTGTTTGGTTGACTGAGATGGTAGAACACGCCAAAACAAGCACAAACTCTACCAGCACCGCTAAATAGTTTTCTGTTTGTATTTGTCTCAAAAATAACTGAATACTCTTCAGTTTTGCATTAAGAATTATCTGGATTGACGTTTGTTTTTTCAAGTAGGAAAGCTTCCAGATCCATCTTTTGACGTACAATTGAATTTTTTGCTGTGTCTTTTTGGTATCACTTTATGTGTGATAAGGTTTATATAAAATTCAGGAAAAAAAGTGCCACTCAGGTATTTAAATTAAAAAGACTCTAAACCTTGAGTAAGTATAGGAAATAAAATGTGTTGGTATTCTTACCTTCAGTGGTGTCTGACACGCTCACAGCCCTTACTGCACACTGGTTTTGTTTAGTTCCACAAGTGCAGGCCCACACACCTCATGAACCTTGTGAGTGGGTGATCCGTCTTTATCAGACTGAGTTTCCACATGTGTAGGATGCAAAGCCAGAAGGGCTAATGGCCATCTAGTGGGACGACAGCTAACGTGCTGGTGTTTGATGTGCTTGTTGTCATTCAGCTCTCTCCCAACTGTGCAGTTGGATCTGTTGTGTTTTATCAATCATCCTGAAAGAGCGATTTGCAAAATTATAGCTTCCTTGGGCAGAGCAAGGAATAATGCTGCCTCATTTCTTGATTCCCTGCTTTGTTCAGGTTAAAGTTTGTCTGTCTCCATCATGCATGCTGTTTGAAATGTTAGGGAAGTGTGGAAACACTTCCGTACACATATCCCTCTCTGCCATAAGTTCCTCAGCTCCCTGTGTTGTAAAAGAGCAGGCAGAGTGAAATGGGTCAAAATGGAATCCATCAAAGATGGACAGCAGTGTTGGCCTTCACCACATTTTAACAACTCTTTCTGAGTGGAGATATTCAAAATGCTGGTTTGTTTGCCTGTGATGATCTATGATCCTGAGGTAGGTTGTCACTAGCCTGTTGCTCTAACAGGGTTATATGCTCAGCCAGACTCGTGATAGCTTCTTCCTTGCATAATATTCCTATTAATCTATTCTGTGCTTCTGAGTTCTACATCTTTGTGCTGCCTCAGTGCAGCTCTTTTACGATGAAAACAGAAGAGAATTGTTTGGAGAGTTCCTATGAAGGGTGAGCTGCAGGTTTCACCCCTGCTGCTGGAGTCACAGCAGCCGTGGTTCTGCGAGGAGAAGGTTATTTAAACAGAGCAGTTAAAGACATTCGGTCCCAGGGACTTCGAGACTGCATGACACAAGTTTGCTTTGAGACATTTATCCCCGAGCCAAGGGCCAACTGTGATCCACACTATTGTTCTTCTTGCTTTAGACTGATGAGTTCCTGACAAAATTATAGCCTGCGTTGCTTACCATAGCAGTGGAGTTGACTCAGAGATCAGGGAGGGCTGTTCCAGGCCTTTGTTTCTGCAGAAACCCAAACTGTTGAGTTCAGAAACTGGCTCAGTTTCTGTTAAAGGAATGCTGAAAGAGCCTGTGGAACAGCAGAGTTCTCTGGGGAGGTGTGGTGACGTGGGCAGACATTGGTGCCACACTGAAGACATTGGGATGTCATCTCTGATTATGGATGTGAGCATCCTGGGAATGGCTTATGCTGAAATCTGTGTAAAAGCAGCAAAGTGGAAAAAATTCTTTTGGAAACAACCACTTTGCAATTATTTATAAAGTACAGCTCTTGCAGCTGTGGGTTTCAGTGTTTGGATACTGCAGGTCATGTGCTATTTATGAAGTCTGATCGCTTTTTGTTTCAAAAGGGTATTAAAACCGGAGTTGTGTTCTGCACATGAGCAAAAAAGTTGATCCTGGTCTAGGAAATAGGATTGTGTGCTACAGATATGTGTTTTACAGCTGCACTCCTCTGAAGACAGAGAATGGCATGGGAAATTACAGAAAGTTTAAGATTATGCAGCATTCAAAGCACACTGATTTCATTGTCAGTGTGCCGTGGCTTTAATAAAAGAATGGGAAGCATATTTCCTGTAGGTTGTGAGGATTTGGGACGACATATATCTGAATTATTGTCAGTGCATGCAACTCGACAAGGATGGAATCTATATTTCAAGAAGTTTTAAAGTTTAACAGAAGTCTTTTTAGTACATTTTATTTGACTTCCTGTTAAATATTTTCATTAATGACTATGATGAGTGCCGATGCAAAACTTGTAAATTAAAGTTACCTGGGAATGATTTCAAATATTTTGGAGAATACGATGAGAAAACCTGCATGAGAAATACTGCACGGTATGCATTAAAGAGAACTATTCACACCTATTCCAGCTGCTGCCTGAAGATGTTTATACATGTCTAATATTATTCCAAAGTTTTTACTCTCTGTTTCTTTTGCTTTTACACTACAATAAGATTTAGGTTTTTCATCCTGAGATTTTTGCCTTTCAGCCAAACCTGAAGGGCAGGAAAGAGAAAAATGCAATTGTGAGAGTATCACAGCACTCCTTGTTCTCTGTTTCACTGCATAGGTGTTGAGTAGCATATACAGAAGTTAAAAGTGTTATCCAAAACTTTTCACAGGCAAGATAACAGGTTGACCCATCCCTGGAGGTGTTCAAGGCCAGGTTGGATGGGGCTTTGAGCAACCTGATCCAGTGGGAGATGTCCCTGCCTATGGCAGGGGGTGGAACTGGATGGGCTTTAAGGTCCCTTCCAACCCAAACCATTCTGTGAGTCTATGATTCTATTTCAGAAAGATTCAACAGTGTGTGGGAAAGATAATAATAAATACAATTTTTTCCAGAAGAGCCCTGATAGTTATTTAGCTGCCACAGAGACATCACATAACTTTGTGTATTATGTTCGCTATTTATTTATAAAGAAATAATCTGCTGTTGCCTGTATGCTTGCGCATATTGATCTACGGCTATTGCCGTGCTACTGTCCCAGTTTGACTTCCCTCTCACCCTTTTTTAACTGGTAAAATGCCATTGGTTTAACTAGAGTAGTTCCTAACTTAGAGACATTGGCTAGAACTGAGGTACAAATGGTGGATGCCTGTAGCTCTTAGGGGAACAGAGAGAATTGAAGCACATAGATAAAACTTTTTGACTGGTAAGTTGTGCAATGAAAGGAACATGGCATTTACGTAGGTTTTGCTGCCGTGCTAGGATGGGGAGTGTCTTCCCCTTCTATCTGTCATTTACTTCTCTATAAAAGAAACAACCTTCCCTTCTCCCCACAGAATTCAGACAGATATGTGAGAAAAGCTAGGTGAGTTTGACTCTCATGGATTCTGACATTAATGGGACACAAGCTCCAAGTGGAGAGAAAGAATAACAAAACAAGGAAAAGTGTAATTTCTAATCAGAAAGAAATATGTAATTAAATGCTCCATTAAGGCACAAAGCCAATGAATGCATCACATCCGATTGGAAATGAGGGGGAAATGTTACATTCAAGTGAGAATTTCGCAATAGGTATATCATGCATATAGTGTTTCTGAAGGAATGTATCCAATTGATCATGAAGCTAGCAGATAAAGCCCTAAGGAAACAATCCATGACAACAGGCTTTCTTGTTCCTCACAGAAGTCCCCGTGTCTTATTTTCCATTATTTCATTGGACCAGCCCTCTAAACTTGTAAGGCAATTAAAATGTTCCAGATGAATCAGATGGAGAAATAGGATCCCTACCCATGGTATTCATAGGACAGATCCTGCAATGTCATCGCAGCACACACACATGCTTTTGTATCTAAGATAACATCCCAAAAGTAATGGTCTTTAGAGTAGAAAAAGGCAGTTATTTTTAAGTAGTTGAAGTGGTTATGGTAGTTAAACACATCAGGAGGGGACCAGCACTTCCTACTAGAGTGACTGAAGCACAAGCAGCCTTCAGTTTGCAGTACAGAATCCTGACGTGGAAATACTGCAGTCTTAGCATCAGGAAGAGGTGGTGTCCAACAATACGCCTGATCTATTTTCCCTCTGTCTGGTTTACCAACTGTCAGGACCAGCCCATGAAGAACTCTGCTCTTTCACCTAACACGTAGTCTGTAGTAACTTTCTGCTCCTCAGTTTCCCCCTCTGCAAGAGGCGGGACAGTTGATATCCACCTTTCTTCCAAGAAGCCAGAAGAACTTGGAGGCACAGGAATGACCATGGATCAGTTCCTTTGAACTGTTTGACAGATGAGTTTTTGTGTGTGGTTACCAGCTCAGATGGCTTTGGCCTGGCACACGGGACAGCTGGGCTGGGTCTGGTCACTGATGAGCCTGGCAAAGCAGGATCAGCATGAATGCTCTGTTATTATCACAATAACTCAAGGTGCGTTCAACGTGAGTCTCTCTGCAGTAATAACTCAGCAATCACGCTTTGGGCATTCATGACCTGCTGTGGATTTCTTTTAAATGGTGGCAAACTAACGACAACTGCACCTTTCAGAACGGCAGGCATTGCTGCATTCCCCAAGCACCAGCCAGAGCCCGTGCAAATCTGCAATGAAGAATAGACACAAGGTATCCTAGTGTGTTTTTTTGTCTTAACATGCATCTTGTAAATACAAATCCCACAGATTTTAAACTTTAAATGCTGCTCTGCCTTCCAGCTTAAGTGAGTTTTATCCCATAGAGGCCATTTCCTTTAGCTTAAAACCATTGGAATTTGTCTTTTCTCACTTGCCAAAGCCACAAGTACAGAACAACCATCAGAAAGTAATTAACACTGTCTGTCTTTTCTGATTAAATTAAACAGATGTAAGGTATACGTCTAGGATAGAGGCTGAACTTACAAAATTAACCTAATTTGAAACAATGTAGTTGGGATCTTTCACCACATTGATTTATTAATGAAAAATCTTTCCTTATTCTATTTTATCTAAATGCTAGAGCAGTTATCCTCGTTGTGATCATTATCTCTCATCCATTCATAATTCTTAAATGACAAGAAAGAAGAATGATCATTAAGCTGAAATGTAACTAGAATGACAGTTCAAATCGGATATCCGTGAGAAGACTGTGCACTTCATTTATAGGTGCAGGGGAACACAGACACCTGTAAGCTCTGCATGCTTCCCTGGCTGTTGGAGTGCTGCCTCTGAACAGCATTGCAGAAGACAAAAAGCTTTAACGTGGGCTGAGCTGCTGCCGTATTCCCAGTTAATCGTCACACACACCTGTCTCACCCAGCGGCCTGTCTGAGCGCTGAGCACTGGCGGCGCCCTGCAAATAAAGCACTGGGGCAGTCAGGAAGGGTCGCTCAGTTCCACTCAAACAATCAAACACACTTTTTGTCATATAGTGGGATGGAAATGAGATCATAATCATGGAAAGCAGAGGTATTTATATACCTCACTGAACTGTATGCTACTTGAACAGATGAGAAACTCAACAGCAGTAGGGACTGCACTGTCTTTATTGTTGTGTGTTTTAGGTGTAATTTAACATTTCAGCATAGACATCCACGAAGTTATTGTAACATGGTAGCTATTTTGAGCTATAGTCCATTTCAGCCTTTGAGTATGCCAAGCCTGCTCCTGCCTATGATAAATGATGTGAGTTGGCAGTTAACTGCAAGGGGATTGCCAGAGGATTGGAAGGGAGAGAAGGAAATCATGTCAATAAACTGCTGTCTCTTTTCTTACCAGACTCTGATTATTACCCAAGTGTTCCCGCTGTGTGGTGTGTCCTGTGCAGGGGTATGGATCTGTGCGGCGCACCACTAGAAGACCGCTTAGGCAGAAGGATGAGACCACCCACAGTGCCACCAACAACAGCGACGTCCCAGCCTCAATCTAACAGCGTATTGGGTGTGCTAGGTGTGCCGGAGGAGGCTTATGGCCAGAGACCTGGCAGCACTCCAGCAAGTCCTGTCTCCAGCAGCATTTTAACCACATTTCCTTGCCAAAAAATTTCTTGTGCCGTTGCATGAGGAAGGAGGGACAGGCAGGCTGTGCTGCAGGTGTGGCACGGGTGTCCAACAGGCGCAATTTAGGGCATCTTATGGTTTCTTCTGAACAATCCTGGGAACGCCCTGGGGACTCCACCTGTTGGAAGGGAAAACAATAGTGGCTTACAGAGGGTTTGTCCCTTAGTCTTCTGCTTCGGTGTGCCAAAGTAGGAGTTTGTGTGTCTGAATGTTGGGCTCTGTTCCTAGTCAGTTATGAGATATGGTGCATTTTGAACACATCAAGCTAAGCTGTTTATTGCCATGAGAATTTTAAAAAACCAGCAGGAAAACAGGTAGAGAACTCATCTAATTTATTCTCTGATTAATCTGGGAGGAAAGATTATGCTTTTAATAAATGGAGATAATTGGAAAAACAGATTCCTTTTTGATTCAATGACCGTTAAGTCATGTTTATACGATCAAACCCACAGACAGTGGTCAGAAGCAGCCATCACGAGAAGTTACTGAGAATTCTTCAAAGTTTTTGTGGATGTTATGTATTCTGTTCACTTTACTTGACAAGTTGATAAACTCCAAATTTATTTGTTAAGCGTGCATTTTTTTGTATCCCATGTTATCATGATCCAGTTGGCTGTGGTAAAAGGTAATCCTTGCTCTTTATCTCGAGAGACATATATATGGAATCCACGGAACAGAATTCTATTATCTGTACCTTGGTGAGACATGAAAGATAATCGAAATGCTGTTATTCAATTAGCCTGGCTTACTTTAAAGCAATCGAGTCTTTTGTCTCCAGCCAGCTGTTCTGTGGAAAAAACCAGTTACTTAATATAAGGTTGTTATTTATCTGAAAGTTATGACTATCCTAATGTTTGGGACCACAAACTGAAGGTGAAGAGGCTTCAGACAAGCTGTACAGTGCAGCTGATGTATCGTTTAGATAATGCTGTCATAATGGCTAAGAAATGTCCCTCCTCCAGATTCCTCTTAATGCTTGCAGGACAGCAGGGACACAACACATTCAAGTGCTCAGTCTCCGGCCACAGCGCTAATAAATAATTCTCTGAGCAGAATTCACATTATACTTACTTTGCTGTATTACATTTCCATACATTTTATCTCAGACACAGATCAACACCTTTTCTGAGTCCCCTCAGCTGTCTCAGTTGAAGTGTTTTGGGCCTCCCTTTTCTGAATCTGCCTTCAGAGAACAAATATTCTGATGCCAGCATGAGCCACTGGTACTATTCTGCAACTGTATTGTGATCTCTCCTTGCTGCTAACTGTAAGGTGCTGCACTCACACTTTGTTGGTTCTATGACTTCCAGGATCTGTGTTTGGATTGCCTTCTACCTTTATTTTATGGATTAATCATTTTCGAGTTCTGTCAAAGAGCTTTAAACAGGAGGCAGTTACTGGCAAATGCCAGCCCTCATTGGCATCATCATTCTGCCTGGAGCCCAGTAAGCAGCACAGGGCACATTTCCCTTGCTTTAACAAGCTGCGAGGGAAGGCCTGAAAAGATCTTGATCCTACTAAAGGCAGTATTTACTTGCATGGCGAGTGGGAAAGGGACTGAAGGGAATCATAATGGCTATTTATGGCAGAAATAACTTTAGCAATAGGAGGGTGAGGGGGTCAATTTTACGTGGCAGAAGCTGTGTTGTAGAGAGTGAAGAGCAAAAGGGACATGTGCGAGGGGCCTGTGGGAGTGTCAGAACACAAATTCATTTTAAAATGCCAAACTATATATTGCACAGAGAGGAGTACTAAACTCTAGTGCTTTTCTTTTACATCCAAATGAACGTTTTTACTAAAAAGAGAAGGACATTGCTAGAATTCAAGTACTTGATGGAAGCAGGAAAACTGTGGGATGATGGTGTATTTGAGTCCTGCAGACACAGAACTACAAAGGATATTAATTTGAGAGCAAGCTTGGTTATTTAGCTGAAGCCTTCTGTGTCGGATTTTTGTTGGAGCCCCAATAGCTGAACATTTTCCCCCAGGAGTGTTATATCATGATTGAAACTGGACTGCATCATACCAAACCAAACAGTCGTGCAGCCTTATATGCACTAATTTTGCAAGGTACTTTGTTCTAGTCTGTGCTCTGCTTTCACACTGGAAAAAGGCCATTAAACATTGGCCTTTAGACCTGTAAGCTGTAAGAAATCAGTTCTTATTTATTATGTTTACAAGTAGTTTGCTGGTAGGTTTGCAGATGGTGGGTCAAACCTGTACGATGCTCTTCAACCACAAGTATCCATGGTGGATCCCTGAATCTTGTAGGTAAGAACATTGTAGCTTAATTTAGCATTCATTTAAATGACTCACTATTGTGCAGCTAACACTAAATTAAAGCTATTATTGAGGTACCACCCCAGGAACTCAGCAGCCTCTGGATTATTTCAAGACATAGGTTAGAAGGAGGCAAATGCAGGTCACCACTGACAATGTAAGATGGCTCTTGGGAACATGCACTAAATGGGAACATATTCAGATGTTGGACTCCCAGATGTGTGAGTCATTGTGGAATAACCAGCCAATCAATCAATTTGTGTAAAAGCAGGAATGAAAAGAAAAGGCGAACAATGTAGAAAGTTGGAAATGGAGATTCAATGGTCTGTACGGCACAAAGATGGTCCTCTCCGTGTGCAGGATGCTGGCTGTGCTGTGTCTGGGAGGCTCTGTGTAAGAAAGTCAGTGTTGGTGGGCAGGGAAAGGAAGGCAAAGTTTAGTTTCTCACTTGTGTGTTGATGTGTAACAAAAGTAAACAGAAATGAGATGTGCACCGCATGAATGACTGTCTGTCTGACTGGCTGAAGATCAGATCCTTTCTTTGTTTACAAACCGTGCCACACAATCACCATGGATTAATGGCACTCAGAAATCACTGCTTCCACTCCATAATTTTATAATTGAGTTTTTTAACTCAATGCATCACAGCTGCATTCATTATGATATGAATGCAAATAATTGTAATTTAAAGGATTTATAAACAGAAATGACTTGGGGAAAGCCACTATGGTACTTTCCTTGACCTAACATTTACACAGAATGTTTTTAATTCTGACATGACCAGACAGATACCAAATGCCAAATGGTTTCAACTAACATCAATGCACAATTAGCAGTCTTTGTAATTAATCAGGGCAGAAAATCGGAGACAAGGGCATAACACAGGCTTCTCTCAGTCTTAATGTCCACTCTGCAAAAGTATAAATTTTTCCTTGCTCTGTGGAGAGTTTTTAAAAGGGCTCCTGCACACTCAAGGATGACAATTGCCATTGTTGCCCTTTATTCAAAGGTCTGTCAATCTTTGAAACCCCGTCATTATTTATGTTCAAAGGCAGGAAATACTAATGAGGTTTGATTTCACCACTCTCCACCAGACTACTTGTATATAGTTCTCCACACAAGATAAGCTCACAATATGAGTTTATTTTGTGAAATATAAACTTAGATGTAACCCATGAGAAAACAGACAGGGAGAGATGATATCCTTAAATGGTCTTGATACTGTGGTGAAGGTGCACCAGGAAAATCCTCAGCCCAGCGTAATTCTGGATTTATGTGAGCTCAGGTCATTAATGTGCCATTTCAAGAACAGAAACACTTTGGAGTCCTGATATGATTGTATTTTAGCTTAAGTATTTTATATTTCTTCTGGTACAAAGCACAAAACAAAAGCTACATATAATTTTCTTTCCCTTCGTGGAATTCATTAAAAGACACTGGAGTTCAGTCAGCGGAACCTAACATGTTTACTACTTGAAAACGTAATTGGAATTTCAGAACAGGTATTTGCAGTGGATTACCATATGCACAGCTGAACTGTTTTGTTGTGCAGCTTCTTGTGTGAGAGAATCATAGATGGTTTTTGGAGTTCAAGCTTTTTACTGTTTTTCCACTGGTATTTCTTATGGCCTTTCTGAATGACTCACTTATCACTCACCAGTGTGATTTAGCATTTCACATTCTGCTAACATTTCTCATTCCAATCAAAAAGGTCAGAGAACAATACGTTTCTATGAAGTCCACTGTAATTAGGTTACTTGCACTGTAAATCACAGCTACTTGAGTTGAAATGCGATGTACTTAGGTTGTTGTTCCATGTAGTAGTCATTATACACGTTTCTGAATTTTATCTTTTAAAATGTGGATTTAGTCTGTTTTTAGTTTAATAACTGAAGGATTTTCCATGTGTCTGGTCCTATTGCACAGATTTGGATTTAAGCTGGGATCAGAAGAAATAACATAATCGTGTATAAGAATTAATTACAGCTTTAGTGGATAAGCTAACTTTAAAAGATATAGGCAAATCTGTACTCATCAAATAGTGGTTTTTTTCAAGCTTCTTTGTCGATTGTCTTTGTTGTGGGAAAGTATGAGAGACATTTCAGGAATGACAACCTGATTGCAAAGATAAGTACCAGAAAAGATTTGATCATGTCATTGATATTGATGGGAAAATGTAACCCAGGGTTTCATGGGGATTGACTTGATGGGCAAACTGAAGGGCATGTGTAAGGATTAGGCTTGTCAGTGGGAAACTCTAAGTCTGGTCTTTATAGTTAGCTGGTTACACTGCAAAGACGCAAGTGAACATTTGTAAGTCTCTGGTCCTTGCTGAATAAAAGGGAATGATTTCAAACAGCCAGATTAACTGTAAAATATCAGAGCTATTGATGCGAGCGGTGGGAAGTGACTGCAGAATGATACAAATTCGTCTGCATCTTGGGCACCAAGAAAGCACTAGGATAGTCTGTCCCAAATCAGGAGACTGCCATAAAAAGGATCGTATTGAATAACATGATCCTTTTTTTCAAAGTTAATGAGGAAGTAAATGACTTTGATTTATAACACTACACAGATGAAAAAATACACAACTCATTGGAAAAATGTGTATGTAAACTGTCTGGTTTTCTTCTTTACATGAAGAACTGAAGAAAGTTATTCTGACTGGCCATGCTGAAAGGTTTGCATGCTTTGAACCCATATTTGAGATCTCCCAACTGTGGTCATTGTTGAGGGCTACGGAGATGCTTGCTCCAAAAGAGCCAAGCTCAGGAAAGCTTCCCCAGTTATGCCAACCTCGATTTCCGAAGATTTCATAAAATCATAGAGTGGTTTGGGTTGGAAAGGACCTTAAATACCATCCTGTTCCAGCCCCCCTGCCGTGGGCAGGGACACCTCCCACCAGGCCAGGCTGCTCAAAGCCCCAGCCAACTTGGCCTTGAACACCTCCAGGGTTGGGGCAGCCACCACTTCTCTGGGCAACATGTGGCAGGCCCTCCCCACCAACACTGTGATGAATTTCTTTCTAATGTCCAATCTAAATTTCCCCTCTTCCACTTTAAAGCCGTTCTCCCTAATTTCCTTCTGTCTGTCCAGTCAGTGCTGCCAGGCAACGCCCACATCCTGAAATACTCACTCCTGGCTTTTTTTCTTCTGGAAGGGAGCCGTATGATAGTTTTGTGCCTAATTGTGTTAGAGTTTGCACAAAGCTATCATACGGCTCCATTGTGTTAGAGTCTGCAATCAGGGGTCTCATCTCACAGGCCTCAGGGCCCCGAAGAGCTGACTGTGCCCCTCTGCCACTCAAAAGGAGGAGAATGAGAGGAAGGCTCTGAAACTTCAGCCATCTCTTAACATTGAGGTTTATGAGTTGTATCACACAAAGGCGCAGCCCCGTTTTGCTTAAACCGTAATCTCAGTGCGATCCTTTCATCATAATCAGTTGCAGAGCTTACGTTCTGTGTTTCACATGCTATGTTATTGCTGGTGTTATTATAGCTCAGAAACATGTATTTATTTATGCTGTCAATATGGCCCCAATGGGAAGGGCATTCTGCGCCGCTTGGTGTGTGTCGCAAAGCTGCAGCCCCTGGTGAACGCTCCATTTGTTATCAGTAGTTATTCAGTAATGACAGCACAATAGTGGTGCCTTAATGGTCAGAACACAGAAGTATCTTTAATCTTTTCCAATAAAATAAAACTTCAGGATATAAACAGATTGCCTAATTTCCACGCAATGTTGGGACTTCAAAACTGACAGGGACTTCCAGAGGCCATGGGCATGCCAAAGTTCTGAAAATGAGAAAAAGAACCTCAGGTTTCTGCTTGGGCCTGGTCGTGTAGTTCCTTTGTCAGCCAGAGCTCTAACTGAAGTCTAATTTATTTGTTAGATAGATTTATGGATTATTTCCCCAACAGGGACAAGGAATCAATACGCTGCTAGTGGTTTCTGTTGTACAAGTAACTGATTTCTACCCAGTGTGAGAACCCAGCCTTGGCTAAGCAGGCTGTTCAGTATAGTTGCACCTGACTGCAATCACAGGAGATTTCTCATTCTCTGGTCACCTGCAGGGGCTCACAGACTAGTCCAGAGGACTGTAATGCCTCCGTGCTCCTGCAAGTGTATTTGTACTTGTGATTACAAAGAATAATGTCTACGGATCAAAGTAAAAGGGTAATTTTCAACCTTGTAGTGCCTTACAGTGGAGTCAACTACATGAATAATTCAATATATCACAAGCTTGCATTGTAGAACTCAGGCAGAGGAAGTATCTTCGTGATAACAGCCCTGCCTCAATGTGTCTCTTTGCCCAAAGTGCACTGGGACTGAGAGCTTTTGCTTTGTTATTTTAAATCAGTGTTCTTTTTGAAGTTTTCAAACAGCTTTATCCTACAGATTACACAACAATGGTACCTGTGTTGCAGTGTTACAGCAGCACTTTGAAGGGCTAAGCAAACAGCTGAGGAGTTGGGTTCCAAGAAGCCATCAGAAACAGGCTGAATTTTGCAGTCAGTGGCTACCTTGTCCCTGTGCTTCTTTGCCCTCCATGAAAACCAAGCAGATCAATGACTTCTGATCTTGTTCCTGGAGATCCTTTCAGATTCACAAGTAACCTAGAAAAGGCATGAGGGAATCCCTGCTAGCCCCATAACAGTGAAAGCAGATATGAACCTTTATCTTGAAAGACCTGTGTAAGGTAACTAAAGAGATCACATCAAATTTACTTCAGTTCCTCCTCTATGCTCCTCTGCCATCATTTTAATCCTCTGTATTAGGAATGTTGCACATCAGTGTCATGCACAGGAAGAAATGCAGGCTCCTTTCTCTGCCTTATCCCAACTTCCGAGATCTTGGCATGCTACCAAGAGGCAGAAAGAATGCATAGTCAGATGCACCTTCTCTCCAAGAACAGGCAAATGAGACTGCTCTTGACTTAAAGAAAAGGCTGTTCAGAGAAACTCCTTAATAATGATAGGAATAAACTCTCACAAGCAAGGTAGCAATTTTTTCTCCATAGGGTTAAATTAATTTAAAACACATTGTAGGGTGTGTCTCACATGCTTTAATGGGAATGTCAGACACATGACTTTATTTAGCATTGTACAGCACAAGGCATCATATTTAAATTAGTGTTTGATGGCCCATATTTTGGCCTGACATGTAGCAGATGCCATTTCCTACACAAATCTTCAGATGCGATTGTGAAGAATAAGTGCAGCACTGAACACAATTTCAGTGTGGTTGCAGGAAAAGCTGTTCATTACCATGAGAAAAAGTGCCTGAGCTATATCAAATCTAATGCCAGTTGTAGGCAATTCCATCAAGCAGTGTTCTTGAACTGTCATCCTCATCTTTCAAGGAAGCTGAGGCCGGTGATCACATTTCCTTGAAGTGCTGTTTTATCTCCCCAATCAAATTGAAACAGCAGAAGTAAAGGCTTTTCCTTTCATCCTCCCAACCAGCTGGAGCTAGCCAGTCTTTGAACCTAATCTTCTTCCCTCTTCTCTTCGCATGTGCAAGAAAACGCCAGTCGCTCAGAATCAGGAGCCAAATCTTCCAGTTTAAGTATGGGAACAATACGCAGGATAAGCCTTTCAAACAGGAGCTGTGTGGGCATGGAAGGAGCAGAGCATCAACCACGCACAGTGAGCTGGATTTCATGCTGCAGGCTGGAGGGAACATGAAAGCTCTGGGCAGTAGTTCTTCCTAAGGAAGGCAAGGAGATGGCTGTATGTTAGCAGAGGGGTTAAGTGTTGCTAACAGCATCAAGGTAGTCCTAGATCAGTGAGGAAGTGAAGCACAGCTGTGGCTGGAGAGGATGAGTGTGGGTGCTCACGGTGCTGAAGTGACTGGTCAGAAGTCTGCTAAGCCTGGCTTTCGTGAGGCCACATATTGGCCTCAGCTGGGCAGTAGGAGTGAGACTGGAATGAACATTCCTTGCTGCTTGTTTTTGAAGCTCTTTCTCCTAGAGTCACCCCCCAATACAATAAAGTGCTATTCATTAATCAACTTACATTAATAAGTTTGATTTCCTTCCTTTTTTTGTCTCTTTTTTCCCCTTCCTTCTTCTACTTCTTTTTGTCTTTACAGGCATTGCCTGAGGCATTTGCATGTTCACTAATCTTTTCAATATCCACAGCACGAAAGTCACACATAACCTTTGGGGAAGTACATACCCATTTTCAAGGTGAAGTACAGACCTTTTCTGGAACAGGGAAGAATCTTTATCCTCTGTCCATAGCTGCTGCCCGTGGTACAGACGCTCAATGGTACCGACAGTCAGTGCGTGCTCCCGGTCGCTTGGCCAGGCACAGATTCAATGCTGACGCTAAAGAGGGGAGAGAATAAGCATAGAGAGTCTCTAGGGTGCTCTTTAAAATGGAAAAGTGAGGAAAAGCAAAGATAATGTAGGACAAAATTAAGAAAGAATAGAGAGGAAAATGTTTATAACAAAAGTGAAAAGAAAGCAAGCTGTTGTGAGGAATTTGTTTGTACACATTATCCTTTTAAAAGCAACTGTGGAATACTCTTCACAGAGTTTGAACACAGCACTCTACCCTGCATACGTCATACAATAAACTTTAAAAAGTCCATTTCAAGTCCTTGCTAAAACAAGTTTAGCAGTCTACAAACAAGCATGCTTTTAACATTGCAACACCCCCAGCCAGTTTATGGGTCTTGTGGCTTGGATCTCATTCTTGGTGGGGGTTATTCTTTATTTCTTATCCAGAGTGTTTACATCTTTGTGGTGTCGGCAATACAGACCCATCTTTATAAGACCAGCAAGAAAAACCAGCAGTAAATCTCTGCAATGTGTTTTCAGTATATCTATAAATCTGAAATATTTAAATGTAAACCAGTCCTTTTCTTTGAAAATTGGATTGAAACTCACAAAAGGGTTCATTACAATATTCTTAGTCAAGATGATCTGAACAAAGATGAGGCTAATGTTTTTCCTTGAATATAACCATGAAATTAAGGGACACTGTGAGGAAACAAAAAGCCCAGTATTTTATTAAACACATTGTTGGTGGTTTGTCGCCATGGGACTGTTCTTGCAGACAGAAGTGTAGGTTGCTGATAAAGTTCTATATAACCTGTGTGTTCTAAAGACACGGGGAAACTTCAGCTCTTTAGGTGAAAAAACTCGAGGCACAATAGATCTGTCTTCTGTGTCTGTATCCATCATCTTAACTGTAATGTTATTCCAACAGGTGAATTAGGTTTCTTGTCCATAATTTGTAAGTAGGTTGGGAGATTTTGCATAACTGGACATGTGTGCTGGTTGTTGTTTTAAAATGTATGTTTTAATCTCCTATTTTGATAAATGATGGTATTTTCATAACCATGTGATCCCCAGAGGATCAGAGATTCATTGTGTTAAGCATCTTTAGAGTGCTCAGCACTTTCTGGAGTCAAAAATAGTTTCTGCCCAACAGAGATTGTACTGAAAGTATGGGGCCAGAGACAGTGTGGTTATAGATAACTGGGGTCTGAAAGGCAGGAGAAAGACAAACCCATACAGGGGAAACTACAAAGTCAGGTGGATTTGAAAAATCAACAGCTTCAGACTGCAACAGTCTAGAGTGACCAGGGCAGAGGTAGAATTACCTGTGCTGTCATTCTCCTTTTATCAACACAGTGCTGAACCTAACAAAGGTGGAAGTGGGTTAATATGAAGATGGAAGGAAACAAAAGAGATTTTGATTAAAAAAAAGGAATCCTTCAAAAGATTCAAGGTCACACTGTGTGTTTTAATTTAAGAATGGCAGCAACCCCTCATCTGCCTTTGGCCTCTCTCATCTCTGTCAGTCCCAGAGTGCCTTGAATTCTCTTTTGATGAGTGCCTCTTCTGGTAAAGTCAGCACACAATAAAGCTGTTCTTTTTAATGACTGCTGCATAAAATCCTTTCATGAATGAGAAATAAGTTGTGTGTACCTGCCTTCCAAGAGATGCTGTTATTGCCAGTGCAAGAGTGTAGTAAAAAAAAGTCTATATTCAGCTGTTTCCTCTCCAAACCAGCAGTTTTTACCTCATCTACTTAACACGCTAATTGTTCAGTCAAAATACGGGGTAGTCACTTGTGCTTGGCCCTGGTCTTGAGAGCACGTGGTTGGGATTTTGACAACAAAAAAGGACACACAAATTGAGGCAACCAGGTTAGGTGTATTAGTTGGGTCTGTAGTGTGTACATGGGCTACCTACGTGAATAACACACAGACCCTCTCAGAGGTCAGGTCGGCCCACTGAAGATCTGGATGTAGGCCACCACAGCGTTCCCATTTTCAAGAAGTTTTACAACAACAGCTTCAAAATATCAGCACTGAATTCATGAGCTGCACAAAGACAGATTCCGTGAAGAGTCACACAAGGCCAACCCGCACACCCAAATGGATATTTCCCAGCTGCTGGAGTGAGCAGGGTCCCCTGCTGCTATCTCTGTCTGTCTGAGCAGCTGGGAAGGCCCTACCTGCTGCTTCAATTGCAATCAGTCCTTTTTCTTTGATTTTAGGATGGAAAGAATGAAAGATTCCTAGAATGTTCTCACTATGGGAGAAGGGTCCTTAGCTGCCAGTACTGCAAGAAGAGAGTAGGTAAAGAGCCATCAATGACCTTCTGTTACATTATACTGCTTTGATTTGATTTACTGGGGACAAGGAAAGAAAAATGGAAGGGAAAAAGACTTAATATTGAATGTAATTACTGATGGTACTGTAACACCTAAATTCAAGCATTCTAACAAGTGAAGTGGATTGAAAAAACAGATTTTATGACTATCATGGGTTAAATCCTAGAGAAACACATTAGCAGATATGTTTATGCCAGCATAAATATTTAAGTAAATCATTGCTCATTCTGACTCTCATTGCATTTGAGCTGAAGTTGGTAGAAATCCTCTTCAGAAATTAACCCGGTTATTCTTAGTAGCAATTACGGCTTTTAAGCAACCACATTCACATTAGTCATCTTAGAAATAAAAATATTTCTAATTAACAAAATGGCAATAAAAGTAAAAACGTTTGCGTATTTAGTTAGTGGCTAGAAGTGTGTTTTTCTCTCAGCTCTGAGCTGTGTCGCTGCTTGAGCTTTCAGAATGATCATATAGAGCAGTTTGCCAGGAGATTTGCTCTCTGAACAGTTGTACAAGTGCTTCTGTACTCTAGAAAACAAGAAATGACAGGAATATGTTGTAAAAATGTATCCTCTCTGTTGGGATGTTTTTTATTGCACATGCATTTAGTCCAAATAATTTTAAACTTACATTTCCACCAAGGCTCATCTTTGCTTTAACAAGTGGTTTTTATTAACTGGAATGATGGGGTTTTCATTTTGAACCAAAATCTCCTTTTTGTGTTTTCAAAAGGGCAATATCTGAAGGCTTATTTTTAAAGGTGAAATGCGTTATGTTTAAAAAGCAGTTGTGAACTCTTTTTCTGTAATTGAAAAAAGACATGAGTTGGGCTTTAAAGTGTGAAGAATGATACAGCTACTATCATCTCTGCTGACTCAGGCCAACTTGCTTCCATGCTGGTCTGACCTTCAAAAGGAGTTAGAAAAATCATTTGAGGAGTAGAGAATTTCAGTCTAAAAATGTGAATCAAAACTTCTCTTCGCTGCATGCAAAACATCGAGGGTAATACATGCTAACATTTTGTTCTTAACAGAGCTTTTTCTGATATTAGCAATGAAGTGTGACTACATCGGGATCCTAACAGAATACTTCTGTTTTATAGCTGGAAATTATGCAGCAATAAAGTCTTCTTTCTCAAAAATGTAATGAGAATCAAGTGTCATTGCAACCATGTTACTTAAGCACAGTACATTTTTTATTATATCTGGCTCGATGTTAGTAACACCCAGATCCAAATGTATTTTTTTTCCTCTATGTCTAAACAGTACTTGGGGATCGGAATGGCCATAACGATTGAACTGGTCATAAGAAAAAGTACAACACTTTTATGGGTCAGACAAGAACTTTGATCCGTTTTTAAGGGCACATAATCCACACTTACTATGTTCAAACGATTAATATGGCTTTGTGTTCCAGGATTGTCCCTGCAGGTCCCCAGGTCAGCCAAGAATAATATCTAGACAGATTTACCAGTCTGAACTGGTTTTAAGTGAACTTCCTGCCATGCTCAGCTGAGCTTGTTTTAGCTTGGTCAAAGTCAACCGTTTCACTAATGTGCACTTTACAGAAGAAATGTGGGAAAATTAGAGAAATGTATAGTTTTGAGTAGCATATTCATTATGTGGTTATGGGTTTTGACAAGTTATATAGCTTTTCTGTAGAATTTTTACTGAGGGGGTAAATGATTTGATCTCATTAAATGTATCAATGAGTGCTGTTGGTAAATAAGCTTGAAAATAGACATCTAATTGATGATCGCCGGTGCCTTATTCCAGACGTACTGAAGTGAAGGGATAGGGCTGTTTCTAAAAATTTTCTCCAGTATGGCAGCGTGTGGTCTGTCCCATAGCGTCGCAGTGTGTAAAGGCATGCCATAAGCTCAGTTACTTTTCTACACATCTATAGATGCCAGGATACTGTACCATAGGGGAAGGGCGCTGGGCAGGGAAGGCAGTTGATCGAGTCTGCTCAAACCATTGCAGGTATCCCCAGTGATAACAGTGGTCATAGTTGGGCATTGCTTCGTTATGACATACACGGTTTAGTGTTCTACCTAAGCTTTAAATTGACTGCTCTTTTCCACTGAGCACCCTTCATGTAGTTCCTTTCCCCATTTACCTAAAGTGCTGCCTCCTAATTGACATCGTTCCCATCTGCCCTGCTTATATCTGTTTGTTTCTGTAGGGAATCAAGGAAACTGCTGAGGGGCTAGAACAAACACTGTAAGTGTCCCACTTGCCTTCCACAATCTCCTAGTTTTCATGGGTCATTACAATCTCTCACAGATATCTTGGTACATCTCTTACCTTTATGAGCTGGAAAAATGGGCCATTGAAATTCCTTCCCAGGCACTTTAGTACCGGAGTCCATTGCTGTTGAACTTCACCAGTTCCAAAGATGGGGAAACAAGAAAGATCACATTACACATGTAGTCCAGAAACAGCACAAACTTAGACATTCTCGTGACCCGAAGCACAGCTGATTCCTTCAAGTAAGCAATACGAAAAGTATCATCATCATCATCATCATCATCATCATCATCATCATCATCGTTGTTGTTGTCATTGTCTTTGTCATGCTGTACCCAAGACTGCACCATCTACCATTCCCACTCTGTGATCTGATGACCAAGATTGATGTACATTACCATTTTGCTGTAGCATCTGAACAGCTGAGTGAGTGACAGAATGCATCCCTTTTCTAATGTTGGATTATTTTGTTTCCTTGTGCCTTTTATTATTTGGACTGCTGTCCTCTGCTTGTAATGGGAATTCATGAAGTCCATCCGCTAAAGAAGTACTAGGAATGCCCAGTTTGAACAGACTGGCATGCTACATTGTGTAAAGCAGTTTTTACTTAGTAGCTAAAGCACATCACTTGCTGGGTAAAGTTTGTAGTGTTTCAGGATTGCTCTCCCAGAGAACGGTGCTGATGTGTCTCCTAACTGGAGTCCTGCAAATAGGAGAAACTTGATTTTGTGGAAATGTACACAAATAATAGTTCTTCCCACAGAAGAACTCGGCATAAGCTGTGTGTCCTGATGGCTCTTTCCAAGTCATTGTCCCTCTATTTCTGAAGGTTCACCAGTGATATGACAGCTGTATCCCATCGTGTGTATGCCTTCAAACACTCCACTTGTTAAACACCTTCGTGCTCTCCTTTGGGCTTCTTCTTCCCCATGGGAGTAGCATTAGAAAAGCTTCCAGAGGCAGGTTGGAAGCAGAGAACTTCATAATCTCCCAGTAGTGTGGAATCTCCTTATTACCTGCTCCTGCCGTACAGAGCCCAGTGCCAACAGCATCTCCAGCAGCAGGTGCTTCTGTACCTTCTGTGCTGAACTACTCTCTTGTTCATGTGCTGCCGGTCCATGGGGGTCAGAGGCTGGAAGGGCATTGAGGCTTGCCATAGTTATGCCTTGCAGCCTCCCAGTAAAGGGAGCCAGCAAGTATTTCAGTAGGCTTGGCTGAAAATGCAGTTCTTCAACTTTCTCCTTGTTCACAACTCAAGCTTGAAGCACTGGCTGGTGGCAAATTCTTCAGACCATGCAGGCATGTTTTCTTTTCTCAGTGCAGGTAGAAGAGTCTGAAACTGCTTGAAGTCAGCAGCACAGAAGCCAAAGAGCAGACTTTTGGGTTGCAGAGGAGTCTGATGGCTGAAACGGTGTCTCCAAGATCTGCATAATTTCAGCTCAGAACTGCTTTTGTTAGTAAGTGAGTGCTGGGTTTTGCCAGACAAAAAAAAAAAAGTGATTCACTTGGATGGTGGGGAGAACTACAGCTCTGCTGTAATAAATTCATTATTAACACAGTGAGAGACAGAACTAGGCAGTTTCAAATTCGCAAATCATCTGTCTTTTACTAATATCTGTGTTTTTTGGCACCCCTAGACCAAGCCCTGTTCCCCGGGAGAGACTCTTTCATAATGCTCAATAATGCATCTGTTATTATGAGAAGGATGTTCAGAGTTTGGAGCACAGCAGCTCTGCTGAAGCAGCTGTTGCTTCAGAAACAGTGAAAGCAGAAAAAAAGGCCATTTAAAGTGTTTCAATATATGCTCTCATGTGGTCTCTTTCTCAACCCAAAAAGGGGCCTTTACGTCGCAGCTGCTGCCTGTCTGCTCTGGGGAAGCTTTATCCAGGGTTCTCCTGGAGCTGTACTTGGCTGCCCACGTCAGGCCACAGCCAACTGCTAAAAGCCATTGAAAAGAGCGAGTTCAGCTCTTCCTCCCCGCTTGGGTCTCTCATGGCCCTGATCTAGCACCGGGGCTGGCAGTGGGTGAGTGATATGGTACATCTTGGCCAGTGCAAAGCCTCATGATCTCCAGAAACATATGTGATTACCTGGTGGATGGAAGGTGTTTGGTTGAGTGCCACAGCAAATAGCACAGACAAAGGCAGTGTTGCTGACCACAGCAGAGGGCCCAAAATCAGCCAGATCTTTACACGAACTTTACAGGCATTCATTGGGTTTATCACAGGGGCAGAAAGTCTGCCAGGGTGAATATGATAGCACCGCTGAGGCTGGTTAGGAAGGGTGCCAGGAGACAATCCTATGGATCAGCTGGGCATACCTTTCACGTTCCATACTGTATCGTGTATCATATATCGGCCATGGCTTTTTCTGAAAGGCAAGTTGAGGGAGGTGATTCCCCCCCTCTGTTCCTGTCTCGTGAGACTTCACCTAGAGTACAGTGTCCAGCTCTGGACTCTCCAGCGTAAGAAGGACATGGAACTGTTGGAACAGGTCCAGAGGAGGCCACAAAGATGATCAGAGGGCTGTAGAACCTCTGCTATGAGCACAGGCTGGGAGAGTTGGTGTTGTTCAACCTGGAAAAGGAAAGGCTATAGGGAGACCTCAGAGCAGCCTCCCAGTACTGAAAGGGGCTGCATGAAAGCTCGGACTGGACTTTGTACTAGGACATGTAGTGATAGGTCAAGGGGGAACAGTTTTCAGCTGAAAGAGGGGTGACTGAGATGAGATCTTAGGAAGAAATTCTTCACTCTGAGGATGGGGAGGCCCTGGGCCCAGGTTGCCCAGAGCAGTGGTGGCTGCCCCATCCCTGGAGGTGTTCAAGGCCAGGTTGGATGGGGCTTGGAGCCCCCTGATCCAGTGGGAGGTGTCCCTGCCCATGGCAGGGGGTGGGACTGGATGGGCTTTGAGGTCCCTTCAGATCCAAACCATTCTTTGATTTCGTGATTCTATGATTCTGTATTTCCTCTAGTTCAGGTTCTGCCTCCCCCTTCCACCACTTTCTCACAGTATCACCACTCTCCACAGTGAACACAGATAACTCAGCCGTGACTTTTAAGGAGTGGTGAAAATCAGTTCTATAGAAAGTCTTGTTTTTAAAGCTGTTTCATATAAGATTTTTATGTCTAACTTATTTAAGTATGGAGTGGAAAAACTGAACCATAATTCATGTAGTAGTTCCCTTGCTCTGTGTTTTGAAAGTGTAAATCAAAGCTAAGTTTTATACAAATAAAACCCAGCAAACACCCATTAACACGCAGAGTGTTGGAATTTGGATTTCCCGCACTGATGGGCAGAGGCCAGTGGGAGTCATATATATTTTAATGCATTTCTAGTTATTTCTAGAATTCAGGAGCAAGTATCCTGTCCCTATTGCATATTATTTTGTTTATCTTCCTTGACTTCTCCAATTAACAGACATGGTCATGCTTGAAGTTATAGCTTTTATAAACCCATGTGGCTTTATACTGACACAAATTGCAGCTCTAAAGAAAAAGAAAGGAAAGGAAAATTTATTGTTCAGCCCAATACTGTATGCCAAAATCTGAAATTTCTGAGTCGGAGACAGCTTCTTAAATAATCCTTCTTCAAACAGCACGCTGAGTCCTTAGGCCAGAAATGTTCAGCATTTTTTTACTTCCCCAAACACTGTGGAAATAATTTTTCTTTTTTAAAAAAGTCATAAAATTATTGGAGGAAATGCTAGACAACTTTCATCCAGTCTCAGAGCTGCCAGTTCTCACGATATTGGGATTTTTAAGAATAATTACAGCTCCTAGAGCATGAATTACCATAGATTCCTAACTCTTATTTTAGTTTCTAAAGATCACTTCCTTGTCCTTCTGAGTGTAGAAAGAAAAATGTAAATGTGAACCTTAAGGCTAAAAAAGTTCAAAGTGAATTTCATAGTGCTATTCTTAAACCATGATACTTAAAGTTAACTCCATTTTGGGAACCCAACTTGTGATGTTCCAACTGTGCCCTTAGTGCTGGCTAAGGTAATAGGTACTCTTCTGAAACCGGGACTGCTAAACAGAATGCTGTAGTGAGTGTTCCTGTTAGACGCAGAGGGAATGCCCAAACCGAAATGTCTTTACTGTAGATCCTAATGACATATATGAGAAGAAAATTGAACCTATATAATTCTTTATGAACTCCATATAACTTCTGGTGATTGCCCTCAAAATCATATTTTTAAAAATCCACTAAACAGGTCATACAGTTATGTTTCCAGAAGATATTATCAGAAAAAGCATCTATGGTGGTTTAAAGCTAGTGCCCGCTGGAAGGGTTTGAGTTACATTTCTGGTGAACTTCCAGTGTCGAAGTACACGGTATTTTGTATCTCAAATGAGCTACAGGAAGATAACTGTATTAGTAGTAGGAGTTAAACAGAGGTCTAGTGTAGAGTATTTCACTACCATTACTAGTTTAGTTTTAGGTAAGCAAATTTTGGGCATCACTAACTACAAAAGAAATGCGTTAGCTGTGACAGATACGTATATTTGGGATTTTTCGATATTCAGTGGTGTTGCACAGGCTGCATTGCAGGAAGACGGGGAATATGCTATTTCCAGACCAGATTGCTGCCTGAGAGACCACATAGATGTCTGATAGTGGGTGTATAATTTGGTTTTGCCTGTGCTTAGGTGGGTTACAGCCACACCAACGTTGCAGAACAACGCTGGAGAGAGATTATTTTAATACCTCAGAGAAGAATAACCCAGGGTGTGGGGCAAGTTCTTGACCACGAGTGGTAGGGTTGGGGTGTGTGTTCTGTCTCTGGCGTGGGGTTGGATGATGTGTTCCTGCCCAGCCCCTCGAACCTGTGCAGACAGACTGCCAGCTCATCCGTGGGTGCGGGAGGAGCCTGCTGGCTGCTGGGCAGCACGCGCTGCCTGAATCACTAAGCCCAGCCTGTTCCACACAGAACCTTCTGGCCAGAAGGAGGGGAACACTTGTCTGGCTGCCTTCTGGAACAGCGGGATTGCTGCGCTGTTTTCTCTTCAGGGACGTACGGTATCTGAATGGTCTCGTGTTGTCAGGGAGTGGGCTCTGCTTGTGGCACTGCAGAGACATGACCGAGTAGGAAAGCATGACGTACAAATCTATGCAAAGGAGGAGTAAATTGTTCTGCAAAGATGCAATATTGGCTGACAGTGACTGATGGCAGTGTCTGTACATAAATTCCTAACCTACACAACTGTTGACATAGCTGCGATAAGTAAGATTCCATAATTGCTGGGGAAGTATTCCAGTTTTCAACTATATATTCTTCCTTGTTAGTCTCAACTCTTTCATGATAATCCACTGTTTCTTTTCCTTCCTAATCCCCTCTGATTTCAATTTATGTTAATAACATGTAGTTATGTATTTGAAACATGAATTCTAAGGTGAGTAGCTCTGGCCCTCCACTCACTCTGTTTTTAATTATATTTATTTTTACACGAGTGTATATAAATGTATATACATACATAAATATTTATGAATATATAACTACGAAAGTCTGTGTATATATACGTATAAATATGTCTGTGTGTCTGTCTGTCTGCATTTGGTTGCTGAGCGGTGAAGTCCAAAGTACCTGGATAAACACTATAGAGTTTTGCCTTTTGTTTACACTTCTATCCTTAAAACGGGCATTTATCTGTCTGTGTATGCACAGACACTAAGAACTGCACAAAGTGAGGCAGTGTCATTTTAAAAATAAAATTCAGAGAAGTCAGACTGCCATCCTAAATATTTTTGCATAAAATAACTACATTTGTGTGAAAGAATAGTTTTCCATTGCTGCAGAGGTTTATGCATAGGCTTAAGTCAATAAACTCTGGATAATCTCATTAGGATCAGTGGATCGTACCAGGATTTAGTTAAATATGGACCTAAGTCTTTCTAGAGTTAGCAATATGTATGAATTAAAGAACAGATATTTGTTTGAATGGATGCACATCATACTTACAACATTTGATCAGAGTGTAGCAAACTCTGATCCTTTTTCGATGAGCCATTTAAATCCATTAGAAAATGGTCGTATGGTTGAAAACCTGATGTAAGTTTAATGTATTGTGTAATTGTTCATTTTAGTTAAAAGTGAGGGTTGGGCAGGTTATTTTGTTTTACTTTTTGCCCTAAGGATTGTCTAGGACTTAATCAGACTTGCTAGTTTATTTCCATATCAAAGTTCAGCAGTAAATATTTTATTAACAGATGTCTGCATCAAAAGCTTCCATTTGGATGCCAGCCCTCAACGCAAACTCTTAGCATAGAATACGAACAGCTCCTGTACTGCAATTAGCATTGTAATTGTTCTCAGATAGGAACCCACCAGAGTCCCACGTATGAACGTTCTTACATGTTTCCTCCAAGGAATAATTGCAAAGCATTCAGAGCACATCTAGATGGGGCTCAGCGTTGAAAGCTTGTAAATCACTTTTGTCAATCTTTCCCATCAGTCATTGATTTATAGTGTGACCCAGTGCTACAATAACATAGGGATCCTGATGTGGAATAGTGGAACTGAGACTCCACATTATGGAAAAGCAAAAAAAGCACTTTCAGATGAGTTGATTAAATGTGCTGAAGGAGAATAAGCCGTAGGCAACCCCTCAGATATTGCAAACTGGGGTTTCACAAGCCATTATGTAGAAGAACTGTTTGTGTTCTGGAAAAACTGAAGATAAGGTAAAAACTCAGTTACAAATTATTAATGGTTTTGGGTTTATAGTGGTCCTTTTGGCCAGAAGTGCAGGATCTAGCAGAAATGTGATGCTCCTGCACAGCTGATTTTCCTCATCGTGCTGCTTTCCTGCACCATTGTGTGCTCAGCAGAGGGCAGTGGGTTGGGAGCGTTCTAAGCTGGGCTTCCAGCGTAATTCCTTTTTAGTATTGTTTTTCCTCTCTCAAAACAAACATATGGAGTTAAGCAGTTTCCCCTGAAGAGAAGAAAACCCATGGAGTTGCTTCAGTTAGAGACTACAATGGCCAGTTAAGTAATTTATTTCATGCTCCTGAATATGAGCTAATTTAATTCTCTGTGAATGGAGGTTGGTTCAATATAATTATCCTTGCTAGAGCTTTAAAGAAACCAGCTTTAAATATTTCAAGTGATGTGGCTTTTATCACTTCCTTTCGACAATATTTTCTTTTTGTAACAGATCTCATGCTGAATTTTCTTCTGATATCCCACCTAAATTACTTAACCAGATACCATTATCTCTTATTCTACTTAAAATTCCCTGTAACAAGCCCTGTCAATTACTGTTTCCAGGAGCTGCTGCTTCAAATGTTTCAGTAGAGATCATATAGATAAAATCTTTCATGAAAGAAGGCATTCTCATAGGAATTGAATCATTTGGCAGAAAAAATATACATATTTCACAGATCATCTCAGTTTCTAAGCCTATAAAAGAATCCTTAATTCAATTGTAAGGACCCTATCATTTATAATTAATGCAAAATAAAAGATTGTTTGCAGATGACACCAACCTGGGTGCACGTGTGGATCTGCTTGAAGGAAGGGAGGCTCTGCAGAGGGATCTGGACAGGCTGGATCGATGGGCTGAGAGCAACGGGATGAGGTTAAACAAGGCTAAGGGCAGAGTCCTGCACTTGGGACACAACAACCCCGTGCAGCGTTACAGGCTTGGGGGAGAGTGGCTGGAGAGCTGCCTGGCAAAGAAGGACCTGGGGGTGTTGGTTGGCAGCGGCTGAACATGAGCCAGCAGTGGCCCAGGTGGCCAAGACAGCCAACCGCATGAGTGTTGTCTGTGAAAATAATCTGAGACATTTGCTATAGATGCAGAACTAAATAGCCCAGCCCAAGCAGAGTTGCATTTATTTCTTTCTTTCACTCTGCTCTGACAACCCCTGTAATGCCTTACAATTGAATATTTCCTTATGAACACTTTCCTATTAAATGGAGTCGTGTCCTGTTCAGGAGATTATCCTGAGGGCGTGTGGCTGACATGGTTGTATACTGTAAGCAATGACTGATTTTCCAAGGACTGAGTGTCACAGGACAGGAGACACATGGCTGGTGAGATTGGCTGAGGAAATCCATTTGTAGTGCAGTTTCATCAACTCACTCATCAAGAATGAGTTGGAGTTCACCTTTTGTCAGTCCGTTAAACATAGAATCATAGAATCAAAGAATAGTTTGGGTTGGAAGGGACTTCAAAGTTCCACCCCCTCAGGGACACATCCCACTGGATCAGGGGGCTCCAAGCCCCATCCAACCTGACCTTGAATACCTCCAGAGCAGCCACCACTGCTCTGGGCAACCTGGGTCAGGACCTCCCCACCCTCACAGGAAAACATTTCTTCCTAAAACCTCATCTCAATCTCCCCTCTTTCAGCTTAAAAACTTAATATGTAGAGGCTGTAAATAGCCTTAAATAACACAAAATAATAATAATAATATTTTGAAGATACTTGATAGCTGCTGAGAAAATAAGAGAGCACACTAATAATTTAGGAAGTCTTTTGTGCTGTTAAACTCTGTTTACCTTCTTACATCCTGGCCTTCCAACCCATTGATAAAATGAGCCCTCTCTGTTTATAGTACGCACCACTGCTGCAAGTTGTGTGATTTCTGTGTCAGGTGTCCCTTGAAACTCAAGTTCCTTCAGTTTTAAAGCCTCACATCTCTTTCTGAGTCTGAACTGAAGCATCATTTACCTTGAAAACATCTTTTGTAATAGTGTGAATGGAGAGTCTTCTGTCCGTGTTAAAAGTGTAACCGAGAGCGTAACAGGCTGTGCTGCTAACCTGCTGTAGCAGGCGAAATGGTGAAGTTCCAAAGTCAGAGGACAGCACGAGCTCCATGGATCATCTTTAAAAACAGAACCTGTGTTTGTCTGATGGGGTTTTAACAGCGGGGCTGGCAGAGGCAGAAGCATGGGGACCCTTTTTTACTTCTTGTCCTCAGGGAGGGACAAGCACAGCGGTGTTATTGGAACCACAGCAGTCACACATGGAGGGCTGGCCGATACCAGAGTACTGTAAAGTGTAAAAACAGGTCAAAGCACTTCTCTTCCATTATGAATATTCCCAGGGTGGAGGCGAGGAGGAGAGCATAAACAAACGAATGCTTGTGCTCAGCAATATAGAGTGAGCGTGGTCTTGGAGAATACAATGAGGGGCCAAGAAGAAGCCTGACCGCATGCTGTGCTGCTGTCCTAACCAACAGTCACGTCATCTGGGACAGGGATACACAAAGCCTCTTTCTTAAGTCGTTTGAGGTCTTTTTCATTGTAATACACCCCGATAAGCTGTCCCAGGCCTTGTGCTAGTGTCCAACAGAATAGACTAACTCTATAGTAGCTGTTTAAACCAGATAGCCAGAGCGAGCGGTTTAGAATAGAAAAAACAGAAACATCAGGATGATACAGTCCTCATGCAAAACACGCTGACTTTGTGGGCCAAGTGTGAGATCCTGTAGCAATAAATAGAACAAACAACAGAACCGTAAATAACTGACTGAAAGGACAAAGCTGACTACAAGTAAAATCACGACAATGAAAAGGAGGCTATTATAATTCTTCCTCCTGGCTTTTTTCCCACTTACTCTGTTCCATGGAAGGAGGAATAATGTATGTACGCCCTCCACGTTGCTCCAGCACTGCTCTCCCATACACAAAGCAGCTGAAATGGAGACCCTATATATTTTACATCTGCTGGCAGCGCCAAACATTCCATCAAAGGCTAGTAAGGCATTTTGGATGCTTCATCTCATTTATTATCTTTCTGACGGCATTATCATTCCAGTCAGAAAGGCACCGAATTCAGCCACCTCTGAGATCCCCCATCACTTACAGCCATGCCAGCAGGGAAATAACATCCAGAAATACAGTCCCCCTGCAAGTTCTTCCTTCTGTTGCTGTCACCACAGACATATACACCTTTAGAGACTGTGAGCACCATATTCTTATTGAAAGAGTTAAATGAAAATCAACAGGTTATCTATTTTTCTTTTCCAGACCTTTCTTCAAGGGTGGCCTTCGTGCACTGGGAAGGCAAGTGCTCACCCAGTTATTTTACATGCTGCGCACACAGCATGTGTTAAGTAGGCTTCAGTTGACAGTGTGAAAACCCTTCTATTTACACATCACTGATGCTCCACTGCAGTATATGGGCCTCTTCCCTGATAGCTTCTGCAGAACGATGTCCTGGAAGAGCACAGTGTGACTGCTCACAGGCTAAAGTTGCCCACTGGAGCTTTGCCATGCCAGGCTTCAGGCTGTTCTTTTTCAGCACTGGTATCCATCCTAACTGCACAGAAGGCTTTAAAATAGTGTAGAAATTGGTACCAGTCTTCCTAAGATGCCATGCCCCTGAGATTATTTATTAAAAGATTTATGCCTTGTTACTGGTCTTGGAACCACCCATGGGTTGCTTTGTTTTAGCATCTGTACTTGTAAATTGATGATTAGGAAGTAATACAAGGGATTTGTTCCAGTGGAGCAGTGTCTTCTCTTTAATCAGTGCAGGAATTTCAGAGGAAGACACTATTATCTTTGTCTCCTTAAGGGGAGAGGGGTTCTTCATCTCAACATCAGGAAACTTTAAGACATAAGCATAGTTTGGTCCCTTTGCATTATTTTTGCAACTGTAGGTAGTCTGGGTAGTTTGTCGCTGGGAATCTTTGCTCCTTCTTCTCAAGGTGGCAGTGAGCTACAAAGATTTGGAGAAAATAGAATTCAAAGGCAAAAAAAAAAATGCCTGAACCAAGAAAAGGGTTTGTGAGGGTGAGGGTCTGTAGTGGATCAGCAAGGTGTCACGCTGCTTTTATGTGTCAGAGCCTGCTCCAGCTGGGACTTTCATCTCAGAGTGTTGCAGTGGTGACAGTTACTGGTTGCTGAGTGGAGTTGCATGAAACTGTGCCTGATGGCACCAGGTGCCTGAAGTGACGCTGCAGTTTGGTGTTTTCCAACACAACTTCTAATCAGTGGAGAATGCTGTTGATGTGTCCCTGCATGGGGACTTTGGAAAAGTAGGGATCTGAGCGTCCAAAGGGGCTGCACACGCCTGCAGGGGGGGAGCTACCTGTGGCACAAAGTGGAGATGGGGCCAATGGCCCATTCCAGGTGCCCCTTGCCCAGAGCCACAAGAGAGCATGGCTACAGAGAATGTTCCAGAACAGCAACACTGTGTGTGCAGGGTGCTTGTCAGTCCCTGCTCCAGGGGTGGGACAGGGGTGGAACGTGGAAAGTCCAGAAGAGTTAAAAGAGAGATGGGCACATGGTGTGGGGCCGACTCGCTGACCTTGGAGGTGTGCATCTGTGGATCTCAGAGTTGTGCTTTGTTCATCTTGTGTCCCGAGTAGCAGCAGGATGCATTTGCTTGCTCTTGTGGAGCGAGGCAGGACACATGGTGGGGAAGGGAACTGCTCATTATGTCTCGAGACTGATAAGAGGCAACAAGTGGCCAACAGCATCCTGATCTGTATCAGCCATGGGGTGGCCAGCAGGAGCAGGGACTCCCCTGCACTCAGCACTGGTGAGGCCAAACTTTGAATCCTGGATTCAGTTTTGGGTCCCTCACTACACGAAAGACCTTGAGGGGCTGGAGCGCATCCAGAGAAGGGAACAGAGCTGGGAAGGGGCAGGAGTGCAGGGGTTCTGGGAGTGTCTGAAGGCCCTGGGGCTGTTTAGCCTGGAGAAGAGGAGGCTGAGGGGAGACCTCATCGCTCTCTGCAGCTCCTGGAAAGCAAGTTGTGGTGAGGTGGGTGCTGGGCTCTTCTCCCAGGTGACAAGTGATAGGATGAGAAGAAATGACCTCATGTTGTGCCAGGGGAGGTTCAGATTAGACATCAGAATAAATTTTTTCATTGAAAGGATTCTCAGACACGGGCAGAGGCTCCCAGGTAGGTGTTTGGGTCACCGTCCCTGGAGGTGTTTAAAAGATGGGTAGATGAGATGCTCAGGAATATGATTTGGTAGTGGACAGGAGACTCAATTATCTCAAAGATCTGTTCCAAATGAACAATTCTATGATTCTATAAACATGATCATGAGGCAGCTTCACAGCCTCAAACAGCAAGGAGTGGTACGGCAAGGAGGCAAATTCAGGTGGAAGAAGTCACTGGTACAAGCAAAGTCCTTTATGAATGGAGACTATAAAGGATCACACTCTGGTGAACTGGAGGGGACTCCTGTGCATTGTGCATGGTAGGTGTTATGAGAAATTATTCTCCTTGAGCTCTGCAGTGCATTTTCTTGCTGAGACTATAGCTGGGTCCCCACCATGGGTGTGTGACACAGCATATTCTAAGACCACTTTTTTTCAAACCCTTTGGATTAGAAACCTGCCAGGATCACACAGGTTCTCCCCTTGAAGACCTTTGAAAGGCAGTAAATTTGTGCCAAGTTCTCCTCCCAGACAGAAATCTAATGATAACTGTACCTATCATCAGGCGTTTAGTTTACACAGACTAAAATAAGCTTTTAGCCCTGAGAAGCTGCTAAATAACTGCCCACTCAAAAAGATCTCTGAGATGTCATGGCTACAGTCAAAGGGACAGAGGGTTCAAGTATTACGACAAATCAGTTCTTGCGTAGTGATGTGTGTATCTGGTGAACAATATGCTTGGCAGATACTTCCATGTAGCTAGTAAAGTAAGTGATTTAAACCAAGGGTTTGGAGGTGGTAAGGCTCTGTTCCTCATTTTCTGGGGATCCAACTTGAGACATCTAAGCTCATGTTTCTGGTTTGCAGATGTGGCAAGATCTCTGCTGCACTCACATCTGTTTTGAGTGGAAATGTGCTATACATTGTAATTGCTTTAAAAAGACAAGCCCTGCACTTCTTAAACCAGGCGACCTAAACGAGATCACACATTTGGCAATTACGGGAGTCTGACGAGTCTCAAGAGGTGCAGGAGGTTATGCAGTGAAGGAGGAGAACAAAATGAAATGCTCAATAGTGGTAGTGAGCATTGCCTGTTCCTGCACAAGGCATACGCTGTGTAATGACAGTCTGTACCATAATGCATGTGTGCCAGATTAAGACTGCATAGGCAATTGTGGAGGAAACCTTAACTCTGGTACCTCCTGATTGTTGAATCCTTACTTCCCAATCTAATGTCCTTCAGTCTGTAGGTTTTAGGAGACTTGGCATCATTACTTTGCACTGCAGGACTCCCTGGAGACAGGAGCTTGTTACATTAGACACTGAGCAAACTTCTGAAAAAGGATGCTCCCAGACCAAAGAGTTTATGATTTAAATACAGCAAAGTACAGGATGAGTGGCTATAAAATGCACTTGTGAGGTGCTGAGAGAAAAATGTGTCTCTGAGATGTATTATAGTTGTCTCTCTTGTTCCAGATCAAACCTAAAACAGAGCAGCGAAGTGGTAGAAGATATTCATATTATGCTCAGCCCCAATTTTGTGCTGACACTGAACAAGTTAAAGATCCTTTAATCATCACAAGACAGCATCCCTTTCTACACTCATATTTTCTTTAATAAAAGCTATTTGTATCATATTAAAAAAAAAACAAATCCCCTCCTATTAGTTCACTGGAAGCAGGCAGTAATGTACCATAGGGTGCCTGCGACAGGAGGGCTCCGAGCCTGGAGCCACCCAAAAATTCCATAGTACTGTCCTACGAGCAGCTTTGAAACCAAAGATTCTGGAGACCTTCTTAAGTTTCCCTATGAAATCCTGTCGTGCTTTTCCTGACCAACCAAAACAACAAAGTACAAGTCCGTGCAAGTCAAAGAGCTGCAGGAAAACCTGGTGCAAATTGGAAAACAGAAATTCCAATGTTGGTGGGCTTCAGAGCTGGGCTTTTCTGACCGCTGTGAAAATCTAACAAAGCAACCCCCTAACGTTCATATAGGACATGTAAACAGAGCCATGGCTGCAGCCGCCGCTGGGTTTCTTCTGTGGGGCTGGTATTGCTTTAGCCAGACCACATGTGTGATGAAGTAAAACGTATCTTTGTCTTTCCTCAGCCTCACTTCTTAAAGAATTAAGTTCAGTGAAGCCCATCTTCAGGGAGAGGATGGACAGAACTGCATGCAGGCTGCTTTCTTATGCGTATTCACCTTTGCTAGCAGCAAAGAAATAAACATTAATGAAGAATTTTATTACTCCCTTTCCCCTAATCCTCACCCCAGCTTTGTGTCCCTTTAGCAAAAGGTCAGGTTGGGTAGGGGCAGATGAAGCATCTCCAGGTTCTTGTGGATCTGCTAGTAGAGATCCAAATGCTTTACTGGTAGCACAAAATAGCTGAGACCTCGTGCAATGTTCTCTCACCCCTGCAATTCCATTTCTGAGCAGTCCCACAGCCTGATGCCATTAGGATCATAGAATTATAGAATGTCCTGAGTCAGGAGGAACCCACAGGCTCATTGAGTCCAGCTCCTGTCCCTGCACAGGACATCACACCGTGTGACAGAGGGCATTGGCCAAATGCAACCGGAATATTGCCAGGCTGTGACTGCTTCCCTGGGGAGCTGTTCCAGTGCTCCAACACCCGTTGTGGGAAGAACCTCTTCCTAATGTCCAACATAACCCTGCCCTTGGCACATCTTCCTGCCATTCCCTCGAATCCTATTGTTAGTCACCAGAGAGAAGAGCTCAGCACCTTTTCCTCCTCCCGTGTGAGGAAGCTGTAAAATGTGATGAGGTCTCCTCTAAGTCTCCTCCAGGCTGAGGAGGCCAAGTGACTTCAGGTGCTCCTCACACGGCTTTCCCTCTAAACTCTTTATAACTTTGTGGCCCCATTCTGAAGAGAAGTCCTACCAAGCTGTGATACTGTCCCATGGTGGCTCCTGACAGCCCCGGCCTGCGGCAGACAGGCCCTGAGGACCAGGTCAGAAAGCGCGTATATTGCGAACGTTCAATGATAACAAACCTGAGTGCATGTCAGATGCGGGAATTTCAGCTCTCACAGAACAGGTCATTGCTGGAACTTGGTAATACCAAACCCCAGGTGGTGGAGGAGGTAATGGATGTGTTCAGTGCTCAGCAGTTCACCTTTGGAACAGCTGGAGAATAGAGATACATCAAGGAAGGGTGCTTGCTTTCACCATCTTCCTCTCTATGAACATTCCCTGACCCTGAAAACCCTGAGTGATCTGTAAAAGCAGCTGGCAAACGTCCGTGGAAAGGTAACACTCTGCTCGGGAAGCTTCTGCAGAGACAGGAGATGTGGGAAGCAAACCTCCCCTGCTCCTCTGGCTGGCGCAGGCGGGAGATCCATAAAGGCGAAGCCGTTGTGGGCAGGCGAGCTGTGCTGCAACAACCTACCTGTGTGCTCCCTGCTAAGATTCATTACTGGCACTGTGTAATATTCTTAGTGTGGGAGTAAAACCCTTCAGTTTTCCAGCTTTGCATCCACTGAGACTTTTAAAAATCCTGTGAATTTATCTCAAGCCATTTGCTGGGACATTTTAATGGAGGGGGAGACATTGTTGTACATTTCTTTACCTCAAACAACAGGGAAGCAGGGTACCCACTGGCAAAAAAACAAGAGAGAAATGCTCTAGGGGATGAGGAAAATACAGTTCTGCCTCAAGATAATATTTTTTATTTAAAGTTTTTATTGTCTAGATTTTCTGACTGAGACCTCTGCTGTGTGAGAACGGGCTGCACATTGTGTGTGTTTGGGGTTTTGCTGTTGTTTTCCCAGAGATTTCTGGCATCCTAAAGGAATACGCAAGCTACAAATAGTGCCCAAAGCAAGGAAAGGGGGCAATGAAGGGTGAGAAGGCATTTTGCTTCTATTATGTTACAGCAAACTGTTTGCTGAAAGACTCTTCGTTTTCCTTCTCTTTCTCTCCATCACCCACCCCAAAAATCTAAACATGTAAAAGCACAGTGTGAGCAGTGGTAGGTGTGGGATGTTCCTGTCTTGCTTGATGGGACAACGGCTGTGCCATGGCCTCAATTCTTTTTTAACCCTGAGTAATTCCAAAAGCTTATTGTATAGAAGTCCAGTATTGTGTCAAAACTATGCTGAATTTAGTATGTGATGTAATTAACTTTTCTATTCTCTGTGCTAAGAATGTTTATGGGGAAAGACACCTCCCAGGTTATAACCAATGCTTTTCAAGGGTTGTGCTTGCTCTCCAATGGCTTAAGATGGTTTTAAAATGATTATTTTGTGTTTGAATTTAAGAGTTTTACATACAATTAGAGATCACATTTAAACAGCAAAAGGAAATCAAAGCAAATAGTGGTTTCTCATACTGTTAGGGAAAACTAAGAGTTACTGCATCATCTTTGGGATTTATTTATTATGTATTGTCTAAATGAAGGCCTCCTAATTCTAGAAAATAAAGAGACAGCTGTTCCTGCTGTCTATCATGACGTACTGAGGCATCTACCATCTCCTCTGTGCTAAAACCATTTACACCACGGCCTCAACAAACCAACAAATCAGCCACAGCCGACTGGAAAAGAAATGCCTGATCATGTAGCATATATCAAGACTGTGTAGGAATGGAACATTTTGGATGAAGATGGAAACACTGGCTGTTAATTATTTTGAAGAATCTAAATTCTGAAAAATACATTGAGTTTTCTCCAAAAGTCGTTTCAAAATTGTAAATGAAATCAAGTCTTTCTAAGGGGAGATATACCCAAATGGAACATTTACACACTTTCAGATGCAATTGCTTCTCTTTCATTAAAGAATATTTTGGAATGGACGGAACAGTCACCTAGACATTGTCACAAACTCCTTTTTAGAACCCTTCATTCTAAACCTGTACCATTGTGCAAGATGCCGGCTTATTTTTCCTTCCTTAGCTGCAGGGGCAGTGGGTCATGGCTAAAAAAGCTCAAACAGGTCACATGATGTCATCCAAGCATAAATATTTTAAAAAGTATATATTCGACTTCAGAAACAGCTGAAGCTGTGTTGGTTTGCGTGTACCTGATTTGACACCTTTGTGATAGCGATGTGGTGGAAGAGGAACTGCGTGATTTACGTGCAGGCAGAAGATGAGGTTGCTGATGCAGCAACATTTGCATAACTTGAAGATGTACAACTTCTGGAATACAAGTAATCAAATTTGCTTGATAATTTAATTCAGATGTTTTGCGGTTACCGGAAAACAAACAAAGACCACAAACTGAGAGAGGGGCCTAAATAACCTCTAATGATTTATTAGGAGACCTTTCAGCCTACATAAGTGGGCCTATAAAATTGACTTAATAACTGAGATACGGAACACAGTAAAATAAGACATTTTTGTCTTAGAGTTCAACATAACCATATCCTAAAGCAACTTTCTGAAAACTCGAGCAGATGTTCTGTAAATAAATCATTTCACAAAACAGGCTGCTCTTTTCTTTGAGCGGAAATATCCTCTTGGTTGGGCTGTAATGGAGATACTTTATTGACTTCAGTGGATGGCAGAAAGAAAACTAGAACCATAGCGATTAAAGCATATACTGTTAGTTCTAAAGCAATAATAATAATAATAGATCTGAAGACTTTAGTTTGGTAAAAATGTATTACTTGGTAAAGCTCCATAGCAAGAACTTACCACTGCAAGAACAGTAAAATGTTTTTCTTTCTTCGAGGCAATGTGATGCTCTGATCCCAAATGATGATCTACATGCTGTGACACCCAACAGCCAGGTGAGTCAGAGAGGCACTGGAGTGTGTGTTCCAAATATTCATACAATCATAGAATCACTCAAGATGGAAGGGACCCAAAAGGATCACCGAGTCCAACTCCTGACCCTACGTAGGACACTCCCAATACTCACACCGTGTGACTGAGGGCATTGGCCAAATGCTTCTTGAATGCTGGCAGAATCGGTGCCATGACTGCTTCCCTGGGGAGTTGTTCCAGTGCTCCACCCCCCACAGGGTGAAGGACCTCTTCCTAATGTCCAATCTAACCCTCCCCTGGCAAATCTTCCTGCCATTCCCTCCAGTCCTATCATAGGTCACAAGAGAGAAGAGCTCAGCACCTGTTTCACCTCTCTCCCTGGTGAGAAGGTAGCAAACAACTATGAGATCCCCTCTCAGTCTCCTCCAGGCTGAACAGACCAAGTGACTTCAGCCACTCCTCATGCAACATTCCCTCCAGACCCTTCACCAGGTTTGTGGCTCCTCTGGGCACTCTCCAGGAGTTTTACCTTTTTACACTGTGGTGCCCAAAATTGTCCCCATTGCTCGAGGTGGGGATGCACCAGTGCAGAGCAGAGCTGGACAATCCCCTCCCTCGCCCGGCTGGCGATGCTGTGCTTGATGCACCCCAGGACACGGTTGCCCTCTTGGCTGCCAGGGCTCACTGTTGGCTCATGTGCAACTTGCCATCGACCAGCACTCCCAGGTTCCTATCTGCAGTGCTGCTCTCCAGTCTCTCACACCCCAGTCTGTCCATGTGTCCAGGGTTGCTGTGTCCCAGGTGTAGAACCCGGCACTTGCCCTTGTTAAATTTCACGCTGTTGGTGATTGCCCAGCTCTCCAGTCTGTCCAGATCCCTCTGCAGGGCCTCTTTGCCCCCAAGAGTGTCGACAGCTCCCCCCTTTCTGTGTCATTGGCAAACTTTGTCAATAAACCTTCAAGTCCTTCATCCAGGTTGTTTATGAAGACATTGAAGATTTCTGGCCCCAGGATGGATCCCTGTGGGACCCCACCAGTGACTGGGCGACAGCCTGATGTAACTCCATTCACTGCGACTCTCTGAGCCCGGCCCATCAGCCAACTGCGCACCCAATGTAATGTCTGGTGGGTTCTCTCACAGGCGGTTCATCAGGCTTGTCTTGGGACCAGAGGTTGAAAGAGGGAAGTTTAATTCTCCGGGTTGTTATCAGGGAGCCACGTCACAGCATGCACGAGCCTAGTCTAAGTAGTGTGTGAGTGAACAGGGAAGACTCCTGCTGATTTCAGCAGCCTCTGGTAATTCACTGAAGGATTGATTACCTTTAAAACTGAGTAAAAGCAACAGAAGACTGTAGCCTGGGTGAAGAGAAAGGTGGAATATTGACAACCGTTCCCTTAGTCAGGGAGCTTTCCAGGCTAGTTAAGGACAACTCTGTTTGATAGTGGGAACTTCAGGAACAGACTGTTAAAATATTTTATATGTTTGTATTTTGCAACACAGATCCACTCAACACCGTTCCTTGTCTCCAGGGCTTTTTGAAAATCCTTCGTGGGCAGGTGGATTTGGGGCTGTGTCAGCCACCTGGGTAGGAAGGCATTTTTCAACAGCCTTTTTCAACTTTTCAACAGTGAATTTTTCAAAACCTTGTATGCACAACCTAAAGCTGCAGAGCAGCCTGGGCAAAGCTCTTGGAGGTTAATTGGGATTTTGATATTTTTTTGAGGAAATTAATCAGCTCTTCAGATCCTTAAAGGTTGTAGCATGCTGAGATGAACAGCTAATTATTTAGGTGACCAGATCTCTCTCAACTGTGTTTTTTGCTACCCTAACGTTCAGCTCTCTTGGAAAGCTTCCCCTGTGACACGACCTTTAGGAAGGGGCTGTCTTTTGGGTCTTGCAGGATGCACAGGACAGTGTTGTGAGCAGACAGAGAAACAGAGGATATTATTAATCAACGTGAGTAAAGGATCCTCTACTAGGCTGGAAATATGAGGAACACTCAATTTACTCGTCAAAAGATGACATTCACAATTATTATTAAGCAGACCTTAAATATGAATAATTGGGTGTCAAGTTTTCTGTAGAACAGAGATGACATTTGTAACTAAAAAACCTCATGCTGTTGATGGATATAAGTGACAGATAAGAGCTCTGCTATCAGAAAAGTATTTTCCCTGTACGATAACAATAACTCAAGCAGTACTTCAAACACACATCTCATTTTTCAGCACATGCTCCTGTTTACAATTGCTTTCCCCCCAAAACATCTCTAGTTCCTCTTCACATTTTAGCCTTTGAGCAGTGTCAGTCCTTGCTGGAAGCATCTTTGGACACTGGGACTGGGTTTTGGCTGTACGTGTGCAAATTGCCATGTGGTTTTGTTTATTAAAAAAGCACAAAGATGTCTTAGAGCTCTGACCTATTTTATATAGAGGCTGAAATCAAATAAAGCAATAGAAAAACACTTTACACCCCTCTCCTATTGAAACACGGTAGCTACAGTTCCAGCGCAGCAGCCCTGGTGTGCTGAGATCATTTTCTCTCATACTTGGAATTACCAGTTCTCAAAACAGGTGAAATTTGCTCTGGTGCAGAGGTGATGATGCTCTGCATGGACTGGTTCTGTTTGGAAAGCACTGGTGTGACAGCCTTACAAAAGGGACAATGCAGTGTTTTGGGCTGGCGGACAAAAGGTGTTCAGACACCAGCAGTGAGCAAAAGGGAGACCACACATGGGATATGTGAGCCCACAGGTTAATGGGCCTTAAAATGTTGCGTATGGGGCACAAAGAGGCTGTAGTTCACATTCCCAGTGCGCAGGTTCACATAATGTCTCTGAGTGGGAATATGTGGCTGGAGTGTTCAGAAAATTCTGCCTGCACATTCTTGTTAGTATTCTGGTGTACAGTTTTCAGTTTGCTTATGCTTGATACGACCTCCCTCTATATCTCTGGTCGGAGGGAATAAGCTAATACCCTTTCCCGTTTACCAGGATAACAGGGATCTGTGCTCTTTTCATTATTTACTGACATTCATTTTTGCCCCAGGGATATCTTACAGTTGGTAGGTTTAGTTTTCAGCTCTAGGTAATGTGCTTAGTGATGTCTTTGAGCCACCTGTCTGTGATGCAGGAGCATGAACGAGAGATGGGTATGCAAACAGAGAATGTCACTGGAAACAACTGCTGTCACAACAATGATGCAAATAAATTGCCATGGGGACCGAGGCTGCCCTGGCAACCTGCTGGGAACATGGCTAGAAAACAGCATCTATCAAGCTTGAAACTCTTATGCTGAAGGTACTTTGTAAAAGTATTAGTATTTGCTTTTTACTTGAGAGACGAATAGAAATTATTTGCTTGAATTCCCCAGGAATGAATGTTAGAAATTATGAACGAAACACCTGCAATCTGAGCTCGGGTTTGTAGTCAGGTGTTTTAGTGGAGGAATTCACAAATGAGGCCTTTTCTAGAAGGAAAATAATCCCTCAGAGACCTTTGCTTTTTAAAGTAGGTGCAGAAATTCAAGTGAAGAGAATTTCAAAGCCACTCCCAATTCTTGTGTGTAACGTGATTGATAAATGGGAAATTTACATTTGATCTTTTGGAAACAACTTATGAGAAAAAGTTCAGGAAGCTCCAGAGCCCCTAAAACTCTTTCCTCTAGAGACAACTCAGACTGTGTGGGGGAGTTTGCTTAATCATCAGCATCAGACATCTCTTTTATGTGCTTGGCAAATTGTTACCCTTTTTTATTCCATTTTGATTTGATTAATTAGACCACAATGAAGACATTGGAATAAAATTGACTGGTTACTTCTTCCTTTGTTTGAAAAATAAACATTTGGGTTGAGATCACATTTTTCCACATATGTGCCTGAGAATATATGTCTGCGGGGCTTGATTTTTGAAGATTTATTTGCAACATATCAAGCACGTTTCTGTTTTTCTTCCTTTATTTGCAGTTATGATATCTTTTTTATTAATCTGCAGTATTTGAACCACGTTCCTATTCATTGGAATATACTGGTTTGCAGCTTCCAACCTCTGAGACTTTTGGACTATGAGAAACTTGTCAAATTAACAAGGAAAAAAGATTAGAAAAGCTTATCATTTTTTTCAGAAATTTTAAACCTTTCCATCTCATAGCATGCAACTTGTACAATTATTAGAGAGTTCTGCAATGTAACCATGTGAAATTAGGAAAATCTATGGGGTGAGAGTATTGCAAGGTGATGACAACTGGTTCCTAATTGCGTCATTCATTTTATTTCTTGTCTAAATGAACAGCTTGAGATAAGTTGATTTTTGCGGTTGGTAGATTCATACTTAACATGGTTCTGTATTTCTTGAGACATATGTACTCTGCAAACTATTTAACCAATGGAAGCGCCTGTCTGAATTAAATAAATATAATTTAGGATATGCTGAACCCCTGTAGAAATCCCCTTCCTCCTCCTCCACATCCGCATAAGGAATGAGCCAGGAGTCAAACCAGGAAAACAAGTTTGACAGTGCTCCATTCCCAGGCTCACTGAATCCAATGGAGAAGGATGGAGTGAGATAGGAAAAAAAACCAGCTACAAACAGAGGTTGTGGTTGTTTACCTGTTTTGTCTGGTCTGCCAGTCAGGCTAATTTAACATTGCATTTAAAGAGCCAGAGAGGAAGCAAAGGAAAAGCCTCACCTGTGTCCTTTGAGCTGGCGTTTGCACTCCACATTTAAGTAACAACTCCAGTATTTGTTGGTAAGCGAAGTAAGAGGCCGTTCTTCAGAGCCCCCTTGCAAAATGCTATTTGCTTGCTAGATTGCACCTTGTTATTGAGTGAAAACCTATGATCAAACACTGACATAACAGCTGAGAATGGGCCTGCAGCCAGCTCCCCAGTGTTAGTGTGTTCTTCTGTTTAAGATTTTTTTGTGCTTTATGGTATGTGGCAAGCGTTTCCACTCTAACATTTAAATGCTTCACTTTCTGTCTCAGTAGTTAAATCTTATTCTTATATCCTTCAGCCTTGCATGACATTACAGTTATCTGATAAATCCATAGGTCCCTGTTCTTTGAAGTTTTCAGGACGTGGTTTAGGAGGCATGTATGTTGCTATTGTGTTGATGATTGGACTTGATGATCCTAGAGGTCTTTGTCAACCTTATTGATTCTATGATTCTATGAAGAAGTGAATTATTACACTGTGTAGTCTGTATTATCCAAAGATTGTCTTCCAGGCAACACAACCATGAGATTCTCAAGAGCCTGTGCACCCACTCTGCATCAAGCTGAAAGGTCTGGTTTAGTTCTTGCTCCAAGATGATGGAAGTGAATTTTCCTTGACTGATTTTGAGAAGCGTCTCTAGCCACAGGTGTCTGAAGGCAGCACATGACCTGTAATCTTCTCAAGAAACAACATTTCATTTGTTTTCTCTGAAGAGTGGTTTCATCATCTAAAAGCAAAAATTGTCCCTGCTTTAAGGATAGTCAGTCAGTACTAAAAGGAGGTTCCAGACTCCTAACTTTTGCTTTTTAGGTCCAAGATTTGATGTTTATTGTCAACTTTGGTTATGGTTGAAAGGAGAAGATAATGTCCCAAGTTCCTTGAAATCACGTGGTGCTGTGAGGACATAACCTTTCATCTAGAGAAAGGAGTTTCAGTATTGTAGTTGTGAAAGAAAGGCTAAAGTCTATAAAAACGCAAAGCAATTACCTGTGTACAACTGACCTTTGCTGCATTAACCCTCCTGCAAACGTGAGTCCGTCATGATTTAATGACCTGTACATTTCCTTCATAGGGTGCTCACACATCAGATCTGACGTGCGGTGGCTGGAGTGGTGCCTTGGCCTTCCCTGCATCTGGTAACAGTGCCATGGGGATTGTGAGAGGTGGTCTACAGCTGTTAACAACTCACCCCAGGATTTCACAACAGAAAGGTATTGGCACTTGTATTTGTAAAATCCAAACAGTGTGAAAATTAGTGTTCCCTATAAGATGTCAAACCCAAATATTCGAGAATAAAGGAACAACAGAAAAAGGGACGGTATTTCCTCAGCCAGAAGTCTGAATGAGAGGGGTGTTGTTTGAAGATTTATGAACCCTGTAGTTCCGCATGTGGCTCCTCGTACTTGTTTCCTCACAGGGCATCATCAAACTCACAGGAGTTGCAGTGTAAATAGTTCTACAGCAACCCCTCCACTGCACCCTTCAACCTCTTGTTCGGGGTCTGCGTGGTGCATAATTGTTCAGGTTTCCTTAATGGACGCCTCCAGCAGACTGATCTTCTGTTCTTGTGCTGGACAAGCGTTTGGAAGCTTATGGTCCATGCCCAGTTCCTATTAACTTTTTCCACTCCACAAAGAGTCAGATGGTGCCCTTAGGAAATGTGTGATTCAGTCATTCCAGTTTTCTTTTAGTTATTAATTTCTACTCTTCATTTATATTTCATTGAACTGCAGAAAATCTCCAGTCATCACAGTGCCACTTCCATCTCTTAACAGCCTAAAATATTTATTAAACTCATTAAGCTCCAGTCTCAGTAGCTAATTACAACAAGCGTATGTTTATGGAAACAAATTTACCCATGAAGATTAAATTTAAATGAGTGTTAAAAACTCCTTGCCTTTGGAGATTTTTTTTTTTCCTCTTTTTAATTTGTCATGCTGATTTGTGAAGCTTCCTCATTATTCTGGTAACATTAGCACTGTTGATAATAACAGACACTGTTTGTCTTGGAGAAGTGCCAGTATTCTAAGTACATATCTAATTTGTCCAGACAGTTTTAAAGGCTCTTGAATTTAAATTATTTGTTTAACCCGAAGAGTTGAAACAGCAAATTACAGATTAAAATTTGGAATGAGATTTTTTTTAAGCAACACAAAATACCAGAATTCTTTGAAATTAAGGGCACTGAACAAATTCTACCTCTTTTTGTACAACGAATGTCACCAACCCATGTCTTCAAGCAGGGCTCACAGGGAATTGAGTGTGTGGACTGGATGCTATTTAAAGGTTTCCAAAGACCTTGCATAGCTGATTTTGATGCCGCTGCTAGCCCCAAACCTATGTGTGTATATTTACTGGAGGAGAATTACACTTTACCATTGCTGGAGGCTCTTCTGGAATGCTATCCAAGTTAGGCACCATCTGGAGGGCCACCTTCCTCTCCACTAACTATACACAGGCTAGCAGGATGAGATCTTTGGGCTGTGATAGGTGGCATTCTAGGGTAGTCTTTACTCTTAGGGGGCGTGCTAGAGTAGTTTTCACTCTCAGGAGCTGTTCTAGGGTTGTCTTCGTCTTCCACCACAAAATCCTCTGTAACGTATTTTTTCAGCAAAGTCTCCCTGTGAAGGTAGTAAAGCGTGTTCAGGCAGCCACGGCCTAAGGGTTAGCTACGGATGCTAACTCTTACTTGCTAAAAGTAATTGCGTTCATTTCTACTTAGGAGCCTTTCTGGAAGCTCTCCCCTAAACTACCAATGTACCTACAGAATAACTCACCAAGAACCACTGGAATAATTCTGTATATGTAGGCTGTACAGAACTTTCTGTGCAAGCACTCTCCTCTCTCCTTCAACAGAAGGGAAGCAAGCTCTTCCCCTCAAGAAATTCTGGCCATAGGATTTACTGGGTATAACCATAGGAGACATCCAGATTGGATTAAAAAGCTCCTTGTGTTATATTCCTCAGACAAAATTTGCTATTGATGCAGGTTGCTAAAATTCTGTCTAGCAATAGGTTTCAGCAAAACATGACTAAAGTCAGAGTATACTGGTTCACACCAGCATTGTCTTTCAGGAGGATCTGATCCCCTTCACAGCCTGTGAAGCTCATGCTTTTTAGTAAACTGACACCCAGTTTCTCTACAAATACATTTGCTGCGAAGAGGTGAGAAAGTCATAGAATCATACAATCGTTAAGGTTGGGAAAGACCTCTTAAGATCATCAAGTCCAATCATCAATGCAACACCACCGTGCCTACTAAACCATGTCCCGAATTGCCCCATCTACACATTTTTTGAACACTTCCAGGGATGGAAACTCCAAATTCAGGGCTCTGTGTAAGAGATGTCGGTTATACGGATTAAGAGAGTATGCGTCAGGAAGATTGTCTTCTGGTTGAGAAAGGTAGTGTAGGAAGTTTTAGTCATTTATAGACTTTCACTTCACTTACAGTAGAGTGAAGGATCTGGAGCGTGTACAAAACTGAGCCCATCATGGCTTGGTAATGATAGGACCATAATGCCCCACTTCAGTGATATGATGCTGATATTACAGAATTTACGTATTTCAGAGTTATACAGCAGCATGAAAAATCTAAACAAGCTTAGCTATAAAAGCTAGCAGCAGATCTAAGAAATAGAAGAGTTATACTGAAAGGGGAGTTTTAAATACAATCTTTTAGCTTGACATTCTAAAGGTGGAAGCCAAAAGTTGTTAAAAAGAGAAAAGGCCTCCCATGCAATCACCCTTGCAATGGAAATATTCATTGATTTCTTTAATACAGATGTTTCCTTCTTGAGTTCTGATGTCGATGACTTTGTCTTCTACTTTTTGTATGCACTGAGTTCAGTAAATGCCCTGGCAGGAGCTGGAGAGGGGGTAACCTGCACATGGGTGTGAAGGCTCACTGCTGGCACCTGCTGGGTGGAATCTTAGGTTTGCTGTCGAAGGGAATTGGTCTGGACTTGCTTCTGGACTGCCGTGAAGTCCAGGGTATGAAGTATTACGGTGGTGTAGAACAGGAGAATTCCTTCATGTGCACGCTAGGTCTAGCATATCCTTCGGATGTGCATAGCAAGTTCCACTGTTTCCACACTGCCTGCTGTTCAGGCTGGAGCACGCAGAGGAGCTGGATGCTAAGGTCACCACCAGCTGAATGCTTCTGAGTTTGCCACCTTCTGAATCCTACCACCCTGTGAACTTCAAAAAATCGTTTAGCATGATTTTCATACTGCTCTGAAAAATATCTGTGATTGTGCTTAGAATTAGGTTACTTGGACAGCTCAGAGCTGAACACGGAGAGAGTGTCCCTCTGGCATTGCGTGCTGCAATGAGACCGATTTGGGGAAGAAGTGACCCCTTATTTTTATTTCCCCAAAAGAAATAGGAGTAAGATAAGATATCATAACTTGATAGACATCAATGTATGCTGCCAAATCAAATCAGATTGTCTTAAAGTGTTTCTGCAACTGCCACTCAATAACTGTGTGCAGAGCTTGGGTCATGGTGCAGTGACATTAGATGGAGTTTGCAGAAGTGGGTGTATAGACAGCACAGCTTTGAGCTGTGATTGTAGCCATGCATGCTGCGCTGACCTATTCCAAACCCAGATCTTTCCTTTAGTATACTAAAATATCAATTAGACATCGCTGAGGGGAGAAATATTTTGTTATTTGAGTTTCTGTTTTTATAGTCTGAGGCAGGGAACGTGTGGCCGTACAGCAAGTGTGCCTTCTGGAGTTCTGAACATTGTGGTTACTCTGAATTTGAAGGACTGTCTTTCCCCATCTGAGGGCTACAGAGCCTGTTCAAATTACAAATACACTGAAGTGCATTTCCAAAAGTGCCTAAAGTCCTTAAAATATATGGTGCAGGTCAAGATGTTTAGTGTATATGAATCAAACACATCTGTTAAACTGGAAAGAAAATGGCTTATTGGATTTGAAGTATTTCAAGGAGTAGCTCTCCCTTGTGAACACCAGCACTGACTTCTGTGCCTCTTTAGAAAAGAGTGGACAATGACATGTTTTCTAATCTCTCTCTATGGAGCACTCAGGGAAATCCTTAGGGACAGGGTTTAGTGGGGAGACAGGTACGGTGGGACTTGATCTCAGAGGTCTATTCCAACCTTAGGAGCCTATGATTCTATGATTCTATAAACTGGAATTCTCCATTTTAAGTTATCTATGGATTCAGTACTTTTTTCTTTCTGAGAAGGTATGAAGGATATCTTCGGATGTTTTTGTAATGACACCACTAAGCACATCAAATGACATTTGTACTTATGCGGTCTGCCTAGGACTGCACCTGGCTTTTGCCAGGTACATCCTCTTCTACCTAGGTATTTTGTCCAGCAAAAACTGAGGCCTTGTGATGCCTGTTCAGGGCTCTGGTGAGCTGATCAGGGCAACTTGCAGCCATATTTGCTGTATGTGGTCAGATCTACCCTAGCATCTATGAACATGGATGCATGAGATCCAACGTGTGCACGCTGCATAGGTGATCTATGTGAGCACAGGAAAGCCAGTTCACTCTGAACTTACTGCATGTGTATAAATCAAGGACACATCCCAGACACATTAGTCTCACTGCATTTAATTTTGTCTGGGAAAACCTGGACAGAAATATGGTAGCCCTAAGCTTCCCACATTCCATACTACACACACACACACACACACACACACACAATATGTTCATGTCTTGAACCTTTAGTCTCTCTTGGGCTTTCCATTACTGTTGATACAACACATAAATCTCAGGTTAAGCGTTTTCCTGACTTAGCAGTTATTTGCAATTTTCCTATAGGCCTAAAAGTCTGTAAATCCTTTGGAGTCACTCATTAGACTTTTAGGTGGGAAATAAGACTCCCCTTGACTGAGCTCTGAGGATGAGTCACTCATAATTTTGTCCTCTCTGCAATGCCCTGGTGTCTGACAAACCGCTCCAAATGGTTTATGCAAACGTGGGCATTGTTCTCTTTGTTTAATGTTCTCTGCTGTTTTCTTAGCCAAGTTGCTTTGGTATTTATTAATTAGGAGTTGTTAGTAATTCAGTTAATCTAACACTTGATCAGCAATTTCAACTCAATGTTTGAGAGGGACCGTGCCCTAGGGCAGTTGTTATTTATTCTGGTCAGGTAATTCCTTTCTGGGCTGTTTAAACAGCAACATGTTTTCTGTAACAGTGAGGCTGCCCAGTGTAGGAAAGGAGTTTGCAGGAGTCTGCCTTTCTGTTTCTTTCAAAGTTTAGCTATGCAGACTGCTTAATGCCATAATAATAATCCAGTATTAAGATGGGCAAATAGCAGCATAATTAAGAATACACAGCAGTGCAATACAAAGTCCAGGCATATGGTAAGAATTAGATTTGCTCGTTATAGAAAATTGTGAAGATACAAACTGTTCTGACAAATTCAATAGGGAGAAGGAAGATGAATACATTGTCATTGAAGCTGCCCTTGTAGCACTGAGAAATCTTGTAGCATTTTCCACTTTAAGTATTTCAACATCAAAAGCTAAACATTTGGCTCTCAGAGAAGAGTTCTCCTATTTACAGGAATCACTTGTTGCTAAATTCTCCCTGAAGTATTTTAAATATTTTATTCCTTTGTGGAGGAAATATTGACTATCACTGCTCACATTTGGATTTAGGAGATTTCTCCCTTTGGAATTTTGGAGTGTAAGTAAGTCTGATTTGGTATTTCAAAAGAGTCAAATAGTTATGAAGCTCCATAGAAGTGCTGCTTCTGGGCAGGTCACGAAGAAGAAGTTAGAATAATCTTGTTGGAATATGAAAGACTGAACTATAATGAAAGCACCGGGAGAATTTGGGGGCTAGCATGTACAAGCCAGATTTGTAGTTAATAAACAACTGAGCTTTAATCACTGTTAGTAGATTGCTCCCTTTACACCTCTAAAAAAGTGCTTTGAAAATTAAGCAGCACAGGCATTTAGCAAGAACTCTGACATTACAGAAGTTCTACCTCATCGTGTTTATTGACAAGGTAAAGCTGTAACACAGCTTCTGCTCTCCCTTCTCCCAAGAACACCTATCTGCGCACTACCAAAGCGTTAAGCTCTGTTCAGTGAACTGTTAAAGCAAGTTTTTCCTGGACCTAACAAGGCAAGTGTCTGCAGCTCCAGAATCAAGTGGGAAGCTGAAGAAAGCTTTGAATTTCAAACATCTTTCAGTGAGGAATTAGTTTTAAAAGACATACAACAATAAGCCATGAAATAAGTCCAGACACCATAATTCAGGAATAGAATATGCTCTGAACCTGGCAGGCATCCAGGCCAGAGCCAGGTGCCTGGTTTGGATCTGATTCAAGTGGCCTTAGGCCACCTACAGAGCTTTCAGGTACAATCTGGAAGCCACTCACCTCAATATGCCCTGCTGTACTTCTGTTTCAGTACTTGTGAAGGATCCCCAGATGGTTGGCCCTCGGCCAAAGCAATGTGCTTTCGGATCACGCTGTCTGTCCGCTGCGATGAGGCAGGCTTCAGAAAAAAGGAATCGGGAAAACTGAGACTGAAGGAACTGCCCATTTTCCTTCGTTTGCAGTGAGAAAATTTTACTCAAGGGAACAGTATTTATGTCTTGCTGCTCATGACACCCTGGGTGTGGGACTGCAAATAAGCAAGACACAAGTGTATGTGTGTATATAATCAACAGGACATCAGTACTGAAGGGGGCTACAGGAAAGTGAGGAGGGGCTCTTGGTCAGGGAGTGCAAAGATAGGGTGACGAAGAATGGTTTTAAGCTGGAAAAAGGGAAATTGAGCTGAGATCTCAGGGAGAAATGTTTTCCTGTGAGGGTGGGGAGGCCCTGGCCCAGGTTGCCCAGAGCAGTGGTGGCTGCCCCATCCCTGGAAGTGTTCAAGGCCAGGTTGGATGGGGCTTGGAGCCCCCTGACCCAGTGGGAGGAGTCCCTGCCCATGGCAGGGGGTGGGACTGGATGGGCTTTGAGGTCTCTTCCAATCCAAAGCATTCCATGATTCTATGATTCTATGACACAAAAAGTATACCCTGAAAAAAAAAAAAAAGACCTCCTGCAGCTTAGACTATTGTAGGTCATAAAAATAACCCCACTTTGTCAATCAAATTCATATTTTACCTGTCACATTTTTTTGATTACTTTTAATATCATTTTATTCTGGATCATAAAAAGGCCAAGGTAATTCAAGTTGTAGACTTGAGTGTGCAGACTTCTGACTGCAGACAATTTTTGCTTGACCATGACTAAGTCTCAGACCTGCACTGCCTTCCACAGTCCCTTAAAACTTCCTGTGCATGTCCCAGCACACATCACGCGGTGTGCGACTCCAGTTTCGTACTGTGAGGGCAGCTGGCAGTGCTAGCAGGCCTGGCAGAGCTGGAGTCAGCACATTTCTCCCTGCTGGATGCAGCTCAGTAAGATTATCCTGCAAGCATGGGTAAAAACTAATCAGGTTACTCTCAAATAGACTAATCAGTTTCAGTTTCTGGTTATGAAGCTCCAGCACAATGTTGCAGTGTCTGCGTTGCCAAGAAGGTTTAAATCTCATTTAAGTTCAAGCTAAAAAACCCCTGCTCTCGTTAAAAGGAAAATGATTGAAAAGGCCATGAAATCAATTTTATTAATGTTACATACCTAAAGAGTTCATCCATGGAGCGAAAAAACAGCACTTTCACAGTGGTTGATATTTCTTATAGGAGAGAAGGGAAGGATTTTCGTTCTAAGGCACCTCCCAGCAAACATGGGCATATCCGGTGTTGGATGCATGCGTAAGGACTTGCTGAGCAGAGCTGCCACCTACACCACTCCCAGTTCATTAATATTCTATTCTACATTTCTCTTATTGTAATATGTCTAAAAATCACTTCTTCTATAACTCTCCCAGCTATCTTTATGTGTTTGCTCCACTAGAGCTCTCATCTTAACATGCAAGTTCAGAATTGCCACCATGAAGGTCCAGCTCTGCCTGTATTGAATTCAGCTGAGGAGAGGCTGTGCATTTTCATGTTGCAGGCATACAGCCTGAAATGATTTAATGTCTTTTTCTACCCTACATCCGTCTCTATTGAAAATAGATAAAAATCACACTTTCCACTCAGTACACATACACAGTAAGATATTATTAAATGTTGTCACAGCAACCGGTGCAACACTGAGTTTGTAAAACAACTGTTTGACTCCTCAACATGCTGAAATCACTTTGGAAATCAACACTGCAGTCAGGGAATAGTTTTGTTTGCAAATTAGGAATGCAAAGAAGGCTGTGGGAAATTAAAAACTGTAAGCTGAGCTCTTGGGATAGGGACCAATTTTCTGTTCTGCATGTGTTCAGCACCTAACTGGAGAGGTCCTGTGCAACTACTACTACCATATTCTTCCTCTGTTATTGTCATCTTTTGGCAAGAAAAATGATGGTAAATTTATCCTTCTTTGTAGACTGTGAGAGGTAAGTCATGAAGGCCTTGTTTTCCTGGTGAAAGAGTATAAAGCATGTTAAACATTTAGAGTTAATACCCTTACAGAAAGCTGTGAAGTGATTGCTCACCACCATTGTGGTGCTAAATAGCCTACAAGCAATGAGAATCTGGTCCTCAAAAAAACCAGCTCTCCAATGTCTAACATAAACCCCACTCTTGTTATGGTACAAGAGCTTGAAGCCTTTCAGTACGCAGCAAACAGAATATCTGCAGATTTATTAGACAACGCCTTCTTTGTGTGGCGTTGCATGGTGCTGTAGGCCCTTTCTTATAGAAGCAAATATGGAACAGCTCCATAATTCTGTGGGAGACATTTTCCTGCAGGATTGCCAAGCTGTAGTTAAAATTCCCACTGAGAGGTGCATTTTGAGTAAGGCAGAGATGGAGGTGGTGAGTCTGGGTAGACAAGTACAAAGGGAAGACGAACACACACCAAAGCAGAAGTAAAAGCACCTCATTTTCATAGGAAATGGGCTGATCTGTAATTGAAAGTGGTAAAACAAAAGTGTTTATGGGGACACGGCAACTGGTACGCAGAAGGGACTGAGAAGGCTCCTGAACGTCTTTGCAATCTATGTTCCCAGTGAGAAGGCTGAACTAACAAAGGCTCATTGATGTGAGAAGAGGGGGAAGTTTTTAATAGAGGAATCCCAGGAGCCAGCCAAAGAAGCATTATCTTGTATTAAAAAAATCTGCAAATAATGAAATTCAGAGGAGAAGCCAATTTTCTACTTTGCTTGGCCCACAAAATTAGTAGCAAATAAAAGAAGGAACATGTGTAAAAAGGACTGGAGACTAAATCTTCCCAGCAACGTTCTTCCCAGGGTGTGTTGTTCAAAGGAGTCCAAGGGTTTGTGTTCAGAAATGCTGAGCAAGTTCAGCTCCTCTTGATCTCAATGGGAGCCATGAATTCTTCATGCTTCGGAAAATTAAGTTCCCAAGCTCCACTTGAAAATTTCATCCCAGAACTCAGATTCCAACTCTGAAACTAACTGAGTCCAAGCAGGAACATTGTCATCCGAGATCTTATCTTGCAAAGCAACAGGAATTGATGCTAGCACTTGTGGGAACACGTCACAGCAGCAGAATTTACCTTTCCAGTCCAGAAATAAAATGAAAAGAAAGATAATGAGTCAGGCTTGGGTGAGGTGAAGCAGCACTGCCGGGTGTAGGAGAGAAAAGAACAACTTTGAGCCTCTGTTGGATAGAACAAGTATTTTTTTGTTAAATCAGAGGTGAAAACAGGAATCAATAAGGAATGAATGAGGTACCATTCCATGCCAAAGCCATTTGTTTTGGGGGTGGAGTAACCTCAATCATTCCTACCATGGAAGACAGAGGTTGCAACTTCCATGTGGATTTTTCTTTCTTGACCTGGTTTGTGCTTTTCTGGGGTGCAGATGCTGGCTGGCTGTGACAGAGACAGGGCCTTCCTTCCTGCACGTGATGCCAAAGTATGTCTGAAACCATTGCTAGTGTCTCGGAAGTGATTTGCAGGGATTTTCAATATGTCTTTGTGACTCCGCAGGCTGCCCAGCCTTCTGGGTACACAGCAAATCGGTGTTTAAAAAACGCATTTTCAAAGTGAATCTTTGAACCTGCTGGACTGCACAGTTTCTCCTGTGCCATTTTTGATCCATTGTATAAATACAAATTTTGGCACGTGCACAACATTATAAACTGCATAATTGTTTTTATTAGAGGTCTGTGAGTTTGGAGGTACCTGTGCTTTAATTACACTTGGCAAACCTCCAGGAAAACTCTTCTAAACTGTAGTGCTTGCAGAGCCTTAGTCGGGCCACCCACAATGACAGCTTTTATTTTTCTTCTATTGGTGATGGACATTTTCATTTCATTTTGGTCTGGGTGAAGGAGCCCCCACGTACCAAACTGCACTTCCCCGTGTTCACTTTCCAGCCAGAATGTGTCGGGACACTGCAGCAGCAGCTTGTGACATTTGGATCCTGGCCAAACTAATCCTGTTTGCAAAGGTTTTAGGTTGTCTTTCTGGCTTCCTTTGTCTCCCCTTCCCCCTTTTAAAAATTGCTGGTGACACCAAAAATGCAAACCAGTTAATCTCTTCTAAAATCTGAGCGTTCGCCTACAGCACTGCCTGCAAGAGCAGCGAGGAACACGGCTCTGTGAAGTCTCTGTGCGTCAGCTGTGAGACCCTGCATGGAGGTGGGCTTCGTTCTGCTCCTGAGCCCGCGTCTCGTGTGTTGCAGGACAGACTAAGCACAATGGGAACAAGTCAGCAGGAGAGCTGGAACTTCACACTCCATGGAAAAAGAAAGTAGGATGTCCAGCTAGCACAAATAAATGTGCAGAACTAATCAAATTAGGATGGACATGCTGTGCAATACAGAGCAAAGCATGTAAGCAGAAAATTATGTGTAATATTTGTAAGCAAAAGCATTTATTTGGGGCTATAACAGTCCAGTGCTACGTGCAAATTTGGTGAGGGAAAAATGTAAACATTGTTTCTTTGATTTCCTTGGGAGCAAGGGTACAGCAGGAATGCTGGATCCAGCTTCTCTTCCAGTGGCTGTGATTAAAAAGCTATGTGAAATGAATTTAGGGGCTTATTGACAGAAAATATTACTGTAAATGGTGGTGAAAACCTACTCCATGGAAATTACTCTTTATTGCATGGAGTTTGCCAGAATTTATAGGATGCAAACTGAAAGCTGTGGATTTAGAGACCATTTGAGGAAATAATTTCAGCCCTAACATCGTGTTTTGAGGCTTCTGCAGAAAGCAGAATTTAATACAGAAACCGGTGAGACAGCGGAATTTCATTCTGTCAACTTTTGGGCCTTTAAGGAATAGGAATTGATGGAGGAACTACACTAAGTCAGCCAATGGATGTTTTTGTTACCTGAAATACAGTTACCTGTAAACAGAGTAAGCAGTGCCACAGCAGAGCCCGTGCCATGTGTCACTGAAGAGTGCAACTGGCCACCAGGCAAAAGCAACTTTCTTACAGGAGCTCATACTATGAACCGAATGCTGGTTAAAAGTGCAGAAATTGCTCTTGGAAACAGACTACCCCAGCATTTTCCATTCTTGAGGATACTGCATTCAGATTTCATGGATGCAAACAAAGAACTCCTCATTTGTTTTCCTGAGACTTGCTTTTTGAAACCTGGGGAAGGGGGAAAGGAAGCGTTGTAGGAGCGGACCTGCTGTTAGGTGTGACAATACTGTCCAGCACTTTATAAACCTACTCCACAGAAGTACGAGCCAGTGCTAATGCTGTTCCAGCTGGAGGCAGAGCTGAGCCGTGCCCTCAAACTCTCCATCCGTTGGGATGTGTCCTGTTCCAGCTGTGCCCCTGTGCCGTACTGAGTGCTCCCTATGGCAGGAAGCTGGGCCACCAGCTCTTTGTTTACAGCCTCCTGTCTGCAGAAGCGATCGCTCTGGTAGTAGGGACACAGTACACTATCTTATCAGGTTCTGTAACTCATCCAGACAGAGGAGCTGTGATCATTTATGCCAGCTGAAAGGATCTGGCCTTTTCCTAAACTCTATGGCATTGAGTGGGTTTAGATAATGTATCAACAACCATGCAAACATCCTTTGATACCAGATGACCACATCCCTGCTTCATCTCTATGAACCCTTCCACAAGTTCTTTTTTGAGTTGCTCTCATTTTGTTCAACTAGAGTTTTTGTCTTGCTGCAACCCGGTAACAGTTGCTGGGCTCTTTGGACAAATTATATAAATTCATAAAATGTCTTCAGATTATTGAACAAATAATACAAGAGGAAAGAAAGTCCTCCTCAGCAGTTGTGGGATGTATGGAGCATAACCAACTTCGGAACATAACTTTGCTTTAGAGCCTCTTCAACTTGGGATAAAGACGAACTTGATGGGGTTTGAAGACTACCAGCTCGTTCTAAAGAGGGTCATTTTCATTTGTAAAGGGGTTTCATGAAGGCTTCTCCACAAGGAGTTTCACTCTGCATGTGGTTAATCACCTCTCACTGTAAATGAAGGCAAAGGGTTTCTGTGCTTCACAGGAATGAAACATCTTCCTGAGGATAAACACAAGTAGAACATAAAGACTGAGCTGGAAGAACCCTGTGGAGTGCTTACATGTATCCTGAATAACCAAACAAGTGTGTCATTCGGTAAGAAATGGTCACAGATGTGGTCAAGGAGGAAGGAGCAGTTGAGGAACTGAAGGCTGAGTTAGCAAGAGCCAAACCTGCTCTGATTCTGCTATGCAAATTCACTCTGTACGATGTGACTACCGATTAAAACAAGCCCTCACTGCACCGCTTTCCCATTAGAAGTCCTCTGCTTTCAGTCATCCCATCATACATGATTTAATATTGTATAAACTATTGAAATCAATTTCTAATACAAATACATCTGGAAAACTAGTCTAAGTTAGCAGAAAGAGGTGGGAGCTGTCAGACAACAGACTTCTGTGAATTATTCACTCATCTCAATGGTCATGAATGTCTCTCACGACAAAGAATTTGCTCTAACAAAGAGGGCAAAACAAACATAATGACATGTTAATTCAGGGCATGTTCTTTCTGCATGCCTGTCAGTCCTGTCACTGATAGTGCAAGTTCTGTTTGGGCCTCAACTCTGTCAGGATGGCCAGGAGAGCATAGTTCTTGGGGAAAAAAGCCTATAGAAATTCACAAGACAAGAGAGATGCAGAATGAGGAAGAAGGGAGTTAGTAATAATCCGTCTTCTCCAATAAGCTAACAGTGAAAACAAGAACATCCAAGATCCTTGGATTTAGGCATCAAGACCAGGGACACACTTCATGCAGGTGTGATCTATCTAGAGCGGGTGGATGTGAAGCCCTGGTGGAACTCAGGCTGTGCTCTTGCAAGCCTCAGTGTGGTGATGAAAGCAAAGCAGTAACTCATGTTGGTGTGGGGTAGCAAATCCCCTACTTCCTCTTCCAGGTACAAGAGGAACCCAGCTTTCTGAACTGTGCTACAGGAATGATCTGTTTACACCAGAGATCCTCCCCCCACAAAGGGCATTATTATCTATGGAGCAATGGTGCTTAAGGGTTGCAAGCTTCTACCGGGTCCTCACCTTTCTTGTATTCACCAGTAGTGGAGGAGTAGGTGGAACACGATTACAGCGGGGGATAGAAACAAGCAGGGCAAGAGAAAGACCTAATGAAAACTTGAGGAAACTGATAAGCATTAAAAACTGATAGCAGCATCAACCTTAGAGTTCAGGGAGAATACAGAATAGCCCAATAATAGAATGGTAGGTCATGGTTACCTCTGAAAGAAGATGTACCTGGTGGTCATCTGAGGTGGGAATGGCTGGGGGACCCTTCTGACTGCATTGGTTGCTGTGCTGCTGGCCCTGGAGCTTTATTTCTCTCATGTTCTGTATGGTAACTATGTTTGCACTTGGTAATGAGCTGCCTGCAGGATTCTCTGACGTTTATGACCATCACTGCTGGGATCTTGATTGACTCAGGGAGCTAAGTGTGATGTTGTCCAAGCATGTTAACTGATCGATGTTGCTGCTTACAGGCCAAGAAAGACTGGAGTCCCTTGCCACATGCCAACTCAAATTTGGATGTGTGTCATTTAGAGTCATGCAATGCAGTGTCACAATTTTCTTCTTCTTTGATCATAGTCAGAAAGTATAAATCCCCAGGGTGAAACTCCACAGACATCAAGAACACAATGCCCTTCAGTGGCGCTAGGTTTATGGTGAAAGTCGTCTTTTTCTTTCTTAAACAATTCTAGTAGTTGCGAGAGAGTGTATTTACTTCCCTCCCCTCACAGTAAACAAAATGTCAATCTTCACAGTCAGAATTCTACTGAAAACAGCCAAGTCTGTCAGTTCAGGGTGTTGAGGGCTGATAATAAAATTACAGTCTAATGTTGTATTTTTCTCCTATTTTCTGCAACACACAGCATCTTGTATGTGTTCTGCTGCAATGGGACCATCGCAGACCTGCAGCCAGCTATTCCAGCTGAAGATGCTCAGTGGGAGGTGGCAGGTGTACCGCTACGGAAATGATCTGAAAACGTTTTCATCATCTCTTCAGCAAGGTGAGAACATAAAACCCACTGGGACACAGAGAGGGCTGAAGTAGAAATTCCACACCTGGGAACTTATTTAGAGACAGGAAATGCTTTAGGAGGGAAAATACCTCTAATGTGACTAACCCACTGCCCCAAACCGGTTACCACGGACCCCTGTGACGGAGGGAGGTAGAAGAGATGTCTTCCAGCTCTTCTTGGCTCCTGCTGTGCTCTCCAGCCCGGTGTGAGCTGGGCAGCAAGGCACCTCCAGTGGACACAGCCAACATTTGTGTTCATGGTGTGGAGAGGGAATTGAGTGAGCCTGGGCTGCGGCACATCCCGGACAACTCTCTAGCCCAAAGGGGAGATCATGAGTTGAGGGACACCTCTCCCAGGACAACCAGGACTACCACAAACAAGTTCTGTGTTGGTTTCCAGCCTGGACTAGTCCTGTTCAACACCTGAGTTTGCTTTCAGACCATTCGGATCTGTGATCTCTCACTGAAGCTTTCCTTAGAAGGGCAGGGTAAGCTAAGAGCAGGGAGTCCATGAATCAGGACCAGGACCTGGAGCTGCGTTTGCCTCAGCACACGCATGCCGCTTTGTGCAGGTCAGCTCCTTTGCAGACAGCAGTGTTCGGCGTTTGGTAACTTTTCTGGGCTCTCACATCTGTGTCTTCTTCCCGGGCAGCCTAACTTTTGTCTGATTTGTTCATTTGAACACTGTGAAACGTCCTGTGCCAAAAGGACAGGCAACAGCACCGTCTCCCTGGCTGGCTGGGGCCCTGGGCTGGGGTGTTGGGCTGTGCCCGCTGCCAGCACCACCAGAGCCTTGCGGTTGACACTGTATGAGGCTGTGGTCCCGCACACCTCTGGTTCCACACAGCCCCGTCCCACAACCTCCATCCTGCAGCCCTTCATCCTGCACCCTTCTATCTTGACCTCTCCATTCAGTACGCTCCACTCCTGCACTCCCCCATCCTGCACCTCTCCATTCTGCACCCTCTGTCCCACAACCACCCATCCTTCACCCCCATCCCACATCCTGCATACCCATCCCACACGCCTCCATCCCACATATCTCCATTCTGCACCCTCTGTGATGGCCACAGCTGCCCTGTCCCTGCCCTGCCCCTCTCCTTCTCCCTATCCCTATCCCTGTCCCCATCTGTTTCCTCATCCCTCTCCCTCTCCCTCCCACTCTTCCCCTCTTTCTCCCCCTCTTGCCATCCCTATCCCTATCCCTATCCCTATCCCTATCCCTATCCCTATCCCTATCCCTATTCCTGTCTCTGACCCTATCCCCGTCCCCGTCCCCATCTCCATCCCTGTCCCTGTCCCCATCTCTATCCCTAGTCCCTGTTCCTATCCCTAGTCCCTGTCCCTGTCCCTGTACCGTCCCGACCCAGTTCCCTCCCGGTCCCCCTCCGCCCCCATCCCCATCCCGTCCCGTCCCCTCCCTTCCCGGTCCCCTTCCATCCCAATCCCCACCTCCCCCTCCCCGCAGGTGCGCAGCCCCCGCCCCCCGCTGCCAGGTGCCTCCCCCCGCGAGGGCTCCGCCCCCCGCCCCGCGCCGCGCTCACTGCCCGCGGGGTTAAAGCGACCGCGCTCACCTGCGCCGCGTGGGCTGTGCTCCTGCGGTTGCGCGGCGCCGGTGCGGGGGTGGCGCGGCGCGGTATGGGCTGCCCGGCGGTGCGGGGCTGGGTCCCCGCCGTGCCGCCGCGGCTCGGCAGCGCTCTCAAGGCAGGTCGAGAGCTCCGTGCGTGCGGGTGCCGCGCGGGTTGCGGCCCCGGCCGCTGCGGGTGCCGTCCCTGCCCGCTCCGTCCCCAATACTCCTTCTCCCCTGTTTCTCTTGCAGACTCTGCAGCTGTGCTGCCTCTGCTGCCTGTCCCACGCCGCCGCCTTCGCCGGTGAGAGCGCCCGCGAGCTGCAGCACGGTGCGTACGGCGGGCGGGGCGCCCTTCGGCGGAGCCCGCGGCGAGCGGGCTCGTCCGGCCCCGCGGGCCAAAGTGGCGACGCGGGGCAGCAGCGCGGGTGAAGGAGGTGGCGGGTGCGCGTTTCCACCCGCCCTGGGAAGGTGGAGGCGCGCGCGGCGCCTCGTGTGTCCGCTGGGACGCGGGAGCCGACCGGAGGGGAGCGGCAGAAGCCGTGCAGCGCGCTGGGGGGAAGCAGCCCTGGAGAGAGGAGCCGCGGGGGTGCGAGCCCGGGCGGTGCTGGCTGCCAGGCTGCGGGCGCTGACACCGCCGTGCTGATGCCTTTGGGACGTTTGAAGTGCAATAGAGGGGTTTTACAGTGCTTTGTTTCCGCTCGCACCCAACCGAGAGCCACGCCAGGGTGCAGAAAGGGAAGCCCTCGCGCCCTGCGCGCTGCTCGCTGGGGGATTCCCTCGCTCCAGCTGCTGCTCGCGTTTTTGGCCACCGGCCTGCGGAGTGTGCTCGGCTCCTGCTGCTGATTAACGCCACTTAAGGAGAGTGGGAGCTCTTCGTGTATTGTTTCCAGTGTCTAAGGAAAAACAACCTACCACTGGCTGTGCTTTCAGCTTAACGGGTGTCCGGTAAAGCCTGCTCAGGCAAAAACTGATAGTTTTTGCAACATCTGTTACAACACAAGAAGGAGGCAGGTTTCTTTTTTTTAATGGTGTTATTTTGGTTTAGGAAGATAAGTGAATGGTTGTACTGTCAAATGCAGGGCTGTCGTTAAGTATTTGGAGAAATACAGCTCAAAATGGGATGGGGCTGGGGGAGTTTATTCCGCGTAATTGCTCATAGAACCAGGAATAGGTGCAAAGGTCCGAGTTCAGCAAACGGCTAAAATTCAGACCCAGTTCCATGATACGAATAATCCCTGTGCAGCTGGGTCAGCAGCAGTGCTCGTCTAAGTCCAGCTGGGCACCTGCTTGGCAACCAGCTGAATCGGGGCCTCTATTTTTGACTCGCTGCTGTGGTTGTGAGCAGGTCTTAATTTCTTCCTCACAAAGAGTTTCATAATTTTTCCCATATTTTATCCCAAACTATAAACTTCTTTGAGATGCAATTAGCAATGGCTGGTTAAAGGTTATTGGGTAGGATGTAATCTCTTTCTGCTGAAGGTCAGTTACAATTTGAAACCTGGTCTAATCAAGTCACTACAAAGAGATGAGGTCTCACTCAGTTAAGGCATTAATAAATAAATCCTTTAATCCATTTGAACAAATGGTACAGTTCCACAAAGTCTCAGTCGTGGTTACTCCCACAGCGATACAATATTTGCTGCATTCTTTGGGAAGGAAAATACTCTGAAGCCAGAGTGGCCTTCACATTTGACAGCAATTAATACAGGGGGAGGGGAAAGCCTCCAGATCTGCTGGTGATGACAAATGTCTGCGGAAGAGCAATTGTGGGAATGTTCACAGCTATGCAAGCGAGTCTGCAGCTCACAGTGGGGCAGAAAGGAAACAAACACTGTTTGAGAACCCGTCTGACTGACGGGGAGGCTTAGGCAGTCAAGTCTGTACACAAACAGCCCGCGGAGCTTTCGGGCCCTTCTCTAAATGATGGGATGCTTCATGTCATAGTGCGAGCCTGCTGTTTAACGTGGTAGCATGTTGCTCACCTTATTTGTTGGATACAAAAGCTGATGGGTAACTCTTTGTCATTACAGATTATGTTTTTGTGACCCCTGTCAAAGTGGATTCCAGTGGATCGTACATTTCACACGATGTTTTGCACAGTACTAGGAGAAAGAGATCAACTCAGAGTTCAAAGAGTTCCTTGCACTACAGGTTTTCAGCATTTGGACAGGAACTTCACTTAGAACTTAAACCTTCGACCATTTTAAGCAACAATTTTATTGTCCAGGTACTCGGGAAAGATGGAGTCTCAAATTCTCAGCAACATGACATTGAACAGTGTTTCTACCAGGGATTTATAAGAAATGATAGCACCTCTTCAGTAGCAATATCTACATGTGTAGGCCTGGTAAGTGTTTATTTGAAACAAACCAACATTAAGATTATTTTCATGTGTGATATAGTAGCTGGAGGCGTGTAGTCCACAGAATATTTGGGATACCATACACATTTTCCTAGTACCACTGATTGCTGTTGGGTTTAACAGAAGAGGTTTAGTGAACACTCATTTCGTATCTCAGTCTTTTGTGACAAAACAGAACTGGCTGGCAGTTCTAGTAATTATCCCATAGCAGTTTTCATTTCTTATAGTTTGCGATAGCTTATACATTTTTGCTTGCTCTTAAGTAAATGCTCTTCCTGCCTTTGAACTGCTATGAAGAGAGAAAACAAAACAATCAGTAAGCTTATAGGAAAAAAAATGTCACCTAAGTTTGTCAGCTGCTTTTAGGAAGGGTGAATTTCCCAGCTCAGCAGGAGTTATGAACCTATTTCCCTTTGTTTCCTTTGACAATTCTAGCCTTATTCATGTTTGTAAGTCTTGATTAGTTGATCTCCTATGAATGTGTTAAATATTCTCATTGAATACTCTCCATTTCTGGCTGTCATCCCAGTTCATGAAAAATTATTACTTACAAATGAGTTTTTCAAACTACATTTGACAGTGCTCGTTTCCCACAGAGAAGTCTTTACTGGTAGAATTCAGAAGAGTCATCTACAGAATTAATAGTTACTGGTGGTTTCGAGGCTTAAGCTGTGCATTGCAAAATGTTCTCCTGTGGGTGCACATTGAGGCGATAATATTTAACAGTGTTAGGCAGATGAAGCTGTCTGAGTGCTTTGTGGTTGAGGGCTGCAGGATGTTGGTCACCCTCTAGCAATCTGCTTTGCTGTTGAACTGTGTGACGGGCCGGAGAGAGGAGCACTTGAGACTCCCAGTGCTTCCTTTGAAATAGTAACCAGTGGCTTGAGAAGAGGGTGTCTCGTTAGAAGAGCTGTTGAATGCTGATAACTGGTTGAAGGAGTCTGGGTTATATTTTGAATGCTTCACTACTTTTCTCAGCAAGATCGAGAAATCAGTATCTTATAGTTCCTTTGAATGGTTGCAAACCTTTGGGGCAGGTGCCAGGAACTAAAATGAAACTTGCTGTTGTTGTTTGTTGTGTTTGTAGTGCTGAACTGTTGATGTTGGTGTGCTTAGTTGTTTCAGTGGAAGCTTAATTTCCACATCTCCTAGCTTTTACTGTATTTATTCTGAGAAAAACTGTTTTCACCTACTCTGGTGTCTTCTGTTCCTCTAAGAGAAGTGCTCTGCCTCCACACATCGGTTGCTGTTGGGTTGTGTTTTGGTTTTTAAAACGCTTTGAGCTGAGCGAAGCTGGGCTTGTCAAGTCTTGTCTGGAGAAGGAAGGTTCAAGTCTGCCTCAGGTCACAGAGAAACAGAATGTGGTGATCTTAACTGAGGCTGAAATGGATCTTTTACCACTGTCTCGACGCAGAGATTGTTATGACTAAGCTGCTCTTAGAAAACATCCAGAAACTGATCAAAGAGGAGAAACATTGTGGCATGGACAAGCTTTATGGTAGAACCTTTTTCAGTACCTAAATTATCGCCAATTAGAATATCTCTCTTTAATCAGTTCCAAGGTTCAACAGATTTCACCTCAAATTGTTATTTTAAACCGATAAATGAAGTAAACCTTTACTTATAGTAATCTCCTGCAGAGTGTGTATCACAAATAAAATGTAATTGTTCCTTTCACCCTACCCGTTTATTTCAGGGCACTTAATGAATCCCAGGCAAATTAGCAACAGGATTCTTAGTCTTTCAGTTTGCAAGGCTGCTCTCTTAAAACTGTGTCATCAGCTGTCTGTAATGACAGCTGCGTCATGTTTTACTGTGATCCAAATTCAGTAATCATATGTTAAGTCTGGACGCTGTGCTCTGATCAAGAAAACCTTGTGAATAGCTTCTATATCCTCTTTGCACCAACTACTTTTGTCACTTGGTTGCCCTTCTTTCCTATTTGCTTTGTTCACTGCAATTAAACCGAAAGTGGTGTTTCTTCTATATGGTTGGTAGCACTAATCTTTCCATTGTTCCTTTCATTAGCAATAGCTTATCCACAATAAAACTGCAGTGACCCATTCTTTCAAGCCTGAAACACCACAATGTGATTTGGAAGCAATTGCATTTCAATAGACTACAGGGACTCTTTGATCTAATTTTTTGGATGACCTAGAGGATTCAGTCGTTCAGCTGCCTGTTATCTGCTGTTGCCTGCAGAGGAGACTTTGAGCAGAGCTTATGTGAAATCGTTTGTTAAGGCGGGGTGACCTTAACTTAACACTGGAAAGGAGCAAGAATTTGTTGCATTGTATAGATCTATTTGGAGATGTGTGTATCTTAAGTTTTACTGGCTTAGTTGGCAGTAAGGCCCCACATTTTTATACTGATGTGTTGATTTGAGACCAAATGTTTCCATTGGTCAACCCAGTTTTCTTGATGTGTCAGAAGGCAAAACTGGATCTATGCCCTCTATCTGAACAAGTACTCAAATAAATTGAGTGAGCTCTTTAAGAGAATGTGTACAAGTTTGCTGTGAGTGCTCTCTTGCCTTTTCATCTTCAAAGTGTACTCTGATTTTCAACAGAAACTTGCTTTCTTCTGTCTTCTGCCCCTTCCTGCTTCACTCACCATCCGTTACTTGCTGGAGCATCTGCTATACAGCAAGTGAACTGCGAGCCTGTTTTTTAAATGGAATTAACTTGTATGCAGGCAGCCTTGTATAGATCTTCCTACATGTCTGTTCTGCCATCGGGCAGTGAGTAGAAACCTCATACTGACTAAGCAATGAAAGGGTACAACGGTTATTAAAATTCAGGCGGATGTTATCCATCATACAGATTTGCTCAGTTGTTTGATCAAAAATGCTTGAGAGACAGATGTGGTCTGTACACCTTCAGAGAAATGTTTTCTGGACTGTCTGTAGGGAATAGGATTCATTCCCTCCAAAGAAGTTGTGTTGATTTTTTTTTTCTTAATTTTCATACATTTTGTTAGTACATTCTCACTCTCAGGGGTGTTTGCTGAACTCTTACAGTTTGGGGTCAATGAGTTCATTTATGTTGGTAAATACAAAGTTAATTTCTCTCTTTGGCAACATCTTAATGTGGCCTGAATAGAAAATGATGCAGAATTTTCAACTCCTTTCTCCAATAATGCTCATTATTAATTTTACTAAAACTCTTCTGCCACTCCAGCAAGATTTCTCAGGGTTTCCTTCAACCCCTTGTGCTCTCCCTGTTGGCATATCTAGGCCATTGGTTTCTCTTGCTGCTTCATCCTCTGTTTATGTTCTCCAATTCAAGATGTTCACTGTACTCAGATTCACTTTTTTCCCCCAAATTATGACTTGAACTAATTTTTACTTATGTTTTTATTACTATTATTACTTAGTGATATGTTGTTACTTATAATTGCCTTTAAGTTCCTAACTGAGAGGCAGACTATACCAAATCCACAGAATGCAGGGCTATTTCAGTTTTTCTGCAGGAGGTGGTGCCAGCTGCTGTTAGAATAAGAAATTTGGTTTAGAGCTCCCTCAGCGTGGCTCTGTTTGTATTCCTGCCTCATTCCTCTTGCCCATCCTCATCCACATGTTGTGCTGTCTCATCTTGTTCACCATCTTTAACTCTGCTCTCATGACAATGTTGTCTCTGAAAGCCTTACTATTGTCTTCCAGATGTGGGTATGAACTGTTGTTTGTCTCTTTAAGTGCTAGTTTTTGTGTCCTTTCTGACTCCTCATGAGCTGCTTATGTTAGGTCTGTGTGTGCATAATCCAGCATACAAAGTGAGCTGTTTGCAGTCACACAGTAAACCAGGGCAAGATACAAGAGAACCCAGAGCTGTCAGGAGCCCTGTTGTGTTCTAGAGACTTTCTTACAACACAGTTATAAATTACTGTTTAGGCACAGAAATTGCATTCCCCTCATGAATGAGAACTGTTACAAACTCAAATTTACACTACAGTCCAATACTCAGCTTAGAAAACAGCAAACACAATAGATGAGTAGTTTATGGCACAGCTTTTGTGGGAATGTTGCTGCTGTTTGGAATAGACAGGTGAGGCCATACAGCAGGTACAAAACGTGTGCCCAGAAGAGAGAAACACAGACAGCATAAGGAACTCTGCTGTTCTGTCTCAGAGAACACTGGGGTCAGAGAGAAGATCAGTACACTTCACTGGAACAGTTCAGGCCCTTTAAAACCGTATGGTGTAGGTGTAGTGTTCAGGACAAATCAGCCCTAAAGCGAGTGCACCAGCACGGGTGCCTGAGGGGCTGCTCCTGCTTATGTGAGAGGTGAACGTGGACCACTCTCTCCCTTTCTTTTATCTACCTTGGTTGGAAGAGTGGAGGCAGCTAGGGCCCTCCTTTGTTTTTTGGTAAGATGTGATTGAATCTTTCATTATAAGGGGCCTCTTGTCTCAGGTTCTGTTGTGTTTGTTAGTGTCTAGTCAAGGGAAAAGAAAAAGGAGGGAAGGGTGAATCATGTTACATTCAGTGAGCTTTCAGAAGAACCAGCAACTGGAGAAAGGGTTGGAGGTAGCACTGAGAGACAAACAGATGTGTTAATTCAATGGAAGCTGTGTGTGCATGTCTGAGGGCAGGACTTTGCTCAAGGTATCAAAGAAGCCACAAAAGTAAAGCTTCTTAATGCAGTCTGGCCTCCTAAGAGGCAGGCAGACAAGGCAGCTCAGGTACCTGTTCTTTGTAGTCATTTAATTGCAGCCTGTATCAGTATTGTTTCAGTTCATGCTAACAACAGCCTCTTATTCCTAGAGCTCACACTTTAAGTCCAATTAAATATGTTGAGACAAATCCCAAGGTTCCTACGCAGACAAAGTCCCATGAAATTCAATGAGCCAGACTGCTGGTAAAAATACAACATAGTTGCTGCTTGCAATGAGGTTCCTTAAACCTATAGCTATAAAAATAGGACAAGATATGGCCCAGTGGGACCTTGAGGAAAAACTAAGAGCTGGTGACTTATTCTCAAAACTATTTTTAGTCCATCTACAAATCAATATAAAATCCTACATTTTCTGCCATGGTACAGCACAACATGAATGGCATTGGATGCATGAATTCTTTGACTTTCTCTATATTCACACACCACCCTTTCTAAAACGCAAACTGTGTACAGGATCATCGCTTTGTTCACTGTTTTGATGGACACTTTGCCATTATTCACTCCGTAATATGGTAAAGATGAAAATAAGAAAAATCATTTACAGGAACATGAGGGAAAAATGGGGAAAAGCATCTTCTTGAAGATATTTTAAATCATACTAGACAAATAGAAGATGCTGTTTGTGATCTCAGTCTTGAATTGACTGCTGGTGGAGAATGAATGGTGTGATTAGATTATTGATTGCCCTTCTCTGTATCTGTCGGATAAGCTTTCTATTTAACTCTGGCTTTAGCTCTGCCAGACAAAGACAATGCTATCCCAAGCATTTTGACTCTGCTGATTCCTGATGGGTAAGAAATGGAATTAAAGAGGAGTAATGATGGGAAATAATCTGCTTCGACTGGACAGAAAATCGTGAAGGTTGTATTTCTTCCAGGTTTTATATTAAAAATCTTGGACCCTTTTAACACCCATAGAGGAAGTGGCGTGTCACTGAGAGCACTTTGGATCCATCAACCTGAATGCAGCGAGCTATGGCCATAGAACAGCTTGCAAGAGTGCCCACAGGAGCTGGTTGCCTCAGACATTTTCTCCTGCTCCATTAGTGCTCAGCTGGCAGTAAGTAGGGATTGTTCATCCATGTATTTCAGACCAAATTTGAGGCTGCTGCAAGCACCCTTAACGCAGTTTGAGAAACAGAGCCATCCATTTGTACACGGACGGGCAGTTCGCCCCCACCTCTCTTGTTAAGCAGCAGTCTCGTCAGAGCTTCTAAAGGAATTAGTTGACTCCATCTGTACTTGAAACAACAGTGTTTTTGCTGTAGCAAAGTTTTTCCTCAAAGCTCAGTTCCCACACTTTCCCGAGTCCATTAGAGAGAAGCTTGTAGTCAAATGCCCTCATAAGGGTCAGGAGAGGATGACCTGTCTGCACAGACTTGACCTCCTCATAACAGGATGTCTTTGATGTAAATGAGGAGTTTTATTTTAAGCACCACTGTTTTCATTCAGACCATGCCATCCCTGCTGCTGAGATGCAGCAGAGTCTCCTCTGCACAGATGCCAACTGATGAACAGCTAAAATATTTCTCTTCTCAGAGGCAGATTCTAATAAGTTACAGCAGGTTTCAGTAACTAATAATTAACCTAAACAAGGTTTTATTTCTGTCTTTTTCCCCTTCTTCCTGCACTTCAGAAGTGTTTGAGGCAGATACCGGGTTTCCAGACCCAGAGTGTAGAGGCTTTTGTTTACCCAAACCACAACGCCAGTCTGTGAAGCTGTAGTTCAGTATAAGTCCAATGCGGGCAGCTGTGCCAGAGCTCTGTACCTGACACAGCAGGAGGGTGAGCAGAAAGCGCAGGAGTACTTTGGTTGTGCCTGGCCCTGCTGCAGAGTCCACTTACTTTGAGCAAACAGTGGTATCAGAACTATTCTTTAACACTGTTTTTCCCAAGCTTGCTCCTCTCTCAGCCTCTCTGCAAACAAGTGCCCTGCTAATGATGACAGCTTTGTGATGTGCTGGTTCTCAGTTGGAACTTGACTTTGATTCTATGTGGGCTGTCCCATCGTAACGGGACTGGATGGTCACTGGATGTTTGTTACCAGCTCCATAAATCCCTCAGTTGTTTTGGCACCTACAGGTTTGGGTTTTTTTGCCACAATTATGTTGAAGTCTACAAAATATTTAAGATAACGTTTTCTGTTTTGCAACTTCTTAGGGAAGGGTTTGTGTTTTGGTGCACGCATGTCCCAAACTCTTTGGAGGAGCTGGTGGATTGGTCGCTGGGCCTGCAAACAGCAAGAGTTAGGATGGAGTTAGACTGTTCTCAGTGTCTGTGGGTTTGAAATTTGCAGCCCATGGATGGGGGCAGGGTGAAAGCTTGGGCTGTGCCAGACAAAGGCATCCAGAGCTGTGATTCCAATAATATCAGTCAGTTCTTTAAGGCAATTTTGGAGCTATTTTCATCAGATTTCATTTCAGCAGTAATGTGAGTTGACTTACAGATCTATAGCTCTCTAGGGATTTTCTAGAAAATCCCTGCTTTCACATTTCGGAAGTTGTTGTGTCGAGGGATGACCTGACGGCAGCCCTGCTGAAGTCAGCAGTGTTTTCTACCATCGGGAATGTCCCTCTGCCTGGACTTCCCACACATACAGAAGCTTTTAGCTCTCCATGCCTCACTTCGTCAAGGTGTTCTCTCAATGAGCTGGCAGGAGAGGGGTTAAACTTAGTTACCTCTCTAGTGGGAGCTGGCAGTGGACCTACACTGAGCTTTGTCAGCTGAAACTCAGACTTCAGTGTCTTTTTTCCTCTCGGAACCCCTCGTTTTGTGATCCGAAGGCTCTGACTAGCCCTGAAATGGTGTCTGTGTTGAACTTTAATGGGTAATTACATTACAAACAAGGTTTTCCTCTGTCTTTTTGATCATGTCATTTGGAGCAGAAATGTTGGTTCTTTCTTGCCTTTTCTTATCCCATTTTAATCCCAAGTCTGTTGCTGCAGGTCTACCATAAATTACAGTATGCTAAAGGAATTTCCTATTGATTTACTCTGACAGTGATTTGACCAGCTATGCGAATAGCTGATGGAAGCAGAACTTATCTTCGGTTCAGACAGTAGAGCATTGACTAAAACTGAGGTAAACATTTCCAGAAGAAACCTGAAATCATAATGCGTTGTGGCTCTTCTCAATTTGCAAACATGTATTAATTAAGCTCCAGCACTGGCTTGACTGTGTGTCAGTGGAGAACAGCATCCTGGCTCGTAATAGGTTGACATCAGTAACCTTCCATTGTTGATCGTGCTCAGAAGTCACTAAGAATGAGGGTGAAGAAATGTCAAATAATCAGGTCATAGGCAAGTGAATGAGTCCTGATGGCTGAGGCTCAGTACCGTGGGAACCATTATTGTCCCGAGCAATTTCTGGAACATGCAAGTTAATTTCTTTCTTTACAATGCCAGTTCATAAGCTAGGGAGATCCGCAAACAAGTGGTGCAGTCAGATGAAAATCCTGTTCCTCAATCTCATATGTAGCTGCCCAGCTCCTTCCTGCCAACAAGTAGTAAAAGAAAAAAGTTTGATGAAAAAGATAATGGGTCTTGAAATTCTTCTTGCTGGAATAACAAACCTGCTTAATAGAAGAGGAAGCTGAGGCAATAAAGTGATATTTACTTGCACAGACAACGGGGTGTTGCCTTTTCACTCTGGTGACATTAGCGTTCCGCTGCCCCATTATGTACACAGCACACTCATGGCTTTAGTCTTTGAGGATGGGGTTCTTGCTGTTCACAGTGGGATCACTTGAATGCCTGTGCCTGCCTGCCTAATATATGTTAATTGAAAGACTTTTGTGTCTCAACATCTTTATTAATATTAATAGAATGAGATTTTTTTTATGGACCTATACAAAATATGCCTGACCTCACTTGAGCCCTTGCTTTTGTTTTTATACTCTGCAGCACAGTGTGGCTTCCAACTAATTTAAGAACGTAATATTATATTCTGTGGCAGAATATACAAACTAATGAAAGAGGGATTACTTTTCAGATCTGTAGTTTCTTGGCCATCAGATATAAAAATTATGTAACACCAGAATATAATTAGTTTTTTAAAATCATGAAATTAAAAACAGGTTTGCTTGTTCTTCATGAAAATTATTGCACTTCAGTGAAAAAAGTGAGCATTGTAAGTAATTCTGTCTTGAACAGGCCTGTCTAATGCCACACACTCATTCTTAAAGTTAGGCTAGACTAAACCTCCAGAAATAATTCAAGTAAATAATGTAATTAAACTATAAGCTGTCTGTGGTCTGGGATAAATAGAAATGCTGTAATACAATGTTGAAGAAGAGAGTTTAAACTTCTGTAAAAATATGGCTACCCAGTTCCATTCTTAAGCATTTTATTAATGCTTGACAGAAAGTTCTGCTATTTGTTTTAGAATCATGGAATGGTTTGGGTTGGAAGTGACCTCAAAGCCCATCCAGTCCCACCCCCTGCTATGGGCAGGGACATGTCCTTGAACAACAACCTGGCCTTGAACACCTCCAGGGATGGGGCAGCCACCACTGCTCTGGGCAACCTGGGCCAGGGCCTCCCCACCCTTGCAGCAAAACATTTCTTCCTAAGATCTCAGCTCAATCTTGCCTCTTTCAGCTGAAAACCTCTCCCCCTCATCCTATCCCTGCACTCCCTGATCCAGAGCCTCTCCCCAGCTTCCCTGGAGCCCCTTTCAGTACTGGATGCTGCTCTAAGCTCTCCCTCAAGCCTTTTCTTCTCCAGGCTCAACAACCCCAACTGTCCCAGCCTGTCCTCAGAGTTTTGTTAGATGCAGGTATAATTTAAAGATAAAAATATTGATCTTGTGCTAGGGCTGAGATGAATCTCTTGCAGCCCACTGTGAGTGATTACAGGATGGACAAAAAGAATGCGTCTGTCAGTTGTGTGCTTTTTGCTGCTTTTCCTGCCAAAGGACAATTTCTTACACTCTGCTCTCAGTTATACTGTTTGCAGTAGATGTGTGTGGAATTGCTGTAGAGACCAGCTTACCACAGCTGTATCTCCAGCTCCAGTTTTTCCCTCTGTTTGCTGGCTTCTCTTCATGCTGGAAGCCATGCTAAAGGCTGATTGGATATGTCTCGTTTTCCAAATTCCATGTGCTGATTGTTGTTCTGCCTCTAGGACTGAAAGCTTGAGCAGACGGGTGGGGAAAAGGGCAGTTTCCAGGCTGACACAAGTGAGCAGCTGATGCCTACTGATGCCTGCAGCCACTCATCGGCAGGTTTTGTGGGCTTCATCTAAAGCTCGTAGTGAATAAAAAGTATTATGCTGAATGTTTTGGATCAGAACCCAGCCTCAGGAGAGTTGTCTCTTCTTCCTCCCTACATCATCTTGGTGCCAGGAGGTGCACCATTTCTTTGGGAAACATTGGTACAATTACTTTTTGGTTTAGAAAGACATTTTACAAATGGAAAGTACCACTGGCTCATCAAAAAAATGAAGCATGTGCATTTCTACTAGCAGACCCCAAACAACTTCTTGTAAATAATCCAGAGTGATGCTGTGTAATCAGATTTTGGTGAATCAGAAATGAGATGGAGGAAAACAGCCTGCTTCAAGGGCAAAGAAACCCCTCTACAGAGTGACCTTGTGCTGTTCTCATGGATCACTTGGGCTGGTTAACAGCCAGAAATGAGATGAGATTGCAGTTGCTTTCCCAGAGCTGCTGCTACTGCTGCTAGAAAAATGCACTGAGGGGCTTCGTGCCTGTGCCAACGGCTGCCAGGTATGTTTCTGTGTACGAGTGCCAACTGTTTCCATTCTGCTGTGCTGCCAGAGTCTTATGACAACGAAGGAGTAAAGGAAGCAGAATCACCAGTACAAAATATAAAATTGAGAGTAAATGTAAAGAGGTTACTTGGCCTAATCCCAATCAAGTCCCGATGAGGCCAAGTCTGGCACTGGGAGTACAAGAGGGAAAGTAGCTTTTCAGGCTTTTTTCCTTTGTTAGACAGGAGATGGACTTCATGGTTTTTGATCTATGAAAATGTGCAAAGATATTGTCACTTGTCATCCCGGGAGCACCGGTAGGAGGCAAGACTTCATTCATCTGCTCTTGGTTGGAGAGCCGAATAATCACAGAGAGAACATGTAGTCTGTTACAGAAATAGCTAATTTATTCCTCCGATTCCTGTGATTCCTCTGCCCACCAGAGTCTTGGGTGAAATTTTAATTGCCTGAAGTAGAGTCCTGTGGATCTTACTTAATGAAGGTCATGCCCAAATCCAAACACTGGGTGGGAGCCCTGCAGAACAGTGCACAGCTGGTGCTGTGTGTCGCTGACCATTGCTCCAGGGTGTGGTGACCAAGGCTTGCTTTCTCCGCCAGCCTGTGGGACAGACTGAATACCCACAGAAGGACTGTGGACCAGAGGCCAAATCAGAAGGAAAGGCTAACAGATCACCGTAGACAACTGAAGCTGGGATCAAAACTGTGCCAGGCTTTGGTCTTGGCCTACCAATATTGCACAGGTTCTCTTAATGACTTCTGGGGTTTTGGGTTGTATCGCCATGAGAAGTTCATTTTTGTTGCAATTTTCCAAGCATTTTTTGCAAACTGGTTTTTGAGTGTGCAAAACAGAAGTAGATTAGTTGGAAATAGGTTGGAGGAATAGTATAATTTTTGTTGTTGTTGTGGTTGTCACGTGATTAATAATTTTAAAGATTACAGTTTGGGAAAGTCAGGAACATGCTCTAATATGAGAAATAAACCAGACATTATTCACCCAGAATGAAAGTCTGTCTTCTGCAAACCAACCTTTGTGCTCAGCAAAGCTCACTCTGCCTCCGCAGCCCTCCTTCTGTGTTAGGTTTAACAGAAGATGAGGAGCATTTCCTCATGGGGCTGTTTCCTGCTGACCATCAGCCTGCTCGGAGTCTAAAAATTCCGTGGATGTGCCACATTTGGATTGTAAACACAGCTTAGCCTCTGGACCTGACTCTTTTCATTTTACTTCTCAATAAAAAGGAACACAGATTTCTATATACATGCAAATCTATACCAACGCACTGAATTGCTGCCCATCCTTTAATCTTGATTTCACAAAGGGCAGTGCAGTCAGTGTCCATTGCCTGTGAAATATTCTTACATTTGTACGTCCATGAAGCCACACAAGGTAGTGCTCTTCACAGTTATTGTTTCTTCTGCTGCTTAGTAACTTTATTATGTGTTAGCAAAACAGCAATTATAATTTAAATAAACACCTAAATTGTATAGATGTGATTTATGTCTGGTTTTTGTAGTAAGTGGATGGATGTAGGGTTATTGCTAAAATAGTAATGTAGGGGATGTATATATTAGTCTTGCATGACTTCCATCATTGTATATTAATATATGTTAAAGGAATAAGATGCTATAAATCTGTAAATTAACTTACAAAATTGATTTACTTTTGAAAAGAAAATCAAATTTATTTTTGATCGATGAAACTTGTGAGACTCAGTAATAGCACAGATAATTCAAACCATCATGGAAGTTCAGTGTCCCGTTCTGGCCCTTCTGAGGGCTTTAGTGGAGGTATATAAAGAGAAGTGCTGGACAGGGGCTTCTTGGAACTTGGATTTGAGTTTACCTGACCTTACCAGCCTTCTCTGCATGCTAACTCTGCACAGCAAGCTGCTGGAGTGATTCTCGGTGACTCATGGGCAGTTTGAAATCACAAAGCTTTCAGTGTCTTTGTTTCTGACAGACAAGGGTGGGCATTTCCTGGTCGTATGGTGTACGTTCACAGTATTTAAGCTCCCACTTGTGCTGTTTGTGACTAATTGACTTCCCCTGCACATTAACACTGCTGGGTTTATGCTGTGGGAGAAGGGTGTAGCGTAACATGCTGTGAAGAGAGGAAATGTTTCACAACAAGAGGTCCTTCTGGCCTTTCCTCTGTTTACCTTACCTCCTGGGAAGAAGAAAAGGTGGAGTAAATGAGTGATGATCCAGATGGATTGCATGAACAGCCACCTCTTTAGTCACGGCACGTTAAGCTGGGCAAATCCAGGATTGCGCTTCACCTCCTGGAAGCGCATGTAGTGTCGGGTATGAAGAAGTGTCGGCAGAAACAGGGCTTGACTGCCTTCGTGCCAGGAGTCTTTTGGCAGGCAGGGCCCCTTCAGTGGCCACAGAGCAGCCAGATTATGTTGGGGTAAAGTCAGGGGTGTGTTAATGAGAGAGACAAGGGCTTGAGCACTGAGAATGGTGAATCGGTGGCTGTGCAAGCAACACACAGAGAGACTCTGAATGGGAGGATCACGTTTTTAACTTTTCATGTTTACATTTCTAATTCTTGTCTTGCTTACGGGAGTCGGCCTGCTTTGTCACACGTTTGTGTGACTTGTGCAGCACTCAACATACCAAGTGTAAGAGCTGGAGACACCAGAGCGACTCCGCTGTGCAGCACTTCTCTCGAGTCACGCCTGAAGACCACAGACAGCAGCCACTGGCTGCAGTGCAGCATGGTGCCAACTCGGGGCTTGTGTTCCATGGTGCCAGGATGGAGCAGAGAGCACACTCAGGCCCTGGGACTAGAAACTGCATGGGAGATTGAAGTGTCTGTGCCCTGATATCCCATAGCCTCTGTGACCCTGACAGCACATTCCTCCTTTCAGAGCTTTGTTCTTAACATGTGCTTAACCTGACCTTTGCTTAACCTGCTGTTCAGTGGATTCATTGCATAAAGGAGGTCAGGAAATTCTGCCTCCTACATCTTCTACTGATTTTTTCTTTTATAACTTTGCAGCATGCTGAAATGCAACAAATTCCGTATAATTGCTGCATTTTTATTTCAGTAGGAAGGCCTTTAGTGTTTAATGTTGTGACAACATCTGCAGCAACAGATTTCTAGATTTCCTGGACCAATTTAACATAAAGAACATCTCACAGAAGAAAAAGTTGCTTTCAAGCACAACCTTCCCTTTGTTACTTTATCTTTCCTGTGTCCTGAGATCCCAGATATCATCACAGATTTACTGACATCTTTGGTGCTCGACAGAGAGCCTGATGGGTGAGGTAATGAGTTAAAAACCGTCTACTGTAAAAATGCTTTCATGAAGAAATGCTCTTCACTTGCTAGGAAACCATAGCAAATGGTGCTGGCTGACCCAGGAATGGGAGGCCTTCCTTCCTGGATCAGTTTCTATGGAGCTCTAGAGATAGGAGCATTTATGTCCTCTTCTCAGCTGCTTCTTTGTGCTCTGGTCTCATTTCTGATTCTTAGGGGTGCATAACAGAGCTGATCTCTTCAATGAAAAGACATGAGTGAATATTCCCACACCTTCCTCCGTACTTTTCTTGAGACTCATCCCTGCAAACAGCCATGTAAGTCACAGGCTTATAATGAAGGCTGCGCATGGTAAAGGCAGCACAGCCTTTCGTGGGCAGTTTGGTTCTGCAGGCCTGTTCAGTCAGTGCAGGTAGAACACGGATCTGAATACCTGGAAACTGCTGTGTTAACACTCCAAATACTGATGGAGATGTGTATATTGTACTCTGACCCTGCCAGTAGGCAGCATGTCAGGAGATGTAAACTAACGGATTGAGTTGAGGAATGGTCCAACATTAAGGAAGCATCACTGTTACCATTTTGAGAAGACAGTTATGGCATGATGTTTTATTTCATACCAAACCAGGACCTTTTTGGGGCAGTTTTTCTGTGCCGTCACAGTTATTTCTACTCAGGATGCTTCTGTAGTTAGAAAATTGTACTGAAAATTATTTCTCATCAAATGTTCATTTATAAATTAATTATAGTGTAAAAACCTTCTCTAGTCTGGGACAAATCCACCCAGGCTTCCTGCTTTTCATTTCAGTCCAGTTACACAAGCAGAGCAGTTCTGGTGTGCTCACCTTTGTGCGTCAGCTGCTGAACATGGAAACAGAGGATAATGTGGGAGAGAGGGGAGTTCACACAGGTGTAAAGCAGGGCAGGGGTGAGCGCAGTGTGTCGGAGCACTGCTGGTTGGTGGCATTTGGTTATGAGTAGGACAATGAAGAATCTTTGGACCCGTGGTGTACTTTGTAATATAATATTGTAAGGCAGGGCTTGTGGCGGTAAATGGCACCTACAAATATGAGGCTTTTCATGACTTGAGGTATAGATGTAGAGGGATCTGGACAGACTGGAGAGCTGGGCAAACTCCAACAGCATGAAGTTTAACAAGGGCAAGTGCTGAGTTCTGCATCTGGGACACAGCAATCCTGGATGTCCATACAGACCTGGGAGCAAGAGGCTGGAGAGCAGCCCTGCGGAAAGGGATCTTGGGGTTCTGGTTGACGGCAAGTTGAACACGAGCCAACACTGCCCTGGGACGCACTGCATCATTTGCCAGTTGAGGGAAGGAATTGTCCCACTCTGCTCTGCACTGGTGCAGCCCCACCTTGAGCACTGAGTGCAGTTTTGGGCACCACAGGATTAAAAGGATCTCAGGCTACTGAAGAGTGTCCGGAGGAGGGCACAGAGTTGGTGAAGAGTTTAGAGGAGAAGTGGTGTGAGGAGCAGCTGAAGCCACTTGGTCTGCTTAGCCTGGAAAAGAGGAGACTGGGGGGACACCTCATCGTGATGAGCCCTTCTCTCTGGTGACCAATGACGGGACTCAAAGGAACAACAGGAAGATTTGCCAGGGGAGAGTTAGGTTGGACATTAGGAAAAAGTTCTTTCCACAGAGGGTGGTGGAGTACTGGAACAGCTCCCAGGGAAAGAGTCACAACCTGACAATATTCCAGAAGCGTTTGGCCAACACCCTCAGCTACACAGTGTGAATGTTGGGGTGTCCTGTGCAGGGACAGTGATCCTTGTGAGTCCCTTCCAACTCGGGACATTCTGTGATTCTGTGATTATCATAGCAAATAACTCACTACTTTTTCAAATGCCCATTGTAAACTAAGATTGGGGTGCTAAGGACGTTTGGTTTATGTGATTGTTTAAATGTTACAGAGTTGCCATTATACACCTTTCTTAATGATGTGAAAACTGAGGAAATGGTGAGGTCTGATTTTAACCCAGTGGGTCTTTGCGATCACTCTGCCCTGTATTTGAGGTTTAGAAGTATAAATTGCATTCAAGGTTTTACTGATTTGCCATTTCTTGGAAAAACAATGTGCTTCGGCCACACCTCGACTACTGTGCTGTTTCAGAGGTGACTACAGCAAAAGAAGAGAAGAAGGAATTCTTTCTGCTTCTCCTCCGTGGTCATGCTAAGAAATCACACTTTCTCTATAGGCATGTGGAAAATAGAAAGCATTATAGCAGGGGAGTTCCTAGTGATGAGGAAGCCTCTTCTCCTCAGTGAATGTGACTGTGTGTTTCTGGGTCACACACCGTGTGGCACTGGTATTGCTATTAGCGGGCCACGCGGCAGCAGCCCACCTAGAGATGTGACGATGGAGAGATCTGGACAGAGTCGCGTTTGAGGAACGTGTCTCTGAACAGGGCACTTGTCAGCAGGGATCCCTGCTGGGTGGCACACACCTCTCTGTGCTGTGACCTCTTGTGCTGAGGGTAACTGGCCCCTGGGTGGCAGCTAATGCTGCTGGTTGACATCCTGATGGCTGAGGCTGCAGCTTATGGTGGGGAAGATGGAGACATTTCAATAAAACAACCCAACTAAGGTCAAATATGAGCCTTCACAAATCTCTCTTGAGCATTGGCTGGTTTGATTACAAAATCCTGCCCAGAGAACCAAGAAAAAAGGAACAGAGAAGCTGAATTGCTGAAGAATCAGGAGTTTAATCCAGATAACCCAGGCGCCAGCCTGACATTCTCACTCTTGTGCTGTCTTCACTTCTTGTTTTCCATTCCCTTAATGGCCTAAGCTCTTTTGTTACTTCCCTTTCTCCTTCCCACATAGATATTTCAACATATGTATGTATCTGTGTATGTGGAATATCAGCAAAAGCAATACTTTGCTCCCTACAGAGTTCCTTGTGACCACTCTCTCATGTAACTAATCCATAGCAATGTATACTCCAACCAGGAAAATTAAAAGTTTGGGAACCACTGACCTAACTTCTTAGTAAGCAATACAGCCAGCAATCAGCTGTAACCCGAGCTCCTCGTTACTGGAGCTGCCTGAGCTATTCATAGCAAAGTCAAATTGGTATGGCAATTGAGCTGGATTTATTTTGTTCAAATGCAAATTATTCCAGGTCAGACAGACTCAGATCTTCTGCCCCCAACAATTCATGTGCATCAGCTCTGCCAGGCTGAGGCTTTTATCTGGAGGATCTTCACTGCGGAAAAGCGAGTATGGGTAGGGAATGGCTGCTGCCTAGAGCATTTGCTTTGGGGCTTTGACGCAGTCAGTGTAAGTCAGTCTGGAGCCAAGAGGAGGATCTACCATCAGCCAGTCCTGTCTCGTGTCCAAGTGCATTGGGCAAGTGTCTCTCTGTTGGCTGCACCTTAAAGAGGGTCTCTTGTAAGGGAGAGGGAGTCTTTCAGGCTTGTCTACTACTCATAGTCAAGATATGAAATGTTCTTCTGAAAGATCCGCCTGCCAAAGACCCATCATCACAGGAAGAGCTGTGTTTTTGCTAAGTAAAACCCCAAGTTTGAGTCTAATATACGTGCTTATAATGGGTAAATAAACCTCTTAAAAACTCAGATGAAAATCATTCAAGAAGTCAGAAAGAAAATAAACCACCAAAGCTTTTCGGCTTTATTTGAAAAAACCTCCTAGTTGACAGTGTTGTTTCCTGCAGGGCCTGATTGATTCAGACTTTAATGTTTAGAGTTGCATGTCTGATAGGGAGGAATGCTCCTGATCAGAAACACACAAGCAGCTGTTAATGCTAAGTACCTATGGAAAAGAATTTCCAGGTACTGACTTTAGTTATCTATCATCAGTTCTTCTCTTCAAGCTGTTCATTTTCTGTGTCACTATGCCCTAAATTCGTTGGGTTTGCCTTTATTACATCTATAGAAGCAGAAGATTCGTTAAGAAAGCATGCACTTTTCCTGGAATGTTCTTACACCTGCTTTCCATCCCCACAAAATCAATTAGCTGTACACAGAGAAGGAGGAGGAGAACTTTGCCAGGACATTCTCCTTCCACCCAATCCTTCCAGCAGCATGAATAATTCATAGCAAACCATCCTTAGGGTGAAACTCTGCTCTGTCCAAAGGTATGTTCAAGATCTAGGCATCTTGAGTTCACATTTTGGAGATTTAAGAAGAACATAAATGGTGCTCCCATTCTGTGCTCTTGCACGGATGCCGTCAGTGTAAGTCACTCTGGAGCCAAGAGAAGGATCTACCATCAGCCAGCCCTATTGGAATCCAAGTGCATCGGGCAAGTGTCTCTCTCTGTTTGCTGCACCTTCAACAGGGTAGCTTGTACGGGAGAGGGAGTCTTTCAGACTTGTCTGCTTGTCTGTTGCACAGAATGAGAGGACAGAGAGGGCTGCATTTTCTACGCTTCAACATTTCCAAAAGGTACACCTCCTCTCCCTGGTTAAGGATTTTCTTGATTACATGGGATGCTGGGTTGGGGGATCAACCAAGAGACCTCCTGAAGGCAGTTGTGGGGTTATTCTTCATGTCCTCTAGGTAACTACTCAGCTGTAAGACAGCACGTGACAAACAGCGGGCTGCCTCTTTTTAGGAAAAGTGAAGCAGAAATGCATTCATAAAATGTTTCCTGTTTGCTATGTGATGGAATTTGGAACTGTCATACCTAATAAAATACCTAGACTTTATCTCGCTGTCACTAGGATTTGCTTAAACAGGCCGTACCCAAGTGCTTGTACAGCTACCAAGCCGACAGTGTTTAGCTGGTTGCTTTCCAGAACCATCACAGCCAGGCAAAGAGCCATCCTGATGGAGTCATTAACGAACTGATCCTGAGTGCAGCTTGGTAAAACCTTCAGCACTTAACCTAGATGTTATTAGTGTATAGTTAGTGTCAAAGAGCTGTAGTTTACATTAATATTTTTCTTCTGTTCATTTATCATGCCTACTTCTTTCTGAAAAAAATCCCCAAACATGAGAAATGAGGGAGCTCTCGTACTGACAAGCAAGTATTTAATCGGTGGCAAAGCAATCCCATTTGTGTTAGTTCTAGAATATCTCATTACTCTGCAATAAATACCAATTAAATACATTTAAATACCAACGTGACTGGTTCAATTACTTTAAGTGGAGGAACAAATAAGAATATTTCCTTATTTACTGTATGTTGACAGAGGATTGCATAAAGATGTTTTAGACAAGTTCAGTCAGCTGCAGAAATACAAAGGCACTATTCAGAGATAACACTGTCTTTGTTCCTATAGGAATAATTAAAGACATGCAATTTTGTTACCTTGTTTAATAATTGCGGAATGTTCTGCATTGCACTTCTTTGGAGCAACCAAACAAAGTAGCCTTTCATGCCTAACTCACACTGACAATTTAAACATCATCCTCTCCTCCTGTCAGATCCTCAGATAATAAATTGCTGTATTATTAAGGGCTCTTAATATTTTACATTTGCAAGAAATCTATGTTATGTCAGAAAACAGATTAAATTGAGTTATTTTTGTGAGTCAAAATCTAAAGAAAAATGCGATCTACTATACAAGTTTCAAGACGAAATAGGTCATCAGTGATCCTAATGCTTCTTTTATGATAAAACTATTTGAGTGTGTATGAAGGCCATTAACTTAACCTAAACATTTGCTGCGGTTCAAAGCCAGATATTCCATGTGGGTAAAAGGCAGTAAAGGTCTGCTGAGGTTTTTCTCATCAGCCAAGGACCCAGTCCAATAAACCATTACATCTGTGCTTTCCTAACTCTGGGGAAGTCGCCAGTAACTGCCCATGTCCAGACATGATACTTTTCTAAGGGTGGGTGAATTTGTTTGGCAAACATAAAAGCCAGGGAAACGTTGAGTTAACTGAACTCTCATTCAGTGCGTTCGCATGCCATTGTGCTGCCTGGTTTGGGATAGGATCAAAAATGAACATGTTCAGCGTTTTGCTTGTGGGATTTCTGACTTCAGTAATGTATGTGTATTATTGGAACCCTCCTGAGACCCCATTCTCACTGGTTTCCCAGAACATTTTCTTTCCCAAATTGGTATAAACGTGCTCTGGAATTGCTTGCAGAGACAACGTTCAGCTCAACGTGACCTCCTGGGTGCTTCATGCTTTTCTAAAGTCAATCATTTATTTAACAGTTTGTGTATGGATTTAGGATCTAGACCTTTCAATTCATGTTGTATGATCATGGATCGTGTACCTGTCTCTGTGCCTCAGAAGCTGGTTTAATTTACTCAGTGCTTCAGGAACCTGGGTGCATCTGTGTGACGTGCCCTCAGCTCTGTTGGCTGCTGCTGTCCACTTGCAGTTCCACCCAGAGTAGGGGCTGTAGGTCATAGCTGAGAGGGAATGAACTTTAGTTACCATGATTTACTGCCATTGGTTTGGCCCTTTGCTCTTGATGTTTCCCGAGGGTAAAGGTATCTCTCAACTCAGCAACACTTTCTGCAGTTTGGCTCCTTTCTGCTTTGCCAGATATGTTGCTTGTCATTTTTTTTTTCTACCTAATTTCACATCTTAATTTACTCATTTTGATTATATTTTCCAGAGCACTGACATTTTGACCCTAACCCGAGAGGTGCTCAATAACCCATCTCTCAGAGTGTCAGTCAGTGATATCGGGTATCTGCAATCCCAGGTCAGGCTGTACTGTACTGCTGGCTGTAATTCTTGGAAGTAGTTTTGCTTATGACTGTAGTAATGTTATAGTCTCACATATTTCTCAGACTACCAACTTAACCCATCCCAAGAGGTGAGTCTGCTTCATTACACGCTCTCTGAAGAAACAATGATTTATTTAGACCACTGACACTGTGCAGGATTGCTTTGAGCAGCCTTGTACTAGTATTGGTTGGATATTCCTGCTTTAGAGGAAACAGGAATCCTTAAGGTGAACTTAACAGGGCTTTATTCTTCCTGGGGTTCCTTGGCATGTATGAGGAAACTGTATCTTTACCCCATTTTTGAGGCTTGACCCAAATCCCATTGTAAGCAACTGGCACTTTTCCTGCTGCTTGGACAGGGTTTGCGTCAGGCTGGTGTGTGCGCAGGGGACTGCTGTCTCCACACGGATTTCTCTCAGTGTGTGTTTGAAACGGAGCTGAAATCACAGTCGCTGTTCTCCAAGCTGAAGTAAACCTGTTACAAAATACCATGTAGACATATAAATGTTGTGTTGTGCTTGAGCTAATAATTCAGTCTCTTAGCAGCTATGTTGCTTCTAGTTAGAGCTGGCTTGCCACCAGTTGCCTTGGAGCCTGTGCAGAAAGGATGGGGGCTGATCGCAAATGTGATAATTTCTGTGCTTGGTGAAGGTTACGTGCTTATAGAACCCAGGAAAGGGTGTCATCTCCCCATCAGTCTGGAACCTGGGCATACGCACAGGAATTATGGGGAGACCTCTCCCTTCTAGTGGGGTGTGTTGGTATTTGAACATTGACATCTGAGGTCAGTCTGGGCCCTACAGCAACTTCTGGCTGTTGTCAGGTAGCTCTAACTTGTCTGAGTAGCTTCATGTTCTCTGGATATCCATCGTACCCTCTTTCTGCTGCTGAGACACTCATTATTCCAGTGTGGGAAACGATGTGGCAGACAATACCTGTATGTGGGACATCTGGGCAAGAGGAGTTTCTCCTCCAGCGAGGGAATACTTTGGTGGTAGAGGCAGGTCTTCTGTGTTTCCTTTGTGATGCCAAAGTGACCGAAACTTAGGAGAGCATCAGGCGAGAATATAAAGAGTTTGGCTTTGGTTGAAATGAGCTGTAGCTAAGGTGATTTAATTGAGTTTTCATTGCAAAGTGAATGGGAAAATACTCCAATACACGGTGTCATGACATGGTCCCAACTATATTGTGATGTGAATACTGGATATATAGGCATCTTTGACCTCAAATAATTTTAAATAGCTAGCAACCATGCTTCTTAGGTCATCTGTTCTTCTTTATATTTCAAGAAAGTTCTTAATTTACATTTTTATTTGTTTTAAGTAGTACTAAAAACTGTACTTTGTCTCTGTACTTTACGTGCTGTAACTCTCGTTAGGATGTGTTTGAATCAATGATTTGTTGGTTTTAGGAGCTGGACAGTTGGGAAATAACACAACAGAAGTCTTGGATCAATGTCCAGTGAAGTCTGCGGAAAGCTTTATGCCAATTGCTGTTGGCTTTTTGTCAAAGTTTTTACAACTTTGCATGAATATTTGGAACTATTTTAATGGGTGTGAAACTACATCTGACTCTTCCTTTTGAGAGATTTTTCATCTTGAGTGCATGCACACCCATCTAATGGTATAGACGTCATTGATTTCTTTGGCCATTGTTTTAGCTGCTCTCAGTTAAGACAGTGTGGGTTTTTAACACTTCATTTTATGCATATACTCATAACACTGCATAAAGCGTTCTGGGTATAAGTAGTGCTCCTTCAACCATACATGCAAACTTTTTAGCACTTTATTTAGTTGAGATACTCCCGCCTTTGTAGAAACTGTAATTAAACTTTGCGTCATCGGAATTATGTAGTTATGTTAAGCAGAGACGTTGCAGTTAATTTATTTATATGTTTTAATTCTCAGTTTTGTTTCATTTTGCTTCTTACCTCATTATTTGCATCTGGTTTGTGAAACTCCTGTAACTTTAATATGCATACGGCCAAGCTGTTGCTTTTAATTTAATTAACATGTAATGAAAATGCTTTGTGTGCAAACAGAAAACCCACAGCCATGAGGCTTTTCTAGTTTAGAGCAAGGATTTGTCTGCTATCTCTGAACTTAGCTTTGTTAGAACATAGGTAAGAGACCGAAGCTCTGAAAATCCTTCACTTACTGTCCCTGCTGCGTTTCTCAGGGAAAGTCTGGTTTTTGGAGATGCTGCAGCCCCAGAGTTAGTTTTGCAGGCTGGTAAGCTGCCAGAGGCTTCACTCGGAGTCTGAGAACAAGAGGGGAGACAAATGGGAGCAGCCTTTGGGCTGTTCCAGTAAGAGGCCAATGAGACTTGTTTGATACGTTAGACTAGACTGTGACTCTCAAACCCGTTCTGTGGGGGTCTAAAATCAGTGGAAGATTTACCTGGTTCTGTGTAGCCAATCAGTAACATAAAAAAAATTCACCTTGTTTTTCAGTTTATAATCTAACTTCAATTAAAAAAAAATCTTGAGGCCTATATTTTATCATCATTTCCCTTGTTCAGATTTCATTTTGAGCTTCTTCCTCCTTTTGAAGCATACTGGGAAAACAGAACAAGCGCCTTACCTTAGTGATAACACCCTGATACTGAGGAATTTCACAAAGACTTATTGGATCTGAAAACTCCCTTAGCGCAGAGCTGAGCAAGCAGTTCATAACAAATAATAAGGGGGAGGAATGTTGCCTTCTTATCTCTTCTGAACCTTTCTGCAAACAAACTACAAGTTCCTCTAATCTATTGATTTGGAATTATTGGCTAACCACACAGATCAATGTATGTATGTCCATTTACTTCCCAACGACATCGAATACCCCTTGCAGAAGGACAGCAAATGTGTTTTGTGAGGGAAGAACAAGAAAACAGCAAGTTCCACTGAGCAATCTATTGAGTTTTCCTTCCCACCATGTTCTCACAATTGCTGCTATTATTAGTGAGAGCCACAGTGGGAGAGAGAGGGAAGAGACAGGAGTCCTTGCTCTTTTTCATGCTGTGTTGTCTAGACTTAGTAAAAATGTTAGATTTTGTCGTCCTGCTTCTTCTCGTGGTGTTATAAGTGCAGAGAATCTCAAATAAAAATGGAGTTTTGACCTCCTTGACCCTCTTCTTGTTCAAACCCAAACCCACCAGACCATGGAAAGAAATAATTGAGTTGTGATTTGAGGAAAATCAAGGCAAAAATGTAACCTTCAACAGACTGAAGTCTGGCAGTGTGAGGCCAGAAAAGATGTTTCTGTGCTGCTATCTTGCCTCTTGTGCTGTGGCATTTCCCAACTGACGTGGTTTCCAGCCAGCATGACCATAGCCATAGGCCACTCTGCTTTGCCCAAGGCCAGAATTCAAGCACGGGCAAGGGAAGTATCGGGCAGTTTGCCCAGCTGCCCCTTTGCAGCGCCCCAGGGGGCTGCGTCTCTGCCATCAGCCAGGTCAGCATTCCCAGCATTGCTCTGGAATTACCAAAGAGCTTATTTTAATGTGAATCCTTGAAGCCATCCCATACCTGGAAGAGATGGAAAATGGCCTGTGATTGACTCAGTGTTCCAGCTGCTCTGTGGTGTTGCCCCTTTTTACTTGACAACTTCATAGAACTAGAAGTTATCAAAAAAGAAGGCATCTTTCATTCACAGCACATTTTTCAATTAGGAGGATGTGTCTGATGTAAAACCCAAAGGAACAGAGTCTTACTGGAGACTGGGGCCATTTCTGCTGGAGAAAAAACAGAATACATTTGTAAGGCACTTGGGCAGTGACAGCCCATGTCACAGTGCAGCCGTGTGCATGGACAGGGCCCAGAATTCATTTCCCCCTCAAATTCTCAATCCACTTCTATAATGTTAAACATAGAAACGACATTGAAGGCTGTAACTCTGTGTACATCAGGGACAGTTTCTTACAGGAAAACGTAGAACCCCCTTTGTTCCAGATGGTTTGAATCATTTACAAAATGAATCCTACAGGAATAATTTCAGATGTGGAAACCTTTAAGATGGGGAAATAAAAACCAAATTCACTACATTTCTGTTTTCTAGCTGAAAAGAGAAATTGTGTAGCAGTGCCCAGCTATCAGTACACTCCAGCAGATAAAGGGTGCCTCTCAGAACCGCTTCTGGATTGTGTGATGACACACGCCATAAGGATTACAATGTTAGTCTTCTTCCCTACAGGAAAGTACTTTGTCATGACCAAATATGATCTGACATTTGAAATATGCCAACTTATTGCCTATAGTGAGCAGGCAAGTTAAGTTCTTGTCAGCTATTTAAAGCCTGTCTCTCATTGACAGAGGCAATTTTAACCTTCACGTAGAATGTTCGGTAGGTATAGGCTGAGATACGTAGTTATGAACTCATGTTGAAGAGAAGAGAGGCAGGAAATTGCTAATCAGAAAATCATCTTTGTTTGGTTTTGTATTATTTTTTCAGGAGGCAATTAGATTCTCCCAGTTTATAACATGGAATCTCTTCTATAGTCAAAATTAAGTTAACAGCAGGATTTTATGAGCGCTCTTATTAGACTCCTGTGAAAGATGTTTATATTGGGGAGTTCTATGGAGATACCTTTGATTTCAGAAGACAGAGGTGAATTTCCATGGAAAAGGCACAGTGTTTGACTCTAGACTTTTGGGGACCTGTGTATCTCTGCTAAATCTTTACAGCTGGAATAGACTTAAAGTAAGATTTAGCATTAACTTAGTAAACAGTTAAAGCTATGAAGATTTAATGTGTAACTTCTTATTTTCACTTGCTTTTCATTTTCTGTTGAATTTTCTTCATGGAAAACAGTTCTGAAAGTGCATGAAATTCCACAAATCCTTACGAAATATAGTGCTGCCATTAGGTATTCAGACTCTTGTCCTGATAGCCTTGACATTCTGCTTCTCGGCGGTTAGACTGCAGAAAAGCATCAGTTTCAGAAGAGAAGAGGTGATGCGTGTCCAGCGTGTGCATTTTCAAAGAAGTCTTTTTGAGCGAGGATGTTGAATCATAATCTGGGAGGACTTAAGATGTCGGGCAAGATGGTTCACAATTGACGTTTGTTTGTCTGCACATAGTTTTCTGAAGCCTAAGAGATATGTAGTCCTTGTGGGATGTCAGTTTTGGCAGAAGGGTGTTGTCACATGGTGGAGCCTCACTGATCCGAACCAAAAATCTGTATCTAGTGTTACGTATATAATGTAATAGAATTACCTGATGAAACTTCTTCTTGCTTTTTGACTTGGTAAAAAAAAGAGTGTTTATTACAACATGTTTTACAAAACCAAGAAACGAAATAAAATCCTAACTGATTAATGAGCTGCATGGAAACACTTCCTCAGTGCCACCCACATTTCCCTGGCCCTGATCCTGGAAACACTTCATCACATGTGAAGTTTTATGCACAGATACTATGTGAAAAACACAGCATAGTTTTCCCATACTTCTGCGTTTTGGGGATCCAAGAAGGAAAACAATTTGATACTTGCTTTCACTGATCAGTTTTCTCTTGTAGGAGGGCATAAATTGTGGACTGCTTTTATGATGTTTGGGTTGTGGGGAGCTGATTATTGAATGATAGTACTGAAATGCTGAGGTGCTTCAACTCTGGGCTGCTGTATTCTATCTGCTTATGCTTCTACTTGGAGTAGCCTGAAGTCTGGGGTCCCCATCTGGTAACACCTTGTTCAGGACAAAATCTGAATCTTAATTTAAGTATTTTGTTTTACTAATGTATGCATTTTTTAGGAGTTGCATTTTCTTTTTCTGTGTGTATCCTGTACACAAACACACATGCAAACAAATCTGGTTGGTGAAGAGTGGATTAATAGTGCATCTGAAGTTATTCACAGTACCATGAAGGTGCTGTGCTGTCAGTCCCACAACATTCTTGTTCTCCTTGTTACCAAACATGAAAACTGTGAAGTGAAACAGTGCATAATTAATTGGCAAGACTATCTAGATCATATCTTCAATAGAGAAGAACATTTCGATCCTTCTAGGCTTTGAAGGGAGATCGCTTGGTTGTCGGCTGGGGTTAAACAATGTCAAAGAGCTGGCATGTTCCAGCTGTGAACCCAGACAGTCTTTCCTCTGACTTGTGGTGGTGTTTTTTTTTTCAGTCAGGTTTGATAAGGACACGGAAGATCGAGTTCCTTATATCTCCATTACCTCAGCAGCTGGCACAGGAGCACAACTACACCTCCCCGGCTGGACACCATCCTCACGTCTTATACAAACGGACTGCAGAAGAGAAGGTGCACCGGTACACAGTACAGTCCAATCCCAAACACTTTTCTTTTGGTCATCACAGAACGCACACTTCCCACAAGTATCATGCTCAAGCGAATGGTTACCACCATGGAAGGTTTCAAAAGCAACATTTTTGTGGACGTCGCAAGAAATGTATGTAAGGAAACTTTCTCTCCTTGTTTGAGGCTTTAGTGGCTTTTAGAGACTGGGTGGCGATTCTGAGGTGTGATTCATAGTCACCTTTGTGATGGAGACATGATAATTTTAAATTCAAGTGAAATAGATTTCAGACACCTGATTATACATTTAAATTGATGTCATCATCTATTGTATTAAGCCATCAGAACCACTGTTTAGTTTTCTTATTCCCTATCTAGATTAAAAGGTCCTTTGTCTGATTTTTTTTTCTGACATTGAAATAGCTCTCAGTGAGCATTTCTGGTCTAGATCGCTGCCTTTGCAGAGCGATGGATGCCAGGTCCTTGAACTGCTCTCTGTTAGTTTGAGGATGTATAACTGATTAGGCTTGAAGATGAGAAAAAAATCTTGCAAGTCATTAATTTCTGAAAGGACAGATAAGTATTTCAGAAGTCACCCCTTGATAATGAAATTTTCAGCTACTGAGATCTTCAAAAAAGAACCTCCCATTTATACATATAAATGGTTTAAGTAAGATTTTGGAGCCACCTCTTACAAACCGTATTGGAATATATTCTCCTGCCAAGGTCTATTCTGAGTCCTTCATTAGGGCCTTGAATTGCAGAGCATTTTAGAGCCCCCTTGGACGCTATATCCATCCATACTACAGCATTCAGCTGATTCTGTTTGAAAGCTGATCTACCTCTGCGTGAATTTCTTAATGAGGGTCTCCAGGACTGCACATGGTATTGCAAACATTGTCACAGTCTAGTTATATTCTGCTCGAGCTCTGAGAAAATGAGCAGGTTCCTTTTCCAAAAGGTGTGTAGGGAGGAAAGGGAGATACACACAGAAGGGAAAGAATGAGAAAGGAGGTAGCAGAAAAGGTGGCTGGCTGAGTCTGAGGCCTGAAAACTGCTGATTAAAACTTGACTGCTTCTTCAAAAACGTCTTCTCCCTGGGTTTGAAAGCTGAACCAAGTACACAAGTGTATGGTTCGACCTGTAAATGTTTGCATTCTGATACAGTTCAAAACGACCTCACTGCACACTCCCTTTCCCTCCTGTCTGGTTCCCTCCTGCCTGCTTGAGAGCGGAGCGGAACGGTGCTGAGTTACCTCATCTGCTCTGCACTGCTGTGTTTTATTTTATTTGCATTGTCCACCGTGGTCTTGTGCCTTATTTACTCTGGCCCCTGTGACTGCTTGTCCAAATTCAGAATTATTCATGTCCTCTTGAGCTTTTACATGGTTCTTATCCCTATCATCAGCGAGGGCATCTTGAACACTGTATTTTCATAACCTCCTAGGATGAGAAGTTATTATCATTGTTCCTGTCTTATAAATAGGACGCACAGGCGGTCAAAAGGACAGAGGAGCTCAAAAAATAGTCATTCCTTCTGGGTACCAAATCAATAAACTGAGGCTTTCTTTGACAGGCTCACCAGAAGTTATGCTTCCATAAATGTACACGTACATTCACTAATTTCAGTTACAGCTATGAATTCTTAGCTGCATATTCAAGCAGGGTTTATGTTAAATGAAGAACATGCAATTACTATCCAACTGTGATAAGTTTAGTGTAGGTGATTTACAAATCATTGCATAGGAACTCAGTGTTAGACGCACTGTTAGGTTGCAATTAAGCAAGATTGCATGTAATTACCTTAACCACAAAGCTATTTCTTTTCACATCCTGCAGTCTGTCACTTCATACAAGTCTGTATTTGGGAGCTTTTTCTTCTCCCCTTTTTTTTTTTTTTTCCCTTTCTTGTTTTTCCTTTTATTTTTAGTTTTTACTTTGTTTTCCTTGTCTCATTCTGAGATCTGGAGTCCTATCAGTTTGAAATTTTCGGCAAAATCCAGTCTGATTACCTGGAATAAAAAATTTCAGCTTGAATGAGGAAAGGCTTTGAGAATGCAGTCTTACAGAACACAGCTCTTTGCTATTAACACTGCCCAGTCCAGGTTAGTTTAACCTAACTTAAGAATGAATCCAAGGTTGCCGAACAGTAAGAGGGAAGGGACAGGGAAGAGCACACTGCCACCTTTAGTGTCTTAAAAGTAGCTTCTCTCACTCACCATAGAATCATGGAATGGGTTGCAGTGGAAGAGACCTCAAAGCCCATTCAGTGCCACCCCCTGCCATGGGCAGGAACACTTCCCACTGGATCAGGGGGCTCCAAACCCCATCCAACCTGGCCTTGAACACCTCCAGGGATGGGGCAGCCACCACTGCTCTGGGCAGCCTGGGCCAGGGCCTCCCCACCCTCACAGCAAAACATTTCTTCCTAAGATCTCATCTCAACCTCCCCTCTTTCAGCTTCAAACCATTCCCCTTGTCCTATCTCTGCACTCCCTGATAAAGAGCCCCTTCCCAGTTTTCCTGTAAGCATCTTTTAAAATTTCATATGCTGGCAATTTGTAAGCACTAGAGAAGCCAGGCAATCATCTTTCAAACTATTTTTCACAATCTAAATGTTTGTAGATTATGAGAGCTGACTGGGCTTTAGTTAGTAATTCATGCTTTAAACACTGCCGTTGCTTTGATTTCATCAGTAGCAGTGAAGTTAATGGAAGAGCAAAACTCCATGGCTCATGGGTTTATGAATTAAACACCTTGCAGTGGTGTTGCCTTTAAACCAGTACATGGAAAATGATGTGCCTTGAACTTCACTGTTGGGTGAGGCAAATCTTCATGTTTTGTCCTGCTTCCGGAAGACAAAGGTCCTTTGAGCTTGTAAAGGAGAATGGTTTGTAATGAGTGATCCTTTTTAAAATCTCACTAGCACAGTCAGTTGCAATGTTAAAGTTCATTCTGAACTTAGTTCTTGAAAGCAAACCACTCTTGTGCATTCTGTGCTATTTCTGATTTCCCAGTTTGGCATGGATGAAAGCAGCATCTGGTTTAGCTCTATCATTGGGATAAGTTTCTGATGAGGCACAGGCAGGACTTTTTGAATTGCCTGAGACTCCCTCACTTTTGTCATGTTACATCTTGAGTCAAAAAAAACGCCAAATAGTATGTGAAAGTGGCCTTGGTATTAATTCTTGATGCAGAGGCACTGTAGGCAAAAGAAGCCATAAATAACAGGAGCATTATAGGATGTAGGATATAGTTTTCTTTCCCATTTTCTGGCTCTCAGAAAAAATGGAGCAAACACTACTCTCTACCCACCATGCCATTGGCCATGGCCCAGGCACAGAGGGGAAGGTGCGCCCTGGCATTTGGTGTATCCCGTACCCTGCTGTGAAGCCCTCCTCACCGTTGCCTGACATTGCCCTGTACTAAATGAATCTGTTCCCAGCAGGCACAGCCTCAGTGGCACATTTGATAGAAGGCCAATGTCAATCACAACAGCAGGCTGGCAGGAACGTGCTCGTAGTGTATCTGCTTTCTGTGCTGGCCGTGGGCCTCTCTGGTGAAAGGGGTTTTACCAGCTGCTGTGTCAGGAGTGTGTGCCAAACGCCTCAGGAAGTTATCAAAAGGGCAGGAAAAATGTAGATACTCTGTTAAAAACTCTGTGTGTGTTTTTGCCACAGATGCTACCATTTTATTAGATTAATTCCTTATTTTAAACTGCTTATTCATAAACATATGAATGTGATTCTCCCATTTCCTCCTCTCCCTGTAGCCGTCCTTCCCTCAGGAATGAATCGGGTCTTTTTAATAAATACACAAGAACTTAGCCATAAGTATTAAATCACATGCTGTAAAAATAATCTGGGGCTCTAAACCTGTGATACTTCATTTTCTGATGAAACTGTCCATGGGTGATCTGAACCCTTTCCAAACTGAGTTGTGTTTCCTATTAGATGCGCCAAAGCCACCCACAGAAGAGACGTACATTCGCTCGGATGAGTACGGGACTTCTGCAAGGTTCAAGAGATCATCTGCTAAAGTTCAGAAAAATGGGAGCCTGAATGTTGAAACTCTTGTTGTGGCAGACAAGAAAATGTTGGAAAAACATGGCAAGGAGAATGTAACAACCTACATCTTAACAGTTATGAATATGGTAAGATGTGTAACTTCACATAGGTTTTCCCTGTTGAACTTTGTTATCTCAGAGTGTGATTTTTTGTTGGACAAATAGTGCTGCTTAGAAGAGCAGGGGTACCTTACACAAGCCTTTCTTCAGGCCTCATCTAATATATTGCTTGTGTCAAAAAGCTCTTTAAAAATACATTCCTAAATTATCACACCTCTGGCATCAGCCTTGTGGGGTTAAAAATAAATAAATTGTGAAATATTTAAAATCTTAAATTTTAAAATATTTCTTGTGTAGTACAAAAAAGGCAAATACCCTGAAACCTTTGTATTATTCAGGATCATGAAGCTTAATCTGTTTTGTTTGATGTCTTTCATTGAAACAAAAATTTGCTTCAGAAAACACTAATTTATTCTGAGATAAATAGTATAATTTAACTAGAAAAGTTTCCTTTGTGGCTTTGCTCTTTAGTTTTGTACTACACAACTTGAACTTTGAAGTTGATTACTCTTGATCCAGGAGCCCAAGGATAGAACAAAGCCCACTGAAATCAATAGAAAGTTTTCAAGATTTTTGAGTAAGAGTAGTGGTTCGGGGCATAGCACTTCTGTGTTAAGGTCTTTGAATTAATCCTACAAGGTACATAACTCCACTAATTTGTATTGAAAATTGAAGCACAACACAATAACTCGATGCGTATGTTCAGTCTATTAAAAAAAATGGTACATATAGTTGATCTTTCCTCTTTGATAATCACTGCAGGTCTCTAGTCTGTTTAAAGATGGAACAATTGGCAGTGATATAAACATCATCGTTGTGAGCCTTCTTCTTTTGGAACAAGAGCCTGTAAGTTGTGTCAGAATTTGTGCTGCATACTGTGTTTGCTACTACTGCTCACAGGGAGCTCTGGGTGTTCCTCTGTTCTGTCCATGAACTTTCGTTAGAGGATCCTTAAGACATAAAACATGAGGAGATAAAAATCACAAACCCCACCAAACTCACACTTTCTCATTTCACTGCTCAGTTTTTGATACTAAAATCTGCACTTCATGTAAGTATTTTGCACAAACACTGAAGTGCTTCCAGTGAGATGAAATGTAATAATTTTCGGCATTTTCTTGCAAAGAAATGGCTGGAATGGGAAATCTACTGAAGAAGTATTGAAATAAATAAAATGATTCTGACCTGGGCTTCCCAGGATGTGGTGATCAGAAGGGGGAGGGGGTCGAAAGTCCTAAACTACAGACAGCATGTAACAAAAGGTGGGAGTGGAGCCAGTTATTTTGGCAACAGTGCTGAGACAAAGGAAGACAAAGAAATTTGGACGAAAGAAATTTGGACGAAAGAAATTTGGACGAAAGAAATTTGTGATGGATTGGTCTGCTTGGATAATACTTTTCATTCATGGAGCTCTCCAAACAATTTTTATCACAATTTTGAAAATGGTTTAGTGTTCAGCTTTATCAGGAATCAAATATTAATTCCAACGCTTGACTTGGAAAATATCAATGTGTCTGAGGAGAGACGCAATATTAGTTTACAGTTGTAGTAGATTCACTCACCAGCTGAATCGGTCATCACGGGCAGTTAAGGTGGGAATATGTATCACAGTATCACAGTATCATAAGGTTGGAAAAGACCTTTGAGATCATCGAGTCCAACCTATGACCCAACACCTACACCTACTCCTACTTGTCATTTTATGTAAGTTTATGTAGAACAAATATGGAAAAGTAATTCCCTTTCCCCTAAGTAACTCTTATCCTTTCAAACACCTTTCTCAAGTACCGATGGAAGCCCCTTATTTCTGTGTCTGTGAAATACCCACAGGGTGGATTGCTGATTAACCACCACGCGGACCAGTCCCTAAACAGCTTCTGTCAGTGGCAGTCTGCTCTGGTCGGCAAGAATGGAAAGCGCCATGACCATGCCATCTTGCTTACGGGCTTTGATATCTGCTCCTGGAAAAATGAACCCTGTGATACTTTAGGTATGACATGAAAACACATCCTGAGAAACTCCTGGGTGTCAACAGCAGTATCTTGATCCATAGAGACTGAAAGGTTTTATAATGAATAAGTCTGTTTTTACACATAATGTTACCCTTGAAGAGGAAAGAATAGTATTACTTGTACATATATTTCTTTGTGGTGCCTAGAACTAAAATAGTATTGCTGGTGTCATTGCTGTATAAAAAGTGGTAGCATAAGCTATCTGAAGACATCCTTTTGGACTGTCACCTTTTCAAGGAATAGTTTGATTTTGAAGATATTTCTGAGCAGTGCTGCTTTTGGGGGTTTTTTTGTGACTACATGGCCTTTTTGAACAGGATTCCTCCCTAATTTGGGAGGAGTAAAGGCATGACGGGGGTTAAAGAATAATCTTTACAAGTAGTGTATTTTAGGAGGTTAGATTTGATTTATACTTTTTATACAGGAATCCCTTTATTGTCCAATAAAATCTGCTGTAATTCTTCCATGATAAACCTGATGAAGTAGACAACCATCTTCATGCACCGCAGTAGACTGGCTTATTAGCGCCAATGCAGATGATACATGTCTTTGGAATTGTGTAGAGGAACAAGCTCTTCTACTGCTTCCTTCCTTCAGGATTTGCACCCATCAGTGGCATGTGCAGCAAATACCGTAGCTGCACCATTAATGAAGATACAGGCCTTGGACTGGCTTTTACAATTGCTCATGAATCCGGACACAAGTAAGTTATTTGTCATGAGTCCTAAATGCTCCTTCTACAAAAAACATATGGCAGTGAAAGGAAAAGTAGCACCAGTTAACATAAATCAGTTAAATATGGATCATTTAGAGAGTTGTATGATTAGAATATATAGAGCATCCAGTTAATGCATTTGCCTTAATAAATGACATCTCTTCAACAATTGTAAAAACAACCAGTGTGGAATTTTGATTGATTCTGCTGCTGTTGGCAGAGGGACTTTATTCTGATACAGGTACCCCACAACTCTTGTTAATTTGATGGGAAGCTACAAGCAATTTTAGGCCAAAGCCAAGCGTCTTCTCTCAGAGGCGTGTCCTTCAGCATGAAATGGTGCACCAGATGCCCAGGGTGCTTTCCTCTTATTTTTCTGTTTATTTTTTGACACATTTATCACATTTTTTATGTGATAAACGGAGGAAACAACAAAAGCTGAAAATGGTAATCTGCAAGCTTCCTACACTGCTACCATGTTCTTGGTAGATAAATTGCTTCTAGTGTCAGTGAGGTTGCTCCAAAAAGAGAAGGGACACTGCATCTTATGGTACAGAGAAGTGATCTGGGTCTCTTAGAGGTTCCTTTCCCATTTGGTTCATATGGTAATAAGACTGTGCTTTTTCTAAGAACCTGCTGTCTCTCAAACAAAATCAGTAATAATCTTCCATAGACCTTCAGCCATTCTCTGAATTGTTGAATTAAATCTAAAGAAGATGGTTAGAGTTTGCTTTCCTGTTTTATTCCCAAATCACTTTGAATTATTGTGTCACAACGTTTTGCGTGAGTTTGATTTCCAGCTTTAACATAGCTTGACCTGGAGTCTGTCTGACCACTGATGGCACAGCTGCAGTGTTTCTCTGTGTGGTACAAAGCAGAAATCAAAGGTCAGATAAACCACGGGCGCAGGATCTTTATTTTGTGCAGCAACATCACTGCATAGAGTATTTTTGAAAAACGGTGGTACCGTATTCTGCTGTCTGGTCAAGGCATGAATCCTTCTGATTCTGCATGACTGAGCCAGGACTATTTAGTTTTCATTGTACAAATATGCTCTACAGTTTGTTCTATGACCTCATGTCTACACGACAGACCCTTTCACAGGTTTCTGTGCATCTGAAGGGAAACAAGGAATTAAAGAATAATCCAGCTACGAGTGCAGCCCCTGGTAGTTGTGCCAATGCTTTCAATGGGACCAAATATGTAAAATACGTATTGTTTGATCCTCCTGTCACACTCATGCATTTTCACTGACCTTAGTACATATTTAATGCCCTTCCATCAGTATTAGGAGAGAATCAGGTCCATAGCTTAATTTTAAAGAATTATCCCCTTCAGGCTTTTAATGTCCTTCGTTCTTGTTTATTTTCTTATTTGCTTTGACAGATGATTCTTGGAAATTTTTAACGTGTTTTTTTTTTTTTTTCTCTTTTTCACCATTGCCTTTGATTCTCATTATTCAGCCTTTCTTCGGTATAGTTCCATCCTCCTGTCTAATGAAATGCATCCTATCTCCTGGAAAAAAATCTGTTCCATCTGTGTCTTTATTATAATTTCATAGAAAGAGAAATCATTTGGGTTGGAAGGGACCCTGAAGCCCATCCAGTGCCACCCCCTGCCATGGGCAGGGACACCTCTCACTGGATCAGGGGGCTCCAGGCCCCATCCAACCTGACCTTGAACACCTCCAGGTATGGGGCAGCCACCACTGCTCTAGGCAACCTGGGCCAGGGCCTCCTCACCCTCACAGGAAAATATTTCTTCCTAAGATCTCACCTACTTGACAGTGTTCTATCTGTTTGTTTGTGTTCCTGAGATTACCTAGTACGTGATGTAGGACAATAGAACTTGGCCTTTGTGATACAGAGATTCCTGGAAGAAAGAACTCTGTGACACCTCTGGAGGTGCTGAGTTCCACCGTGAATAACTTAACCTGAGGACTCAGTGGCAGGAGAATGTTATGTACCGTAGAGATCACAGTAGGTGATCCACTGAGTACCTCCTTGTTACATATTTTTGTGGTTTTCTTTAAGGAGTTTGTGATTTTACTCGGAAGTTGAACAGTTCCTTTGGGAGTTCAGAGCCCACTGTGTCAGTGGGTTTTTAAACTATGGAGTCTTTGCCTGCAATGCATGTGAACAAAGTTGGTATTTCATAAAGGATTCTAAAATGCTAGCTCAGGTGGGACTTTTTTTTGTCCATTTCTAGAAGGAGCCATGTGTTTTAGCAAATTTGGAGCCTCAGCTGTTTACCCATGCAGTAACTCTGAAGAGCCTGCAATGATTTATAGCAGTGGGGGATTGAGCCTAGCAAATGAGATATTCCCTGCATGTGCACAGATTACATTCATAAAGTCACCAATGTACTACAGTGTTGGAGAAATTATGAAATTTCAATTCAAAACACATTGAAATTCACAGATGTCCTGTGCAGTGAGAAAATATAAAACAGTGAAAGGAAAAACCTGAAAATTAGCTTTATTATAACCATAAGCACCACATAATTTATAATTTTTATCATGTTTTTTATTATCACTTATTACTTTTTATATTATCCTAACACCTCTCCTAGTGAAAGCAGGGCCTCCTGGTGCTGCAGACTGAGCAAAGCACCCCATAAGATGCAGTATTTCCACTAAAGAGGTTATAGTCTCGTCGAAGTGACAGTGGATAACAAAGATAAGGAAAAGAGAGTGATTTGCTTGAGATAATATAGCAAGTTAGTGGACAAAATCAGAAAAATTATATTTTTATATTTGTATCTTGTGTTCTGTTCATTCAATCCCACTTCTTTTGCTGCAGATTGAATGCTGCTATGTAATTCTTCCCTCCAGTTAGAAGCATCGTTATGTTATGTTCTCACAGCTGTGTAACACTGCTCCCAGTCTCCACGCCGTTCCGGGGAACAGGCATTATGACTAGGCAAAAAAAGGCTCAGACTGCATGCATGTTTTAATAGATGATAGATTTAATTTGATAGATTTAGAGGCAACCACAAGTGTGACTGAACATAAGATCCAGTACTTCTACCCATCTCATCACAAAACATTTCTCCTTCAGGGAAGAGAAATGATTCCGCTGGAAAACTTCTGGCCCAGTCTGCAGCTCAGGTACTTACGTGCCAGTGTCTTGTCATTAGCTCATGTTGCAGACCTCCTGTGCATCACCAATGTGGGTTGTTCTTGAAACTTGACTCTCTTCCTCTCATCAGACAACTGTATGGTGACAATAAAACTTGAATGCTATTAATAGGAACTTGTTCCATACTAATAGTCATTTGTACAGTTCAGATGTTTTCATCCTTTCAGAATGAAAGGGAGGAAATGCTCATTCCCTGTGGAGTTCAAGCGTAGAGTGTTACCCAGAAGGTGTTTCTTCTGCCCCAAGTTGAGTCTTGCTTCTCTTTAAACTTAGATTTTCACTCTTACACCCGGTTCTCTTTTCAGCTTTGGTATGATTCATGATGGAGAAGGAAACCCTTGTAGAAAAGCTGAGGGTAATATAATGTCTCCCACACTCACAGGAAACAATGGAGTGTTTTCCTGGTCTGTATGCAGCAGGCAGTATCTCAACAAGTTTCTCAGGTACGTTGTATGTAATTTGGGGTTGGTGCCTGGTATCTTTGGTAACTGGGCTTGAACTCTTGAACAGACATAAAAATTAGTGAAGTGTGAAATTCACCTCTTTGAAAATGTGCTCCAGCTACTGTACTACTGGAGCCCGCACACCTGGGCTGATGAAGCATAGAGGTGCTGCGGTGTGTAAGTGTACTTGTCCTGCCACGTTTCCAAAGAGTGAATTTCCTGCTCCGTGAATATCCTGCAGTAATGCCTTGCATATCGTTCTTTCCCAGACACTCCTGTCAACAGCCAGGTTTGTTAGAGAATTAGTCGGAAGTGAACACCAAAGAGGGCAACCACAGTGGTACCAAAATCATTACAAACTGTAAATTAACATTAGTGGCCTTTCTCAGTGGAGTTTCTCTTTTTACGGAGCTCGTATCATGAGTAACGACACTCTGCATTTTTCATGCACTGCGTCTGGGGGGAAAAAAGGAAAAAGGAAAGATGGCAATTGTTTCTACAGCATGTTGGAGTTACTCGGTGGTGCTTTTCAAGGAACTGGGTTTCGGTCTGTGTTTAATGTCATCAGAATTGCAGTCTTTTCCTGTAGAATGTTCCTTTTATTTTGTTTGTCGTACATGGGCAGCCTATATATCAGTACTAAAAGTTTGTGAGCGGTGCTGAGATCCAGATCCCATACAGGCATTTTAGATGTTAGTTCCCTAGAGTGAGAATCAAACACTTAGTTCTCGAGATCTTATGTGTTTTTGCTAGTCTGTAGCAAATTAAATTATGTTGATATGAAGATCATAGCTGTGATTAATAAGTGTTCTCATTACAGTACAGCACAAGCTGCCTGCCTGATTGATGAGCCTAAGCAAACAGGACAGTATAAATATCCTGACAAACTGCCAGGGCAGATCTACGATGCTGATACCCAGTGCAAATGGCAATTTGGAATGAAAGCAAAACTGTGCAACCTCAGCTTTGTCAAGGTACCTCTTTATGTATTTCTGAAAAGTTAAAATTACCTTAGAGAGCACTAAATCAGTACAAGTAACGCAGTGTTCTGCAGGGGCCTGGGCTGTTTCTCCACCTTATCTTGCTCGGCAATTTGCTTTGAAGGTCCTGGCCTCTTTTGGGGAATATCACAATCCCAGGGGAGTTCCAGTGTGGCCCTGCCAGGAGTCACGGGGAGTGCAGTTGAGTACATGAGCCTCCGGAGCCCCTGCCTGCTATGCTAGGGAAATGAGCAGGCAGCTGAGTTTTGACCAAAACGTGCGTGGGAGTCAGGAGGACTAAGGGGCTTGTGTTTTGTTTTACTCCTATGCATTGACAGCAGTCTGGAAAAGGGTTATTTTAGAGTAATAAAAATGTAACTTATACCCTTAATTTTGTGATGAAGAGTTAATTTAGATGAGCTCGTTATTTCAGTGAATGCTGCTCTCCTTGCTGATCACTTTAAAAAAGACATTTTTTTAAATAGCCTGTAGTGCTCGTTCTGAAAAGAAGTTTGGTCACTTCTTGTACTCCTATTACTATCCTGGAGGATTTATTTTATACTACTCACATTTATCAGGTGATGGCAGCTGTATTTCTTCCACAGCTAATCAACAAAGAGAGAGAGTGAACAGCACTGTGAAGAGGCTGTGATTTAGAAAATCTACTCTCTTCAAAGTGTCATAATCACCATAGGGTTGATGAAATTTTAGCCTTGAAATTTTTGATACATATTTTCTTCTATCGTACTTTTACACTTGAAGTACTTGAAAATACAGCTAATGAAATGATGCATACCCAAGGCGGCGATATACAGGACATGGCTGTGTTGTGAGTCTGAAACCTTGGATTTCCTATATTCTGTTAAGGTAGCAAAGGTGTGCATCATTTGTTACTCCTTCTAAACAGCATGAAATAATGAGAATGATGAATACCATAATAAGTACTTCTGTCTTTTCAGGATATATGCAAATCTCTCTGGTGTCACAAAGTGGGCCATAGGTGCGAAACAAAGTTCATGCCAGCAGCAGAAGGAACAGCTTGTGGTATCAGCATGGTAAGTCATTTTATAACCAGGGCAATGTCATTCTAACTTGGTTTTAGACTGTGCTGGGACAAATACCAGCCCCTGTCAAAACCAGTTCTTCAGAGCCCTCCAGATTTACTATCATGGATTTCAAGATTGCTCTGTAAAACATTTCAATGTGATGCATAGTCAGGACTGTGCCTTCCAGTGACACCTCTCTGATGGTAGGAAAGGATGCCTCTCCCACCCAGCTGTGGGACAAAATGCATCTGGCAAATATAAATCAGTAAGAAAATTCATTAGTTATAACAGGAGTTAGACAAGGGCTTTAAATTCCACCTAATACAAACATTCCTTAACCCATAGTATTTGCTGTACAGACTAAGGTTATCACACATATTATCATCAGTGATCACAACTAAAAGAGTGTGGTTGATTGTTTCAGTTGAATCTTCTAGTTTAGGCTAATTTATAATTACCTAAAATATTTTCGTTTGCTGTATTATTTCTTACAGTTGAATATTGTTTTCGTTTTTAATTTACTATCAAATGTTTGATTTCACTTTTTCTCTTTGTGCAGTATTGCATCATTGAAAGATAAAAGGGAGGAATTTTAGTAGAATGTTAGCAGGTTCATTTTAAATTACATGGAAAGGTTTGAAGATTTGACAGTACAGGAACACAGAATCATTAAGATTGGAAAAGACCTCTAAGGTCATCCAGTCCGACTGTCGGCCCAACACCCCTATGCCTACTAAACTGTGTCCTGAAGTGCCATGGCTACATGGATTTTGAACCCCTCCAAGGATGGAGACTCCACCACTGCCCTGGGCAGCCTTTACCACTGCTTCATAACTTTTTTCAGTAAAGAAATTTTTCCTAATATCCAATCTAAACTTCCCCTGACACGACCTAAGGCCATTACCTCTTGTCGTGTCACTTGTTACTTGGGAAAAGAGCCCAGCACCCACCTCACCACACCTTCTTTTTAGGCAGTTGTAGACAGCAGTGAGGTCTCCCCTCAGCCTCCTCTTCTGCATAAATGAATGTAGATTTTTTGGGGAAGAGTAAGCCTAAAATATACTCTCCAAGGGAACAGATTGAAAATTTGTTCTCAGAGATCTTCAACTCAGAACTTGATAATTTTAGAGATCTTTTCTATGATTCTATGCAATTTTATGGCATTACTTACTTGTCCCATTGGGTGGGTCAGTGTCCTCCTTCAGCATCATTGCCCTGCTGTGAACTATCTCATTGAGTTCCTCATGTTTATTAGAGTTAAGCACTGGAACTTTTAAATATGGCTTGTTTCTTTTTTGCATCTGCTAGGTACCGCTAACTCTGTTGGGATATTGTTTGGCATTCTTTTGGCAGTGGTGTCGAAGAGGACAGTGTGTCAAATACGGTGATCATGGACCCAAGCCTGTCAATGGCCAATGGTCTGCCTGGTCTGAGTGGTCGGAGTGTACTCGCACTTGTGGAGGTGGGGTCACATATCAAGAAAGACACTGCAATAATCCAAAGTAAGACATAGATATGAAAAGGTGTTATTTTTATACCAACTATTTAAATTTTTAGAACCAAAACCAAATGAGAGTCAGAGTATTACAAGGTTGGAAAAGACCTTTGAGATCATCCTGTCCAACCTATGACCCAACACCAACACCGACTCATCATCCATTTCATTAGTGAACTAGTACATGTGAAAATGTTGCTAAGACCTTCTTTCATGTCCAGTATGGCCAGTCAATAGTTGAAGGACAGAAACATGTCCTACTACTGGAAAGCAGTGGCTGTCAGAAGATTGCTAGAGCACCAGAACATCGACTTTCTCAACTTTCTCAATTTATTTTGTGACACGCAAATTTATCAAACACCTGCAGAAGTAACAAAACACCACACAGACATATTCACACCTGATAATACAGAGGCAAGAGAAGATCTTAAAAGCTGTTCAAACTGCTGATGAGATTGCATTATCCAGGATAATAAAACCGAACACGTTTAAAGTCAATATGGTTGTAGACAGATGTCTTTGGATGTCAATCATGTTCCTTGCATTCCTGTACGTTTCACAGGGCAGCATAAAGTTATTGAACCATAGAATTGTATGCAAACTCATTGAAACGTTGCTGGTATTTTCCTCCAGTGAATATCTTAGCACTGCAGTTACTACTCCTTACAGGGCTGTTACCACGTAAGGGTAAAGTATTATCTGACCAGCATCTTTCCCCGAGTACTCCATCCACTTCAACTTACAAGAAAAAAGGATTTCCCTGTTTTATTTCATACACAACTTCAACAGGCACAGACATATATATGCTTCATTGCCCACAATAAAAACAGCATTTAAACTGCAGTAATAAAAAGCAGAGAAAATATGACAGCATTTATATGAGGCTGTAAAGAAGCCTCGCACCTACTCTACAGTACTGCAGTAATGGTATCCACGGTTCATATACTGTATTATAGGAAAATGTGAGTTAGTTAAAATAGTCTTTATTACCGTCACTTAGTCAAGCCAATTTTTGCAGATCTCTAGCAAAGTGTTTTCTCAAGCTTTTCTGTTGTTTCTCAGTGTATTTTGATAAGTAAAATTATGTGGCTGGTTTCCGTTATTAAACTATTTAGCAAGAGAATGCAGGGTCCCCATTACATGTCCTACATATATTTTGGTCTTCCTACTTTGGGTCCCAGTTTTCCCTGCTGAGTTTGCATGTATGCACATTGTTCCTTTCATTTATTCATATGCCTTCCTTGTGTCACAGAAGAATGCCCAGCAATGGAAATGTTTCCGTTTGGAGCACTGTTATAATTAGTTATGGTTTCTCATGGTATTCAAACAGCAGCTCTTTAACACGGAGCGGGTCTGTTACTGTAGCGTTATGTGTTTAAAACCTGCTTTCAGGGTGATCTGTCTGTTCGAGCTGAAGTAAGACTTGATGCAAGACTTGATGTAACCAAGTAAGACTTGATCTCAGAACTGGATCATGTTTATGCTAAGTTTAATTTTATTATACTAGCGATGATTCAGTTAGAGCCAGGAGAAGATGTAACATTATAAATCTTCTTCCGAGTTAGAGTGATGAGATGCCAGGACTATAAACGAGCCCTCCACACAGCGGCGGATGAGTATCAAGGTAGCTGTATTTCCCATGACAGCGCTTCTGTATAAATGTGGGATCATTTTCAGTGTTCCACCACATGGAATGATTTATAATCCAGTCACTGTTCACTTTTCACCTCTATCACTACACATAAAGAATGATTCCTTTATTTCTGAACTTCTGAAATATATTTCAGATGCTTATGTATTTCAGTATATATATGTATATTATTCCATATTTAATATATTTATTTCACGTTTCCTGATCCATATTTATGTCGGAGTTCATGTTTATTTTGTTCAAGAGCTTGTTAGATGATTTTGGATAGCAAAATTTTGAGAATGACAAAAAATAACAAGTATTTCTGTGCGAAATGAGGAGAAGGGGGGTGGATCTCTGAAGAACCAACTGGACTTTAAAATAAGGTTTTGAGATAAGGAGCTCATTTTTCAAAGCAACTGACTTCTTGTGAACAATGAGGGAGGTTTCTAGGGTTCTAATTTTTGTAAAGGTAACATCTCATTAGGAGCTTAAAGACAGGTGAAGAACACAAGTTCAGGCTGCATATGAAAATCTCATTACCTGTGTTTGTGTGTGAAATTCTCCACTTGCAAACAATATCCAACCCATTCAGTTTGCTTTCTCTGGACAATTCTGACAGCCCATGTGACCACACCAAACAGCTCTGGGCAAGGCTTCTGGATTGCCACCGGAGCTGTGCACGGATCCACCCTACCAAACACTCCCAGAGCTCAGCTGTGGAACACAAGGCTCTGCAGATTTGCTAAAATTGTTACTTTTCTGTAAATTGTCACAGTGTAATCTCATGAATCTGGCTTTCATACATCACAGCCTTATACAGTTTTGCTGTTTTTCCAAGATAAAAATAGATCCCATAATTTAATAGTGTAGCTGGGAAAGTACCTGAAGAGTGCCCAAGAGATTTATATTAGTACCTAAATGGTATCTGTGGGACTGCATCCTACCCACCTCACAATAGCACATCGTTCAGTAGGAGCAGAATGGAGTTTAGGCGTGTGTGCAATCAAAAGACGACGTCAATATTGCTTGGACATGTCTTTTTAATCTTTTGTGAGCAATATGTGTAACAGCCATTACAGACTAATGCAAAGCAATGATGCATTGTGGAACTGCAAAAATAACATCAAAGAATTCGTAAGTTGATCCATAAGGAACACGAAAGTGAGCGAATGCATTTCTCAGCAGTTTGTGAGGCCTCTCAGTCGAGCAAGACTTATATTTTATCTTGTTTTACAGTCATGTGCTTAGACCAAATAGTTAAAACCTGTTATTCTGATAAGATATCAGCAACGTAATAGAATATGATCTTTTATTTCTGGCCAAACCTAAGGGAAATGCACAGGTAAGGCTTGCTGAAGTGGTATGTGACATGTTTAAATTGTGATCAGTGTTGTGTTATCCTTTATTAACTCATGTTGCGATAGGTAATTCTTTGCACATGTTCATTCCTGGGTTACAGCAGAGTAAAAATAGCTGTATAGCCAGATTGAAACCAGCCAGTACAACATAGCCCTATAAATTTAAATTAGTGCAAACATGACTCGCCTCTAGATGGTTGCATCTTTGCTGAGTTTGCACTGATCCGAATAGATAATTCATGGCAATGGCTTTGCTTGGTTTTAGAAACCATGAAAATTAATGGTCCATATAAGAAATACTGATCTCCTAAGACAATATATCCTCTCCTTTTCCCTGTTAGTACACACTTAGCGTGCCGATCATACCAAAAGAGTTTGCAAAAGACTTTTTTTCTGTTTTTTAGGCCTCAATATGGTGGCAAATTCTGTCAAGGTTCCAGTCGTATTTACCAGCTTTGTAATAATCAGCCATGCCCAGCGAATAGTTTGGACTTCCGTGCCCAGCAGTGTGCAGAGTACAACAGCAAACCCTTCCGGGGGTGGTACTACAAATGGAAGCCCTATACTAAAGTGGAAGGTAATTACGCCATGGCGCTGATGGACAAAGGCAATTGCAGGAAGTGAGCTATAATCTGTAATTCTTCCATATTCTTTGGGCAAATATCACCCTGATGTAAGCAAATAGAAAGTCAGTTGGCTTATTTCAGCTATGTTTGCTTTCTAGCATAGCAGAATCCAGCCTCCTGTGTGATATTGCCTTAAGATGCAGAATTGATTCTAGTTGTGAATTCGAATCTTTGTCCTTAGCGTGACTCTGGCTGCTGCTGCTCTTCTCTTTCATTTTATATTATGTATCTGTGAGTGTGAAAGCAGAGCAAAATCATTTCCATGGATTTTTCAGCATGGGAAATGTGAGCTCCCACAAAAACACGAGAATCTTCCTTCCTTTGGAATGTTCTCAGATTTCAAAACGTAACAATAAATCAACCTTTTGACTTTGCTGAAGCTATAGGCCCATGAGAATTGGAAAAACAAACAATGTACTGGCACACAGTTTTTAAAGACATCTTGTACTAAGAGACCTTGATAAAGTTCAGGTCTCAATAACTGTTTTTTGTCTTTTGTACAAACAAAGTTTATTTTTACTCTACACATCTTAATTTTGCAAATATTTTGAATCAGTGTTCATTTTTATCAGCTAAAACAAATATTTTCTGCAGATTGAAAGCACACTGTGGATCTGCAGTTGCTGCTACTTTAATGAAAGTGGCTGGGGCTGGTTCTGTTCAGTTTTTGCAGATGACAGAAGTTTTCAGGTGACACCAAGATGGGTGAGAGTGTTAATCTGCTGGAGGGTAGGGAGGCTCTGCAGAGGGATCTGGACAGGCTGGATCCATGGGTTAAGGCCAATAGGATGGGATTCAACAAGATCAAGTGCCAGGTCCTGCACTTTGGCCACAACAACCCAGGAAAGAGTGGCTGGAAAGGGGTGCTGGGAGTGGCTGAGGGCCCTTGAATTGTTTAACCTGCAGAAGAGGAGGGTGAGGGGAGACCTCATTGCTCTCTGCAGCTCTCAGAAAGGATGTTGTGGTGAGGTGGGTGTTGGTCTCTTCTCCCAAGCGACAAGTGATAGGATGAGAGGAAATGATCTCGAGTTGTGTCAGGGGAAGTTTACTTTGGATATTAGGAAAAATTCCTTCCCTGAAAAGGTTATCAGACACTGGAAGAGGCTGCGCAGGGAGGTGGTGGAGTCACCACCCCTGGACATGTTTTAAAAGATGGGTTTAGTGGTGGACTTGGTAGTGTGAGGTTTATGGTTGGGCTCAATGATCTTAAAGGTCTTTTCCAACTGGAACGACTCTGTGATTCTAGTCTTTCACATTGGAGCTGCTTAGTTTGGCACCTGTACAAATTTGCTTTTGATGGCAATAAGTGTATAATTACATATATACACACATGTTTAACTTTCATTCATAGCCGGATTATATTTTATCCTAAAGGCTTCACAGACATTTCCATGTGTTTAGACACCTATGTCCTAACAGCCATTAAGAACAGAGGAAAGTGGAAATACGGTTTCACAGCATGGAACAGTGGATGGTGCACAATAGGGAGAACAATGCACTTTATTTAATAGAAAATAAGGCAGCCTACATTGGTTTTAAAGGTAGGGGCTGTGTTTAGTAAAAAGAAATAGGGCTTAAAATTAGGGGCAAAAAGGCATAATTTTCAAAAGGAGGATGTCCCTGTGTGACTCTGGACTTGAAAATGTGTCTATGCTTTCTTAGCTGCTTTTCACATCTCCCCTAAGATCTGCAAATTCTACTCCTGAAAACAGGATCTGGCTTTCAAAGTTGCTACAGATGCCTTGCCTCTGTTGAAACTACTATTGGAAATCCAGCTGCCTGTTTGAGAATACAAGGATACTATTTTGAATCCATTTTAATGTCCTTCAGAATTTTGCTATGCTGTTTTATTTGTTGCACTATTTTGTATTAAAATTATATATTTCAGCTGTTGTGACAGTATTTCCAATTGCATGACTAGTTTTTCCCATGTAGAATCTGTCATCTGTTTGTACGCATAACATCCAGCCATGTATAAGAAGAAATTCGATTGACAAAGGTTGTATTTTTTTAGAGAAAAAGTGCTTTTGTTAGGGGAAAATCTGGCCCCAGTCCTGGCTCTCAGCCGAACTGATCATTTATGCTATCTTATATATTTTTCAAATTTTAACTGAAAATTAATTAAGTTGTAACAATCTCCCATTTCTCTTATTAAAAAATGAAATTGGAAACTCTGGGCTTGCTTTTGCAGTGTGAGTGCTTTCATACTGAATTTACATTCTTAATTCTGTGAGTCTGACAGTCAAACCCATGTTCTTTTAAAATAACATTGTATAGGCTACTGTATTTGGCTGTATTTCTGCCCATATTGAGATCCTGATATGTCACCACACACAATTGGTCCTTGTAGCTTATTACCTAGGGTGCAGGAAAAACAATAGCAGTGGGGTTTTTTTATAAAACAAATCTGTGCTGCAGGTGTGCTGATACTTTCTTGTCTTGTTTTTGTCCTGCCTGCAGAGGAAGACAGATGTAAATTGTACTGCACAGCTGAAGACTTTGACTTTTTCTTTGCAATGTCCAGCAAAGTGAAGGATGGAACTCTGTGTTCTCCAAATAAATATGATGTTTGCATTGATGGAATATGTGAAGTAAGAGAAAATTCAGTTTCTTACAATCCTAATGTCTAATTTTTTTAAGTGGACAATTGACTCCTTTATGGAAAATGCAGCTGTTTCTTCACATTCCCTTGTGTCTGAGTCCTTCACTTGTGCCTTTTGGTTGCAGCAAGTAGGGTGTGATCATGGACTTGGTTCCAAAGCTGTATTGGATGCTTGTGGAGTTTGTAAAGGAGATAATTCAACGTGCAAGTTCTTTAAAGGCCAATACTTGATCCAGCACAAAGCTAATGGTAAGGAAAGCTGTTCCACATGATCATCAACTCATTGCTCTGCCATATCCCCATGTAATGTATATGACTCCTTGCTCATTAGGGCAGTGGCTCAAAGTCCAGATGTGAACTGAAAAGCACAGGGAGAGTGAGAGGAGAGTTCACGGTTCTCCTGTTTCTTGGTAACAAGAAAACTACAAGCATAAGTCTTGGTTAGTTAATTTGCAAGCATTCCTCTTGTTTCTTAACCCACATTTTCCCTTTACATGTGAATTTCCTCTTAAAAGAAATTTTAGGATTCAGACAAGTGAAAAAAATAGCTGTCAACAGCTCTGCCTGGGATGGGACTGTAGAAAATATAAAAAGCGATGCACAGCGTAATGCCAAACGTGACAGTATTTCCATGTCCATTTTCAAATTCAGTTGATGGGAAGCTGTCCAGCTGGTTCAACGGATGATCTGGTCACTGGGAGGTGGACTTTCTTTAAAGGGCTGTCACTGGCTTCTTGTGAAATAATCTCACTATGCCTCAGTTTTGCAGTCATAAAATGGAGATGGTATTTCTTTACCCACGGGAGTATTTTGAGGATCCATTTACTGTTGATCATAAGACATGGCAATACTACAGCAATAGAGGCTAGGAGATTGTTTAGGATACAGTAACACAGAGATACAGTGCTAGAAAAATAATCTAGACTGAATGCTCTGCGAAACCAGCTGTGTACGGAGTGGGTTGGAGATAGCCAACACTGTCTCAACTGACAGTGGAATGAGTGAGATTTCCACATGCTCAGCGTGCAAGGGCTCGTGGCAGGGACATAGGGTGGTACACAGGGCTTGGCGACAGCTCAGCATCCCAGGGCACAACGCCTCACAAACCTTGCCCATGATGCACGTCGCACCTTCCAACTGCTGTAGGAAGCTACAGGGAAAACATGGTAAAGTAGTTAAAGCGAAACCACCATTAGTCTGTTCTGCATGTTTTTAAGGCAAACTTGCTTTTTCTTGTCTCTAATCACAATGAAAAATTCCAGGAATTGAAATACCTCTGATTTACTCTGATTACAGGCTGCGTAGAGGGGTTAAAATCAGAAATGGTTTCTCTCCTCATGAAAGCAGAGTAACTGTGGTGGATGAGAACAGCTGTCTTCAATATCTCTTAAACTGCAGAACTGTCAAATCAGCGTAAAAATGATAAGCCATCTCTATCTATGACAGTTGCAAGAATGTTGCTTAATTCTTTCATTTCAGACTACTATGTGGTGGTCACCGTTCCAGCAGGAGCACGCAGTATCCAGCTCCAGGAAATGCACGTCTCCACCAGCTACCTCGCCGTGCGCAACCTCAGCAAGAAGTACTATCTAACAGGAGACTGGACAATCGACTGGCCGGGAAAGTTCTCTTTTGCTGGAACAGTTTTTGATTATCAACGCTCTTTTAACCATCTAGAGAGTCTATATGCAGCAGGACCGACTAATGAGACGCTGGTCTTTGAAGTAAGCTTTCTTCTGTTTATTCTCCCCTTGATGTCTATTACAGAATTGGTAACGACAGCTTCAGCTCTGCACTGTGGCTCTCAGCGAGACTAAAGAATAGTGTTGAGTCACGATAGTGTTCAGACTTCACTGTGTGGTCACGCCAGATTGAGAAGCCTTTCACCAGTATATCAAGGGCTGAAGTTTAGTAAACTGTCACATATGCAGTGAAAATGGAGGTGCATAAAACACACCATATAGCATGACCATATATCATTATTTCTCAGTTGCTGACAATGGTAATAGAGGTTATAAACACATCCCATAAGTTGTATACAATAAAATTCAGTGATGCAAAAATGAAAACTGACATTATGGCAAGGCTTAATGGTAACAGTTTAAATAACACATCTGAAACTGCAAACAAATGTAGCCATTGTTACATCTGCCTTGGGACACGGATAGTCAAGATACCGCACTGGCTCCTGTGCAATTTCTGTTCATTCAGTTTTATTGATGATAGCATCTAAATAATGAATTTGATATGTTTATCTCTCAGCAGCCTTGTATCTCCTACTTTGCCAGATGTATTATGTTGAAACTATATTGAGTAAAAAGTATGTTTGGTACTTGAATGGTTTGTTCCAGTGCTACAGTTTTGAAATTCACCACTAATGCTTCTGTTCAAAGAAAAATGTCTTTTAGATAACTAGATTTTCTTTGACAATGTGTCAGTACATCTTGCATCTGTATACCCTTCCAGTACAGAAAGGGGCTCCAGGAAAGCTGGAGAGGGGCTCTTGATCAGGGAGTGCCATGCTGCCCCTTCCTTGGAGGTGTTCAAGGCCAGGTTGAACACAACGTGATCCAGTGGGAGGTGTCCGTGATCCAGTGGGAGGTGTCCCTGCCCATGGCAGGGGACTGGGCTTTACAGTCCCTTCCCACCCAAACCATTCTATGATTCTGTGATTCTCTCTGAGGGTCAATGTGTAGCTGAATCGCTGCAGTCCTTGCTCCCTGGTAACTCTATCAGTTTTCCTGCTTTTCTAGAAAGCTCTAGCAAATCTTCAGCTTTGTAACTTGTCTGCTCTGTTTTGATGAATCCTCGCCCACGAGAAGGAAAAAGACCTCCCCGGAGGGATTCGGTTCCTCCCCACATCCAGCAATGCTCTGGTCAGCACTTGCTCTGCGTGCCTGTGGGCAGCACAGCAGCGAGTGTGACACCAGTCCCCGAGGCAGCCCTGTGCGGTTCTCGCCCCATCATAGAACTCCATAGCTGAAACCACTCCCTGCAGAAGCTGAGCAGAAGCCGTTAGCGGAGAACTCTGCATCCCTTCTCCTTATGCAGCTTTGTTCTGTTAAACTAAGAAACACAGCAAGTACGGACCGTGAGGTGGGATAGATTCTTCTAGGATTGTTTAAATATTCACAACTACTCAGTAAGGTTTTTGTTTGGAATTCTGAAGAGCCTCACTGAAGTTCAAGGACCATGAACACATGTCACAGCACTTCAGGGTGAACGCATGTTTTAGAACGCATAGTTTGACATGGGCTAGGGGCATGTATTTTCTCAAATCACTATCAAAATTTACAATCCCTTTTTAAGGCTTTTTTTCTCCGTTGAAGAGTTTTCAGTTGGGGTGTGTATGTTAATAGGGGTGCTTTGGTTTGAGGAAGGGTTGGGTCTATGAGTTACAGACATGCTCCCTCATCTGCAAGTCGTCTTCAGAACAGCTTTACGCTAGAGAAGCAAGCACTCTTATAAAGACTATGGAATGTTAAGCTGAACTCTCAGGAATCTTATTTGTCATAATACTTACTAGATTGAACTGCATTATTAGAAAGCTAAAGTATGGATAATAAATCTCCTGCAAAACGACTGACTTGGCTGCAGATCCTGCACATACTTTACAGAATAAAGATTAAAGGAAAAAAATTTTATGCCAAATCACACTTCTATTTTCATCCTATCAAATACTACTAAACAATTTTATTAAGATTTAACATTTAACTGGAGGCTATTGCTCCTATGAGAGCTTATTTAAACTTCCCTTGTATTTTTATTGCAATACCTACACCACCAGCATTGGTAACGAGGGATTCTAACAACTGGAAATGTTAGAGTTATGTATTCCCCAATTATATATATCTATGAGCTGTAGGTAAGGGTTTTTTTCCTTTCAGTAATTTAAACAGTATTCAACCAGCTGAATTCTGAAAATAATGCAGAATCTGGTGTGTTCAGGGCTGCATTATTTATGATTTATGATTTACTTTGAGCAGCAAAAATGCAAATGAAAATGAAAGAAATATGTTTTTATGAGAAAGTACATATATTGCTGAAGATCTGTTTGCAGTAGTAGTAATGAAAAAAATCCTAATGTAACAATAAATACCAGAAACTGAGAGAGGCTGAAAAAAATTGGAATGTTTAAGCATACGGCATTATAGCTTTCTGTTTGCCCCTTTGAAAATTACAGATGAGATGAAAATAAAAACAAAGTCCTGCCAGCAATTCTTTATCCAAGTAAGTTGGTTTTTAATAAAACAAGGCTTTCCAAAGTTTGGACCTCAACTTCTTTGTATGATCTGTAGATGTTTTTTTCATCATCTTTTAATTAGGTCAGATGCAAAATAAATTGAATGCTTATTTTCTAAATCAGTGTTTTTTTCCAGAGTTCAGTGCAAGCCTGTGTCAAAATGTGCACTGCAGGTACTTAGAAACTGAATAAATTGCATGCACAAATACTAGGACTTTTGTTATTCAGCTTGACAGAAAATATGAGGGGTTTTAGATGTATTTATGGCCATTCCAGTATGATCTGAAAGACAGATTAACGTAGCTTATGCCTGTTTAATTGCGTGGTCCTAGTTTTGCTAGATGTTTCTGTGGTGACTCAAGTGGTCCAGGTCTCTGAATGTCAATGAGCCCACAGGTATCCAGAAGGTGCAGGTTAGGCACCTCTGCTGAGCAGCATTCCCAGGGACCAGTGCTCTGCAGGTGCGGGTCCAGACAGATCTGGCAAGCCTGTGCTCAAGGCAATCCCTTCCTTTGAAATGCAGGCATTCGCCAAACTATTTTCTTGAAAGAGACACCTGAAGCATGCATTAATGGAGAAGGATGAAATCCAAACAAGAAAGAAATCTTACTGTTCCCTATTGCCTTGCATGTTACAATTCCAGTCTTGCAGTTCTACTGGATGTTTTGTATTTCTATCTTATTTTACAGCGTGTTCCTATACATCGATTTATCTATCTCTCAGATTTTGCAATAGTTCAGCTGAGCCTGTATCATTTAATTAGACTTTGTAGTCCTAAACACTATTTAAAAATGGGTAAGAGACAAGAAAAACACTGACAGTGCTTTTATTTATCCTGGAATTTCACACACACACAAAAATTACACACTTATCTATATATATTTACATCTCTTATATCTATGTAATTATGGGAATGCATCATACCAAGGAAGCCAAAGGGCAGTGACTCTGTAATTTAACTGGATTGTGGGAGAAAAATGCAAACTATAGTGGCCAAATATTTTCTGAGGAGGAGAACATTGTGAGATTGATGTGGAATTGAATGTGTAGGGCTAGTATTTCCTGAGCACAACTCCTGGCAATGTGAACGCGTGATAGGATTTCAGAATTCATCAGAACCCTGGTGGGATTGTTCAAGAATTAATGTCACAGATGGAGGAAAGGCAAGCCAAATGACCCAGCAAACCAGTGCCCGTCTGACTTTCTGTGTCTGGATCCTTCCAAAGCTGCTTTTAGTGTTATCGATACTTTGGTGAGTGTGGGTTTGTAGAAACCAATAAAAGCTGCAATGAAAAATAGTCATTGATTCAGAAGGCAGTTCCCGAAATCCAGATTAAGGCTAGATGAAATAACAGACAAAGGTCAAAGTGGTAGAAATACGATAGTTAAATGATAATCTAGGATCTGAAATTAATACTAGTTTTTTTTAAATTATGGTTTCTGTAGCATAATTTTCCCATTTTAAATGGAAACATCCTACATTTTTTAATGTAGTTGAATATAATCAGGTTATTTATCTGTCACTCGTTCACAGGCAATCTAAGGTCAACACTTGGGATTTGTCAGTGTTTTGTTGTTAACTAAAAAATACTTGACCTGAGGAGAAACAAACAGTAAATTCATCATTCCTTTCTCTAGCTTTGGTATAAGGGCTGCCAGTGGGCACCACGAGCTGCTGGAAACACTTGCTAGAAAGGCCAGCAGAGCACAAGGGACATTACTCTCAGAAGGCTCCATCGATACAGAACTCATGTGAGCTTCCCTTGTGAGGCCCATTTGTTGAAATACTGAGTTGCCCTCTATGACTGACTCAAATTATGGGAAAATAGCAAAAGAAATAGAACCATTATGTGGGCATGAGAAATATTGCCTGGCCAGGGATCAATAAATTCCCTTAAACCCGCAAAAGTTTAACCACAGAATCACAGAATGACCTGGGTTGGAAGAGACCCACAAGGATCATGGAGTGCATCTCCTGTCCCTGCACGGGACAACCCCAATATTCACATCGTGTGTGTTCAGCTGGTCCTCATACTGCTTCCCCTCTAAACCCTTCATCAACTCTGTGCACTCCTCTGGACTCTCTCCAGCTGCTTTAGATACTTATTACACTTTTCTATTATTTTATAATGATTTGGTTTTCCATTCTGTCAAGGAGTGGATGAAGAACTGACTGATTTGATAACTCAAAGCCAGTTTGAGAAAGCACTGTGAAGTTTTTCCAGACAAGACAGGACCAGTATCCTCACTGAAGTCTACCTCAAACTTGGTGAAATAGTGAATCAAGGGATCATGAAGTCTTTGTCAATAAAAGATGGAAAGGGTGTTTTGCAAGCAGGCAGACGTTTGTGGGAAGAGGTGAATTCAAAGCAAGGATATCTCTAATTAAAGCCAGTAAATCAATTCCTCTTTATCAATAGGGGAGGAAAAGGGAAAGGAGGCCAGGTGGAATGACTTTATTGATGATGTAGCGGCCACTGGGAGAAAGCCCAGTTGCAGTTATAAAGCTTTACATTCATTATTAGCTCCTAGATGATAAATTTGTACTGATTTCCCCTAAAGAGACAGTAAGCTAAAGAGAGCTAAGATGTGCTTATAAAATACAGATGTTGATTCAATACAATGGATAAAAGGGTTTTCCGTTAGTGAGGAGAGATTATCTGGGCAGTATCCCTGCAGGTTGTACATTTAGCATGAGAACAGTAAAACAAAGGAGACACAATAACAAGGGAAGATAAATTTGAAACAGCTGAAGTAGAAATGAGCTCATAGAGGACTTCTCAAAGATACTCTTCCTCCCCCTCAGTGATCTTGGTGGATTTTTTTAAAAAACAATAGTTTGTCATAAGCTTTTAGTTAAGGTTGTGTTTAAAGTGACTTTAGAGATACTGAAGGGATAAAACCCCTTTTGTTTTAAATTTGGCTTGAGTAACCCATGGGTTACTTCCTGCAGTAGTGCTTTCCAAACAGGTGTTCACTCCCTTTCCTTTGAAACTCCTGGTGTGAGCCACTGTCAAGGAGCCCATCCAATAACTGCCCATTCAAGACAATAGTCTTTTTTGAAAAACCTGGTTTAAACAGTTTTGCAGCAGCATCACATGGGGCATGCTTAGATTTGTTCTGCTGGAATCAGAGTAAATTCATAACAGTCAATGGAATTAGTCTTGCTTGAACAGAGAATTTAGAATCTGACTTAGAATGTTGGGTGTCACTATATTTATTAAACAGTGAGTAGATTCACAGTGGGTGGAAACGGCAGGTCGCACAAGCATAAAACAACCAGGCACAGACAAACTTCTCTGCTTGCCCCTATTGGTGTGGTCACTGGCTCAGTGCAGATTGCTGACCTCTGTTAGATCACCTGTAAGAACTGTCAGAGACTCACAAAGCACAGCAGTGACCCAGGCTGTGTAGGTGCCGTGTGAAGACTCAGATCAAAGCTACGATGTGTGCTGAGATTCCAGGTTTGGGCTCATGCCCATTCTGTAAATCATGCACACGTGGAATGAGTAATGATGCAAATAGAGGAGGCACATACGGTAAACAGTGGCTATTCCTTCACCTGGCATTTTCTCCATGCTCAGCTTCACTCTGTAAGGGATTTGTAAACTCCCATTAGTCCTCCTCAGAGACAATAAGCCTATTCTTCAGATTGTTGTACGGGAGGCTTTAGTGTGTTTTTCCATACATTGGACAGAAAACTGTGGAAGAAAGAGTTTATCTTGTGTAAATTAATTGCTTTTAATTCAATGTCTTCCAAGTAACTTCACGTACTCATCTTACAATAAAAACACCTGGAAAGCACAGAGTCAATCAAAACAAAGCAAAGTTGATAGGTTCCTTAAAGATCTGACCTGCAAAATGGAGTATTGTGTTGGAAACTTGGGATAGTCAGGGGAAGAGAAATAATCTCCAACAAAGGATGCACAGCTAGTATAGAAAAAATATTGGTTTACCTTGGGAATCAAAATTAGCAGCAAAAGGAGAAGGTTCTGTACTCAGGAGAATTCAGTTTATCCATTGTTTTAACATTTTGTGCCCTAAGCGAAAGTCATGGTTCTTTTTCTTCAGAATAGATCTGGCAGATTTCAGCCGTAGAGTCTGTGGTTTTCGAACTCAAGAAGCTGTAAATTTTATAACTCTGCACCCTGCGGTCAGAGCTGCTGAGTGTTGTGTCTGAAGTCAGGTGGTTGGTGTGTTAAAGGTAGACATTAAACAGTTCTACTGAGGAACTGGAAATGTTTAAGGAGGTTGTTTGCCAGCTGTAAATTTGAGAGCAAATGCCAGTTGGCTTAAAAGATGCTGGAATGCCTCCAGTTAAGTAGACGAGCGCTGGAGGTCTTTCCAAATTTGTAGGTCTGATAACTTGGCTGTATGTGCAGACTTCAGTTATTGGGTTGTTAAGGAAGGGCTTTATAATGAATGTTTGAAAATACAATAGAAGACTTTTTATACGCTCATTACTTCGGCAAAATTGCAACTTTGCAATAGTATTGCATTCCTGATGAAAAGTTGGTTGAATATCAGACGTTATATACTATTTTTCAGCTGAGTGCCAGGGACATTAAAGTATATGTTTTGTGTCCTGTGATACGTTGTCTCCAGTGCTCTTCCAGAGTTTGATCTTGCCCTTTTTCTGCGTAGGTGGGATGATACAGGAGGAGAGAGACCTGACTGTGGTGCAGCTCCTGCTCTGTAAACATTCCCTTTTGTAGTCTGCCAGGTGGGAAGGGGCTCTGGCTTTGGCTGCCTGTCAGGGAACGGAGAGGAAGTTCATTTCACCGCCTGTTGGGATTGTGTCTGCTTTCCAAGGCACAAGAAGCAGGGGTAGCCCAAGGCCTTCAAACGTGTACGGCCCAGCTTGCCTGATGTGCGGGGTTCACCCCACAGGCACTCACTCTGCTGGAGGCTGTGAGTTTCTGACATCGTTGTGTGATTGTTCTCTGAAGCGACAGATATGAATGTGCCTTCTTCTGACTTGTCCGAGATAATTTCCTCTTCATTCCCTTCCCTTTGTTGAAGCACCAGGAGAAGATTGCTCTAACAGGAGTAAAACTGGTTGCCACTTTTATCTTCTCATCCTCCCTCTGATGTGTCCTGAATTCTACTGTTCAGGATGCGTTCATTCAGTTCCTCACACTATCACAAACTGAAGAGCACCTTTAGAAGGCAATTTTTCAGTTTAAGATGACAAGGTATTTTTAGTAGAAAAGTTTTAAGCTTTACTGCTTTTTTTTGTCCACTGGCAGAGCACAGTTTTTTGACACGTCAGAATCAAATGGGTTGAGGGCTAACCCTTTCACAAGGTCTTGAGGTATGGACAAAACCTCCTCCTCTTCTGACACATGACTTACTAGAAGGGCAGATAGAATTTCAGCCTCTGTGCTTGAAGGAACACAGAACACCTACTGAAAGGGGAGAAGATGCATCCTCATAGGACCATGAAAGAGGAAGCCTGACTTTGGCTGCTCATACATTAGCCAGGTCTTTTCTAACACACAAATAAAGCTGTTCTTCCAAGTCATTTCTGGCTACCTAAGATGCTGTCATCTGTGCCGATACCTCGGACTTGTAGGACCTTCCATTGAGTAAAAGCAAATTCACATTTTGAGGTCTGGACTGTAAGAACCTGGAACGGGACTGTTTCATTAAAGGATAGTTTTCCAAGGTTCAGTTCTTATTAGGCTTACCACATGCTATTTTTTTCTGAAGCACACGTTCTGAGACTTTACACATGAAATATTTATCTCCATTTATCCTTAAGGGAAGGACAGTAGAGTGAGCACAACATTATTGCAACTTAGAAACTCTAATGCCCGTGGACTTGGTGTTCAAGATTCAAAGTGACCATGGAACACCTATTTTAACAGAGTTGGACTTTCTGCTATCAGCAGTCAGACAGCTTTCTAAAAATGAAGATACATATAGAAGAGACATTTTCCTTCATCTGAAGGGGCTGTTAAATTTGATAAAACATTTACATCAGATAATGATGAATATCCAAGGGAAAAAGAAAGATCCTGAAAACGGTTACACTGTTAACAGTTTGAATAGAACATAGCAAACAGGGCACAGAACCACACACTGAACAACAGGGATAAAGTAAAATATGGGAACTCTGATATGCTCATGTGCTGTGAGCACTGAGCTCTCTGGAAAGACAGTAGATCCAGAGAGCATCTGTGCAGGGCAGTGTGAAGCTCTGCAGCAATCTCAATACTAATGTTTTCTAACTTAAGAGCATTTGCTTTTAATCCTGATCTTATAAAGGAGTTGAGATACATACATACATGTATGATTCAATCCTAGAGCAGGTATAGAAATACTGTTTCTATCAAGAACATTGAGTAAAAATAGAGAGATGTGTACCACTGTCAGATCTAGTTCTTTCTCAGTCTCACAGGTATTCTGGGGTGCTCAGCAATTAAGCTTGGATGGGGGACATGAAAACTTTTACAGGGAATACTTTAATTTACCTGTGCTTGGAGGATGTTCTCACCTGAATCTTCCAAGGAGAAGACACCTGCTCTCTGATTCTTTTGGAAGTCTTTTGCCTTTTACAGTTCTAATTACTATGTTCTTGGTTTGGATCTTTATTAAGGTTCACTGAATGAAATAAAATCTTTGGCTACCGAGAATTGGAAATACAGCATCCGTTTTTCTTTCTTCTGGAAAAATAAAGAGCATGCAGTCCAGATCCTTCACATGTTCAACATTATTGAGCTGGCCGTCATGTAAATTTGGTCTGAATTTTCACTGTCATGGGTAATCTCTGTTTTCCAATAGGTACATTTTCAGAATACTTGGCTACACTTTAAAACATTATTATATTTCTTGGTCTTAAATAATATAAATGCAGGTCTATTGCTATTTTATGAGATCAGTCTATAGAGAGATCAGTTCTACCTACATGGATTGCTTATGCACTCAAGTTAGACATCATGTGAACTGATATTTTATTAATATTTTGAATGGTAGTTATTAACATAGACTGGAATTGTGCTTGAAATTCTAGTGCTTATCAGAAAGCGTATTCAGGAACTGAGTTTAACTGCACCTGCTCTTTAAATTCCTATGAGCAGATCTGCATTGGTGAAGAATTAAAACCTAGTAGAGCTCTGTAACTGTAAACTCTTGCACTTTTGCTATTAAGTATAAAAATAAATGCACTTTGCTGCCAAAAATAATTTTAAAAATAAATGTTGTTAAATAGACTTTTTTCCCAAATTTAGGTATGTCAGACGTTCATGCATCTTGTTTTGATTATAATTCAGACTTGAAATGAATACAGTGAATTTTAGAAAATTGCCTACATGAGAACTGCAATATAATTCACCACTAAAATAGTCCAGCCCCAAGTTCAATGACAAAAATTGTTACAGTTTGTAGTCGCACGTTCTGTAAATTTTCTAATATGTTGTGTTAAAATCATGAATAAAAGGTTTTTCCAATCCTTTTTCCCTTGTAGACACATTGGAATGGGTTCTCTCCTGGACTGAAGCTTTATCAGCTTCAATCATCATGATAAAAATACCAGCTGAGAGTCCTCCAAACAAAATTTGTCATCAGTCCCCATAGAAAAATGTTTTTTACTGGACAAAAAAACCCCAAATGTATTTTATAGCCTCAGCCTCCATCCCTGAGGAAGCACCTCTCCCCACTTCTGTTCTGAGTCCCCACAGAGCTGTACCACTGCTTTGCTGGGGCTACTTTCAGCCCCGCTTACCTAATGGGAACAGACTTCTCCGTTTGTAGAAGGCACTGTGGAAGGATCAGCCCGGACTTTGCTTACTGATATCTACTGGTGGCATTTCTGCTTCACCAGCCCGGTCAGTGCCTTCTGATTTAAAGGATCGTTTTGCTGAACCGTGCATTTCTTCTGTTACATCCCCTGCAGGTGTTAGTCCAAGCAAATGTTTTGCTGTTTAGGAATTAATTTGATGGGTTTTAGTGTATCGAAAACTGAGGCATCCTGCCAATCCTGTCACAAACACGGTGTGTATACTTATATTATGGGTGTATCACGTTTAGTTCTTCCTTCAGAATGACAGAATTCTTTGCTCTCTCTCCCCCCGCTTTTTTTTTTTCTAAACAAACCCAAACCACCCCTCTGTAGATCCTGTTACAAGGCAAAAATCCTGGGATTGCTTGGGAATACACATTTTCCAAAACCAACCACGAGAACAAGACATCTGTGAAAAAAACCAGCTACTCCTGGGTGATGTTGCAGTCAGAGTGCTCAGCGTCCTGTGGTGGTGGTAGGTAACTCACCAATGGCCAGTCCTCTGTGGAGATTTTTAATCTCCTCAAACATTTCAGCTGCCTTTAACTTTGCAAACGTGTTATATAGATATATTTTTATATTTTTTTATATATATGTATAAATATAGGTGGCTACACTGAACACCTGGCCCCTGTTTTTTTTATTGGACAACTTCTAACGTAGGTGAAGTACCTCCATACTTCCTTTACTGTAACAAAAATTCAAGGCAGCCTCAATTCAAGTCACTTATGGTGACTCAGTCTTTTTTCTTTAGGTCAGTCTGAATGCATATGATATTTTACTGTTGAAGTAGCACAGGGACTGAATGTGTGCTTTGATGTTGTGATTTGGGAACACGGAAAGATAAACAATGACTAAAATTTATCTTATCTGTAGAATTGAAGACTAAAATATTATCAGGACCTTCCTTGACAGTTGCATACCAATCTTCTCACTGTTTAATTACAAATATTTGAGTTCTGCCAGGGCAAGGTCTGAAATTCTTTTTAAGCTAAGGATTTCTTATTACCCTATACCCTTTGTGCAGACCATCTATTTTTTTTTCTAAGTCCTGGGTGTTCTATCAGTGAAAGTAATTATGGGATGTAGCGAAAGCTGCAAACTGGCATGTGGGAAACCCTGCAAAATAACTGAAGGTTAAAATTTTAGTGCTCTTTAAATTGTAACGGGGTCATATAAATAAGACTACATGATGCAGTTGTCTTTAATAACAAAGAACAGGACTGGGGGACCAAGGAGATGCCATGCGAAGCTCCTGTGTTGTTAAAAAAGTCCAGGTGAAATTCAGGAATGTCTTGCTACTATGTGGTCAGACTTCACAACCTCTCAGTTTATGGAAGAAAAACCCACCAAGAGCACTATAGACATAAAATATGACAACTGTATTTTTCTGGCTTCCCTTTAAAACAAATGAAGGTTGCAGCATGGATATAAATGTGATGGAAACATGAACCCAATGAACGGTGTGTGAGGTGAATGACACGTCTCAATTAAAGGATAAATCTATAAAATCACTTCATCTGTTATGGCATTTAAAGTCTTCTCTGTCACCTGCCTTGATGTTGGCACCAGACAGAGCTGACGTCCTGGAACTTACAGCATTCTATAAAGATACACAGTAAAAAGCTGCAGAATAATTTGGTGGCATTTGCATGCGTGTGAGGAAAGCTCTAAGCCAGCACTGCTGATTTCTGCAGGGAATGAAGATTTGAAGAATTACTGATTTGTGCTTGGAGAAGATTCTGCAAATATGCTGTTTATAACTAAAATGTTTCATCTGACTTCGATAGTACCTGTGCTAAAGAGAGGAAATTAATGGTGAAGACATGTTGCCAAGTTAAATCCTATTTTATTTAGCTCAAGTCAGTGGAAGTATACCAAGAAAGAGCTTGGATTTGTTTAGTTAAAATTCTTTCCTACTGCTTTTTCTCCTATATTTTGAATAAATGTCTATTTTACTGTATTTTTTTTTCTGATGCTTCTCTAGGACACATTACAGCAAAAGCAATTTGCTTAGAAGATCATCGTACACAAGTTAATTCCTCCTTTTGTGGCCCAAGAATGAAACCTTTAACAGAAACAAAGCTATGCAATACTAATCCCTGCCCTGCATAGTAAGTTCTATTTATTATTGTACATTTTTGCTGTGCATTATGACTGCGTTTGCCATGAAAGGAGTCCTCTCCAATAAGCACACAGAATGGTGTAGCCTGTTAGGTGGACCTCCTTTGTCCTGTAGCGTCCGACTGCCGCTGTTCAGCAGTGCTGGTGTGTCGGCTGCTGCCCAGCGACAATGGAGCCAGTGTTCCTGGTGTTACCAAACAAGACCTCCTGAGCATTGCATGCAGCCCTGTCACCGTGCTGGGGTTAGCTGTGTGACATGGAGTAAATCTCAGTCACTCAGAGGCCCTTTCTACCACCTTTCCTCACCTTGAATCAATAAGACCATTTCCTCAGGAAAGTGCTACTCCTTGTGTGGAAGCTCAGCCCCAAGAATCGGATCCCACATATTAGATTAGGTGAAAAGAAGCTTGTAAAGTGTAATTAGTGATGTTTGGACAACAGTCCCACAGGGTATTACGATACCAAGAAGAGGACAATCTAAACTGAATAAATCATCAGCAATGCTCCTGATACCCACAAAGATCAATATGAAGATGCTGACTGTGTGAGCAGGCTTGTTTTCTATATGATGTGAGAAAGAAAGGTCAGGTGCAAAGGCAGACATTGGCAGACAGATAAGCATTTAGAATCCAGCTGGTCTAAATCAGTTGAGTTCCTTTAAAATTAAGGGAGTTACACTGATTTATAGTAGCTGTGGTAGGGGTCCTTTGAAAAAAAATTGTTGTGTGCTCATATACTTAAACGTAGCATTATGCGGCTTAGAGTATTAATCAATAGATTTAAGGACACATTGACTTTTTCTTCTACTGTTGTTTTCACTTTTGGATTCCTGACTTTGTAACCTTAGCATTGTTTCTGTTTTATACTAAAGAACAGAAAAGCTGTACTATGTTGGACAAGACATTTTGATTTCCAGAACAGGAGATTCTCTAAGGCGATATGTTGAAAAAATTGAGTTTCAGAGGGAGTGCAGGGACAGGATGAGGGGGAATGTTGAAAGAGGGGAGATTGAGATGAGATCTTAAGCAGGAATGTTTTGCTGTGAGGGTGGGGAGGCCCTGGCCCAGGTTACCCAGAGCAGGGGTGGCTGCCCCATCCCTGGAGGTGTTCAAGGCCAGGTTGGATGGGGCTTGGAGCCCCCTGATCCAGTGGGAGGTGTCCCTGCCCATGGCAGGGGGTGGGACTGGGTGGGCTTTGAGGTTCCTCCCAACCCAAACCATTCTGTGATTCCATGCTAAGACACATTGAGATGCAGAGGCAGCAGAAGGCTGAGGAGGTAGAGGAATGCTCTAGTGTCATCTGATGATTTCACTCTGTGCTGACAAAAGCAATGAGCGGTAAAAGCCATTGGCTAAGCTCGCTGCCATACTTTATAAAAGAACATATTTAATGAAGTTTAATAGGAAGCATTCTCCCATCTCCCCTGGTCCAGAAGCGGATGGTGGGGCAAAGCAAAAAGATGTAGATATTCTGCAGTGGCTTTGCTTTTAGTTAAAAAATCCATAGTTTGCAATATGTTGAACATACGAAAAAATCAGCCAGTAATAGTCCGGAATTTCCTGCCAAATTTAAAGATTACAGCAGAGTGCACAGAATCCAAATAGCAAATTATACACCATGACCACAAAATGACAGAGATAAGGTTTGAATAATGGTAACATCTGACATGAGAGCCCCATCTTCCTGCTTCAGCAGTTTCTTCAGACTGCGTTTAGCCACATGATTTTCTCAATACCAATTGTAAGTCATCGTTGTAGCCAAACACGATCTCTTCCTATGCGACTTATCTGCTGCCAGCAGTATTTTTATCCAGTGAACTCAGTACATGTACGCAGAAACATAGTGTCTGTGATGTTCCCAGGAGTCCCTTTGAGCTGTTAATGCTTACCGTTGTTTGGATGTGGTGTTGTTATGCTATAAAGCTTCACCAAAATCATATTCAGCCCACACACAAAATTCCCCATTTCTCTTAGCCAGCGATCATGATGCATTTTGAACATCCACTGGTAGCCTCATCAATGAAAATGCTGAATATCCATTTGGCCCACAGTGCAATGTGCTCTGATAGTAAGAGATTTACTACTTTAAAACACAATTAGTGACTTGAACCCTAACTAGAGTACAAAGAGAAACACCGTAAAAGCCCCGAGCCACCTTCAGGGAAAAACAAATCGACTCACTAATTAATTATGTTTGAAATGCTTAGGGTGTAGTAATGTATGGAGGATCTAAATGTAGGACCATGTCTCAGATAAACAGATTGCCATCAGCTGAGTGAAACTATACCAGAATGTCGCTGCTGAGGCAGGGAGGTGGTTGTGCCCCTGTGCTCAGCGCTGGTGAGGCCACACCTCGAGTGCTGGGTTCAGTTTTGGGCCACTCACTCCAAGAAGGACATTGAGGGGATGAAGCGTGTCCAGAGAAGGCAATGAGGCTGGTGAGGGGCTGGAGAACAACTCCTACAAGGAGAGACTGAGGGACCTGGGGGTGTTTAGCCTGGAGAAGAGGAGGCTGAGAGGAGACCTCATCCCTGTCTTCAACTGCCTGAAAGGAGGCTGTAACGGGGTGGGTGCTGGGCTCTGCTCACAAGTGACAGCGATAGGACGAGAGGAAATGGCCACAAGTTGTGCCAGGGGTGGTTTAGACTGGACATTAGGAAGAATTTCTTGACTGAAAGAGTGGTCAAGGATAGGAACAGGCTGCCCAGAGAGGTGGTGGAGTCACCATCTCTGGAGGGGTTTAAAAAATGGGTGGATGAGTTTCTTAGGGACAGGGTTTAGTAGGGAGACAAGCACAGTTGGACTTGGTGATCTCAGAGGTCTCTTCCAACCTTATGATTCTATGATTCTATGATTCTATCTGCCCAGAGAATCATGGCATGTGGGATTTCCCATAAAACCAAGACTGCCAACATCAAAAAATGTAGTATTAATAAATACCATGGAGGAAATAAAGACTGCTTAATAGCCAACAAATAAAGGAAAACCAAATATGTCAGGCATAAAAGGCAAGAGAAGGAGTTGAATAATAGATGAGATACAAGCATGTCAGTTTTGTGACATAAAAGAGACTCCAGACTTACCAAGGTCAGTGAGGAATAATGACTGCATAAGAACAAAGACTTATTAGTCTAAATAGGGACAAACTACTGTCCCACAGTAAGAACACAGGGCGGCATCAGGACTGCACGCTGTTGTTGTTGGATTTCAGAGCTGCCAAATCTGGTCATAATTATTTAGTTATTGGAGCTAATGAAAGATACTCTTGGATCACAGCCCAGATGATCTTGGAAAATGGCAGTTTGCTAAAGGACATTAGAGTACGTTTATTGCCCTGTAGTGGCCTTCCAGTACTGAAAGGGGTTCCAGGAAAGCTGGGGAGGGGCTCTTGATCAGGGAGTGCAGGGACAGGATGAGGGGGAATGGGTTTAAGCTGAAAGAGGGGAGATTGATATGAGATCTTAGGAAGAAATATTTTGCTGTGAGGGTGGGGAGGCCCTGGCCCAGGCTGCCCAGGGCAGTGGTGGCTGCCCCGTCCCTGGAGGTGTTCAAGGCCAGGTTGGATGGGGCTTGGAGCCCCCTGATCCAGTGGGAGGTGTCCCTGCCCATGGCAGGGGTGGTGGAACTGGGTGGGCTTTGGGGTCCCTTCCAACCCAGACCATTCTGTGATTCTAAGAGGGGAACTTTCTGGGCATTTATGGGGAATAAACTCTTAAAAGGAACACTTGGTCGCTCTACAAATCACCGTTGTCAGAAACATTAAGGCAAACTAATGAAGTTGTAGAATGGATTAGAACTATAACTTTTTTCCCCAGCAGTTTGTATTGCAATAGTCCAAATATTTATAAATCAGATAAAAAGGAGAATTCCTACATGTTCTGGAATTACATAACTACTGACTTTTCACATTAATATTTCTTTGTCCTTAAATTAGTGCTTTTTTCTGTTTCTCACTACTTTTGGCAGTTACTGAAGTTACTAGACTGAGACTTGGGATTTCTTCTGTTCCCAAAGGAATTTTTCCAAAATGGGCTTTCTATACATCTTTTACGAATGAAAATTAGCTTTGTTTTCAGGCGGATGTGAACAGACAACAACTGTGATGCTGTTCATCCTTCACACAGTAAGAAAAGAGAAGGAAAAAAAGCTACCGTGTCGTTAGAACTGTGTGAAAGCAGCTATTGCAGTGGTCATAGGGTTGATGCTGGGAGGAACCATGGAAGGAGGTGTAGCTGCGCAGTTGGATTTGAGATGAGAACATTTTCTGTGGCATTAATTATTACAAATTTGTGAAACTGCTGTTTTCAGACCTTTAGTTTAAATTCAGTGCTGAGTCTTTAAATCAGAGTTGTCCACTTCAGTAATCATGTAGGCATTCAGAACTTTTTTTGTTTCTTCCCTTCTTTTATCCTATTCAGTTGTTATTTAAGCCTTCGAGGACAAAGACTCCTGGTTGTGTATTTGCAAGTGTTGCACAAAGGCTGGGGATCCACTTAGTACTGCAGTAACAGAAATACCGAGCAACTATTGGCATTTCAAAACTCAGATTACCCTAAGCAATCAGCAATAACTCTTCCGACTCTGTGAGACATCAGTGCCATGATGCTTGCTTGTACCTGGGGGACAGATTTGCCCAGCAGCTTCTGCTGGTTGAGTTCCTTCTGTTGTGTTCTGATTCCAAATATATTAGTCTAAGGACACTTAAATCCTCAAGGCACTATGACAGGAGTGCTGGTTTCAGCAGGCAAGCTCTTTTTTGTCAACACAGGCCAGTAGGTTTTGCCATGAATCCCGCTGGACTGCAGCTTTCCAATATTTGTTGCCCAGTTTGGATGTACCTATGCAGAAATGCATCGGGAGGGATCTGCTCAGCTAAACTGGCGCCATTCTTTCCGTGCTGTGCCAGATTTTCCATTCTATTAGCTGAGGTGATTCTTCTTCCTCTGTCCTGTCTTCCGAGAGAGATATAAAAAGGAAATATTGTAGCAACAAAGGGCAGAAATGTCCAATAATCAAAATCTCATGGATTTACGGAACTCTGTCCATCTGCCAGGCTCCTTGCTCTGGCCTTGGGTCTGTTAGTCTGTTTGGAGCTCTCTTCAGGAGCTGAAGTGACAAAAGTGATCATCCTACTATTTCTTTAAAAAAGGCTTTTCTTTTCCTGTTTATATAGATTTTTTCAATTAAAAGTGTGGTTTAAAAGGAATGGTGGTTTGTTAGCCAGACACTGACATCTTCTAGAAATTCCACCAGCCTCAATGGCAGCACTTCTCTTGGTCCCTGTGGGATTCCAGATTCCAGGCCGGGTTCGGTGGCAAGTTGGCTCTGGCAGATGAGAACTGTAAATGGGTTATACTAGTTTTTCTAGTTGTGTGACTCACATTTCATCCCTAGCAAAATGTTCCACACTTCTGTAACTGAGACTTTTTCATTGCTTGAGCAGATACCAGCACATCAGGAGAGCAGGCTAAAAGAATACCTGAAGAAGTCACGTTTGTTGGGTGGCTCATTGGGATTGGTTTTATAAAGCTAATTGGACTCCTGTGTTTCTAACATACATTTTCTCCTCTAAGCTGGTCAACAGGCGAATGGAGCCCATGCAGCAAATCTTGTGGAGGAGGGCAACAAAGCCGTCTCATTCAGTGTGTTCAGAAAAAGGCTTTCCAGAGAGAGGAGGTGGTGGCCCATTCCCTGTGTCCTGTCAGCACCCCAGTGCATGTGCAGACTTGCAATGGGCAGGACTGCCCACCGGAATGGAGCCCTGCTCCATGGTCTCAGGTAAGCTGAGAAAAACTTACAGTTTTGTCTGACAGCATAATGAAGACATTGCCAAAGCCTCTACTCAAGAGAAAGAATTGCGCAAACTTTGTGAAGATCGGTCCTTTGCGAGTGACTTTATTCATGAAGATACCGTGTAAATGATGTATTATTTCAACATCTTCCTGAGTGCTCCGACAGGCAGACTCACCAGAGTGGACATGTGGGGTCCTTTTGGTCTATATAAAGAGGTAGATATTTTTTTCCGGTTTCATAAATTACGGCTCTGTGAGTTCTTCAAAGCCATTAACCCCCCTCTGAGATTACTTCCCATAGAAATATTAACTCTTCTCACAAAAGACAGTCAAGGAATGAAGAAATATTTAGGGTTAGAGTCGCATATTAATGCACACACACAGAGTGTGAATTGCAGGTTGGTTTGTGATTTAGAGGTTCACTAATCACTTCTGTATTTTGCCTTTGTTGCAGTCACTGTTCTGGTGCCAGCAGAGCTCTGCTGCAGCCAATTGCCCTGAGGGCAGAAGGCCCTGGGCAGATTCCTACATGTACATACCCTTCCCCCCAAACCTACCAACTGCCTGAGACTGAGCCAGCCAGAGCTAAAACACACACACACGCTTGCACAAAACTCAACTCTGCTCTTTCTTTCACTACCATTGCTGCTGGTGTGAAGGATAAATGACGTACTGGGATTTACGCGAAAGCTGACAGCACACTTACATCAAAAGGAGCCGTTATTTTTATTTTTCCATCTCCATTCAGTGAGATTCAAGGCAGATTTAAATTTACTGAAAAAATCTGTTACTTCTGTGTATACTTCTTGGTACTGTTACTCTTTAGGTGTTCAAGAGCACCCTGACCTAAGCATTCACAGCTGGGAAGCATAGATTGCCTCTCCAGGGGAGTGCCCTAGAATGAACTATGACAGATGAGTATAGGCCATCATAACAGAGCTTTAACACTCAAAAAGAAACTCTTTCTTCCAGTGTATGTGCAGGAAACCTTAGTGTGTCAGGAGATTATAAAAATTGGGTAGGATAGTTAGATACTTAAAAAGGAAAAGTCCTTTCAGAAGGGGAGGTTTAGATTGGATATTAGGAAAAATTTCTTCACCAAAGGAGTGGTGAAGTCCTGGCAGAAGCTTCCCAGGGCAGTGGTGGAATCTCCATCCCTGGAGGGGTTCAAAAAGCATGAGGCTGTGACATTTTGGGACATGGTTTAGTAGACACGGTGGGGTTGGGCTGGTGGTCAGACTGGATGAGCTTAGAGGTCTTTTCCAACCTTAAAGTCACCTGTGGTTCTATGGTTCTAAACATTCACACTTTTAAACTTTCCCAAAATAAATTGTAAATAAATCAAAAACTCAATCCATTTTCCTCCTCCTCCTTAGGAGGTGTGCAATCCAAGTTGGGATTTTGAATAATGGAAATGAAGTTCACAAGTCCTGCTGAAATGGAGTGAACAGTCTTCACAACTTAGTGAAGATGTTAAGTTTCAGCTGAAAGCTCTTCTGTCACAGGCGCAAAGGAGTTAAGAAGGAAAAAATACAAAATACCCAACCTCTCTATACAAATCAGAGTAATTTGAAATGAAAGGAGTTTTTGTTTGTGGGAAAGATTAAAACCACAGATTTTCAACACACAGATATTCCTGTTGCATCCTTAGTACATCTCTGCTTTTATGAGATGCTTTAAAAACATTTGTGATTTAATGCTGATAGAGATGTTAAAGGGTTCTGCTGTGGCATGTGCCCCTTAATAACTAGTAAAAAGAAGAACAAAAAGAAGAGGATACAACAGTGTAGAAAGCTGGCAGCATTACTTCAGGGCTGTTTACTTCTTTGTTTCATCAGAAATTTATGCATTTTGTTGTGTGCTAAGGCAATGAAAACTACAGATCATCTCTTCAACTGAACCACATGTCAGCAATGTATTTACTCACTGGTGACCTGTCCTATGCTTCAGTTGTAATCTTGGCAGTTAAAATATCTGTGGTCAAACTTCTTAACCATTGTCTGTATCAGATTCCATCCTGTAGTGAGATTCATTTGGTGAAGGAGTTGCGTGCAGATTCCCTGGGTAGCTTTCTCTGCCTGTATGTCATCCCTCTAGGCCAAGGTGGGGACAAGATAACAAATAGCTGGAGAACATTGTGCCCTCTGAGATTTTGAGATGGGAGGTTAGGACCAGCTTTCACTGGGCTATGTGGGGAAAAAAGTCTTTTGCTCACAAGCCCAAATTTCCTCATCTATGGAAGAGAGACATTATTTATCAGTCCTGCATGGGGCCTGTAAGAGTTCATAGTTTACATTAAGAAAGCACTTAGAACAATGTTTTATACATAACATGAATGTTACTTTTATTTATTTACCAACAGAGTTTCAACTTTATTTATACGATAATGACAGCTACGCAGTACATCAGCCATGGTCTCTATGCTCTGCTGTAAAATACAAATAAAGCCAATTTTAATTTCCTCTTGTTCAAATGAATATTTCTTTCCATCACAGTGCTCCAAGACTTGTGGGAGAGGTGTTAAGAAACGGGATGTCTACTGCAAAAGTACTGGTTCTCCCAGCGTTAAAATCCTGCCTGAAAGTATGTGCAGCGGAGACCATAAACCTGAAGCGCAGCAGACCTGTGTGCTAGGACGCTGCCCCAAAAATGACCGACTCCAGTGGGTGATATCTTCCTGGAGCGAGGTAACGTGGTGCAGTTACTTGGCTCACTGCTGTCCTTTGCTGCTTTTGGAAGCCTTGACTCGGGGGGACACACACAAACCGCATGGGGGAAGGAAAGCTGAGCTGTCATTTGAAAATCAGGTGCTGTAGACGAGCCTCTATAAAAACACAGTTCTTTATGTCCAGAGGTAGTCAGACATGTCCTGATGTCTTTGTTTCTCAAACTTTCAATGACTGCATTCGTATTTCGTTACACATTATGGAACATGGTCTTTGTGGGTTTTGTTGAACAGTGCTTTTGTAGTTTTGTGTAATTTGGAGTCTCTTGCACACAGTATATTCTCCTTTATCTGAACATGTATTTCAAAGGTGTACTTTGCCATTCCAGTGCTCAGCCTCCTGTGGTCCAGGTGTACAAAAGCGAGAACTAAAATGTGGTGAGAAAAACATCCATGGGAAATTTATCACCTTTCCTCAGAGAAGATGCAGAAACATCAAGAAACCAAACGCCAACCTGGAAGAAGCTTGTAACAAGGGAACCTGCCCATCACAAATGTTGTATAACATGGTGTCTGGCTGGTATTCCTCACCCTGGCAGCAGGTAGGAATGGGAATTTGTTTTGCCTCTCTCTCTCTGTCCCGGCTAGCACTCTGTCTCCAACACTATTTCATGTCTTGGCTTTTATGGAGTTTATAAAGGAGCAAGTTTCTCTACACAGCAGTTCAAGTAGCATCCCCTGGTGCTTTTCACTGCACAGCATTAAAACCCAAACCATCTGCAATGTGACTGCTGGCGCTTGGTCAGTGTACAGACCGTAATTAGAAGATGAGGTTGCAGTGCTGGGCTTGGAGAGCACCAAACCCAGAAAAAACGTGGTATGCTGTGCCACGGGGTGGACACCAGCTGGAGTGGCACAAACACCCAGCAGGCGTAAAGTGCTGAAGACCATGGTACTGTGATACAACAATGGGAGTCCAAGATACCCAGATTACAGCTGGCTCCAGTCTTACATTGTGCAGTAGTCAAATGTCCAGTTGTATGGAGGAGCTACCTCCAGTGCTAACAGTCCACAGGCATCTCCTGCACATAGCTGTTCCCTAAAGAAGATTGCAGCACTCAGCCACAGAAACACGATACAGCTGGTCTACATTCATCATATACTTCTGTGAAGCTCATTTCTTTGTCCTGAAACTGAAGACTGTCACCTAAAAATATTCATGCTTAAGAGGCACTGCATTCCATGCTTATTTTCTAACCCTTTCTTCTTAGTCTTCTTCAGACTGCACTGTGGTTGAACTGTTACCTATCTCTACGCTCTGTATTCAAACAACTGCTCAGATTTCCTGAAATTCCCAAAATACTATGATTGATCACAGGGTCAACCTGTATTTGTTTCCACATTCTTGAAAACGAGCTTCTGTATTTCTGGAACTTATCTACTTTATGATTCACATATCAGTGAGACACACACTCATTTAATAACGTTTACATGAACCAATGTATGCCTGATAATTGTAATCAGATGAAAATGATCATATTTGTCCTCAAAACAACTCTTCATGACATACAATTAAAAGGCTTATTCATTTAAAAATACTTCATAGATCTTCCTACAAAGGTATGGTGGTTTTCCCCAGACACTGCCATAGTTATAGTTCCAATGGGAGTTTTATCTCTGTTCAGACAAGATTGGGCCCAGAGGCTCAGAGTTCAAAAGAAATGAGTGCAGACAACCAGGAACAGGTTTTCTAAAATGTTCAGTTTCTTTTTCGGTGCTGAAGTAAGGAACCATTTTTCAGCTGAGTCCTTAAATAACCAAACTTCTGGAAGGGAGAACAAATGCATGGATCTTTGAAAAGCTGATCCCAACAGGGGCTTCTGAACAGGCACACATCCGATCCTGACCTCTATCTCTTTGAAAGTCTCATCCAAAGCCCTTGAAAGTTACTCCTTTGGCTTTCATGGGCTTCTCTATAATGAAAGATGCTTTTACTTTTTCCCTCTCTGCAGTGTACAGTAACATGTGGAGGGGGAGTGCAAACCCGGAGCGTACAGTGCCTGCGCCAAGGAAGACCAGCTTCTGGGTGCTTGCCCCATCAGAAACCAGCAGTCCTGAGAGCTTGCAATACTAATTTCTGCCCAGTCCCCGTGAAAAGAGGTAAAACTCAGCTCTACACGCTGCAGCAGGGGTGGTTGCTTAGAACTCTCTAACCAGCAAAAGTCACCTTTTCCAGTTACACCCACTGACGATTAGTATTTGGCATGTTCCTTCGGAACTGATTTTTTCCCAGACTTTCCAGCTGTACAGTTACTCTCTGTTACCCCAGCATCCTCTTCTTGCAGTGAACCTTCTCAAAGCAGCCTCCAGAGTACAACTGCCACAGGAGACTTTAAAAACAGGGATATCCTAAAAAAAAAGTATGCCAACAGATATGCTATTTAGTTCTGAGTTGCATCTTTATACTATCTTGCTGAATGAAACAGAAACACCCTCAGCTGGTATTGGTTTATGATTAAAATTAGCAACTTTTGAAGTAAGCAATAAAAATTTTCCATTTCTTTTTAGTCTTTTGAAGTCTGCCTAGGCTTCAGACTGCACTCATACCCTGGGAGTCCAACTTCATCTAGAACATCCTTCTCTTCTTACTGCTCCTGATGAGTGTATGACATGCAGTAAGGGAACATGAAATTAAGCTATGTCCCCACTTGTATGCCTGCTGCATCCCTCTCTACCTCTTCATTGTGTTTCTGAAATTCTAGAGGAGCAGGAGGAGCAAGAGGTTTTGTGTCAATCGGAATGAGGAGAGCGGGATTCTCTCAGAACCACCACAGAAAGAGTGGTGCATTAGCCCCACCTCATAAATCTGCTTACAAACTGGTTACAGTTTGTGACTTCTTAAATGCGGGGAAAAAATGCTCCTGGAGGGCCAGGATTTTCCCACCTGCTGCTAGGTATCCAATATGCTGAACTTCAAACATTCACTTTCAAATACTGTACATGACCTGTCTTGTTACCCCTTTAAAATGGGGAGCTGAAACCAACGTCTATAAAACCCAGGCTGCATTGCAAGAGAAAGTGGTGATGGAGCTGGGAGCAAAGGTCAGGCTCTGTCTCTGTATCCTGTAAATTGACATTAGCCAACCCTCGCTCCGGGTGGTGCCGATGCCTGGCGTTCGCAGTGCGCAGAAACCCTCTATCACCCAGCAATAGCTTAGCAGACCAGTCCAGTGCATCAGCTCACGAGAGTCAGCGCATTAAAGTAAGATATTGAGGGACCCGAATCCAAAAAAGGATCTGTAGATGAATTTGCCCAAAAAGGAAGATAGTTCTGCTTTTTTAATAAGTGAATGTTGTTAACATTTCAAATTAACCTTCCTAAAAGTTCTGCTGGACCTCGGAGTTTCTGTATTACATCCTTTTCTGTCATGATATACCAAGCCCTTTGCTTTCACCCCTGCCTTCCTCTGCTATATTTCACGTCTGGAGTCAGGTCTGTTCTTAATTTTGGCCTTGGCCTGTTTCTCTCTCTCCTCACATCTGCAGCAGCCCTTTCCCCTTTGTTAGAACTGGGTTGTCAGACTCTAGAGATCAATTATCTCTTCGTTGCTCTCTCACTTTTTGTCTAAACCAGCAAAAAGTGAGGGAACCAGGTGTGCTGGAATCACACTGAAGCAAATCAGTCCCTCTTATCAGCCATGCAGCTCCACCTCAGTGATCACAGTCAAGAAATTAACATTTCAGGGAGTGTTTGCACACTTCCTTAGACAAACTGGGTCATTCCTGTCCCTGTTAGATGCAGTTACGGTCACCATAACTCCTAGTAAATCCAACCGCTTAAAATGAATGCAAAGTTAAACAACATATAAATACTTGAATAAATAGAAATAAGGAACTGACAGCCTGGTCTGCATCCATTAAAGTCTGCGGGACTCTTTGTGTTCATTCCAGGGCTCTTTGGATTAGGTCCCAAGAACAGGGTTTTCGGCCATACCTTTGTAATGTCAGCATTGCACGCTGATCTTCAAAAGGGAACATAAAGCTTTATTGACATTGCCTCCTCGGTGTTTATACCTTGTTTTTAAACAACAGTTCTTAACTTCTCAAAATTGACTCTTCCAGGGTAGGAGAGCTTCTCCCTGCCTCCATCAGAACAGCTTTCCTCACTTTGTGCTGTGCGTGTTTTCCGCGCTTTGGGTCCTCCCAGTGGCACGTTCTGTTGGGTGGACAGCAGTGAGGTGACGGGAAAGCTGGTGCTGAGTTGCCCATTCCATCCCTACTGCCACCGCCTTAACAGAGAGGCAGGGCTGTGAAGTGGAAAGGCTTCAGTTTGGTACCGAGCTTCCTAAGTCCTGGATGACTGCTTTTTCAGGAACAATGTTTTCTTTACACAACATTAACATTTACAGACAACCTTATGTTTTCAAAAACTGAGGAATAAAATGGCATCTTTTTATTAAAAAAAAGACTTATTAAATTATTTTCTCATTCATCAAATAAATTGGAGGGTAATAAAGGTACACAGAGTCACCTCTGCCACCATATGAAAGGAAATCAAAAAAATCCCCAGTGTCGACTAATCGAAAGAAGTTCTTACAGAGAGATGGAGATGACTCCTGCCCAAAGAATATGAAGGTGTCTGTACTCTGTGAGGGAGCCTTTATCTCTGACTTAGCTTAGCTCATCTGAGAACACAGACAACAGTGGCTACGTATTTCTTCTCTGTCTCCTTGTAAATTCCTTTTAGTGACCATGTAAACAGTAGTTCTGAGGGTCGGACAGAATCTTTTCTCATGCTCATAGGAGATTTCAGCTTAGCTATAAATTTTGCTAATCCTCATTTAAATGTCTCACTGCTCTCTCAGACTTGGTGGATTTCTTTATAAATCATCCGGATGAATCATCACTCTGCTCTTTTAAAGAAACATAAAGCATCCACTGCAAAACTGCAGAAAGGAGCAGCTATGAACTGTTTTTAAAGTGACTGGGCTGTGTGTGTAAATGACCTGTATATAAATCCAAGTGAAATGAAGTTGTAACTGAAAAATACAGTTTATTTGTACTTTAGTTAAAAGCTGAGCTGCTCAGAACTGAACACTGTCAGCCTGTCTCTTTTCCCATTGCAGTTCATTAAGCTTTCACCAACATGGAATAGTCCTAAAGGCGTAATTCCTACCCCTAACTAAAATGTCTAAGAGGAGAGGCTCCTTGCGTAGTCAAATGGAGAGAAATAAGTCCCTAGAAAGTGTTGGAATGCAAATACAGAGCACTTTGAGCACAGAGTCCATGCATTTGGTGTGCGCGTGCACACACGCTCGGAGCTGACACCCCTGTCACGTGCAGGCAAACTCCAGGGGGTGTTGATGGCAGCAAGCAGGCGGCATTAGGCACAGAGCCCGCTCATTTGTACAAATCCTTGGCTTTAGAACAGCATTTGTCATCAGACATGAAAACATAGGTGACTTTTTTTATCCACTACAATGGAATTTCTTCTTGTATTCCTGAACTCCAAAGTGTGCTCTGAATTGTTGTAATCCCTTCAGCCTCTGTGCCTCCTATTACTCTATCTCTGTCAAATTAACAAATTCTCTCTTAAAGCAATTAAATATATCTTAGCAAATTAACAAAGAAATGGGTATTTTTGAGATGAATGCTAGTTCATGATTCCTATTCTTTGAACTGAGTCACCTGTCACGCGTTTTATATTCCCAAATGCATACGAGTGTGTGGAACTACTGCCTGACCTGTAGCTTTGCTAAAACCCAGTCTGACCATATTGCTTGGATTTCTCTCCTCCAGATGATCCTTCTTGTGTGGATTTCTTCACTTGGTGTCATCTGGTACCCCAGCATGGGGTCTGTAACCACAAATTTTATGGCAAGCAGTGCTGTAAATCATGCACGAAGAAGAACTGATAGCGTGTTATCTGAGCCCATCAGGGACAGCATTCTCTTCTCCAGTTTGTGCTGGAATTAACTTTGCTTTGAGGCAAGACATGGTGCCACAGAAACCACCGATGGAAGAGACGTTTTTCTAAGGGAATCTCTGAGGTACAGTAATTGTTGGATATATGTTGAAAAAGGAATGTTTCTTTTTATTTCTTTATTTGCTGACCTCAATACAGTACAGGGTACTATGGATCACTTGAACACTGGGACTCGAGGGGCAGTTCTTCTTCCTTTAGAAGTGTTGTTTTGCACTGTCCTATGTGACGAGGAGGACATCAAGGCAAGGAAGCCTTTTCTGGCTAATTTACCTGAATGCAAAGCAAAAGAGACTGGGAGCTCGAGGAGGAAGGTTACAGCTGGGCAGCGTGCCAGATCGCACTATCAAAGACATCACCTTTCCTATTTTTTATGCTACTCTTGTCCCAGGGTAAGGAAGCTGTTTACTGCCACCGTCACAGAAAGCCACGCAAACGGCTGTTGTCTGGAGAGTGCAGCGTCACATGTGGGACCGCAAAAAGTAAATGGTGCACTACAAAGATATATGGTGCTTCTCTATTAGACTTGCTGCTGGAAAAGCAAGTCTTGCATCATGCTAATATGTTTATTGTTTTGAAGAATTCATTTTCTGCTTTGTGTAGAAACTCAGAGATGGTGACCTAGTTAACTTGAAATGTATTCCTAGAAATATTCAGTACTAGAATGTTTGGACTTTTAATATTGCTGTGTTACAAGTAAAATAGAACTTCATATTTCAACTAACTCAAGGAATTCAGATTTATTGAGCTCCATGGTTATGTTTTCAATTTTCTAAGCTCATTAGATATGTAATTTTAAAATTTAAACTTGCTATTTTAAAGTAGTTTTTGCAGAAGCCAATGTTTGAATGTTTGAATGCCAAGATACTGAATAATGTCTTCCTTTTAATCTCGAACCTCTCATCCGTTACCCAAGGGAAATAACAAGAGTATTACAGGCCATTACTTCACACTAAACTTCTCAAAATCATTATTTATTCACACAGGTTGTGTGCAAAAAATGAAAAGCTAAGTGGATGACTTACTCTAACCAAATAAAAGCCAATTCTGGTTTTGTACCTTCTCCTAGCGCTTTTATGTAGTTCAGGATCCACCAGCAAACACAAGAGATGCAAACCTAACGATATGTGTAATCATTCAGCATCGAGATGTTCAGGGACAGTATAGATCAAATGGCACAATTTAAAGAGTTTCTGCATTGGAAAAATACCCAAGCGATTTGCCAAACCCGTTCCGAGACAGAGCTGGGTTCTCCTGTAATTTTGTGGGGAGTGCCTACGAGAGACATATTTATCGAATTCCACCCAATCCCACAGCTTCGTTTGATGAATGTAGTTCAGTTGGACTGTTTTTTTAAAGTATCCTTTCAGCATAGGATTAGCCAGCTCAGCACTAATGCCAGACAGTGGTCACTGAAAATTAGCAGTTCCTTTTGCAACTATTTAAATTAAAAACATGTATTCTATGAAACTTTAAGAACTGATGATTGGAAACATCTCTCAGCCTACACCACTCTGCCTTTATGTTGGATATCATGTAATGATAACCTTTTTTTCTAGGAAAACTACAAGGGGTTTTTTTGTTTTGTTTTTTTATAAGTGTGTCCTTTTTATTATTTGATGTAAAATAATTAATTTATTAATGCATAGCTTTTTCTTTATATTTCTTTGCTCACTTCCTTAAGTGGCAACCGAGGAAAGAAAATGCTAGTGTCAAAAAGGATGAATTATGGTGTAAAAAAAGGCAAAAAATATAAGTGTAATATTTAATTATTTTATAAGCTTTGTAATAAAGTACTCTAACTGTTTCATTATATTTGGAATTGTAAAATTCATGAATAAAATATGGAGGTTATAAGAAAATATCAAGTAATACATGTGGTCCACACATTCATTTGCATTTGTGTTGATTGTCCCATAGTGTGTCTAAGTGAAACATTATCCTGTTTTCTGCTGCTACGTGGCTGGCTGACATCTGTGACTCCCAACTCAGGTCAGTTCTGTTGAGGGGTGGTGACAAAAGTCGCCCTCAAGAAAAGTCTGGTCCTTGGGGCAGTGGCAATCTGGCCACCATAGCTAAGGGTGACCTCTGCCTAACCATGCCCTTACCATTCAGGTCTTGTGGGGGTTAATGTTGGTGGGGAGCCCTCTGAAGAGAGGATGTGAGTGTTAACAAGCTGTTATGATGAATGGGATGGAGATCAGTCCTTTCAGGGACTCAAAGTCAGGCATATGTGCTGAGGTCATGTGAAACTTCCCTACTTTCGAAGGTCCCATTATGCTGCCAAGCGAGGAATGCACGCCGGGTTATTCAGCAGAGTGAATATATTGCCATTGCCTTTAAAGAGCAGAAGATGTTTCTCATTCGAATGCTTACCCTGCCGTCGAAGCGGCTGGCTTGGACTGTGCCCATTTCAGGCACAAAAAGGCAAAATAGACAAAACTTCATGGTTTTATTTTCAGAACACCACAAAAGCTAAAATACACAGAAATACAGTTGCCCCTCTATGTGCAGAGCAAAGCTGACCCAGTGCTTCTCTCACCAAAGGCAGGGGAACTAGCGTCTCACAAATTCTTCCCTGCAAGGTGACTTGCAAGATAAGAAGCTGCACTCAACAGTGGATTAGGTTTTACAGCCTCTCCCATCTACCAGAGGATACTTAATTTTTCTAGAACTGACTCAGCTAAGACTATTCCAAGCCAATCCCTAGCAGGGCCTACATTGATTCACTGGATCATTTTATATATATATTCTCTAATATCCCCCATCACTTGGTTCTTAGACAACAGCAAGCTATGTCGAGTGTTGTTGATAGGAAACACTGAGTGTGCTTCTGACTTACAGCATAATCCAGCAGGAGATAATAAGCAATAGATCAGTCTGCTTCCGAAGGATTCCCAGCAAGCGCTCTTTTGAACATGATTTGGACTAGTGATTTCAATAATTAATATGCCCACACAAGAATTCAGACTCTATAGTGCTTTGTGTTCTGGGCTGGAATTTTGGAATTAAAATGAACTGACGGTTGTCAGTGAATTACAGTGTTGGAGATGGATGTTGAAAGAGGAAATATTGCATAAAGATGTGTTATTGTGGGGTTGGATCACCCCCAAGTCCACAACTGTTTTATTGCCGAGCCCTTCCAGTGGTATTTGCTATACAAAGCTTGGCAGTTTTCTAGAAGTACATTGCTGCGAGGCTCACTTTATAGAGCAGAATGGGGTCTTTTCACAAAGGAATAGTGTGGTTTCCTGTAGTCGGATTTCATCACTCAGGTGAAGGATGCATCTGCCTAAAACTCAAACAGATCTTTAATGAATGGCTTGATTGTGTAAATCAAAGTCAGCTATCTTGGATGCCCAGAAGACATGAACTGCTGGAGACAGATGAACGTTTCACTGTATGTGGATTTATGGTAACATGATCTACATCCCATATTTCCTTTATTTTTCAGCAAATCCTATTCAAAAGCATCAATAAAATAAATTAACATTATTATTTCTATTGCAATAGAAGCCCAAGCCTATGGAGTCGCTGGGTTCCCATTGTGTACAATGCTGTGTACATGTCATGAAAGGCTCTCAGTCCTGTACGCACAGCAAGAAGCTGTAGGAACAGAATGTGTTAATAGTCAGCTCCTTGTGATCTGGAGAAGTGTTGCTGGTGGCTCATTGTCTGTCTGGACACTGCAGTGCGCTTCAAAGGGAGCGCCATGCAGGTAACAGCAATATTGAGGAACTTTATCTTGACTCTGTTTCGAAAGCAAACGGCAGGCATTGCTGAAGTCTGAGAGGACAGTTGAGGGGAAAGGCTGGGATACGGCAGAAGGAGTCATAAATGAGGTGTGTTTGTGTGCTGAGTCCTAACCAGGACAGTGACTGTCACAGGAGAAAAGCCGTACCCACAAATCATTCTGTTAGCCAGCCAAGGACCGCGGAAATGGGAGTTTTTTGGCAAGACAGAAAGACTTCTTTCCATCAAAAAGAGCTCTGAAGGAAGGAGATGCAGCTGCATCCTCCCCAGTCAATATTGTACGAACATCAGCCACATCAGCCTGACTTTCCTCTCTACTCCCTGCACACTGTGCACCTCTATTGTAGATAACTCTTCATCCCTTGTTCTTCAGAACAAACCAGGAGCCAGGCTGGGCTGGAATATATCCTTCGTTGTTTATCACATTCCAGAGTCCTTCACCTTGCAGCTTGCCAATAACACTTGATTCCCACATGAGCAGGCAGTGACAATCCAGTAGCAGGGCCACACTGATCCCCAGACTTGCCCTGCAAACAGCACCATTGCAGGTCACCGTTCTTAGCATTCACCTTGCATTACCCATGGGAAGTCCTTGGCCCTGCCCTGGGCTGAGATCATTAATCAGAAGCAATCTCTGGCCCAAAGAGCTTGGTTTCTAACAGCCAACACACACCAGCTTGGGCGAAGGGAATTCGTGTGCTCATTTTCCATGAGAAACACTGGGGCAGAAACAGCCTGAATGTCCCAGCTGGGCTCAACTAGAGACAAACCCCCGCATTTCTCAATGCACAGTGAAACGTAACATTAAATACAGTTTTCCTCATGCTCCCTGAAGAAAAACATCTATCACAGAACTTACACATCGAACTACCAAATATTTTATGTACTGTCTGTTCAATAATCAGAACTATTCCATCATGTATGAAGGACATGGATCTGTTGGAGTGAGTCCAGAGCAGACCACAAAGATGATCCGAGGGCTCGGAGCGCCTCTCATCTCAGGACAAGCTGAGAGAGTTGGGGAGTTGGGGTTGTTCAGCCTGGAGAAGAGAAGGCTCTGGGGAGACCTCAGGGCAGCCTCCCAGGACTGAAAGGGGCTCCAGGAAAGCTGGGGAGGGGCTCTTGGTCAGGGAGTGCAGGAATAGGACAAGGGGAATGGTTTTCAGCTGAAAGAGGGGAGATTGATATGAGATCTTAGGAAGAAATATTTTGCTGTGAGGGTGGGGAGGCCCTGGCCCAGGCTGCCCAGGGCAGTGGTGGCTGCCCCGTCCCTGGAGGTGTTCAAGGCCAGGTTGGATGGGGCTTGGACCCCCCTGCTCCAGTGGGAGGGGTCCCTGCCCATGGCAGAGGGAATTGTAACTGTTTGGGCTTTAAAATCCCTTCCAACTCAAACCATTCCATGATTGTATGATCAGATTCTGTTTTAATTTCTGGATTCCACCAATGGAGGCAGGAACCTTTAGCTAAGCCCTAATTTCCAGGCCTGCTTTCTAATCATTAAATTAAGCTATTGTCACCACACATTTCAGCCTAAACGCTCTTGTGTACCTACTGCTAATTAAGATAGACCTTTAGTATCCTTGATGAGACCTGGGCTGCCTAACATGAATTCATTATGGTCTGTTTCAGCAACATTCAATAAGTCTTTAACAATAGCACAGGAGAGGTGACACAAAAGCCCATTCAGATGGTTTACACTGCATGTGATAACACATTAAGTTCTTACCTATGAAAAGCAAGCAGATTTCAGAGAAAACCATGCACAAGAACTGCCTCTTTAGACTCTTCACTTCCTCCTGTCAAAACAATATCTGAATTAGGTCTGTCTCATAGGAGAAACTGAAGGCATTCTCCCCAGAGCAGGAATCCCTTGTCACCACTTCTGTGGTTCCATAGAAATTATAGTCCTCTGCTAGCTCTGTTTATATTAGAGTTGAATAAATTCAGGATATCTGCAGAATTCAAGAGTTGCTCTTATACGAAATAGTTAACCCCACCATCTACGATGTCTTTTCTGACCAATAGTCACAGCTTTTAGCATGGCTGTGTTTTTCATCCGTCCTGATTCCTCTCCGCAGGCAGTGCAGGACCGCGGGGACACCCAGGGCTCCCGCAGGGCTCGGACTCAGGCAGCTGAACACAGAGGGGGCTGCATTTTGCTTCTGTAAGGAAAGATGAGAAAATGTGATTAGTGTTTTCCCTTAGTGCAGTTCATGCGCAGTGCCTGGTCTCACAGGAAAAGCCGTTCTGGCGCAACGTGTTCCCCACAGCACTAGAACTCTTATTTCCCCACTGTATACCCAACGTAACGGCTGCACATGTACAAAGTAAGTGAGGTCTCCATTGCCTCAACATGCACCACCAAAATAAGATATTTATAAGCTAGTAAACAGAATATTTTGTGGCTTTCATTTTGGGGGCTTTTGATAGCTGAAATATAACTTTTGATTGAAAAAGACTAAGTTTTCTAGGAATAATTTTAAACTTCCGAAAAGACCATCTCACTGATTTTTTTGCCCCAAAAGATACTAATAGAGAAACCTTGCAGAAAGTGTTTATTCATTGTGTTAATGATATGGCCCCATTTATACAGGTGAGTTGAATAAGATTCAATATATAAACCATTATTTCACCCTCTTCAGAAAGGTACTCTACTACCAAGTCCATTAAAGGAATTTTACCTTGCGAAGAATTCAAGCGTACAGCAGCCTCCATTGATAGATACTGTTTTAACTGGATCAGAACATTTCCTTTCTACCTAGAGATGTTGCCTGTCAGCAGAAAGCTCATCAGCTCAGACTCTGTGCAATCACCCTGAAATGCCATGCTGCCCAGAACTACCATGACTTCCTCATTCTTGTCTTTGTTGGGAAAAGTCAACCAACACAGACAATAACAGGCTGTAAGCACCGCTTTCTCCAATTAAATATAGTCTATGCTTCTCCAAACAGCATCATCTACCGCAATTTCACTTTGAGGGTTTTGGTGTCCACTTCCAAAACACGAGTTGCAAAACCAAAATTGTATATAAACAACCTGGAACATCTAATTTGAAAAGCATTCAGCTATTGAGTGAGACTGTCAGATGATATGTGGGCTACTGTGATGGACATCTACCACAGGAGATGTTCTGAACTTGAATTGGCGCCGCGTCTTGTGGCCAGTTGACATCTAATGCCGACTTGATTTTTCATTTCTCAATTGCAATGGAACTTGCCATGAAAATCGTGAACTTACAAGCTTGTGGTTGAGTTAAGCACACAGCTTGCCCAAATGTCAGTCAGAGTTCACTAACCTCGAGCTAGGCTAGATCTATGTTACATGGATTCAAGAGCATACCAATGCAACTCTTCAGTACCCGATACAAACCACTCATCTCAGTAACACACACCTGGCCCACTCAGCGGTTCTATTTATTCTTTAGCAGAGTGGTTCCACCCTAGAGCTTACACGCTTGTGAGAATCCTGCTCAATGTCACAGCCACGCTACTGCTTGTAAGGCAGAGCCAAAGCCTCCCTGCTGCCCTGCTGCAGTGTCGTGCTGCATGTTGGTTGTGAGCGAAGGAGCTGAGAAGTTCACAGAACCACTTGGATAACGGATGAAGGTTGATGCCAGAGCTATAAACTAAAGTTTAGGATTACAGGCTTCTGAGCTTTGACCTGTTGTCATCGAATGCGAGGCAGAAGGGAGGCCAGGCTGGCTTTTGTTTGCTGCACAGTATTGGCATGCCATTGAATCTGCCCCACGCTTCAGTGTTTCTGCTGGGCTTCAGCAGGGGCCAAGAATAGGTTTTTTATCTCAAAGTGTAGCTTTGAAACACAAACTAGAAGGGAATCAATCCTCGGACTGACACAAAGCAGAGTAGAGTTACTGTACAGGATTTGCTGATAGTTTCTTGTTCTTGGTCAAGTGATTTGCTCACTACATGTAATGATAAATCTATGGTCAAGAACGAGGGGTTTTTCTCACCCAGTCAAGATCATCTGGGCATTTTCAAATACATCCATAATACTATTGCACATATTTTAATGTCTTCTACAATATTCCTGTGAGTTGCTAGGCTTGGAGTCTTTGACTTTTTGTATCAAATCTGCTGTAGGGTGGTAAGTAGTGGCTTTGCAGCTTGTTGTTCGTGCACTGGGGAAGGAAAAGGGCCAGAGAAGAGGAGATACCCTTTTGGTTCATTCTGGACTCTATGCCTATGACATAGCAGTCTGTTTTGGTCAGAGACTGGATTTGACAAAATAAGTGATTGCTTTCAGCTCTTCAACCATCTCTCTCTACTCACTGTCTCTCTGTACTTCACTATATCACCTCCTCTTTGATTTGTTAAATGATCAGTTTTATTTAGGGCAATCACAACTACAAATGTCTGCATGAAGCCAAGCACAATGGGGCCCTCATGTTGTTTGGTGCTGATAACAGCACGGATCTGCTGAGAGATCAGGACTTTAAAGGGGAGAAAAGGTCATCGTCTTCTTTTAGGTCAAAGTAGAGATTTCTCTAGCAAGGCAAATTTTAGAATCTGCCACCCAAACTCTTCTTAACCACATATGTATTATAAACATTGTATAATTCTTCCAGGCTGTCAATCTATCTCTTTTTTATATATATAAGGAACTTAACTGAGGTGGGAAAAAAAACCCTCTATGTCATTCATGCTGTGTTTTCTTATTCAGGGAACAGCCAGGGTACAGCAGTTCCCCAGCTTCCTAGATTACACAATCACTTTGCCCAGGAACAGAGTACTCAAGAACTGGGTTATTCTTGGTGCTGGCTTTTGTAAATTCTCTTCCCTGAACTTCTCATTAACCTTCTGAACCTCATGCCTACTGGATGGATCCCAGCCAGCATCCTTCAGCTACCAAAGGACTCTTTGAAAGGACAGTTTACACCTCAGTTTCCAAATTGTGTTACTGTGGCACAGTGACTCCACAGAGGAGGAAGGCAAACAGTAGCTTTGCCTTTTTAAAAACAGCAGTTGATTAAAAAAATAAAGTACCAATAATGTGAGAATCATACAGTCCTGAAACCTTCAGACATTTTGGCACATAGCTCTGTCTCTCTCGGACAATTGCATCCCCTTTTTTGCTGCTTGCACTCCTCCTGTTCCAAAGCTCCCCCCTGAAGCCATGGGTTGTGAAGTGTCTTGGGGTAATCCACTTTGACAGGGAACTATGCTGATTAAAAGTTATGGCTTTGGAACAACAAAACTCCCACTGCTGTCCATGGACAAGTTGCTGCTTTCTATTTGAACCTCAACAGTCACATCTAATCAAGAGAAAATAAGGACGTTTTTATGAATTCCAGGAGAAAAATTCCCCTCAGGTGTAGGTTGCACGGTTTGATCAGCTCCAGTATCATGTTTTAGCATTTCATATTAATCCTGTAGATTCTGAGCCAAGAATGCGATCTTTCAGATTTGCCTGATGGCCAGGCAAAATCGTTTTGGCAATTTGTTATTATTTCAGCTAAACTTGAAAGATGCAAATTAAGATTTATGGCAAATGAAGGCTTAAAATGATGCATTTATCTTCACGTGGAAAACTTATCATGTGGTTGCAAGGTGCCAAAACCCACCAGAGCTGGGCAGAGAACAAGCGAATTACAGCTTCCAGAAGGCACTGAAGAGCTGTACATCAGCATTTTGTGTCCTGATGACAGGAGACAAACTATTTCGCAGACTGAGATTTGCTGGAAGATACGGAGCTGGCCCAGCCCTCAGACTCAGTATCTCATTTCAGTGTTTCATATTGGAATTGTTAAAGTGTCAGGTAAATCTCAGGTTTTCAACAAGGCTAAAGTAAGAGAAAAATTATTGTTTTATGGAATGTAAGTATCTTATTGAAAGCACAGTGATGGGAAAAAACCGATTAAGTACAGCTAATATTTATATTCCCTACTCTTCTCCCATCCTCCCCTTTGTTTCTCCATGCATAAGCAATTAAGGTCATTCCCAGCCGTGTGCCGGTTCAGCCTTGCTGCAATCCCGTTAAGGCAAAGAGACAGGATGCAGCCTATTCCCCACCTCCTCTTTCTGGGGTAGCACTGAGTAACACGAACCATGTAAGTGAGATTCAGAGGTGCTCTAGAGAAGCGCGTGTCTGTGTGGTCTTATTCCCTGCTTTATATTCTGCAGCACTGAAGACAATAGGATGACACATGGGCTGGAGATAGATCCACACATACTTTCCTTTATAAGTCAGGGTTTCCGAGGAAAAGCATGGAAAGCTGAGATATGTGCCCAAAGTTCAGCTCAGCCTGAGCCTTGGGGTCCAACTTTTGTCTCAATCAGAAGTCATTATTTCCCTTAAGTTAAAGGATTCATAACCATACAAAATCAGTGCATAAGAGCTAAACTCACGCTACATCTGGTCGTAAGGGCTTTAACAAGAAAGATGTGAAGTGAACAGCACATATATTTTTTTTAATCTATCCCCTCACAATTTCCAGGTTGTGGAAACTGCTTTGTCTCACTCACTTACTGGGAGAACCAACAAGCCTTAGGTACGCACAGTCTACCCTGGTTTTGCATAACTCCTATGAATACTGTATAGAATTGAACAAAATTGGTGTTGCAAGGAAGTCATCCAAGTCAGGCTTGGATTTAGCTGGTATAAATACTTAATTCTGCCTTGGAGAGCAGAAGCGGTTTAATCAAGGTGGGGGGTCTGGTGCCCAGTAGGCTGAGATCCCTCAGCCCAGCCCCTGCAGCTGGTACCGGGCTGCTGTGCTGGTGAGAGGCTGCTCTCCAGTGTGGGAGCAGGGAACGGCTCAGTAGCCCGAGCTACAGTGAGTGGGAGAATATCTGCGTTATTAGACAGCCACCTAGTGAGCTTCGGGAGAAACGGAGAGTTGGAGCGAAGCCGAGTAGTTCCTACAGGGACTGCAGTTACAAACACAGTGCTAAAGAAGGGCTAAAATTAGCAATGCCTTCCATAGATTTTTCACCTCAGAGGCAGTGCAGTAGCAGAGCAGAAGGGCTTTAAATTACTTAAAGCTGTGAGACAAGATTCCTCAGCACGTTACAATTCTAGAAATGAATGTTCAAGCATTAAAAAAAGAAGTCTGGGGGTTAAGCGACTTTCAAAATTTTGTTTAGGAACAAAACAAGTATATGGGTATATTTCCATATATAAATACTTATCTCACCTTTTTCTTATGTACCCATTTCTAAATCAAAACATTAGTGTTGACTGAAAGCCTTGCAGAGCCCAGAGGGAGAGATCGCTAGAGCGGTCCCTGGGAATTCGCACAGAGAGCTCGCGTCACCAGCGCATTTATATCCTGACATTCCTTCTAACTTAAACCTGAATGTGGACCTCTCCACATTCAATGGAGTCTTTTGAGTAAGATAAGGGAACCTATGAGTCCAGTTCATATCAGAACTAGCACGTGCACTTACTGGTTGTGTGTGTTAAATTCTAGCTCTTGAAAGGGAAGGCAAATTGTCCTCAACCATAAGGGTCCACAGAAAAACATTCGGGTATGATTTCTGAGCTTACCTTTGCAAAGTCCTTCCAGGGAGACCTCTGACAAAGTTACACACCCATGATCTTATGTCTGTGCTAGTGCCCTGGGTGGTCACAGAGCCACAACATGCAACTTTATCCTCAGAATGTGTGCAATTATAATGAAGCTGTCAGAGTTTGCACCTCTCTTCACAAAAGGGGTTCTCAGGCACTGGCAGAAGCTCCCAGGGAGGGGGTGGAGTCGCCATCCCTGGAGGTGTTTAAAAGATGGGTAGATGAGTTCCTGAGGGCCATGGTTTAGTGGGGAGACAGGCACGGTTGGACTCGATGATCTCAGAGGTCTTTTCCAACCGGATGATTCTATGATCACTCCATTGCTTACCTGCTAACCATTGCTGACTAGAATGTTTTTTGCTATGAAGACCACTTGGAGAAGAAATCTCCCAGGTGGTCTCTTTTTGTAACTGGGATCATTGAAAAGAAAATGAAAAAATCCAGAATCATAGAATCATTAAGGTCGGAAAAGACCTCTCAGCTCATCCAGTCCAGCCATCAGCCCAACCCTACTGTGCCTACTAAACCATGTCCTGAAGTGCCATGTCTACATGCTTTTTGAACACCTCTGGGGATGGTGATCCCACTGCTGCCATGGACAGCCTCTGTCAGTGCTCCTCCACTCGTTAGGTAAAGAATTTTTTTCTAATATCCAGTATAAACTTCCCCTGGTACAAACTGAGGCCATTGGCTCTTGTCCTGTTGCTTGTTACTTGGGAGAAGAAAAAAGTTCAGATGAGATAAAGAATTAAGACACAAACGGAAAACCTTATCAAACCCATCATTCCTCAAAGTTTCATTTGCTGTTAATAGGGCACAAAATAGCTGCAGGGGGGTGAGTAGATCGAAGAAGGAACAAATAAACCCTGCTGATGCCACCCTGTTTGGGATGTTTGGAATTTTTACTTAGATATTTACTGCCTCCCAAGTATCAGATACAAAGAACTGCTGTAGCTGCAGATCATGTAAAACCTGAGCCATTGCTGCAGCCTTCGGTATAGAATTTCTTTGTTCTTATAGGCTTGCAGTGTTTGGAATCCCCAGGTCCAACAATGTAATAATACACAGAAAATAGCTGTGAGTGTGCTTTGAACTCCTCTCAGAAACATCAGTTCTACGTGCCTAATTAAATATCCTTGACACACAAGAAATAATTGCTAGGAAAAAGAAATCTCCCTCATGAGGGCCAGCTGATTTTAATTAGGTCTCACTCACAATCTTCCCAGTCTCACCAGGCTCAGCTCACTACAAAACACTCAGTCAACACTGAGACTGCCTGCTGTGCTGCTCCAGGCCTCCCCTTTCTCTTTCACACTGGTTGGGGCTCCTCTGTCCCAGTTTCTCCCTGTTTCTTAAGACTTTACTGCCATGCAGTCCTCTGAGCTCCAGTTCCGGAACTCCCCAGACGTGCGGAGCTGGCGCTGTTTGCTGGTTTCTGATTTTTTTCCACGTCGGGAAGAGCCAGCCTGCACATACGACATTGCTTCTGTATAGAAGCTGAGCATATGCACAAAGGCTCCACACAAAATCTGGGGAGGAGGAGAGCCAGTATTAATTTATTTCAGATAAGAGATGTGGCCCATTTGTCCTCCCACAGCCACAACTACCAGCCCAGCAAATCCTGATGGCAGCTCATCAGACCCTGAAGGTGTTGCCAGAGGGAGTTCGGGACCCTGACAAATTCACACTTCTGTCCTCTGGCTCCACAAACCTCAGTTTCCCTCTTTTGTGCCCGGGGAGGAATACGTGCAGTGATGCCATGGTGTCTGTGACCCTGCTGAGCCGGGCGAGATGAGGGCTTTGCAGCGTCCCAGTTCCAACCCAGACATTTAAGGCTTCGGCATTAAAGAACTGGGGCATCACTGAAGTACAGCATTCCACCTCCCCCTTTCCCAGTCATACTAATAAATATTAAATACTGGAATTTTATACTCTGTGAGCATTGGAATGATATATATCGAATTTTCTCTAAAATACCAGAATCATGTCATCCGGACCACTGTGTAGCCAAGATTGGCCGTCACAGTCTACAAAATCCTGTGGTTCCTTCTCGTGCCATTTCTCCTTTCCTGGTCCCCAGCATTTTTAAGCAGAGGCCTTTGTTTTGACTTTTTTTGGTGCATGTGCTATGGGCTCAAACCTAACCAATGTGAAGTGTCAGAAGTCTCATCCTGGCCCTGACCGTTTTTTATTTATATTCTGTCTGTCATCTCAAGGGTTCATTCTAGACCTTGTGATGACTTTTGAATTGGGTTTGTTTACTTGTTTGTTTTTAAATGCCAAATCAGAGAGTCTGCCAAATTATAACTTACAAGGTTAAATTCCAGCTGTCAGGAAAGCTTACATCATGGCACACAGACCTTTGGAAACATCTCCACTGCAGTGCCATACTTTTCCCCCACTTGGGGTCACTTACAATGCCACTGGTTCCCAGCGCTCCCTTCCTGCTGGCATGGAGCCTGTGCAGGGGCTGTGTGTGACATTTGGGTCTGAACTTCTGCCAGCCACTTCCACAGCCACCGAGCTCCCAGCTTTGGTGTTAGGAGTTCTATTCCTCCATGCTGTCTTTTTTCTTTCTTTTTTATCTTCCTTCTAGTACTGCAACTTGCCCAGGAATTTTATCAAAACATCTGCTTCCAGTTGTTTTTGTGTTACACACGCGCGCCTCTCCAAAGGGACGGTCTCCATGATTTCTCTGTGTGATTCCCCACTTTGGTACACATATCTGCACAGATATCATTAGCAATATTTAAAAGCCTCTGACTTTAATTATTAGCAGTTTAAGCAACAAGATTGGATGGAGAGTTATATTTAATTTAGCCAAAGAGAGAAAGCTGTATAGTGCTGTTACATTAAGGCTGTATTATACCAGTGACTACAGTTACACAGGTACTCTAACCCAAAGCAATTTCTCTAGCTGTGAAGCCATGTTTATTTTGAACTTCCTACCTATGTGTATAATTCTTGCTTTTATGCAGCTCACCTGAAGTGTGAGTAAAATTCACCAATACGGACTAAGCAGCAGGCACTTAACACTTGAGAGGTATAAAATGTATTTCCTTTATATTAGACATAAGAGTTGTACTATATGTTCTCCTTTTAGGTCATACCTGTATGGCACTGATTTCTGCACAATGTGGTTAAAATCTTTTCAGTGATGATCTCTAAAACCAGTCCTTAAGAATCCCTGAGTTCCAATGGAGCAGTGTGTGTGTTCCCATCGTATGACTAGAGACCCCTTTCTGAGAGTATCTGGCCTCAAAGTGGATGAGCGTTGCGTGTTTACAAACATCTGCTATGGAGACACATCTCTCTTGAGAAGCCTGAGTCATAATTTTTTTCCCCCGTGACCTTTTGTTCTGACCCAACCTTGTACGCAGAATCACCCCATAAGGTATCAATTAACAGCCATAAGACACTGCAGAATTTAAACTTGTAGAGACAGCAATGAGACCAATTTCAGAACCTATAGAAAAGTTCAGGCACAGCCTGTAATTTTGTTTTAGGACTTCTGGTCATTAATTTCACAATTTGCTCAATACCAAATGGAAAGGCAAAAGCTGAAAGGATACGAGCAACTGAAAGTAGACCAACTTTCTATGGCCCCTGGAACAGTACCAGTGCTCCCATACAAACAACCATTAAGCTGCACCCATTTTCTGTGGTTTGAAAACAAGGGCAGGATTGGACTGAATATCTCTATGACCATGAAGTTAATGAATCAGGGCAAAAATATCTCTCTGGGGTCTTCTAATCTAGAAAGAAATGCTGCCATTCTCTCTGATAAACTACCCCTGTCAATGGAAGTCTGATATCCCCAAAGCCTCTGGAGGAACTCTAAGTAGACTGGCAAAGTTAGAGCCATGAATTCTCTTACAGAGAAGAGTTTGGTGGATTCTTATTTCTTCTGTAGTTTCTTTAACAACAGAAAAAATCCTCTTAAAGCTTCACAAACCTTTCATAAAACAGAGTTTGTTCACTGTATTGTTTCTATCACTGATTTACTATCTGGAGGTTTTCTTTTTATGTTCTGAAGGCAGGCAAGAACATGGAATTCCAGCTGAAGCTGGTGCGAACTTGGGGCAGGGAGCTACCAAAAATTCACCTCAGATGCCACAGTAGAACAGGAGTAGCACTGCAGATCAACATAACGCTCTCAACATAACATTCTCAAGCATATGAAATTAAATGTCCTGGAAATTATTTTACTACGCTTTTAGTTTTCCAAATCTGACATGCAGACACAGGATATGGCAGAGTAACCCCCAGCTCTAGGAAAGCGTATGTTTAGATCTGCAGTGTATTTTATGTAAAAGTCGGTGTTATCCTGGTAAATTTAACTATTCAAATTTGCTCAAGTCTTCTGACAAACTGAACTGAATTGCCATCACGCAACCTAACAGAGTGTGCTTGCAGGACATGTTCTGCAGACATGATTTGCCTGAGATTCCTTGCAGGTAGCAAAGTTTCAAAGTCATATCAAGAATACAAGAAAAAAAAACTACATTTGCTGGATGACTTGCTTGCAAAAACTGATTTGTTCCATTTTAGTGGAAACAAACTCAGAGACACACAGTTGTCACGCTTTATGTAAAACAGGAGAAGTGTTGACCCATCTGAGAAACCAAGATATACCCACGGGTTTGATAGTGTTGCGTGGATTAACAGAATGCTTGCATTGATAATACCATGGGGCTGAGATGACAGAGCCAACAGAAACACGCTACTGAGCTTGGAGATTGCTTTTCTCTCATCAGCATTGCTCAATGCTGAGCCTATCTAGTTTTGGAGAAAGTCTCATATTTTGGATCTGAAAGAACTGTAAAAACAACCTTCTCTGTTTTCACAGATTTAGGAGATTTAAATTGAGGCAGTCTGCGAAACTTTATAGAAGCCAAAACTTCCCACAGCTCATCTAGAACTTGAAAGAGGTGTCTGCTCATTCTGTTTGATGTTTTACACTCTTCATGTGAGACAATTCCCTCCACTGATCTCCCCTAGTGGTCTTAATTTCAGAACAGAAGTGTTGTATCACAGAAGCAGACTGCGTGGTGAGATGGTGGAATAAGTTGTAGAGAAACTCTTATGTCATACGGGAAAACTTTGAAAGCACATTACAGGTGTTTAGACTACTACAAAGTGAATGCCAAATCCTTCCTTTACACATTTTTTGGACTTTATTAGGAGAAATGCTGTAAAAACCATCCCCAGAATTGTGCTGTCCTTGCTGTTCAGTATCAGTAATACCCAAACCTTTTTACCTTTTTTCCCCTTTTCCCTGTATCACACACCAGGAAGGCTCTGGAACCAAACTGTGACGATGCTCCCACTAACAAGCTCTGAAAACATGAGAAGAAAGAGTTTGCAGGGGTCCCCCAACTGAGGCTCATCGTTATGTGAGCATAAGAGGAACTGATAAAAGGTCGGTGTGGAAGAGCACAACGTGCAAAAGGGAAAGGTATGGAACAACAAGACAACTGTTCATAGAATAACAGAATGGTTTGGGTTGGAAGGGACCTCAAAGCCCACCCAGTTTCACCCCCCTGCCAAGGGCAAGGACACCTCACACTGGATCAGGAGGCTCACAGCCTCATCCAGCCTGGCCTTGAACACCTCCAGGGATGGGGCAGCCACAGCTGTACCTGTCACAATCTGTGCCAGGGCCTCACAGGAAAAAATATCCTCCTAACATCTAATCTAAATCTCCCCTCTTTCAGCTTAAAACTATTCCCTCTCATTCTATCTGTGCACTCCCTGATCCAGAGCCCCTCCACAGCTTTCTTGGAGCCCCTTTCACTACTGGGAGGCTGCTCTAAGGTCTCCTTGGAGCTTTCTCTTCCCCAGGCTGAACAACCCCAACTCTTTCAGCCTGTCCTCATAGCAGAGGTTCTCCAGCCCTTGGATCATCTTTGTGGCCTCCTCTGGACTTGCTCCAACAGCTTCATATCCTTCAGGGTTCAGGTAGATGTGACTGGCTTTATCTGCTCACTAGACTAAAATGTGCCCAGGTGAAACATAAACAATATAAGGTTACGCTGCTCAGAGCAGACAGAAAGTCTGGCTCCTTACAGCTGGAGTTGCAAGTCTGGAGAGGAGAAGTAGCTTTGGCTTAGTTCAGGTGATGGTAAGATCACTAAGCTGGTGCATAGGGGAAACCTTGCATGAAAAATGGCTCAGCTCTTAATTTAATGGTTCTAGTCATGGCTCTCTGCTTCTTTCTGTGAGTTCCCTGTAGTTCCTCTGTCTAGCGTTCTCTAAGTGCCGTAGAGAAGCACACGGCAAAACAGCTCCACTGCTACAAGAAGCAGAATCCTTGCTTCCTTCCATGAGGGAAGTCCGTACATAAACAGTGAAAAAACTCACCAAGTAACCCCTTAACTCTACTCTTTCATGTTATACCCATCTATTTCTCAGACACGTTTGCCAGTAGCAATCTCTCCAAGTTGATAAAAACTGAAGCAAGTTTATTAATGTTGCACTTGTTCCTTTAGTGTACAGTTCCAAAGAGGTGTTTAATAGAAGTGCCTTCCGTCGGGCTTAACGGTGCTCTCTAACCCCCGCTGCACAATCCCACTTCATTGGATCAGGCACTAAACGCAGTGCATAAATGAGCAATTGCATTCATATTGTTTGTCTGAAGGTTTTGCATGTATGTGGATCTACTCATATGCTTTAAGAAAAAATACTCCTACAAGTTAAAACATGAATGTGTCCTTAAAATTGCCCTTCTGGAAATAGCTCAGCCTATTTGTAAGAATTTCTGCACATGCTTCATCTTCAGCTCAGGACGCTAGCCAAGTAATAATCAGCACTCAGCAAGAATTAGAAAGCCAGTTTGTCACAGTGAGGTCATGGGGAAGATTATTCCTGCTTTATGTTTCCATTTATAATAAATATTCCATAGCCTGTCATGGAAAGGATGTAGAACATATTTATTCTTCCAGCCTCTCTTTTCACATCCCATTCATCAACTTGTTCTGGTAAATTCAATAGGAACCTATTCCCTTTTGTTGTTTTTAACATGCCTCCTGGCTCAAAAGAACCAATCACCTGCCTTAGAGTGCCAAGGAGATATTGGATGTCTTTGAAAGTTAACGTAGTACAGACCTAGAATAGCAAAGGTATTGAGGTGTCTCCTTTTAAAGGTAAGGCATAACTATAAATCTTCTCAGAGTCGAGTTCAAACATACGATGCGCTCACCTCCTATTTAGGCTGTTTATGACCATCTGTTGAGACATCATTATTCAATTTCACAACTGCATCTTACCCCTATCCAAGGATTTGTTGCCAGATAACTGTGGGAATGGAAAAACAGCCTACACGACAGTGTAATGGCTCGCTCTTCCTCTTTCAGAAACACTGAAGGAGATTCTAGTGCGTTTCTCAGAACAGAAACATTCTCTTCTCTGGAAAAGGCAGCAGGAAATGCGAGCAGCATCTCCCTTCATGGCAATGAGCTATTGGAATGACTTGTGGTAGTGATTAAAGAATCACTGCTACCCTAAGGGATCTCATAAGAACATCCTAGACGTTGCAGTTATCTCTGCGTCTGCAAGTAGAGGTGCCAAGGAAAATGGGGATGCAGTTGGTTGTTGTGAAGCTTTAATGGGAATACAATACGAAAACAATTTCTGCAGAGGGCACTGACTATGTTGGGGAAATCCGTGACCCAATTACTGCGTTTTCATAGTCAGAGAAGTAGTTAATCTGACCTATTATGAGTGGCTTCCAATGGGACATCTCCCATACCCGGATGGTCGGAGGTCAGCAGACATTAGAACAATTTTCCTGTGCCTTCAGATTCCCCAAGGGAATATGACAAGGGAGTTGACTGTGGCGTTTTTACACAGACTCAAGACTCCTCACACCAGGAAATTCTTTTGAGAGTGTATAGAGAGCAGTACAGGCCAATGCCAATTTACAACTTGGTGCTGCCTAGTTTGCAGAACCAAGGAAAACTCAAGGTTCTTTTTCTTTCCACTCTGAACATCTTAGCAGCATTGTGGTGATCACACAGCTTTAAAATAAAGCAACAAAATAAATCAGATTGAGGAATGTATTAAAATTCAGGACCCAAAACACTGAAATGTTATAAAAAGGGCAGGAAAAAAATGTGTCAGTGAAGATTTCGACAGGATGGTATCTCAGAAAGGCTTATAACATGGAATTGGCCAGCAAACAGGAAAAGCATTTATTTACAAGACAAGAAGATACATGTTGTATCTGTGTCCACTATGAATATATCACAAATATTTTAATGCCTATTGTTGAAGCAAATTGAGTACAGACAGCTATTTTACTTTACAAAACATATGGGAATGATCACGATGGAATTACTTTTTTCAGAAATTCAAGCATGAAGTTTTGGGAAACTTCCAGTTGTACTCCAATAAAATAATTGCTTAGAGAGAAAATACTTCTTTCTATGAATAAAGTTTCTAATCTTACATTTCTTAATCCTATAATTCTTACCCAAATGGCTTTCACCGAAGTCTACTGCATAAAGAAGTGTTCTCCAGTGAAAACCAACAATGAAAAAAACAGTAATGTATTTAAGTTTCACACAGAAATGGATATTTGTCTGGAGACAGTAGATGAGGTGTTTGTCAAGACAAACTTGAGAAATAACTTGCATGTGAATTTTGGGTTTTGTGATTGCTGATAGGATTGAGTGGCTGTCACAGCCGGGCTGGTTCTGCATGGATAGTCAATGCATTTAACTGTTTCACAAATAGAGTTAAGAGCAGAAACGGGTGCACCTGTTCTTAACAGGAGAGGACAAGGATCTTGGAAAGAAGGGAAGTAAAGGAGAGGAGGAATGGTTTGTTATTGTTTGGGTTTTTTTTGTTAAAATCGTATGAAACTTAGTGGAGCTTTTCAGCCAATTCACACAATTGCTGTTTCAGGACAAGAAATCAGAGAAAGGATGAATAGATGAATGAACAGTCAAAAGAGATTCACACTGGGAACAAGGCAGTAACCACACCTAGGTGCTGACAGATGTCAGAATTTGTATTTTTAAGTCTTTAAAATTACGTTCTTACTCTGATGATTTGAAGATCAGTATTCTTACCTCCAGCTCCTGATTTTCTCTCCAAATCCTCTCTCATTTGCAGATCTGACCTGAACAGAGATTGATCTCCTAGAACAGAGATTGAGATGAGATCTTAGGAAGAAATGTTTTGCTCTGAGGGTGGGGAGTCCCTGGCCCAGGTTGCCCAGAACAGTGGTGGCTGCCCCATCCCTGGAGGTGTTCAAGGCCAGGATGGATGGGGCTTGGAGCCCCCTGATCCAGTGGGAGGTGTCCCTGCCCATGGCAGGGGTGGGACCGGACGGGCTTTGAGGTCCCTCCCAACCCAAACCATTCTGTGATTCTGTGATTTCCCACAGCCTGTCCTGGCATGAGCACCCGGCCATCAGCTCTTGCTGTCTAACTTTATAGTAACCATACTGCATTTTCCATACCCCGGAATTTTTAGCATGACGTCATTCAGTTCACTGGACATTTCCATCATTTTTCTAGGCAGGTTTCTGTGAGATTTTAGCAGCCCTTTCACCTAAAGCTGTTGGGAATCTGCACATTCTCGTACATACACATACACAGGTTTTCTCATTACATGTAAAATAGTGGTGTTTATGTGAATAAAACATCAAATGAGCTTAAAACCACCAGGTTTTGTGAGTCTTTTTGAGTCTGCAGCACTTTACAACTGTCAGCATGGTGTATAAACCAGTAAAGAGTCAATACTGTGTAAGCATCCTTTTCAATCAGTCATTTGCAGTTGAGAGAGCAGCATTAGCATCCCTGTGCTCCAGCAGGGGAGTCAGGAACTATTCATGTCCCTTCTACAGTAACACCTACCATTAGAAGCAGACCTGCTTAGAATTCAGAAAAGTCACCTTGAAACCTGTAAATAATCCCACCCACTTTACTGATTCCTTTCCTTTCCCAGGCTAAAAAAACCCTCAAAATAGTTTGCTGAATAAATGTTAAAAAAATATAAGAAATAATCACCAAGAGAGAAGCCGGGGGAAAGTGAGAATAAGGATTAAACCCCTGCAAGAAAATAACGATCTCAAGAAAAAACCCCTGACGCACGCGTCCTACATTGGAGGTTACAGATTTTCAGTGAGGATGGGTTAAACAATAAACCTGATGTAAAAGCCTTCTGCAAACCCACGAAAAACTGTATTTAAAGAAATCCTATGAAAAGCCTCAATGCAAACCCAATTCAGGATAACTAAATGCTATTTCTTCTCACAGTAAGATAATGTAGCAGGAGTGCAGCACTCGGTCAAATGCCTGGCACTTAACAGCACTTACAGAAATGCACAGGGTGATCCTGGAAGCCGGGCAAAGGCTGGGGGAAACGAGCAATAAACGAACAGGTGGCTAAACAGACCCAAGACTGCATCTTCGCTCTGCTTCTCATAACTCTACCCTTACATACTCGATTTGAGCCCCAGGTTTCCCTTCCTGTCACTGGAAATGGCACAAGGAGTGTTTATGACAGTGGAATGTGTTTCTACACCCATAACAAACAAACCCATTACAATTCGAAGGCAAGCTTTGGAGAGCAGAGCCTGGAGAAAGGTGTCTTTAAAATAAAACAGTCTTGTTATTTCTTTTGTTTTCCCATATTGTTCTTTAATCTTCCTCCTCGAGGGGGGCCTGAGCAGCAGCAAGAGATAAGCAGAGAAGAGATGAAAGAAGGAAAGATGCAGCTTTGAAAAAGCAAAGTCTCTTTCCTTTTGCCTGGCTCTCCGCTATCACCCGCAGCAAGGTGGAAGAGCAGTAGGAAACGTTCTGGGGTGGGAGTTTTGGTGAGATTGTGTTACAAACAGTGCATTTCCACGGCACAGCACAGACTTTTGCTTCGCTCCCAGCACATCTAAGGACACTGGACACTTACACGTTAACATATGCCATGCGGTTTCAAAACACTAAATCGTCTTTCATTGACATTTATGTTGCTCCTGTGGGGCAGAAGGAAGGACAAAACCCCGAGTGGTTAAAAGCCAGGTATTTACTGGACAAGTTCCCAGGCTCAAAAACCTACATAAGGCAGTGGAACTCTATAAGGGATTTTATTTAGGAGGGCCGGCGTCTGTGAGGCTGTGGACCATATCACCACAGGTACGCGCAGGTAATACTTTCTCCTGTCACCAAATGTGCAGTGAAAGTATCAGACCAAAACTTTCTCTTCCTCTGCAGAGGAAGAAAAACTTTGCTACCTAATATGAAGTTTAGTTCTCAAGAAATAAATCATGAACACATGCTTAGTGCTGAAGGGGTATTTCTAATGTAGCCCTATTGTACTGCTTCAAAGAAAACAACCCCAACGTGATAGACTTTGGTCGTTCTGACTCACCATCTGCTGTACCTATCACTTTCCATCCATATTTACTAGACTCAGAGAGCACAATAAACCCATTTTCAGCAGGATAAGCAAATTTAGAATCAATCAGTTATATTGATGCAAAGAACAGAGGGGTTTCCAGTAGCAAAAGAAAACCTACACCTCTGCTTGAAGCTTCTACTAATTTAGATTTCTTACTTAAAAGCAGCAAAACACTTAGAGTTGTCCCTGGTGACCAATTCCTGATGAGAATGAGTTTGGCATGGGGCACTAAATCAGCACAAGGAAGGACAGTATTCTGTGGCCTTGATGTAGTGGGTTTTTATGGCAAACCCATACTGATTTCAGGGACCGTTCTGCAGTCAAACATTTCAGAGTGCTGCAAAGACTTTGCAAGAGTTGCAGCACTGAATTTTATCATTTGTGTCAGTTTGATTGGGTTGTATTCTAGCTTCAGAGATGCCAGCTATACAGTAATATTTTATTGCTTGTACCGCTGACAAAGTCTGCTATTCAGCTCTAGAAATGTACTTAGAGGGCTGTAAATAAAAAGTAAAATTCTGCAGGACCAGGATTCCAAGTGTGAATGGCAAGAGGGCACATTCACAGTAGAACACTGGTAGCATTTTGTGGCTCTTAATTAAGTGTTACTGCTATTTTAGCAATTGAATAACGACAGAGAAAGCTATAACAGCTTTACCTTGGGTCACAAGGGAGATCAGATAAAATCTCAGCATGACATCTCCCTGCACCTCAGTGCCCTGTCTTAGGCAACACTCGGTGTTGAGTACCTACAAAATACAGTCTTTTGCTTAAATATCAAAATTAAGTACGGAATAAAGGACGAATTCTGCTGAGCTGAAACTTTGCACTCTGCACATCATAGCACATACAAAGCATCAAGATGGCACTTCTGAAGAGATATAGTTACCTGCATCCAGCGCCTCTCACTGCCTCCTAGCACGTGGTTTATTTTGCAGAATTGCTTATGTGCTCAATATCGCAGATAACAGTACCTGCTCAGCTAATGGGGAGTTTGCTTCAGCTGACACAGTGCAGAACTCCTCTGAGAGCAAGGGCTGCAGAGTTTGCACTTCTGTGTTGTGTTGAACCTGATCCAACATCCATTCCAGCTGATGGAAAGGCTCGTGTTGACTTCAGCAAGCACTGTATTAGGCCCTTGGTGCAGTCAGCGGCAGTGGCTGTTCAAATGCTGAAGTTCTTGAACCCTTATGCTACCTGGATATTTCACAACCTAAGGAACACATCAAAGAGCACTACAGAAAGTGACTTCCCCTCCCTTTCCATGCTCATTTCACAGTCTACCACAGAACTTTCTCCAAGCTGTTGAGGAACCTCCTTTGTTTTTATTCTTGGAAAAAAAATCAGATAAAATATCAGCCATGTTGTCTCAGTACTGAACAGCTATTTCAAAGCAATGACTGCCTTATGTTTTCCAGTATTTATCAGTTCAAAAGTGGATTGTGTTGAGAGTTGAGAGGAATTGGTCATTTGATTTAGTGAATTAAAAAATGCTAGTAAAACCTTCCTCTGTTTCAGGCACACCCTGCCATGCACTGCTTCCATCACAGACCATGAGGAGCAGCTCTCTCAAGAGACTCAGCTGAAAACTTCTCAGATATCACCTCATGCCAAGTACTTTAAAACTTGCTAAATGCAAAATGCTTTAAAACCTGTTCCAACAGTCTGATTCCCCCCGCCCCCATGCTCGCTCCTAAAATTGCTGGTGTTTCTAAAATTTGCACAAGACATGTAGGAACGATTCCGATTCCTTTTGCAACTGCAGTTTATCTCGTGTTTTGTCGTACTATTACTGGGATTAAATACATTCGTTCTCAGCAGGAACTCCTACTGACAAATCAATGGCAACTGAAAGTGCTTAGGAGAAAAGAGGCTGTGTATGTACACAGGATTTTCCATGCCTTCCATTTCTGTTTTATTCCCAATTGCCTCCATAATATGGGATGTCATGACTAACATAAGAAATTTAATGTACTTAATGATCTACCTTTGTATTCTTTGTCCCTTCCAGCAGCCAGCCCTTTCCTTTCGTTGTTCATCAGGACAATGCCTCCACTTGGTGACAGTGCTGTGCCCAAGGCTTAGCCAGGCCATTCAGCTTGGAAATCAAGGTGAATTTTATTACTTTAAGAAGTTTTTTGTTTTGTTTATTAATCCAAGAAGATATTTTGGTTTGTGGTTTGTTTGGTTCTTTTTTAAACTTGAGATGGCATCATCAGGAGAGTGACATATCCTGGAAGACTGTAATCAGGATTACAGGCTGTCCATGGAAACAATCTACTTGAGGTGTTTCCTAGCGATCCAAGCACTGCCATAGCAAAATTTCAATGTATGAGGCAGATAAATACGGATGGCAAGTGAGCTGCAAATTGACCTTGTAGGCTTGGGATAGATTTAGTCACTGCTGCCAAAAAAATTTTCAGGTACATCAGAGATTTGTACCCAGGGGTCCTCTTCTTACCCAACTAACTTGTAATCACAACTGTCAGCTTCAGAACATTTATATGACCCTGTGGAGTGTAATGCGAGTCAACCATCTGAATGTGAAATTCGTTAGACAACTGCAGCATGCTCAGTGGGAGCAGGTTGTGAGACAACGGTGATGTGTACGAGGAGATGAAAGAACGGGTTAAGGGGGTCCTGCAGTGGTTTTGCAGGTTTGGGAATAGGTGTGCACATATAATGCGTCAATGTGCCTTCTCACACACCTCAGAAGAGATCATTTGGATGCTGTGAAAACGTCAGCAGTAACAGAACCTGACACCTATCTCTTTCAGTCTCAGCGTTGAACAATAATTAGACTACACTTTAATAAGTCTTGCCATTCCTTGTTTATCAAGGACATCGGGTTTTGAATGCACAGTTTGCTGGATCATAATTTTGCTGTAAGAGGTGCGAGCAGCTCTCCCCACACCACTCTACCCATTACCCACAGCACTTCTAGCCTATGTCCATCACTCCCCTGCAAATCATTCTAATTGTATAAAGAGGCTTTGCACACTACTAGCTTGTGTCCACTACAAGCAGCGTTGATTTATTACTCCTTCCCCACTTGTTGTATGCTTTAAGTAGTCCAAAAGGAATCTATCGGTACACTTAAGAGCTTTATGTAAAGCTGAACCCTTAGGCAATGAGAGGCTACTTGGCAGGCTATCATTGAGTTATCAGTTACATATTTTTTTCATTTAAGTCTAATTTTACATCCTACTTCTATTTTTCCCAATAATTCCTTCTTGCTGAGGTGAGCACTTACAGAGCAAAGCAGTGCTGCTATTAAAAGAATCAATACTTGCATTGCACAATACTTTGACTGCTTCATTCTGTTTGCATCCTGTGCCCTTCATCTGTGAGGAATAGTGATCAATTATGAAGATCTGTCAGGTTTGTTATTACATGAGATCACTTATTCTGTTAAGAGGAGAAAGCAAAGTCAGCAAGCCAAGAACACATCGAGTCAAGTACAGTTTCAGAGCCTGTAGTTACAGCCTGTGAGAAAGACAAGCAATTTCCTTTACTCTCCACACAGAGCTTCAGAACAAAGAGACAACTCTCTTCAGCCTGACCACTAAAGAAATGCAACCAAGAAGTACAATATACACCTTGAAAAATTCTGAAAGCCTTTTTCTAACAATGTTTTTGCCTAGAGGCTTTACCCTAAAGGCCTCCCCATCATGACAAAAATATTAAACAGAACAGCTCTTATCATCTCCTTTTTATCCTGGACCAAGAGCATTACTTACTTTTCTCTAGCTGGTGCAGTCCAGGTTCTCTGGGAATTACTATTAGGGTGCACAGCTGTGGTCTCCTCTTGCCTCTCTAAGACAACGTCAACTTGAATTTGCCAAAATCAGCAGATGCCCAAGTGCACTGTAACAGGTCCAAAGAAAAGCAGCAAGTGTGAGCAGAGTATCCCAGATCTCTAAGAGCTTGTTAGGAGAGCCATTAAGCCCCACTATTGTAACTGAGCAGGCCAGGCACCATACCACTCAACTTGCAAACATATTCAGTCACTGACAAGGCTCTGGTTTGGTCGGTGTGAGTGCTCCATCCAGGCAAGGGGAAGGTCAAAGCCAGATTTTGTTTCTTAAGATTTTATATTTTTGCTTTTCTTCACAAGATAAAAGACAAAGGCAAGAGCAAAATTTCCTATAGTGATTTTCAGCTAATGCTTTGAAGGGGGATTTCCGAATATTTAGACTTCTCCTCTCAGTGGGAATTCTGGTATTTGTAGCCACTGCCAAGGAAGGATCTTGTATTACTAACCTGGTTGAAATGGAAATGGAACATCCTGCAGAGTGCAGGAGAGCTGCCAGAACTGTGAGTTCTCTGTGCAACTACAGAACAGGTACCATGCAAGTACAGCATGTTCGAGGTATATTTTATCCTTGGAAATGTCTCACCCCAATTTGAAAAGGACTATGTTGAGGGTAAAATTTTTCTATTGGCGGTTTCATTTGGCAGAGATTTAAGGGATTAGTGCCAGCATCTGAGGTCTAGATCCTAAAAACCCTTAGCACTTCTTATGTATTGCAATTCGGAGGTAGAACCCAAACCCTACTATTAGAGGTACAACCCTGCATGTTGAATCCCTCTTGCTCTCTGGTTAGAGGAAACCCAGGCACATGGAGACCAGTTCACACTCAGCTCACATATCACAGGTAGGAAGAATAGATATGACTCTGAGAATGTGAACAGGAACTTGACCCCAGGTACCAAAACCAGTAAGGTTTAAGATAGTTGGATCTTCAAAACCCTATAAGAGCTATCGCTTAACATTTAAAGCCTTGAATCAAATTGTTTCCATGAAGATGTATCAAGTGCTAAGTATCTGCTTGGAGGTTTAATACTACGAACACCCCGAGGGCGTTAGCTCTTGAGCTAAAGAATGCTGCTTAAAATAGGGTTTTGTTATCCTGCTTTATGGGACTCCAGGCAGAAACTATCGTTTTAAACCACAAAGACCAAAGTTTCCTTCTAGCTCAGCACGCTACTGGCCAGGCCTACACAATGTAGTCTGGGCTACTTCCAGGGTCAATTTCTTCCCTCAGGAAAGGGTTAAACTCTACAGAAGGCAGTGGAGATTTTCCAGACCAAGTGGCAGGAATGCATTTAAAGCTGAACTTTCCTTGTTTCTTGTTAATCTCCCATGTATGTCCTGTACAGCTTCCTTTTAAAATGTGAACAACCTTAAAATATGCGTTTGCATACACAAACCCAGAGTTCGCATCTTACTCTGAACGTGGTCCAATGACATTTGTGTTACTGTGCCTGTCCTGACTCTGCTGATATCTTACACAAGCAATGACAAGCTGCAGAGAAACAATTTAGAAGAAAAGAAATGTAATTCTAAATGTGTTATGCTTATCTACATTTGTAATTCCAGTCAGGAATCCTATCTGTTTGTAAATTTCAAAGTAAAATATCTCTGAACTTGCTAAGTCGGTATGGATATGCTCATCTTTTTCTTGCTGCATAAAATTAGACACATACCAGGCAACTGTGAACTGATTAAAAGAGTCTCTACAGAAAAATAAAAGAAGATAGGTCTTGTTAGAAACTTGGTTGCTGACTCTTGACAAAGGTAAGAATGTAAGGTGCATTGAGATGCTTATGAGGTTCCTACTGACTGTTATGAGAACTTTAAGAAGTGGTTATATGCTGAAAAGTGACTCTGAATAAATAGCATTGTGAAGCTCCAAATTTATTTTCTCTCAAAGTCTCACAGAATAAATTTGCCTGCTTTCCAGGTAAAGATACGTTTTCTCTTGCTGTCAGCCCTGCAAAATCTGAAAGTCACAGTTGTGTTCTCCTTGACTTGTGCATTTCATTACTGCTCTTCTGAAGTGGCGTCTTAGTTAAAACTCTATTGTTAATGTAAGACAGGAAAAATCATCCCTGCTACTTCCCTACCACTCTGCTGATTCTACAGGACTAACAAGAATAGAAAGACCCTGGAAATTGTTTTTGTCAAATAAAAGGAAAAAGGCACACAGGGAAGAGATGAGTACGAAGGTATCACTGTACCTGGCTCCACCTGTGACCAGAAGGAGAGAAGGAACACAGGGACAGGCAGGTGTGACCAGTGGCTTGTAAGCTTTCTGGACTCAGGAGAATCTTCTTGCATTCTTCAGCAGCCCACCTTCCAGTCTAGGTTGCTTGTGTAAATACTAAGGACTAAATCCCCCCCAAATTAAACAATCACTGCTGACCATGACAGCTGATGCAGTTCGAGGTGCACCGTTCCCTACACACACTGCTGCTGCGATTGGCTCCTTAGTAAATGGAGAGGGCAACAAGTTCAGGGGTGGCCCAAAGCCGGCTGTGTCCCAGATCATAAAATCATGGAATGGTTTGGGTTAGAAGTGACCTTAAAGCTCATCCAGTTCCACCCCCCCTGCCACAGGCAGGAACACCTCCCACTGGATTCGGTTGCCAGATGAAGGCAATCTATGCCCCTTGCTCGGAGAGCAGAGCTGGCGGTTGCGTCAGTACCGACCAGCAGAGCTGAGCTGCTCAGGACTGAAAGTGAATAGCCAGAGCTTATTTCCACACTGTGTCTTTTGTTGGGTTGTTTGGGTCTCCTCTCATCTTGATACAAGTGCGTTTAGTGTGTATGAAGAGTGTCTCAGTGCTGCACTTACTCTGACGGATCACTCTACAGAGACGAGTGCTTACAACTGCGATGGCTAGAGTTGCTGTGGGGTATGAAGTAAATCTTCACACACTTTTTCTTCTGCTCTAAAAAGTCTTCTCTGACTCCAGTAGAACTCCTTTCTGGAAAACCTTTCACTTCAGCTGCATTCACAAAGACAATTGGCCTCATGATGTACTAGGAAACTGTGCAGCCCGCAGTACATTTACCCATTTAGCTTCAGAAATGAAGCCTTTAACAGGCCCTGAGTATGAAAACCAACTAGTGCACATCTTAAGATTGCTATAAAGCTATAACCATAGCTAAGGGCAGGCACAAATCACTCTGAGATTTGATTTCTCAGAATCATAAAAATTCACCATAAAAATCTAGTTATGAGCATCGTTAAAAAAATGAGCTTCAGAGCATGAAATGTTGGAGACATTTGCAATCTTTTAGAAAAATAGTGTCTTGTTCAAGAACCAATTTTAAATCATCCTCTCCAAGTCGACTGAATGCTAACTTCTTGCAGGCAGGTCAAGGAGATGTGTAAAAATGTTGGCGAAGTGCGCTTTAAAAGTGTCATGTAAAACACCCAGTAGTGGCATGTCATGGTCTCTCCTTCTCAGAAGGAGACCAGGGTCACATTTTGAAAGACATTTCAATTCTGAAGATGTAGATAAATGCCTATTGATAGGTTTGAAAATATTTGTTACCTCACTTCTGTCAAAATTCTTTAGATCTGGAAGTATCCCTGTGGTTTTGAAAATTCCAGGAGGTATTGAGAGTAACAAGTGCGCAAACAACTTGAGAAGTCTGATCATCAGTGGCTGGCAGATGAGCATCTAGAACAAATCCCTCACACATTTAAAGCATCAGACAAATAGATTGCAAAACATGATGGGTTACTTAACACTGCTCTGATTCTGATCCTTTTATTAGGATAGGTCACATTGTGTCATCAAGGTTGACTGCACCGAACACTTGCAGAATCAGTATGAGATAAAAATCATGCCCAATACGAATCTGTAAAAAACATTGTACCATTTCTCGTTCATAAGCAGCTGGGATGCCACGATCCAGTCTGTCCTGGGGATTTCAGGGTTTTGAATGAGACATGAGCAGGGGGTTCTTTGCTGGACTTCATCAGCACATTGCCAGCAAGGGCAAAAGCACCTGGGAGAGGTCTGGAAGTTGTACTTTGCACAGATCACTTCAGGACTCCTGATTTAAGTCCTGGATTTTTCCTTCAAACTACTCCTAAGTAGCACGACCGATGCATGGTTTGAAGTGTATTCAGCTACTGATCTGGGCTCAAAACTTTCAGGGAGGTTGTAGAACTTTTCAGAACAATTATTGTGAGTTTGGAAAGAATTAAATTGAAATCTAGTAATTTACCCTATTGCACTGAGAGCTTTCAGAGGAAACTTTTATCTCGTAAACCCCCATAACAGTAGGAAGTATTATCTAGAGAATTATTTCATCATCCTGTTTTCTAGATGGGAAAAATGAAGCAGGGGAAAACTAGATGATGCAGGAAACCCAGAATTTGAACTCTTAGCATCCCACAGGTTGTAACATTATCCACTGAGCCACATGATGGACCTTCCAGCAGCCCCCCATCAAATGAGGAAATATGCAGGATTAGATGCCTGTCTGATAATAACATTGAACACCATTTAAATACCAGACCCATGCTTTTAGAGGTCTCACTTCAAACTGAATATTCCTGTTGATTGTTTATACTTAAAATTACAACTAGTTACTATGTTATTAGATCTGGCTTAATGAGTTACCTAAGTAGTGAAACAGGGGCATAATTTTCCGCATCCACTCTATCAAACTGCTAGCAGCCTGTCTACTAACATATAATTTTAGTCTAGCAGGGGGACAGTAGTTATTTTGTGCCTACTTTCATGGAAAGGGCAGATCTGAATCCACATTCCCTCGCTGTCTGGGACTGTTTGCAACAAGAATTTGTTTTAGACATAAGGGAATAATTGAGACTTAATAATTTTCTTCCTATTTTAACTTGTAAATTACCCCAGAAATAGGAAAGCTTTGAAATATTTCCATAGAAATGATAATTATTTATTTTTTTCCTTTCTTTGAGGCACATCTCATGAACCAGGCATGCTAGCAGGTGTGGTCCAATCTGTTCATGCCACCCTGCACGCACGCTGAGCTCACCCTTCCATGCTTATTCGGTCTTTTTATACTGACCCATTGCTACAGCGAGTATTTTAGACACCCTGAGAAACTTTCAGGTTTTTTTCTCTCATTGCAAAACCCCACCTCTTTTCACATACATACGGTCACTTCTTCTCAGGTTCCGATCTGGTCCTGCCTCTGAAACATCCGTTTGTTGTTTAATTTAGCAGCTGGAATCTGTTCCACACATTGTGACGTAACACTAGAGGGCAACAGTGCATGAGATACTGAGTTTCATCCTAAGACTATTTGAGATGGGTCGTCTTCATTTGTGAACAGTTAAGCAGAATTCATAGTTTGCTTCTTGTGTTCACTTTACTTTGGAAAGGCCTTGTGCTGAGATAGGAAAAGAGGAGGAAATCTTTCACAGATGCTGGAAATGAAAAATCACTTGCTTTCCCACTGCTGTGACGTTCTTAATAGAAAGTGAGAAACTCTTCTGGGAAGGGCATCTGCCTACAGGGAAGGGCTGTCTCTTCCAAGAAAACCTAAAAGGATATTGTAAGATCCCAGAATTTATTTTGCAGCTTGGTGAAGCTCTGACAGAGAAAAACATTTTAGAACAGAAAGGAGAGAGGAGGAAAAAGGGAAAACAGAATGAAAAAAGGAAAAGAAAAGGGGACAGAGAAGAGAAAAAAAGAAACATTTATAGAGGCAGATAGAATTAAAATATAATTCTCTCTTCATTAAAGGTGTCTTGCCTGCACAGCCCAAAGACTGTACTCGCCATTACTGTCAAGTCTCTCTTAAGTTTTTTCTTTAAAGCTGTTTGATCTGTAGATTGATGGAGCTTGGCAAGCAAGAGGAGGAAGGGTCAGGTTTGGTTCTCTTTGCTCTTCAATCTAATTTATCACCCTTTCATAGAGTGTCTTGGGCCATCTATTATTTTTAACAACTTTGCTTACTCAGATTGCTGTTGGTAAAGGACATTGTCTAAAGCTTCAACTTTGTATGGTGCTAGAAAATACAACAAAAATCCTTGCTTCCAACTGCTTTCAAGTCTCAATAAATTCAAGGTACCTGGATGGCTTTTTGTCTTGAATTTACAGCTCTGGTGATTAACACCTTCTTCGTGCATTCAGACATCAAGAGAAGGTTTTGCTTCAAAAAAAGCTTTCTTTTAGGAACGTCAAGTGCAAAATTAATGATTCAGGATTCAGGCTGAAAGAAAGAGATACAGGTGTGAAGTGAACCTTTAATGGTCTATGAGAAGGAGTGACTGCTTAGAAGAGTTTTTATAGCACTGCACTGCCTGCTACTTCGATAATAATAACAGTAATAATGCCTAACTCGTCTATTTTACTTCCCATCAGCAGAAATCAAGTCATTATTTTAATTTCTTACCTTAAAGCAAGTGTTACCAGAGAAAGAAATACAATAAAGCAGTATGTGTTTTCCATCTGTGTTTTTAAGCAGCATAGCAGGACCAGTTTCATCTCCTATAGCGAGGCAGGAGGCAGGGAAGGACCAATGAGCAGATAAAACCCTTTTTGAGCCCCCGTGTTTTAGACAGCTCAGTATAGTTTCCTTAAAGATGAGGTGGGGATCACATCATGGCCACATAGGATGCCTGGCTTCTCTGAGTAGAAAAAGAATACATTTATTACCTTTAAAAGCCCCACCATTTCTGTTTTCAGCTACAGAGAACAGGGTAGCACAAGGCCACGTGAGTATGGTATATTAGTGATGGCTGAGGTGATGCTACCTATTTGTTTGTGTCAGGCAGTTCAAAACTAGAAGATTATGTTCTTTTTAAGGAAAGGAATTAAAAAGAAGGCATCAAATGTTCATCAGTTTGAGCTGGCTTCATAATTTTTCCTTCTAAAGCCGACAGAACATTGTCATGCCTCCTGAAATGGATTCAGGCCATGATAGCACAGGTGCAAAGTCAGAGGACCATCCACGGAGACTGCTTAGAACTGATTCCATTTTCACATTGTGTTTAATAAGCCTTTTGTTTGAAATATTTGTTATAATGTACTTTGTTTCCAGTATAAGATGAATACAGCTCCCGTGTTCTTGAGCCTCTCCAAGTCAGTTCCCAAGCTTCCTTTGTTTTCTCTTTCCGCACCGACATCCGTAGGTCTATGTTCGCTTTGCCAGTGGCAGGGTGTGAAAGGGAGCATTAAGGATGTTCACATAGGTGAGGTTTCCCTGAAGAGATCTTGCCTCTCAAACTGGTGTTCCTCCTGCTATTCCAAATGTAAAGATGAATAGTAACAATTCATTTCAGCTATATATTATTAATTCTAAGCTGTCTAATTTTTCTTTCAGCCACTTTATATTACCCATGTGTAATGACCCTTGCCCACATAAATCAGCCAGGAAGTATTAATTCGCTTACGGATGGGACCCAGTTCCGTTCATTTCCAGCCTCTTCCTGCAAAACTCTGAACGCAACGCTCAGATTTTTCTTAGCCTTCTTAAAGAAGCAGTGCATAACTAAATCCCTCAGTGAAACTTGGAAAACTGCCCTTCAGCTCCTAAATGCTGGGTATTAACTGCTGGAACTGGAAGTGTTTTGCTCTGTTGTGTTTAGCTCTGCTTTGCTAGCTTCTTCTTGATTTTTGCGCTGTTCATTTGTGTTGAATGAGGTGATAATTAAACACATGCAGTCTATAGAACAAAAAGTGTTATTCAAAACTAACCAGCAAAGGTCACAGAATAAACACATTGACAACTTGCTAAGAAAGTAGATTATCCAAAGTCTTGACTTGGTGTTATTTCAAATCCCAAGACACAAGAACGTTTTTATTCCATCTCAATTCCTTTGTTGTTTGGGGATTTCTATGTATTGCTTAGCTTTAGTTTCTGTCAAAGCCATCCAATCAACTCTGTTGGCTGCTTGGTAAAATCCCCCTCTACACTTGGGTCGGTATGCACTGAAGAAGAAGGTTATCTGCGCTATTAAACTTTTGGCTTCTTGTCTTTTGAAGAGATCATCTTGCGTTTTGCTGTGGCAGAACTGTAATTAGATCTGTTAATTAAGGACAGGATGAACTTTTTAAAAACACTAAGCCTCTTTACATTTTCAATAAGTTTGCTTAGGTTGCTACTGACCTTCGTACAGGGTTCGCCACTGCTTATTAATTGTTAAATTTTAATTAGGCATGCAGATGAATGTGCTAGCCTTTGCAATAAATAAAAGGTATCTTCATTTGTAATTGGATATTTACCAGTCTACAGTGAAATTACCTGCTTTCCTAGAACATTGTTCATTTAACCTATTTTGATAACAGTAATTGGTGGTTTATATACCCCAAGCCAAACAGATAAATATGACTCCCTGGTTCAGAGACTGGATTACCAGTGCAAACTGAGCTAGGTCACTGGATCTTAACAGCTTTCCTCATGTGCTTCAGAAAGTCAATGACTTTAACAGCTGGTCAGGTATGCATGGTACTTTACAGAAATTCTTTCAAACCGTGTTTCCCGGTGAAGAACCAAACCTTCTTACAGAAACAGCAGGTCAGGCTGGGGAGAGAGGGGTGAGGGGATGAAGAGGAAGGTCATCTTTCATGCCTAAGGGAAATGAAAATTTGCAGCACTAGCAAGTAACTTGCTTTTTTCTTTGCCAGTAATAAAACTGTGGCCTGTACTTGTGCCTGCATGACCCATCCAGGGACCCCACGGACTAACCCACCAAGGTGGATGGGAAGCAAAATAATGGGACTGTGTCACAACCTTCCTTGAAATCAAAGGGTACAAAATCAAAATAGTTCTTTCAGATTGACCAATAGCCACATATCTGAGAGAAAAAGCAAGTAGAATTAATAACCACAATGTTTAAATCAGACTCCCTGCCACTCTCACCTCTTGCCTCTGTGAAGGGTGATCAGAGGATCTCATGAATGAGGTGTTTAACAAGCCATGTCCATCACCATGAAGACAGAGGTATAATTGCCGGTTTCTGGTGCAGCACACTCATGTATGCAACTTTATGCCCAATTTCAGCACCGTAACTCTAAGCTGCACGGCAAACTGTGACAATAATAGAGACAGTGACTGACATCCTGGTTCAGGTAGAGGCAAGTGGCAAAAGTCACCCTGAAGTCCCACACAGTCTCTGACAAAATTCAGAGATGAATGGCCAAACGCTTTTCACTGCTTCCACCATAAAAGCTGCTGCGGCCGGTGCTGATCTTCCAGCTAACTTCACTGTTTGCCTCAAAGAAAGGGTATGCACGATTCACTTTTTCCTGGGAAGCTCATTATGCATGTCTTCCCAAGGACTGGATAGTTATATAATTGTCATGGTGTCTATTATTACTGATGAAATGCCATTGGAATTTCATGAGGGACAGTCCAAACAGGTTTTGAAAGCTGATGAAGCGCACTGCTCAGAACTGTGTGCATAGTGCCGGGGGTTCCCTGTCCTCTGACCATCTCAAAGCACATGGTCATCGCTGTTTGGTTTGATGCTAAGTGTCGAGTGCTGCAAGCTGATGCTTGACTTGACAGGGTGGTTTTGGGCAGTCATGAAAGTACCTGTTTTCAAAGGCTGGTGCTTTGGGACCATTCTCCCATACTTTGGGAATATTTGCTAGTGGTACACACAATTGCTAGCTGGACTTAGAGAGACAGCCCAGAGACAACAGGCAAATTCATTTTCGGGATCCTAATAAGTATGTCTTCTCAGAAAACAAGTTTCCACAGACTCCTTATGCAGGACTCAGTGATATGTGTTTGGTTATCTCCTGACACTGAAAGGGAGACCCGAGCCCATTTTCAGAGTGTTCAAGTAACCTGTCTGCTGTTAATCCTGTTTTCTCCATAGATCTTCCTGGCAACTGAGAATCAGTTCTTTTTCTTTTGAAATCGGGTCTGATTGCATGCCTGGCTCCACTTTTCCCTGCAGTAGAAAAGCAAGAGGAATACCTGAAAGCTTTCCCCACTTATGGACAAAAAGGTGGCATTGCAACCTCAGCCCAGGGTGGGATGTGTTTCACCGGATCCTGCACGACACAGGCTGATGCATCTTGTGTGCTGCTCCTGATTTAAATAAAGACCAGCCCCCAGGAAATACAGTTCTTACTGTAACAGAAAACAGAGCATGAAATAGGGACCGCATTTCAGCCTTTAATAATGATCTCCTTGGAGCTGTATTAACGAGCTGGAAGCGAGGAATTATGGTTGAGCAGAATTTCTTCCTCTTGAACTTAGAATAGCAGCAGGACATGAAGGAGCTGTAATACAATGTTATTTTACAAGAAGTAAATAATGTAATAGAGTCTAGAAGGATGTCAGCAGGAGAGTTAGAACTGTCATAGCATAATCCTGACTTGAGCAGCAATGTGTGAAAAAGTAGCCTGCAGCAGTTTTTCCAGTACCTCTATAATTTCTGCTTCCTCACTGATCTTTGTTTACTCTATTTACCTTGTCAAAAAAATGCTTTACCTTATGTTAAAATACAAGATAAAATAGGAAAATGTATTCCCAGAAATCCCAACTTTTCAAGCATTCACATTTTCTTTTCTTTTTGTGTTGTTGTGGAATAGATGGAAGAATTATATTCCTTTCTCTTGAAAAATATGAAAAGTAGTAAAACCATAAATAAAAAGAATAAGCCTGTGTCTTTGTTGCTTCTTTTCCTTACGACTAATGAATAATTCAAAAAATTGGCAGTATTACACTTCGCATCCTTGTGATATGATGGCAGTTTTTCCAGTGAGTCCTCAAATGTAAGCTCAGGAGGGTCATGAAACTACACAGTTATCATTATTGGAACACAGCAACATCTTCTCAGACACTGCAGCACCTTTATATCATTATTGAAGCAAGGCAGAAAGCACAAGTCTGCAACTAAATAAAGTGCTAAGTATTAAACTGAAGTTACAAGAAAAGGAGGAGACTGAGCCTCTTTTTTGTCATTTCTCTTTTCAAATGTTATCTGTTTAAATGTACTTACAGGAGTGCAATAACGACTGGGAGACCAACTAAAGCAAACATTGAGGATGGTGTAGCTCCTGCCTTGACATCATGCAGAGCACTCAGTAGGTACCCTCAGATGAATACCCTCACTAGCCTTCCCCAGCACAAAATCAATCTGACTTTCAGCAGGATCTGGGCACCTCTGCTTTCATTTAAAAATGTGTTGCTTTTCTTGCTATTCTGAGAACTGGTTCTGTTACGGAACCCAAGATCCCTTGCAATTCTCTCACCCCGTCCCAGTCACAGGCTAGGAAATACTACGCCATGCTTTTAATTCAAATTGCATTGGCTTCTTGAAGTTTGAGACAGACCTTTCACATCAGTTTGGTGTAATGTATTTGTATGGAATATTTCTTGGTTTTAGGGAAATACATTAAAAACCTTTCACTGAGAATATAAGATATTGCATTGTCCTTGAAACTGTGTTGGGTCCTTCGAAGCCATTTAATCTCAATTAAAGCAGAGCATACAAGATAAGGTGCTCTGAAGATGCATTAAAGCGTGTTATAGTGCCAAGCCTCCGTGCACTTTGACACATCCTAAAAGCACTGCGGCATTGGTTTAAAGGTACGGTTCAAAAATCTCCTTGCGACCCATTATCCATGGCTCATTAGCATAATTCAGAACTATTACAGTGCATTGTGCCAACGTCTGCTAACAAGAACTGTTAATGTATGAAGTCTTGACATGATAGATTGTAATGCTGCTGGCTCTGTCATGTCAGTGGAAGTTTATGTATTAAATAAAACACACCAGAGGATTAGATAGTTAAGGGATTGGAAATGCACTATAAAGCCTTTCAATTCAAAATCACCATTTGTAACCTGTGCTCCAACTGTAAAGTACAACCAACAGTCTGACCTCAGACAGACGGTCAGAAATGTGCTTGAAATGAGTTCCGTGTTCTCAGTGCAGTCCTTCCGCCACAGGACAGCGTCCTGCACACCATTCCTACTGGGACCCTGAGGACTGCAGGGGAACCGGAGGCCAGGCTCCCCTCACAGCTGAGCGAGCACAAGACATTTCAGGGTGACATGAGCAAGTTCATGCTGCCATTGATTTTTCTGCACTAACTCAGAGGATAAACAGGGGACTCAGTTCTCCAGAGTTATCAATCTGGCACCTTTCAGGCACAGTTAGACTGGCATAGGCTTTTGTTTTCTGTTGTATTTTTTTTCCCTTCCCAATTATTTGTTAAGTGCAGCAGTGTTAATAGATGTCACCAGAATATAATTCCCAAGGATTTCAAGAGCAAATAACACCAGGAAAATATTGATTCAGATAAAAATGTTTAGCTATCATTGTAATAGAGAATAAGCTACATTATTTTCTTCAATTCCTAGTTCAAAAACTGCTTTTAGAGTTACTTTTGCCAAAGCTGTCAGCAAACAGTGTTGAATGACAACAGCACAGGAAGGAGATAGTGCAACAGTGAGAATTCACAGAGATGTCTCTGCATCCATGATACAGCACATAGTGCAAAATCCAACTGTGGCAGAAAATGGGCTTATATTTTAACATGTAAAAATACTACGTGTACCACAATATCCCAGCTCCATTTCCTACTTGCTTTTTGGGCAATTTTGTATTGCTGCCCTCTTTAATTTGTTAACAATGGTTGGTTTTTAAGCAGCTCACCTACTACGTAAGTCTGTTGTTAATAAATTTACAGATGGTTTGACTGATAAATTAAAAAGAAATCATTAGGTAGGAACCTAAAGTAATTAATGTACCAGAATGCCTATGACCTCAGAAGCACAGAGTTCCCACAGCTGCCAAAGAAGGCAGTGAAATCTGCCAAGATGAAACCTCACTGAAAGCAGAGCTGTTTGAACACATCTGCCCACATGTGGACACACACACCGAAACGAATATTGAAACCTCAGGCATAAAAGCAACTGATTAGTAGTTAGACTTCATTTTGGAGTTCATTGCCACTGCTTCTTTGTTTCACACTAAGACATGACTACATTTAGTATGAATCTATTTTGGACATGGCAAAGCAGGTCACAAAGAGATGACAGGGCCATGCAGATGGTCCGAGGGCTCAAGCACCTCCCGTGTGAGCACAGGCTGAGAGAGTTGGGGTTGTTCAGCCTGGAGAAGAGAAGGCTCCAGGGAGACCTTAGAGCAGCTCCCAGTACTGAAACGGCCCCAGGAAAGCTGGGGAGGGGCTCTGGATCAGGGAGTGCAGGGATAGGATGAGGGGAATGGTTTTCAGCTGAAAGAGGGGAGATTGAGATGAGATTTTTAGTAAGAAATGTTTTGCTGTGAGGGTGGGGAGGCCCTGGCCCAGGTTGCCCAGAGCAGTGGTGGCTGCCCCATCCCTGGAGGTGTTCAAGGCCAGGTTGGATGGGGCTTGGAGCCCCCTGATCCAGTGGAAGGTGTTCCTGCCCATGGCAGGAGGTGGCACTGGATGGGCTTTGAGGTCCCTTCCAGCCCAAACCATTCCATGATTTTATGAGCACACTTCCATGAAACCCCTCACCACAGAGCGTCTGTAGTCCCTGTACGAGGGCGGTGTGACTGTTTAATGCTGCCCAGTTCTGCTGCTAAAAGGAGCACTGGTAAAGGCAGGATAATCTGTGAAAATTGATTGCTGTGTAAGATGGGAATATCCTTTATTAGAAGCTCTGTTGTTCAGCTTCTGCCAGATCGTGGTGCCTGGACCTGTGTTGGCACGTTGCACCCAGACAAGGTGCCTCTGCATGTCCCGAGCTCGCTGAGAAGCACGTCTGGTCCAGGAGCCCTGTGGCCAGGCCAGCCAACAGCCAGCTGAAACCTGACCAGAAACACATCAGCTTGCCTGGCCACCGCAAAGCCCGGGGAAAGCAGATGTGTGTCTGTTTCCATTTGATCACAGCTTTTTTCACTTTTTCCCCTTGGGCTTTGGGGTGAGATCTGCTTATTTTTCTCATTCTGGGTATGGTCTCAGGGAGTTATCGTCCCACTTGGAGAAATCCCATCAGCACTCTTCCCACTGACATCAGCCCACATGCTCTTAAGCCTCCAACAGCAAAATGGAAATAAGCCAACACCCACTGCAGACCCCTGCAAGGGTGTGCTGGTGTTCCTGCCCTGTGCCATGGAGACAGCGGCAAAGCACATCAGAATTCTGCACTTTTACCTATACACCAGCGTAGTCCCTTCACTTAGGCCATTGTTTAATGTGAACAGAATCTGGGTTTTATCTTATCAGTGACCTGGTTCAGGCTCGAATTTCCAGTGCTTCTGGAACGATTTCAGTGATGAACTGTAGATGGAGTTATTAACCCACCAGAAGAATCCAACAGCGGAAAAGGAAAAGGCCCTCAACACATTCTTCTTTGAAACATTTCTAATCTTTGCAATTGTTGGTTAGTTTACCAAAAATAGTACATTTAAAAGCACAGAATGGCAGAATGTCGGAGTTACTGAGGCATACGACAGATATGGCAGGTAGCTTGTTTGGAAATGCCACCTGACTTCTTGTCCATAGACCAACATCCACCTCTGAATACTTCTTAAATTCTAGAAATGCAGAAAAGGAACAAAAGCTGTAAACACAACAGGAAAGAACAGGAGAGATTTCAAGATGGAAAAAATAATCTCCCAACAAAACTCATAACTACAAAGAGCCAATTTTACTTGATTAAATGTCATTTTAGGAGTAGCAATAACTCATCACTGTTCCCCAGTTATCAGTTAACAGCACAGCTCGCTCTCTGTGCGTGCTTCAGCTGAGCTTCCCTGGTTTTTGAACTTGGGCAGCCGTCAGTACCCTGTTCAGTAACACCAGCATTGGGCTAATACAAAGAAAATCACCTTCACTTTCAAAGCCACGGCATTTACCTATTGAAAATGTTAGGATGACATCCTCTTCCTTTTTAATTCAAGATCTTCTCTCAATTGTTATAATACTTAGATGTTTCTAAGGAAGCAGAACATCCCGAAAGCAATGGGTTAAGAAAATCCCCTGGAACTGCATCATAAGCAAGTTTTATTCCTGCTTAGTGATTTATTTAAATGCAGTTATCTCTGAAGGATAAGAAACAAATCCCCAGGGTATTCACAGAAGCAGGGAGCTAAGGCACAAGGGGATTTTTCACCTTCAGATTGAATTAACTGACTTTATTCTAAAATGAGAATGGTCAACTGGAATGGTCAACCAAGCATTTGTTCAAGACTACAGAACGTGACTCACAGAGGAACTCTGCTGGCCCAAAGGGGTTTTGGGTAATCTGAAACCTCAGTTGTGGGACCAAGTGAATTAGCAGAGACTACTGGGGCTGAAAACCAACAGCCCGTCCCAAACAAGCATCCTGAGAGCTGTTTGCTTTTAAGACACTCCCCGCCTCCTCCTCCTCTATCCGTTTTACAGGGGTTTGGTGTACATTTTCTTATTATCAGCAATATGAAGCTACCAGGATACCATTAGGAACGCTGGTCTATCTCTTCTAGCCAGCTGTACTCAGTAACTGAACGTCCAGGCAAATACAGAGGCCTCTTCTCGCACCAGGAGCTGCACAACAGAAACTCTAGAGCTAAGAGGACTTGTCAGCCAGTGCACTCCCGCTGACAAACTGCACTGAAGTAGGAGACACTGGTGTGTGGTTGCAAACTCTTGTGCTGCACTACAGAGAACTTTTGTTAGAGGGCCTGAAGGCAAGTTGGCTTGAGGGGTCCTCCTCCTTCAGCTAGACCTCTCCTGATCTCTCCCCATCAGCTTAGTGGAACAAACAAGAGCCAAGTAATATGGTTTTGGGGTGGATTTTACTTGTGTATTTTCAATACTCACTTAGATTTTCTTCATAAAGGCTGGAAAAGACCTCTAGGATCATGCAGCCCAACTATCAGCCCAACACCACCGTGCCTAATGAACTGTGTCTTGAAGTGCAACATCTACATGCTTTTTGAATGCTTCCAGGGAAGGTGACAAGATGTTCGTGTTCTTCTGAATATGAAAGAACATACTGAGCACCTTATTATGATTCTCTTCTGCACACAGACACGCCACTGTTTGTACATACTGCTGCTGTTTGCCTAATATCAGACCTTTACCCACATTGTAGGAGGTGGACTTAAAATTGCCACCGCAGACATTCATTACCATCAGTGAGGGCGAGGTCATCCTAGTAGCTCCCATGTAAGCCTGTATAGTAAATGCAAGTTTTCTCATGCAGATAATGCCAAAAGATAAATTGCATAGAGAAAACTGTTCACATTTACAGCCAGCATGAAGATCTTGCCTTTTAGCTATCCTAGAAGAGCTACCCTATTTACTGTTTAAAAAGAAAATGCTTTGAGAAATGTTTGTAATCATCTTTATGATGCTGCAATTATTTAAAATGAAAAAACTCTACACCTAGCAAGACAATAATTTGATGGCTTGCTAAAAGAAACAAACCATAATCCTGTATTCATGTTAATATCCCACATTTAATGGAAGAACTACTTGAGAAGATATATGTCTGTTTCTCTGTTACCCTAGGACCACTTTAGACTTCTGTGATAAATCAGACTTAGATCATCGCTGCTGTAGATGCAGCGTAGCAGAAATGGGAGTTTGCACTAATATTTATATACTTGAGAATGTATAGCTACCTTTTGATATATATTGTATTAAACCACCCTGGAAATACTAAATGAGATTTAACGGAACTAAAGATCTGATTTGATTATCAAAAGAACAGCATTGTGTAACCCATTGCTTTGCTAAGGAACACTAGAGGTCTCTCTAAACCCAGGCTCTTCATAGCATCTCTCACTCTTGGAGTGCTTGTGTAGGAACTCTTATTGTGGACCAAAGTTTCTGTTTATGCTTTAAACAATTTACCTCATATAACCTGAATGCTAGTGTGTAACATTCACTTATTGAATTAATTGTTTAATAGGCCAATTAACTTCTGCTATTTCTCTCTATAAGTGCTCAAATGAGATCATGACACTGTTGTAATGAAAAGTTAGAGGAGATCAGATAAAGCAACACAACATTCATCTTTGGAGCATGATCCAAGAATTATTACAGGCAGTGGAACCTTAGATACTGACTCCAGTTGCACCAGGGTTTGCAAGCAGCCACTTTCCTACAACAAATGTCCACAAAACTGCGTCATTTTAACAGATTCACGTATCCCTCCACTCGCTAATGCGGCGTTTACATTTTAGGTTGTGTATGTGTTAACTAACCTGTCTAACATTTTATATCTCTTCCCAGATCACTCCGCTGGCTGGTTTATTAATCATGTTTCATAATCCTTATGCACTAAGAAAACTTGACTTGCGCACTCAGTAGAACTGAAACAGTTCCAAGCTGAGCTTGGGAAGCGGTGCTGCCGTGGTCACACTCAGGGAAGCACGAGTGCGATGCAGTGCCTTTGGCTGACTCCTGTCAGAGAGCCTGCACCCAGAGCCCTCTGGCATCAGCACCATCTCTAAATTAACCTGGGACAAATCAGGCAGTTACAGCTTTCAGCCCTTTATGCCACTCCTCCACTGGAATTCATTGCCCCATGGCAGGAATGAGCGGATTCCTTGTGTGCTCCCTCAGGCACCAAGGTTTGTGTGCGGACTGTTCATGACGGCACAGCAAAGGGCTCTCTCACCTCAGCTCTCAGAGACCCATCCCATTTCTCCCTCCTTTCTTCTCCCCTTATTACAACCCTTTCCACCAGCTCTTGGAATGAAGTGCTTAAGATTAGATGTCAAAAAGTCTGACTGAAGATCTGCTGCCATTGGTATATAATACAGTTATATTATATACCATTGGTATATTATATAGTGTATATAATATAGTTATATATAGTGTATATAATATACTTATATATAGTGTATAGAATTAAGTGGATTAACGAGCACATGTATTGGAAATGTTAAAATCCCTCACAGTTAAGAGTCATGCAGTCATCTACCTTACTTTTCCTCACGGTAAATAAATAAGTCTTTCTTCTCGTGTGTGGATGTACTATTGTCTAAATCTCCATTTGGGATACTGAGTCAGAGAGTGCAAGTAGTTTGCTAAAGGATCACTCACAAAGTTCTCGCAGACCACAGAGTCAAAGCTAGGTCTGGAGAAGGCAACCGAAGACTTGAATACTCAGTGTTTCATCAAGCAGTGGGGTACCCAGTCTTCTTACCTGGCAGCAGGTTCTTATTAAACAAAACGAGAACACTTTTCCACAGAATGCTTAATGCAACAGCAGCAAGTCCAGCCCATCAGATGGGGGGAAAGGGTTCACCATTACATACGTATTCCTTCAACATCACCCTCATCTTCCACTCTGGAGACAGGATGTTTCTCAGAAAGGATTTATGTTGAAGGTACCGCTCCAGCTGAAAGGAGAGAGAGGAAAGCTCTGTTTCATCAGGGTATCTGGTAAGCAAGTGCAGTAATAGTTAGAGAGTGATTCAGAGATTTAATTCCTATAAAAAGCATCATGTCTTATTTCAGAACAGCTGGTCCAGAATATGCCATGGAACAAGCAAACGACACAGTTTGTATCATGGCCAGAAGACCAAGCAAGTCAAGACAACACAAGTGGCTTCCCCTTCCACCGACAGGGAATCAAGCCTGACCCGACACACAGACCTACCCTGTACCGCACCACGGCGTATGGAAATCCACACACGGTAAGAGAAGATAGATGTTTCAAAAGCAGCCTTTCCACCTCCTTCAACCCCAGCACAGTACAACGGCTATCAGAGTAATTTCAAAACAGGGCAATGCAACGTTTCTGCTTTGCAAAGCAAATGCCAGTTCTCCAAGTGTAGTGGCAACTGATGGCATCTCAAGGCTGTGTCCATTTTTTATTGCTTGCACGTACCAGTGCTGGGAGGTCGCTGTGGAAAATGAGGGGCTCTAAACAACTACTTGTTTACAGAAATATTCTAAACGTGCCTTTAGCACAGCATCGTGGTTATAGAACTAATTACCCTTCTCATCTCCTTGCTGACCTCCATGGCTGCACCTATCCTGTTAGTGCACATCTCCCATTTTTCATATGGATCCGTAGGTGCCCTGGTTTTTATTGATTATAATGTGAAGGTCAAACCAGACACGTGTTTTTTCTCTCCTCGGGGTCCTGTTACCAATTCTATATTTATCAAGTCTATTATTAGCAAATGGAGCAAAACTTTAAAGTGTATGAAAATAAAACCAACCACAAGCAGCCTATTTACATGTAACGATGCACTTCACTGCATTTCTACTTCGACACTGCTGTGCACTTAGGGAAGAACTGGAGTCAACTTACACCCCACGACTCTCTCAGGGCAAGGAGCTCTTTAATTCACAGCAACTGCTCTGCCCAGGGGATATCTCCCCCAGTTTGGATTTGTCTTTCAAGGAATCTGGATTTCCTAAAAAAAATCCTATATCCTATAAAATCCTATAAAATCCTATATCCTGTAAAAAAAATCCTCTCATGTTCATACTGCTCTGTCATCCTCATTATAGTTTTTTCCTCTTTTTTGCACCATTAATTTTTTAAAGCTGGCAAAATCCTAGACAAATAGAAATATTTGGAGAAAATACCGCTCCAATTTAGTTAAAAATTGTAAATCATCAGCGTGGGGCTTTTTTTCCCCAAATGAGAAAGTTCTCCTACATCAACTGAAATATTTTGTTCTTTTCAAAACACAAATGTTCCAGGTTTTATTTTTCAGGATTCTTCTTCTCTTAAGCTGCTAAATCACATTTAAATAAATATATCTGTAATCAAATTCAAGTGATTGTTTTCTCAGATGTAAGAAATTTAAATGACAATTTTTTATAGTTTTCCTTTTTTAGACAAAGGATCTTCTGACTTTGAAAAACAATTGTAACTCATGTTTATTAACATGAAGCTGCATTTTTAGCAAATTGCTATTGCCTGCTCATAGTTAATTTCCCACTTGCGCCGACGGATCATCCATGAGGATGTCCACATGATGGCCTTGCCATTGTTTGCCAGCTGAATGGCTTAACTGAACTTGTGCTTCCAAGAAGATATGTAGCAAGTATCTTTGTAATAACCCACCTCTGATACTGAATAAACTGAATTTTGGAACAGCACTGTGAGAAACCCATCATGGCCACATTACTCCGGAATAAGTAGATAGACAGAGACCACAAGAAGCTTGTCTTCTGTTACGTATATTCTATGTTACTTGGCTTTAAATAGGATATACTTTGCCTCTAAATACTTTCATTTAGACTCATTTTAACAGAAACACGTTGTTGCCAATACCAAACCTTTCAGTTATATCAAGGAAATGACACTGGAAAGACAGAATTTCAGATAAAGCCAGCGAGATAATTATTTGGTTCTAATCAGATGTTACACTACCCTTAAAATACGTACAGCTCAAGATGTTCTTAAGATCTTATTTCAGCAAGTCTTATGGGTCCCTTCCATCCCAAAGCATTCTATGATTTCATAAGAAAATTAACACAACCTTACAAAACAAGAGCCGAATCAACCTGCAGGATTCATGGATTTTAAAGTAAGTAAAGATAGCTATGACTGCCCAGCTTGATTTGCATTGCTCAGGACAGAGAATTTCATCCAACAAACCCTGCTATCAAATGAGTTATTGCTCCATTCCGTTCAAGCAGTCCTTAGATCCAGTAAATTGTGGCTGAATTATAGCGTATCTTTCAGGAGGGCATCCAGGTTCCTTCCATCCTGTAATGCTTATGAAGCTAGGCATGAAGCCCAATAAGCCATCTTCTTTTATATTTCATAGTGCTATAACTTAATCCAGTGATGATGTGAAGGTAAACTTCTGTTGTGGTGACATACTGCTCCCATGCAGCTCTTTCCTTATCTCGTGCCAGAATTCTACTTCTACTCAAGGAGATAAGCATTTCTTCAGAAATGATGACCAGGGTGCCGGGAAGAAATCAGTCAATGAGAGGGTTGCTATCTACAACAGGAGCACTTCCCATTTGGATCTGTTCCCAATCTGATTTGCAAACTTGGTGGAATTCAAAAAGTGAAGCAGTTTGGAAAGAGAAGTAAAAAAGAGAAAGCATCAAAGGGCAAGAACACGAAAATATCTCTGACTCATCCTGTGCCCCTCACTGGATACTTCTGGAAAGAATACCCTGCACTTTACAGTGTTATGTACAGTCTCCCTGTGCTGTCAGCAGGGAGTTACACGCAGCTGGAGAATTCAAATTCAGCAGGCTCTGAATCTTCTTCGGGTGCCTCTTCACACCCGCAAAGAGACAGCAGTACAGAGAGCAGGTGTGTTCCTTACCTAGACACTGGTTTGGGGAGGTGAATCTGAATATTAGTCCGTTACGTCTAGATGAATGCAGACTGAAAATGGTCCTATTTATTCCACTGGCAGGCATCCGAAATGATCTTTCAACTTAAATTGTGTTTCTATAGCATCATTGCAAAATAAGATACGTTTAATAAGCAGAATCCCAACAACTTCAGGGTGGAGGAGTGCTTGCTGTTGTAGGTGTTTGCCATTACAAATAAAAGATGACCCAGCTGCAACCCATTCTCCTGCCTGACTCAAGATTTTAATTTGAAAATGGTTATTTTTAGGCTAGAGCTCATTTGAGGTTGTTCTGTCTCCCCAGCATGGAGCTGATTGCTGATAACCCGTTTGGGCGAGTGGGGTGAACTGGTGTAATCTGCAAACATTACGAATCAGATTGCCTGAAAAGTAGAGCAGAGCTGCAGAGACCTTTCTGAGATTTGAGCCTGCTCTCTGATACCTTGCCTTCTCTTAAAGATCCACTCCTTAGTTATAAGTGACACTTCTTTCACAATTTAAATAGCTGGCAGAAAATAAAAAGGAAAAAGCCCTAAAATGCTTTTGCCAGGCTATTCAATGCATTTAAGATTAAACTGAACATTTCTATACATCTGTGACCTTTAAAATCTGTTAGGAAGGTGAGATGTTAGGATTTAGTCTCAGCCAGGTGATTGATGTTTTTTTCCAACTGCAAAGAAAAGCTATAGCCTGTAGTCTAAAGCCTATTTATAATCCTCTTTAACAGCACTTGGTATAAAGATACAACTCATTTCTTTGTGAAAATAGCCTGGCTCTGCAATAGTGGGATATATTTAAAGAAAACAAAGTTAGGACCTGGAGCTTGCCTCCAAGATATATATTGAAGAACTGTCAATAATTGCCCTGCATTTGAAGGAGTTTTGTTAATATGAAAACATGATAGCATCCCTGTAAGAGGATTCCCAGTAAAGCATTTTATTCAGCTACTTGCTCTCTGAAGCAAACTGTCAACACAACAAACAGGAACAGAAGCAGCTTTGCGTGGGGGGCATTTCTTTCGCAGACTGCTCCCGAGAATACGTTGCTTTATTCCACTTGCAAGTAAGTGCTGGCACAGAAGGAGAAGTCTGGGGGTCAATTGCCTATTGACAGTAATGCTTAATGCAGCCCCTTTCACCCTTCTTAACCTGGTACGCTCCACTGAGCCATTCTTCATGCACTCGAGGAACGCTGTGCAGCCAGATGCACACGTGCACCATTCGATGAGGTTTTACCATACAGCTTTTTCCTGTCCATAGAAAGGTAATGGAAAAAGGGAGAGAGTGCCTTGCATTCACTAAAATATAGAAATGGCCCGAATTAGACAGCTTGACCTGATGTCAAATGGAAATCAGACCCTGACTGTCCATTAGCCGTAACTTCCCATCGCAATGATCCGCTGTCTGTTTCTTTTACAGACACAGGATTGCTAGTCTCACCCCAAACCAGAAAGAGGCCCAGGCCATGTGCTTCCATGGTACATTTTATACCAATAGTCAGCAAAATCTTACCTTGCTTCTGGAAGACCAGACTCATCTTTGTTTTTCCTTCGTTGTGTTTTTTCAATATGCAAGGCTGCAAACAACACATCGGAAAATGTAGTGAGAGTGGCAAGGCAAATCCATTTGTCTTACATAAAGGGATCTACCTTAAAGTCTGTCCTGACCCAGCATCATCTGCTGACATCCGGAGCATGTACCGCCCTCCATGGGGTGGGTAAGGATTGAGGGCACATTGTGCACTCAGGTTTCAACCCTGCCACCACTGAAACGGCTTGGTTTCAGTCTTAAAGCTGCAATAAAAAATTACCAGAAAACACATCCCTAGTGCCTCAGTGCTGCTTCTCTTTGACTTTTCCAGTGAAGGAAAAGGTGGGAAGACTGCCTGAGTTACAGAAAGCTGATCCCCCTGGGCATTCCCTCCCTCCCTGCCAGTCAATGCGGATGGATGTGCTCCTGCCCGTTACCTTCCTGCCCTACACTTCTGTCTGACAAGGTGAAGCACGCCTGCTGCTGGTGTTGGGTGACGGGCCTGCCCACTCCTTCCAGAGCAGAAATATTCATCCCAGGGAAGAGTTCTTGCACTTTGCAGCCACCAGTCTCTACCACTATTTGCATGGCTTTTTTCCTATTTAGTAACTAGGGGAGTAAATAATGAGATTATGCTCAGGGGGATTTTAACAGGAAAGGGATGTTATTGAATTTAAAAGCGTCACCATCCTTTTGCAAAAAGCCAGCATGTGTGTTCAACGACAAAGTATAACATTCCTTGCAATCACAGACAAGGGGCTCTGGTCTAGAACTAGGTGCAAATGGATTAAAATCGAAACACACAAAGATTCAGGTTTTCAAATGGAGTTGTAGTCGAGCACCGATCTGTCCAAAGACAGCTGGGACATAGTTGAAAAAAACCAACTAAATATACATTTGAAAAACCTCAAAAGACAAACTTAAGGGCAATGTGACCAAACCTAGGGTTTGTGTGGGCAAGGAGAAGGAAATATTGGGCAGCCTCTCATAGGAAATACTGAACCAACACAGTGGCAGGAACGCTTCGTTTTAGTCTGTGAGGTCAGTTTGGAATTTCATAGAATACAGAGTGTTCTGGGTTGGAAGGGACTCACAAGGATCACAGAGCCCACCTCCAGTCCCTGCACAGGACACCCCAACATTCACACTGTGGGGCTGAGGGCGTTGGCCAAACGCTTCTGGAATATTGTCAGGCTGTGCCTGCTTCCCTGGGAGCTGTTCCAGTGCTCCACCACCCGCCGTGGGAAGGACCTCCTCCTCATGTCCAACCTAACCCTGCCCTGGCATCTTCCTGCCATTCCCCTGGGTCCTGTTAGTGGTTACCAGAGAGAAGAGGTCAACACCTGCTCCTGTGCTTGTGAGGAAGACACAGATCATGATAATGAGGTCTCCCGTCAGATTTCTCTTCTCCAGGCTGAAAGCATTGCTGGAGGAACACAATGCATATGTTCCTTTTACTCAAAACCCGTACAGGATCATTTGCTGTTACATCTTCATGCGAAAACGTTAACTGTTAGTGCTGCCCCTCTCAAGGAAAGTAGAAATGAAGAAAGTTCAAGCAGCAGGTAAACATTGCTGCTCCCAGATCTTTCTCTGTGTGTCCAGCCTTTCTATTTTGGTTCTTTGCTGGAAGGAAGCACAGTACCATACCTAAGAAACATGACTGTCAGCATTCATTAAGACCAATGTTTAATCTCAGTTGACAACATCAATGTCAGAATCGTAGCTGGGAGCTGGCAGCATTTCAATAGAGGATTCTTCTGAGCTCTTACACACTACTTCAATAAATAATCCTACCGGGAAATATGGAGAAGAGCATTTAAAATGATTTTAGCTGGCACGTCACTACAAGGTTGAATCATCATGTAGTGATGTGCCCACTGCCTAATTCCACTGTGAAATGTTGAAATACAGCTTTTAGCTCCACAGAAGCATGTAGGCCTCTATTTACATGCAAATTGATGCTATTCATGTGTGAACTACAGCAGGTACTGACTCTGCCAGATGGAATAATTTGAGGATATGCCCATTCTCTTTTGCTGAGGGCTGCATGTATTCACACATGCTGTAGATAATTGTTGGAGTTTCTCTGTCACCAGAAGTCCCAATTAAATAACTATTTAAAAAATTTACTTCCGAGTGAAACATGGTCACCCGTGCAGTTGTACAAACCAAAAATAATGATGGTGATAATCACCCTTATAATCCCAGAGTTAGTAATAACATCATTAACAATAAGGGAGAAGCAGGTGGCTCAGGGCAGAGTATCAGGAAACCTGGATGAATCACTGCCCAGTGAGTCTGGACAAGTCGTTTCGTCTTGTCTCTTTTTTCCCTTTGTTTTCATCTGTAAATTATTCCCAGAATGCATAACTTTATTTAGTTCCTAGATCTGAAGTAGGTAACCCCCCTCAGATATTCCTGTAAGAGACATTTACATGCACCTTGGTGCATTGGCCCCCACTTGACCTTCACCAGCAGTGAGGGTCACTTAATTTTAATCAACGGCAGCCCCCTTCCACAGAATTAGGATGATATTGCGAAGCAGTGGGTGGCTAACTGACTGATGGAAACAGGCCTGCTTTGGCTGATAGTGCTTTATTTGAAGCACTGATATGCTTAATATTTGTTCAATTATCATCAGCAGAGAAATCAGGATATCAGTGTGTGAACCTCCTCAGCGAGCAGTGGCCAACCTTATATAAGGCAGCAACAAACACAAGACCTGAGAGGAGTCACACAATAGAATTAGCTGATCTACTTACAACTGGAAGCTACAAAGGGTTTTTTAGCCAGTGATTTTCATTGTCTTTAAGCTGGAGATGCAGAGACAGATTTTGACAGTAGCACAAAGAAAAGGATTTAATTAAACTGAAGAAAATGAGATAAACTTTGCATAACAAAAGAAAGGAGAAAAGCACACCTATCTTGCAGAAACGGGCTGGGACAGGATATGAGAGGCTGTCCTCACCTTCTGCTCTCCTTGCAACCTGTTCCTAAAGGGTGTGCTTCAAGTCACAGCAGAGCAGAACAGCCTGGCTGCTGCTACCCTGCATCGTTTGTGCTGATGTGCATCCCAGGGTGTTCTCATACAGCAGCCCTCGGACGGGCTCATCCGGCACAGGCTGCACCCAGCGCTGCCTCACACAGCCCAGCTAATCCTCGCACTGGCCCTCCAGCGCACACCTGCCTGATCTTGCCCCAAACAACCTGCAAGGAACATGGGCTGTGTTCCTACAGAACACACTCAGAAAGAAGCATGGTGAGTAAAGAAAGTCAGTTGCACATCCAAAACCCCATCAGTGGAAATGACTGCAAAGATCACAAACAAAATAACTAAAAAACACCACACCATAAAACCTCTAAATTCAGGCTAAGTACGCAGCCATTAGGGAGCACAGCAGAACCATTTCCTTTTCCAGTTTCTCCTGTTCCAGAGCCATTTCACAAGCATTTGGCTTCACTGCTCCCACTCCCTGGAACACTCCCAAATGCCTTTACATTTTAAGGTCTCCAGGCCTGGTGGCTGGGTTTGCTTCACCTGCAAATGTGGGCTAGCACTGTGAGACATAGACTTGCTGTAAAACCAGTACAGTGGGAAATAGAGCATCACCTACCAAGCATGGAAAAAATCCCTTTGTGGCAATCTCTAATTCACCGGAGGAAAATTAAAGTATGTCTCCCTAAGCATAATTTCTAAGAGACCATTAAAAAATAAGATCAGGCAATGATATACTCCTGTAGAAGAGAAGAAAAACCTAAGGTGTGAGCATCATGAGTAAAATGACACACATTCAGACACTAATGGGGGGGAATCTTTCTTTCACAGAGATGAAAAAACACCAGGAAATAGTCCATTCTGGTTCTTTTTTTTACTTTTCCCATGTTTTATTCTAGGACACTATTTTTTTTGCTTTGTTTTTTTAAAACCAATATTTCTTTGACAGCTCTATGGGATAATAATTAGGTCAGACTGTGGAATAAAGAGCCTCACCATGAAACCGACATCCGTACCTGTGAATACTTGTCTCTTCAGCTCACGTGCACAAGTTTGTGAATAGAATGGTTTTGAGCTGAAAGAGGGGAGATTGAGAGGAGATCTTGGGAAGAAATGTTTTGTTGTGAGGGTGGGGAGGCCCTGGCCCAGGTTGCCCAGAGCAGTGGTGGGTGCCCCCTCCCTGGAGGTGCTCAAGGCCAGGTTGGATGGGGCTTGGAGCCCCCTGATCCATTGGGAGGTGTCCCTGCCCATGGCAGGGGGTGGGACTGGATGAGCTTTGAGGTCCCTTCCAACCCAAACCATCCCGTGATGATTCTATGATGATGATGAGTGACCAAGGAGGGAGTACGAGAAATGAGAACGCACAGCAAAAAAGCTTTCCCTGCTGTGCTCAACAATTCACAGTCTCTGTGACAAAAGATTTGAACAGACTTACTTGTCCCAGCCACTATTAGTGGTTTAATCACATTTTTAATCTATCTTTACTCATCTTCTACAAATCCAGCAGCACTGACTTCAACAAATTAGATGTATAGTTTGTAAAAAACCCTTCCTCTTCTTTCTCTTAACTGTACTCACCAGTAAGATCATTGGTTCTGTTCTTGCAAACCAGTCTTGAAGAGCATTAAAATAGTAATTCCTGATGCTTTTCCCCTTATATTGTTTATGATTTTATACACTTTCTTCACATACATCCCTTTTCATTTATTTTTGAAGCAAAAACCTTCTAATCTGTGTGATCTTTTCTCCTATTCTGAGTGCACTTGTTGTCTTTCTCCTGTTTTGGTGTTCTCCCTGAGCATTACTTTGGACTTCTCAGTACTGAATCTTAACTGATATTTTATTAGTTCTGGGAATTTAAGGACTAAGTTGTTCAGCTTTCAGTTTGACTGTGATGATAATTTCCTTATTACCACTACACATGAACCTCCTCTCCAGGATCTCTGATAATACACTGATTAGTGCAAATCCTAGCTCACACCCTTGCAGTACTTCCCTTCAACAGAAAGGTTATCCATGTATTCTTACTCTTTATTGCTTATTTTTGAACCAGTTTTTAATACCTGAGAGGACCTCTTCTCTTATGCTTTGACAGCTTAGTTTCCATGGGCGTGTCTCATGAGAAACCCTGTCAGAAGTGTTGAATGGAAACCACTTCTATGAAATGTTTCCTATCAAGAATTAGAATATTAATTCAGGATCAACAGCTATGGAAGAGACTATTTGATTTCTAGAAAAAGGAATTGTGAATCACATGTTTTCTGACATGTCAAAGTAGATGTTGCAGATGACATTAAAATACCATCATTTTAGTGGCTCAATTGATGTTTTTGTAATATCTAGTGAGTAATGAAACTGATAATTTTCTCTAAATTCTATATAATCCCACTTTTACTTATTTTCTTTTCTAAACCGAAAACTAAATTAAACCAGAAATTACCTGAAATTAAACAGAAGATGAATTTGCCTTCAGGCACATTTGGGTGAGGCCAAAGGAAAATGCCTGACCTCACATGAGCCAATTTTCAGGGCTGGAGCCCCTTGACAGCTCCTGTCAATCCTGGCTCAGAATGCAAGGCCTGCCCAAGGTACGATCAAGGCAGATGAGCAGAAGTGGCAGACACTCTGCTCTGCTGCTGTCTGTTCCCTTCTTTAACCAGGGCTCAGCCTGAGCTGTGCTGGCAGACGCTGTGTTGCCATCAAGCCTGTGTAGGACGCGGTCTCAGGTACAGATCACACTCTCTGCCACTGCTGGCAACCATCTCTTGCAGCTCCATCTTGGCAGCAGCCACAAGAAGCCCCACTCTCGCAGCCTCCCCAGCTTTGGCATCATTCCTGTCCAAAAGCCTGGAAGCACTGCAAATACGGAGCGCTCTGACACAGGGCGGCTTCCTTTGGCACCCAGCGAGGAGAGAGCAGAGACAGGGTAAAACTTTAATGTGCCTGGCAAGCGAGGACCCCTTTCAGATACTATCCTCTGTCCTCGGAGGCTTCTCCGCCACAAACCCCCTAAATCTCATTGCCCACAGCCCCAGTCCTTTCCCACGTACCTGCCGTAATCTCAGGGTGACTACTCAGTCCTCCTCCCCAGCAGCACCCACTCTGCCAGCCCTTCCAAACAGAGCTTTTACCCACTTTGCTGAAGCTGTAGAAAAGCAACGAGTAAACAGAAATGTACACTGCTGACACCGAGGAGGTCTCCGTCTGCTTGAAATACAAGTTATCGTAGTAATTTGGAGAGCTAAGCAAAGCGAGCAGAGAATCTGCATGAGCAGGCTTTCATATCCTATTTACTTCTGGTCATGGCATGGGGGAAAATAATTTACCAAGGAAATGATCTCACAAAGACATAATGTAAGAATTAGTAAAGTCTAAAATAAAATAAAGCTTTGCGTGTTTTATTTTCCTATCATTTCATTCAAAGAAATATTTTTCATCTTGAAAAACCCAAGTTAGCTTTTATTTTATAATCTTGTGTTACTTCCTGACGAACAATCATATGGAGATAAAATTCAGATCCACGTGCACCAGGTATTTAAAGATACAAAATATCAGAGGCATATTGTTAATTCTCCAAGCCATACACTGCAAACCTAAGAATACCCACATGGAGATTGCACTTAGAAGTCATCTGCAAATATTGAGGACAGTAAAGGTCATTAAATAATCTTAACACTTCCTTGTACTGCAAATAGAATAAAGAGTCTGAATTTCTGCTTTAGGAGCCAAACTCGCTCTGTTCTAACCAGTTTCATACAGGCAGTTACCATTATAGCAGGGAAGCTCCCTACAAGATGTATATGGAGTTAGGCAACAATTTTAGAATAAAAGCTAAAATCAGAATTTTTAAAAGAAAACAAAGCCTCGTAAAAATAATCGAGAAACAGTTAATGCGAGAGAACTACTGCTCTTTATCTAAATGAAAAATGATAGTCTTAGAATAATTTATCAGAACACTGTTGAGGTTTTTCTTCCTTAGGTGTTTTGTGTTGGATGGGAGCCACTTACTCCTGCACTGCGATTGAAGAGAACATTTGCCTCCTTGGTTTTCGACTTTAATATCTCACAGCACAAGCAGAGCTTTTGTTATGCATCAGCAGCTGCCAATATTTAAATGAAAGACTCCAACAAAAATGGTCGTCCTTTGCTTTTGATTTATTTCAGCTGGCAGCTCTTCAGAGCTCCACTCCCCAGTTCAAACCCAGTCTGCTGTAGCTTCTACACAGTCCTTCAGGATCTCCCAGTACTCTCCCATTCCAAACTCAGTGACTACACTGTCAGAGTCTCTCAACAAACTTTCCAGCTTCATTTAGGCTGCAAGACTCTTGTTTTCAGCAAAGCAAATTTCCAATTCTATTAAACTAGAAGGACTATTTTACATCAGGTATGTTCCTGCTGAACCTGAGCATTCAGCAAAGCCTCCAGTTCTGCCTCTTCACCCTATAACCTGCATTTGTTTCTCAACAAGGCAGGCTTTTCTTTGCCAATTGGTTTAAGATTCTCTTTTTTAAAGTGTGTATTTCACTACCATTCAATCTCGGATGCCTCGATAGGCACAGGCAAAGGTCAAGAACCCAAGAAAGCCTGTGCTTAAGTCTTAAATATGCAGAAGTTAAACACGTGTCTGAATGGTCTCTCGAACCGCTACTGACAAAAGCTTTGTGGGCTTATTTCCCTGGGCTCTGCTGCTGTCTGTTTTATACTCTTGGCACTAGCAGCACAACCAGCTTCCTCTCTGGTGTGATATTCCTAGGAACTTGCAGTGAACCAGTTGCAATAGGGGGCTGGAAAATCTTGAAAGATAATAAATATCAATTTGGTTTAGATATAGCAGTGGAAACACTATGAATTATATTGCTATTCATGACATAGATTTTGAAAGCACAGAATTTGCCCAGATTACAAAAAGTCCTGGAGAGATTATATTATTTTACCCATTTCAGCTAGCTTTCACAATTTGTCTTGCAGCAATGGTTCTGTGGAGATAGGACACTGCTTGGCGTACTAAATAGTGTCACTTTCTTCTGAATCTGTCAGGTTTTAATGTCGACTAGCACGAGGAAATGTTAACCTCTCCTGTTCTCACTCTTGCAGTGTGATTTCTAATACATCCGACACAATCCCTTGCAAGTCCTTATTTCTCTGTAATTACATTAACATGATGTGCCTTCATCTGGGACTTTGTCAGGATTTCATCTTGCAAAGAAAAAAAGTCCTACATCATTGAAGTACCTTTTTCTTATGAAACCATCTTCAAAGCTTTAAACTCAACATTTCTAGAGATCTGTCAGCTTAGAAGTAACACCTGACGCCATCAAATTATTGCCATTATCACATCCAGGGCAATCACTCCTCCCTCCCCTGCCAGCCCAAGGTTTTCAGAAAACAAAAAGTAGGGTTTCTTTCAACTTTGAAAGTTGTTAGTTACGAGTGTGACTTAGATTTACTGAATTCTTCTAGTGTGGTATCCCAGGAAGACTTGGCAGAGATTGATTCCAGCCACATCGAGGATGACACATATCAAACACCTTCATAGATGCTTATTCACCCATCAGATTATGTAACGTTGACCTTGGAATTGCTGAGAACTAAAAGGAGTAAGAAGAGAGTTGGATGTGTTTTATCTGGGATGCCAGGTCATTAAGACTATTCTGGTAAGACATAACAGAGTGGCACGATGCAGGCTTTGTACCTCAGGCTACGAACTTGTCATCTTACAAGTGAAGTGAAGCCAGTCTGCTTAACTGCCTGAGCAATAAATAGAATCTCTTCCCTAACATAGAAGAAAAGCAATGGACAACTTCTATTTAACTTTTGCCCCCTCATTCTTTCTTCTAAAAGCACCCTGAGCTCTGCTGGAGTGCTTGTTTAAGAGTGTTCACTGTTGATACCTGTAAGTAATTAGCCGTGGTAATTGTGCTTTTTATGCCATGAAATGTCATTATATGTTTACAAATAAAATGGCAAAACTTCATGAAGTGGTGAAATGTGGCTTATTTTTGGCAACCTGAAACAATGCTTAAGACAGGAATAAGAAAACCTGTACTTGTTTATTAGTTGTTTCATTGAGCAACTGAAATGAGAGAGAATGCAGGACCTTGATCGGTGCCGCAGAGCTCGGACACTTCTGAGGGCACAGTCCAATGCTAAACATGCATTCCATGAGGGGTTCCATTTTAAGGTGGTTTATTCCCAAGAGCAGAAACCTGCTTGTTGCACAAGATAGAGCAGAGAAACAGCAAGCATACACTTTTGATTCTGACTACAAAGGTCGGTTCAGTCCATACTGCTGAAAGCCTGTTCTATCCTTATGCAAAAAATGTATTTAGGGTGTATTGACACTCCTATGTTGGCGAAGGGTGCCTATTACACTGACTGACATCTTTCCCTCTCTGGATACTCACAGGATTTGGGAAGCTTGGCCAATTTGATCTCCTTTATCTTGCAGGAAACTTATTTCAGTTACGTCCAGGTTCAGCCCAATATCCTGGTCTAGACCAAGGCATTTTGATCCTCAAGAGACAAACCCATTGCAACCAGAGGCAAACACTGGAAGAGCCTGACGGCACATCACACCATGCCAGGAATGGCTCACACAGGGGTACTGACTGAAAATGATCTGAAGAAGCTGTTTGTATTGGCCCTTTTCCTATGGCAAGGCCACACTTTGAGGCAACTGTACGCCATCATCTTCCTGTTCTTCTCCAGCTGCTGCTTTTTAGTTGCCTCACTCTGCAGTAGCACCAACTTGTCTTTCTTGCCAGCTAGTTAAGATTTCATCCCTAGCCATTGTGTCATACCAGTCATGAGGTTTCCTTAGAGAAATCATACATTAAAGGACAATATATGACCTTCAGTACTGTTGTCTTCCGGCGAAAAACTTTTCCTTCTTAGAGGTGCCTTCACATTGACCTAACTGAAACCATGGCTTGTGATCAGCGTCCTGGTACAGTCCATACATTCGGCTCTGGTCTTCTTAAGTCTATTTTAGGCTTTGAGCTGGCAGGACTTGCATCTTCAGTTATTGCAACAAAATTATGTTTACAAATGGGGAAGATAATCAGGTTCCTTTAAAAATCAGGTTTATGGGAACTAATCTAAATGGGATGTTAACTCATTTTTAAAGCTGCAGCTAAAACTGTCCTTAAAGCAAAAAAATAAGGGCCTTTAGAGAGAAGGGAAAGTTCGGAAGAAGGACCTGAGACATCAGGTTACAGAGTTGTTCCCTGCCCAGCAAACAAGTAGTATAGCTAACCACTTTGTCTTCCAGCCCCCATAAACAAGCAGTTGATGATACTATAAACGCAGCAGAAGTGAAATCTCAATACTGTAAATGGGTTTATGCCGAAGCACAACAAAAATCAGGCTCTGAGGTTGTATAAACTCTTCACGAACGTGCAAGTTAAGACTGCAATATTACACGAGAACATTTAAAGCCTCTAACAACCTTTAAAGTTTCTCTCCTTCTTTCACTGGCACTTTAATAAGGCAATTCCCAATATTTGACTTGTGAAATAGCCTGGAATATAACAGTTGTATCAGCAGCGTGTAGCTAGGCTGTTCCTTATCGGTCCTCTGTGAACATTTTAAACCCCCCTTGCAACATGATGAAAGCTGTACCTATTTCAAGGCTTATTTGCACAGAGGGAGTAGTTAAAAGTTTTGATTATTGGGACTGCAGATGGTAGGGCTGATTCTGGGAGTAGCAGCCTACTCGCCCAGTCCCCAGCACCTGGACACTACTGGCTACACTGGCACCCATCTTTTCTGAACTCGATCCTTTTCATCTGATAACAAATCTGCGCCTCGCATTGTTCATTTCAGCAATCCATCCTGGTGTCACATCAGCTTTGTCCCCATCTTTAAATATATTCATGCCATCTGTCTCATGGTCTCAACTGGTGAAACAATTGCATTGTAGGTTACGTACAATCAATTCCCAGTTGTTCTGAACAGCTTGAGATGTCTCACATCTTACTCAGTGGCTTGTGGAAGAGATTGGTAAATGATTTTTTTTAGGAAGATGATCAGTTCAGGATTCCCTTTACTGACATTTCAGATGCCAACAAGTTCAGAATTTAGCTTGATATCTTTGCACTTTTTCCCCATATGGTTTTGGTTCCTCTTGCAAAGAAATGTGTTTCTCTCCATATGTCTCTTATCTTGAGCTTCCCAGTGTCATCTTTAATTAGGAATTGAAAATCAGTTGGTTTGATTTATATCAGTATTTGTCATTGCTGCTATTGTCTTTCAGACAACCATATTCAGATGTTAATATCAAGTTAAAATTATTCTTTATAGGGTCATAAATATGAAATATGCAATTAAATCATTCCCATTAAGAAATAAGTGAATGTATGACAGACTCTTGCTCCCGATGCTTTGGCAGCACACCCAGCCAGCACCGTCCTTGTGAATCTCTGTCACTCAGACCTACCACAGCCAAACCTGACATTAAATCTGGGGCTGCAGGTGTGACACAGCTCAACTTCAGACACCAGGAGAGTTAAATTTGCTTTCAGCTCTTGTGATCGTGATGAAATTGTCAAAATGAATGATGACGCATCATCCAAATGGAGAATGTAGGTGGTCCTGCTGAAAGATGTATATCAGGAGCAACTGGGGCCCCTTACATCCATGGGAACAAAACCCTAGGGGGAAGCAAGGCTGTGGTCCCTGGCAGAATACAGCTGCTCCCTCCTTCATATGACAGACTAACTCTATGCAGAGAAAAAAAGGAAGAATGTGGAAAAGCACAAGCCTGAACAGGCAGGCCAGTACTTGCTGCACGGATTTGTAAGCCCTAATTCTCACCCTAATTCTGTTTCTCAAAGTACATCACATTCCTAATTATTTTTTGGACTTGAAAAACATCCAGCTTCCTTATGAGGTGACTCCATGATAACCTGTGGATTGTAGTAACAATAGACAAGTCCTTGCCTTGAAGATGTTGGAAAGATCTGGGTTTTGTCTTTTTCTTTAAATGAAAGGATCCTGAACAAATTTACAACTTCATTATGGTAGGTCCTTTTTTACCCTGAGTCTGTAACCAGCATTTCTCTTCCACAAGGAACCCTCTACAGTAACTTAGCCGACCCTTTTGTTCTGTTCCACATGAACGCAGTAGTGTGAGCATTTCCAGTGCTCACTCATTACCTTACTCGGGGTGGTAATGGGGCCTCAGATAATCCACAAATAGTGCCAAGAACCCCGCGTGAAGAGCCGTACACAAAGGAAGGCTTTCACAATGAAGCATAAAACAAGGTATTTGATTTATCCTGCAAATCACAGGAACAAATGCTGCACATTCCTACTGACACGCTGTCTTCAAACTAGTTATTCAGGCTAGTTATTTTCACATTCGTGGAGCTCAGTTTTGTCATTATGAGTGACTGCAGCCACCTGGGTGGTCAGAGTTGTCCCAAAGAACAGAGTGTGAACCTCTTCTTCACAGCCTCTCACATATGGCGGTGACAGGGAGAAGGGAACCACCAAGCTCCTGGAGGGATATGGGAAAGCAAGAATTTGTTAGGACCGATGACGTGGAGGACAGACTGATCCTCACAAGTAAGGGACATGGTAAAAGACTCATTTTAGCAAACTTCTGGAGTTTTCTTGAATGCAGCGAAAAGGACACAAACTGCCCTACTGGCTCCCCCATCTGTCATCAACAGTGTCTGCAAAGACACTCTGCCAGAAATGGCCAGGATTCTCTTTTACAGGAATTTTATTTCTGTGTAACATTTCTGATCACTTAAACCAGTTTTAAAGTGGAATTTCTTCTGCTCTCAGCCATTCTGCAAAGCCCTGTTTTTGTGACAAGGTGCTAGCTATCTTGGAAATTGTTTTACCACCTGAGATGCTTCAGCTTTGTGCAGGGTTATGGGGACATTGACCATAAGATAATGATATCTGAAGTGCTGCTCCAGGATACTGACCTGAGTAAAATCAGTCACAGTTTTGGAAGGCACCCAAATACTTCAAGTCTCCATATTTTCTTCTCTCTTACTACGTAAACTGAGAATAAATCAGGGTCTTTTATTGTGATACGAAAGAAACCACCTGTTACATTGGGCTTCATGGGTCAGTGCTTTGATGCCTGTGCCAGTATAAATCTGAGCTAAAATGTACTTCCTAACTACACAGGGAGAAGAGTAAAGAATGTGAAAGGAACACAGAGGATAAGCAGAGTAAAACATGAATAACTGAGACAGGTTTTCAGTAGACATTGCATTCATCTGCACAAATAAAATGAGTATGGTCTTGATTTTCTGCCATCTCAGTCAATGGCAACATCATCTTCTCCGTGCTGGCAAGAATGGAAGGGCACAGATAATCACCTTCAGCTCATGTGCAAACGTCTGCTTGAACCGACTGGTACAAACACAGCATCTGATGAGTTGTCTGGAGCTCTGTTTCCCCTCTAATACACCGAATGAGTAAAAGGATTGAAGGACTACCTTCAGGAATTTTTCAAACAAGCCTTAGGAGGGGTCAGTGAGCTTGTGGAGGCATAAAGTTTGTCAAGAAGTAAATTAAAATGCAAAATATGGGGGAGTCATACTTCAATGTCATTGCAAGAAGTCCAGTGAATATCAATCTAAATTAATTTTGGCCTCTTTAATCAATCATCTCTTTATGAAATACAAATAAAGCCACATCAGTCTGACATGTTATTAAGGATGAAGAGAGATGTGCCCTAAGCTTCTGGTGACAATTTACATAAATATCATTTGAGGCAGCAGGGTTATACCTCAGGGAGAGTGTTAGAATATTCTAAAGAGCATCAGCAACTTTACTGTACACAAATGATGAAACCAAGAGGACTGGTGCTCAGGATCCGGAGGGTGCCAGAGGAGTGAGAGAGAAGTTAATTTGGCATCTCTGTAAACCTTAGAGAGTTGTCATAGAGTAAAAGGAATGTAAACAAGTCATCAGAAGGAAATGGCCTGAAAGAAGTATAGTTAGTGCCGTCGTTTCAAAATAAGAACTATGATCCTTAACTCATCCCAAAATTCTATTTTAGTAAAAGATCTGTGTAGCTAAGGTTCATGGTCATTTGCATTACTGTAACTCCCAAGCCACTGGATGAAACAGGGACCCTGTTGCACCACCCATTTGCTATAGAGGAAAGTCACAGTGGGAACTGTATTGTCTAAAGCGTAGAGAAATGGAGGGAGGGTGATTTCCCAGGGACATATTCATCGTGGCTGGTTAAAACATGATTAAATCTCGCGAAGTGCCATTTGCAGGCAGTGTCCTGACTGGTACACAACCAGCTCTTGCACCCGATACACCTCTGACACACACCGTGCCTGTTCTTCGCAAAAAGGTCATCGGATCACACTGCAATCTCAGTTGTAGCCGATTTCTCTCATCAGGTCTCTAATGTGTGTTTTGCTTTCCTTCCCTCCAGCCTGTTTACCATCTATTCTCATTGTCCTATATAAAAAAATGAACAAAGACACTTTCTAAAGGCCATTTCACAGCTTTAGGGAGCTGTGTTCAGGAGAGTAATGTGTGATCTAAGGCAAGCTGAGGAGCATTATTTTCCTATCACCACCCCACAGATGATGGGGAGTGACAGATTACACGTCAGTCACAGCACACTAGGCAAGGGGCCAGGCTGCCAGTACTTCTGTCCTTTCTGGCCCCAGCCAAAGCATTGTTGAGAATGAAAGTATGGGTTATAAATAGCTCTCGCTGAAGTCAGTCTATCATAGAGTCTGCAGATCAGCCTGGTCTTTATTCAGGCTGTTGAAGATGATGTCTGTATGCTCCTGTACACGCAGGTGTTGCATGCACAGCCTGTAAGGTTCACGTCCCAGAGCGATTCCCTTCCTAGCTGTCATCTTTCTTTGCAAGAAAAACAAAACCTATTGTGAGCACATTCGACTTCACTCCCTTCTCTCCTTCTAAACTTCCTTCTCCTGTGACAGATTCCACATTAATTCGTACTTTCTTATAAAGACTTTTTTAAAAAAAAAAAATTTCAAGTATCCATCCTTTCCCTCAAAAATTGACAATGGAAAAAGAACAATATCTTATTAGCAATCACATTAACAGATCTCCCACAGAAAGTGTAATATGGAGAGCAGGCATTCAGCAACAGAAGTGAGCAAAATCTTCTGCCAAAACTGAAATGAATCAGTCTGGAGGCATCATAAATGAGTCATTATTCTCTAACTCTTTCCGGAATGTTCACACACAAAAACTATATGAATTTTCAAGACATTCTGCTTATGTGATGAGATTAAACCTATTTGAATCAAAGCACAAGTGTCCTCAGCCTGCTGAGAGAATCTCATAGCAGTCTGAGAGGCAGAGTGGGCACAGACAATTCTGTGCAGTTCTCCTGCTCTAAACCTGTGTGCGGACACCAGAGACCCCCACCTGCCCAGGGGTCTGCGTTGCCCCAGGCTCGGTTCTGTAACCAAACACAGCTACCAAAATCATCTCCTTTGCCAAGTAAGTGACAGGGAAGACAGGTATGGAGCCAGCTTCAACAGCCCTGCAGCAGCAGCATTCCCTCTTCTAGACGACTTCTGAAATGCTGTGGCGTGGTGGTTTTACACAAAGGGTCTGAAAAGGGACTGACTTTCTCACAGGTACCTCCACTTCAATTATTTCTAAATAACCTCTCAGAAATTAACTTTCTGCCTTTATCCATTGAACTTGTTCTTGGTGCCACAAATTGGAGGGAAGATGAATAAGGTTATTTGTTTGAGGAGAGGCCTAAGCTACAATAAAATTCTATTGCCAAAAGCAAAACCAGAACAGATTGGAACAGAAGCTGTGCCCACAGAAGTTATTTTTTTTAATTATCATTAAATATCATTACCCTGTTTTGATCTCACATGCAGAATATCATTAGTCCTGATATATTGACTAAGAATAAAACCTGACAAGTGTCTCAGTAGCGGAAGGTGTAAGACAGGGTAATGAATTAAGCATACTTTTTGGACATCATAGAATGGTTTAGGTTGGTAAAGACTGAAAGCCCATCCAGTGCCACCCCCCTGCCATGGGCAGGGACACCTCCCATTGGATCAGGGGGCTCAAAACCCCATCCAGCCTGGCCTCGAACACCTCCCGGGATGGGGCAGCCACCACTGCTCTGGGCAACCTGGGCCAGTACATTACCACCCTTACTGGAAAAAATTCCTTCCTAATATCTAATCTAGATCTCTCCTTTTGCAGCTGACATAGCACAGATCAAGATCGTATTGGTCTAAACAGGAACGCACATCTACCATAATCGGACCACTTAAAATTTCAGCCATATTCCTTCTTTCTACTCTGCATCATTCTTGCATGTAAGATCAATGACTGCCTAGTGCACTAGTTAATTGTAAAAAAGAGAATTGTAAAAAAGAGTTCATCTATGATACTGCATACATTGTGGACTTATTCCTTTAGGAGAGGGAAGTGGGAGGAAGAGGTAGATAGACAGATAGGCAGAAAGATAGGCAAGCTACAGCGTGCTTGTTCTGCTATCTACAGTTATATAAATCACTGAAACAGACCACACTTATTGCCAGGGCAAGGGTGTGAATTCAAATTGTGGCTGCTAGGCTAGGAGATGTACACAAGTTGCTTCCTAACAGGATTCATTTAGCCTTTAGAAAAATTCCCCACTAGAGTCCAAGGTTGCTGCTGCTATCTGACACACAGGTTTTATGGCTAACTGGGTATCTCAACACTGCAGCACTAACTGTGCATGAAATATATCCCAGTGGAAAAAGTATTGGGCTCTCCATCAGTATTGCAGAACTCATCTTTGTGTTTGTGGTGTTTTTCCATTAAATACGGGTCTGGCTCTGAAATACTCGCTGCCAAAAGCAGTGCATGGACACCATCAGGACAGTTCTCCTGCATTCACATTGCCTCCACTGTTCCCCACTTCCTGACTGCAGGATAACACTGAACTCCCAGCCAGCCCCAGAAACATGGTGACAGGCAGCTCTTCGTGCAACAGCTGAAAATAAGTCTGTCTTAAAAGAAAGCCTAAGTGTTCTTCATTGATCACGTCTGTTATTGTCTATATAAATAGAAGCAGCTGATTGCAAAAGTCCTCCGCTTTGGGAAAATGAGGACCATGCTGACAATTTAAGGACAGACTGCTCAAGGCTGAGCAGCAAACTAAAGGCAGAGGAACGGGAAGGGCTCTGCTCAAAGGAACCTGGGCATGGGATGAGATTTGTGCTCGATCCTCTCCTAGGGGGTCTTCAAAGCAATTAAAAGTCTAGGTAAGCTTTGACTTACGAAGAAACATCTTTGGCTAATGCTAATTGGCATAGCTCATCAACTTGACAGTGAGACACTGATTTACAGACATGTATACGGCCTGACACCTACGGTGAAGTGACTGGCAGGGAAACCAGAGACTATGTTAACAAGGATAATGAAGTTCCAGAAATTGAGGCCTGAACTTAATCAGCAGCAGAATTTTAAAGCTCCTGTGCCCTAAGGTGTTGGTGTCATGTGCAATACTGTTATAACGGTTAGTTACAGATAGAATTATTTGATTTGGTTATTTACTGCTCTTTTGGTCATCTTTCCAGCACTGCTACCCTGCTCAGAGAAGGCAGTCCGGCCACAATCCTTCATTGTGAAGACTGAAAATTTAACGAAAGTACTACCGATTTTTTTACCAATAAGTTTATTATTAGTCCATCTCAGACAATAAGCCTCTTTGTCCTGAACCTTTCAGGTTTTTAAGTGCAACTAAAATCATAGCAGGCATTTCTTGCAATGAATCCAAAATAATTCTGGTTTATTTGCTCCTCCATCCCTTTCAGTGATGGGAGGTGAGGACTTGCCCTACCTTAAGCTGGAAGCTGCAGAGGATGAGCTTGACTTCCAGAAGGAGAGTAAGAAAGCAGTGAAGATGGGCCTTCTGCAGAAATCATTGAGTATCAGGCATCTCAGCACTTTTGAAACCACCACCAGGGTCCCAGCAACATCATTCGGAGGCCAAATATGTTTCAAAACCTTTAATGTTTTATACTCTCTTAACCTACAACATAAAGGATCATATTATCAAAGATTAAAACAAAGAGCTTTCTTCTTAGTGCCCTCTGAGTGAAGCTATTAGAAGAAACAAAGAATGGAAAAGAAATAAACGCAGTACCACTTATCTTTATTGTATAGGAATAGCAATGCTAAGTTAATGCAAATATTGCTTAGCCAGATCCTGGTTTGATACTCCAGGAGTACGTGCAGTTCTAAAACTGTATCTTTAATAATGAATTCCCTAAATAATTATTCACTGAAAAAGATATTCAGTCCATAGATCTTTTCCTTTTGTGTTCAGGGACTGAGTCTGTAAGTCCTTGTTTAGGTAAGATACTGCAGAAATCCACAGGACTTACCCGAGTTAAGAGCTCAGGAACTGGTCCTGCATATGCACATAAATTTCTTTGGGAACTGAAAGATTTTAATGTAACAAAAAAGAGTCTATAATGCATGCAGGCTTCTGACAGTTTTTGCAAACATCAAGGAATATGACACCTACCCTTAATATGTTTCTACTCTGATTATGAATCCCCAACTGCACTGAGTCCATCTTTGCATATGCCAGATGAATCATTTTTCCAACCTAAGCTGTCTGGTATTTCTTTGAGTGGATGAAGAACTTGTTAAAAATGAAATACAGAGTAATGGGTACTTACAATTTAAATGAATCACTGCATGCAAAGTAATTTCTTTAAACTATCTGCCAGGTAAATCTTGACTCACCAGCGTGACACATTTGAAATTTTAAAAATTTGAACATATATTATTTAAATACTGCTACCATTAATTGACATTCATTGTTTAAGGGAAAAATCCCAAGATGCCTGTCCAAGAAAAACTTCCAAAGTCGAGAGAAGTTTTACCTGCAGATGGAGAACGGGTTGCAAAGGTCCCCTTCCTCTCTGTTCGACAGGCTAACCTAATGTTTACCTTTATCAAACTGCAAGGAAGAACATCCACACTTCATACGATGGAGGAAAATGTTATCTCCTCATTATCTAGAGACCTGCTACTAGGCAAGCCACAAATGGCTTAGGAGGGTAAGATTTTATGTATATGTGCTGTTTGCAGGCACTGTAAAAACGCGTACTATTTGCATTACTTGGCTTCCTCAGAAGCTGGGTCAATGCCACGCGATTCTGAACACACCTCACTCTAAACGTAGCCCGACATATTTGGAACTGGTCATAACCTTTAACTCTCACCATATGTGGTTCAGATTCTGATGTGAAAGCCTAATACTCAGTAATGCATTTGAAATCAAAGAAGTTAAGCAGGTACATAACTAGTAGCATCTGTTGGAACAAGTTCTGGAGTCATCTGGGTTGCTTTATTGTACCTCATTGACTGCAATGAGCTTTGAATAAAGTTCTGAAACTCCCTGCCTCGCTTAATTTTGAATTTGTATAATGACAAAACAAGATGGTTCCACTGAAACAAATGGAGTTACATTGGTAGAGAATCAAGGCAGAATCACAAGTGGGATTACTGAAATTACATTTTTGGCAATGTTAATGTAAGTGTTCAAAATCAGATACCTATTATGGTAATTCTAGAAAAGCATTTTCCTTTTGTTTGTTTTAGTAACTGTTTTCAATAGAACAAAAATGCTTTATGGGCAACATTCATACTGCCAAACCCAATTGGATTTACAATTTCTTTTTATTACCACTAGAGGAACATTAATTCAAGTGCTTGGTGCAAGGTAATGCCATGAAACAATAATAATCTTATTTTTAGAGCCCTACACACATAAAATAGCTTAGGCTTCCTTCTGTTATGTAAAGCCCAAATGATAACGTGCATGGTAAACGTAGCTGACAGACACGATTTGTCTTTCTGTTGTCTTAACGTTTCTAAACACAAGCACTTTTGTTCAATATTAGGCCAGCTCTCCAGGTCAAGGAAACCCACTACAGTTTCATTGTATTTTAACCAAAAAGCTGTTGCTGTTTTATCCAGCTTTCTCCGGCCTGATTCCAGGTCTCTGAATGTAGTAGGTGGAATCATGCCAACATAGAATGCCTCAATAATATTTAGATGTTTGAACAGTTTAGTGCTTGGCTTTACTTACACTCAATGTCCATCTTTGTCAACTTTAAACCAGCCCTTAAAGATCACATGGTGCAAAAAGTCAGCTAAGTCTCTGTTCAGCTAAGTCTGTTCTGGAATAAGTCACTAAGTTAAGTTTTATGATGAAATAATATTCTGATTATAAACAACCTTCTGCAAACCCAACTCTGTTAGAACAAAAGATGACAAACTAGCAAATCCCTAATGTCAAGTTGGAGGCTGGATCACACGTTGAGTAGGCAGAGCCTTCTATTTTGTCCCAGAAGACAACAATTGTGTTTAGGATTGAAAGCCATTGAAGCAGATTGCACCCAAGACACTGAGCTGCAGGGCTTGTGAAAGCCTGCTTGGGAAAGGAACCTATGTGTGGGTACAGCTTCTGAGCAGCCTTGGCTCCCAAAGTCTCTTCTGCCAGACTAATACAAGCATCACCTTCGCAGGAAGGTTTTGGGATCCGTCAGGAGTACATCCACTCTCTCTGTTTCCCTCTGTGAAGCACAGAATACTGTGCGGATGATTAGCATGGCACAAGGAAGAAGACATAAGCAAATCAGAATGTGCTAAGGTCATCCAGCAGGGAGGGGTCATCAGGGAAAATGCCGCACTAAAGCTGTTGGTGGGCAGTTCAGAGCTTGCTGTCCCTTTGCCATGGATCGTTAAACTTGATTGTGTCTTTAGAGGCGATTTTACAACAGAGGAATGCCACTGATGAGCAGGGAAGAGATTAAACGCAGGGCAGCTGATGAGAGTGGGACCTGATGAAGATGGTATTTCTACCAGTTCCTGTATTTGACACATTTGTTCAAATAGAATTACAGGAGTGAATTCTACTCTTTTGTAAGCTCTGCTTGATTGGTACAATTTGTATTTAACATCTGTCTTTGATTTCCTGGCTTTATAAAGTTGCTTCCACGGCTCCTATTATCTAGCCCAGGCACATCACTAAGTTAGAACTGGCAAGGTGGGAAGGGCACGATTGAGGCGAACAGCAGAAAATCCCCACAAGTACAAGCCACCTAACCTTTAAACAAAGCAAGCAACTGACACTATTTTATACATGTTTACACGGATATTTTGCCATTAAGCATGATACAAAGTTTGTCTCAGAAAGCAAAGGGTGTGTGAGCAATGTGCCACTGCTTGATTTTGCAATGTGTGCTTGGAGGGAGCTGCTGGTGGGCAACAGGAGAATGTCCCTGTTGAAAAATGGATGGCTTGGTTCACAGCTGTGTAATTCCCAGGCTGATAGATAGCCTACACACAGACAGAACAAATGTGTTGTCCTGAAAGCCTAAACTATTTTTGTTTCCCTTTAGAGTTATTTTTTTCCAGTCAAGAATGAACGTATTCCACCAGCGCAAAAACCCCAGAGAGCAAATGGAACTTCCCATAGCTAAAGCAGAGCCCCTATAAAGCCAGACCTATGTCTATCCTTCTTACCCAGGAAATACTTTCTTCAAGGGATTTAATAAAATTGACAACTCAAACGTTTCCTCCAGTGGCAGAGGAGGAGGGTATTGAATATAACATTTATTATATTCTTCTATTACAATTTATCCTTAAAAATCACAATTACCGCACCTGTCTGCTATGCTGAAGTGATACAACCAGGCCACGGACTCACAGGTTCTTGAGCATTAATTAGCAAGCTGCACATAAATGAGAAGGTATTGCTCTTTTTATGATGAGCACCATCATTCTTAGGGACCTGTTGTAACGCGATGAATGCTTCAGCTCGCATTAGTTCTAGCTATGAGATGGTGACTGAAACCAGTGCCTAATGGGAAGGACATGGAAATATGGCAAAGTTTAGGAAAATGACACAATAGCAATTTACAACAGAAAGAGCAGAGAAGGCCTGGAGACAATTCTGAAGTATTTCCCCTCCATCATATTTATGTATCTCACAGCAGTTTCTGGTATCAGTCCAAACACAAGCACAGCCTCAGGGGTTAAACATGAGAGGCGGTAGATGCAGGGGTTTTATATATCTGCCAGATGCCACTCTCGCTACTGCACATCTGGGTGCATCGGAGTTTCCACTGGAGAGACTCAATCAGGAACAACTCCACTGGCTCTATGTCTAATTAAGCTTTTATTAAGGGAATGTTATGGATGTTATGGATATAAAACCAAAGCAGGAGGTGGGCCACTGCAGGCCATTATCCACAGAGCTTGTTCACACATTGCACAGCATTTGGAAAACGTAGAAAAATTTTGTCATTTTTGTTCTGTGCTCATTTATAATACCTGATAAATTATACAATCTAAAACGTTTAGGTATTGCTATACCATGATTTTATATACCCACTAAGTCAATGACCTACTCTTCCAGAACTCTTAAAGCAGGAAAAAAACCCCTACAGCTAATAAAGGTTTAAACCTTGTTAATTTTAAAGCATGTTGCATGTACTTAGTAGGGAAAATGCTAATTTACATGTGATTTGATGTCAGTCAGTCTAGCATTTTCTAATTATTAGTAAAATAAATACACCAAAAGAAAAAGAAGATTTTAAAAATGTTAAATTGCCTACTTTCCATCTCCCTTCACTGATCAGAATATTGGTCTTCAGAGAGAAAAGAAGAATTCTAAGAAATTCTGTTTCTTTGTGCTTAATAACATTCTCCCTTTTTAGAAACAAGTTTTTGTAAAAAAATAATTGATGTACAAGCCAATATACTTTCTTATTCCAGAAGGATTTCCAGTAAGAACTTATGCTTTGTGCTTCCTTATACAGATTTTTTTCTCTAAGAAGTGCTGAGTTACTGATGCTCTACTAATAAAGTCCATTGTTTAAATACTCTGCTAAGTGTTTCTGCATGCCTTTTGATCAAGGAAGGCATTTGGCCAGCCATCAGTAGCTTAACCAATTAATATGCACAAAGCAACAAATGTAACAGCAGGTACTCGCGCTCAGCTGCAATTATACCTATTGTGATATAATATTGTTGGAATTCTGTGCCCTAATTGCAGACTTTGGGGATCTGGCCGGTCAGATTCTCACTGGAGGAGGAATTAGTGTCATGGAAAAAGGGGAATACTCTTGAAGCAGCTTGTGCTTTTAGGCCTGTATGCAGTAATTGGAGAAGCATTTGTTCCAAGCGAGAGCGGCCGCTCCCATCACTCAACAGCCTCGCTCTGCAGGGCTGGGACGGCATCCAGGGCTTTGCTCTGTCTCAAGCACTGGTTCTAGTCTGAGATGAAGATGACAAATTCCTGGGCTGCTCACTAGTGCTCCCTCCATAAAATCCCCTCAAGCAAAAGCCATGAAATGTTTCTTTGCAAGCTACACATCATTCGTATGCTATCAAAGCAAGCTGTAGAGAGCTGCCTCTCCTTCCTGCCTTGGGCAACTTTGGCTGAAATTAGTATCTATTTCCTTTCTCTTCACACAGAAAGGATGGCTGGGTCAAAGGACTGAATAATCCTTGCTCAGGCAGAAGAACCACCTTTCTTAGCAGAAATTCTGGGATAAATTCTCTCTGTGAATCCATGGTTTCCATCTTGTCCTTATAACATAAAAGATAAAGAAGTACAATCCGTTCGTCACTACCACTCCCTTACGCTAGCTCAGGTGAAGGGAGAGCTTGCAGTGGTTTGTGAAAAGGGAGACAATGCAAGACTGAAGGAGGCAGATGAGATGGGACACAACATAAGAATGAGTAAAGAAGGATGACTGGTGATGTACGTAAGGTTAACGTTTATACTATACTCCTCTGAAAAGGACTTCATAATGCTTTGTGCACCTGAAAAGTCCCAACAGGCTTTTGGCATCAGCCAGTCGTGCCATAGTTTGGGATATCACTTGAGAAATAAACACTACTTGGTTTGCAGCCTTTCAAAAGAGCCAACTTATTCCTATTGGTGGTGTAAGTAACAAAGTACAGAACCACAGACAGCATCAGCACTAGCACAGTTCTAATTCTGATTGATTGTTCATTCATAAGGGATTGATTCCTTCTATCCCACCGTGATGCTCACCGCTTTACTTCCTTGGAAATGGAAGTGTGAAGGTCTAAATATCACTGATCAGAAATGAAGCAATTAGCATCTCCTACACAGAACTCTGTAAATCTCACAGCTACAATACTCAAGCCCAAAGCAATTTACTAAGATGATGTATCTCTATTTAAATCTAAAAAAAAAATTCATAACTCTATCAATTAAGCGACTTGTAGGGGTGTGGCTATTATGAAATACACATATTTATGGGGAGCACTCAGCTTTCATATAGCAAAATGCCCAAGGATATAATTGTCTCATGATAATAAAATCCCACACTGGGTTTTATAGCTTATAATTCTGACTTTCTTATTAGAAAGACCGTCTTCCTTTAAGGTTTTTATATTATCAACTAGCATAGACAGTAACTGAACCTTATCTCCTTTATTCAAAGTAATTATTAGGAGAGTTCAATTGTTGGTTTAGAAACCAATTATTTAGAAAAATCTCTCGTTTTAGTGCTTCTCTAAAAGGATTGCTTTTTATGATGTGTATGCATTTTGTTTGCACAGTGAAGTGAATCCCTCAAATCCATCTGTCAAGTTTGTGTGCTATGCAAATACATTTACGGAAGTAAATAGGAATGTGTCTGAAAATTATTATTATAACCAAAACCTAATGGTTAAAGCTATGCAAACAATTTTTTTTAGATGTTTTCTTGCTGTTGCGTGTCTTGGGGAACAAGGTTTGTTAGCTACTTGTCCTTATTCTGTGGTTTATGTAGTATGAACAAGCCATGAAGGAGAAGAATCGTCACCTTTACGTCATTAACTGCGAAGAGATGCAGATGGACTGTGACCGAGACACATCAGGATCTGGAAAGGACAGGATGGATCCCTAATGCAGCTTTGGTTATGTGACACAACAGTACTACTTTCCAGGCAACCAGCATTACAGCCTAGAATTCTATGGGTGGTAGAGGGCAAGACTGTTTCATCCTTTGCTACTCGTGTATTTTAGGGCACTCCTTGCTCATTAATATTGGTCTGAAAATGGTTTTCTTGACCATGACATAGCTGACATGTTCATAAATAGTTCTGATTTGATGTGAAAAAGAAAAAAATCATAACCAGGCCAATTAAGCAGTGCAAAAGGAGCCAGATAAGGCTGTGGGAGTCTCTGAATGGGGATGCTTTCAAAACAGCCCTGGTCTGAATTCAGAGGCTGAAGCCAGAGCTCTCCTGCCATCCCTCCCAACCAGACTCTTCCTGTGGTTCTGTGAAATGCTGATGAGGCACCGCAAGGGATTCCCAGCTCCAGGTACCATGGGACTTTGGCTGTTAACTCTGCCTTCAGTGGTGTTCAGAAAGAGAGGATACAAACCAAGGTAGTAATAAGTTATCCACCCCTAAACCAAAAAAAAAAAACCTGACAAAGAATAAATAAATGAATAGTAAAAGCTCCAGTGGTTCGGTTCTGAGAGATGGACTGTTTGAACTACACAGCTCTCTGGGAGCCAAAAGGTTAAGAGAATGTGATAAAACTGTAGGGTTTTGGTTATGTTTATCGTTCTTTCATATGTAAAGACCAGTTCAATGCCTCGGGCAAATTCCAGCTGGTGTTTTGCTCAGATCCTCCAGAAAATAGGTTTCATTGCAGAGGCTTGCAGGGACAACCTGTCCTTGAGAAGAAGTCCTTCTTGAGGCACAGGAGTGAGCCCTGCGGTGCGAACACTGTATTGTAGTCACAGTAATTCCAGTTTCTATTAGACAGATCAGAGTCAACACGGAGACCTGGTATTTGTTTTGGGAACTCGCTGTGAGGAGTCGCAGTGCTGCTGCCCTTCATCGCTTGGTCGCACTACACATCTGGCTCACACAACACGCAGCTGCTCTTCATAGGCAAGAGTCAAAATGAGGGGGAGAATGAGATCTTTTGCTGGTGGCCTGTATTTAACTGAGGGTCGAAGTCAAGATCCTGTAACCAAATGCCTGAAACAAACCAAAACCCTAGGTATGGACTCTAGTGTTAGATAAGAGTTGGTCAGAAGGCAAACATAACCATGGTGGGGCGGCGTTTTGTTTGAAGTTTGCTTCTCTGTCAGGCTTTTAGTGACTCTAAATCAATTATGACAGCTCTGGCAGGTGATGGGAATGTTGATGCCTAGATTTCCATGCTGCAGATCAGCCAGTCCATATCAGGGTACAATATTAATTGAAACAGAACTGCATGAAGGAAATCTGCCCTGCTCATGTTCAACATTCACTCGTAGAAAATGTTTTCGATGTCCTCTTTTTATCACGTGGCAAATGAACAGGGAAGAACTCAGGAAGCATCAGAGATGCAACAAGAAATGGCATTTCCATTTTTCTAAAGAGTTTGTAATTTTGAGTCTGTTTTCATGCCCACCAGGAAGCAAATCCTATCATCACTTCAAAATTCTCCATGAAAAAAGATTCCAACCGTAACAAACCAAAATACTGACAGATCTTATTTTGACAAAAATCAAACTGCTTCATTTAGTAGCAACTGCACTTTAGTCTAGAATATAAAGTAGGAAGACATTTAAAACAAAAAGCTCATTTGAAAGGAAAAATAAAAATATTTTGTGAGAAAACGAAACATGCTGATTCCCCAAATAAAAATTCAACATAATTAACAATCGTTCAAGCATTTAGGTATGATAAGAATGCACTTCCCAATAAAACATATAAGATACTTTCAACAACCAGTTAAAACCCATCTCCAGGTAGGTTTTCTGATCAATCAGTTCCTTTTTGGCCCAGTTTAGGCCTCCTCGCCAGGTCAGCAGCTAAAACTGGGCAGCTGTGATCCCAATTCCCCCCACACAAAGGAAAAGGAAAGAGAAACAAAAAAAAGACATAAAAGAGAAATAAAAGATGTCTGAAGTCTCAAATAACATCCCTAAATGAATATCCTTAAGAAATCCAGTGATTTTTGTTATTATATGTGTAATTATTGAGTTCAGCTACTCCTTGAGTAACTACTTGAGTAAAGCGTTATTTCTTCAAACTATTATACTGTAGCATGAAAATATTCTGGCAAGCTTTTATTTTGTCCTCCATCCCTTGAAATATGTTCATTTTGTTCTTAATGCAAAAAAATGTATATATTTAGCAAGGAATGTATCACCATTTAGCAGGTCAGATTTGAATCCGGTCTCCTGTGTAAACAGGGAAATGCTCCACTGAGCTCCAGGTGCTTCCATGAATAATCTGCTCACACCTCAGCATTCCTAATTAGTGCACAGGACCAGAATGCTGAGACTCTTAAAAGTTAAAAACACTCATTTATTTGTAAAAGGATACAGAATTTCTAGATCCATATTTCATGTTTTTCTAGAAGCAGATGTAAGTCAAGGGCGCTTTACAGGCTACGGAAGTATGCTAACACAGAAAAAAGGAGGTGAATTTTGCAGGTATTTCTAAAGCATATGAGCAAGGAACATAGCAAAAAAAGGATATTCATCAAGTTACTCAATATTCTTTACATTTAACAGCTGCTCTGGAACTGTTTTTGCCTTATTTTAAGAAGAGTAATTTCTCATTGACCTTAGACTTGTGAAAATTAAGTAGAATTAGGTACAGTATGTCAGACATGAACACCTGTTTAGTGATATAAACATATTTAAATAGCAACCTTTCCTTCTGATTGGCTTTTGTAGAAACAACTACTGATTAGAAACAGAAATTGGAAACCATGACCTTCCCTGCCAGAAACTGACATGTAATGCCATTAAATTTTGTTACTGAATCATCTCATTAAGGAAAAAGGGCAGTTTTCAAAAATTATCTTTTTGTAATTTTTGCCAATCAACCTGACTTGCACTGTTGTGAAGAAATCGCAAAAGCTTCATTTCTGATCTGTATCCATGATTGCACAAAACACTACAGTCAACATATATATTATGAATAGAAATAAAACACACCAAAGGCATCTGTCAGAACAAAAATGGGTTTTTTTTCTTCTAAAGATGTTTTGAATAAGCAGGATGGGTTTTTTGTGTCACAGCTCTTTCCATTGAGACGGAAAAGATTTTGATCAGAATATAGGCGAGATTTTTAGTCTAAATAGCGTCGGATAAAAGAAAGACTATTGTTTTGTTGAACATTTATTACAGCAAACATAAGCATCAGTATCACAACTGTTCAAACCCTTAGAGTTTCTAATAAATCCTTTGTTGGTGTTAAAGTTCAAACTTGGAGCAAGTGCAGATGCAAAGAAATTATATATTTAGAGATTTTTTTTGAAACCATAATCTTGTCTCAACAGATTATCAAATGATCAAAGCAATAACAGAATGAATTAGGGTTTAAACTTTTATGAAAAAGCTGTTATATTGTAGGATCAGACTTTTTAATAGACTGCAGGCATTAAACAGACCTTGTATCAGGCTTCGAAATTAATGGGTCACTGTATAACATTCCAGTCTTCATAGATTGATAAGATTAATGCTTGCTTATATAGCAAATTCAATGGCTCATTTAATTTCATATGAATGTTTAAAGTTAAATTGCTTTTGGATTAAGTCTAAACTCATTATTCATTTTAATGTCTGAAAGAACTTTCATTTTTCTTTCATTTTATTTAATCAAGTGCATCATCATTAAGGAAAGGCTATGAACTTACAGATAGCTGAGAAATAAGGAAGTTTATTAATTCAGTTTTAAAAAGATCTATTTGTTAAACTTTAATTCAATGGCCATTTTAGGTTCAATAAGAAGTCAGGAAAAATAGTGACTGCAACTTAATCAGTTTTCCTGCTATAAGAGTAGAGAGAGGGGCTGCCTTTGGGCCACAGGTTTGCAGCACATTGAAAATCTGGAAGCTAAGTTTTGGTGTTAAGCAAACTCTTGTGTTCATATCTCTTCTGCATTTGGAAAGACTGATCCTCCTTCCCTGGGAGGCTTTTGGCAGCACTTAGCTCACCATGCGGATGGATGAGTGAATTTCAGCGAATGCACACAGGTTTACACCAGATCCAACCCTGAGTGCGTCGCCCACTGCTCTCCTGGGCTGGAAAAGGGTTTCCCTTAGTACTGTATCAAACTTCAGAAATCTGCGTGCCTGGCAAAAATGGTCGTGCACTTTCCAATGGAAGAACTTAGTTACCACCAGAAGTCGTGCATCAGTCCCTGCTGCAGAGTGCACTCCGTCACCAGACACATTTGCTTTCATGGCGGAGTTAGACACTATGCACTAATTACAAGTTCCAGAATAAATATCTCTTTAAAAACACTCACACATCCTCTTATTATGTAAACCTTAATGCATTTGATGAGGAGCATGGCTAAGGGACCACAAAACCCCTCTCTGGGATTTACCTGGGACTGTCAGAGTTTAAGAGTGTTAGCTAATGAATTATTCAGAATGAATTAATAACTGGGGAGAGTCCTTCACCTGTCTGACACAACTTCATTGCCTTAGATAAGGCTCCTCTGCAGAGTTGAGACACTGGCAAACAACTTTGTTTTCCCTTCTAGAGTGTGCATTACGATTTGCACTACAGACGATGAAAATGACATTTCCTTGCAGAATAGAAATAATTGCACCTAGCTGCACCGTGATTTACGAGGGAGCCCTGCACACCTCGCAGCAATGCCACCAGTACAGATGGTAACTGTGATGCTGACCATGTCCAAACCCCAGGACAGAAACAACCGAGGACAAAGCCCAGGCCGCTGTGCCCAACTGAGTGCTCCCTTCTTTAGCCGACATCGCTCCTCTTCTCAGAAGGGAAGGACAGTTTTCCATAAAGGGCTGAGATAATATTTTGAGTTACTTTTTCCTGTTCATTGTATATAAAAAGCATTTTTTAGTGAGAAAACATATTATACTCATATCATATTTGTCAGTTCCTCTCCCCGAATAATATCTTATTCAGGAGCTGAAGAGTAATTTGCCTGTCATAATATGGCTATGTTTTATCTATTTATGCATTTGTTTAATTAACTTTGCACGGTGTACCCAATGCCAATAGCTCGCAGTTTGCAAATAGTGAATCAGTGTGCAAAGGCATACACACACACTTATGAAAATTGTAACATCATGTCTTTGTTTGTAATTTACTGTAAAGAGTTAAGCACTTTATTATAACAGTTTTTACAAAATTGAACTAGTGTTAATCATGCCGTAACAAAGCAAATTCAATTCAGGTCTATGTCTTCTTGTCGGATGTTCCTTTATATAAGAAAGCAGAAAACAATTCCCAGAGCCTCTAGTACCCTGTCACTGAAGGCAGACATTTCAAACTAGATAATTACTTTGACTCCATGCTGAGTCAGGGACAAATAAAATTAAGATTCCTCCCCCCTTCACCTCAAATGCCAACCATGTGGAACACAGGTATGCAAGATCAGTGAGTTTTACAGCACTATACTCCTCCCGCATCCCCTGAGAAGCCACCAGAGTTATTGCTGTGCTTTCTCTTCCATCTTACATGATGGGCAGGCAAACTGACCTGCCGTAACTATAGGGTAATTTGTTGCTGCCTTTGGTTTACAGCAAATTGCTACTGCCCTGAAGCAAAGGAGGAGCCAGGAGAGAATATGTCTCTGACGCACATTTCCTTTGAGGCTATTCCAGGAGGGATGGCAGCTTATGTACTGCAGGTTTTGATCAACATCTATCTTTGAAAATAAATCTGCTTCAAGAGTCCCATGAGGTTTGATGTAGTCCCTCCATCACTCAAACCCCTCGGAGGATCCTGCCGCAGCACATCCAGTCCTCTCACTCCCCTTTGTCCTCCTGAGAAGACCAGTGGCAGCTGGGCTTAAAGCAGACAGTGCAATGGGAAAAGAATATGGACTGTGGGCTGGAAGTAGCAATAATGAAAATCGTAATGTGACGTGGCATCAATGGTGACACGCAGGCTGAAAGAGCAGCGGTGTTGTAGAGATCAAAGCAGTGGGTAACTGTTCTTTGTACTATTAATATCTCCGATATTTTTAAAGTGGAGAAGAAACGTAAAAGCGAACTGTGTACTTTTTTCCCTCAGGCCACCACCATTAGAGGCACTTGATAAGCCTTGCAAGCTCCTACAGAAGGACAGGAGACCACTGGAGTATAGAACATAACATGTACTATCTAAAAAGCTAACATGACAGATACAAGGCAAGGCAAGTATTCAATTTGGGCTATCACGAAAAGAAAGAAATACAAGAAAATAATCTTTTATGACAGTTCACCAAGGAAATGGCTCCGCTGTGTCTGGAAGCGTAGCCCCGAGCCAGGCGTGTCTGCTTTCTGTGCCTGCGTGGGGGGTGTCAGACATTCCTGATCAGGAGCAGCCGCCAGAATCAGAGACGTTCCCAAGATTTCTGTTGTGATTTTACTTTCTTTCCTCCTCACTCTACATGGAGAACTCTTACGGTATTTCTTTCTAACCAGACCAAAAAGAAATGGCACCATTCCTCCTGCACTGCTGCCCTCATGGCCGGCGCAGAGACCCCGGAGGGCAACAGGAGCCATGCCCGCAAGCCCAGGCACTGCTGGCTCATGGTTGTACCAAAACCAGCGGCACAGCTGCTCTCACAGGGCTGTAGGTCTCGCCAACCCATCAGAAAAGAGCATTTTCTTGCTTCTATAGGGAACCAGTTGAATTTTTATAAAGTAAGTCATTTGCAAAAATGGACCAAGAAGGAACATGGATGTCTAAAAACAGTGCACGGCAGAGAGAGGCTTCTTTTCCTCCCACAATGCTTGTTTTCTTCATTCTCTTTCCATACTTTCTGTCTTTTCCTCACTGTCTCATCGAGCTACACTGCAAGCTCATGGAGCTGGAGCTGTCTCTTCCAGAGCTCAGCAGGGGCTCCAGGAGAACAGGGGGCCAGTCTTGGTTGTATCCATGGGTAACATCACAGCACAAATGGTAATTTCAAAAGCAGGATTACTGAGCAAAGTATTTGTCAGAGGAGATGGTGGAGATTGCAGTAACAATTCACTGCCTGCTTGGGAGTCATTGAAAATAAATGCATCCTTAGATTACAAGGAAATGAATTGGCTTAATGTATTTCCAACAAAATAATGTTCTGTTCTAAAATATCAGTGAAATGGAGATTTTCTTATTAAAATTTTCTATTAAACTTTGCTTATTAAGACTTCTTATGAAAAAACTTCAACTGGTTATCAAAATTGAATATTTATTTCAACATTAAAGTTTAATTTAAAATATTCTGCATTTTTATTCACCTTATTTCATGACCTGTCAGTAGTAGAAAATGTAACACTATATCCTACATAAGGATATCGAAAACAGCTCCTCTCTGTTATACTGGTAAAGAAATTTGATGATGCTTTTGTTCTTAGCAAATTCTTCCATACTCTGTCATTTCTTTAAGCAGACTGTGACACCAAAAATAATAAAAAATAAAAAGACAATTTTAAACCTAAACTTTTGAGTTTGAAATGCACATTACTTTTTGAAACTGCTATTTACAATTTTCCTTTTGTAGGAAAGTTATTTGTTCCATTTCTGAACAAAATTGAACTTTAAGATGCCTACATTTCCCAAACAGAAATTCTCTTTTCTGTTCAGCTCTGTTTAAAAATTCAGCATGTTATGCAGTGCTCTCATTGCTTAGAATAGTGCTATTTAGAATTGTGCTATTTGTGGAATATTTGACAATTATTAACCAAATATCATTTCAGCCTAGCTTATAACTTCAGTTCGAATTCCACTTGATAGTGTTTATGTGCTAGCTGAAGTGTTTTTCATGTGCTACAATGACATCTTCAGATGTCTTGCGCTATCTTACCGTTTCCAAATGAGGCAGCTCAAACGGAACTCTTTTTAGTGGCAATTTCATGAAAATCATCTCAAGAAAAAGGTTATTTAGAAGTAAGTGGAAGGGGGGAGACCAAGAGAAGTAAATGAGGCAACACATTTCCAGCTAGGTGAAATGTCAGATTAGAACTCGAAGAAGCAATAATGGTCAGATTTAAGTGAGAAAAGATTCTATGGATGCTATAGAAGCTGCCACAGTTTGTCATACTGAAAGGTGAATGGGGCAGATCCTCAGTAGGTGTAAAACTTGAAAAGCCGTACAGGGTGTCAAATGGAAGTTGATAACTTACATCAGGTGAAGATCTGACTTATATTACTTGATATATATATATATATACACGTAATACATAATAGTTACACACAAACTTATTATTTACATGACCTTCCCTTAGTGTTAAAAGATGGTCTTATCCTTACACTACTGAAAATCCTTATATATTCTTTTCAGCAAAGGAGCACAGTTTGAAAATATCCCCTGTACAAATAAAATCCAGACTGTATGTTTGCCTTAAGCCATGTGCATATTTGTGCCTGCCTTAAGCATGCAGGCACACCCTGCCAGACGCTATACTTGCTATAGCTATTAAAGGTTCTCTGCTTTTTCTTTTGGCAGTCAGAGAGATTTTGGTGATGTAGGATCATCCCCTGAGTACTGGAATGTAAAACCATCCTGTAACAAATTGCCAGGCTGGTGGTGGAACAGCACAGACTTCACGTTTGCCCTCCTCCTTGTAGTCCTTCGACTTTTAGGAACAAATACACACGTTTCCCTGTTGGTCTCTAGCAAAATACATGAAGAATGCTTTTTTTCTTTACCTTCCTCACTCCTATGTGAATTATGGAGTAGTAAGCACATTTTTAAATACGGCTTTGCAGGCAGTGAGATACAGCTCCACTCCATGCAAGACAAATTGAAGCTCATTTATTAAAGTACATCTAAAAATGCCAAGGGAGTAGACTTATCAAAGAGATGACATCAAGTTGTCACTCAGTCTTCGTACGTGCACCTGTGATTGAGAAAAGTGTTTTCTTTAATATAACTTGATATTTGAAGAGAATATAACAAAATGAAGTCCCATCCCTTCATCATTTACATTATGCCTTAGGGGTACAAAGTTGATCTAAGATATTTTGATTTATGCCTATTAGTGAAGCTGTACCCACAGACGATCAAAAGGCTCATCCAGACTGCTATAAAATAGTCAATATTACAGTTAGGGAGACCGATTAGATATAATTAAATTACAGCTATAAATGACATAAACCTGAGATATTTTATGATAAATATCATTTGATATACCAGCCTTTTTTAAGAGTTCATCCCATCCACTCTCCTTCTAAAGACAGGTCCTAAACTACAGGGCATGAAAAATGATGAGCATAAAAAAGGAAGCTACTCTGCTTAGAGACTTACACCTAACCTGTCAACCTGCTGTGCTTTCCCATTCAACATTGCACAGGACAAGCACAATAAAAGCACCTTTTGTCTTTATTTCACTCATATGTACCCTTGGCAAATCAAGATGTAATAGAGATGTGCAGAAGGGAAAGCAGAGCCGTGCACTGTCACCAGAATCAAGGAGTGCTCAATGGATTGTTCACAAAAGTCAGCAGGCTTTTGTATGCGTGCAAAAAGCTCTGGATGAGACTGAAGGGAAGAAAAGAACAACAGCATAGTGCAAGAAATCTACTTCTCATATTTGACGTGCAGAAGACATATGCAGCAGGAGATACACCTAACCACATGCTATGAACTCAGAGGCAAACACAAAGGGTCAGGAATCAGAAGTGTGCCCCGATGGGCACATTAGCCAGGAGCAGAGCAATCCAGCTGTAATATCCTGAGCATCTCTGTTTGGAATTATTAGGTTGCCTTTACTCTGTACTAAAAGGTAAACGGGCAGCAGTTACTCTAAGCAAAAAAAAATGATGGGATTAATACACTGTTTCAATTTGTTTCAGGAGCGAAGATGTGGAAATTATTTCCACATGGAGAAAATCCTTGTTAACTAATGACACCAGGGCAGGGAGCAAACATGAGAACGGCAATTACGCTTGACCTGTGCTCAGTCTAGTCTGATGTACTCTCTGAGTGATGCGTGCTCCACATCCTTTGGCTAGGAGTAAGAAGCTTCCAGAAAAATAAAAACCTATGACTGTGCTAAATCCTATTACTGATGGAGTTCGTGCTACCTTCACCCTTGGTAGGAGTTCACTGTAAATACACATTAGACTATTGTATAATCCTTCCTCCTGTGGACCTTTCCACTTCTCACAGCCTGTGAAAAGCTGACTGAAGGACAGGCTGTGGTCATGCTTCTCATGCGGGAAAGGATCATTTTCAGTACCACTGTCTTCTGGTAGCCAGTATTCCGTTAGCCCTCTTGTCATTCTTAGGTTGTAGCTTTCCTGGGCATAAAATCATCTGTTTATTCTTGCATGAGTAGGAGAAGAGAAGTGATGGAAAGCAGCTGGGCAGATGACCTCTTGAGGGATGCCTATTCATAGCAACTAGACGTGACAGATCAGTGACAGAAATGTATCGAAGTGAGGGGAGGAAAAGAAGACGTTATTCACAGGTCTGGATTGGGAAAAGTGACCCCAGAGAGGAAGGGCGTCGCCAGCATGGGGTGTCTGGGTAGCAAAGAATAGTTTGCAATGTGGGCAGGCGTTTGGTAACCATCTGAAACAAGGTACTCCACGCGGGTCCCGATTCAGCAAGGGCTTTAGCGAACATCTCATTGTAATCATTTTGACTTCAGTGAAAACGCTCATCTGTTCAAGTTTAGACATCTGCTTAATTTCCTGAATGGATTGAGTCCTACAGAGCTAAACACACAGAGATGACAAATATTAGTTCAGGTGGGGATTATGCCTTTTTGAAACAGATGTTCGTAAACCAACAAATGCATTGAAGTCAATGGCACTAGAAGAGGGCTGAATTTGGCCCTGTCTCTATATTTATACACCCTGCTGCATTGTGTCTGCTCCTTTCCTTCACTTTTGCATTCCACTGTCTCACTTCACTACAAACTGTAGGAGACAGGGCCTCCTTGGGGAGCAGCTAGAGATTTGAAATTCACATCACTTTCACCCTTAAGCCTGTCAGATGATCAGATAGCCGAGAAAGTGCTAATAGCTTATGCTCTGGTGAAATATGTTTTTCTGTACACGATTACCTTTGTATTTTGTTCCCCTTATCCCTGATTGTCAGCATTTTAATTAAAAGTAGAGGTGTGAGAACATGGGAAAACCTGTCTACAGAACAAGGCTGACTTTGATTTAAGTTAGTGTACTAAGTTTGTAAATTTGGAACCCAATTTTCTGCTGCTATCACCTGCTTGGAGTGGTACCAGGGAGCTTGATGATGAGCGATTCAGCTTGCTTTGAGGCACCTCCATCTCCGCAAATTGGGCAGAGGCAGTGTAGATGGCAAGTGAACTTTGATGAAGCTTTCCAAAGGTGCTTTACGCTGCTCTTTCTTCTCTGTCTAGAAGTTATGTCCTGGCTACAACACTGGGAGACCACTCATCTGCACCTGCTGCTCAGCTCTTCCAGTTTACTGGTGTTTATGGGCTCTGTCTCATCTGCTTTATTGCTGGATTTAAGAGCTTAATATCCACAACTTTTGTCTTCCCAGGGACTACTGACCTTGAGGACAAGACAATATGTAGCGCACGTAATTTCTTAGCTGCTGTAGTTCATAGAGTACTGTATTTTAGTGTGGATTAATTCACTGGTTGGTAAGGAGCACATTTACACTCATTCAGTCCCCTCTGTCATGAGGCTGTACCTGCCTGAGGAAGGTAACCTCTCTAGCGAGCACAACCCGAACCTCTCCAGCTTGTAGGACCCCTCACCAAAGCAAATGGCACGCTAACGTGTGGGTACGCACTCCCCTCTGCAGGGGAAAAAACTGCTGCAGAAGGACAGGAAAGACAACAATGGACAGGAACATTTTATCTGCCCCCACGATATTTCTAGTTTATTTGCCAGCGTCCATGGTACCTTACATAAATTACCTTCATTACATAAAGATCCCCAGCAACTCAGATCATTGAGAGCAGCCCCGGCAGGGCTGGCCTGTTCAAAGCTGCATTTCAGTACAGATCCAGAGTTAGATCTCGGCCGTGTTCCCAGGGAAGCCCAGCTGGCAGGAGCCACAGTTCTTTACTGGATTCGGATTTCTCTAAATCACTCATTTCTGGAGACAAATATTTTGTTCCTGAGTTACACAAAGGCTTTTTAAAAGTAGCCAATCTCTAGTAAAATCTGTAAAATAGAAACTGTGAAAGAAAATTCCTTTTGTTTCTTCTTGTTGTACAGTACTTGGGATCATTATTTCTTTTTTCTCAGGGTTCTTACAATCAGAAAATACATTTTTTATGCCAAACCAAAGAATTAGCCCTCTGTCACAAGAAGAAAATTCCATATCTTAACATAAATCAGTGAGAAGATGAGATTACCTGGTTTTATTTTCAGGTGGAAACATGCTGTGAAGCAGCCAAGACAGACCAGTGTCTGATTGCTGAGGTGACACTGTGATTTGACAGGAGAAACTGCAAGATGAAAGGAACTGAAACAATATGGTAAAGATAAAAGATGATACAGCAAAAGTAGCACTGAGCATGAAGTAATAGCATTAAGATGCAACAGTATGATGTGATGAAAAAGAATTCGGCTGATACGGTTCGCGATGATGCCACATAGGAAGAAGCATTACGATGATATATCATGGTGACAAAAGCCAGTGTTGGATTACACAGAATATTACACAGAAATGGAGAACGCAGAAAAATTCTGCAATGCGTTGGGAAAGCGATAAAACATTCTGATATTTCCATTTTAATGATCTCATTCTAATCTTACGTAGCTGAAGTCAACAGCAGTGTTCATATGGACAGTTATTAACTTAATTGAAGATGTTCATTTGATATAAATGAGCTGAAGGTCTCACCAGAGCCAGCGATGGGCAGCAGAAATTCTCTGCAGCACTAAAGCCCTGTTCCCAGCGCTGCACAGTAGCAAGATTCATGCGGGACGGGGATTTGGGATTGTGAGGGAGAGCAACACTTGACCCCCCACCTGTGTGAGCAAAGACAAGATGTGCACAGCAGTCTGCTTTATTTCACTGCAATGTCCCACACTGCTGGGTCCCTGATAATAAAGTCCTGTGTCTCCACTGTGTTCATGTATTGCCATATTTAAACCAAGGCAAAATCACCAAAGTTTAGACAAACCTCGGTTTCAGATTGCCTATGTGACTTTCAGGATGCTGTGCTTTCTTTCTCTGGCAGGGAAGTAGGTTGCTAATATTCTTGGTTCATCTTTGCTCACAGAGGTAAAATTAGAGGCCTTGAGACTCCTGCTGGTAGAACAAGCTCTCAATATCTCTCTGTCGAAATTCAATCTGATTTCTATCTTTTTCACTAAAAAACTGTCAACAGAAAATAAGCAATTCGAATCAAAGAGTGATATTAGTTTCTGAAGTATAGCCTTCTGCGTTCGGCTGGTAGATGAAGAAAAACTCAAAGGAATTTAAATAGTTTCTTTATTTCAACTATTTTCTAGGAAACTAAGCAAAAATATTAATGCAGGGCATAGCTATAACCCACCTAAAAGGAAATAATCAAAGGGAGAGGGGCTGATTCACTGCTAGATCACTAATAACTTATTTCCATACTGTGGCCCTGGGTCTGCTTTTCTTCTCCTTACGCTGGTGTGAACCTGGTTGACCTGGGTATCCTTCATCTACTGTGGTGGAAGCAGGAAGACAGCAATTATTTGCAACGAATAATATACAACTGAAATCAGGAACTTTCTTTGCAGAATAGGATAACATGAGGTCTGTCAGCAGCCCATGGGATTATCTTGATATGTCAAAAACACAACTCCATTTTTTGAATGTGGAATAGCAGCACTGAAATACAGAGAATGTATAAAGCTGATTTTAGGTATGTTTTAGTATTTCCAAGCCACACTTTAAAAACTGATTAATGATTTATCTATAAAGATGTTACCATCCCCCTGCCTACCCTGTCCTGGACATCACTTCTGCCCAAGGTCCAGCGGCAAAGCAGGTGGCATCTCTGCTCTTTGGATGCTGCAGTTCGCAGCCTGGTGCATCAACAGAGGCTGCACTGGAGGGTAGGTTTGGGTAATATGCCAGGCTGCGAGCCGTGGTAGCTGAGCCTTTAGCGCAACTCCCACTCTGCCAGCCTTGCCATGGGGATGGTTGTCTCCCTGCCAGGACTGAGCACTCAACGACAGGTTTAGCCACTGCTTCTAAAGCCAAAAGGAGCTATGAAACTGAGCCCTGATTTTGAAAGACATTTATTTCTTGTTTTCTCACAAATGATTTTTCCTGCTTAGTTTTTGTTAATCTTGGATTCTTGGTCAGAGCTTTAACCATAGTTATTCCTTCCATAGCTTTAACTGCTCAGAATTATCTAAATAGCCCAATTAGCTTCAGTTTCTTTGGTTTTCTTTACAATATAAAAGATGAAGGAAAGAGAATGGTAGTGTTCTAGCTAAATATAAACATACAGCTGTGATAGAGAGCATGAAATCTTTAGAAAACTTACAACAAGAATCCAAATGGTGCACAGAGAACTTCCCTGGACAGGCACCAAGTCACACTATCTGCTAGTGGATCAGCTCATATATACCAATAAAAAAACGAAACAAACAAATGAATCAATGAAATAAATGAAAAACATAGAGGAATTGATCAAAACACAACATCTGATGAGAGGATGAGAGAAGGCAAGCACATAACAAATTTGTAGGTCATTCACAAAAAAAACAGGAGTGGATGCTTCAGTGCAGAACATTGAGGCGAAACAGGGAGCAGAATACAGAGCAAGTAAAAATCAGGGTATTAAACTCTGTGCCTTCTCTCATGGGCTACATCTGATACTTGTAATGTACTGGGGATGTTGACTGTGCAGCATTTAATGGCACTTAAAATCATGCTTTCTCCCATGTTGTGCCAGGGAAGTGCCCACTGTATAATCGAAACCTGTAGGAGAAGTAGATTTATCCACAGCTGCTAATGGTTTTCCTTTGGCTTCCCTGGGATTCTTTATCCATCCAAATATATTGCTTTCTACCTGAAAAATATTTATCAGACTGGAAAGACACACTAGGAGACTTCTTTGCAGGAGAGATTAAATGACCACAAATCTTGTAACTTTCAGGAAAAAATGTAAATCTGAGTTTTTTATTCTTGACTTTTTATAAGTAAATCATAGAGAAAAAAAGATCTGAGGAAGAAAACATTCCTCTCACAAATGTTTAAGGCATTTTCTGACAGAAACTACACAGAAAAATAAAATGAAATATATATATACAGAGAAGTTTAAGTAAATTCATGTCTTTGACTGAATTCCAACATTTTTCACCAGACAGGTCCCGTGTTAAGGCTCAGGAGGGCAATGTGTAAGGTCTGAATTATAGGTCTATGTCTGCCTCGGAACGTGTGCGTGGCTTCAAACAAGTCCCTTTGAGGCAGATTTCAGAGATGCCCACATGCACGAGGAAATCAATAGCGTGTGAGCACTTTACGTTGGAAATGGGCATCCTTATACACTGGAAAATCCCACTTGTCACCACAGCAGCCATTTGACTCTTTAGGATTCCAACTGTCTGTAGAAAATTCAGCCCTTAATCCCTCTTCACCTTACTAAAGTAGGAAGAGCAGCATTTTAGTTTTCCTGTCTTGCGTATTTAATTTGCAGCTTAAAGCAGGGCTTCTCCTCCTGGATGCAGCTGTGTCCTCCAGCCCGCGCCACAAACAGCAGCGAAGAGTCACCTGCGTACCCAGGGCTCCACTCAAAATATTCCAACATCCTACCATTGAGCTACAAGAGCAGAAGTCTCATGAGAAGAGAACGAGCGATGTAGAAGGAGAAGCAGATGCCACCAGGAAGCTGAAGCCCAGAAAGGAATGACTGTGCCTGCCTGTGCGTGGGCAAAGGTGGAGTGATGGGAGGGGAGATAAGTCCTTGAGGTTTTTTAAAGCTTCAGAAGAAATTTGATTCAGTTTTGCACTGAAATTAAATTATACCTTCAGAAATTACACCTCCAGAAATACCTCCACATTTTTTTCCAGAAAATCCATGTAAACATGAGAACAACAGATCCTGCTAACTCATGGCTTGGGTTCTGTCCCTCCTCATTGTGTGTGGCTGCGGATGGGTCAGCAGCATGAGAAGGGAGGCCAGGGCAGCTTCCAGTGTGCCGAGACGGTGTGACCTGTGAGAGGCTGGGTGGGGACAGCGATGGCAGGGGAGCAGAAGTCCCTTTGTCACCCACCAGCACTCCACTCCCACACACGATACAGCAAAGGAATGCACCCTGTGGGACCAACGAGCTCTGGAGTGTCACAGCTGTAGAGAAACCTGAGTCCAGACAAGAGAAAACTCAGAGCCTAAGGAAAACATTCTCAACCTGACTGGCCTGAAAATACATAGAGAAGGGCAGAGAGAATAAGTTGTTACAGAGAACAAACTTAAAAATATGAACAAAACTCAGAAGGGAAAGGAGGCTGTAAATCTTGCCCTGCTGCAACGCATGAGCACTTGGGAATGCTGAACAGCTGCGCTTACAGAAACCCTGCGCAGCCCTTGGTATCTGAGAAACAAGATTTTCCTTCCCCCCGACACAAAGCACCACACTGCATATTTTGTTCTGGGATTGTTTTGTACTTGATTGCTGCAGCTGATCTCAATCCTATATAGTCTCAGGGTGCCTGCTAAATAGAATCCCATAATCCAGCTGTATTTCCCACATGCTGGCTCTGCCATCTTCTTATTTCATTGTCCAGCCAGTCAAAGCTCCGCTTCTGAATACAGATAGCTCCCTATTTCTTTAAACCCTCCAGAGACAGGTTCACAGTATCATAGGGTTCAAAAGATTCCTTTTATAGGACCCTCATGAGTTTGATATATATTATACCAAGCGCATGCTTCTATTCTCATAGCAACAAGGCGAGGCTGAAGTGTTCCAATATTCCTTCAGAATATTAGAACGGACCAAGAACCGCAGCATAGAAAGAAGCCCAGAGTTTGTCTACATGACAAGGGTGAATGTTCCTAAGCCCTGAACTAATATAATTGGAGCCAGTTCTGGCCTCAAAGCCACTCAGTTGTGTTACTGTGGGACTTCCAAACTGAGACAGGCTTGTGCACAGAAGCCCAGGGCACTGAGGCTTGCAGCGGTCTTTTCCTGGCTACACTGACACATCTTACCAGCCTCTTCAAGGTCACTCAGGAACCCACAGAAAGAATTCCTCCTAGAAATAAAGCTTCTTGTTTCTCAGGGAATTCCTCAGGGAGTTGGAAAAATACAACTAGATATAAAAGATATTTTCATTTCCATAGAAGTATTTTCCATTTTCTTTCTTAATCACCAGTTCATTCTGATGTGCTCCAGCAAAGGACAATTAATGCAAAACTTGTATTGTCTGCGTGGCTCTCTGCGTTAAATCACATTGCCCCAGTCACTGCTGGTTCTCTTGTCACTCTACTTTCAGATCTTCTCTCCACAGACATCTTTATTTTAGCAGATAAAAAAAATTAGGCGTTTGCTGAAGTTAAATATCAGCTGCAGACAGTTAGCTATTTCCATTAACATAGGAATAACATATCTGGCCACAATCAAACTAAAAATAAAGCCGAATTCGGCAGAACAGAAGCCAAATGAAAGATCAGTAGCATATTAAATTAAGAGATAATGTCACTCAAAGCACATTATGCATACTATTAAGAACAGCAAAAATATTTTCTCAGAAAACTTTAGAAAGGATTGGCTAGTGAAATAAGTAATAGAGATATATGCACATAATAGGTAAAAAATATATTGGATTTATTTTTATTAATTTACCTCAAAACCTTTAATTCTTTACTAATTCATGATTTTTTTCAGGACTCTCTGGAAATACATGTAGTCTAAAGAAGGAAAAAATTATCTGTAGATTAATAGAAGTCCCAGCTGCAGTGTTACTAACCAGGATGTGAATGAAAAGGAGTTCATTTTTACACTCCAGAACACACACGATGCAGCTGGTGTTTCAAAGTAAAGCAGATTCCCATTCAACTTGTATTTCAGGAAATAGAACAGTTCTAAATCTTATCAGAGTTTGTGTTTTTAAAACACTTTGAGCAGCAGCCACCGTCAGAGTCTACCGGCATCTCAAACGGACTGGAACTTCCCATTTGTTCTGAAACTGGTACCGGAGCTTTGAGTGTTCTCCAATTTACAACTATACAGAATTTATTTGGGAGAGACCTAGGTCACTCAAGAAATTTTCATGTTCAGATTTCAGTCTCACTGTGTGAACAGGCATTTCTTAATGTCCATTCAGGCACTCTTCAGGATTAAATAATCCACCGATGTAGACAAAACTGTAGCCCACGGAGTCACAATCGACTGCAACCCTTCTTAGGTGCGATCACTTGGATTTATATTGGCATTTTAGCCAAGAAAGAACAAAAATTGATTGTAACTAAGAAACCAATATTTTTTGGAAGCAAAAAGCTTGGTTTTCATGAGGCTGTCCCATATAACCCTTAAGTAAGAAAAGCAAGGTGTTGCATTGGGAAACTGCTCGATGGGTGCACAAATGATGGAAAACCTGCACTCATGTAGACATCAGTGAATAACTGCCCATTTACAAGGATGCACATTTGTGATCTCCCAGAGGGTTGATCTCTGGGAGAGGGGATTCACTAATACCTTGCTGAAAGAAAGGTAAAGTTCACTACATGTTCTGGGTGATGCTAAGCTCTTTGGATGACAGGATTGTAATTCCTAATGATTATGACCCTACTAAATTGGAGAGACAGTCTGAAATCAGTAAGATGAAATTTAATAAAGACAAGTTCTGAGGAAGGCAAAATAAACTTGTAATTACAAAACTGGGGAATAAGTGGCTTAGGCTAGAACAGGCCATGAACTGCTTCTGGCTGACCAAAGTCACATTTTGGGTTAAAAAAGAAGGCAAATGTCAGTCAGGGATGTAATTATGAGACACTCCTACAGAACACCAGTGAGATAATTATTGCACTTTACCGGCTGTGGAAATTCTCATCTAGAATACCTGGTCTTCACACTAGGAGACATGCAGTCAAATTAGAAAGACCTTAGAGGACAGCAACAAAAATTAGTACGATTTTAGAAAACATTACTTATCGTGAGAGTCTAAAATAATTGGATTTGTCTGAATCTGAGAGAAGATGGAGGGGGACATGAAGAATGTCTTCACAAATGAGGTTGTTATAAAGGAGATGGTGATCGGTTGCTCTCTGTCTAAACTGAACCTTAGTCAAGAAGAAATAGGATTAATTTTCAGCACAGAAAATATAAGTTAGACACCAGTAGAACTATGGTAACTGTTAAGAGCAGCTAAGCATTGCAATAAGTTATGTATGCAGTCCAGAAAATCCCCTTCATGGATAGTTTTTAAGAACAAACTAAGAAACCATGCGTTAGTGATGGTCTAGATTTACCAACTTTCCCATTAGGCTGGGAGATGGAATGAGACCTATTGACTTCCAGTTCTTTCACAGATTGGAATCCTATGATATTTAAAAGGTCTAGAACAACAATTTGCGAAGGACGGTTTATGCTAAAATTGTAAAGAAACCCAACTGACAGGATTAGCATCATTGTATTTCTTAGCTGCAAATCTGCCCTTTTGCCAACCTATACACTATTTTTATATGTTTTTCAAAAGATACCAAATTCCTTTAATGCACCTTATATTGATAAATCTATAGAAGATATTGGCATTATCACTAATGCAAAATTAATGTAAGTGAAAAAAAAACCCTGAAATCCCCTCTACTGAAACAGGCACTGTAGATACTCATTTTAAATTCACAAATCTCTTAATCTTATCTTAAAATGTAAGCCCAGGTTTCTGTTAATGTGTGAACAGCTTAAAAATACTGCTGCTGATCAGAAACAAACGCAAGATAAAATCCAATGGTCTACAAGCAGGACAGGAGGTAGCAGAGCATATTTCTTAATCTCGGCTATCAAAAATATTGAATTTTGTGAATGGAAGGTGTAGAAAAGGGTAGCCAGTATCTGCCTTCGCTTTCCTCGGCCTTCTCCTGATTGCATCTGCTTCCTCATTCATTTTAATGATTCTGTTTTACTTCATGGTAAACAGGTCAACATCTTTGTGTGACAAAGACACATCTCTGCTGCAGCTGATGACAATACCCTACCAACTTCACAAGGTTTCACCAACAATTGGAGAACCATAGAATCACAGAATGGTTTGGGTTGGAAGGAACCTTAACGATCAACTAGTTCCACTCCCCCTGCCACGGGCAGGGACACCTCTCACTGGATTAGGGAGCTCAAAGCCCCATCCAACCTGGCCTTGAACACCTCCAGGGGTGGGGCAGCCACCACTTCTCTGGACAACCTGGGCCAGGGCCTCCCCACCAACACTGTGATGAATTTCTTCCTAATGTCTAACGTAAATCTGCCCCTTTCCAGTTTAAAGCCATTCCCCCTCACCCTGTCACTGCATGCCCTCATAAAAAGTCCCTCCCCAGCTTTCTTGTAAGCCCCCTTCAAGTACTGGGAGGCTGCTATGAGGTCTCCCCAAAGCCTTCTATTCTCCAGGCTGAACAGGCCTAACTCTTTCAGCCTGTCCCCATAGCAGAGGGGCTCCAGACCTTTGATCATCTTTGTAGCCTCCTCTGGACCCACTCCAACAGTTCCATATCCTTCTTTAGTTGGGTATTCCAGTCCTGGACACAATACTCCAGGTGGGGTCTCACAAGAGTGGAACAGTGGGGACCTGCTGGCAGTGCTTGTTTTGATGCAGCCCACACCTTCTGCCATTGCAGGTCTGGGCTGCAAATTTGCATTTTTTGACCATGCATTGATCTAAACATATTATATTGTTTGTCTGGATAAAGAAAAATCAACTCTCCAGCACCACTTGCGTCAAGAGTCTATCGTGCCATTTATTTCAGATTGCCTAGAAGTCATAGCCTGTATAAAGCACATCAAACAGAGAGCTCCTGCTTACCTCACATGAGAAACCACAAACAGTTCCCTCAGACGAGGCCGAGGTGCTCCAGACTGACCTGTCACACTGATCCTTTGCTTTCTGTAGTGCTGCTAAGTTATGCTACCATTCCATTTATCATTTTGCAAGCCTCACACAAGTCAATGGAGAGCCTAAACACAGATGTTTCAACAAATACTGAAATTCGTTTATATGTCAGGATAACAGGGAAAATGTTGCAGTGACTTCCTAACTAGGAGTTAACAAGGTTGGCCACCCATCTGTAGTGCAGGTGATCGAGGCTCCAACCAACAATGCCTGTCAAAGTCTTTCACCTGTTTATGTTGCATTAGGGAAGGAAATGAAGGATGATTCTGAAAATGTTTCTGGATCTGTCCAGTATGACCCAAATTGGCTTTATGAAGCAAGATAAGATATTTACAAGATAAGTCTGTTGTAAACAGGGCAGCTGGATAAAGGATGGAGATCCAGTTCTGGGCTCCCCAGCTCCAGAAAGAAAAGGAACCACTGGAGAGAGCCCAGTGAAGGTCATGGAGATGATGAGGGAAATGCAGCCTCTCTCTTGCAAGGAGAGGCTAAAAAACTGGGTCTATTTTGCCTGGAGAAGAGAAGACCAAGAGGGGACCTTATCAATGCTTATCAATATCTAAAGGGTGGGTGCCAAGCGGATGAGGCCAGACTCTTCTCAGCGGTGCCCAGCGACAGGACTAGGAGCACTGGGCACAAATGGGAACACAGTAAGTTCCACCTGAAGATGAGGAAAAGCTTCTTCACGGTGAGGGTGACGGAGCACTGGAACGGGCTGCCCAGGGATGGTGTGGAGTTTGCTACTCTGGAGATGTTCAGACCCACCTTGACGTGCTCCCGTGCAGCCTGCTAGAGGTGACTCTGCTTTAGCAGTGGTTGGACGGGGTAAGCTCCAGAGGGCCCTTATAACGCCCACCATGCTATGATTCTGTGGTGATAGCAATTATGTTTTCCAATACTGGGAAGGATTTTTAACCCAAACTGTATGGAGAACAAGAGAATACGATCTCATTAAAAATGGGTGGCTCTGTTTTCCAGTGATCTAGATCTAGGATACTCTCAGATATATCTAGTAAATGTACACTGTTCCAAAAGGAAAACAAAACAAATTATCTCTGAATATGACAGGCATTCATATTAATTTGCAATGTTACTACTTGAGAAAAAAATCTGCTTCATAATCTCTGTGACCTTTCCTTTCTAACATCAGTATTCTTGATAAAGTCTAAATACTGGCTGCTACACATAAATACTGTGATATTTCTTCACTGTTACGATAGACAGTTTCCCAATTGAGCATCTAGAGGTGAACAGGTTGGTAAATGTTTCATGCATAAGATTATGTCTAGAAAATGTAAGAACTCCACAGGATATCTGAAAGAAAGAATAAAGACTAAATGTTGTATTGTGTTGATTTCTTTGTTCTTTTACAAAAACTCAGGCTCTGGTATCAAGAATGAGTTATTTCCTGCAGACCTGTGAAATATGAATTCAACAATATTTGAAAAACCTCCTTAATCAAAAAAAGAAAACTCTCACCATCGTGGCAACTGCGATGCCAGGGGAAGAAAGGGGGAATCTGCTATGACACTGCATGTTGTTTGTCACCACTGCAGATGAAATTACTCAATTGCGGTGGATCTGGATAAAAAAAGGAGGCAAAACTAAGAGCTCATGTGACTCTGAGATGTCATAGACAAATGTTATCACACCTTAATAACATCATGTAGTCAAACAGCAGCAGCAGATTGAGAAGGGTGTGGAAAATCCTAGAAGAGGCTCTGTAAAATTATATTGGAGTGTCAGCTGCCAAAGTAGGTGCTCAACATGCATCAGTGACTCCTGACTGCACAGCAAGGCTGGTTCATGCATATACCTGACAAAAAATACTTCATGCATTGTGGTACATTAGTACTAGGGAAGAAAGATTCGAGTACTCATAAGAATATTCTGTGCTACCTTTGCCTTTATACATGGAAACAGGTGGATCATCCCATCCAAAATACAGATGTGAGTAGCCAGAAAGAAAATTCACCAACAGGGCACAGGGAAAATATGAAAATACAAGAGAAAATATGCCAAGATTCTAAGTGCAAAAGCAAATTCACAAGGAGGAAATACACAGAGTGCAAGATAAGACCTATTGATACCCCAGAGGAAAAATATGATAATGGAAAATGCCCTGCATATAAGGTCATAAGCAGTAATTGTAGCAAGAGAAAACATTGTGTCAAAGGTTGCAGATGAAAAAATAAAGTACAAAGGCATCATATCAAGGAAGCAGACAGTGACTCGGTATGAGGTTTTGCATGTCCAACATTAATGCAGCACAAAAATAAATAAATGGTTTATAAAGCTCGGGGTAGCATAAGATTCAAGGGCAGGCACAGAAACAATAAGAAAACTGAATGTCAATGAGAAAGTAGAGCATTGGAAACTGCGCTGGCCTGTAAAGGCTCACTTAGCCTTAAATAAGGAAAAGTACCCTAGCATGCAAGGCAAAAATGCACTGAACCAAATTAAAGTATCAGTTGTGCACAGCCATAATGCTACCAGGATAATGTAAATTATAATCAGAATATGAAAGTAAAATACCTAGAACAAAGTGCTGATTGTACAGATACATGAGAGACCGCTGCCAGTGGAAACAAGTGAACTTATGCACCTAGAGAAACTATCAATAAAATACAAGAATAAGCAAAACACAGATAGCTCCGAGCAGGCAATTCTCTATGGCATCCCAGTAGCCAAGCTGTATTTGAAAGCTTGGGATGCCTTCCAAGGATGTTACACCTGGAAATAAATAAAACAACTCAGCCTGTACAACACCTGTCTTGCAGAACACTCCGCATTAGAACAAAGAAACCAAATAAAATGGTGGGAGCAATAAAGAAAATGAGGGGAAAAAAACAACAACCCCACCACGCTAAACAAATACCAAGGCAGACATTGAGAACACCAGGTAAGCTGTAAATTTGTAAAGGTCCAAGTAGTTTAAAAGAAGTACTGAGCTGAAATAATTACCTCTGCAGAAATCCGTTTGATTTAATGAAACTATTATACTTTAAAGATGGATGCCATCTGAATTAGGAGGACAGTAACCTTTCCACTCGCCAGCAGAGACACAGCTTCCCGGCAGCAAGTAGCAAAACACTCTCTGTTCTTGATAATATCCTGCTGTACAGAAGGAAGGGTTCGGGATGGAGTAGGCAGGACTCCACAGTCAGTAACAGAAGCTTCTATGTTTGTAAGGATTAGTCAAGAATGAGTCAAGATAACAAACAAAGAGCTAAAGAAAATGAGGACAAAGTTGTAATAAAACACAGTGTAATTCATAGCTTTGCAAGAGCTATAAATCCCTCTATAAACAAAGAACAAGAATTGATGGACCATACTAAAGAAATCAGGTCAGCTTGAAGACTACTGAGATTCATTTGCATAACTCTTATGCAAAACATTCTTTCTACTGTCTCACCTGTTTGTCTTCAGGCCATTTTCTGGTCAAAAATTCAGTACAAATATGATTATTGTTCACTTTAGGCAGTATCAGCTTATTGAAATACAAATTGCAAAAACAGCAACAACACAAGGAATACCAGAAAAAGAAAGGCTGCAATAGCTGTTTTTAATTAAGATCAGTATTTCCAGTGGCTCAGTGGATTTGCATGGGATACCTTCGACTGGAGGCTAAGGATGGAGAGTCTTTGGGAGTAGAAAATGCCGTATCAGTGTCTCGAGCGCATTCGTCCACTTCCCTCCCTGGGGGTTGGGCAGCCTGGGCTCAAGGCCAGCTTCAACAGAGTCAGCTGTGTGGCCTGGAAAAGCTGTATGGAAAGTCTCAGCTCACTTAGGAGCGACTTTTAAGCTCAGTCTGTCATCCTTGGTCACTGCCTGAGCTACTCTGCGACCGTGACAGTGCCCGTTAAACCTGACCCTGACCCACAGATGTACCTCCTACCTTGAAGTCAGGTCTGTCTCATCTCTACAGGCTGGCTGGGCAATCTGGACTCTTGCCTGACACAGGTCGCAGTCACTGGAGCTGCTCTGATCTCCTTGCTCAGGCACTACAGGACTGTCCCCGTCACAGGGGACCCCTGTCCCTGCCTGCCCTACTGCCACACTCTGCTCCCAGCTTGCCTTCCTGCACGGAGCAGCGCCTGCCCTTACTGCTTGCTGGGAACAGCCACCAGCAGAAGGTTTTTATGACAAAACTGCTAAGGACTCTCCAAGCCTCCCGTTTATGCCAGTGAGATCTCAAGACTTGAGCTCAGAAATACACATGCCCAGAAAGGAATCAATTCCCATTTGACTGCCTGCTTATCCTGAACAGAACAGTGCTGCGAGATCATGAACCTAACAGGAACAGAAATCTTGGGTAGCATTGTCCAAGTCAATTATATGCTAGGTTCAAGACAGGGCTTGGAAAGAGTCCACGTATCCACTATAGACAAAGATTTGCATGTGCTGTGATCCATCATCCTGTTCGAACTGCCAAGCAGTCAGAGTAGCTCCACCTGCCTCTCGACAACATCAGAATCACTGTGATTATTTGGACGTATAAATTGCTTCAAATAAAAGGTAGAAAAACCACAATCCTGTTTTCACACAGCCAAATACAGAGCCTCTCTCAGGAATACAGTGATCTAGAACAAAAATTTTGTATCCAGAAGGCTGGACGTGCTGGAATAAGATTAATAACAATATTGAAGTCTGGTAGGTGGATGTGATAGTTATGAAAAAATGCAAGCCAAGCAACAGAAGCAAATGACTTCTCCAGCACCAGGACTCAGAGTGAAAGAGGAACAGGGTTTTTCTCACAACAAATCATATATGAAATATCTCATTATCATAGACAAGTCAGTCTTGTATGACGTCGACAAACTGACAGACACGACTGTCATGACAGTCACAGGCAAAGAAGTACATCCTGTCAATAGTTTGGTGACAGAACTGGGTTTCCTTGCAATGAGTTCCTGCTGTTTTCCTGGGAATAAAATCAGAAATTCATCATATTGTCAGTGCTTCCCTAATCAGCCACCCAAGGGCAAAGCTGAGCCAGTATAACAATTTCAAAGCTTCTAATAAAGAGATGTGTTAAAACCTCAGCACAGGCCAGACTGCCTCGTTCTGAAGTGGCCACACAGACCCACAGAAAGCCCAGCAAACATTCTGGTGTTGAGATGTCCACGTACGATAACGGCTGTAGAGTTACTACAGCTTCTGGTAGTTGAAGGGTAAAGGACTGAAAGGAGGAAAAGACATGCTAACATTGAATTCTACTGTGACAAACTAAAGAAATCTAAAAATACAGTTTTGATATCATATTTTGGTCAAACTGTTCCTTATTTAGACAGTGCTATAGTGGATTAACATCAACTTTTCCCAAGCCACAGACAGAGTCACTCAACAGCAGCACAGAAACAGATGAGGACTGAGTGCTCCTAAGTCCTCTGAGAGAAAATAAAGGGGCATCTAAGTCCAGAAGCTGTTTTCTGGTTGTGAAACTGATACTTCCCCACAGTTTCATCACAGGACTGAGAAGTCCTTTGCTCACTCTCAAACCGTGTCTGCTGGGTGACTCGATGCAGCTGCCTACTGTCCTTTGGGAGCCTCCCTTTCCTTGGTCAGATATATTAAGTTTCGTGAAGAGGTACCTAATGCTTGCTGTAATTCACTTGGGAATTCAGGATTTTGCTGTGGAAGTCAAATGCTTAAAAGTCAGCTGTGTCACACTGAGTGCCTCACTAGGTTTGTTAGAAGCATTTTCAGACCGCATACATTTGCAACCGTAGAGAAGTAGAAGTACATTAAAATTAAATAATTAAAGGAAGCACTGAAATGCACAAAGATAAAGATAAAGCCAACAGGACTGTGAGAGATAATAGTTATCTGCAGTAATAAACATTAAGCGAGAACAATTCATGATTTGTGATAACATTTAATGTGAGGATATAAATCAGATGAAAAGAGTACAGTTGAAAGGTGGAAAACACACACACAGTCAGACAGAAAGAAAGAAAATATAAAAAGTCTTTTGTTATCTTCACCTTGTAATTGAGATAATGCTTGTCTTTAATGATACCCCCTTAGAGCAGCTCCTGCACTCAGCTGCAAGGCTGGAACAGACACAATGGTGTCTATGTTTATGGATATACCTGATTAGCTCAGATCTATGGCAGGCACAGCTCAGCCTGTTGTTGCTGAGTCACACTGAGACTCTCAACTCATCATTGTTCACCTGGCACTTTGAAACACTGACCTGTAAATCTGTACATCAGGTAAGGGTTCAAAACTTTTTAGGTAAATGATCTGTTTCTTGATGCTGTCAAAGCCCGATGTATAAAGTAACTCATAATTTTAAGACCTAAGCTGCACCTGCGCAGGTGAATTTAAAAAGGCAAGAATGGAGCAGAGATGCCCTGCACCGGTGGTGTTGGACTTGTTGCTTGGAGAAAGCCATTGCTGTTAGAGGTGGGATTGCTAGCATGGGCAGCAGTTGGAAGGCACAAGGGGGCAGTTTCTTTTCTTTCTCACAGGAATAACATTCAAAAGCAAAGAGAAAAAAATGAAACTGAAAGAGATAATATACAGAATTTTAAAGAAGACAACATGTTCATACTGGTTCCCTTGATGTTTCTGACAAAATTTTCTAAACCCTTAGAAACAGCCTATAGATGAAACAAGCACAAGGGGAGGAAAACCAGATTGAAAGCTTTAGCCTGAGCTTAGCTATAAATATTTCATGGCCTTTCTGTAAGGATATTTCAGGTGAGTCTCCATTGTAATCTGCTCTGTATCTGGTATCTTTAGATAATTTCAGGTTAATGACTTGGCTAATGGAGCAGGCATTAAATTTGCACTTAGAGCTGGGGTGGAAGAACTGCAGATCTGCAGTGGTAACACCAAACTGGAGCAATGCTCCAAAGCAAAGTGCAGTTGTTCGGGGATGAAAACGAAGCTCTTCACGCCACTAAGAGAAAGAGTCATGCAAGACAGGAATCTGTTAGCAAGGCAAAGGTGCTGCAGAGAATCTGGGGGGTTTTCTGGATGGTAATCTGCACACAAGTAAAACCCAACTTGCTGTTCTGAAAAGCGTGCCACAGGAGGATGGGTACAGGCTGCGAGAAGTAAGTAGCACTGATTGTTTTAGCAGTGGCAAGACTTCAGCTGTGCTGTGCTGGGCAATGGATGGCAGTATGGCAAGAACTACAGCAGCACAAGAACAATTAGGAACACAGAGGACCTGACTTTTCAGGAAAACTGCATGAATTAGGGTACTTGTGCCCGAAGAGGAGATGACTGAGGTAAAATAGAGTACCAGCCTTCATCTGTTACGGCCAACCACGAGGAGACACAAGAGAATGGTGTGTGAAGCACGCCTGTGAAAGATGAAACAAGTCGGGGTCTCAAATTGCATCAGGATGCTCAGGGTAGCCCTTAGAAAAGCTTTCGTGCAGTAGAGACCGTGAAACAATGATGAAATAAACTGCCAGAGGAGAGAACAGTGCTTCCACCCTTGGCGGGATATAAACCACGGTGGCCAACCATTCATCAGGAAGAGCAAAGAAGGCGAGTGCAATAAGATGACTTCCCAAGTTCTTTCCAGCCCTAATTTTCTATTTCTTTGCACTTTTCAGCTACTCAGTTTCCATGATTCAAAGAGCAAAGCTCTCCACTATTCTGTTCTCCCAGTTAAGCCTTTCTCTTCATATTCAAAAATGCTGTGACTTTCCACGACACTGACTAAGCACAAGAAGCTTGTCATGAATATACATGGACAGGGAATTTTCACATGAGTAGCGTTTAAACATTAAAACTCCTTCTCAGAAGACTTAATAGTGTCCCTACCATTACTGTTTTTTCTGAAACCAAAAGGCAAAACTTAATTTCTCTTGAGAGTACTTTTTTACTGTCATTTTTACAGCAGGGTGCACCAGACAGTTATTTTCTTAAAAAAATCTCTTAGAACATATCTTCAAATCTGTGTTGATGAAGGAAAAGAGGCAGGAAAAATATCTAAATATGGACAGTGATCTACAGGGCTGTAAAGAAAATAAAACAAAATGCAACATTGTCATTCATTGAAAATTATTTTTCTCCTTTTAAATAATTTAACTGAGAATAAGACAATTTGGAAAGTCTTGGCTTTAGATCTCTAACTATTTGTTAAAATCTGATCACGTCTACTGCTAATGCTGTCAATATTCTCTGAGGCATGTAAAATTTAATGAGGTTTCTTTCCACTCTTATTGGCCAAAGAAAACAAATTTTTTGACTCTACATAAACAAGTATTTAACTATTACTTCAGTAGGAGTAGCTCTTCTTTTCCTTACCCTTACAAAATGTAACAGTCTTTTTTCATTAAATTTCCATGTGCCTTCCACGTATGCTTTTGACAATTTGGTTCCGGTTAAGAAGTCCAGAGTAGCAGCCTGTAGACCTTTCTATTTCAAGAATTTTCACAAGAGCCCATGGAAGTCAGGGCCTTTGAAAATCCCTTTCTGGTTATTTGCTTTCTGGATAACTATCCTGAATTATGAAAATATCTGTATAGACCTTTATTCACTGGTAAAATGTTACTAACACTTTTTAATTTAGTGTCTCCAGCAAGCATTTAATTTAATTTTAGCAAGCCGGATACTGCTTTTTAATTAAATATAAGATGATTGTTAAAAGAGAACTTACTGAGCATTTAGAAGATAAATCTAATAGTCTTGTAATTAGCTCAAATTACATAAGCAAGAAATGCCTAATCTCATTCTTAGTAGCACATGGACTTTGTAAGGAATTTCTAGATACTTAATTAACAGTTATCAAAATAGCCTGCAGCAAGACAGGTTTCTATTAATTGTTAAAATAGTGATATATAATAAGCTTGTTAAATGATAATGCACTTGGGACAACAGACTCATTTAGTTGCCATTGTAATTCCCTAATGTCTTTATCAATATATTAAACTGCTGGTTTATCCAAAGCAACCAGCGATTTCATGTTATTTCATTTTTAAATTTGTAGGGGGGTATCACCTTCAGCAGTAGTTGCTCACCTCCTCTTAAATATCGCCCATCCATGTTCACTTTTGAAATTTCTGAGCACAACACGTTAAATCTTAACTTTTGGCCAGGAGCACAACCTTGCCAGTTCAGTTGTGCTTGCAAACCTAAACTGCAACAAGCAAGTTACAGTCATAAAGAAACCCTACTGGAAATTCTCCCCTTGGCTGTGTCTTGCATGTTCCCTCCTTACTACTGCAAAGAAGGTGGGGGTTTGCAAGCTTAGTTTTTTAGTATGGAGACATTTTAAGGTAGTTGAGAGAGGCTACGCTGGCAACCATACTCAGTATTTCAAGGAGACTTTATTCTCCATGATTAAGACTGTCCACAGTTCCTCCTGGTAATGTTAGCATCACCAAGAATTCCCTTTTGCCTCCTTGAATTTTCAACTGTATAATGACAAAGGCTAACTTAATTTTCTGGCACTGTAAATGGAGTAATCAAGGTTGTGCTTATGACCAACAACGTGTTGATGATGGTATGTAATTGCACGACTGAATTTTTGAGCCAGTGGAAAGAGGACAGCATAAATATCCACCTTCCCAGGCTAAATTGTCTGCTAAATACCACCTAATATTATTTACAGAGAGAAAAATATTTGTTAATGAAAGAAACAGCAGCAGAGACACAGTTCTGGCATGGGATAAACACAAAGAAAACAAACTCCATCTGTTTAGAGTTCAAAAGTATAGAAGTACCAATCCTCTCCCAAGTTTCTTAGAAGGAGCAGTGAAAGAGAACACTTGGATATTTCTTCATGTACTCAAAAAAAGAAGGGATCTCTGCAGCTTCTCCTCAGTCCATGAATAAAAGGAGTCATGTCTGTATAAAAGAGACTGGGGGGGAAAACAATTGACCTGTATAACCTCTATAGTGGGGACTGGCTTCCAAATACATTTTTTTCAGAATGTCTTTTAGGATCCTAACAGTGAGAAATTACTTCGGCTCAAGTAACTCAGAGGAAAAGTATTTTCTCTGCTATTTTTTTTGTTTGGAATACTTTTGTTTGTTTGTTTATTGAAGAGCCGGTAGACTGGAAAGAGGGCACCAACCCGTGGTCCCTAGCCATGGGATGTCCAATGAATGAGAGGAGTTTTAGCACTCAGTGCCATCCACTACCCAGTGCGCTTCATACATTACGCGGCACGCTTAATTTTGAAGAGCTCAGCCCTCAGTTACTGCTGTTAACTATATATTGATTGTCACCAGTATGTTAACTGCATATTGATTGTCACCCATAGTGTCTTTCTGTAGGGAAAACAAGAGTACTTCTGCCAAAAGGGAAGGAGCTTTTCCGTAGCCAGTCCCTTCCTGAAACCTGACAAAGCAGCAGGTAATCCCATATTAACAGGTTACCAGCAATTCCAGTTGGACAGGTTCCCTCTCCAACAGAAGGTCACCTTGCAGGGTAAATGAGGAAGGGTGAAGAGATTGATAGGATCTTAAGTGGGCATTGTTCATCCCAGTCGGAATTATGCGGTGCATTTGGTTTGGGTTCTTACTGTTTCATAGCACAACAAAGCTGGCTGTCCTGGCAATGCCCTGCAGAACACAAATGACAGTGCCTATTCAGATTGCATATTGATGTGTACACGTTGCTTTAAATGGCATTTATTATTTCACAAGTAGCATGGGAGTCAGTGATGTGCTAATTCATTTAATTTGTTTAACCTATTTAATATACTGGAGACACCGTGCAAGTACTTGTCAGTCCATTAGCTGCTACAGTTCCAGGGGCTGTTTCATCTACTGTTAAGACCATTACTTCCCTAAAATGTTTGTTAAAATTGACTCTCTAATTTATTAGGTAAAAGTAACAATGATGCATTTCATTACTCATTGCCTTTGATAGATAGAAGTTGAAATGTGATCAGGAATTGGTGAATGACAAAAGAACGGTTCCCATATTGTGCAAACAGCCCTGGCAGTGAATGCACAGAAATGATCCTCTATAAATAATGTAACAATAAAAAGAAAATACATCATTGTTATGGACAGAAGTCTTGTACAGGCAACTCTTTATGATCACAAAGAAAGAAATAAGTACATCCAGTACTACCTGTGGTAAATGGAGTTGCAGCAGAGATAAAATGTGTATTTGTGGGTGGAAAAAAATGATAAGGAATAAAATGTAGCTTAAGTTTTTATTTCCTGGTTTTTGAAGTTTGACATCAAGACCATTAGAGGCAGAAGCTTAAGTGTTTAATTTAACAGGGTTTTTTTTTTATTAATTTTATAGGTTTTTAGGACAGATTTAATGCTTTCAATAGTTTGTGTCAATAGAAGCGAGAGCTTTGTGAAATAACTTCTGAAGTTTTGCCACAGAGGGGCAACTTCTGACAGAGAAAATTATATCAGAGTGGAAAGTATAGTTGCTGATGGAGAACATTTTACCTGCAGAGAAGTACAGATACTGCCAAAGCAGATTTTATCTGCCTGTTAACAGAAAAGATTTTACCTGGTAGCGAAATGCAACTCCTGACAGAGAAGCTTCCGCTCATCAGCAGCTGAACTTCTGTGGCACATAAAACTTTTTCTGTCACACACTGTGCATAAATTTTTTTTCTCCATTGTAGGATAAAATCTAAGAAAAATGTAGTTGCTGATGAAGCTTGTGTGCATTTGTGTGGCAGGAAAGAGTTCATCAGTTCACTACCCGCTGAGGCAGAAAGTTCTCCCAGCTGAGAATCCGGCCCAGTTCTGTGTTACACACATAAAACGAAGAACCACATCTTGGAGCAGGAGCCAAACCAGTCATAAACTCCAGAGAAGTAACATTATTTTGCAAAATTCAATAGCAACACTGCAATGGCTTCATTTTTTAGAGCAGTCGTGGAAAAAAGGATGATTAATTGTTATTGCCATAGGCTGGAGAATCAAGATGACTGACACACAAAGAAGGAAACAAAGAGCCCCAAAGCAGCCTTGATTCAACGTATCTGTGTTTGTTTTTCAGCCTTGGATTACCTTCCCAAAACAGCCACATCATTTATTTCTCCAAATTTTCTTGTGAGGTGATTGTGTGAGCGAAGCCCTATTTGTGCAGGCTCAGACCCCAGTGCATCCCAATCCACTTGGAGAGCACAAACACTCACTCGGACACAGAAGAACACGCAGGCAACTGGCAGAGCAGTAAGTGAGGGAATCTGAAGAAATGTCGTGTTACATGAGGTAGTGATATCAATGGGTAACAAAAAGCTTTGTCTTTCTAAATACATACATTGTGTTTGAGTTCATGGGTTTCAGGCAGTCTTTTGCTTCCCTACAACCACCAGGCAACTCGCTCCTGCGCTGTACTTTTAAGAAGAAAATGTGCCACGGCAAAGGTGAACACAAATCTCTCAACTGCAAAATATACATATAAAAGACTTTTCCCACTATTCTAGATTTCAAATTCTTTTCACGTAGGCTATTGAAAGAGATGAAAATGGATAAATGTGTAGCCACCAATGGCGTCCGCCTCTCACTTTATAGAGAGCTACCATTTCATTAAGTTTGAAGTTTTTGAAATAATATAATCATAATGAAAGAAAGGAAATAAAATTCTCAGAAAGTTCTCAAAGGAGTATTAAAAGATGAGATTTGAATAAGACTGATCAAATGTTGGAATGGAAGATGCAGATAGGTCATAAGCCTTTGCTTTTTTGATTGCCCATATTGTCTCGAAACTGTTCAGCAGAACAAAGAGTTTTGTGGATGAAAGACTGATGTGAAGAAACATGAATGTCAACTTGAGTTCTGAAAGACAGTCCGCTAATGAAATATTCTAAAAGTCATTTTCAAGGTGGTAGGAAGTTCTCACTGATGTGCACCAATGCTTCTGATAAAAAGCATCAAATAGTTATGCAAGTATTGGCTTTTAGGTCTGCGAAAATAAAGCAATGCTTGTATGACTCCAAATGCAGCAGAAACATATTTCATTTTTATACTTTCAGAGGATTAAAACCAATAATTAAAATGTTTGCTTAGATTCTAGTTTAGGCACACAAAACATTTCTGTATCAGCTGATTTTCAATATGACAAAATAAGATAATATGTAGTGCAAACTGAGTAGATTGAAAATAAAGGCAGATCCTAGATATATTTTTAGTTCAAGGAAAAAAAGAATGCACTGTTTGTTTGTGCAATAAGTATAATAAGTATAATTTGAGGCAAACTGTAAATAATACATTTGGCTGCTCCTAGTAGCATAGACTTCTGAATCTGACATTGTGTGATATTTAATAGCTTCTTCGTAATAGGAGTTCAGAAGAGAGAAAGATCTAAAAGCAGTAAACACGTTTCCAACAGTTCTAGGTGAGCAGATCTAATTAAATTTTGGAATGTAAAAGCCTCTGAAGTAATACTGCCAATTGCCATCTTCTACAGGGATTTTTTTTGCGCACTTGAACTAGCTGCTAAAAACTTGCTTTCTCTTTGATTTCTTGTAGGGCCAAATTTGAAGCACATTGAAGTTCATCAAGGGGAGGCCTAAATTACCTTGAGTACCATTGCTTCCATCTTGGAGCCCTTTCTCACTGAAGAACTGAAACAAGACTGGGAGTCCGTAGCCTTGGTGTGAGGACGAGCTGTCAGACAGGCAGACCACATCCAGGGAAGATATTATTTTTTTTTTACAAACAAAATATTGAAGCAAGAAGCCGTGCTGCTAGCAGGTACCTGTACCCCTTCCATGATTTCCAGGCAGTTCCCAGTATTTATCCCAGTTGCCCCAGTGTTTGCGTGGCTGAGGCTCCTCGGCACTCAGCTATGCCCACTCCTTACTGCCTTTCAGAAGCCACGAGCAAGGAATCATCTGAAGGCCTGGAACCAGGGGCAGGTGCAGAATAGGCAGAGCACAAAGCAGCAGGAGGAAGCACATTGTAGCATTAAATTGCAATGACCGGGTTTTGGTCAAATAGAGTCAAAGGAGAGGTGGTTCATAACTCAGTCCAGTAGTTAACACACTGCACGAAGCAAAAGGGTTTCTGCCAGGCTGACACCCTACCTTTATCACTTTCCAGAAAAGCCTGTAGACCAAGCTGAGGCTACTTAAGACCAGGGAATGGCCACCCCTACTCCATCTTGTTTAAGAGATTTCACAGTGTAGGAAAGAAATCATGTTTAACTAGGTGAGAAACCAGGTCCATGAAGCATGATTCTGAACAAGGGGAGGGTGAACCACAGGGTGAGATGTGTAACTAACCCAGCACATCTCGGTGGCTAACCCTGAACAGCTGCCAAGTCGGCACCAGTCTTCTCTTGGATCCCATGTGAAGGCAACCAGCCCTTGTTGTGCACTGCACAGGGACCTGCTCATCTATGAAAGCTGAGCTCCACACAGGCAGCCTCACTCTAGTTATGCCAATCTTCCTAAAATTTGGCTTTAAGTCTGCAACCCACAGCCATTTGCTTTTGCTTCTATTTTGAGACTGTCATAAATATATAATTCATCTTCTTCTTTGAGCCACAGCATCAGCTTTTATTCCTAGGGTCACTATTTTCTATTAGATTACGGTAAGGCATAGGCTCTTTGTTCCAAAACAATTCAGCCAGGTTTCACAAAGATAATACATACTGTACGCTAATGGAATAAAAAGTCTGTACTTGCTTTTAACACGTATCCCTTTGGAAACAGGAAATGACTGCCTGTTATTGGCTTCTCTCCCTTATGATTTAAAAGAAGAACTGTAGGAAGGCTTTGCTGAATGGCCTTTGATTTTCTGTCAATGCAGTTTTGCTAGAATTTTAACCGAGGTCCCATAAGTAAAAGGAAAACATTAATCTGCTCAGTCAGTCAGTCCCTGGACAAACCTCAGAAACTGAAAAAAAGTGTTTACAACAAAGATCTCATAACCCTCTGAATACATAAAAGAATGATAACAAAGTGAGTCGTTCTCTATTTAAAACCAGTAAAGATGCAACACCATTGTTCTGAATATAGATGAACAAATAAAAGCCAAAGAGAAGTCACAGTGTATATTTTAAAGTTATTTAGCCTTTTTCTTAAAATCAACCCTAAATGAAATGTTTAACTCTTTTTAAATGTGTGACACCATCCATCACAATTTTATACTGAGACACATAATAATGTATAATCTCAGCTTGCTGTCCACTTGTAAAAATGGGAATAGACTTCAAGAAATAAGCAATTTCCCAACAGAAAATTGGAAATTCTGCCAAGCAATTCCAGGTGACCCGCCATCAATCAGCATTAAATTCTCCCGAGCTGTTGCTGAAGGGTATTGCCATACTGACGGGCTTCACCTGGTGACTAATGGTATATAACAAATACATCCAAGAGCCATAGAAATCCTAGGAATCTGTAATTGTCAGTTAACTTCCAGCAAAGACCTTCTCAAGCAATTCATAAAGAAAGTGAGATTTCTATAACCTCAAAATTACTCATTTTTATTATAATGTCTTTTAAAAAAAATCAGAATGACTCGATGCCATGAAACTAAATTAAATCAGACCCCCAAACACTTATTTGTTGCAGAATGATTTAATGTGAATCTATTTTGCCACATACACTGAATATGTGCTGGTGTGAGAGTTACTCTAAACCACGACTGAAATTCAAATTACCAGGAAAACTTTCTGCGATTAATAATTATGATTAATTCTTAAAGCGTGCATTTCCAGGGTAGTAGTTTCCTTTATTTGCCTGAGTGTACATTTAGAATTAGGTATTCAATGCTTTGGTTACCCATGTAAAGCCAGCGTAGCTCTGCACTGCTCTACAGATGAGAAACATGCTGCAGACAAGAAATCTTGACTGTGTTCAACCAGTAGCAGAAAAGCAGAGAGAGGTGATGGTAGATTTGTTACATGGAATCTCCAAGATAGGGAAATACGGTTTTCATAGTTGTCAAAATTAGAATCTGTCAAAATTTAAAGCTCTTTGTGATGTACAGAAGCTTTAATTTCCACTAAAATTTCAGATTAACAGATAAAATAATATTTTAAAAAGCCAGGGGAATTACTGCTGAGCCCAAAAGGATTGGGAAGTCTCTTCCAAGTTGCTAATCCAGAGTTTGAAGGCCCACAGCACTGCCGTTGTCAGTGAAGCCATACCCGCAGATCCAGTGCATCAGCTGCCTGCTTTCCCCAGGGAGGAGTGAAGAAAAGCTCGTCCCTGAATATTAGCAGGACTTACATTCACAAAACCTGCAACAGGATGGGCAATTATGCATCAGGAAAGAAAGAAACAGCAGTACCCAAATATAACTTTTTTTCTCTAAATAAATCTGCTTCACACTGGGCTACATTAGGATAATAATTGTGGGTTTCTAAGATGGGTACTGCAACATTTTAATTTATGGTGCAAAGCTGTATTATTGTTCTAATGTCCATAGGACACTGGGCTACTCCCCAAAATAACACAAATCAACAACAACAAAAGAGATAAAAATGTTGTATGTGCTTTCAGTATTTGCTTTGTCCAAAGAAAGGGGTGGAAGAAGATGAAGGCAGAGAATTAGATGTGAGCAGAAAAGAAACAGTCTTTGAATCCCTGATAATGCTCAAAATATGAAACTTCCCCTGGCCCATGGCTCAAGCAAAGTGTACACAGGAGAAGATTTCTCTATGAAAGACATTTTCCCTATGTGTGTCTGACCGTGGAGATTTCATCCCATGTGATACCGGTGGTTTAGAAGCTCTGGCTTCATTCTTAACTCATTATGTGCAGCTTTCTTATCCCTCAGGCCAGCCGACAGTGATGAGAGTTGAACACTTGGCTTTCCAGAATTACTGTTAAGAACAGAAATCTTCTCTCAAGCAGAGCAAGAGCTTTTTGCTTTCAAATAATGTCCCTTGATTCATTTAGTCAGAGTTTGCTCGTTGCTTCACAGGTTCAATGCAAAGAAGTACATTTTCCAAAGTGCAGCCAATTTCTTAATAAACAGAGGGCTTGATAGGATGAGCTGCAAAGTTACATCCTTTTCTGTTAAAAAGCACATATTTTTGCACTCACAGGTCAGTGCCAGTGCAGGCAGAACTACAAGTGGGTATTGGTTTCGAATGTAGGACTGAAGCAACGTGGAAAACTTCATTCCCAAAGTCAGGAGAATTATCAGATCCTTTTTGCAGTGTTTATTAACTTTCTCACTGCATCCCTCTGTCAGAGGTGTTACTTAGAGCCATTTTACAGATGAAGTATGAAATGGAGGTGCTAAGTGAAAAAAAGAATTAGTATCCAAGAGTGGGCTTCAGTCCCTTTGACACATGGGGAAATGATACGTCCTTTTCTCTTCAGAGCTTGCTGTGCTCTCTCTGAGTGCTTAACATTATTCCTAAAAGAAATCAGCTTACATTTTCAAAGTAGAGACTTAAAATAGCCTTAAATACTTAATGGCAGATCGAAAGATTAAGGAATAAAAGTAGAAAGATATTGAACAAAATAGCATCTAAGATATTAATTTAATTATCAAGTCTCCTCCAAGGGTTCAGTAACTGATCTGTGGTAGAATCGACTTAATTTCTCCCTTCAAGTTCAGAACAGAGAAGCAGCAGATGACGTGATCTTCTATTATTCTCCAGATATATATCAATGAAAGCTGTATTGCTGCATTTCATAGAACAATGGTCCTTCAAGTTTATTATCTTGTCTAAAGACAGGTTTTCTGAGAGCACTGTCACTAATGGAACTCATTGAAAGACTTCAAACTGAACATATATTAGATTAAAAATTAGATTTTCCTTTGTGAATACATTTTATGGGATAATTGCTCTTTTTAAAAATTTTAAAGACAATTTAAAAAATATTTCAGTTTGCTGTGTTAACTCCAGCCTATCAAACATGAACTGAATGGCCCCCTGCCATGCAGCAGACATACACATTTCCAGTCTGCTCAGTAACTCCCATAAGATATACTGGTGCTCACTGAGTCATTGCTGTTTCTGAGTGACTTCCTGTCAAACCTTGACTTTGGCTATCTGGATTGCTTTAAAACAAATTAAACACAAACTTGTCCTGGTTTGAGCTAAACCAGAACCAATTCTTTAACTTTACAATTACACTTTTTCTAGAAGACTGCATTTTCTGAAGCTAACAGGTTTTCCTACAGGGTCTGCTTCTAAAAGTGATAATGCTTGGTGTTTACAACTCTTCCTAAGAAGAATCATAGAGTCATAGAATCGTATAATCATAGAATCATAATGTTGGAAGAGACCTCTGAGATCATCGAGTCCAACAGTGCCTGTCTCCCCACTAAACCCTGTTCCTAAGAACTCATCTACCCTTTTTTTAAACACCTCCAGGGATGATGACAACACCACCTCCCTGGGCAGCTGTGCCATCCCTGACCGCTCTTTCAGGGAAGAAATTCTTCCCAATGTCCAGCCTAACCTTCCTCTGGCACAACTTGTGGCCATTTCCTCTCGTCCTATCGCTGTCACTTGTGAGAAGAGCCCAGCACCCACCCCTTCATACCCTCCTTTCAGGCAGTTGCAGGCAGTGATGAGGTCTCCCCTCAGCCTCCCCTTCTCTAAGCTAAACAACCCCAGCTCCCTCAGTGTCTCCTCGTAGGACTTGTTCTCCAGCCCCTCACCAGCCTCGTTGCCTTCTCTGGACGCGCTCCAGCCCCTCAATGTCCTTCTTGGAGCGAGGGGCCCAAAACTGACCCCAGCACTCGAGGTGTGGCCTCACCAGCGCTGAGTACAGGGGCACATTCACCTCCCTGCTCCTGCTGGCCACGCTGGGTCTGACACAGGCCAAGATGCCATTGGCCCTCTTGGCCACCTGGGCCACTGCTAGCTCATGTTCAACCGCTGCCAACCAATACTCCCAGGTCCTTCTCTGCCAGGCAGCTCTCCAGCCAGTCTTCCCCAAGCCTGTAACGCTGCACGGGGTTGTTGTGACCCAAATGGAGGACTCTGCCCTTGGCCTTGTTGAACCCCATCCTGTTGGTCTCAGCCCATCGATCCAGCCTGTCCAGATCCCACTGCAGAGCCTCCCTACCTTCAAGCAGATCCATACTTCCATCCAGCTTGGTGTCATCTGCAAACTTGCTGAGGGTGCACTCAATGCCTTCATCAAGATCATTGATAAAGCTGTTGAACAGGGCTGCACCGAGCACTGAACCCTGGGGAACACCGCTCGTGACCGGTTTCCAACTGGATTTAATTCCGTTCACCACAACCCTTTGTGCCCGGCCACCCAGCCAGTTTTTAACCCAGCAGAGGCTGTGCCTGTCCATGCTGGTGGCAGCCAGTTTCTCCAGCAGGATACTGTGAGAAACGGTGTCAAAGGCTTTACTGAAGTCCAGGTACAGCACATCCACAGCCCTTCTCTCGTCCACTAAACGGGTCACCTTGTCACAGAAGGAGATCAGATTGGTCTTGTAGGACCTGTCTTTGCTGAACCCGTGTTGACTGGGCCTGATCACCCGGTTGTCCCGTGTATGCTGTGTGATAGCACTCAAGATGATCTGCTCCATGACCTTCCCCGGCACCGAGGTCAGACTGACAGTCCTGTGGTTCCCTGGATCTTCCTTTTGACCCTTTCTTGTAAATGGGTGGAACATTTGCCTGTCTCCAGTCCAGCAGCACTTCCCCAGTCAGCTGATAACGATACAATAGGATGCAGAGAAGCTCCTGTTTATACTTATTCCTACAGAAACCCAGTGGTTGTAATTCTGTAAATGAGAAGGAAAAATGGGTGGCACCTGCAGGGGGAGCAGGCAGGACAGGAGACCCAAAGCTGATCATCATTGTCCCATGCCATATATGTCACACTCAGTACAGAGCTGAGGGTTCTACAGGGATCAAATTTACAAGTGTACTCAGGCTGCTACCTGAGTAGAACTCCATCCATTCTTTTCTGCCTTTGATCCCAACTTCTGTGTTCCCAAATCCAGTTCCCGAATCCCGCTCCCATTTGCCACTGGGTCCAGTCTGGGACTGCCCAGTGCCTGCCCTGCAGCGTCAGTGGTGGTGTGACTGTCATCTGGGGAGCCCTATATTGAGTTTGTACATATTTGGATACATTTCACTATTTTCTTATTAATTTTATTATCTTTCCTTTCTAACGTTATTGTTTCATTAAAGCTGTTTTTACGGGTTATGTTTCAATCCATAATTCTCTCTTCCTTTATTCCTTTTCCCTCTCCCTAGGGAAAGGAAAAGGCACTGCACCGCCCTGTGTTTCACTGCCAAGCAGGGGGCAAACTGGGACAAAGCGCATCTCATTACCGTTAAAACCCCTCTAGCACGAGCACATTTCAACACACCGCAGTTTGCAAAACTTGAATTCTGAACGCGTTAAGTTTCATGAGCAAAGGATGGATTCTCAGTTACTGTAACTGGCTAAGTGCCATGGGTTACGCAGGAGTAACAAGAGTGTAAACCAGATGATTTTTTAACAGTTTGAGAGAGATTTAGAGCTGTAAGGAACAGATCTGCACATGACAGGATGTATGCAAGAGAGAACCCTATAAAAGACCTTTCTTCTTACGACTGCTTGTACTTAATTCACAGGAACAGCTCAGACAAACATATTGCACCAAGCAGGAATAAAAACAGGCCCGCACATGTTGCCATCTGAATGCAAAAAGCAGCAGATATTTTCATAATGTAGTGCATTTTTACTGTATTAAATAGAGTTGCTGTAGAAATCCAAAGGCGTAGCATTGCTTATGACAAATGCTAATGAAACCTGCTCGTGCCTCGAGGCATGTGCCCATTCCAAGCTTTGCAAACCTCTCACAAAGCCTACCCAGCTCTTCAGGCCTGTCCCATATTGTTCACACATTGCACACCAGCATCGCCATCTGTGACACTTCGCAGCCGTGGCACATCGGAAGGAGAGGATGAGCAGTACAGTTCACAGGGATATGTGCTCTGAATTGTTTACCAAAATAAACACAGAGAAAAACCTACAGCAAAGGGGTCTCCTTACACCTACAGCGTGGGCAGCAGAGCTTTCTACCTGACACATTACACGGCAAATTACTATGTAACTTATAGGAATATTTTAACACTATAAAATTATGCAGAATTATGATACCTCTACAGCATCGCAGCGGTTACTGATAAACCTTAGGATATAATAAAGAGTTTAATTGAAATATAGAGTTTAATTTCTCAGAGTATTACTCTATTAGGGAATCTAGAGTTCCTGAAGGGGTAAATTTCTGACACCCATACTCCTAAGTAGAACTGTACTTCAGTAGTTGTCGCCCTGATTTAGGAGACTTGTTCACTCAAGAATTGCTCAGACTCCAGAGTCTGGAGGCCTGTAAGCAAGTCCCTACTTTTTATTACACAAAGACTGTTTTCCAAATCATTCCTCACCAAAGGCAGAACAGCATTAAAGTGATTCTGTTGTTTTATATAAAAATGCTGAAATGTGGTTATGCACTTTGCAATTTCCACCTCCTTGAAAGATGCCGAAGCACAAACCCAGTAAAGTAGTTTTGATAAATGCTGTCAGTCTCTAAGGAAATATAGATATTAGACTGCTATCAGGTGGATCTCCTTATGAGGGCCTGCAGTGACAGAGTGAAGGGGAACGGTTTTAAATTGGAAGGTGGAAGATTTAGATTAAACATTAGGAAGAAATTCTTCATTATGAGGGTGGGGAGGCCCTGGCCAAGGGTGCCCAGAGCAATGGTGGCTGCCCCATCCCTGGAGGTGTTCCAGGCCAGGTTGGATGGGGCTTGGAGCCCCCTGATCCAGTGGGAGGTGTCCCTGCCCATGGCATGGAGTGGGACTGGATGGGCTTCGAGATCCCTTCCAACCCAACACATTCCATGATTCTATGATCTACTTTACAGCCTTCTTGAGTTTTTATTTCTTCAACACTGGAACTGCCTTTGGCAAGATGACAGATTGTTATCGCACAAGTGTGTTATGTGGCTTAATGATGTCCTTGTGAGTAGAGTGAGACAATGAAAGCCAGAGACCTTGCCGTCCCCTGGCCTACTTCTGTAGGAAGCCTTTTCCAAGCCATTAAAATAAACAAGCTCTGCCATTACTCCCACACACCTAGAGAATTTTTTGTGATTCAGTGAAATTTTAAATGTTAGAAAGTGTGTATTATAACCACACTTTTTGGGAACTTTTGTGGTTTGGACATGTTAGCAAGCCTGGCTCATCTTCTCACATCACTGCTATCAGTGTCAGTGCAGCTTATTTCCAACCTGCTAACTCCAGACAAGATTATATGAAGCTGTCTCATCACATTGCCTTTGTGTGGCAAGGTTTTGGTAGCTGGGGGGCTACAGTGGTGGATTGTGTGAGCAGCTGCTTGAAGCTTCCCCCATGTCTGATTGAGCCAATGCCAGTTAGCTCCAAGACGGACCCACCACTGGCCAAGGCTGAGCCCATCAATGAGGGTGGCATCTCAAGGTCAAGAATTGGGAAAAAACCCCCAGGAACTTCAGCTGAAGGGAGGACGGAGAATGTGACAGAAACAACTCTGCAGACACCAAGGTCACTGCAGAAGGATGGGAAGGACGTGCTCCCAGGCTCCAGAGCAGAGATTCCCCCTGCAACCTGTGGTGCAGACCATGGTGAGGCAGGCTGTGCCCCTGCAGCCCACGGACATCCATGGTGGAGCAGAGATCCGCCTCCAGCCCATGGAGGACCCCATATTACAGCAGGTGGATGCCCAAAGGGCGTTATGACTCCATGGGAAGCCTGTGTTGGAGCAATCTCCTGGCAGGACCTGTGAACCCATAGAGAGAGGAGCCCATGCTGGAGCAGTTTTGCTGGCAGGGTTTGTGACCCCATGGGAAACTCACACTGGAGCAGTCTGTTCCTGAAGATCTGCACACTATGGAAGGGACACACACCAGTCCCTTGGGAAGGACTCAAGTTGCAGAGTTCATGCAGCACTGTCTCCCATGGTAAGGACTCCATGCTAGAGTGAAGAATCCTCTCCCTTTGGAAGAAGGAGTGGCAAAGACAACGTGTGATGATCTGACTGCAACACCACATTCCCCGTCCCCCTGCAGTGCTGGGAGGGAGGATGTAGGGAAACTGGGAGTAAAGTCAAGCTCAGAATAAAGGGAAGGGTGGAGGGGTTTGTTTAAAGATTTGGTTTTATTTCTCATTATCTACTTTGATTTGATTGGTAATAAATTAAACCAATTTCCCCACGTCGAGTCTGTTTTGCCCGTGATGGTAATTGGTAAACCATCCCTTCCTGTCCTTATCTTGATCCATGAGCTCAGGTCCAGCTGAGGAGGGAGAGTGAAAGAGCAGCTTTGGTGGGCACATGGATTCCAGCCAGGGTCAAACCACCACACTCACTTCTATCAGCTGACCTCACTCACCATGCAGGTACCACCAACCTGTGAGCTGGGCTTGTGGCACCTTCAGGATTCATACTGGCCTCCACTGCCATCTTTCATTGAGCCACTTTCTAGTCTCCCTGAGTGGGATCTGTGAAATATTTTGTAAAGTTGCATCTTTTAAATTCTAGAAAATAATCAGTGAAGCAAGGTGCACCTCCTTTAGGAGGAGGAATTAAACTCACCCCATGCTCCATGAAGCCATCAAGCTCATGGCTGAGCAACACATTGTAGTGTTGACTATAATGAGGCTGCTGTATAATGTCACATTAAAAAGCTGTGCAACACCGTGACAAAATCTCTTACTGCATTCTGATAATGCAGCTCCCTTTCTGTCTGCTAGGAAAGGCTCAGAAGAAAACTAGGAAATGGATTGAAGCATAGCAATCTTTTAGAGTTTATGTTAATTAACCAGTTTTTCAGTTAAAATATATGCAGTGAAAGTCAACTGACCTTTAGAGTATATCAGAAATTAAGTATCACATGCTGTTATAAACTGATCTTTCTTCACTATAAATTAACATAACTCTGGAGAGCAAAATCGTGGTTATGCGATTGCTAATATACTATTTGTATGAGTGACCACTAATTAACCCTTCATTTACGATTTCATTAGTTGTCTGTAACTCTTTAGCCTTGAAAACTCTATTAGGAGAGGAATTCAACCTAACTTCTATACGGTTAACCTCTGAAATGGGTGTTGAATCTAGTTATTCACTTATAATCCCAAATTTGGGGCACCCTTCATTATCCCAAAGTTAAATAGATGTAAGAGTGATGCTAAATTAGGCTTCAGACTTTTACTTGGCCTTATATGTCTAAAACATTTGGAGACTTACTTCAAGAATAACCATACAAGGAGGCAATAAAAATCAGTTGCTTCGTAGACTGCAATAAAAACTGAGTAAGCAAGAATAAATAAGAGAAATCCTGTGCATGTCTCTTAAAAGATGGCCCTGATGGCAAAAGTCATCGTCACTTTCTCATTTACAATTTATATTTGGCCACTTTTCTTCTTCATTATTTGAAAATTGAAATTTCATAGTCTTTTATATGCCGCATTTTTAAAAAAAACAAAACCCCAACAACCAGAATATGCTCCTATTGCCTCGGTCACCTGCATCTGGGAAGGTTCATGCAGTGCTTTCCCAGGGTCACGCCACAGATAATGGCTCCTACATGGTGGTTTCCTGGTATAGCTACAAACATAGTTCATTATTGATCTATATCTCATTCTATATTGGGCAAGAAGATATAATTTGTTCTATGTCATAATAGGCACCAGTCTGTGGACTGTGAAAGGCAAGTGTTGATATGAAATTTTTAAGAGAGTTCTCATAATGAAGCAGTACTCGTGACACAGATCTTCTAATCAGGCATTTAGTAATTTTGCTTTGCAGCTTGGAAAATGTCTTTCATTTAAATTCACCTCCTAGGAGCTGTGTGTAAGGCAATTATTCTCTACCAGAAGACTTCAAAGTCCAAGCAAATTAAATGGTCTCTGTTCTTAAAGTAATACTGCCCTCAAATCCTCATTACTGTTGTTCAGAAATAGCAAACCTGAAGGCACAAAGACTTCTGTTCTCTGCAATGAATACAGGTGTGATTCTTATTAATACTGTTTGCAATCAGGTGTGCATATTTACAGATCTAATGCAGAGTCTCTCTGGATGAGGAACACAGCTGAACACTCGCAATTCTGAAAGAACGCGACTGAAAATGAGAACTCAATTTAGATTCCAGAATATTGAGACTTGTGAATTAATTTAATTCAAAACATGATGGCCTATAGTGATATTGATTCCAAATCTGCCCAGAGATTAGCTAGGTAGAAGTTTTGTCAGGAATAGACTCCTGAGGAAGAACAGCCTTGCAAGACATGGCACCGGTGAGTATTTGTCTTCCTTTGAGTTACTACTAGGTGAATGTGCTTGAACAAATTGCCCAGGGAGGTCGTGGCTGCCCCATCCCTGGAAGTGTTCAGAGCCAGGCTGGATGGGGTTTGGAGCAGTCTGGTCTAATGGGAGGTGTCCCTGCCTATGGCCGGGGTTTGAAACTGAGTGGGCTTTAAGGTCCCTTTCAACCCAAAACATTCCATGATTCCATAATTCTTGTGAAGTACAGCAAACCTCCATGTGTTGTTGAATTTTAACCTTAGGTTGTCTTCTCACTGAAATAGAAAGTAAATTGCTCATTTTTATGTCAGACATTCAAAAATCCTATGGTCATTTGCTGCCCAAACTATAGGACCTCTGGGAGCCTATAAGCGGTCTTGATATACGAATGCACGGAAGTAGTCTGAGGAGTTACAGGGTGGCAGCCCACTCCTGCCATAAAGCACCACGGCCCACAGAGAAGAGCACAGCCCTGAGAAAACCCACATGTAGCAAGCGTCCATGAGAGGTGAAGGCAAGATTTAACATCGGGTGTTGCAAGGGAAATCAGGCACATAAATCTTTTCAAACAGAACAGATCCTTTAGACAGGCATTCTAAAATCCTGGAATTAGAAATGATCCTTCCAAATAACTTCTCAAGCAGTATCATTCCACTCTAAAGAAAAGCCAAGAGAAAACAATGTCCAGGTTTACCTGAGAGACTGAATTGCTGGGCTGTTTGCTGGTAAACAGAAAGCCAACAGCAGAATTTCTGCTTCTAATCCAATACAATCTGTGTTGTTAAAAACTACTTAAAGATGACACATTTCCTCTGATCCCGTAGAGAACCCATGCCACAATCGGGCACCCTTTCCCCGCTCTAACACTGCGTTACCGTCACCCTTGCTCAGCGTGGTTCACAAAGCAGCATGCTTGCAGCGTTCCCCATGCGAACACGTAAGCTCCTGGCTGTCTCGCACTTCAGTAAATATCTCTTCTCCCATTTAGACCTCTGTTAAATCAACACCCATCCTGCATAGCCGTTCAGTATCAACATAGTTAGCATGGGTGGTGCTGCAGCCACCGGGGCTATGGAAACCTGCAACTCGTTAGGCAGTGTTAGGAGTTGGGCCTCAGTGAAATTTTTCTTTGCTGTTTCCTGAAGGGCAGAATTTGCACTGGTTTTAGTTTATCACTTGTTTGTAGTTTCAACAAAAAGCATGCAATGTTTGGCATAGTCAGTTTACAGGTGTTGTCAGCTGGTAGTAATCTTTGGAATTAGGTTTTCCAATTTCATAGAATCATAGAATCACAGAATGGTTTGGGTTGGAAGGGACCTCAAAGCCCATCCAGTGCCACCCTCTGCCATGGGCAGGGACACCTCCCACTGGGTCAGGGGTCTCCAAGCCCCATCCAACCTGGCCTTGAACACCTCCAGGGATGGGGCAGCCATCACTGCTCTGGGCAACCTGGGCCAGGGCCTCCCCACCCTCGCAGCAACACATTTCTCCCCGAGATCTCATCTCTATCTCCCCTCTTTCAGATTAAAACCACTCCCTCTCATCATATCCCTACACTCCCTGATCAAAATCCCCTCCCCAGCTTTCCTGGAGCCCCTTTCAGTACTGGAGGCTGCTTAGGGTTTCCTTAGGGTCTCCTTGGAGCCTTCTCTTCTCCAGGCTGAGCAACCCCAACTCTCTCAGTCTGACCTTGAATGGGAGATGCTCCAGCCCTCAGATCATTAAAGTAGCTAGATGTTTAGGTATTATTTAAATTCCATTAGGTAGCACAAGTTGTACTTTAATGTCATTAAACTGAAGAATATAAGACAAAAATCAAACATGAAGGTACTTAAGGCAACTTCAGACAATATTTTCCAAAGCTTCTCAGTGATCAGTAACCCAGTAAAACTTACCCTCATGGAGAAGGACTGAAAGAACAATTATGTCTAGAGAAAATGACATTGAATGACAACAATAAAATAATTTTCAAACACATGAAGAAACTCTTCATGAAGAAAAAGGGACAGGTATTCTCCACATGCACTCGGAATAGGACAGTAAACAATGGGCTTATATTGCAACAAAGAGGTGGAAGAATGATACAGCTCTCACAAATGGGCTGGTAAACTACAACAGTGAACTGCATGGACAGGCAGTGCATCTCTGGCACTGGAGATAAGAACAAATTAGATGAACTATGGACAGGAACTGTTTAGAGAGAGTTGATCCTCCATGGGGATGGAGCAGTTCACCAGATGACCACTTCAAGCTCCTTCTCTGCCTCTTTTCTACTATGTTTTTATTTCCCACTATTAGTTCCCAAGCTCCAGATTTTCAAAGATACAGAGGCATGTGTAGAGCAGAATAATGGAAAGGAGGTAAGCTGGCACTTTAGAAATTCTTCTTTTTACTTATCTTCATTTATCAGCACTTAAAAGCTTTCAAAAGCCATCTAGAAGTGTCCAGACCACTTTTAAAAGCAGGCTCCCAGTCAGCTAAGTAGCACTGAAAAACTTGCTCCAAGTGTACACAAAAAGTATCTAATGATGGTACTTGGGTACCGTCCTAACTATAGGAGACGTCAAACTGAGCTGAATGGATCTGTACATATTATTAAAGCTGACAGCAATAGAAACACCTCACTAAGTGGTGAGCTTATTGCCAGGATTGCATCCAGAACAAAAGGAATTCCAGCCTTGAAGAGCGATACTGCATTTTTCAGTCTCCCATGCTTTCAGAAAAGCCAGCATTAGATACTGACAAATACAGGCAAACAGACGTAAATCACCTGTCCGAATATGTTCTGAAAGTACCTCAGAGCCAGAATCAGCTCCAAGGATATTATATCACATAAATTTAACTACTCTTAGAGACTAGGATTACAATTCTGCAGGGCAGATTATCTGCCTGTCATACTTGCACAGCAGCTGCTGTCAGACTAGGCACTGGAGTTGCGAAAATTTGGGCTGGGTGGCAGTGTTTATGCTCCTACAGAAGTTTTACCTCATGAGGATCCTTACATGCCCTCATAATATTCAGTGAAGTTCATCTGTTGCCAATGAAATATCAAGGACTCAGTCACTGATTCCAATTAAAACTCTGCTTAAAACCAAGTCTTTCCACTCATTTTCCATTCTTCTTGCTCTTTCTTTCATTACTCCACTTGCAAACAGAAAATAAACTGTTTGTCGCTATTGAATCGAGCTCATGTAAGTACAGTGACTTTGCAGCAGTATCTGTGAATGACTTAAAAAGACACTCAATATATATTTACCACGTGTAATGCCATGGAACCTTGACATTTACGTATTAGTGTAATACAAATAATAAACAATAATACATAACTATGATTAAAATTGAAACACCAAGTTGTGTATTATATAAATGCAAACAGAGAAGAAAAGGTGGTTTAGGTAGTAAACAAGGACACAGCGAAATCCATCAGGAGTCAAAAATAAGTATACTTAAAGCCATAAAATTACCTTGTGTCAAAACTAATTGAGGGAAGCAGCTTGTCACTAATGCAATTGTGCTTTAATAATCAAGATGGCATCTACATGAGCCCGTGAGAAAGGCAGCTCTAAAAGACATAAATGAAAACTTTTGAAAAGATCAGGTTTATTCTCTCAGCAATTTGTGTTGTGCATCAAGCTGGAATAATTGGATGCCTGGTTTCAAAATGCGCAGTTTCTGCTTGAGCGGGCAGGAGGAGCTCCTGTAGCCCAGGCTAGCCCACAGACTGCTCTGGGGACCTTCCAGATTCCCCAGGTGGTCCCCTGAGAAACAGCCCATGTCACCCGGTCTCCCAGCTCCTCTCCACTCCAAATACGTAGAGCCTGCCGAGGCTGTCAATGGGAAAGCCATTTAGATGTTGTCTTGGTTTGCATTTCCTATTCTAAAATGTTCCAGAAGTGATTCTATCTCTGAGCAGAGACTCAGTCTAAGAATTGGCGAGGACTTCATTTCGACTTTTATTAAGGATTTATCAAGTAAAAAGGAGTGGAACAAAGACAAATAAAATGTTTTATTTCCCTGCCCTGCACCTAGGCTGAATGACAGTCCTTTTGAGGTCAGTATTGCTTAAGCCTGTAAAATGAAAGTGCTACGAATCACAATCAAATAAATGTCAGGCACCTTATTAAATTTCATTCAATTCCATACAAATCTTAAGGGACCATCGCTATCTTCCAATTTAGACAAAGATTAAATAAAAGCTGATCAAAGATTTATAGAATTCTAAAGTGATACTAAACACAAAGTGCTGTGCCTGGAAAGCTTTCTCGGGCAGTGTGGAGTCAGACACGGCCTGCTTCAATAGTTTTATAGAAGCACTGTTTCCCATTGGAGGAAAAAAATAGCAGTTTACAACCACCTCACCTAATTAAAATCTCGTAACTCACAGTCTAAATCAAGTTTACACTGATCATAGCATCACAGAATCATAGAACCATAGAATCATAGAATCATAAGGTGGGAAGAGACCTTTGAGATCAGTGAGTCCAGTGGTGCCTGTCTCCCTACTAAACCTGTCCCCTGATGCTGGACTTCATATTGTTGGGCAGGTAGAACTATGGTCAATAACAACCTCAACAAGAGGCAACAGCACCATTTCTTTTTTCTTTTATTTAGAGAAAAGTCAAAACTTCACTGTTGGTGGGTTTCCAGACCAGGGATTTTCAGCTTATTTGCCGCCAAAGAAATGTACAGGCAAGCTAAGAAGGTCTCCTAAGTAGAGACAGTAGCAGTAGTTACTAGAAAGTTTGTTTCCCACCACTGTAGTACACCTGGATTCTGTCCTTCTGTGGTATTGTATGATCTGCAGCTCACTATATTAAAAACATGAACAGGACATATAGGGAAGAAAAAGAAGCAGTGAGAAGAGAAAGTTCCATTAACACAGTATCACAGTATCACAGAATCATAAGGTTGGGAAAGACCTCTGAGATCATTGAGTCCAACCTATGACTCAACACCTACACCTACTCCTACTTGTCAACTACACCATGGCACTAAGAGCCTCATCCAACCTCTCCTTCAACACCTCCAGGGACGGTGACTCCACCACCTCCCTGGGCAGCGCATTCCAATGGCCAATCACCCTCTCAGTAAAGAACTTCTTCCTAATGTCAAGCCTAAGCCTCCCTTGTCAAGCGTAAACCTCCCCTAGCCTAAACCTCCCCTGAAACGGAAAGAAGTTTCTTCATATTTTCTTATCTTGCTGCTGAAGGAAAGAATTTCTAAATAGGAAGAGTCACAAGCAGAGAAAAGTCTGCTGTACACATTTAGAGAGAAAGCTTTTGAAATTGTGTTTATTTGTTTTCAGGTCAATGAGGTTCATTGCAATTTGAGTGTTTTATAAAGAGTTCCAGTGTTCATCTTCAACAGATATCTTAAATCTATAAAAAAGATTTCAGCCTAAGTCTTAGCAAGAAATTTATGACTGAACATAAATTCAGAATTCTTCTGTGGTAGAACCTCTCAAGAGTCAATATCCAATTGTAGCAGACATACTGATGTCTGAAAAGGTTTTAGTGATACCTAACTCTGAGAATACTTTCTGGTTTACTTTATTCTACTGGGTTTCTTTGCAACCTTCTCTGAATACCCAGAGAACCCTTGTTTGAGGTGATGCTGGCTGCTCCACTCCTTGTGTCCAAGTTTGCCCTAGAAATGTAGAGTTGAAAAATTAAACATAAGACAAGGATGCAAAACTCATATGCTTCCACACTTTCTTGACTTTGGTGAAGCTTCTCTGACCACAGACAGATGTAAAAATAGCACAAATGCCAGACAGCAGCACTTGTGAATCCTACAAGTTGTGGCATTCCAAAACCACTTTCAGATCCCAAAAAGAATATAAAGCAAGATACCAACTAAGCCATCTTTCTGTGAGCAGTCCAGGTAGTTTTCCATATTTCTAAATACAGTTGGCACAGAATTGTGAGGAGTACTGTCAATGACAGTGTTTATACTTGTAGTTCATGTATAAGGTTATTTTGCTCTCTATACACAATAAAACTAAACCAGGCTCTTATGAAGGCAATTCATAAATGTCAGCCACAAGGAAAAAGACAATAGAGTGGTTTACAATAACTATGTTTACTTTTTACTAATAAGTTCAAACTGAGGACCTTTCCCCTCTACTAAGTAACTTCCCAGGTCCTTAAGCCAATGCGCTTTTGTCATGCACTGATAAAGGAAAATGCAAACTGGAATGTAGCAAGAATCACTGCCTGCTGATCACAACTTCAGTGTTGGTATCACTAAATCATTCGGAGACTGCTTAAAAGATATGATTTAGGATGAATTCTGAAAGGACAAGGTTGTTGTGTAGGGAGATGGATTAAGCAGCAGTTAAGAGGCTTTCTTGTGTACCATTTGAAATAACCACTCTGGCAGTTTTTTAGGATCAAGATTTAAGATCAGCAGATTAAAAAATAAGAGTCACAAATCTGAACTGAAGTGAAAATACATTGTTCGCCACTCATTTAGCTGTAAAAGATTTTCTTTCCATTTTTTGCCTTAATGCAGGATCTTCCCGCTAATGTCAAGTCCGTGAACTGTAAGTACTTCTGAAACATGTTAATTTCCAACTGTCAGTGCCACCGAGCCCTCTCCGTGAGCCTCTTCGGTGGGACTCGTGTCTTAGCAAGGAGCTCTATCTGAATGCAGTACACTAGAATGGTTTAATATTCCTGTTTTGGAACATCTCCAAGGAAACAGAGAATAGAAATGAGACAAAAACTGGGAAATCCCACCTCCCAACTTCTGTTGTTAAGAGCCATCTTACAAGCCACAAGAAAAACAAACACAACAATCAAACTCTCACAGACCCCAGAACATGTATATGATGGGAATCTGGGTGAAAACTGTACGTGCCATGATTTCCTTTTTCTGAGGAAAGAGGGATGAAGTTCTGTTAGCTGAGCCTGAAACAGACAGTACCTGGGCCTGACACAGACAGTACTTTTTCTCGTCATTTATTATTGTCTGTGAGGAAAGAATTAGAACATTCTTAAAGTTTTCCTTCTATTGTGTCTTGGCCACAGGCGACACAATGCCTGTTCCTGGTCAACCCCAGGAAAATACAAGCAGAAATTGTCATTTATAGCCCAGAGAAGAAAAGCCTGGCCTTAATTCAGCACTTGGTGGTCAGAGAAACGATATACAGAGAAGTAGATTAGACATTGGGAAGAATTTCTTCACTGAGAGAGTGGTTAGGGATTGGCACAGCTGCCCAGGGAGGTGGTGGAGTCACCATCCCTAGGGGTGTTTAAAAGAGGGGTTGATGAGTTCCTTAGGGACACGATTTAGCGGGGATTCAGGCACGGTTGGACTCAATGATCTCGGAGGTCTTTTCCAACCTTATAATTCTATGATTCTTTTTCATTTGGCCCCTGTCCCAAGGATGCTGTCTGTCCTCTACCTCAGTTTTGCATTCCTTGTATCTCCTTTTATAACAGGCATGCTCGGATGGGGACGTTAGCAGAGGAAGGACAAGTGATGCAAGAGCAAGGGTAGGTGAATTCTGCATTAGCCTGATGCAGTGGCAACACAGAGTGCAGTAGCTCTCAGCAGCATTACTGGTCTCAAACCTTTCTGCTCTCTTACTGTTACCGTGAGGTTCTGTTCGAGGAAATTATATTCCATCACGTGATTTCCCAGTGCTTGCCTCAGCTCCAGAATCTGCATTCAGCAAAACCCCACCTTGAAGCCTTGACCCATTTTTAAAGTTTAACCCTGTTATACAGACCCTAATCTGCGTTTCCGGAACTTTCAGAGGGCGATGTTGGGAATCCACTGAAGACCGCCAGGTCGGTTTGACCACGGGCGCTGGCTCTAACACACGGACAGGCAGGATTAATCACAGTTACGTAGTAGGGGTCAGACTCTGATGGAGCAATCTTTCTTTGTTTCATCAGCAATGGCCACTGTTAGATGAGCATATATCTTGAAATTAAGCCAATGGAACCTACATGGAAAACTCAGTGTTAACTCTTTCGACAAATTAAAAGCTAGGCACCCAGTGAAATTACCTGTATTCTCCACTGTGCTGCTTCACAGCTACTGAATTCCTGAGCTCGTGTAAACAACTTCTGTTTCTCTTCATTTTGGGAATATAAAGCAAAGAAACATTTGATAGCTTTTAATCTAATTTTGTATTTAGAGCTAAAAACCAACAGAAAAGAATCTGAAATACAAATTGAAGTGCCTACATGACACAGTCATGTCCTCTAGGAAAATAAATTTAGTCCTGAAACCTCTACAGGGCAGTGCATTTGATACGAGGCCTATGCAAAAAAAAGAACTATTTTGGTGGGGATTCTTGTCTAAAGTTATTTGAACGTGAAAACTACGGTGTAAAAAGTGTATGACACATTTCTAGGTACTTTTTGATGAAACAGACAGAAGCTATTGAACTGCTTTAAAATAACAGCATATGTATCGAAGTAGAAAGTCTTAGTTGGGCATGAACATACTGACAATGCTTTCTTGCTTGCTTTTGTTTGAAAACTAAGTCAAGGAATATATATGCTTATTTATTTCTTTTAAATCAATGAAACCAATTGTAGAAACATGCTCCCTCTGTAAAATTAAAGCAGCCTAATTTTTAAAACATGTTCTTGAGTTTTCTAGAAACCATGCTGATTTTCAGCAGATACTGAGTACAAGACATGATTGAGCTAATTTATTTGTTTCCCACTTTTGAAAGATAACTTCATGTGATACCTTAGCAATTATTTTCAAATTGAACTTCTCTGAATATTTTGCATGTAATCTCACATGAATATTTCTGCCACTCCTTTTTTTTAAAATTGACATCCTCCTTTCCACAAGAAAATGAAACTTTTGAATCCCTGTTGACAAACTAATATGCACTAAAAATTCAAAGAATGAAAGGATGTTTAATCGAAAATGGCATCTATAAAGGACAAAGAAGCCAAGGCAGTCTCTTGGTAGCTAGAACATGTGACACACCCATGGGCAGCTTCAAAGCTACTACGATGATGCATCTGCCAAGCAGCCAGCTGCTCCTGCTAGACAATCTTCTTTGTGACTTGGCATCCAGGGCTTTTGCTTGCCATTCAAAAGCAACAGAAGGAGTCACAGGATATAGGATATAGCTACTCCTTCATATAACTCAGAATGTTTGTAAAACTCCCTCTGTAAATAGTGGGTGTTGTGGGGAAATGCAAACTCAAAAGTAAATTTATTGTAGAAGCTCCTTTGTCCTCCCAATGAAGCATCTTGAGATTTAGAGAAGCTCCTATGGCATAAAGAGGTACTATTTTAATTTCTTTGAAGACAACTAAGATACCAAAGATTAGGTGACTCAGGAAAGGCCATAGAGTGTGTCTGTGATGGCCAGAGTTCAAGTACGACTCCCCAGAAACAAGGCTGGCCAGCCTGAATAGATCATCCCTTCTTCCCTACAAAGGACAGAGCGTTTCTATGTATAGCAAGAGGTTTGCCGTATAGCACCCATCTAGAATGAAACCATTACAATTAATTTAAACTATAGCTGCACAGAATTTCCTCTTAAAAGCCTCTCACAAGAATCATGTATTCCCTAGATATTGTATTTTACACCCTTCTATTGAATATTAAAGTGAATACATAATTTACTATTACATTCTCTATGATGATTTCGAGAAGTTGGCTTCTTCTCTCAAACTTCAAAGAATTTTATAATAAGAGGTGGCCTGATTTGATTGCTTAACTCTTTTCAGGTTTATATATGAATTCTTATTTTTATGGGTTCCCTGGAAGTGAATAAATTGCTGTTCAGTCGTCTGTGAACTTAAAAGCAGCAGGAAACATTACAATGGAAATGGTTGGTGCTGGTGCGACAGCATGGATAGCCATGTTTACAAACTCATAGAGCAGTGATTTGAAAGGCTCAGGTTTATCTCCAGCCAGGTTCACTCCCTGGCAAGCAGTGAGGAGGTGAACGGAACACCACCTACTCCCTCTTGCAGCTGTTTTGATCGTAGCACTTGCTTCATTCACAGAGCTGATTTCTGTGTCTAGAGGGCAGCCTGGCATCAGCTTCTTTGAAAGAGTCATATATTATATCATATCCAGGGATGTGGCAACATTTAAACAAGACAGACAGCTAAAAGACAGTGAGATCCATGCATTATGGATTAAAGTGCAGAATGGAAAGTTTTGGGAACATTAGCATTCCAGAATATTAACTATAAAACCATGTGAAGTATTGAAAATCATCACATTTAGTGATATTCTATGTTCTTTCAGTGGCAAATTGAAAACAAAATAGCAGAGGAGCATGTCCCAGCTGTAGAAACAGATTATATATTTATAATTCTTTATTAGCTTTTTCTGAAAAGACAGTGTGCTCATAATCACACATAGGTAACGGAGGAGTTATGAAAGCTAATATTTGGTCTTAATATTGTTTTATTTATATTGCAGTAATTCGTAGGAACAACAACCAAGGTTCTTCAGTTTGTGTAAATTTCCAAAACTAAAGAAAACATGAAAAGAGAGATGATGTTCAAAAATATACAGACATGTTCATTGTTTTTGCTGTGTCACCTGTGGATTCTATCAAAAGATAAAGAAAAACTGAAAGCTGTTTTTCTTCTGAAATATATATACAGGAAACATTTCTTCTCATATACGACGGATTATATAATGCAGCAGTCTCAGAAATACTGAGAACTCCACTGGAAAACAGAGACAAGTCATCATCTGGGAAGCCGACAGTCCCAACCATCTGGGTTGTTCAGGTTGCTGGGTCCTCAAGTTACCTATGTCAAGATGCAATTTAGAGGGTAAAAATTCTCAGCTGCTGCAGCCAAAACAAATCTCAAAGGAAGCTCCACTATGACAGATATTTCCTTGCTGTCAGATGCACCTTAGCTACTGCAGCTAAAAAGATATGTTAGAGAAATGGGGCACATGGCATATTTCAATCTTGCATGATCTCATTGCTGTAAGATGTCTCTTAGTAGATGCTATTTGTTACATCTTTAGACAGTGAAGGCAGGATGCACAGAAACTCCTGAAATATTTACATTTCACAAGTACACTGTGTAAAAAAAGAAGATGTCACAGCTTAAGATAGAGTTCTAAAGCAAAACGACACAACTGAAGCATGATCTTCAGTACGAGAAGAGGCAACCGGTTGAGACAACAGGCCAAGTTAAGTGAAGAGGGAGAGAAGACTGGGCTACCAACCAAAAGGGATCATAGAACCATGGAATGGTTTGGGTTGGGAGGGACCTCAAAGCCCATCTAGTTCCACCCCCCTGCCATGGACAGGGACACCTCCCACTGCATCAGGGGGCTCCAAGCCCCATCCAACACCTGCCAAAGCCCCATGAACACCTCCAGGGATGGGGCAGCCACCACTACTCTGGGCAACCTGGGCCAGGGCCTCCCCACCCTCACAGCAAAACATTTCTTCCAAAAAATCTCATCTCAATCTCCCCTCTTGCAGCTGAAAACGATTCCCCTCATCCTATCCCTGCCCTCCCTGATCCAGAGCCCCTCCCCAGCTTTCCTGGAGCCCCTTTCAGTACTGGAAGCTGCTCTAAGGTCTCCCTGCAGCCTTCTCTTCTCCTGTCTGAACAACCCCAGCTCTCTCAGCCTGTCCTCATGCAGGAAGTGCTCCAGCCCTTGGATCATCTTCATGGCCTCCTCTGGACTTGCTTCTACAGCCCCATGTCCTTCCTGTGCTGAGGACTTCAGAAATGAACACAGGGCTCCATATGAGGTCTCACCAGAGCGGAGCAGAGAGGGAAAAATCACCTCCCTCAACTCACCTGCTTCTTCTGATGCAGCTCAGGACATGGTTGGCTTTCTAGGCTGCAAGAGCACATTGCTGGGTCATGTAGAGCTTCTCATAGACCAGGACCCCCAAGTCCTTCTCCTCAGGGCTGCTCTCAGTCCATTCTCCATCCAGCCTGTAATTGTGCTTGAGATTGCCCCAACCCAGGTGCAGGATCTTGCACTTGGCCTTCTTGAACTTTGTAAGGTTCACGCAGGTCCATTCTTGTATCACAGTATTTTCTGCTCTTCGAGAGTTTTACTGTAGGGTTTGATAGAAATGGCAAGGTGCTGTGCATTTCAGCCCTGGACAAGGACGCTGCAGTAATGAGGATGTCTGGTGAGTCTATTTGTGTTCTGAGGCTTGAATTTATGGGAAGTTGTTACATTCCTTCAAAACATGAAAGGAAAGTAGTAATAAAAAATTGCTATGACTGCAACAAAAAGCTTGCAAGCAGGGCAAATAAGCCCCTCTGGAAGTTACTTAGATTAAGCTACCTTCTTTTTGAGGAGTAACTACTTGTTAACAAATAAAATTATTATGACTGCACTAGTTTGTTGCACTATTTTGCCAATTTCCTGAAATCTCTTGACTTTCAGTTCTGAAATGCACATTGTCAAGAACTAAAATGTTTAGACTGTCTAATCTGTTTATTCAGATCATATGCTGAAAAGTATCTTATTTCACAGGTTTCTACTGTAAAGTGATTTCAACAAAGCCACTAAACAAAAAAGGAGTTCTCAAATAAAGAATGTCAATCCTTACCTTACCTGTCTGCAGGCTCAACTCGCCATTGATAAACTGTCATGTAAAACTTTACCTATCCAATTATCTCTGGTGTTTAAATCACATCTATCATAAAGCAAGGTGGATTCTTCAAAGCACTGCACTTTGACATGTATAAACTCTGGGTTACACTTCAAGAAATGCTGCGGCTCAACAGGACTGTGATGTACATGTGTATGGGCTAATAATTTGCCCAAGACACTCCTTACCCTCAGTCTCCGCTTTCTCCATAATCTGCTTCCCAAGATCAGTATAATTAACTATGTCAGTGCTATCCATGGTGCTAAGCCTGCTTATAGCACCTAAAGATCTGGTTTAATTTGCCTATACAGCTACCTCACCTTTTATCCATCTTTCCTTCAGGATATGTCACAAATACAGATGTCCTGCATGAGAAAAAGTATTTACAATACAATCCACCAACACTGTCAATATTGGCTACAGCCTACTAATTAACTTGCAAAAAGTGAATGAGCTAATTAGCAGGGCACGCTAAATAGGATATCATTAGTCAGTCAATCAATGCTGGTTTCCACTAAGTGAATGAGTAATTCACACATATTCTGGGCCTCTGTCAACCTCTCAGATTTCCCATTGGGCTACCCTGCCCTCTCACCAAATCTAAAACTGACGACACTGTCAGCATGACCTGGTTCAATTTTCTGCTCTTACTCCCACAGATCAACAGTAGCTACAGCCTGGGAAACACTGAAACCGCCTCAGCTGCTTCTGACTGGGCTCTGCTCCCTTCACTGAGAACAGCAAATGAGACCATAATTTTTCCAGGTCCCAAGAGACACCAGAAGTTGTTCCAACAAAGTATTTATTGAGGTATAAAATTCAAAACCACAAAGAAGCCCTACCACAGGCACAAGTCACCTAAGGAAAATGCTTTAAGTGGCCCCTAATCTTTGTTAATTGGCAGAGCTCCAGGATATTTGAGTGTGGTAAAGCAAATTAAAGATTATTGACATCAGGCTCACTTTTCCTACTTGCCTTTCATGGATTGCTCCAGTTCAGCCTGCTGACCCCCAGCATGCTGCCAGACCACAGGCTTGCCAACCATTCCGCAGATACGTGACTCTAGAAACAACGGTGCCTTACAATAGGCAACCCCCAAAGAATATGCTCAAATATGCTTTCACTACAAGGTCCACTGCCCAAACATCAGCTCATTTACTTTAGGGCTTAAAGCCTTCCAGGAATGCCTCAGCTCTCTAAAGACCCTGATAGCTGAAAGTGTAAACACTGGCTTTCAGTCATGGCCCTTGCATTTTCACTGATAGCATGTAGTTGTTCATGGTACCCTTTCAATACTAAAATAACAGCAAATACTTACCCAGACTCAAGGGAAAAATATACAACGCTCCTGGTGCTTACAAGTCCTGCTGTTCTCTGCTTTTAGAATTTTTCTTACACCAGCAGTTTATTTTGACTAATACCAATCTTTAATGCCAGTGCTGTACAAAATCTCCTGCAACATCTGCATTCAGACATCACAAGTCATATTTTGGAAATGAAATGTTTTCATTAGTTTAGATAACATCATCACATTCAGTGGGAGAGAATGACTGATCCATTTAAATACTGGCTGGAACAACAGTGCATGATGAAGCATCTCTTATTGATTAGTAGATTCGCTCTTGTGTATGGTATTTTACAACACCCTTAATCAAGTCTTCTCTGAAAGATTCCAGCAAGACTCAAAGAAATTCTTGATTTTGATAAATAGGCTGTCAAGAAGGTTAGACTGGTAATGGTTTTAACCATCAGCTGGACCTTACATTTTCATTTCAGACACGGACACAAGTCCAAATAAGTAATACAAAAAAACCAAACCCCACGTATACTCCTAGAGAAATGATGCATTTTGCTATGAAAGAGCTGGCATTCTGCTTGGAAAAAAAGCTGTTACCAGCGTATGAGGTGATCTCCTGCTGAGATGAGAGGAAATGGCCTCAAATTGCAAGAGGAGGAGTTAGAACTGGATATTAGGAAGAATTTCTTTACTGGAGAACTGGTGAAGCATTTGGCACAGGCTGTCCAGGGCAGTGGTGGAGTCCCCTTCCCTGGAGGTGTTCAAAAATCCCATAGATGTGGCACTTCATGGCACGGTTCAGTAGATACGGTGGGGTTGGGCTGATGGTTGGACTGGATGAGCTTAAAGGTCTTTTCCAACCTTAGTGATCTGTGATTCTATGATTCTGTGAGAGGGTATGTGCTCTTCGCAGCCTGCTTTTCACAAACCTATGATTTTGTGTGATACACCAGAGAAATGTGCCGCTCTGCAGTAAACACAGCCATTGGAAAACATCTTAAAAGCCATTTCAAACAGGAGGCCTTGTTTGGCTGCCATTTCAAAGTTCCCATGTAACAAAAAAACGCATTGAATCATCAGGAAAGCCAAAGAGCAAAGCTTGAGATTCAAGACCTTTTCGCCACCAAGCATAAGGAAGAAAGGAAAATTACAGTGTCAGTCAGTGGAGGTGAGAAGATTGCAGGAAAACAAGTTTACGTGCACTTTGCATAAAATAGAAACGAGGCTTCATACAACTGCTCCGGTTTTCCTAAGGCATTCCGTTTACAGGATATCCAACAAGCATTTTTCCCACAATTTTGTCTACTAAAGCAAACACCAGTTTAGAGACACAAGAATGCTTGGTCACTTAGCACGTAAGCAATTATTTGCTATTGGTGATCTGAGTCTGTATTAATGATCAATTAGCTGTATACAGATGCCACAAGCCTAGCAGAACCTGGAACCAGATCCTTAACGTATGCAATGTGTTTTTCATTGCACTGTACCCATCACAGAGGAGATGACTGCATGTGATGCTTTTGTATAAGGTTTAAACCTTTCCTATATGCATCTTTAGGATTAAATCCACATTTTTCCAAATGCTTCAGTGAAAAGATTATCTTCAGGTAGAAAGCTGCTGCTTTTCAATGGCAATTTTTTGCTTTCACAAATAATATTTGGATTTGTTGGAGGCAAGCAAGACCTAAGTACAGAAAGCAAGCGTTAAAGCAATAAAATACCATCAGTTCTTTTGTCCGTAGGACCTTTCATGTGGAACACCAAAAATGAACATTATCTTCTAATACCTACTGGAGGATTTCAGCTAGCCCAAGTGAAAAGAATAAGCACTGCATCATTGGTATATTACATTTTTAAAGTATTAATTTCCTTTTGATTTAGAACTGATACCCACTTCATACTTTATCCACTCATTCTGCAGGTGTATGCTAAGCACGGAGCGTGAAGCCTCAAAAAAGCACTGAAATGAAGCAGGGCTCAAAATAATGTGAATGCTTCTTCTGAAGCAAGTGACTTGATTTATTAGAAATGGTTCAAACATTTTTCCTAATTAATGTGAGCGAAGTGCCGAACAAAACTAGAAAAATGTCTCTAGTTTGGACTCCACTGAGACTAATATTCATCCTTCACACTTCAAAGGGCAAAGTTGGGCAGGAGAAAAGAGGAAGCGCTGGTTTTAGTCTCAGTGACAACATTAAAAAGGGCCATTTAACGTTAGGATGTGAGCCATGGTTGATGAACACATTCTATGTTTTTTGATTTAAATTGTAAATAAATCTTGAAGTTGAGTTCAAAACTCTCGCCATTATCTCACACCCATATTTCTCTTCACATCCTCACAGTCAGACAGATTTAGAAATATATGCAAATATTTCCCCCACACCACAAAGAAGTTGTGCTTCACTTTCTGACATACAAAATGAAGTAAGGAGTCCAGATTCTCCTCTGAAAGTGAATCTGAATCAGAGTTAGGTGTCTCACAGTTGGAGTCATATTGCCCACCCTTAGCTTACTAAAAGGATGTGTCTCAAGCAGGCACCCCTGCATGCAGATTTACGTCGCAGATAGCAATCTTAAGACGTGCCTAAGTGTAAGACACATCTGATAATTTGCACTTCTCTCATTCCTTTTTTCTTTTTCAGCCTTTTTTTCTACATGAAGCAACTTACCCATCCAGTGCACTCCTGCCAAAGCCTGCTCTAGGCTGCCTTGCTGTATATTTGTCAGGGTTGTGCATTGTGTTCCAAAAGCCAACAAAACATGAAAGTCCCTTGGAGATCTGGCTCAGAATGGTTAGCCAACAGGTGTGACCCATGCAATTGTCAGCACTAGGGTTTCAGGAGATCTGGCTTCCAGTCCAAAGCACAAAAATCACTCTTGTGAGAGAGATCTAATGCTCAAAAAGATGTAGAATCCTTCATCTAATTTGTATGTGCAGTCACTATGGAACCATTGGTAAAAATCAGCCAACCAGTCTCTCGACAGCTCCAAGTGCAGAATCCTGGCACAAAAGCACAGGGAGATGTGGTGAAACCTTCTTAGAATCATAGAATCACAGAACGGTTTCGGTTGGAAGGGACCTTAAAGCCCATCCAGTGCCACGCCCTGCCATGGGCAGGGACACCTCCCACTGGATCAGAGGGCTCCAAGCCCCATCCAACCTGTCCTTGAACACCTCCAGGGATGGGGCAGCCACCCCTCCTCTCGGCAACCTGGGCCAGGGCCTCCTCACCCTCACAGCAAAACATTTCTCCCTGAGATCTCATCTCTATCTCCCCTCTTGCAGCTTAAAACCATTCCCCCTCATCCTATCACTTCAAGCCCCTGTAAAAAGTTGCTCTCCAGGTTTCCTGTAGGTCCCCTTTAAGTACTTGAAAGCTCCTATAAGGTCTCCTTGGAGTCTTCTTTTCTCCAGGCTGAACAACCCCAACTCTCTCAGCTGGGAAGTGCTCCAGCCCTCGTATCATCTTTGAGGCCTCCTCTGGACCTGCTCCAACAGTCCCATATCCTTCTTATGTTGGTGGCAGCAGAGCTGGACACTGTACTCCAAGTGGAATCTCACCAGAACGGAGTAGAGGGGGAGAATCTTCTCCCTTGACCTGCTGGCCAAACTTCTTATGATGCAGCCCAGGATGCAAGTGGCCTTTCCAATTCAGAGTCAGGGATGTTGTGTGTGACAGTGTCAAACCCTTTCACAAGTCCAGGTAGATGACGTCAGCTACTCTTTTCTTTCCCACCAACACTATAACCCTGTCAGTAGGTGCCCATCAGATTTGTCAGGCACAATTTGCCCTTAGTGAAGCCATGCTGGTTGTCACCAATAGCCTCCTTATTCTCCATGTGCCTTAGCATAGCTTCCAGGGGGATCTCCCGGAAACAGAGATGAGACTGACTGGCTTGTAATTCCCTGCATCTTCCTTATTTCCCTTTTTGAAAACTGGACTTATGTTTTATGTTTCCCCTTTTCCAGTCACCAGGAACTTCATCAGATTGCCATGACTTCTCAAATACAATGGATAAAGGCTTAGCAATTTCATCTGCCAGTTCTCTTAGAACCCATTGATACATCTTATCGGATCCCAGAGACTTGTGCACCTTCACATTTCTTAGCTTTTGAACATATCCACTCCTGCAGCGAGCTGTTCTTTGATCTCCCAGTCCATGCTTTTGCCTTCTGTGACAGGTGGTGTGGCTTGGGCACACACTTGTGAAGACAGTGGAAAAAGTCATCGACTGCCTCAGCCTTCTTCATATCCCAGGCAACCAGGTCTTCCATTTCCTTCCAGAGCTGCCCTGCATCTTCCCTTTTCCCTAGTCTTCCTTTTTATCACAGGCATACCTAAAGAAACTTTTCTTGTTGTCCTTGATATCCTTGGTCAAATTTAACTCTATCAGGGCTTTAGCTTTCCTAACCAGATCCCTGGCTGCTCAGTTAACTTCTGTGTATTCCTCCCAGGTTACCTGCCCTGGCTTCCACCCTCTGTAGGCTTCCTTTATGTGTTTGAGTTGGTTCAGGAGCTCCTTGTTCATCCATGCAGGCCTCCTGGTGCTTTTGCCTGACCGCCTCTTTGCTGGGATACATCACTCCTGAGCTGGGAGCTCCACCCACTGCACTCTTTGCTTCCCAACTGCAGGCAATTTAACTTCTATATAAAATCTCCTAGGCAGATGGAAAACTGCCAGACTTAATGAAGTTAACCCTTGTGAGAGCAATTCAACTACTTTTCAATGCTGTTTATGTTGCCATATGTATATTGATATATTAAAGTCTGTTCACTTATCAATTTCCTTTTGCCTAGACTGAAGTCATGCCCCCAAAAGTAGATTTCCTTCCAAACACACAATTCATGTTGGGTCAAATTATGAGGAACTTTGACAAACCACTTTTGCTAGTGAAACTAAGGAGCACTTACCCTAGAACATGTCTTCTGGCCTTCAATGGCACAAACAGCACGGCAAGTATTTTACTTTTGGGCTTTGCTAGAAGGAATTTCTCGAAACTGTACAGCCTTTTTTGTCATCTTGTCAATGGGACGTGAGAAAACACCTTGTCTGAAAGCAAACAAGGATGAGTTGCAAAGTGCAAGTAACAAGGCTGGGATGAGTTGTGTGTGTGTTGAACTAATAGATCACTGACAGAACTTGACTCTCCTCTTCACCATGTTACGTCAATGAAGGACTGCAGACTTTCATAGATGTTTACACCAGAAACAGCAGTATTGACAATGTTAGTATGGATAATAAAGATCTTGTTTTGTTTTGACATTTAGTCTGGTCTTGCTATCAACATAATTTGCTATCAAGAGTTGGTGAAGCTGGCACCATTGGCAATGATTTAACAAAGCCTACAAACTAAGTTTTCGTCTTCCTACAGGCACAATCCAAGTCATTAAAAAAAACATTAAAATTGCTTTAACTAAATGCATTCATACAGTATTTTTCCTTTTCCTTGATTCTAGTTAAAAGCAAATATAGCTCTTAATGGTATGCATTTGTAAGAAAGCTGCAGGAAGCCAGGTATAAAATGACTAACAAGGAAGACTAATGACACCAATAACAGTAAAATGTATAATAAACTAAAGAATTACTGTTTGATAAAGTCTTGCATTTATATACTCACGCATGCATACTTCTTGCAGTCATGCTTATGATGTAGCTTATCATTATGTATAAGTGTTAAAATGCTGTGTAAAATTTCCTTAGACGTTGTGGTTCTGCACTCTACTGTACCGATGTGACCACAGCAGCAGCTGTAAATGTACACTAAATGTAGGGCTGAAGGTCATCACGGCTGAAAACAATTAGGATATCACTTCTAATTCTGGAGAAAATAAATGCTTTAAAATCTAATCTTTTCTACACAAAGCTTGAGGTTTCATTTAGGAATAGTTGTTTACATTCTGCTTAGTGTAAAAATAGCACCACCACCACCAAACCTGAAGAAGCCAAGCACCCTTTATTCCGGGTAGATGAAGCTACCTTACTGAAGAATGTTTGACAAACTCATTTCCTTTTGTTAGTGAATGAGCAGTGGATTGGTTTCAATTTTTATAGACATGTCCATTATTCAGAACCCTTTAGTGAAAAGTTTATTACAATATATCTCTGCCTACAGCTTGTTCATGAATGAGTGTCTACGATGTTTTTAAAGTAATCAGCCTTTTATTATTCACTTTGTGGTGTGACTGAAACTGGCAATATTTTAAAAAGTAATTTCCAATTTTGATTTGCTAGTTTTTGGATACCAATCCAGTAGAAAATGTATTTCTGCTGACACAAGACAGATTTGCATCCACTTACTTTTTTTAAACAATTTGGCCCTGGGTTCCAGGAGTAGATCCTGCCTCTGGTATTGTAAACTGGTGTTCTGTCCCACACTAGATTAACTTCTCAATGTCTGTGCGAAGAATTCGAAGGCCACCAAAACAGTTAAACTTTTTATTTGTGTGAATAGATGCCTGTGCCCCTCCATTTCCTGCTATTATTATCACAAGCAGAAAATTGTTAGTCAGATCATTCTCAGAAAGCTGATAAAGACAGAGTGCTTCAAGAAGAACCCTCTGCCTTCACTGGCCCTTCAGTTATGATTTATCTTGCCCAGTATTAGGATACAAGTTAACTGTGTGAGACTGTCAATACCATTCCTGTTCTGTAAAAAAAAGAGAGAACTTCATGCAGCAGAATTGTCAGCCTTCCTTTACTGAATTTATCTGTGAGCACACACAGCTCAAACCCGTATCAGACCTACAGGTCCATACAAATGAAATATCTTGGTAGTTCAAAATGTGGTTTGCAGATCTGGTATTTGTTTCAGAATGTTATTTTCACAATATAACAAAGCCATCAACAGACAGTTCAGCTTTGAGCCTGATAATAATAGGAAAAACTATGATACTTTAATGTGTTCACTGGAGTTTTGATTTCATGATGCATTTTGTCTATGTACATGCACGGAGATGGAAACTGAAACACTCCTTGGCTGTGTGTGTCGTGCTCTACAAAGGTGAGCTGATAGTGTTTGGAACTCTTTTATCTTAAAAAACCCATACCACCATCTTATTCAAACACAAATCCATATAATTCTAAACTATATGTTCAGAAGCTTCCACAATTGAACTTTGTCACGGAATTAATTAAAAATATAAATACAGATTTAAGCTTCTGCTAAAGTAAAAGTTGCTCCAAAGTTAACACCAAGTTTCTGCCTACTTTCTGGGTTGACCTTACCCTACAATTGTCCTCGTGGCAAAGCCATCACAGTTATCCATCCTGGAAATTATTCTTTTTTTCTCCTAGAATTAACCACAGATCCATCCAAAACAATGAGGAATCCACAGTTCTTTGACGCACTAAGCACCATCAAAATTCAAGCATGTATGTATCGAACATAAATGTCCTAATTCTTTATATTATTTATGGAGTTTTTGGATATAAAAATAATTGATTCAAATGGGTAATTCAAAAAAGTAATTTACGGCCTGGCATCTTGATTTCAAAGCTCTATTTTACTAACAGCCACCAAGACAGTAATCAATTTAGTGGTGAGGCAGAGCTAATAATTTCACAGAAGTTTTACAATGTCTTCAAGCTTTAACCTGAAGTTTTTTCTTTATCCCTGTCCTTAATTTACGTAATGGGGGATATTTATTCCATCCACACATTTTCTTTTCATTGCATGATTCACTGAACCACAAAAGAAATATAAAGTTGATCAACAAGCAAGTGAGTAATTACAAACCACTAGGTAACTTTTTGATTGCACTCCATTTTTATTACAGCCTCCTTTTAAACCTGCTTCTGAATCTGACGAACAAATTCCTTCTCTATATGCTATTTTCTTCTCTTCTTTTAAGTGCCTTAATATGCCAAGACCCTCTCTTTTTCAGTCATAAAATTACAATGATTAGACTTTTTCCTATCCATTCTGACTCTCAGGAAGACAGTGCTATGTGTAACCTTTCAGTGTTGCTTTTATGAAAACAGAAGTGGTTAATATGTTTTGTAAGGAAAATGACAAATGAAAGAACTTTGTGCACTTTCGGCATCAATTTGAGTTTTCTTTATTATAGTGTTCAGAATGATATTTAAGCAATACATTTGGAATCAAGTGGTGTAAAAAGTACAGTGGACACATTAAGGGTTCAGTCTCGTTACTAAGGCATATTGCCATGGGTTGTTTAGAACTATCTAGATGTTCTTGATCTCACTTTGAGATTGTTTGGAAAGCCCAAGGCCTTTCCCGTGTCTTTTCTTTCTCCCCATTCTGTACAATACATACTAATAATATGATATAATTCAGAAAAAATCCCTCAAGTTAAGAAATATGGAAGTAGAAAAAGTATAGTTGACCTTGCCTGAAAAAGGAGAGGCCCGTATTTGTTTTTTCTTTACACATCCTCAGAAAGAGATTAGGTAAATGCTGGACAGTAACCAAATGAGATGCTTTCTACAGGTTTAAGGCTAGCTAACACGATGCCTCAGTAGATCTGCACACATGGCCACTGTGAAAAAGAAGAGAAAAAGGAGCTAAGATGGCTTGAACAAAGGTGTGTGATACAGTGAGTTAATGACCTACTTCAAAAATGAGTTAACGGCTTCTTTCAAAGGTGTTCACTACTGTGAACTGGGCAGGATATTCTAGAACACAACTTCTATTTCTTTCTAATTTAAAAGATAACAGTAATTTAAAAAACAAATAAAAAAAACCCAAAACACAGAATCGTCCATTCATTTGTGAAGAAATTTGGTCTGATTTTGAATTTAGTTTGTAAAAGAGAAATCTGAAATCAAAAGTAATTTCAAAATGGGAAATTATACTCTTCCATTCTACAAGTGACAAAATAGAATACCCACACCATCTGGTTGTCTACTGCTCACAGTAGACAAAACATCACTAAAATACATCACTCAAAGTTTTCGCATTTGACAAACGACACTTTCCAGAGAAAACATTCCTTCTAATATTTCCTTTCAGGTTACCACAGCCAATATCACTATGTTGTTAGAGACCTAGAATTCAGCAACAAACTGCTCTGTTACAAAGTCAGAGCTCAAAAGGACCAGAGAGTGATTTCAGTACTCATTCTCCTGAAACCATGCTCTAAAGAAACTTCTAATTATTTAGCAAATAAGATCAAACAGATAGTGGAAAGACTGGGTGCAGATCGCACCAAGTCATAGATTCCTGTTACTTGAACCTTGGACAGAGCAGTTTAGGTAGGATTTTTTAAAGAGTAATGGATAAATAAGGAAAATGAATGGGTCAGGTGCAGGACAGAGGATGAAATTGTAGGTATGTTCAGACAGGAGATTAATAAAACTGAGAAGTTTTACTTTTCCCACTCTGAAGTGTTGTTAGGGTCTAAATATCCTTTTTCCTGATCGCTCCCTAGTTCTCTGCAAAATTATTTATACAGCCAGTGAGCATCCACCTGCACTGCACAGCTCACCGTCACCTCCGGCTTTAGCGAGGAGACCACATCAGTACCAAATTTTCAGTTCTATACCTTGATGGTCTTACTCTTCCCTTCTCATCTGTCACTATCTGTTTAATGTATTACTTGAAACTTCAAGACTGTGACATCTCCATACCTCAGGCACTAGTGCATAAAAATGTCATTGTCTAATTTTGCAAGGATGCACACTGCCAGGCAAGATGGGTCCATGTAAGAAAGAGTGAAATTTCCCTAGTCAGAAAATATTTACAGGAACTTGGTTTTCTCAGTGTTTCCTTAGAGTAGGATGCCATACTTTGGCTACTGATAGAACAGCTTATGACAGCTGTCCCCTTTGTAAATGAGGGAATTACAGCAAGAAACCACCTTTAACATTTAGATTTTTCATTTATTCATTAGTAAAGACAATTATTAAACTACTTTATCATCAGGAAATAGTACAGGCTGGACAAGGCTTTAATGTTGATGCTTTCCCATCGTGAGTTAGTGTAGTAGTAGCTTTGCTTAAGATGCATTATATTTCACTACAGCTATTGAAAATCTACCACTTGCACACATACTGCTGGTGAAATATGAGAATAGCAAATAATAGTTTAGTGGTTTCTCTATAGCCTAAGAAAGGAAGTTCTTCTGGGTTGTGAAATATTAGATTTCCAGTCAGAGGAGCTGTACTTTGCTACTGCAAAGGAGCTGTACTTTGCCACTTCCATTATTCACACTAAAATCCATCTTATATGCATGAAGAAAAAAAACTTTCTTTACTGTTTTCCGAATCGTTGTGTTGCTGTTCAATTTTGTATCCCCAAATCCTCAGCTTCTGTGTTTTCTAGTCAGTTTATTGTTGTTCTCTTGACTATTATTTCAGCAATTTAATCCCTCTTACCAACAGCAGCAATGAATGTAAGGTTTCTATCTGCCTCTAAAATTATACTACCTTCATCCTCTGTGCTTGTCTCTATATCCAAGTCACCTTTATTAAGTAACTCCCCAGTGCAAGCTCTACAATGCATCAAGGAACAGATGTTTTGAGTGTCTGTATAGTAGTTATTGGGGTATTCTGTTTATTTTAATGGGACCCTGGTTCCCTGTAACTGCAAGGAACATTCACACATTTACAAAAGATTTTATAATGCATTCCAATGAGAAACCATAAGCAGATTCAGCTCTTTTGCACCATGCAATAAAGAAATGTTTAAGGCCGGGATCTGGAGACACAACAGAACGAGTCAGCCTCATGAGAAGAGAGAAGAGATTTCACTTCTCAGGAGAGCCACGTGAATTGACATGGGTTTAAAACAAACTTTAACTATTAAAGAGGTTCTTGTCAGAAAATGTTCATCTCCTTCCCTTCAGGCAGGAAAGATAAAAATAGCTGACCATTCCTGTTTTCCCAAAATGGTCGCTACGCTCTTGCTTTTGTATTTACTCTCCCTCCTTCAGCCTGAAAACTGCAACACATACATACCAAGCTAACAAGATAAAGGGAAAGATTTTCAGCAGCAGAGGAGATAAATGCAATGGGTAAAATACTCAAAGGTGCAATGCTAGAAGAAAATATGACTCAGCATGCATTTCACACCAAGATCCTAAGGCCTTATTGAAACAAACCCCTCTTGAGCTGGGTGGGAAGTAGAGATTTAAGAGAACAGTACCTTGCTTCCAAAGAAAGACACACAGGGAACATTCCTACCATGAATCTAACAAACGATACCGGTCCTAAACCTCCCTTTCCTCTCACATCAGCTACTACTGCCATCGATGCTTGCTGCCCTCCCTCATACCTCATAAACACTACTCCCTTTACGTTTGTCTCAGTGGGGCAGGCATGACTAGAAACTCTAGCTACCTCATCTCTGTTTTCTCTGTTTTACCTCCAAAAATGTCATGGTGCCTCATTCACCTTCCCGGTCCTTCCCAGTCCTGCTGTGTAAGTGCTCACGCAGACCTGGACTGGGTCAGAGTAAGGAGCTGATCTTTCTGAAAATAAAAGACACCTTTGAGTTGGAACACAATGTGGCAGCATTAATACGACTTCCAGCAGAAGAAAAACTTTGGGAAGGAACAGCGAGAGAAAGCGGAGGTGGTGGGACTGCCTGTTCCAGTTGTGGCATGGATCAAAGTGGCTGTCTTGCTATGGACTTGAAACAGTGCATGAAAACAAGCCATTAGAATCATGGAATGGTTTGGGCTGGAAGGGACCTCAAAGCCCATCCAGTGCCACCCCCTGCTACGGACAGGGACACCTCCCACTGCATCAGGGGGCTCCAAGCCCCATCCAACCTGGCCTTGAACACCTCCAGGGATGGGGCAGCCACCACTGCTCTGGACAACCTGGGCCAGAGCCTCCTCACGCTCATTGTGAAGAATTTCTTTCTAATATCTAATCTAAATCTTCCCCCTTCTATTTTACAGAGTGGGCAACCCCTTGAGGAATCACTTGGACCTTCACAGGATGGCTGTAACAAGAGGGGCTCATCTGAATAAGCACTTTCACCTCCCTTTGGTGAAAGAAAATAATGTATTATATGGAGGGAAGCACGTAACATTTATTTCACACCCTCACAGTTGTTAGTAAGAACCTACATTATTGAAGTGCCTACCCCTTCCGATCTTCCCAAGTCACACATAAATAAAACACTCCTTTCCTTCCTCCTTCTTACCTCTTTCTACTCTCCCCTCCTACAGACAACACAGAGACCCTCTTACCACAATGATGTAACCGGGAGAGCTGCGGAGTTCATAGCTCCTAAGTTACATGGACACAGAAGGTAATTTATTCCCCTGGGCTCTCTCTTATTTAGTACTAAGAATGTCATTAATTTTCATTAACATACTACATTAGCCTAAATTTTAAAAACTTCAGATGTGTCTTGACATCTTTGCAATACAAACAAATTTGTAAATTTGAGATAAAGGCTTTGGACTCCTGGATGTTTTTTTAATACAAAGTGCTTGCAGCCACAGCAGAGGATGGAGAGTGACACCACAGAAAAAAAACATGAGCGGCAGGAAAGAAGAGGAGGAAAAAATCCTCCTGCATTATTTCTTCATTGGTTTTGCAAAACCTTGTACTTGATAGGAGAAGAGTTCTGTCTGTAACCATTAATAACAAAAACAATCACCAAATGAAAGAGCAGCCTTGCAAGCAACCATCTGTAAAAAGAAAGCCAGTTAATTAAACAAATCACAAGTTATCTCCACACTGTCTCTCTCACTTTAAAGCACTCAGCGCAGAAAAGAGAAGAAAGAAATTTCATCAAATGATATAATCACAACAGCCTCAAAATAACTCACACATATTTCCAGATAAATCAATTCTGAAATACTAAGTGCCTGGGAAAGCTTGGAGGGACATTGCACCTTAGCTGTGATTCCTGCTTCTTGGAGGGGCTTTGGGGAATCCTGAATCTTCTTTCCCCTCACTAAATGTTTGTTCCTATTCCTTAAATTGTCAATTTTTAATGTAAAACTTTAATTAATCTCTAGATTCATTTCACTTGATGTTGCAGGGCCTTTTCTCTATGTCTCAGAAGGCACTTAATTAGAATTGAAGGCTCAGGGTTAGAAACACAACACTTAGCGCTTGCCAAAACCTTACAAAGCTTTCTGGGCAGCTGAACTGGAGAATTGGCTGCATGAACATGGTTAAAGGCAGTTCTGACCCTATGCACGTTATTGCCCCGATGGAAAAGGTAGCAGCGAGTTAATGGAACTGGATGTGCATTAATTTTTCTGAGATTATACACCGTGATGAGGCTCTTTCATCAGCTTCTACGGGTCATAGCAGCTGGTAGGAGCCTTAACAGTGTCATTACATTATAAGGCTATTATCGATCCAAAATCTAATTTGAAGATCAATTTGGATTGGAATCAGAACCCAATATGACAATGATTTCAGAGCAGATAAGAGGTAATTTACTCCTCTGGGTGCCAGAAATCAATTTTCGGTTTTCTGTACGGACCCAGCTGCCAAAAAAAAAGAAGAGGAAAAAAAAAAAAAGAAAAAAAAAAAGAGCTGAGGATAAGGTGCAAATAAAGGATTATAGTAATCCAATCTGGAGGTGATAAAAGTATAAACCCGGCTGCAAACCCATCTGAAGTAAACAAACATTTAATCCCAGCTAAATATCTCAGATAATGGCAAAAAGGTTTCATGTTATTTTTGATGCATTTGGCTAATACAACCCACAGCTTTGAATTCAAAAGCAACTCCTTGCATTTCTCACATAATTCATTGTGACAGTCAGCACTCAGGAAGCTTCTGTGGGGAATCTCAAGACTTATCACTACTATTTGCATTATAGCAGGGCTGGGCACGCTGGCAAACCTGCAGTAAGGGCTGACACCCAGACTCACCCATGTTAGGAGTCAGCATCACTTGATGATGCCTGTATTGTGGGGTGCTGTGGCTTTTGGTTTTCTTCCCCATGCATTAAGTTTCTTCCCAAAGAAAGGGACAGGTAGCTGACACCCCCAGCTTACTTGCCACGTGCATCCAAACCAGTCTTCACCAGGAACAAGGAACTCCATGTGTGCTGGCGCAGGTTCTGTGAGTGTGAATGTGGCCCTCAGTTGCCTCACATGTCAGATCAAGGGTCTTGGCAAACACACAGGTGCTGTGCAGAACCAGCCTTTGCCCACCTCAGCACCGGCAGAAGGTGAGAGTAACACACACCGAGGCCGCTCCGGCCCCAGGGAAGACAGGACAAACCACAGGCAAGAGGTGGCATGAAAAACCAAAGGGACTCCTGCTCCAAGTTGTTGGCAGAGCTAAGAATTTTCTGCTCTCTACAGGGCCGGCCCTTAAACCCTTTTCACTTTCATTAAGTGCAGATGTACTGCAGAGATACAAGACTTGGTTATCTACAGTGAAACTGGAAAGGGTTTTTTTCTTCTTTTTTTTTTTTTCCTTTTCCTCCAGAAAACTGCAGTGGAATCAGTTTTATTCAGATTTGGCTGTAATTGGAGTGAGCCTCTCACTGAATCTAATTTCAGTTGGAACTAATTATAGGGGGAAAAGGTCATAAATGTAAGAAGGCTGCATAACTATGTTGGAAGAATATTGACATCATATAGTATTAACTCTGTTCCTGTAAAGGCCATAAATACTTAGACTAAAACCAGCCATTAAGAGACAGAACAAAATGTACCTATTTTTTTGATTAGAGGGGAAAAATGAGGAAGGAAAAAAAATCTCCAAAGGGAGATTTAAAATCATACAATAAGGAAGTGCCACACAAAATAATAATGAAAAAATCTATCAAAAACTAGAGATCGGCTGCCTCAGATGAAGCCCTGAGCCGCATCAGAAACAAACAGCATTGTTGCGTCCTGACTGAGGTCTGTGCAAAATCTCAGAGGAAAAATGAGTTGGAACAACAAAACCAGCCATATGAAATGGCCAAGACTGATAACCAAGCCCAAACCAGCAGGACTGATCCCACAGGATCACACCATGTACAAACGCTGGCCACACCAAGCCACATCTTAGGGAAAACCCCTAATTACTTCTCCCACAGCCCTCAGCCCCCTGGGGCCAGAATGGCAGCCGACACCTGCATGAGTGGCTGAGCGGAGCTGCACTCCAGGTCAGGAGAATTCCAGCCCTGCTAGGTGAATGGAGGAGACCTCAACAGGCTCGGGCCCTGCTTGCTGCTGAGTCATTGGGCAGCCAGTGAGAGCCGTCCCGTCCGGTCTCGTCACGTCCCGTCAAGTCCCACCATGTCCCGTCACATCCCGTCATGTCACGTCACGTCACGTCACATCACATCACAGAATCATAGAATCATGGAATGGTTTGGGTTGTAAGGGACCTTAGAGCCCATCCAGTTGCAAATTCCCTGCCATGAGCAGGGACACCTCCCATTGGATCAGGTTGCTAAGGTTGCTGCTCTTCACTTCTCACAGTCTTCCTTACCACAGAAGGGAACCAGTATGTGTGTGACAGCTCATCCCTCACACAAACTAGCTTGTTTCGCCTCCCATCTAAGCCTCTGAGCTTCCAGAATGTTCTCTGTGAGGAAACCCACAGGCAGACCCAGCCAGGACTCCTCATCAGGAATCTTGGTGTTAAATGTTTCACAGAATTTTCTGATGAATTTACTTAAATGAAGACCTTCAACATTTTCTCTACACATACGCTCTCTTGCAATCCACACACAGCAGTACAAGCAGAATGACATTACAAATGAGAGCAAATTATACATGCAGCCTGAATTTTGACCATAATACATTTCAATTAGTCAATTAAATGTTATTTAGACATAGCTGCATACTTACTCATCTTTCTGAAATTAAGTGCTGCATCAGTACTCAGATTTACAGAAGCTCAGTAGCTAAGCCAGTTACATGGTCTGCCTTAGCCCTGAGGCTGAGCTGTAGTGATGACCCAAGCCAAATTAATAAAGACAGAAGCCTGCTAGACATCTCGTGATGGGCTGCATTGCAAGGAACCTTTGCACATTCCGTAAGAAGCAGCTGAAAGTCATTTCTGAAGCATCAACTGAAGTCAGTAAGTAATTTTCCTCTATTTCTCTCTTAGCAACGCCACAAACGCATGGCACCATCTGGGGCTGAATCAGAGCATTTTGCAGCCACAGCCAGTGAGAGTCTCTCCATTGAAACCACACGTCACAGGAGCAAAGGCTTACTCTCAGCTGGTGCTTCATGTCACCTACTTCTCCTCGCACTTCCGCGTGGAGCCAATTCCTACTAAAGCCAATGAAGGCGCATAGAGAGCTCAAGCAACTGGTTTGCCGTTGACACAGTACAGTGCTCTCCTAACGATGCTGATTGTTGCATCTATGTCAATGGAAAATCATGTTCCCTTTTGGGTCACTTGCCACCACTAAATTCCTTCTCTGATTCCTGAAGTATGGCTTTTTTAAGAAGTACTTCTCAGTTCCCTTCTATTGCCACCAAGTAATCTCACCTATGTTTTCTCTCTGTTGTGGCCACGAAGAAGAGAATACCTTGTCCTTTCAACAGGGCATATTTAATAAAGAGAAAGACGATAACGATCAGCTTCTCAGAAGTACTCATGACAGGTTTAGGACTAGGTGATCATAAAATAAATGCTAGAAACGGTGTACAGTCAAGATCAAACATTTCATCATGAAAAGAAGATATTTTTACCCATACTTCGCTCTCCAGTCATTATTCTACTTGCTGGAACATTAGTTCTTCAAATTGCTTTTAATTACATGGCCTAGAAATAAATATGCACCACTATTAGCGTTCTCTCCGGTTGGATACAAGGGGTACTCACTTTCATTCCAGCCAAGGCACTATTCCAAGGTGATTTATATTCTCGTTACAGGATGTTGCTTTTGCTATGTAAATTTGTAATCAAATATTCTAAATAGGTGATGAAAAATAATTTGGGTAAGTATTACCAGCAGCCAGAATCACAGCCATAGGACCTCAGAAGTCTAACAGGAGAATTTTACACATACATATGCACATGCACATGAACACGGACAGTCTACAAGTGGTACATTTCCATGTTATTAAATCTTCCAATAACTTCTGAATATGTGAACCCAACGTGCATCAAACTGGTGACAATTCCTTTTCATCGTGGAATGGAAGTGTGCTATGGAATTGAAGGATGCAGGCTCTTCAGGAAGGACAGGCAGGGGAGATGAAGACGAGGTGTCACCCTCTGTGTCAGTGACCAGCTGGAGTGCATGGATGAGGAGCCGACTGAGAGTCTGTGGGTCAAGATTAAAGGGAGGTGAGATTACAGCAGAGGTCTGCTACAGCCCACCGGACTGGGGAGAGCGAACTGATGAGGCCTTCTATAGACAGATAGGCATAGCCTCACATTCATAAGCCCTGATCCTCATGGGGGACTTCAATCACCCCAATATCTGTTGGAGAGACAACACAGCAGGGCATAAGCAATCCAGGAGGTTCCTAGAATGTATTGATGATAACTTCCTTCTCCAAGTGACAGAGGAGCTGACTAGGAGAGGTGTCATGGAAGGGTTGCTGGGGAATGTGAAGCTCAAGGCTACCAAGAGCAGGAAGTGGTGGAGTTCTTAGATACTTAGGGCAGTGAGGAGGGTGCACAGCAAGCTCACTACCCTGGACTTGAGGTGCTCAGGAATATGGTTTAGTGGTGAACAAGTATGGTGGCACTTGATGATCGCAAAGGTCTTTTCCAACTAAATGATTCTATGATTCTATGACTTCAGAAGAGCAGACTTTGGACGCTTCAGGGATGTGCTCAATAGGGTACTATGGGATAAAGCCGCAGAGGGAAGAGGGGCCCAAGAAAGCTGGTTAATATTCAAGGATGCCCTCCTCCAAGCTCAGGAGCGATGTATCCCAGGTGAAGAAGAAGCCCGATAAAAGCACCAGGAGGCCTGCATGGATGAACAAGGAGCTCCTGGACCAACTCAAACACAAAAAGTAAGCCTGCAGAGAATCATAGAATAGAATCATAGAACCACTAGGTTAGAAGAGACCTCTGAGATCATCGAGTCCAACCGTGCCTGTCCCCTTACTAAACCCTGTCCCTAAGGAACTCATCTATCCATTTTTTAAACACCTCCAGGGATGGTGACTCTACCACCTCCCTGGGCAGCTGTGCCAATCCCTGACCACCCTTTCAGTCAAGAAATTCTTCCTAATATCCAGTCTAAACCTCCCCTGGTGCAACTTGTGGCCATTTCCTCTCGTCCCATCACTGTCATTTGTGAGCAGAGCCCAGCCCCCACCTCGTCACACCCTCCTTTCAGGCAGTTGTAGACAGGGATGAGGTCTCTCCTCAGCCTCCCCTTCTCCAGGCTAAACACCCCCAGTTCCTTCAGTCTCTCCTCGTAGGACTTGTTCTCCAGCCCCTCACCAGCCTCATTGCCCTTCTCTGGATGCGCTTCAGCCCCTCAAGGTCCTTCTTGGAGTGAGGGGCCCAAAACTGAACCCAGCACTCGAGGTGTGGCCTCACCAGCGCTGAGTACAGGGGCACAATCACCTCCCTGCTGCTGCTGGCCACGCTGGGTCTGACACAGGCCAAGATGCCATTGGCCCTCTTGGCCACCTGGGCCACTGCTGGCTCATGTTCAACCGCTGTCAACCAATACCCCCAGGTCCTTCTCTGCCAGGCAGCACTCCAGCCACTCTTCCCCAAGCCTGTAACGCTGCACGGGGTTGTTGTGACCCAAATGGAGGACTCTGCCCTTGGCCTTGTTGAACCCCATCCCGTTGGTCTCAGCCCATCGATCCAGCCTGTCCAGATCCCTCTGCAGAGCCTCCCTTCCTTCAAGCAGACCCACACTTGCACCCAGCTTGGTGTCATCTGCAAACTTGCTGAGGGTGCACTCGATGCCTTCATCAAGATCATTGATAAAGCTGTTGAACAGGGCTGCACCGAGCACTGAACCCTGGGGAACACTGCTCGTGACCGGTTTCCAACTGGATTTAATTCCGTTCACCACAACCCTTTGCGCCCGGCCACCCAGCCAGTTTTTAACCCAGCAGAGGCTGTGCCTGTCCACGCTGGTGGCAGCCAGTTTCTCCAGCAGGATACTGTGAGAAACGGTGTCAAAGGCTTTACTGAAGTCCAGGTACCCCACATCCACAGCCTTTCCCTCGTCCACTAAACGGGTCACCTTGTCACAGAAGGAGATCAGATTGATCTGGCAGGACCTGCCTTTGGTGAACCTGTGTTGACTGGGCCTGATCACGCAGTTGTCCCGCATGTGCTGTGTGATAGCACTCAAGATGATCTGCTCCATGACCTTCCCCGATACCGAGGTCAGACTGACAGTCCTGTGGTTCCCTGGATCCTCCCTTCGACCCTTCTTGTAAATGGGTGGAATATTTGCCTGTCTCCAGTCTAGTGTCACTTCCCCAGTCAGCCAGGACTGCTGGGACATGACGGAAAGGGGTTTGGTGAGAACCTCTGCCAGTTCCCTTAAAACCCTTGGATGGATCCCATCTGGCCCCATGGATTTGTGTGTGTCTGGTTGGCCAATCAGGTCACTAACCAAGTCCTGCAGAACAGCTGGAGCTTCATTCCCACCTTCTCCCAGCTGAGGGGGCTGAGTATCCCTGGGACATTCATGCTGGGAGTTAAAGACCGAGGCAAAGAAGGCGTTGAGCACCTCTGCCTTGTCCTCATCCCTCATCGCTACTGTCCCTTCTGCACCCAGCAAGGGAGGGAGAGACTCCTTTGTCCTCCTGTTGCCACTGATATATTGAAAGAAGTTCTTTTTATTGTCTTTGCCCGAAGTTGGGCTTTAGTCCTTCTGATTTTTTCCCTACATGATCTCACCTCACCCTTGTAGTCCTCCTGGGACGCCTGTCCTCTCTTCTAAAGATCATAAACCTTCTTTTTCCTAAGATCAATACTCAGCCAATCTGGTTTTCTTCCCCGCTGACTCGTGTTACAGCACACAGGGATGGGCTGCTCTTGTGCCACCAGGATTTCCTTCTTGAGGAGCATCCAGGCCCTCTTGTGCTCCTTTGTCCTTAAGAGCCACCTCCCAGTGGACTTTATCCAGCACCTTCTGAAGAGTTCAAAGTCTGCCCTTCGGAAGTCCAGGGTGGCAGTTCTGCTGACCCCTCTCCTTACTGCCCCAAGAAGTGAGAATTGTACCATCTCATGATCACTGTGCCCCAGGTGTCCTCCAGCTGTCACCTCTCCCACGAGGCCTGCTCTGTTCACAAACAGCAGGTCCAGCTTGGCACCCTCTCTGGTCGGGTTACTCACCAGCTGTGTTAGGTTATCATCCATACACTCTGTGAACCTCCTAGACTGCTTCCTTTCTGCTGTGTTGTACTTCCAGCAGACATCTGGTGGTTGAAATCCCCCACGAGAACAATGGGATGCGATCGTGAGACTTCTCCTAGGTGTTTATGGAAGAGCTCATCAGTCTCTTCATCCTGGTAAAAGTGAAGAGTGTGGAGGTCAGGGTTGATAGCTTGGGAAGAATACAGAGAAGTTGTCCAGTGGGCCAAGGGTCAGACTAGGAGAGCTAAAGCCCTGATAGGTGGAGGCTGCTCAGCCTGGAGAAGACAAGGCTCCAGGGAGACCTTATGGCAGCCTTCCAGTACCTAAAGGCGACCTACGGGAAAGCTGGGGAGGCACTTTTTGACTTTTCACAAGGGCCTATAGTGATAGAACAAGGGGTAATGGCTTTAAACTGAACGAAGGGAGATTTAGATCAGTTATAACGAAGAAATTCTTTAGTATAAGGATGGTGAGGCCCTGGCCCAGGTTGCCTAGAGAAGTTGTGGATGTCCCACCCTGGAGGTGTTCAAGGCCAGGCTGGATGGGGCTCTGAGCAAACTGATCCAGTAGGGGTTGGAACTGGATGAACTTTGAGGTCCTTACAGACCCAAAACCGTTCTATGACTTTCTGATTTGGCAAAAATCCCTTTCATTATATAAGCTATTAAGACAAAAGGAGCATTAATTAACTTACTGAATTTTTGATCATATGTTGCAGTGATAATTTATCATTTTAATAGTCTGCTCTGGAGCAGAATTTTTAGAAGTGTTTCACAGAGTGAACCAACAAATTAATATAATATTTATAATCTCTACACATGATTCAAATATTATGCATCCCTCTGTGATTTTTAAACACCCTTTCAGTGCAACAGTGAAATGGACAAGCATCTTTCTCATAAAGTCCTTTGCTGTTACACCTCCAACGAGCTCACGTACCATCCCCAAAGGCAGTGTTTCTTTGTCTTTTTTTTTTTTCTTAAAACTTAGAAGATCAGATTTAGCTTCAAAAGAATCTTCTAAAGCCAGTATCTGATCTTCTTTTTACTTCATTTCCGAATGAGGCCCTTTTGGTTGAAGTTCCAGGGCTGGACATGCACAGGCTGTTCGAAATGGGAGAAGTACTGTATAAAACTTTACCTGGATGGGAAAACTGTGGAGAGTCAGGTGGGCTAACCTCGTCTCACTGTCAGCCCTGTTTTTCTACACCAAGCTAGTCTCAAAGAACAATGGAAATCAGGAACATTAGGTTGCCAAACCCTGGAAGGCCTTTACTGAGCATATCTGGGCATTACAGAGTCCCACAGAAACTGAAAAGGAAGAAAGACATTGTCTTTGTAATGGCACAGTACAACTTGTACAGAACTGCGCTGTCCAGATTCCACACTTCTCACTCTTGACTTTCTGTCTCTGTATGCAATTGCTAATCTTTTAAAATTCCAGCCTTAATGAAACAGGTAAGCTGCAGAAAAGATTAAGCTGGAAAATACAGCAGGAATACAGAATGAGGACAGGTGATTGATGTCTGAGTGGATATCCAACAGCGCAACGGAGTTCTCAGGCTGGGTCTTCTTTATTTCAAAATGGTTTTGATTCAGAGGGATTTTATAGCAGCTAAATCATGCAGTTGGCACAGATTGTGCAAGCTTTTCAGCATGTTATAGTCTGAAAGATGTCACATTTGGCAGAGGCAGTAAAGCTCCATGAATTTATTGTTGTTCTGCATTGAACACCAAAATCCACGGCATCAAAAGATGATACAGCACACGTTACAACACTATTGTATTGAGTCCCCTGCTATCCTGGCTAGCACAAACCTCTGGTGGAAGGCTATGGAATGCTGAATGAAAGCTACCCCCGTATGGGGAAAAAGGTGTAACTGTACTGACTAGCGAGTGACAGCTGCAAACTCAGTCTGTGGCCCTACACACATAGAGCACATGAGCAACTCAACTTAGTTGCAAACCCATCTTTTAAATGAATGCACCTCAAAACTGCTCCCCAAAATAATAAATTTACTTTCAGGAACAGTATTTTTAGAGTCAGTAGGGCTTCTCATGCATGTGAAAATATGGATATGCTAAAGCATTTCCAGAATCAGGACCACCTATTGGGTGTTTAATTACTTAATACACATATTATGGACAATTACCTTTCTCATAGTGAACAAGAGACTGCTTTATCAGCAAGTTTACCTTCTGTGAACACAGTGCTAATTACCTCTGTAAAAAAATGTGTAAAGACACATGAAATAAGACTAAAATAATTTACTTCTTTTTTATTTTCTGTCCTAAACTATCAATAAGCCAAATAAACCGAATTTTCACCATATCTTAGTAATGCCTGCTAAATTCAACTGAAAGTCAGCCGAGTTTCATTCAAAAGTGGAGCAGAAAAAATACAACTAGAAAAAGATTAGAGTGGTTTCTTTAACACTCTTGTTCTTTTCCACTCAAGCTAATTGCAAACATTGCAGAGCATGCTTGAATATTATACAAAAATATATCCAAAAAAACAAAATAAAAAGCCACTTTCCCATGCCCCGAGACACTCATACAGAAACAATCAAGAGGAAAAGCTATTTGAAAAGTTATTAGGCATTCTCTGGAACGCATATAAGGAATAGCTGCCCTCTCATTATGAATCTCTGTGAATATACAAACTCAGAAAAGATGTGCTGTCTTTTAAGACTCTAGAAGCCTCTTCCTTTAATTATTTATGTTGAAAGCTATGAGAGATGTTTAAGAAAATTGTGCTTTTTCTTTCTAGTTTCAAATATTTAGTCAGGAACTCACTCAGTATCTCACAAAGTACATGGCCATCACCTAAGCAGCCATACTATGAGCAGCTACTGCAAGAGAGTTCAAAGGGTGTGCTGACCCTCAGCTTCACCTTGCAAAGAGTTTGTTCTCACTGCTGCTGTACAAAAGTAGCATTATCGGAGTTCGGGGTGTGCAGTTTCTCTGTGCATTAAGAGCATTAGAAATGTTTCACTGGGCACATCGCAAATAGGTAAAGTAAATCCAAGTTTCTCGTTATGGTGATATTATACTAGATTGTTATTCACGACAGAAGAATGTCACACTTTTCTGTGTACTCTAGTTCAGCACTTTTCTAATTTCATGGACCTCAATTTACATTTGTCAGCGTTTGAAGTTAGATGATATTGGTCTACTCAGGAAATGAGTTAAAGGGGAGAGAGGTCATTCACCTTTTGGGCAGTACCACACTTTGATGATGCATAAATAAAGCACAGGACGCGTGTGTCAGCAAAAACTGGATGTCCTAAAGCCCTTTGATGCAAAGCATAATGTTTGTTAGAAACAGAAGGTTAAACATGTAGAAACTGTAAGGCTGAAGCGATGATGTGAAGGGAATCTGGTGAATGTCTTAGCAGACATCCACCTTGCCATTCACTGTGAGTTCACAGACGTAGAGATTTCAATAGATTACCAATGCTGATTAGCGACTGCATAAGGAAATTAGGTTTACAATCTGAATTGCTAAAAGTCTATAGTAAGGAACTGGTATTCCTGATGGACCTGATCTGAATGGGATTCAGAGAAGACCCTCAGATGTTAATCTCCAGTACAGGGGCTATTATGTATATTGACAGTCTCACACTTCCAGAGCAGGTTGTGCACATTGCCACCTCTTACTTTAGACCAGGAGATTTAGCATTTAGATTTAGGTTTGTTTTGTCCTGAGCATTCACTTTGCTAAAATGAATGGTAAAGCCAAAGATAAAAATCTTGGATGTTTGACTGAATTTATCCAAATATTAACTTGAAAATGTTGCAGAACTTCCAAATTTCACACGCGGCTTCCTTCACGTTCATGACTGCAGTTTAGAATCATCTGAGGTTCCACACTATCTTACAAAGGCATCTACACACCTGAATGAAAACCAGCATTTTCTGATGAACTCTTGCCTTTCTATTTGGACTTTGTCAATGGCTTGAATGAGGAGAAAAGTCTAACATGAGAGCTTAGATGCATGGAAAAGAAGTGCCATGGGTAAGTTCCCCAACAGCACCTGGGAGACAACCTTGGGCACACAGTTTTAGACCTTCACACTTAAGGTTTTTTTAAGTCTAATAAGCAAAGAAGATTTTTACTTACATACCACATTTTCCATCTATTGTACAGTAGCATAGACTTTGAAAAAGGAAGTAAAATCTTAATCCAGACACAAAATTCAGAAGAATAGAGAAGTTGTTTTGAAATAGAACAATGCATTCATTAAACCAATCCAAACAAACAAAACCTTAAACTCTTAAAACAAGGCATTTGAATAGTAACAACTGTTACAATGAGCTCTGAAATCTCCATGCAACATGAGATTTTTATTGGCAAACAATTAAATCTCTCTTTAAGTGTACTTTCTCTGTAGAAACTAATTTATAATCTTATCAGGCATGTCTCTCAGAAGAATTTGCTACTAGTCTAAGTCTTTATCTGCAAAATGCAGAATACTAACAATTGTCTTGTATGTTTGTTCCAATGTCAATGACTGAAATTCCAATTTAAGGTTCTGACTGCTTTCAGAATTTGATATTATTTTTAAAGTGCTGCCACTTTTATTCACATGGTGTGTCAGAAAAAGAAAATGGAAGAATAAAAGCTCCATGTTGATGGCAAGAAAGGATAAAGGTGACGTACTTGAGAACCAGCTTGCCATAGCTCATTTGCTGGTTTATCATTTTTCTGTTCCCCTCCAGGGCCCTATTTTGTTTCAGCCCTACTCATTAGGATTTATGTTTTACGATAAGCGTTAAGGTAAAGGAAGTTAGAGACAAGGTGGAATTAACAGTGCACACATTATGTATATTGCATCCAACTACACATTTTGGAAATCTGCAGTAGGTTTGCCTCCACATAGAGCTCTGCCTGCTGTATCTTTGCACTGCCTAGTTCTCATCCCACTGTCTTTGTTTTTTCTAGAAATCTGTAACCACTTACTCTTTCCTAGCCATAGACCTGCACCACAGTGTACATTTCTGTCTAGAATAAAGGATAATAATAATTTCAAGCAAATAGTTTTAATTTTGGGAACTGCTAACCTACGTCTTTTTTCACTTTAGCAGAATTCACAAGAGAACAAAAAGGGGTTTTTTTTAGCAAGCAAATCATACAGCTCTGCATTACTATTTCCTTCCATTCCCCCCAGTTCAAGATCTTAATTTTTTTTAAGAAATGGACCCACAGCAGTTACACACAGTACCAGCCTAGAGAGCATTTGTTCCATTTTTTTTTAATCCTGCTAATTCTTTGAACATAAATCCAACACATTACTATTCCAGGCTTCCCCTCCCCTTTTATTTGGCTCTGAACACCTGTTGGTTAGTTCCCAGTTGAGATAATTAGTCCCTGGTTATCACCAGTTATTGTCACCTGTTCAACTTGCAAATGCCTACAAATCTGAGTTTTCCAATTAGCATCATAAGATCCCTATCACACGCAGCTAGGGTGTATTTTTTTTTCCACAGGGCAAATCACTTTTCACTTACACACTCTGCCTGTTGAGGCTCATTTGGTAATAGTGCTTTAAAAATTATAGTGTTTTTCACAGAATAGACTTGTCATTGCCCTACCTCCTATCAAGCCCAGATGGCTGCTACTATAAAGGAGAGAAAAACAGAAAAGGGAATTAAATGAAACCCTCTTCTTAATAAGTATCCAAGTCAATTTAAATAGTTCCATTTCATTTTTACATCAGAGTCGTGCCCTAGTATTAAGGCATGAAGAACATTCTCGGTGTGCTAATAAGCCCCACGGCATGTTGAACTGACATTTCAGTACGCGGAATAAGCTGCGGTTTATATTTAACTTCTGTGGTAGGAAGCTGCAGGTAAACTGTCTTAGAGACAGTGGGCCAGTGCATTAGAGCTGGATTGACTTCCAGCTGAAGGTAACAAAGTGGTCTTCTAACTAAAACCGAGATAAAACTATACTTGGAATGTGGAGGAGGTAAAAATCCTCAAAGCACACAGCACGGAGACCACCCAATACCTGAGTAACTGCTGCTCTTCATTCTCTTGTGCCTGCAGTGGGTTTGTGACCCCCTCCAGGGAGGTGACTGGTACACCTCCTGCATCTGGAGTTCTGCAGCCCCTTCTGTGGGAGTACAACACAAACATTCTGACCACACCTTCCAAGCCTTTCCGCACTGTCTCACACTGCCTATGCAAACGCGGGTGGAGCTCCCAGGTACAGAAGTGGAAACTGCTGGCCTTGAGAGCTGGAAAAAGTTGTGTCCTCCACTTCTTCTGGATGTGCTAAGAATGAGTCAATACAATCTCCGAACCCCAACTAGATATGGAAAGAAAGGATCCCGCTTCAGAGGTCTGTGTGGTTTGTTACTAAGGACGAAATATTTTCTCTAAAGCACTCGTTCTGATCAACTTGTTATTTTATGTTTGCACATTCACCCCCCCCCCCCCCCCGGGGAGGTCTGTGAGGACTTTCATGTACTGTAGCTGGAGTTCTCAGACAGGTTTGGTGACAAAGACAGCCCTCTCTAAACCCAGTGTTTCCTCTAAACAGCAGTATTTCCCAGACAACCACAGAGGTACACACAGCCATGTAAGTGAGGTCTCGGCCGTGTCTAGCAGCACCAACAGTGCTATCAAGGGAGACAGATACTGAAAGGTAAAAGCACTATCTGCTGAGCCTGAAACTAAATAGCCCAATGAAAGACTTTATGAAGACTACTAGAAAACAAATGGTTTCATTGTGGAAAGGAACTGTTTCTTGCCAGCCTGTACTAATCGCAATACTCTGCTGGCTAGAACAGATGTTAACAAACTCACCCGCATGTTTCTCTTGTCCCCACTTACCTACCTTAGGGCAGGGAGAAGAGCTCAGCCTCTCAGATCCATTTGGGCATCAAATTCCCTTTGAAATCGAGTTGCTGTATTCCTAACTGGTTTTGAGAATCTGTGTTTAAATGGGGATACAGTGTCTGCTTATTGCTTTGTGTCTGGAGCCCATGAATCAGGCTCGCACACAGTGGAATAGGATTATTACTTGGCATGGGCAGGCAGCAGCAGTCACGATCCAGCCCTCTGAGATCAAGGCAGCAAGAAATTCATGAAGATTTAAAGTAGTTAAAGGAGTTTATTTTCCAGGTGGGAAATCCAGGTATCAGAAGGAAAGTAACTATAAATTTTCAACCCAGCTTTCCACATAAAATGTAAAGCCATTTGGAGCACACAGAAAGCTCGTTATGAACTCAGGCTGATAGCTGGCGCAAGGTATGGTCAATGGTTTTAAATGATTGATGGAGCTATCTCTGCACTAAAGTACTAAGGTTGGAATAGAAGGAAAAAATTGAGATCTGCTATTAATGGTGCTTTATACCTTTTTCTCTTCCTCTGATGGTCAAATAGCGTTCAGTTGTACAGAACGATTGTTACTTTGAACTAGCGACACATATGGCAGCTCTCCATACATCTGCTAGGGAGCTTCATTACATTAAACCGAACAACTCTGTATGTGGAGATGTTTTTTAAAATGTCTCCTAATTTATTATTGTCTCTTTAGAAAAGAAAGTAAAGCACACGCAAATTGGTTGAGACATTTTTAGTCGAAATGTATATATGAATAAAAATATAGTGTTGCAATTTATTCCTATTTAAATACTCAGCATTAAGGTACATCAATGTGTCGTCTCAGCTCAATAGGTTAATTACTTTTCACTTGAAAGAATTTGGATTCCCCCCACCCCAATATAATGCAGAACAGCCCGGTACAGCTAGGAAACTCAGACTTAAGCTGAAACAACAGCACAGTGTGGATACTCCGAGCACTCCCTCCTTTCTTTTCCTTTTCAAATACCAGAACCAAATGAGTTTTCAACCAAGTATCAGATACTTTAACATAATTTTCCTGAAATTAGTGACACTGCTCTAGGACTTTCTACATGAAAAAGACAGATGAAGAAGTGCTGAAGGAGCAGACTACCAAATATCCTCTAAGCAAGAGTGCGATGCACTGACTTTATTTATACTCCGCTCAGAGATCGGTGTATTAGCTGACTGGCATTTCTCCTGCTGAGAAAAGATCAATGAAGAAAAGATCAGCTGAAGAAAGATCGATGGTGACCAGACAAACCATTAATTCATAAGAAAAGAGATTTTGCTTGGAGAAATAGCACATTAGCCTGAGGCTCAAGCTCAGTCTTGATCATTCCTATGTCTTACACGTTAACTTGAATTCTCACTGCAATAAACCACAAGCCCTGCAAGAACAGAGTGAGAATGAGCTCCATGCTGGACAGAGCTGCAGACAGACACAGCAACAGTGAAGCAAAACAAGAGAGGAAAAATCATAAGTAGTCACGCCACATGTGAAAACATATCACTCTGTTTGTACAAGGGGAGATTTCTCACATGCTTCTGCAGCAAAACAGCATTATCCCTGAGAACACAGGTATTCTTTCTGTCCTGGGGTCTGCAGGTTCTCCTGCAGTTGTAATATCTGTATGACATCTAATTCCTCTTAAAATACTGCCACAAGCACTCACAGTGTCACAAGCAGCTCTCTCTCACTCCTTTCCATGGGGCCATCATATGGTGTTATGCTGGGATGTTGAACTGTGAGAGAAAGGGCGCTTGTTGTGTTCTGCTTTGTAATCTTCCACTTGGAGTACTGAAACTGTAGAAGGTCACTGCTCAGACTGCCTGGGAAAAAGCTCTCTTTCAGTAATAAACTTTTGCAAAACCCGAAAGATCAGGAAAGACTCAGATAAACAAGAATGTATGCCAGGATGTGTATGTACTTACAAAAGAATTTTGCAGTAATAGAGAAATTAGGTGCTGAGAGAGACGTGCTGGGTGCTGAGGAAAAGTCTTTGATGTTTTTGAGACATTAAAGGAGTTGTTAAAGAGCAGTTCACCTGTGGATATTGCCAAGGAGAGGTAGCATGACTGTACTGATCATGTTTTAAAGTGCTGCTCCGTGTTAAGTATAAACAGCACAGCAGCTTTAACTAAGATGTCCTGCTGTTTCAACAGTAGAAAAAAGCTTGAGATGAGAGTGTAAGCTTCGTTTGGAGCAAAGTTCCAGCTTTTCCAGAATAAAGGAGGAGCTTTATTCTGATATGTTTGTTTGTGACTGATGTTACTTTCTCATCTCTCTGAAGTTGTTCAGGATCACAGGCTGGATATGACTTGCTGCCCTGCTGACAGGGGATGCTGACTGCACAAGGGCAGGGTATCAGTGGGTCATGTGTGGGCAAGCCCACAAAAGGCAGCTGTTCTGATGGAAAAAAGGATATTGGAAGAAAAACGAAAAACATCAAGTGATGTTAAAGATGTGCTGTTAAGGATGAGTAGTCAGAATTTTCCAGGGCAAAAGGGGAATTACAAAATAATACCCAATTTTTTTATGGTTACAAACATCAGATTAAGATCTGGGAAAAGAATTCTGCCTGATGGCTTTAATTAAAAAAACCAAAACAAACCATACCATGCAAGACACGGTGTACTCTCCCAGGTTCAGGCACCATCCTTTGCTGTTTGGGCTAGGAACCAGATATAAAATCCTAACCTGTGAAATACCTGTTTAAGATGGCAAACTACTAGTTACGATTAAGTAATTTTTGGACATATACTTAATATATGAGGTCTGACACATCCACAAACACATGCTGTGTCTGTAATTCTTTTTATTTATCAAACGAGAAAATCAACCGTGATCACCTTCCCAACAATTCCCTTCCAAGGTGCCACACGGCTGCACACGGAGCTGCCGAAGTTCAAAGCGATTCTGCAGATCACTTTCTGAAAGGCTGTTGAGCATCCCCATCGGTTTTGCTTTCACATCCACTGACAAAAAATGAGATCCATTAAGCAGCAACTGGACTTTTGGGAAGAGGGAGCCAGGTGTGGTAAGCAGGGTGGGTGCTCAAGCACAGGGGTGTTGTTATGAGCTAGGAACTGCTTCACAGAGAAAGTGGTGCGGGCTCGCGCACACCAACAGGCTCGGACTGAGAGTAAGAAAATGTCTCTGTTAGAACACGTCCTCTTGTGCTGAGTGAGGCGATCAGGTTGAGCCTTGTCTCACTGTGACAGATCAGAACACGTTCTACACCCATCTCTTTGCCTTTCCCCTCCTGCTCTGAGTTTCCAAGCTATAGGGTTTGTCTTTGGGTCAGACCTTGTATTTTGACATATAAGTACCTTTCTAAGAAAACAACCAGGAATTGTGCAAAATTAATGTGAATCAATTTTTGGTAAAAAGCCAAGACAGGTATTTTTCACTTCCCCCCAATGAAACCTCTGCTCACAGACTGGAGCCTTGTGCTCTGCTCTGTTTGTCCAGTGGCTCGTGTCTCTAACCCACACTGCACTGCCAGCAGGCATTCACAGAGCCCACGGCTGGGTTCCAGCTGGCCATCCGACTTCAGAAGCTTTTGCTATTTGATAAGTGCAGCAGTGTCCCAGATATCCCAGACAGACACTGAGAATAACCTTTCAGAAGAAAAGGGTAACAGGATGGTAGCCAGCAGTTAGTATGATTACTTCAGCTAACAATGAGCACTACTAACAGTTTGAGATTTCTTTAATATATTATTTTTGCATTTTTGGGGCACTGTTCTTCAGGGCCCATTATGGGAACGGGTCTTGCTGGTGAATTTGAAGGAGGAGAATACACAGTTTCACATCCCATGAGCTGCGAGAGTCTTTTCTTGCTTTTGTTCAGATTTCAGCACAACTTAGTGGATGAAATCCAAACCACTTTCAAGTCAGTGGGAGTTTTGTCATGGATTCAAAGCGGCAGAACTTCTTTGTAAGGAGAAGCTGGAGCTCCATTTTGCCAAGCTCCACACGACCAAAACGCATTGTTCATTTATAGCTGTCTTGATCATAAATATGTCTCATTTTACTTTATTCTGAGTCACTCCCCTGAAGTTTTAACTTACATATTTATTGTTGATTCAGGAATATCTGTCTCACAATGACAGTCTGACTTAACGGCCAATGCAATTTAGAAATTGGTCATTTTTAAGCACATCTTCAGGAAGAGAAGCATTTAATGAAGTTCCCATTCTGGATAGAACTCCATGCTACCTAATCAACAGTCCTGTGGCTTTGCCTTTATTGCAGTCCGTGCTCTCATCAGAGGTTTATCAGAACATACTCTGTGATTTGGCTCCAGCTCAAGAAACCGCACCCCATCCACGTTTTGGGGGAGCTCTGGCTCAGCTGACAGGTAGCCTCAAAAGCTGAATTTACGGCAGAAACTTCACAGTGCATTTTAATACGGCATTCAGTTTAATTAGCACTTGGGCAATTCCTTTTGTTCTCGGTAAACAACAGTAAGACTTGACAAGGCAGAGCAGGGAGTGTATTTGTTGCTTTCATGTGTCACTCAAACTAGCCCATCACCATTCCCAAACTAATACTTCTTTACACGAACTTCTGCTAAATAGTGTTAGATTTTTAAGTCTAAAACTGGCAGGTTTTCCCAGGGTTGCATCTGATATAAAAATCAAGGTTTATTAACATTACAAAGAGCACTGCTGTCCTGTAGTGCCTCTTTTATCATTCTAAGCAGCTGCCTTGAGGCAATGCGTTTAACCTTGGGAAATGGGAGAGGAATTCTGGGAAGCCAGAAATCTTTGACAGCTCAAGCCTTTTACCTCAGCCAAAACCTGCTCCGCGGCTTCAGCTCCCAAATTGAAAAAAAAGCCGAGACCCTTATTTTCATTTAAAGTTTATCTATTCCATTCATTGTAATTAAAATAGAAAGATGGTGTTTATTTACAGTGAGCTCCCAGTTGTACTTCGAGCACACCAGGGTGAAAATTGTCCTTTTCTCTACTATAGGAAAGATAGTGCCTGGCTCTGTGTCTGTCTGTGTCTGTTTGTGTGTGTCTGTGTCTGTCTGTGTCTGTGTGTCTGTGTGCGTCTGTGTGTGTGTGTCTATGTGTCTGTGTCTCTGTGTATGTGTGTCTATGTGTCTGTGTCTCTGTGTATGTGTGTCTGTCTGTCTGTACGTGTCTCTGTGTCTGTCTGTGTGTGTCTCTCTCTGTGTGTGTCTGTGTCTCTGTGTGTGTCTGTGTGTCTGTCTCTGTCTCTGTGTCTCTGTCTGTGTGTCTGTCTGTGTTTGTGTGTGTCCCAGTGTCTGTGTGTCTCTATCTCTGTGTGTGTGCCTGTGTGTCTGTGTGTGTGTCTGTGTGTGTGTCTGTGTCTCTGTGTCTCTGTCTCTGTCTCTGTCTCTGTCTCTGTCTCTGTCTCTCTGTCTCTGTGTGTCTGTCTGTGTGTCTGTGTTCGTCTCTGTTTCTGTATGTCTGTGTGTCTGTCTCTGTGTGCCTGTGTCTGTGTGTCTGTGTGTGTCTCTGTGTGACTGTGTGTTTGTGTCTGTCTGTGTGTCTGTCTGTCTATGTGTGTCTCTGTCCATGTCTGTGTGTGTCTGTGTCTCCATGTCTCCGTGTCTGTGGACGCCTCTGTATCTTTGTCTATCTGCCAATGTGTGTTGGGGGACACGGAACCCAACCCTAAGCCATTTATCAGTATGGGCAACTGTTCCCAACCCTCCTGCAGGTTGTCTTCTTCCCACCCGTTCGATGGTTTATGATAAATTTCACATTGCATTTTGCTATTTCATCACCTGTTGCAGCAGCAAAGGAACTGCCACTGGATCAGTTTTAAGCCTCTATTTGTCAGGGTTTAGGGCTTAGCTGTAAAGATAGAATTCCTTTTGATGTTTCACATATCAGTTCTCACTTTATACACAGCTTTTTCTCTCAGAAGGTCCCAAAGCATTTCCTTAGCTATACATTAATATAACCTTTGAAACGCAGCTAATTCCACTGGTTTTAGCTGGTCCATGGCTTATTGTGAAATACCAAAGCACTGTGGATACAAATAAACCATCACACACTGAACAAAAATCTACAGGTTTAAATTTTGGTGTAGCATCTCTCAAGCAAACATAAACCCAAAAGTTCTTTCTCCTGAAGTTTCTGATGTGAACAGATACAACAGGCTCCGCTGCTCAGGGCCAAAGTCAGAGGAGATAATCTGCAATATCTGAAGGGGAGAGGGAATTATACTTTATTATAGAGGGAAACTGGGCTTCTCTGCTTTACATGGCAGGGTGTAGTGCTTCTCCTCCTCAGCGTTAGCGCAATGACACCAGTGCAGCCATTCACAGCCTGCAACCCGAAGTCAGGTACCTCAGTACAAAGCAAGAGTGCGCTGACAGATCAAAATTGGTGTTTTAGCCCTCTGAGCTCAGGGGACCTGGACTGTGTTCTTGCTATTCATAGCTATCTCCATCTAATGAGATTTTGCTCTTTTTCAGGTGAATTGCTCAGCTGCTCTGACCATAAGCAGCTTATTGTTCTACTTCAGCTGTATGAAAATGTTTCACCCAGCCAATTCCACTTTGACACATGTTATTGGCCAGGCCGAGTGTCTGGGTGCTGATGGATTACGGTGCAATTCCCACTGTATAAGGATCCTTTCCAGAGAGGTATTTTACAGAGCAGCAAGTCAATTTCAAAATCACAAGTGAAACATTGTCTTCACAAAATAAGAAAATATTGGACCTACACACGTTTGCATCTACAGCTGATGTTCCTAATCAATGCTCAGCTGATAAACCAATCTATAGGTCTCTGCCAGGACAGTACTTGTGCCCGCAGTCTGTTATTTTGACCACCCAATCCTCATCCTTTGTCTTCTCTTATGGGGAAGACAAACCCTTACAAACCAGAACTGCCCTGCATCGGTGGTACAAGAGCTCACCTTCTCTTATCATAGAATGGGTTGGGTTGGAAGGGACCATGAAGGTCATCCAGTCCAACTTCCCTGCAGTGGGCAGGGACATCTCCAACCAGATAAGGTTGCTCAGAGCCCCATTCAACCTCACCTTGAATGTTTCCAGGGATGGGGCATCGCCCACCTCTCTGGGCAACCTGTGCCAGTGCCTCACCACCCTTGGTGTGAAAACTGTCTTCCTAACAGCTAGTCTAACCTTTTTCTCTTTCAGTTTAAACCCATCACTCCTTGTCCTATTGCTACAGGCCTTGCTAAAAAGATTCCCCCCATCTTTCTTATAAGCCCCCTTTGAGTACTGAAAGTCTGCAACAAGGTCTTTTCAGAGTCTTCTCCAGGCTGAACAACCCCAGCTCTCTTGGCCTCGTTTGACAGGAGAGGTGTTCCAGGAGTTTAATAATTTTGTGACCTCCTTGAGACTCGCTGCAACAGCTCCAGGTCCTTCCTGTGCCGAGGGCTCCAGAACTGGATGCAGGGCTCCAAGTGAGGTCCCACCACAGCAGAGCAGAGGGGCAGAATCCCCTCCCTTGACCTGCCGGCCATGCTTCTTTTGATATATCCCAGGATACAGTTGGCCTTCTCTTGCAGCAGTATGGTCCAGTCACACTTAATCATCTTATTTATATGCTCACTTCCTTTTGTTTCAGCCATTTCCCTTGAAGTCAACTTGAATGGATTAGTGCTGCCTCTGTCACGCCCCTTGCAACCTGAGGCAGCAAGAACAGAAGTGATTCCACTGTTGAAGATGGAGAAATGCCTTTCTGACCCCTTTGGCATTTCCATGGACTCCACTAACAAACACTGGCAAGGTAATGTTAAAACTGAAGTCCCAACAGCTCCAATGTGTTAAATACCACTCGGATATTTCTAGAAGCAGCAGGTTATTTTACAGTATCCTGGTAAATCATTCCATACTCCTACTCTCTGCGGTCTCAACTAGCTAAGTTATGGTTTTTTCATTACCCCTCTTAAAATCAGGCCCGCTTCATGTTTGTACATCAAAAGTGATGTATGTATACATAAACATTCAACATCCATAAGAATAACTTCTTATCACCGTTGTAAAAGTGTGTCGTCGATTTATACACCACCAGTGCTTTATAATAAATATTTTACTATTTTTATATACATACTCATATAGCATATAAACAAAATGTATTTAAGAGAAGCTGAGGCATTTGAAAGTTGTTACTCCAGTTTTCTTGCAATTGTCCTTTCAACTTTACTTCAGTCCTTTCCACGATATAATATAGCTTTTAGTTACGTCGCTTTAAAGCACTTATTCCTCATTCACACAAAGGGTCTCAGAGGGTCCTTCTGAATAGTTGTTTCTTCTCCATCAGACACATAAGGCAGTTATCACTGCACAGAGGATGAAGAGAGCTGGAGGAAGCAGGATGAATTTTGCATTGATTATTCTGAAAAACACAAGTATTGCCTTATTTGTTACTTTGGGACCCCTGTGGGTATCTGCTGCTTTGTCACTGTTTAAAGCACTGTGCTCTCCACAGTCACTGCTAGGAGAAGGATAAGTAAGGTGCTTGCCCATGCCAGCAGCTTTCACGCTACCATTTTCTAAAACAGTAAATGACTGTAGGAGCTTCAATGAGGGCTGTCCTTTAACTTCCAAAGATTTAATTTGGTAAGCTTGATGTCCCTCTGCTTAGCTCTCACCACCCTCTCAGAAATGCTTCTCACATTGCCAGCTCGGTCGGTGGCACTTGTCTGCTTGGTCAAACACCTAGATGTAGCGTTCAGCGAGAAGCGGAGCTTTGAGGCTGACATTTGACACATTATCAAGTTATCTTATTACCACTTTATGGATGTGACTAGATTAAAATGTGTGCTCTCACATGCAGGTGCCAAGATTCCTGTTCATGCTGTCATTATGTCCAGACTTGAGCAGTGCAATTCACTTCTCTCTTTCTGAAGGAACAATGCTATATCACATCCTTCCAAACTTGATTTTACAGAGATTTATGACTGTAACCTATTTGATGCCCCACACATTCCAGAAATATCAGTTATGTGAGACTGGAATATTGTGAAATGATCGAACATGTTACATTGTAGTAGAGGGCAATTTATTTTATCCTTTTTATTTTTCTTTGTTACGTTATATATGTCTTACACATACATTAGGCCACATACAATCTTGGTTTAAATCAATTGTTTCCCTAAAACTAGGGATGAAATTAATGCATTTAATACATATTTTACATGCTTTAGTGATCGAAACAACCTCTTAGGATTAAGTACATCATTATCGTAGCCTCTTATCAACCAAAGAAATGGGAAACTTTAAAAATAAATGAAATGTTCACATTCCTCCCTAAATTCTAAGGTGCAGATTGCGTATATGGTTCTTGAAATTAGAGAAAAGTTTTGGGGACAAGTAATTCATTTTGTTGCCTCTAACCTCTTGCCCTCTTCTGTTTTAATTTCTTGGCAAACTATTCTTTTGAGTAATCTCTTCTTTGATAGACTTTCAGCCTACGTTTCCCTTCTCAATCTCCTTTTCTCCAGGCTGAACAGACCAAGTGACTTCAGCCACTCATGCAACATCCCCTCCAGACCCTTCACCACATTTGTGGCACCTCTGGACACTCTCCAGGAGTTTTATGTCCTTTTTATACTGTGGTGCCCAAAACTGCCCCCAGTGCTCGAGGGGGGGATGCACCAGATTCATCCTTAGTCATGCTGTGACCAAGTACTGCGACTTTATCACTCATAATCTTTCCTTCTTCATCTCCTTGAGCTCCTGTTACTCATCTCGAGAAGCTCTCCAGTTTGTTAGCTCTGGCCTAGCACCAGAGCAGAGGAATTGCAGCCACTTTTCTAAAGGCAGGATTTACCAGTGCTGTGGAGAAAGGGTCCGTCACTACAAGCTATTTTGCTTCAACTGGGCACACATTGCATAAAACCAGACCTGGTGTCTCCAAACAGAACTCTATTCCAGCGTTATAGAAGCTGATGAAAGCTCCAGAAATCTGGCCCAATTTAAACTTCCTCTTTGCTGTCTTTGACACAGAGTCTGTCAATCCAGACAAAAGTTTTTCCTGCAAGGAGAGCCTTGTCTTTGGGAAGTTCTTCATTCCCAGACAGATCATTGTGACAAAGTGAAAAACCACTTTCCTGAGTAAGGGCAGATTTTCACAGAACGGAGAAATCCCAACAGAAAAGCAAGGTTAGAATTTGTATTTTCAGGAGTGATCTTTGTTTAAGAGTAAAAAACATTAGCAAAAGGAGGAGTCATATATATATTGATAATTAGGCACTCGCTCAGATAGAAGGAAAGTAGACTGAAAAGCTGGAATTCACTGAAAGCAGAATATTGGACAGTGCTGCCACATTCTGTTATTTTGGTATGAACCAGACTAATCAACGTTGGATTGGTTGAAAACTGTCTGGCCTGCTGGGCTCAGAAGATAATAATCAGTTGTAGATGATGCTAAATTGGAGGAGCTGCGCTGCATGCGAAACATTAGACTTCAAGTTTAGAGGGACCTGAAGACAACTAAGGCTGAAGTCAACAGAAATCTCATGAAGTTTAAGATGTGCACAATTCTGCACCTGGGGAGTCACCCAATTTTGTGCATGCGTTGTTAGGGGCTTAGAACCAACTGACTGAGGAGCAGTCGAGCTAAAAGGACCAGGGTCCTGCTGCCAGACTGACCACAGACCAGCAGTGTGGTGTCATCACAGGTAAGACAACCTGCACACAAGGCTGTATGAGCAGGAGAATGGCCACCAGCACTAGGGAAGTTGTTATTCCCTTCCCCTTGGCACTTGGCAGGCCAAACCTGGAGCACTGTGTCCAGTTACGGAAGGATGGATTTTGGAAGGCTCGTCATTTCAAGAAGGATGTTGAAAAACTGAGGAGAAACACACAGAGAATGACCAAAATCACCCCTGATATATAGCCTACGAGGAGAGACTCCGGCAGCTGGGCTTGTTCAGGCTACTGAAGAGGAAGTTAAGGGTTATGGAATAGCAGCCTACAACTGTTCCAAAGGAAATTGCAAATACAGTAGAGCCAAACCTCAGCGGCGCCAGATGGTAAAACAAGGGGCAACAGCCACAAACGGCATCCTGAGGTGCTCCCACTGGAGAAATTTCTTTATTTTGAGGGTATTGCAGCACTGGAACAAGTTATCCAGAGATAAAGGAGAATCATCATCCGTGGAGGCTTTCAAGACTTGGCCAGAAAAACCCGCAGCTGTCCCAACCCATGTCAACAGCAGCCCCGCGCCAGGCAGGAGGCTGGAACAGAAAACCTCCAGAGATCTCTTCCAATGCACATTTTTCTGTTTCTGTGTCCATGCTTTTCTCAGTCTGTGTCAGACATATTGAGAAACTCCTTTAATGTTTCCTTTCATGGCTTTATACAAAAGAAAGATTAAAATCACAACAAAAGCATTCTGCCAGAGAAAACTGAACTGCTGTGGCAGTTCAGGCAGTGGCCAGATGTGTCTGCTTCAGCTGGAGCTCACCCCGGTCATCATCTTCTGCTGCTAATCACCTTCATCTACCACCTACAGCCTTCCTTCTCTCTTGGAAAACAGCACCCTTCATGTTGGATGATTTAAATACATAAACAGTTACCCTGACCCACTTATGCAGAAATGAACCAGGCTAAAAACCTTGCTGCCAGGCGTGGTTAATTAGCCTAGATCATTTTAACAGGACTGGGCAAATAAGTAATGACACGTACAGTTATGCCCTCAGTGCCAAAGGGAATATAACCTCTGCGGGGAAAGGGAGAGCAGCAGCGAATGGCTGGGTGCAGCAATGCTTCACCCCGCTACGCTGCAGCCAAAGCACCACCTCCAACTGCACGCGCCGATCCCTAGCAAGGGATCCACTGGCAGGGCGTAAGACTTATTGTAATAAACATGGAGAGATCGTGCAGCCATTGTACAATGTGAAGCAGCACAAACAGCTTTGTGCACCTTCTGTAACCTCTCCAATAGCAGAGAATTGCTAATGCATAAGGTACAAAAGAAATAAAAAAAGCTAATACATATAATTCATAAGGCACATAAATTATTTCTGCTCATTTCCCGATTGAAAAGTGTGTGGGTGTTTGTGTGTGAGGAGGGAAAGTCACATACATCCTGAAGAGGGGTAGGTAGGGAATCTAAAACGAAGAAGAGGTTACAAAGAAGGATGGAGATCACTTGGCCCACAAACTGGACTAACTGGTCCTTTTCAGACATCCTTTTTCTAAGCAGAACAGGAGCCATGAGCCTTTTCTCTGTTGAGTCTTACTGTGCCCGTCATCAGCTTTCAGTTGCACAAGAGCAACCTATTGAAGTGAGGCACAAGTCCAAAAGGAAGATCCGCCTAGAAGATGTCACTGTTGATGTGCAGAAGAGGCAATGTCAGCATCCTTATTTTAATTTGTACAGAAAAGGCTGGAGCATGAGCACATAAGTGTAGAATGAACACACCCATTGATGTAGAAGTCCCCATTTGTTGATGACAACACCGTGTTTTCATAGTTTTTTCAAGAAAGAGGATGAAAATATCATGTGGATCCTCTTTGGCATGAAAAGTGAATTAAGCAGAAAGGGGAGAGGTGATTGCTTATACACCTTATAGATATGGCAGCTTCCCAGCAGTTGAGACAGGTTACTGCGGAGGCTGAGCCCAGCACAGAGGACTAGGAATGTGACCCTTGGAATGGGAATACTTATCCGTAAATAAAAGGTATAATTGGAATTGAGCCATGGCCAGCAAAACAATGTTACAAAGAAAGGAGCTGGTGGCACCTGTGGATGGCTACACAGAGATGTCTGTTTGTGCAAGAAACTACTTGGATTAAAATTCTAGACTTGCTCATGGCTGGGTTCTGCACAGAACAGAAAATCTTGCATGTTCTCTGCACCTGCTTCCTCCTACCAGGTGCAGGAGAGATCTTCGGAAGCACTGAGATCATAAAAAAAAAAAAATAAATAAAAAAAAAATCAAAAGCATTACAGGAGAAACCAGACCAGATTAAATGGGGATTTTCTGGCATGTGTGGCTCAGAGAAGTGTATTCTGATGGCCTACTGAAAGCATAAATAAATCCAAGGCATTTACAAGCCTCCTTCCAGTTCAAACAGACTCAGCGATAATGGATGAGGGCTCCCTTCATGAGAATTTCCCATTGGACTGAGTAGCATTGCCAAGGCTTCTGGTCCACTGCCAGTGAGGATACAGCCAGGGTTTCTTTTTTCTTTTCCCTGCTAGAAGGAGCTGTAGCACAGCCAATTCAGTGTCTGATACCACTGGGGCTCCAACATGAGTAGTACATGCACAATTCTTGTCAATCTCTCAGGAGATGGTAATGTTTCAGAGACAGATTTCTGGAACCAGGCAGATATTCAGACTTAAAGGAGACAGTAAGGAATTAAAACACTCCAGGGAAGCATATTACTGGAGAGTCCGAACAGTGAAGATCCAAAGAGCAAAGGTATTAAATCAAGCATGTTGTGTCAGAACCCTGATGTACCGATGTAGGCCATCAAAAGGCATTTCAGGATGAGACAGAGAAGTTCTGACTGTTTGTAAGGCAAGGGCAGCAGTAACTAAAAGGACCTTTGTTTGCTTTTGGCCTCAGGACAGGATTCCAAGTTAGGCTGATTGCAAATGTTGACCCAATATAGACTGAATATAAACCGAGAAAATGGAACTTGTCTTTTATTTTTTAAAGACCAAGATCACACTCTCAATGTATTTTGCTTTCCAAGCACTTTCTCAGATTCCCCTTCTGACCACCTGTCAGGAGTTCAATACATTCTTTATCTAACTTAGATAAAGAATAAAATCATCCGGGACATGTTAGCATTTGCAAGATTTTAATTCTTCCTAATGGGCCCAAGTCCTTCTCTTCCCCTTTTTGCGACACTGGTTGTTGAAGTTAGATGGCTGGATCTTTGAGGTACAGCAATTTCTGTTCCCCCTCTTTTCCTTTAGCTCCAGAGTCTGAGTCTGCACTTCTGATGCTTTGTCGTTGCTCTGTACTTTTCACTTCCTTCGCTCCACACCTTTTCTTTTGCAATGACAGTTTTCCTGAGTCACAACCCATACTGAGGTGTCGCTGTGGCATGGTCACTCTGGTGTAACTCAGTGCACCTCTCATTTCATCTCTGGTACTACATCTCATGGTTTTTTCCCCTTACACCTTCAGAAATGTAGTTATAACAAAGACCCAGCCTTCTAGTACTACACTGTACTGTGCTTAGGAACATAAGGCTATCCCTACGCTCTGCCAGTTCTCCTTACAATCTATGATAGATGCTATTTCTTTTAGTGTCTCATTATATGTGTCATTGATATCTTGCCTGGCCCGAAGCCACGTGGCAGCCTGACAGGACTGTGTGGCAGTTTGGCAGTTTCCATACAGGGCACAGCTGTCAGCATCTCTTATTCTCCATTTCAGAGAATCAGCTGGTACTGGCAAGAGATCATAAACTACGACTAAGCAGTAACTGTGCATCCTTTTTAGCAATGCAGAAATGGAAGAATCATTCCGGACAGAGTTTTCTGTCCTAGTCTTTTTAGCAGCCCTTTCTTACTGACGGCAAATCTGATAGTTATTTCTTTTGTGTTTCAGCACTTCAAGTCCTACACAATGGGTTTTCCCCTCCTCCTTCTACTACTTGTTGCAAATACACACCACAGGGCTAGAGCAGATATAACAAGCAGGCTGCTCATTACATACATGAGCATATGCTCTGCTTGTTAAAAACATATACTCCAGCTGCTTTGGTGGGCCACTGTCAGGAACACAGGAATTAGCTTACAGAAAGAGAAAGCTAAGGCTGGCTGCCATGCTGACTGATGTCCCGCTTTATTATGCTATGTCAGAAACCATGAGAATCATGTGATGTGAAATCTAATATCAAAGGATGGAGGACAAGAAGCCAAAAAAGGGAGAAATGAGTAGAAGAGAAGAGAGAAAAGAACAGTAGCAAACCAAAATGAAAGGAAGGAACATTAGGAAGAAATTATTTACAGAGAAAGCTGAACACCACCACACCTAGTTCCTTCTAGAACACCACGGTGATGTTATGGATGATTATTTTGCCTCCATTATTAGATACACTGTTACATTGAGAACCAAACAGGCACCACAGGTAAAGAGGAAATATGATCAACGTGCAACAGGAGATAAATCATCAGGATAAACAAAATAAAGGGAAAGTGAAGAGAAGAAGAAGTTGTAAGGCTTAGGGTTCTGTAGCTGAGAGTATCGTGATACTCTCTTTAGAGAAGCAGGCACATTGATCACAAGTCAGCCCAGGATCGTCTATGCGAAAGGGATGTTAATGAAGATAAGTTAAGGGTTTTAGGGAAGTCTAGGGTGGGGTGAGGATGTGGAATGGACATGGATCTGTGAAACCACAGAGAAAGCCCACAGGTGGCGGCAGCCAGCCTTAAAGATGCTATGCTGGTACAATTAGGACCCTTAGACAACAGAATTATTCTCACAAATAATTGCTTATCAGTACCAGGAAGGGAATTGCAATGTGGCCCATGACTGAGGCACAGGCAGCACATCTGACCACCTCTTACCCTGCTAGTGAGCGCCTGACCTCCTCCAAAGGAGAACCTATATACTGAAATGCTCCTGCAGCATTCCTCTCTGTATTTCATGCAGGTCCTGAGATCTATACCCAACTCTGGCTACATGGGTACATACCCAATAAATAGCATACAAAGCCAAGTGTGAGTACAACTCTTAAAGAGAAAGTTAGTGCTCATCCACCAAGACAAAGAGGAGCTGCACAATCAGGACGATGCTGTCCAGCTTATAAACCACCACAGCAATCCTTGCAGCCAACTAAAAGCACAGAGAGCTATTCCTGTGTGGGGAGGAGTGCAGATGGGGCAAGGCACAGAGTACATGGATAAAATGTCACCTCTGCTGGGGTTGCAAGGTGAATCACCTACTTTGGAAGAAGTATGCTAAATATTTATCAATTGTAGTAAAGTTGTGCTGTGGGGTATATTTCTCACCTGGATTATTTCATGCTTGAATAGAACCTACATTGTGCAGTGCCTTGCTGGCGGGATGCACTTCAATCTCCTGTGTCACCTTGCAGCCAAAATTGAAATCAGTGGTCAAAAAGAAAACGTTAATAGATATCGTCTTTATTATATGAAATATGGTTTTAGACATGTGAACTCCTAATCAGCCTTATTTTCTCTAAACAGTTTCGTCTCGTGTCCTTGCCTATGCTCTGCTGCCTTCTTTTCTCTTCTTTTTCCTCCTGTGTTTTGCTCAGAAGCCTTGTCTGCAAACTACAGGGCCCCCTGCCAAAGGGCACATCAAGGGCAGAGTAACAAATCCGTGTGGTAAATGATCTGCTCTAAAGCCCAGTAGGAGCACTGTGGACCAGAGATGTGAGAACTTAGGGGGAAAAGCTGATGCTGTCTGGAGTTGCCTTCTCTAGCTGAAGCCATGAAAACAGCTGTGCCAGAGTGGCTACATGACCAGCACATGTGCACGCAGCCAAGATTCATGTGAACTGATTGCTCTGCGCTGCTGCACTTCACAGAAATCAAGATGTGACTTCCTAAAAGCTGCTGACTCTTTTAGAACCTCCCAGTAAGTTTTTCCCATGATAGAAATTAAAGCAGGAGAAATCACACAGGGGTGACTTTTAGGAGTTCTGTTGTTTCCTTAAGTCATTACAACAAAAAGTGTCAAGAGTTAAGACCACGGGTATGAAGTGTTTTATTCAGCTGGCAAGGTTTTCAGTCTGACCCCTCCAACCCATGCACACCTTCACATTAATTTTGGACTCACTCTTTACTGACAAGTACAGATGCACTCACACACACTCAAATGCAGTAAATACACGGTGACTGCAGATGTGCAAATGCCCAGGGCCCTTCAGCCTTTATTTTGCGACAATCAATGCCAAAAGGTCAGAACTACAAAGCTGTAAAAACAAAACAGGCACTGTAAGCTCAGAATTCATTCGATCTCAGAAGGTAAAAGGGCAAAACCTGAAAGCTTTCTCTGAAAACTAAGTGACACAGGGAAACTCAAGAGCAGGTTCTCAAGAACTGGTATGAGCAAGCAATGGAAGAAGCATGCTCCTATGTTCCATCTACACCTCAAAAGGCTGGTGTGTGCCTAGATCTCTTTCAAAGTCATCTATTTTTATCACTTTGATACTTCACTTGCAATGAGGGGAGAAAACTTCAAACTGATTATAAATCTAGTTGGATTTGGGAAAGAACATTAAAGTCTGAGATCATAACCTGAGATTTTTTAACTCAACAGAACTCTCTTGAAACCTTAATTTTGCAAGATACTTAAGCATGTGCTTAATGGTAATCACCAGCTGAAACCAGTGGGACTACTAGTGTGCTTACAATTAGTATGAATGCTTAAGCACCTCGCATAAGTCGAGACCTATTACTCTCAAAACGTATTCAGAGCCTGTCAGGAGATGAGTTTCTTGTGGCATTCTGCTGTTCCTACTCCCCAACTGCTATAACGCACACTTACAAGTTCACAGATTCAGAAATGCATTAGGTAACATGTTTGTAGGCGAAATGAAAACTGTGCTGGTGCTTTGGAGTCTGTTCCTTCTCGATACCATTACTGCCTGTCTCAGCAGACAATCGTCCCTCAGTTCTTTAAGGTATTTCCACCTCTTATAATGAAAGTAGGGCTCATAACTTTTTGTCCCACAACAATAAAATATTTACTTGTGATTTAGGAGGCGGATGCATTCATGATTATAAGGAGCTATTTCCTCAGTTAAAGGCAAAGCCCAGGGATTGTTCCCTGACTCTGTTATTACATCCAGTGGTGTGGTAGGCAGATTGCCTATCATTCCCATCACTTCTAAGCACACTCTCTGCCCTGACAAGCAGAACTGCCACAGCTCAATGTTGCCACTACTCTTGACATCTCCATAGGGACATCAAGAGATACTCTGAAAACGACTGCCAACGTGTCTGACAGGCCACTCACGGCCTTTGGATTTTTCCTTACCCCATTCTGACTGTGCCATCTCAATAAAGACTATATATAGACACCGAAGTCTCAGTAATAAATAAGTAAAATGAAAAGTATGATGAAAAACTAAATGAATCAAAGCCTGACAGAAGCAATGTGTTTTAAAAAACCTGTGCATAACATCACCACTCACCCATCCTGGATGTCACAGTTAGAGCAGCAGTGGTACTGGTTCGTGCTGGGCATCACACTGCCTTCAAGTGTCAAAAGCATCAGAGGGAACTTCTTCATCTTCTGCCAGCAGAAAGTCTCCTCTTAATCTTCTCAGATGATAGCCTGCCTTGTCTTCATTCCAGGCTGATACACTCTAATTCAGCCTGTTTGGGTCTGATCCAAAGTTCTTAGGGAAACTGCAGATAAATCAGAGTTCAGTGGCCTATTTCTGGTGCAGCAGGAGTGAAAGATACCACAACGTTTCAGATCTTCCCATCTGCCAATGTTTCCCCACTCATTCGGCTCACTTCAAAGTTCTGTCCCTTTACTGAAGGAGGCAGCATCTGAAAAGATCGGTACTTTTTACAAGTTTGTTCTGTTTGTCAGGAGCTGTACGACTGGAGGAGCATGGCCATAAACATGCAGAGCTGAAGTACCTCATCTCCCCCCAAAAAAGGAAAGCAGGCAGTGTATTACTGAGCACAGATCTATAGCAGAAAAAGCATTTTTTTCCTGCATCTCACAACTACTTTTATATTTACATGAACTGGAGAAATGGCTGCAGATGAATCCAAGCCTCCTCTGTCCATCCTGGATAACACATAGTGTCGAATTCTGGACTGAAAGTGCACATTGACTATAGCTTATACAAACTAGACCAGTACATTTGGAGATCTTACAACCCCAGGGAGCTTCCTGGCACCTATATCCCCTTGTAGTCCTTGATTCTTGGAGCAGGTAAGGTTTCTCTGAGTTTTGCAAGAGAAGGCAGTTTGAAGGCTGCTCTAATTTCTTCAGGCACCAAGTCCTTGGTGAAGTCATTAGTGCACGTTGAGGTACAACACGCTTGCTGGGCTTGTTAACGTGTGTCCTGTACATCTCCTAAGCTGGAAGAGGATGTCATCAGCAACAGTGTAGGACATAGGCAGCCCTTATGACTTCATATACAGCAAGGGAAATTCTTACCTGGCTGCTTAATAGCAGCAAAGGGAACAGAGCAGGACTGAAAATCTGTTCCCTGTTTTAAAGTTAGGCAAGGAAAAAAGCTGTTTCATACTGTGGTTGTTACCTTACAGGGGAGTATTCAAATCCATTGTGAATTTAAATGACTAGTATTCACTACATCTCCAAGTATCTCCCGCAAACCCTAGAACAGGAAAGCGTATCCAATGGTTTTTATGCTGCCAAAGTTAACTATTATTACAGCACAGAGATGTAATATTAATTTTGTTCTGATGAAATTGGCTGGCATATGTGTTTCTGTGAGCCAGACAACAGGTCATTACTGAAATAGCAAAACAAACCTGTCCACCATTCTTGTTCCAGCACACTGCATTTAGATTTTAAGTTCATAACTGTTGGATACCTCTCCTGCAATGGTGTACAAGACCCACTCTGCCAGAAGCCATATTCTTTCATCAAATGATTTTGCCGTATCTTCCTTTTCCAGACCCATCTCAATATAACAAAATTTAACAGTCCTGCAGACAATGCCAAATAGGCTTCATTAATAATTAAAATGAAGGCAAGTGGTACAAATCTCTAATTATCTTTTATGTCATATTTATTTTCTAGTGAATTATTAAGTAATGATTTATAGCCCAAATTCCATATGTGTACCTGCTAATTCAGGGGGAAAAATATCAGCCCTTCGTACTCATTCAGCTAGTGGGCATTGCTAATTGAAGAAATGTTCTTTGCACATATCGCTAACTTTCTAATCATTTATTTGTAGAGAAGTTTGAAAACTAAAAAAAAAACTATAAAGAAGTAAGAAAAAGAGAGCAATTCAGTGGAACTTTGAGACCTGGGTATGGAGCTGTGCTGAGCTCCTCCTCCTCTGAGCCAGCAGTGAGCAGGCAGCGGTGACAGAAATGCACTGTCGCCTCGCATCAGTTTCTGCCAAAGTGGGAGGTTGTCAAGAACAATAACTGCAGTTTGAGAGCAGAGTTTATCCCCCATGTGTTCTGTTCGGCACTCGCTGCTCCTTGCAGGCAGGGGGGGTTCTGCAGTGACGTGGCTCGATGATGGCACATGGAAATGCACTGATCTCCTTAGGACCAGGACTTCAATAAACTGATTAATCAAGGCTACAAAAATGTGTCTGCACCTGGAAATGTTTCTGGATTCTTTAACTGAATTGAATTTTTCCTGCAAAAGAGGTTTCCCTCTCAGAAATAAGGCTGCCTCCTGTGCTGAATGAAAGCCCTTGCGAGAATCCTCGCTCCATCCTGAGCCACTCCTTTTATATAAGGACTGGGCCTTTGATAGCAGCAAAGAAAACCCCTGAGCACCACGGAGCCAGCAAAAGCAGAACCACAGCCCATCTGCTGCAAGAGCTGCAGTACCAAGCCCTGTAACCCTTGTTTCCCTCCTTGTCTTTTCTCCATTTCTGTTCCTTTCTTCCCAGGCTGAAGCACCTTCCCTTCCCAGGGCAGGTTTTGCTGTGTGGACTGTCAGGTCAGGGGGACTGGCTCACTCAGAAAAGCATTTTTGTATGGGCTAAAAATCAATTGTTTGGGTTGAATTTACCACATATTTCAATATGTTGACCAAGTGGAGAGGAGTTTGAAAATCTAAAACCATTCTGCCTTTCTTCTTTCTAAACCTCAGAGTCTTTAGGGAGCTGATTGATAATTTTTGACCTGCTGTAGCCAGCAGTACTGAGGATCAGTGGCCTCACAGCCACCATGGATTTTGTGCTGCATGGTGGGATTATGACCTAAATGAAGGCTGCAAACACATCCTAGACTTACAGGAAAAAACAGAGGAGCAAGAATTGCTTTGCCAACCCCTTTGTTAATGTTAGAGAAACAGACTATTTAGTGCGTAATATTTTTCTGACCCTAAATTTTGTAACAATTTAAATTCCCATTGTTAACATCTCACAAGTGACTCGGAATAATTTCCAGCAAGGAAGATAAAAGAACTAATTTTTAAAAATGAATTTAAAGAAGAGAATTAATTAGTTCATAAAGTACCCTACATTAACCTCATTGTCTGCTTCAGGAGTCTAACCTCTACTGCTGATCCAAAGGTAACCCAAATCCCCTCTGCCAGGACTATTCATATCCATTAATTGTGGCAATACGAGATACTGCAGGTTCGAGCTGGCTGGCAGTTCTTCGGTATCTGAAACATACTCTCAGCAGAGAGGAGGACACCACTGGGACTCATTTAACTCTGACTTTCACATTAATTTTGCTGTGCTGTGAAGAGCAAAGACAAAATCAATGTCCATCAGTGATTATTCAAGGTAAAATATCTAGTGATATTGAATACCAATGGTAATGGTGAGCATTAAACTTACTTAAGGACTGTGGAGTTGACAAAGCCATTTATTCCAGTTTCACTTAATTTTCAATGAAGCATATGAGCTTAGAAAAATATAACAGTTACAATGAAAATATTGGATTGCAGATCTTGGCAAGATAGGTTTTAAATAAAAAAAAATGTATTATATGTATAAACTTTTTGTGGTGCACATTTCAGGGAAGGTTTGACTCATGCAAGGACAGGCTAAATGTCTTCAAAGAACACTTTGGGAGTGAGGGAGTTGGTCTTTGTAATAGCTGTATTAATTTTGGCACTGGATCACTTCTTTGTGCCTTCAGTGCTCAAAGTGTAGGAAAAAACCCCGCAAGGTATGTGACAGCTCTCCCGCACCAGTCCTGTTCACTCTCTTCTCTCATTTCTCCATAAACTGTGTGTGAGATCCTCACTGAGCTACCGGGAGTTTATCAGATTTCATCCTATAACTTAAAACATCGCTAATATAGGAACAACAAACTGAATGAGCCTAAGACTTTCTACTGACTGTTGTTAGGAACGTTTCTTGCATTTTCCCCTGAGATTCTCATAAAACCACTTCTCTTTCTTGCCTGAAATTTCTCCATTATTATTGCAGTGATATTGTTTTTTTCCCACATTCTCTTAAAGTACAGTTTTTATCTTGGCAAAAAGATAATTGACAGCCCAGTTCTTCTCTCATGTAAAGAACTGACATAAAATTGGATCTGTTACGCTTAAAAGGCTTTATTAATATTGAATCGCAATGGAAATTATTTTCTTTTATTCCTCCCAATGAAATTTTTAAAAAATAAATATCACAACTCAATGGAAAAACACTTTGAAAAGCAAATATAGATGACTCTTTAGTCTTGTTTGCCCATGAAAAATAATTTCTCTTCCATAGAAGGTGGGCAGCTTTCAGGCAAAAATTGCTATCAGAAAACCAAATTTGTTACAAATAGTTTTGAGAAAGATGTTTAACCAGTAAAGCCCATGCTTTGAAATTGTATCAAGGCAGGAGAGTCGATTTAGCCAGCTTTGACTGTCTCTAGGCAAACACTAGCAGAGATGCGGAGAACCATCTTGCAAACTGCTTGTTATTGGAATCTTCAGACAGTATCCAGAAGGATCCAGATAGACAACAAGTGGAGAAAAGTTGTCAGTGAAGCCAAATATTGTCATTTCAGATTTGGAATAGCTTTGCAAAGATGGTATTTTGAGATGGTCTTGGTTTTTTTGCAGAGTAAGGGATACAGCAAACATGCTCAGTACCTGTTAAATTTGCAGTTTCTCTGAAAGACACAGCGGGGGCAACAGAAACATTTTTCACTGTAAAGAAATCCAGTGTATCAAAAGGACATAAAAAAACTCTGAGGAAGCAAATGAGTCCTTCCCAAAACAAAGACTAAGCTCTCAACAATGGTGAATGCAAGCAGAGCAAACAGGCAAATGAGAAATGCCACTAAAAGGGTCTAATGAATGATTATGTCTTTGATTTTCTTGTTTCTCAAGCTGTAAGAACTATTCACTGGCCTTGACCTACAGCAAAATCTTATTCATAAGACACAGAGGAAAATGAAATAGGATTTAAACAAACAAAATCTTCTTAAAAACAAAAGCCACAGGGAGGATGGAATTTTTCTCCTATCTTCAGTTTACACTTTGTCCTTCATTCTAGCATCAAAATTGTTAACTAATTAAATTCTTTCTTCTAAATAAAATTCCCACTGAATATTTATTTTTTTTCTAATACTTTTTTTTTTTGCCATAAAAAGAGTAGCAGTATTTGAACACATTAATCTCTGCAGTTAAGCAGACAATAAAACCCATACTGAGCCTCTCTCCTACTCCAACTGTTCCATTGGTTGGGGTGATATTGTTTTCCAGTGCATGGCAGGTGCAGCACAAAGTCTGTCCCTAACCCTGTTCTGCGATCTGCCCCAGTGGAAAAAAGCACCTGCTTGGCTGTCCAAACCACAACCACAACCCAAACACCTTCACAGTGTTGAAAGGTTTGCTATACAGGTCTACTTGCAAATCGAATTTAACAGAGACTGAGTCAGAACCTCCAAATTCAGCTAGGAAATGACAAAGACAATGAAATCAGAAAGGAGAAGAGGCAAAGGCTGACACTGGGATAATAATTAGCTATATTCAGGGAATGATACATCTACTTTGAAATTAGTGGTCCCAGTTATTGATGTTAATACTATTTAATTGCTCATTTATAGGTAAAGTGCATTGATGTTATTGTCTCTAGTTCAGAGGCTCAAACCCAGCGTGCCTCTCCCGAAGTGGCAGTTAGTCTCAGAGTCAGAACTAAGACCAGCTCTCCTGCCTCCAAATGCCATGCCCAATTAACTAAACCATGGTTCCCCACAGGAATGGAATCTGTGCTCATACAGGAAAAGCTGTATGCCTGCTACTCAAGGAAATTAAAGTGCAGCTATAAATCTCAGCTAGTAGCTGCTGTCTGGCCAGCTGCCCAAATTAAGGCCAGAGGTGTCCTCACTATGAAGGAAAATATTTGCTGCTTGTAAATTGATTTGTGTTTCTTCTTCCAAAGGAAAAAAAAAATCAGCAGCACATACCCAGCCTTCTCAATTTAAAATGTCACACGATTCCGCCTCACGATCATTCAGGTGACACTCTGAGTTTATCTCACGCGATGCATTGCAAGTTCAAGGGACACACCAAGGAGAGTTCAGAGACGTGTTAATTATCTCTCCAGCAAGAACATCCACTTACAGAAAATGTATGTAGGTATATGTACCCCTTTAGAAGGACAAGAGACAAAGGAGATTGTACTTTTGTTCTTATTTGAGAAGAACCATTACACACTTTTCAGTAACCGAAAGAGGCGACAACCTTGACAATATACACTTAGCTTAAATCCACTTGCTGAGAAAACGCCTGGAGAGTGTCAATAGAAATACATGCGCAACGATTGTATCGATGATCCTGTGCTTTTGAAATAGAGATCAGTAGCTGGAGATAATAATGTTCAGGATGCGGATTTTCAACAAACAGCTTTGAAAGTGAATTAAATGATGCGAAGCAGGTCCATTCGTTGAGATAATTCTGAATTATATCTCTTCCGTGGAGGGAGCAATTGGACTCAACTTTTGTTATGATTAGCCAGAGCACTTACACCCCTGCTGCTGAAGAAAAGTTCATAAACCCAGGTTTGCCCAAGATGGATGGGCTATAATACGCTTATCAGAAGTTACCTACTGGTGTATCTTTCATTACACGTCTTCAGAGTTTCATTTTTCCATGCTCATACTAGGTTGTTAATGAAGATGGCCAAATTGATCATGTCAAATTGTATCCCCGTATAGATAAAAATGCAATATGTCACCATATGAGAAAAACAATTCTCATGCCAGTTTATCATCACCGTTACTATCATCTGCAAGGGTTTCTGCAAGTGGCTTTATCAAAACGATTTAAAATGGCTCTTTTGGCATCACCTGGAGAGCTATATTATCTCCAAAGCATATTTCTGTCCCTTTCAAGCTGATGACAGATTTTCAACTACTGGCAGCAATAAAACAAATTTCTTTCCAGCAAATGATCTCCACTGACAAAACCTCCCAAGCATGCAGTTTCCCTAATGTTTGACAGTCATTCCTGCATCATAATGTCGAGTGAAATGTTCTGCATTGTAACATATACATACCTGCGATGATAGTTTTAAACTCTAGAGTCTGGGGGTCAATCACAGTTTAACAGTGGCAGCAGAGGATGCAGGGAGTGCTGTGAAACCGTGCTTGAGCAGTTCTCCTGCCCCGAGCTCTGCCCTGCTCCTTGGGTTAGCGATACGGATCTTAGCTCTGGGATAAACGAGCTACGTACCTACAGCAACACCTGCAGCACAGGTAACTAAACTCAAGATGAACAGAGAACGCTGGTAATCTAAATCTTGCGTCACATTAGGAAGTTATTGAAGAGAGAGCAGCTGATGCAATTAGGCGGTATTATTAATTTAATAAACTGTCCCTCAACTGTTCATCTTTAGCAGAACTGTGATTTGCTAACCAGTAAAACATTTATTTTTAGGCTATAGCACATATATTACTGTACTCTTTGTAATAGACATCTTTAAAAATCCATTTCTTTCATTATGGTGGCCCCCCAGTGAAAAGAGCGATAATGCTAAAGGGGCTTGTATATTGGTACTTATCTTAAACTGCCACGTATTTTGCTGAATGAATGGGAAGAGATTTGGATGTGACTTTGGAAATCAATTTTAATACACTGTCAGTCCCTTGTTTCTGGGCAATGTTTGCCAGAGATGAGTATTTGCTATCACCAGTACTTGCACTACGTCTCAAGGGCAGAATTAAAGCACACTTCTAACTCAAACAGACAAATTGCAGGAAGAATCCTTTCAAAACTAAAGGCCTGAAGGCCATTTCATAGGGTGCCTCTCATACTTCCTCTTCTCTGTTTCCCATTGTTCTGGCAGGGTGAGCTTTCTGACAAAGTGTCTTTTGAGTGCAACCAGGAACACAAAAGGGATGAGTAAAGTGGAGAGCCACCCTGACTGTTTGCAGCTGATGCAGCTGAACTGGGTGGGTGCCCACCCACGCGCTGTGTTTCAAGATCACAGAGCCCCAGGACACTCTGCCCCTCCCCTGTTATAGGAATTGAACACCTAATGTTCAAAACCACCAACTCAGTAACCAAATTGCGCCTCATGCCTGGCTTTTTATCCAGTGCTTTAACGATCAGGTTAAGCCAGGGGCAAGTGAATTACAATACTGAGCAACGTATACGTGTCTCTTTGTTAGAAACAACTGGATGCTCATTACTTGTGAGGCTCCACAAAGTACAGCTTCTAGACAGCTAGCACATATTTCACTTTACTCACAAATAATTTACACACAGATGTTCCAGCCCAGAAAATTTGCTTTTAAGCATTCGAAGGTAGCAGAGCTGGCGCATGAAAAGTATTGTTTTCAGAGACCCTTAAATATTCTCAGGACATACAAGCCGATCCAATGATTTTTCCTTACTTCCTGCTCAGTACTCCCATAATTTTAACCTTGGCAGACAGTGTTGCAGCACAGCTGATCCCATTTTAACACTCCACACAACCAGTTTCATTTCAGCTGTTCATACAACTGGAGCAGAGAGTAACCAGGTGCATATAGGAGGTTCTTCCATATTCTGCAACACCTAGAACCCCCTTTTGTTCAATAAAGATCTCAGATATGTCCTGTACCTTTGACTTTAGCTTTGGATTATTTGAAAATTACAAGATTCAGATTTTGCTAGTACTCTAAAGTTTGAACAGAGAAATTTCAGGATTGAAGTCAAAAGCAGAAAATGTTTGTGCAGATAAAATTACAAAGTTTGCAAATTAGTGTAACAGCAACAGTATGAATACACTTAACCTGTGTTCCAACTGCTTGTTATATTCACAGAAAGTCCTTTTCTTTCAAAAGTAAATGTTGAGGACAAGTCTGCTAACCTGGTATTTTGTTACCTGAGCATCAAAAAGCAGCTCTAGAAAGGAAGAAGTGCAAAAACACAGGAAAGACAGGGATCTCTTGGAGCAGGTCCAAGGAAGGCTACAAAGATGATCCCAGGGCTGGAGCGCCTTCCATATGAGGACAGGCTGAGAGAGTTGGGGTTGTTCAGCCTGGAGAAGAGAAGGCTCCAGGGAGACCTTAGAGCAGTCTCCCAGCACTGAAAGGGGCTCCAGGAAAGCTGGGGAGGGGCTCTGGATCAGGGAGTGCAGGGACAGGATGAGGGGGAATGATTTGAGCTGAAAGAGGGGAGATTGAAATGAGATCTTAGGAAGAAATATTTTGCTGTGAGGGTGGGGAGGCCTTGGCCCAGGTTGCCCAGAGCAGTGGTGGCTGCCCCATCCTTGGAGGTGTTCCAGGCCAGGTTGGATGGGGCTGTGAGCCCCCTGATCCAGTGGTAGGCGTCTGTGCCCAGGGCAGAGACTGGGAACTGTATGATATTTATGGTCCTCTCCAACAAAACTGTTCCATGATTCTATGGTTCTATGAAACAGATAGGATTGATACTCCAGGAGAATCCTTCTGTTACAGCCACTGACTACCCTTTTCCCACTGGGCTTTGGGAAGCAGGGCTTGAAGCCAAAGGCACTGTTTGAGTACCATTGATTTGATTCCTTTCTGGAGGGTCCTTGTTTCCACAGTTACGAGTGGGTTTTGGCTGTGGTAGCGCCTAGAAGGGTTGTCTTAGACCTCTGCAAAGTGATGCTGCTACAGGTTTGGTCAGCCCTGCCACACTCGACAGACCATATTGCCAGCGATATTTGCAGTGAGCTATGTCTGTGCAGGAAGGCTCTGGCACCAGCACCTCCCAGCTCCTGTTCTTCTATTCCTAAAGAGAAATTTGCTCTTTTACCTCTGTCGCAAAGTAGGCAGGTGAGCTGGACAATGCCTGTTCTTCACAGAAACGTTACAGAAATACCCAAACACATTTGCATGGCATTTGAGGAGTATTTTCCCTCTTTTATATCAGGAGTGGATTCCTGGTCTACGTGAAGGCACCAGCAGAGCTATAGCTGTGCAGGTGTAGCAGCACATCCCAGCAGTGACACTCACAAGACAATGAGTGGTTTCGCCAAGGAGATGTCACTGGTGAGGTCCAAGAAGAACCGAGGCTCCGCGTGGGGGTGGCTCATGCTCAGGCCATTGCTGTGATGCACTCTGTGAGGGCTCAGCCTCTTTGCCAAGGAGAACATGTGAAGAGCTCCTGGGTTTTTCAGACTTGCATTTTACACTCACTCTGGGATCCAGTTTCCTACTGTCTTATGGTGTTCTACCAGCTTCTAATTCATTTGAATTACAGTGTTTGTAAGCATTTATTTTCTTGCAGATAAGTATTGAGTTTGGTTTTCTTTTATACTGCCACAAACACCAGGCTGAATAAGCATCTGCAAGGGGGTTTGCACTCAGGGGACTCCCCTCGTTCCACTCTAGAGTGGCTCTTGGTACGTCCTCCCTCGTGGAGAGGCAGCAAACCCTAGCCTTTAGTAAGCACCTTCTATATCTCATATGTTGTGCTACTTTGAACTAGGCTTTTACACAGACACAAACCTAGCAAGAGAGCCATTCAGACAGTGACAGTGAGCCAAGACTGATGTAAGAACGAGTAATTTCTTTTCTTATTTTACTTAAAAATGAGATACACAAGAATATATTTTGTATTTCTGAAACCACGTTTAAAATGCACAGTTCTTGTTTGTTCATTATCTACCAACAATTCCTTTTCATTATGGCCAGAGTATTTACTTTTACAGAAAAAGTACTTGCTACAAAAGGAAATAGGAAAAGGCTTCTCAGGCTGTGTTATTGTTTGTGAAGATCCAGAACACAGAGCAACAACAAGGAATCATTTTCATTTGCAAAGAATTCCTTGAGTGATTACTTAGTTTTTGTGTAATTTGGATCTGCCAGCTTGGAAATGGCTATTTAAAGGTTTGTGGGGCCTGTCAGCATCATTTTGCAACTGCATAGTTTTATATTAGTGGTAGGTGCTTTCACTGTCAGCTTGTAGCTCGACTGTTTAAATCTCCCAGTTTTACTAGGCAACACCAATACCTTGGGATATATTTTCCACTTGACTGAGGCTTGAAATCCTTTTCTGGTGCCTGGTAAAATGTATGCCTATTAAATAAATTGCACCTACAGCTCGATGAATGGTGCAAAAATGTATATCCCTCAAGGTTTTAATAATAAAACCCCTCTTTAAATACCAAGCTAGCTTATTGCTTTGGAAAGTCGTTCAGATTTCCTCTTGGATCACATTTTGACAAAATGGATACTTTCATGCATATTTTTAAATTTTATTTTGCCAAAGTCATATTTTCACCTGAAAACATAAAAAGGGGAATGTGTCCAAACCAGCTGTGACCAAAACATTGCAATCTAAATGATAAGGCCAGGAGTCTGCTGATATCAGATTCAAGGACTGCATTTATTTGTCATGTTAGAGAGGGCTGAATTTAGCATTCCAAAACTGTTAGTCTGCATAATTAATATCTGTGGAGAATGGACATTTCTCATAAAGGCAAAAGTCTGTGCCTGTGTTGGTTGCATCTCATGGAGTTCAGATGTGCTGGAGGTGTTTGTAAAATAGTCTCTATGAAAATTCCTGCTTCATTTGGTTTTAATTTATGATGAGACGTTTAAGAAATACTTCCTTGCAATTGTACCTTAGAAATGGAATGGCACCTTTTACACACTCTCAGACCCTCTGAGGGTATCTGAAGATACCCGAGAGGCAGGTTTTGGAAGATCCACTTGCAGGGTTCTTTAAAACTGTACATTCTTGGACACTGTCACCGTAGACTATGATACTGTCTGCCATCAGCACATTTCCTGCCTTCTTCAAAGTCTTTGACACTTTTTTTTTTGCATAACACTTCTATGTATTTCCCAACAGGAAGTATCTCACAAGAATTATTAACATCTACATTAAAAAAAAAAAATCGAATGTTTCTATATTGTCTGGGAACATTTTCATAAGACTTCACCAGTGGAAACCGATTCCAGAACACTTGTGGTAAGTGGCAGGCGGTTGAGATTGCTGTGGTATTCTGAGAAACCCACTATTCCCCAAATAGACATCACAAATGATTTTTAATCCTCAGAAGCTTTAATGGATTTATTACCATGTCAGCCATCCCCTAAGCACTGTATATAGAAGGGTGTCTTGTTTATTCACCTGTTTGTTTTCTAATGAAGTCACTGTTCTCCTTTTTGCATAAATAAAGCTATGGAGCCAATTAACTGGCTAGAGAGAATGTTTAAATGATATCAAAGTTACCTATAATATAAAAAACTGAAAATCCCTACAAATAAAAAAATGTGACCATGGTGTTCTATCAAGGACATGACAGGGAGGATTAGCGTTAAAAAAAACTACAATGTACATATGCCACAGTTTTCTGGGTGAGGAGATTTCAGTCCTCTTGTATAGAACGACGTCTGAACTGACTTTCACTCATTTTCTTGAGTCTGGCTGTCCTGAAAGAATGCCATGATGCATTTATATCCTTAAAGTCTGTTACTGTCAAAAATAAGAGACTTGTAAGATCCTAAAACACTGATTTTATCTTCAGCTCTGAACTAAGTTTCAGTCCGGAGGGTTTGTCAAGCCTGGTCTCACTTTGGCCGTATTGAATTATAGGTGATAATAGCGAGTGATGGGATTGCACAGCTCTGTGCGTGCTCATCTGGGATCTCACAATAGTGACGCCACAGGAACACACATGGGAAACACGATGTGTTTTGAACCCAAGCCTTCAGAGATGATCTCCTGGCTCAGGAAGCAGTCAAGAATAGATTTTTAATACCTGATATTAAGTACAAGCATCAGAAAACAAAATTGGATATTGCTTGGTTTATGAAGTTGCACAAAACTATGTCAGGCCTGAACCAGTGTCGTGAAAGCAGGTAGACACACAGGCACCTTTTTTTTAAGACTCCCAATTATCCAAAGGGGGATGGAGAGCAGCCTGCACTAGCTCTCTACAAGGTGAAGAAGGCATCTGCTTAGGTGTCATTTCTGTTCCATGGAGCGGACCTTGGGGCCTGAATTGTTTCCCTACGTTTCTCCTGATCTTTTTGTGAGCATTTTTATGGAACTCCTAATGTTCTACAAGAGAGAAACAAAGGAACAGCAGAAGTGAGATCTAATTTCCTGGTTGTGTTACAATGCTGAGTTTGTTGTTTATGTCAGATCGATTAATATAAAGCATGAGCTTGTCCATAAAAGTTTTGCTTACATTGTTTTTTGGAACTAGGCTTAACTGGACTGAGTTTAGACTCAGATCAAAGCTCAAGATACAGTACAAAGGTTTCCAGGGAGAACTATTCCTAGAAGATCTTTACTGTGTTTTACTGTAGCTGCCCTACACATAATCCCTTGCCCAAATGGAAGGTCAAAATATTTTACTCCACTGGGCTGGTGAAAGTGAAATGTTCTAAATAAAAAGCGACAGAGAAATAAAAAACTAATAATATCCAATCAATGAACAGTAGTAGCCTGAATGGCTTGACATCAGTCACTATTGATGTGTGGGATACAGTAAGCCAGGAATATTGAATGTCATGTTGCCCAGCAATGACCAGCACCAGTCTGGTCATAATAACAAAATATCAGAGGTTCCAAAATAAATCCAGGCCAGCTGGGGTCGGAAACAAAATAAACGAGGTGTTTGTTTTGCTTCCTTGCCAGCAGATTATTGAAAGGCCCTACCCTGCCATTGTCAGACACAGGACTTGTGTCTGTCGCTGGTGCAGCAGAACAAGGACAAGAGTATGGCAGGACCTGGCATATCTTTGCAGAGGAGATCAATTTTGGACCCTTAGGGAAAGGATGATCACTGACATCTCCTGGGAGCACACTTGGGAGTAGAGAGAAAAGAGATGGACCATGCCCATTAGCTCCAATTCATGTAATAAACCTCCCCTGAATTTTGTTTAATTTTAAGTCCAGATGTATTATTTTTCCTTATCAGCCTTTCCTTCGAGCCACTGGAAGGACCCTGTGTCTGTCTTTCCCCACAAATGGAGATTCTACACAAATGAGGTCCCACAGCAGGGAACTCTATAGTATAGCACAAAAGAACCTTTTATCAACCTTAAAAGGATTAATGCATTTCTTTCAGCAAAAGCTCGGCAGGTCTCCCCACTCAAGCAGTTTACGAAAGGACAAGCATTTTTGTTTAAAATGCAACTAAAGCCAAATTATCCAACATGAAATCTCAAGCTGTTTGTTTGGGATCAAAACCAAACATGGGAGAAATAGCCCTTTGTGTAACGTGTGCTGGAATGTTCGTGCATGTATTTTGTGAACAAGGAACCCATCAGGCGAAAAGAGAAAGATTTGAGTTTAACATCTCAGGAAAGCATGACTTTCAGCTTTTGGGCCAGAGGAGCTTAGCTGCAACAAAGCATCATGTCCAGCAGAGCTTGCCATGATTTCAATTGTCATAATGAAAGATGGGAGCAATTCTTTTTGGAAAATCTCTCACCAGCCATTTTCATCTGTGCTTTTTAGAGCAGTTAAATGAAAATTAGTATCAATTTCTTGCTATTGTTACAGAACCACAATGCACAAAAGCGTTAGGTGCCACGATGGTGGGCATCACAGAGCTGCATGGTTGGAGGTTCAAGCTCTAACAAATCCCTTTATGATGGTTTTTGAGTTCCTTCCCCAGCTGCTCTCCACACTCCTCTGGCAGTTTCAACAGCAGAGGGAAATGTGTGCCCAGCCTTCAGCCGTTACAACACAGAGCCTGGCATTCCAACATAAAGCCACCTTTACGGCTGCACAAACAAAGCGTTCTGATTCCGGACCTTTGGTGGTGCCTTACCACTACTGTTCACTTCACCTTTCAATACCAAAGGTGCCCTCTGTAGCAGGAGCAAATGTACAGTTTCTCCTCAGAAAAACACTTCCCAGACAGGCCATCACAGAAGCCTGAGCTGCCAGGGAAGGCAATATTCTGAATAACACATTGATGTTTCTTAGCTTGACTCTTAATAAAATTGAGGATCATGTCATAATTCCATTAGAGTTTTATATGGATAAAGAACTGCAACCAGAGAGTTAAAATCTTGCTTTGACATTGAATCCCAAATTAAAAACAAACAAGATAAATTGTAGCCGGAACAGACTCCTACATAATTTGGAGTTCCGATGCATTACTTTGCTGTTAATCAAAGTCCCCTTTCTTTTAACCTTAACTGTTTGCACATCTCTCCTGCCTGAATGTCAATATGAGGCAACAGTGAAGGTCAAAGAGAGCGCCTTGCCGATCACACTGTGTCCTTTAACAACACGTCACACTTGCTGGGAGTCAGGCAAATGAAACACTAAGCGACATCAGCAGAACTTACATTCTTGAAATCACAAGGGCTTTTTTTTTTCAGATATTTCAATTAACTGTGGAGCTTGTTGACAGACTCCATGAACTGGAGACACCTTGGCAAGTGCTGTGGGGAGAGGGGAGCTGTGAAATGGCACTCAGTGCCACAGAGCTGGGTAACTGGTACACAGGCACAAGCAGACCCATTGTCTTTGGGGTGGAATAAAGGATGTTTTCTCTCAATAGGCATTTCATTGATGAAGAGACAAAAATGTTGACATTTGGAAATTAAATATCAAATAAGCAGAGGTACAGAAGCATTTGTTGGTAGTATTACTGCATTTCCACTGATCCCTGTGAGATGGTGCTCAGCACTCTAAATCCCAGCCCTGTTGATGGTTACAAGGAGGAGACCAAGAGACAGCTCAGCAGCTCCTTCCCAGGTCTTGTCATGGTATGTGAGGATAACAGGGGTGTTGACAATAGCTGGTGTTAATCTGCCACAGTGTCCTAAATATTTCACCAGTAGGTTTTTCTGTTTTTCAAACAGAGGTATCAGTCCTCACCTCAAGAAATTTGAAAGGATAAGGATACAGAAAAATCTACATGAATGAATGGGTTGCAACATCATGTGGGGGAAACCATATGAAAACATATTTAGTTTGCGCATATCTGATAAGAAAGGCTCTCTTACGTCACCACCAAAGTATCTTGTTAACCAGTCGGTAATCCTCTTGTTACATCACCAGTGGCCACATCATTGGAATATCACCTCAGTTCCTATCTTTATTCATTAGCCCTGAATCCTCTACAACCTGACGTTCCTCACCGTGCATTCCTCAGCGATCGGTCAGGCAACCTCATTGCTCAACACCGAACATTGTGAGCTGGTAGATTCCTGATTCCAGAGATGAGGAGTGGGGAGGGGTAGCCAAGGAAAAGGTCCTACACTGATCCTATATTACGTGCCTTGGCCGCTCCCATGCAATGTGACAAGGAGATTCATGATCTGCTGTAACGTGTTCTTTCTTTCTTTTCCCATGTACAGTACTGGAGAGCTGCAGCACAATGGTTATGCAGAAAGTGAACATACCTACTGTCAAGTATGTTTCGAAGCTTTAACAGTGTCCCTTAGACTTTGCTGTTTAAACTGTGCTTGTAATTACATCAAACGTACCATGAAAACACAGGGAGCTCCCATCGAGGTGCCCAGACCTCATCAAAGTGGGGGGAAGGCAGAGCATTCAGTGACCAGCATTACTGTGCCTGAGACCAGTTCTGGATGTCCTTTTGTTAGGATCTCAGAAGTGGTTAAAGGGTGCCACCCTCCAACTCCCTGTGCCTTTTTTTAAGAAAAATAGCAATACCTGCTTTTCATCAAACTGATTAAAACCCTACCAGGAAGTCCAGCAGAATGAGACATAATTGCAAGGTGTTTGTCCATAGGTGTTTTATACATTTAGCCTAAAAATTGTTCCAGGTCAATGTTCCACATTGACTGATCTTTGATGTGTAGATGTGCTTTCATTGTCATTTGCCATCTGCCACGACCACAAAGCGAAAAAGCAGATATTGAAAATTGGAAAAAGATTTTGTTATGATACCTGGATTTGCTGCATGTGTCAACTATAAAAAACAGGAACAAGCGTACTTGAGTTTGAAAATCAGATCTGCAGAGAAGGCTTTTATGCCGTGAGATCTCATTATAATTAAACCAACCTCCTTTGGTTTTGTTCTGTCTGCATTCGTGGCCTCTTGGAAGGAGCATTTAGTCAATTAACTATTTTATTAACCAATTGATTTTTCCTGTTAGTCCTTAACCTCTTTGTACCTGTTAGGAACGGTCATGAAAGCTGAATAAATTGGTTTCTTTCATCTCTAAAAGGCAACAATAAATAATAAAACAGGTTGAACAAGGTTTCAGTGGGGAATCCAAATACGAATAAAAATACCTGCCGTGTATCATATAATATGAAATACTAAGTAGTGGGAGCAGCACAGTATTTCAATAAATCACATTGTCACACTGACCTTTATTGATATACTGTTTCTCGACTTAATGGATTGGTCCTGCTGCTTTAGGAGATCTTTTGTTGTGAAGGGCCTGCAGATTCATCACACAACAAAGAGACTATTTGCCCACCGTAGGGCTGTCGAAGTCTGTATGCTAAGCAGAAGCAAAAGACCAAAAATATTTTAGAGACTTTTTAATTTTAGAGATTTATTTAGCATCACAGGAGAGCAAACACACGTTCCTGAAATAAGTACGAAATGTGATTTATATTATCACTTTGTACAAAGTGAAAAAAAGAAAGAGAATGAAGAAAAGGAAAGTTCTTTCATTTCTGGTAGATAATAGACGGCTGGGTTTTGTGGACTGTTACACTGTGTTGCAACTATGCAATGCCAGTCCAGCATTACAAAATTAAATTCACCACGCTGACTGAAAGTCAGCAGAGTTATCAATTCCTTTGTACCAATGGCTGAAATGAAAGACTAAGGAGGTGTGGAAAGGACACACTTCTGCAGCAACAGGACAAATCTCACAGTGAGACCCATGCGCCTCTCTAAAGAACCATTTGCTGCTGCAACAAAAATGGCAGGAACAATCTGATCCAAGTCCAGAACATAAATGAATTTGTACTGCCTAAAGAAAAATCTGAATTATAGTCCAGAGATTCTTCCAGCACATAGTCAAGAGCTGTAGGATATTTTCAGTCTACAAGAAAGCTGGGAAGGGACTTTTTACAAGGGCTTGGAGTGATAGGATGAAGCGGAATGGCTTTAAATTGGAAGGGGAAAGATTTAAGTTAGACTTTAGGAAGAAATTATTCACAATGAGGGTGGGGAGGCCCTGGCCCAGGCTGCCCAGAGCAGTGGTGGCTGCCCCATCCCTGGAGGTGTTCAAGGCCAGGTTGGATGGGGCTTGGAGCCCCCTGATGCAGTGGGAGGTGTCCCTGCCCATGGCAGAGGGTTGGAACTGGATGGGCTTTAAGGTTCCTTCCGACCCAAACCATTCCATGATTCCATGAAATTCTACCGCTTTCTGCTTTCCTTGCACCTCTCCACCTGCACCCCCTTATTCCCATTGTTCATCCCGTAGAACTGCTAAGGCACTTCATCCACTGCCCAATGGAGACCACTGCTCATCATCTCCACTTTTTTTCCTCTTTCCAGTCTCTTCCTCACCAGCCAGAGGAGCTGGATGATAAATTTCAGAGAGGAGTCTGGATGATTGGGGCAGAGACAACAAGCACTGCATTTCAATAGTGAATTCAAACGCCACCATATGGCACCATAAGTTCAAAATTAAGCAAAATGTGCCAGGGTAGTGCCTTTGCTTTCCCAGAATATGCCACCAGTGATGCAGATATGCCATTCCTTTGTTGGCAATGCTTGTGCTGGGTGGTAGCACACAGAAGAGCTGAAGGCAGTAGATTTGTTGACATTCTTGGATATACCTGTCATGCACCCTGCCTTCCTGGCCCCAGAAGTCTACAGGAGAAACAGGGCATAATAAAGCTGATTGATTTGTGTTTGTCACTCATCCAAGTGGCTTTCATTTCAGTGTCCCTCAATCTCGCTTTTTCATTTTCATTTGGAACCACTGCAATCTCCCCTTCCAGAGAATCCAAGCTGTTGGACTTGTCATCTGGTTCAAAATGTCTGCACAGCATGAACAAAATTTACTGTCCTCTGTGCAAACTGGTTTGGTGTCTCTAATAGAAAACACAGCAATCCCTCTTATATGCTCTGCTAGGAAACAATCTGCCTTTTTTTTTGTTTCATGAGGAGAAAAGTTTCTGATAGAATTTTTGCTAGCTTTATATAAACCAGAAAATCCTCAAAACCCAGCATGCAGCCAACAGTACTTACAGTGAATTTGAATCATTGAATGTCTTTACTACATTTTTTTCTTAGATTTAAAGTCTTGGTTAAAGCAAAACTTTAGTCTTCTAAATCTCCAAGGCTAAAATGTGGCAAAGCAATTAAATGACTCATGAAGTGCTGTGCTAAGTTGAAGTGTTAATGTCATCAGCACTAATTTGTTTTTGTCTTTGCTCATCCTGAAGTTCATTGGCCACCAAAATGCATCACTACTGTATCATCTCCTGGCTCTTAATCTGCAAAACGGTGTTCCTTAGCAAAACTTCTCAACTGTGACATGCTTTTCAGAATTTTTAAGGTCCCAGAGTTTTAAGCAAGGAAATAGATTTCTTCTCTCTCCACTAAGTGGTTATTTTTTTAGTTACAAATTTTTATATAAACTATGCAGCTTGCTGCTGTCAGCTAGAAAGGCCCCGAAGGGAGACCCAAGGTCACTGGCAGCTGAAGAGAGACATTGCACAAGTAGTTAGGATGAAAGAATATCCCACTGGGGTTTTGGACTTAGAGTTTCTTGGCTCTTGTGACTTTAAATAAATGTACCAGCACTGTCTGGAGCCACCAGCCACATTCTCTTACTCACCAAGTTAACATTACTGTCAGACTTAAGCAGGTGAAGAGGATAAACCCCTCTATCATTTATTCTCTCTATAATGATACTTTGACTTCTCTCTGCTAGAAACAGGTTGAACATTTTTACTGGCTTCTACAGAGCCTGGAGTTTCACACAAATATTTTAGGAAAGCTCTCTGTTCAACAAGTTCTTGTAGAGATTTAAGAATATGCAAAGTGATACGCAAAGGGATGATGACTTAGCAAAACCCCCAAATTCTCTTACATGCTTAACAAGTCTTATTCAGAACGTGGCTTATTTTTTATAATCCTTCAAGATGAATTTGGTATCCTGGGATTTCTTCCTCTCATAGTTGCAGAGGAGAGAGTCTGAAGTGAAGAGATCTTGTCTTTGGAACCTTTAGACTAAAGGCTAGGCTACCTTTCAGGTTTTGGTGTTGATTTCCCTTGTGATCTTCTGCATTTTGATTAAACCTTTCAGTCCCTGTCCTTACAAATGGTATTAAAACACATCTGTGCTTTATTTGGTTATTACATAAAGAATCACCGATGAGTGGCTGCTGTGTTAGATTATAGAAAAGTCATCACAAGAATACAAACCTTATCAGCAAAAGGAAACATCCTGAATGCTTGTCACATGGGATCCCCGCAACCAGCTAGGGACTGACCACAAAACCTCCTTCTTTCAGAGTAATTTAATGAACTGTCTCGTCAGCTCAGGGAAGGAATAAACAAAGAATCTTCACGAATTTTTCCAAATAGAATAAGCCATGCAGAAAACTAAAACCCATCTCTGACCTTCTACTCCGCCCAGCTGTGAACCAAGCTTGGCTCGTGCGCTTTAAAATCTAAAGATATGGAGAAAGAAAAGAAGAGATACTGTACATGCTTAAGACTCTCAATTACAAAGGGAAAATGGACTCCATGCCTTGATTTAACCTTTTATCTTTAACAAATATTCAACCAGGAATACATTCCATTAAGTTTGGCTTTATCTGTTATTAATGGTACTTTGAATAAAACAATTTACCAAACAACCAAAGAATAACTGAGTTTTGGCTCTCCAAATTAATAAAACAGAAAAGCATCACTGAGACATGCTACTGAAACACATTTGCACATATCATCTGCTGTTCTGCTGAACTGACAGGTCTGGAGCCGTGCTACAGTGTCGTGTGATGGATCTAACTGGACAGGAGCTATCACAAGCTACAGTCATCCAGAACATTATAAATGGGAAGCTTTGTCCATCGCACCAATGGTGTCCTCAGAAGTCGGCTGTCAAAGCAGGAAAAGGTTTCTCAACACCAATGCTTAATACTTAGGAATCAACAGTCTCATAAGATATTCATTTCTGTTCGCTCACTGGATCTGAAAGAAGGAATAAGTCAAGAAATTCTATCTGTCCTTTGGGTCCTAGTGTGAAAAGTGTGCTTTCTAAACAAACCCCTCAAAACTCTGCTTCAAACAGAAATCTCTGAAACATCAAGGCAGCAGTCAAAATGAGATTCCTGAGAGACACAATGCACGAGGTCAGAATGTTGCAGCCTCCAAATTTGCACAGAGGAAATAAACAGAGCAACAGGAAATGTACGACGCTAAAAATGGCAGAATTAAAGGCTACATCAGGTCCTTGGCCTGCAGAATCACTCACAATTCATCTCAACTGAAGTTGCTTGCATAAAGATGGGGGAGAAGACAGAGACAAGTGCCTCAGTGCGCTGATGGTCTGAATGAAATGACAAAGTGCAGGAATTGTCTCTTACTGGATCTCTAAGTGTATCTGCTTCTAAACTGTGCAGGGACATCTCTGCCTCCCAAAATCACACTGCACTTTTTCCTCCTGGTTTCCTAAGGATCTCAGAGGAGTCTTGACTTTTTGCTGTTTCTCCTTTTCCTTTAAAGGACAAAGAAGTGAAACAGTAAAATGTGGCTTCTGTGATTTTGTTGCTAATTTGTTTTAGCTGCTGTGTTTCTCTTGCTGTCTTGGCTCTTGCTGTCTTGACCTTGTTACCCACATACCTCTCTAACTAGACAAAAAATGAGGATAACCAGACCTTTGATCTTACCTCTGTTGCAAGCATCAACAACACACCCGTCACTACGTCATTACAGAAACATTACTGGGAAGAGCAGATTAAAATAAAGCATCACAATGTAACTTACTGTTAAAAATTCCACTCTGCTTGTAAGCTGGGAACACTCCAGGAGAAATGCACCCGCAGGAGAGCAGCAGCAAAAAGCACATGCCTCACTCTCTGGAGAGTAATTCTTTCTGCCAAGTGCTGTCTTAACTAAAGAGCATGGCTACCATGAGGAATCATCTCAGCTGGTAGTCTGGGATCCTCTGGCCTCAGACTGCTGGATCAGATGCAGGCTGGAGGCCCCATCGTGCCTGTGCGTTGTGAGGAGCAGTACGGGCACTCGTTTGGAGAGTGGCACCACTAGTGTGCACTGGGTATCAGCCTTTGCCATTCCCATGGTCAGAAATTCTACTCAGAGGTGGGATATGGGACACAAAGTCAGACTACACATATCTTTTAACACGGGTTATCTGATTATACCCACAAACTGACACAACCGAGTGCCTTTTATCTGTTGCTGACATAGACTTCCAGCTTGCCCACAGGATAGACCCTGGTAGGACTCGTTTCTCATCTCTAGGATATAACATTGAGAGGTGCTGCTATCTGCCTCTGAGTAAATCACTTGTTAAAAGTGATTCTCACGCACGCCTAAGCCCTAGGAAAGATTTTGTTTTTAATCTATGGATGCACATTGAACATAGTTAAGCTTTACATGGGATCTTCTAAGGCTGAAAACAGGATTGTCACTGATCACACCGTTTAAAGTGCCAAGAAGGCCAGCAGCATCCTCTAAACCAAGCTGTTCATGACCACTCTCACTCTTATTTTGAATTATCTTCAAGCATGGAGATTCTACAGCCTCTCTGGACAACCCTTTCCGGGGCTCAGTAACAGTTTAATTATAGCCTACCAAGTTCAGATCAGCTCCTCCCCTCACGCAGTTTTCTGTCCCTACATTTGATTTCATGTTCTGCTGTATCATTACAAACCTCATTTGGGTCTTTCACATTTAGCTTCTGTTCCTAGAGGTCAAGGAACTGTTGTTTTACTGTGATTTCCCTGTGTTTGTTAGAGAACATTTCTTTGGCAAACGCTGGTCAGACCAATAAATAGAGGCAATGTACTGTATCCTTCAGTTCACATCCAGACCTTAAAATACGAATGTCTAAAGAACTTGATCTTAAATACAGTACTGGGGGACTGTGCTGAATGTATTTCCATTAAAAACATGTACCTACTGATACATACAAGTAAAACACTAACAAGAAAGATGGTCAATACATACGTCAGTCATTCAGGTATTGAGCTTCATTCGCATAAGTCATTCCTAGAAGCTCAGTGGATTATTTAGAGTCATAGAATCATAGAATCATAGAATCATCCGGTTGAAAAAGACCTATCAGATCATCAAGTCCAACCATACCTGTCCCCCTACTAAACTATGTCCCTAAGGAACTCATCCACCCGTCTTTTAAATGCCCCCAGGGACGGTGACTCCACCACCTCCCTGGGCAGCTGTGCCAATCCCTCATCACCCTCTCAGTGAAGAAATTCTTCCTGATGTCGAGCCTAAACCTCCCCTGGCACAACTTGGGGCCATTATCTCTCGTCCTATCGCTGTCACTTGTGAGAAGAGACCAGCACCCACCCCGTCACAGACTCGTTTCAGGCAGTTGTATCACAGTATCACAAGGCTGGAAAACACCTTTGAGATCATCGAGTCCAGCCTATGATCCAACACCAACACCTACCTATTTAGATTTCTGAAGGTACATATCAAAAACTTTTTCCAAGACTGAAGCTATAACTTTGGAATTATAAAGTCAGACTGTTACTCCAAGATTTTCCTCCTTCATTGTGGGAAAGTTTTTCTTTCTTGCTACTCACAATAGCCAAAAGTATAAAGAGTTGCCAAGGGTAATTCTTTTATTATCCAGTTTTCCGTCCCCTGAAACCAGTCCTCATTCTCACCTAGCTTTTACTGCTCCTTTCTAAGTTAGCTAAACTGTTTAATAACGTTGGGAAAATGCATAAAAATCCACTATATATTCAATTACTGCTGACATATCAGCAAAACATTTTTGCATCTCCAGACTCGTGAACAGCTCCACTGCATCATCCTGTGAATACCTTGTCCAAATTCTTTTAATGAGTTTTTGTGGCCACAGGAATTCTAGGACCAGCTACTCATTCCACATAGCTTCAATCGCCATCAGATGGTTGCGATTATCTGTTATTCTGTGCTGAACATGAGTAAGATTCGAAATGATGAATAAGAACTATAAATCCCTGCACTTTGCTTGACCATTATATTTATTAAAAAAAAATCAGTTGAGCAATGATGTATGTTGCCATTGTTCCCAATCTATCAGACATTTGACTCTGCTCTCAGCTGTAAAGATAGAGTGATTTCCATTTTCTTGTCAGCAGATCAAGAAGATGATTCCCATGCATTCAGTTCCATTCACAGTAGTCAGCACTAGGTTTGTTAATTCTGATAAAATCTGCTTTAATTTTGTGAATTATGATATACTTAACCTACGTGAAAAATCCCTGAATGGTTTTGGAGAATCAAAATGTGACTGAGATCAAAGCTGTGGCAGACATTCACTAGAATGACTAGAAGTGGCAAACTTTAGACCCTAAGGCTTGACGGTGCCTACAGTCCTTCGGGAAGCTGAATGGGTCTCAGATACAAATCCTGTTTGTGCTTTGATCACCCTGTAAATTGCTGCGTACAGTAAATAAATTGCATCAGAGAAATGTCATAGAAAACCTCCCGTTTGCAAAATAATAGACAACAGCACTTTTATGACAGTGATCATCACAGGAAGTAACCTTTCTAACATGAGCTCTACAAGCACTGACCAAGAGCATAAATATCACTTGTGAGTCGTACTATAGCCTTTTGCATAAAGCACCACAAAATACACAGCGAGGAAAATCATATGAAATTAATACATTTACCTTCTTTGGAGGATTAACAGATCCCAGACTACTGGAACTGTGACAACTGTCTCTAATTTAAGTGAGCAATACTAGTTTACACCTGCTAAGGATCTGACATCATGCAGACTTCTACGGTGCACAAAGTCCCTGAAAGCATCAATACATTCTTCTAGTCAATCCAGATCATCTTAGGCTGCACAATTAAATAAGTCAGCCTCAGCAGTTCGATAAAAGACTTCAAAATATAGTGTCATTATGACTTTGATGTTTAGAAGACCTGAACTGCATTTGTAAGCGAATGCATGGAAAGCATTAGCTGAAGGAAAGAGTGCCTACCATAATGAGTAAGAAAAACAGTAAGAGAGTCCATAATAATACCCTCTTCCTTCAAATGGAAATGCTTTCTCATTTAGATAGGAAATTAGACTCATAAACCTTAGCTAAGTATGAACTTATTCTTCTGAGTGCTTATCATTGTGGATAACTATGGTATAGGAAAAGATTTTAGATCTGCAGCTCTTTAGAATCAGAAGTGCTTCTTATTGTTGTATCCATTGCTCATAAACTAGCGTATAGATTTTGTGCTAGTATATATAACAGTACAAAAAAGCCAATCCAGCACTCTTTGGGGGGCAAAAATCTATATTATAAGAAAAATAATCTTTTACATGTTGCCATCAAATGCATTAAATCTATCACAATTGGATAGAACATGGAGACAGGTCACTGAACCAGTTTATGTAGTCTGCATTTCCTAAAAGAGAAGGTTTAAATATTTCTGTACTTCATTTCTGCAATTTACCATTTCAGCGGACTATGCAAATAATTTACTGTCTCTCATTTCAGTGTGATCGGCAATTACAGAGATATAGGACATTTTCACTGAGAAAATTATGTTATGGAAAGATGCATTACTCATACAGCCATGAGCACCCACAAATCAGCCTCTGGTATTCCCTTTGCAGGTTAACAACAAGATCGACAGCTGCTTTCCTCTTCCTAAAAGTACAGTTGAGGCTTGAGTTTTGGCTTTAAAATTCTTGAAACAGGAAACATATCCTTCTTTAGTCAATGTTCACAGGATCTTGGCAGCCCAGCCACATCTTCCGGTTCCCAGAGCAAGGGCATGGTATGAAGACAGTAGGACACCGCTGCAGTCAGATAGAGTACCTCTTCTCTGCAGCACTTGGTATTGTGTTTCTTTGCCTGCATGGAGAAATGAGGTTTTAATTTAATGAGCTATGAGACATGAAAGCTTGGAACAGTCACTGGAAATGTCTTGTTCATATGACTCGCCAAGGTAACAATTGTTGCTTGAAACTGCTTGTGAATCCTTTTGTCCTTTCATACTTGCTTATGGCAGGGCAAAGGCACGTTAGGTTCAATGACTTATAGATTCACGTGAGTAATTCAGCTTGAATCCTTCTATTTGGGAGCACTTCCTTTCCTGAGCCCAGCTCATCACACAGTAAAAACCGAACAGCTTCCGTGCTCAGCCATAAAACCAGTTCTCCAATGCAACATGTCCTGTAGGGATGTTTCCACCCGTAACAGTATGAACAACTGCAGAATTCTAAATTAGAAATGATTGGCCACTGGGAAAGATTTAGAATCATACTCCAGCGCACAAACTTTCTTCGTAAGACTGACATACTTTTTTGTATAATTATAGATAACAACTTCTACTAGGAAAGGTCGTTGTTAAATGCAACTATGGTATTTCTTTTGAAATTTTATGATGCATTATGTACATAGTCCTCCTAAGCTGCTGTCCCCTTATTACTACCAATTTTTTTAAATATAAAACAAAATAGTTAGAGTTTTCAGCCTGTACATAACTCACAAAGAAATTTGGGTCAATTGGGAAATTTTTAAAGCACTTGAATACTCAGATTATGAATTGCAGGTATTGGAAATGTGGTTAGCCAACTGCAAGGCTCCAGAGTTATCAATTTCAACAGGAAACAGTTTATGCTCTTTGCCAAGCAATTTTACATGAATAATAACACTGGTAGTAATCAGTTTTAAGTAGCACAAATCTTATCTTAAAGACAATTACCTCCATCAGCGTGGTGTCTCCAAAAATCATCCTCCATCTCTCTGTAACTTGGTTGTAGGTGTAATGATTCCTCTCACTGCAAATTAACACACTGATTATCCTCTGTCCATGTTGGGTTTGTTTACATCAGGAATACCTGCTGAATCTCTAAAGGTACTGACTTGCTCCCACCGTACTGATGACAGGAATTTTTGCAAAACCAATAGCAAGTTATTTAAGATGAGTAGCTCTCATCCAGTACTAGCCAGTTCTTTACATTATTTTAATGCAACTTAGAGCTTCCTTAATTGAAAATTTTATCTTCCAGCCCAGCAGATTGCCATAAATCACAAGAATCCCTACACCAGACCAGTTCAGCATCACTTACGTGGTCTGTGGATAGCTGACACGTGTTCCATCACTGCATAGCTTCCAGAGGCCTAATCCTCCACAGAACCCACCACCCTGCTGAGTAAGTGTTACCAATCAGTTTAAACACAAAGGTGTTTCAGTTCTTAACTGGGCAGACCCACACTTTGCCCATCTCTGGTGTGGTAGGTGACAGTGACAAAAAATGGAAGGGATTTGCACTGAGAAAGGAAAAAAAACAGGTACAAACAGATTTACGAGACACTAAACCATCATAGTCTCAATGAAAATCCTTTTATAAAACAAATAACCCTTCTGGAGGTTTGGGGTTTTTTTGTATCTGAAGTTTTTCATTAACCAAACAGAAACAAAAAGCTCAGTCTTGGAACAGAAAATGGCCCAGGCTTGAAGAAAGATCTCCCTAGGAATTCTCCTTTACTGAGCTTTCCAAGGAAGACACTTTTACACTTAAAAGAGAACTTTTAAACTCAAAAAGAGAGTTAGATTTTATAGAATATAAGCAAGAAAAGCAGAAATTAAAAGCTCTTCCTCAGTTAACTAGTTTCTGCATATGTACCCTTGCCTCCTGCTTTTATATGAATCATTGGTTTGCACACTGCTAGTTGTGGGAACGCCAACCCATCCCCTTTAAACCCCTTGAAGTTATTTTTTCTCTTTTCTGTGCCCTGGATGCCTGTTATGTGCCCCCTTCAGTCTCTTTGCTGGTCAGGAATCCTTGTTGTGACCCTCTCCACACATCCACCTCCCTGCCTCTCGTTTCAGTCTCTGGAATCCTCTCTACCCTGACTATTCTTAGTCATCAACAATGTACAAACCCTCTTCTTGTCCTTCACCATGTCCTTCACCTTGGTCCAGTCACAGTCACTGGGGGACATAATACGAATGAAGACATAGCCACATTCTATCTAGCATATCCACTAAATTCATGACCAGTTCAAGTATAAACCCTTGCTCAGACCAACAACTCCAAAATCCTCCTTTATTTAGAAATGAAGATTAAAAAGCTGCAATAATGTCTCTTATAAATCCTTTTCCTCTGTAGATTTGAAAGCACTTCACAGCAGAAGATCGTTATCATCTCCATTTTATTCAGATGTGGACTAACAAACACTAAGATGCCGGTAAAAAACTGAAACTTTGTTTTATAGTTTCTTCTCAAAACGTTGTGGTCAGTATCACTTCTCTGAAGCTGGGGAAGCTGGCAGAGGGGTGGCAGGACACGCTCTAGGTTCCTTGGACAGTGAGCATCCTTCCCACACACAAGCCTAGTGCTTGGAAGAGGAAGTAAAGGATCTTCATGGAAGGATGTCTCAAGAGCGGAGTCTTTAATGTACTGTGGTGCAAACACCATGATACATCAAACCACTTCAATTCACATGGCCCCAGAAGCCTGTACGTAATCGTTTCAGTCCTAATCGCAATATGTTCAGTTGCTATTTCTGCATCACAGTGCTCCTGGCTTTCAGTGCTCAGGAAGAAATTAGTGAATTACTTGTTACAAATAGCATTCAGAAATATTCAGAACAGTATGTGAAAAACACAGTAATTTGGGATTCCAGCCATTAAGGAATCTCTGCCCTTAATGATTGCTGTCATTGTGGATGGTCTGGCAGCCACTTGAGCTCTGTATTTGCTGAGGATAATCACAAGTCTTCAGGGAAAATTTGTACAGTTTAGCAACTCTGGACCTTCTGACTATGCCGAGAGGTAATTAGGCTCTTTATAATGGCATCGGGAGAATTCCCGCGAGATTTTTTTCCCTGTATCTCTCTCTTCTCTCTCTGTATCTCCTTTATCTCTTAAGTGTATGCTAAAGAGAGAAGAGATAATCACATCGTGTCTGTGAAAAAACAAATGAAAGAGCACCCTAGATGGCAGCCCACCCATCTCTTTCAACAGTGCATGGCAGGATGGGAGAGGAGAAGAGGGCACAGACTATCCTGGGGCTATCGTGGAGCGGGAAGGAAGCTTCATTTGTTCCCTGCACATGCATCCACCAACATTTTTGTGACATAGTTGTTTCTGAATGCATCACAAAGTACAATTGCATTTGCTTCTCTTCCCTAATGCTACATTGTTATAATAAAAAAACCCAATGTAATGTTTTATATAAAATCATAAATGTTATTAATTTATGTACTAAGCCTTTTGCATACAATTAGCAAGCTTCCAGCTTTGCAATCAGTCCCACTGGCAGAGATGGCTAAAATGAATGATATTTCCATGTACAGACTAAGGGTCTCTACCTTGCGCTATTCTGTGATTATATCTGCCCCCAAATCCAGGAGTATGCAGCGTTAGCCCAGAATGAAATCCTGCTGGAGTTCAAAGTCGTTTTGGTGGTGCACAGACTGCAAGAATGTCAGTTAGGGCAACCAGATGCACAATGACATGTTAAATGGAAAGCTCTGAGTCTGTTATAAATGGATTTTCCGTCAGAGCAAGAAGGAAAAGTCAGGAGCCTTTTATTAGGCATCATACACTTAAACAATTTGGATTTGGTTGCCACGTTCTCTACATTTGCTGCATTCAGGCATGCAATAAATTTACCATAGAATACAGCGTTGTCACTGGCTCTTTCCCATTTTGTTCTCATCTCTCCAAGGAACAGGTAACTTAAATACTTTTTTGTCAGGATACAACTTTATAACATCTCCTGTTTCTTATGATAGAACAACCTGATCTAAAGTTCTGGAGGTATTCTAACAATATAATAACGCTCACTTTATTAACTGAAATATCTTTGCTTTGTGCGTATTTTAAAGGAGGGTGATTTTTAAGAGTTTTATAATAATTTACCTTCTCGATCAGTCATTTTTCAATTTCAAACACTTTTTTCAATTATTACATCATGTCTTCTTCATATTAATGACATGTAAAGTAGAAATGAACACTAACAGCGTGAGCTAGCATTTTAAAATCAATGTTGAAAAATACAGCACCAAACAGACACTTTTAAAGAAAGATTGAACACTCCGATGTAACTAGCACTGCATTCATTAGCACTGGGCAGGTAAAGTTAGAAACATGTTAGAAGAGCCAGACAGAGTGAGATTTTTTTCAAATGTGCACTCAAATATATTGATTAATGTGAGAATGGCCTTGCATCTGTGAGGAGAAATACAACACAGACAGAAAACTCCTTGGAAATAATTAGACTATAATAATGGATCAGGTATTGAAGGACAAGAAAAAACATGAACATTTTTGTCAAAGCTCTGCAGGATTATCATAATGTACTGGACACCTGAAAAGCCATTCCTTCAGTCATGCCTCAGTTATACCAAGGCTTCGGACAACACATGGGACAGGAGCTGGAAGTCTCTTAGCCTTGGATGTTGCCAGTATTAGGCAGTCCTGGAAAGAGCTGCATGGTTGCAATGGATATAGCTACATTCCATCCCTTCCAGGAGGACTTTCTGAATTATTATATACTGGAAGCATTTAAAACTACTTTTGCCACATTGAAATTGGCATTAGACCTCAATAGGACAAAGAGTTCACCTGGGACATCGTTTAGTTTAATTGAGCCTGCTTTTGTTTAACTGACCACATTTACAGTTAGAGGAATAAATCAGTTACAGAGTTGAAGCAAAAATTTAAGACATGAAAATCCATTCTATTTAGTTTTTATAAGATCTATTACGTCGAAAATATGTATTCCTTTTTTTTCCTTCTGCTTTGACATACAGACTCACAGTTTGTTTTGTTTTGTGAGCTGCGCAAAGAGGCATCTTTTTAAGGTGAACAGAGCTTAATGTGAACGAATTACAAAGATACCCCAATATAAAGTCCCGCTGGTAGCTTGGCAATGACCCCAGTGAAAGTTTTTTGATAAAGAATGCTGAAGTGACAAGTAGACGAGCAGGACTTTTGGTTTACCTTCAAGGCAGTGCGGTCATTCATAGCCTGAAGAAGCTCTTCTGATGATAATGTTATAACTCTGTGTCATATTTAATCTGTACATTAAAAAGGCTCTGCACTGAGCAAAGTCCTTCCTGGAAACACAACAAATAACGTATCATTCAGAAGGAAAGTGGGCAGTGATGGTGAAGAGACAGTAATTGGTTTCCTCTGTACCTGTCAGAAAGCTGCTCGGTTGCTATATATTTAAAACTCCGTTCAAGTATAAACTGGATCATAGGGGACATCTACCCCTGGATGTTATCAACAACTTTGTTCAGAACACAGAACACAAGCATTAAATTTACAGAGCTGCCGGGGAATGAAAATACCAAGGAAATCCTATCCAATCTCAGTTATTAAATTAGCATATCTAGAAACTTCAGAAAGGCAAAATGGATTTTATAAAGTGATATAGAGGCTGAGGAGGTGACTCCCGCTGTCCTTACCTGTATCTCTCAACTTCCATTTGCAACACCATTAAAGGAGAAATTTCGCTGTGCTTGGAGTGTTTAGCATTCAGGGCCATCACTGCAACATGACTGCAATATGAACCACAAACCTGCTTTGCGGGGGCGGTAAACTGTTACAACACCACTAATCTCACCTACACTAGCAGGAGTTTCAGAATTTCCCGTTCTTTGAGCTAAGGCAAACTGGACCAAATATTATAATTTGTTTCTGATTTCTCTCTCAACAACAAGCTGATAAACCCCAAAACTCCTATGGAAGCCTAAGGAATTCCATTTCCTGTACTGTGTACTTCTTGGCATAATAATTTTACAGTTATCTTTTCCTCTGGATCCCTGCGGAAATTAAATCAGCATTTTTAGCTGCCTGTTTTAACTTTGTCATAATAAAAGAGAAGAGATATGGTTAAGCTTTGGAGCATCAAAATCAAATGTAATATTGGGAAAGCAATTTCTCTGAAATTTGTAAACAATATATTGCCTGGGAGAGCCTGCTGTTGTCATTTTGGACCGAGTCCTTTATAGCTGCTTATTCTAACATGACGTTCCCATCCTGTTAAAATGTCATATGGATAAAGGAGTAAATTTTGACAGCTGTGACAGGATTATCATTGCGAAGGAAATCACATTCCTGGTACTCATATGTTTCAGTACATCTATTTTGCTTTGTCTTTGGCCTTGCCTGAACTAAAAAATACCTTCTGAGATAAGAAGAGAAACATAACAAAAGAAAGAAAGGAAGTATCGTTATTCTCTTAAATAACTCGATAATTGAAATTATAAAAACCATAAAAAAACTTTTAGGGTTGTTATTTAATCTATTGTTTGGATTTTCAGGGAACACACGGCTCCTCTCTTCGTGGACGTAGCCAATATGCATTTTCTCTGGGCATATGGAGTTACGGGAGGGTTTTGCTCATACATATGTTGGACGACAAATGCTACGGAAGATACCCCGAGCACCAGCCCCTCAAGCTGTTCAGCCATGTGCGAAATGGGTATGAAACCCCCAAATGATATTTGCAGTATCCTGAACTTTTGTATCGTACTGGGTCCTACCAGTTTCAATCTCCTATATCTGATGAGTGCTGGTATCCAAACCCACAGAAACTGAAGGATCCTGCAGCAGACGAGTGTAACTCCATGCACTGGTTCTCATTCTCTTCCAACACCACCAAACTGGCACAGTGGGAAAGATAAGAGTGGTGACAACCGTTCTCAGTGCTGGCACTCACACACTGCCTCCCAGAGTGAAATCCTGACGATTCCTTGGTGTAAAGGGTTGATATGATTTATGGGCTCTGAAACGCTGTCCCCAGAAAGACAATCTCCCTGTAAGTACCAGTTATAGCAGCAGTGATAGTATTAAAGCAATACCTCAAAAGGGGTATAGAGCGAGTAAAGTATTGTCGAATGTTTGAATCAAATCTACCAATATTTAGCATTAGTCTTAATTCATGACAAGGCTGTATTTAGAAACATGCAATATCTTAGGAACATCCCTTCTTACCCAGCTGCTTTGATGAATGCAGCCTTTTATTTTTGGAACTAGCAAGAGGACTATGGATTTATCATAACAACTTTATGTGTTGTGTTTATACTGATGTGACTAAATGGACATATCTTTTGACTCTCTGGCTTCCAAAACTGCCATTTACAGGTAATTGTGAGGTCTGTGTGACTTAATTAATGCCCTCAGAGTTTGTCTTCACACAGAACTGTACTAATTCACCTGTTCTTAAGCTACAGTAATTTCTGCAGTGACAATGTGGGGCACAGCTCAGTATCCCACCATCATCAGAGGTCATCCATGTGTTTACTTATCCAAGAGCAAAAAGACCTTCCTTCCCAATACCATCACTGTGTGTCTATAGACTGGTGGTGGCTGTTTATAGCGGCAAAAAGACGTTCACATCAATAATGGTTTTGTATCATACAAAAATTGTGTGTTGTCCACTGTGACCTCTGTGGTTGATCACGTAAAACTCTGCAGTCGTACCCCGAGGATGTTCTGCTGCCTTACGTGTTCTTTGATGATCTCTTAAATATGAGCCCTACATTTCTCTGTTTAACTTACAATTGCTGAAACACTAACATTAACATCATTTTTCATATTATGCTCTTCTTGAAGGGCAGCACATTGCTGAGAAATGTGTTGTTCCATCAGAAATGGCTTTCCTGTTGGTTTATTCAACTCTGTTCTTGCCTTTGCCCTTTACCCCTTACCCCTCTCTCATACAGAAGATCAAAATAAACACCTCGCTAACACTCTACCATTTCCCAAGCACACCCTAAAGAACAATCAGCGGCAACAAAAAGGCCACCAACACGTGGCCACTTGTGAAATACATGCCCTTCTCAAGTAGCAGCAACATTTGCCCGTGCTTTTGTTATAAGAATAGCCCCTTGTCGAGGAACTAATGAAAATGTTACATCTGACAGTCAGACTGAAGGAAAAATGACAAAGGCCTTAAGGTAAGGTTAGCTATTGAAGTTCCTTTATACAGGAGCTGACCTAGGTTCAAAGCTGCCAGGATATTTAGGTACTTAAAGTTAGATGGTGTGTTAGGTATTAAAAATACTTGTGTGCTTCTGTAAAACCCACCAGGCGCTCACACTGCGTTACATGCCTAAATACATGAAAAATCTGGTCCCTGAGAGGCAAACGGCATCGTCTGTGAACCTGATTGTACAGTACATATAGCATTGTAAAGGTTGCTGTGTTGTGGCATACATTATCAGTCTCCTTTTAATTGCATACGCGAAGCCCTGCAACTGCTTGCAGCATCTACTTCACACTTGCAAGCTTCACTTCATGCTTCCACTGCTTGTGCGAATGCCACGCTCGGTCAATTTGCGTTTAGGAACGCAGGGTTTTGCATGGGCAAACAGGTGCACTCAACACTAGTTGGGCTTTGCAAGGCTGATGCGAAATGCTAATGGGTTTTAAAAAAATCAACAAACCCTTACGCTCTTCTTTCTCCTTTACACCGTCCTGCATAGCAGCTGAGGCAGACATAACACATGACCCGTCTCAAAATGCTTCTCAAGGATGAACCAGCTCCACGAGCATCACCGGGCTCATACCAAGTCCATAGGATGGCAGCTCTGTTCAAGGCTGTTGTTTCCCTCTGCTCAGTATTTGTTCCTTTTCATTTCTGACATGGTTTGCATCATGTAAAAGTGATATTCACTGAATAGTAAAAGCAGTATGTACTACAGAAAAAGCCTCAGGCTGTTGTTGTTTGAAAGATTTTTAAGCTTTAAACATTAACAATATCCTGCCAATGGTCCTTCAGCTGCTTGCGTGAAATAACAACAAGAAATATGCAAGGAATTTAAAATCCTTGAGAAAGCCATAATTATGTATTCATAGACAATTTGTTTCTTTAGAGATTTTGTTACCCACACACCTCCGCTGAATCCTGGTGTGTTTATAGCATCAAAGTTCATGATACTGTAACTAAGGTTTGTCGGCATTTTCACTATTAGTTTATTTTCACCGTGACTCCAAAGCATCTTGCTTGTGTGAAGCTGACACAGAGGCCGGGCTCTCCTTTCCTGGTTCCTTGGGTAAACTCTAAGGCTGTAACCTGTGAGCTCCCAGACCTGCAAGGAGCAGGCTTAAGACCTCCAGACCATTTTCAAATCCTCCCAGACATGATGTTTGAGACAAAAATAATCATCCTATTTAACTTGTCAAGAATCAACGGTAAAATTTAAAATGTTTTTTACAGCAAAAATAACACCCTCTGGTCTGATGTCCTTGGATATTTAAGAAAAATTCTTTCTTTGATACTAGAGACAACATTTTCACCAGTAACACCTGAACAAGTTTTGCCCCTAATTTTTGTGCATTTTGCTTGCTTTTAATCATACCTTTCTGTCCTGTGTTTATAAAATATGACTTTAAGGGCATATAATTACTACCAAGACTAAGAGGATCCTGTAGTTCTCCTACCTGATGAAATTGGTTACTGTGTAGTCAAGTGTAATTAATAGTAACTGTATTGATGAAATTTTAAGAGTTTTAATGATCGAGATAAGTTAAAGTGTGCCCTGTGCTGCAGCTTCAATAGGTTCCCAAATCTCAGACAGTACCTTTGGTATCTTACATGAGCAGCAGTACCACAGCCACCCTGGTGCTCTGAAGAAAGAGCAAGGACGGGAGAAGAAACAGCTCCCCATGACTCCTTGTGAAGTGATGCTCCAGCGGCTGTCAGAATTGGGCTGAGGCAGGGTCTGGATAAATAAGTCAGTTGCTATTTGCCTCAAAGTTCCTGAACTAATGGGAACAAAGTCCAACTTAAATATCTGTAATAATTTCTGCTGAGAATATCAGTCAAACGTAGGATTAGAGAATTAAATTTATGGAGCTTGGATTGTTGTTGCATCTGATTGTCTCTTGCTGTGTGACACATGGTACACTGCTAGCAGAAGGCTGGGGGTCAGGTTTACCAATGTGCATCAACCCTTAAAGACAAAGCCACCTGAGAATCAAGGTGTCTGGATGAACCTGCTGCTCCTTTGTTAGCTGAGGGAGCCGAGGAGCTATTCTTCTTCTGCTTGTACCTTACCACTCCACTATGTCAAAAAAAACTTGGCAAGTCAGCATCTTACAGCCCTCCCTTCCATGTGATGACGGTTTTCTTAGAAAAAGGTGATGATATACTGCTGTGGCATTTTAGCTTCTTTTTCTTGTCCTCTCGTGTTTGCTAATTATTTCTTTGAGGTTAAATGAGCTAATTATGCCTGTATCAGAGCTCTTTGAGAAGCAGGATCAATTTCTGTTGTTGATAATTAAGTGAATTGAGCCTGAATTTTGACTTGGGATACATTTTTATGCATTTTTCTTTATTGTACATAGTATAAAGTGGCAAAAATAATTACAAGTGATGTTTTGTTGATGACAGAATGAAGGCAGCTTTTCAACTGCAGTGCAAAAGGTTTTATAAATTGTTTTGAATTACTAAGGATGACAGAAAGGATAAAGAAGGGGAATTGTGCCCCTCATCATCATCCCTGAACAGCTTAAACAATCGCACAGGACTTAGAGAATTCATCAAAAATTCACACGGTGTTTAGGGAGGAGAATGTTACGTGAGTTCCTGTCCCGACTGTCATATGATTAAAATGTAGAAGTTTTTTTCCTTTAATTTCACTCATCAAACCATGTGCGTATTTCTCCCAGTGACACTTGACAGTGGCAGAAGCTGAAGGTTTTCCTACAGAGGTCAGACACACCGTAGGCAGCACCTATTCTTCTCCTTACCCCAGAAAGGATACCCTCTTCCATCCAAGAGATACTATCTGCTGGAATAAAAAGTGTGTCACACTTGGTGCTAGTTCTCCTCTGACTGTCTCCCGGCCAATGAATGTCACCGTATCCAGCTGCAAATTACAGACAGCACAGAAAGGCAGAGGCTTTACGTGAGGGATTGCACTATAACCTCTAAATTCTGTAAAAGCTGCAAGCTGCCAAAAGACATGCAGCTTTCAAGCAGAGCTGACCTCTGAGGCAGGACCAAACAGCAAAATGCTGAGAGTTTAGTTAAATACACATATCTCATCCATTTTCTTAGGTCACTTCAGCAGTACCCACTTTGACTCCAACCACCCTTGTTGTGGGGAGATGTGGATTAATTTTAATGTAAAATTTACCTCCCTGTGTATTAATCACACGTGTAACTTTGTCTATGAGGCTTGAATAAAATCCTATTGATATTGATGGGAAAACGCATGTTGGTGTCAGTGGGGTGTGGCCCAACCTAGGCATGAATTGCCAAAGGAGTTTCTGATCACAGCTGTCACTCACTCACGACAACCTGCCCTGCAGTCCAAAGGCAAATCCTGAGTACAACGGAGAAAGGCCTCCACTGAATGAAAAGAGGTTTGGGGAAAGAAGAGTCCTCGAGGGAACAGTAGAATCCCAGGATAAGCTTTTTGGTTGCGACTGAGTAAGAAGTAAAAGCCACTGAGCCCGAAGGCTCCGGACCTGCTCGGTGGGTAACCCAGGCACTGCATCCCTTACTGTCAGCTGGAGCACTCCCAGATCTGAAGCCGATGCAGAGACCTGGGTTCATTGGGCTTGTCTTTAAATTTGTATGTCCTTTTGCAAGAGTTATTTAAGTATTTTCCAGCCTATTATGAAATCTCTCATCTCCCCATTGCAAACCCAAATCTGAATACAGAAAATCACACAGCTGACGTACATGATCGGTTGGTTGGCTAGAAGAGCGTACGCTGTGAGGATCAAAACCAGAAGTCGTAAGCAATCGCCTCTGGCACTCTCAGAACCTCTTCCTGTATGAAATTGGCTTCCTCACACTGTCTAACTTTCAGTCAAAAAAACCTGGGAGCAAAGTGAGTTTCTATTCTTATGCTGTCAAAGAATCTTTTAACACCCAAGGTTTGTCCTCCAGGTGCTCCCACAACGTACCGCATCTGTGAATTGGCAACACTTGCCAAAATCCATGCTGGGTTTTGGTATTAGGATTTGGCTGTCTGTAGTTGTTGTGTAATAGTTTCATACTCTGTATTTTAAGCTTTTTTTGAGAATACATTTTACTTCTGAAGTCACTAAGATTCTCTTGAACATCTGACATCAACTTTAAGGCAATTCATGCTTCATTTGCAGTTCCTTCTCCTGCATTTACATTTATCAACTGCAGAATTACTGCGAAATATGCTTCTCCAGATTATCGTGTGTCAGCTAGGACAGCTTTAAACAACAAAGAAAGACTATGACCCTTTCACTGGGCTAGGCTGTCACACTGGTGTTTGCTTCTCTTCAGGATACAACGTGTGTTGAATATATAAATGTTTATATCAGCAAAGGTTACTATTAAAATAATGATATAAAAATCTGAATCTATGAAATGGTGATTTTTATGGAAGGGTTCTTAAAAAATCTACAATTGAAGGTGTAGGGATTTATAATAGAAAATGAATATTTTCTGTACGTTCATATCTAGGTTTGCAGACAGTCTTTTTGTGTAGTTATATTGCCACCTTTATTTTAAAAAAATCAGATTTATTTACATGACTGAAAGATATTTTCCTTCTACTAAATTATTCTAATGGGACTTGGTAGAGATAAAAGTAAACTGTTAAAACAGTGTGCCTGGCCAAGTCTGCTATCTGCAGGTAATATTCATTCACTAAGATAACATTTTTTAGGGGTTTGAACCTAGCTTCTTGAGGGTAAAAATAAGCCCTTATCTGTCCTTCAGGATTATTAACAGTAAGTGATTTCCACATTAACATCAATAGCAATAATGAAGATGTCCTTTTCAATTCATCCCGGGGAACTTTGAGTGAGAACTGTTATTTGGCGGAGCTTCATTCTTTAATAGAGTCCAAAGATAATTGGGTATTGAAAATTCCATCTAAATCAACCAAATAAATCTGTCGGTTACCAAATTAATAATTTCATTTATGCCATCAGCCTTCAATTTTCACTCCATTAAATTCCTAAATTCATGTGAGAACAGCACAGCAAACAAATTAAAATGAGTTTCTTATAAAAATGAGAATGATAAGATTATGCCTTCTAAAAAAGCAATTTAACTCCAATAAATTATTTTTAAATTATTAAATGAGGCATTGCATTAACTATAAAAGAGGAGCATAAAAGGGCACTGGCCTATGGAAAATAAGACATCTATAGACCTCTACATCCTTGGACAATTATATCTCTAATAATTGTCTCATAAAACTTTATGGCAACTTGTACAATATTCCATTTTCTTAGAAGAGCATTCTGATCAGCAGAAAGATTTGACAGAGAGGAACAGAGACTCTTTTTGTCCTCAGAAGCACATGACTAAATGTTTTCAAACAGCCTCTTGTTGCTTTACTCAACACAGAGCATTAGAGCAAAGCGTTACCTGCTCTGTGTGGAATATTAAACCACGTTTAGGCTGTATCAGGGTGCAGCAAGGCAGCTGAGTGTCAAGGAGGTCTACAGGAAGAAATCAGGATACCAGACAAGAAGATTCCATAACAGTTTTCTTTAGACTATGTGCTCGGTACAATGAAGGCCTGAACCTTTAAATGTCAGGTTTGAGCTGCTGTCTCCTTTTCAGTTCTCGTTCCATCAACTTCAGAGAAGGCCACAATTCTGAACAATGAGCAAAAAAATAAAATAGCAAGAGACTGCAGTAACATCTTGATTGCAAAGCAGTGTGAGTAACAGAGGGGTTTGTACAGGAATAAACACTGCCTCCTGCTCATGGTGCAGTCCCGTCAATAGTACAGAAAGCAAAAGATGTGAATCTGAAGAAGGGTTTCACCCATGGACTAGACCTGAAAGTCTGTCTGGGTAAAAGTGAGGGCTGTTAAACACCAACAAACGCAGCCTTTCTGCCTCCTGGTTGTGTTTGCACAGGAAACTCCTTCTCACAAACACATCTCTTTACCAGCCGCTTGTTTTCCCCACCTTCTATTCACTTCAACAGAAAAAGAACCACTAACTATGGCAGACAATCTCTTCATATTCTAAATTGAATGCACGGTGCAGTGAAACGTATGCAAGCTTTTCCACCAACTTCAATGCAGCACCAGCTTCACATCAGAGAGCCACGGTGAAGGCAGGTCTGCTCCTTGATTTCAGGAGGTAACAGCCATACATAGCTGTATCACAGCTTTCTAATGAAAGCCTTGTGGGCAAACACTAAATCCTTCCCAAAGATCCTCTGCTTGCCTCCTCTCGCACAATGCACCAGCCTACTCTCAAGCCAGAAGCCAGAACCCCTGCTGATTCCAGTAATTCTGGCTTCTATGAGCTAAATCCTTTTGTGGTTTCCTTTCACTCTCCATTCTACACATTCCAGCTAATTTTAAAATGAAACAAGTACCAAACCAGGCAACATTAAAGAACCAGAGACATGAACTCTATCCAACAATGTGAGTGCTGTTTGAATTAGTGCACTACAGGGTTTAGATATCCCTGATTTCTTCACCTTTGATTTCCCAGTGATGTCCAGAATAAATAATTGCCTTATTAAAGAACTTCTGAAGCCAATAGAGCAAGGTAGAAAACACTGAAGTCACCAATTCAGCCTTTGATTCTGTCTGACAGAAAATTAAAAATGAATGAGAAGAAAATTAATAATAAATGTATTCATGGCCTTATTGGGATTCATGACTCTCTTGCCAACATTAAACAAGTTCAACCAATTGTTCCTCTTAAAGTGAAATAGCATTGGAGATGCCAGCTGTTCACGTAGTATCAGTATGTTTTTTTCTTCACTATATTAAGTTAAAAAAATAATCCCACAGAACACTGCCTCCGTTGCAAAGTCCTTAAAAGTAAGACTTTTAGCAAAGTCTTTCAAGGAAATTATACATTCATTTCTTAATATACCTGTGAAAATAATACTCCTTACTAATGTCCCTTAAGTCATGCAAGACTTTGAAGACAGGCTCTTACTCTCTCCCTTGCATCAAATAATGATGGGACATTGACAGGGTTCTCAGAGTTCCAGTGCTCCCCATTTCCCAAAGGACATGGGACATTTTACTAGAAGTGCAAATTCATAACTGCTCTGGCCTTTTTTTTTCAGATAACTGAAGCTGTCCCATTAATTAGTGAAACCCTTTCAAATTTCAGCTCAAACACATGGTGTTTGACAAAGTTATAAAACCGTAGCAGCCCAGACCGAAGTGTTGTAGTAGAAAATGGCAGAAAATAACTAAAGCAAACTTGCATTGTGATCTTGTCTACACGTGTAGTTACAACAACACAGATTTATATAATAATTTGGAGAACCTTAGGAATCATAGGAAAATTCAGGTTAGAAGGGACCTAAGGAGGTCTGTAGTACCAACTCCTGCCTACAGAAGGTCCAGAACACTCCCAAAGATGGTCACTGGGCAGCTTATTCTGTTGTTATCCTGGTGAAAAGATATCTATTTATATCAATTCTTGTTTCAATTTATGTCCATCGTCTCTCGTGCTTTCAATACGCTCTAGCGCAAACAGCTCCGTTTCATTGGACAATCTTCTTGTAGGTACTGGGAGGCTGCTGCTAGCTCCTCCTGAGTTTTTTCTAATCCAGGCCTAGTACCTTCAGCCTTTCCTCATGGGGCAAGGGCTCCAGCCCCTGAACATCTCAAACTCTGTGCCAAACTCTTTACAGCGTACTGAGGTCTTTCTAGATAGGAGGACTCCAAACAAGCCACATGATTCCAGATGCAGTCTCTCAAGCACAGCTGTTCTGCAGGCACTCAGTCCCTTGTATTGGTGTAAGAAGTTATTCCTTCCCAAGCACAGGATTTCACCTTGGGATTTTTTGAATTTCATAAGCCCTGTCAGCCCATTTTTCCAGCATGAAGAACAGCAGAGGAACTTCTGTTCTGTAACATGCCAAATACCGCCCCCTTCCAACTTGATGTCATCTGCAGATCAGACAAGACTATGCTCTGTCACTGAGCCCCTTGTGCTACTCCACTTGTCACGAGGTTAATGTACAACTCATTGATCACTATACTCATCCAACCAGTTTTTACCCGTCTAGTTGTCCACTCAATCAAACTGTATTGTCCTGACTTGGATATAAAAATATAGTGGGCTAAAAGGGCACCAACATTGTGAGGTGATTGCTTCTGATTATAGACCTCAACCTTCTCTCCTAGGGAAGCAAGAGCTAAGTCACAGAAGCAATGTTGTACTTCCTATGAGAAGAACCCTTTTATTGGAATGGAGAAATGCTCAGACAAGTTCAAGAGCTAAAAAGGACACAGCTACTTCTCTCCCTTGTGTACTCTCTCATCGGGATATTAAAACCCTGGTCCACGGCAGGATTCTGGCAGCTCGAGGTAGCCAGTTCAGTCTGTGCCATGAAGTTGGGAATAATATGAAGCCAAAGTTATAAATTAGAATCATAAGAGCAGTCAAGCATCCTCTCACTCACTGTGACCAGCATCAGATACTCTGGCAAGAGTAAGTACAGCTGTTGCCGACACCCCTTCTGCCTGTCTCTTCCTGCAGATCAAGCTGTTCTGTTCTAGTGACAGGGGTTTCTTCACCCCTTCCGTGGTCAGCCTCACTACAATCATACACGCGATCTCCAACATATGGAAGTCTAAGAACGAACAAAAGTATTCTTTAAATTGCCAAAATCTGAGAGAAGAAATTTCTACTATTTTCAGTGCATATTTGGGAAAATGAAACAAAATAGGATCGAGGACCTTGGTCTGTGAAAGACAACAATGAAACACAAATGGCCACAGGTACGGTTGTGAATTATGTCAGGCGACTCTTGTCAGGAAAGCATGGATTCCATTTAGCTCAGGGACCAAAGTCAGGCTTACTACAGCCTACCATGGGTCAGCACAGTGTGAGGGGCAGCACAAGAGAAGCCCTTACTCTGCACGGATGCACAAACCATTCTCGTAAGTGCGCTGCTGAGCTTCGTATCTGCGCTACTTTGCGTCACACAGCTCTGCGTGGAGACACTAAAATCCCATACACCAACGATCTCCACTGTCACTCAGTTTTTCCAGAGGCATTCCAAATTTTAATCTGTCTCTCTGCACAGGGCTGTGGCACAGAAGCGATTATCCAGCAGTGCTGCCTGCGGTCCTCAGGAGTAAAGCATTTTTTGTTGCCTTAAGAATGGGATGACATTCTATGTACCAGAATACTGATATCCAAGGCTCAAATCAGTACACTTATATCAAGATCAGTAAGTGATGGGAAGGAATGTCTAGTACAGTGAGTCTTTTAATGTCATGTGTGTTCCTGTGTTTCAATTCTTAAATGACATTATCTACTATTATCCTTTCAATGTATTTGTTTAGTTAGGATTGACATTTTATATTGCTGAATTGACTGATTAGATCTAGAGTCAAAGGAAAATGAATACATATTAGTTTTTCTAATTACCGCAAGGCTACTTTACACTGCCAGTCCATTTCAACAGTAATCTCTGAGGCTGATTCCCCTGAAACTAACTTGCAAAACACAAGAGTAAAACAACTCTAAATCTTTGATTTGGGGGAAAAAAAAAGGAACAAAAAATCCTGGCAAAGCCTGTATCCACACAGATGGTGAGCAAAACTGATTGTCCAGACTCCAGCACTCGAGTCTCGACACCACATCACAGGACAGCCAGATCAAGGGTCCTGTTAACTTACAAGAGCCTGTTATAACCCAGCTCACTCAGAAAAACCAGGAATATCTATCCTGGTGTCAAAGTCAATTATGGTGCCATAAATATAAGCAAAGCTAAATTAACAGCAAAGAAATAAAAATTATGTCTGTTTTTTTTTTAAAAAAATACTATTTTCAACTCAGAGTAATAATAAACACATATTTGTATATAGAAATAAGGGAAAGACTCTTTACTGAGAGAAGCAGACTTCTTATCTTTATGCACGTGGATTTTGTCTCTTTTTGACAGCTGGTTTAGTATTTGGCCATAAGATCAAATTCATTAACAAAGTAACTCTCATAACTTCAGTAGCTTTTTCACAGGGATAAATTTAAACCTAATGTAAATATATCTGTTGTTTCAATCACATTTGGACCAGAACTTCTATGTAAATTTGCAAAGTGATACAGAATGTGTCTCCTTAGGGCATATTATCTTAAATATTTTTGTCAAAACCATATACCATTTCCAATCCATAAAATTAAACAGGAGCTCATAAACTTATAAATATGTTTATTAGTCTTCCAGAGACAGGCACAGACTAGTAAACATTTCAAAGTCTGCATCCCTCTAGCCCCAAGGGTGTCTTCTTTAAAGAAGCCATTGATTTTTGCCATCAAAAAACAAGTATTCAAGTAACAGTCTCAAACACAAGCTGATGGTAAAGTACCCAGAATTCCCAAAGGTACCATCTGTAAAAGGATCATTGATTTTGACCTTTTGGGTAGATTTGTCTTTTTTTTCCTAGTGCTTTATTATGTGCATCAATAACAGGGAAGGCAAAGAAAACAAAATGAGAGAGAAAATATAACTTTTCAGAGATATGTGTTTGGTCTTCTGCCAAGAAAATATTTTTACATTCAAGTATTCCACTGTTACCAGCTCCTAATCAGAAGAAAACCAAACCAAAGCCTAACACCAAGGTACCCCTGAAAAATGTGATTGTTTAGACCAATAGCCGGGCTAAACAATTTTTCTAATTATCTGTTTTTCTCCAGTTCCTTGGGATTTTGCATCCTTCATGCATGGCTTTAGTAAACATATCCATACCTATTACATTTCCTCACATGAAAGCACAGGTTTTGATTTAGAAGGAGGAAGCTGGGATTGGATTCAGTCTTCAGTTATTGTTAAAAAGAATCTAGAGAAGCACCAGTAAAACCAGTCCGTGACCCCACAGGAAGAAGGCACTGAGTTTGCCCTATGCTATCTTGTATACATAATTTTTTGCTGTTAATACCAAATAGTGTGTGAGGTTAAAATATGGACTTGTCTAGCTGCTCTATATATCGCAGACAGGGTTAGGAAAAGGCTGGTACACTATCTTTGCACCAGCAGAAATACTCTGTGATGTCTAGACTGCAGCAAGAAGGGCAGCAACGTTGGAAAAACAAATCTTCTTATTCTCCAGCGCTCCAGATGAACAAAACCAAGAAGGGGCATCACATCAGTGAAAGTGGGCACATGCCAGGGGTTTGGAGAGTATTTCACATGGAGGATGCTGAAAATAGCAGAAGTTGTGCCCAGTACGGTTGCTAATTCCATCTCCAGGCCGGTAAAATCCTGCACGTAGTGTGGCAGGATTGCCTTTCCCTCCCCCAGCACTGCAGCCATGGGGCAGTGGATGGAGCAGCAGAGGAAAGTGGTGCCAGACAGGGTTTGGCAGGGGACCGGACCTGCAGGTAAAGCCATGGCCTCCAGCCCTGGCTGATAATAACAGGGAGCACCTCCAGATGCCAAGCCTTCCCTCAGCATCAGCAGCCTGAGCCCAGTCAAAACAGCCCAGGCTGCATTTTTGCTGGCACCGGACACCACATATCGCTTATTTTAACGAATTTCAAACAGGAAGGCCAGGTAACCTCTATTTTCTAGCTTAAACTAAGCCACATCAGCATTCTGCCACAACTGCCCACATGTATCTGGAGTCATATGAAGCACAGGTAAAGAAGGAGTGCAGTCTCCAAAGGTGGAGTCATGAAGACAAAGCTTGTGATTTGCTCCATGAAACAGGGCGCATCTGTTCATCGCTCCCCAGGCTCATGCTGTGCGTAAGAAATGGGACGTGTGAGCTTCCCCCACAGCAGCTCTCTACTCCAGCTGTGAAGGTTTATACTTGTAGTCCTTTTCAGCTCCTACAATGGACTTAACTAAGGGCAATTTTGCACATTAGTGAGAATTCTTCTACACAAAACAATCCTTTCAGTAAAAATGAAGAGGCTTTGGAAATGATTGCAGAGTGGATTAGGATCATTTATGGCAGATAGCTGTTGACAAGATATTACTTGTGATTACCATGAACATATATTGGTAGGTGCCAGAAAGGGAGCTCGTTGTTGCGGTGATGTAGACATTGCAACATATGCTCTAACAGAACATGTTACATCAAAGAATCCCTGTCATTTCAACAAGAACATTTCCTTTGGCTGCCTACCAGAGGACGTTCACAACAGCCCAGCTCTGAGCTTGGAGTCAGGTACCCACAGGATTCTGATCCACCTCGGAAAGAAGCAATCGTTCCCTCGCGCTGAGTTGCTTTCTTGGTGCAACAGATGTTCAGCAGCAGAAGAGCGTTGTTGAATACGCTGAATATTAAACATCTCTCACTTTTACTCTGTTTCGTTCTCTATAAATGGGTATTATATCGCAGGATTATCACCTTACCCTTTGGTAATCAGGCTGATATTTAGCTAATGTGCACAGGATCTGCAACAAAGGCTGAAAAGGTTTGGTACAATATTTGCTCCCCAACTATTTGCACATTTCAAAAATTGTTCCTCCAGAAAGACAATTGCTCTACTGTCCTTTCTCATTGCTGTCTGCCCTGAAGTCTAAAATGAACAAGACAAATCCACTCTTTTGTAAGTATCTTGGTCTCTATACATATGGAATTACATACTCAGGTGAGTGGAGAACAGAATCTGCTTGGATTTACTTGTTTCTACCTCTGCAGTGAAGTGTCCCTGCCACCACTGTGTACATCGGGCCGTATAATAAAGCATCTTATTTGGGAATGTCTTTGCTTTCATATAGGCATTTATCTTACTAATTTTTAGCTTTAGATGATCTGACTTTGTCAGATAATTCCCACAGCTATCTTCCAGTGCAGAAGGCAACAGCAGGAAGTCAGGATGTGGAAAAGAATGCAAATGGTCTCAGAGGAGAATTCTTTATGCAATCCACACTTTCCCTCATCATCCTTTTGCAGCCCCACCCCACCTGCAGTGCTAGGTGTCGGCCTCTCCAAACCTTACTCTTTACCAAAGAGCCCCAGACATCATCCAGCTGGGCAAGTTTACAGGGCAGCATCATTCCCTCCTTTATGGTAGCTTAGAGCCTAGAGTTAAGTTCTCTGGCTACTCCTTATTCTCCTTGACCGCGGATCCCTACCTGTCTTTCTCCCATCCTCCAGATTTCCACACATCCAGGCTCCTTCAGCTTTACGCACGTGTTTCCCTTCTTCATGGTAGCTTAGAGCCTAGAGTTAAGTTCTCTGGCTACTCCTTATTCTCCTTGACTGCGGATCCCTACCTGTCTTTCTCCCATCCTCCAGATTTCCACACATCCAGGCTCCTTCAGCTTTATGCACATGTTTTTCCTTGATTCGCGGTGCCATTGCCCATGCTCACACTCTCAGTTAAGCACTCCTACACTCACTTCTGCCTCCACCTAGTGGACTCTCACTCTTTTTCTTCTGGTTTTGGAGTTTTGGGTTTGGTGGGGGTTTTTTCCCTACAGAGAAAAATCTGTTTAAGGTGATGATGAGGCCAGTACAGCACATTTTGTTGTCAGCTCTAGTGCACAGTAACCAGACTTCAGTCAGTGCTGCTGAAGGAGCTGAAGGACACTAAGAGATAAAAGAATTCTGGGGCTTGCCAGGGAGAAACATTCTACACCTTTGACTAAAAAACTTCTATAATAAACTACCATGGTCTGCCAGGCACTGATAACAAAACTCTAGATTGCACCAGATTCCAAAACACAATGGTGCTCTCAGAAAGGAAGCAATGTGAAAGCACTAATTTATACCCAATCAATGGTGGAATGTGGATTCAAGGCGGAATTAGCAGTAGCACAGAGTGCCTGAACAGCTCTTCACAGGCTCAGGCCCACAAACCGTTATCGTTTTACACAAAGGTGGAATGCTATGCCAGAAAATCACCAGGGTAAGTCATCCGAGCTCATTTCATCCTGGCACAGCCACTCCTTCTTTTAGGATGCTGCTGTTGTGTCTGCCAACGGGTGGTGACCAGCTGGGTGAGACTGAGTGGAGTCCTCATCTGGCGGGGTGTCAGGCTACGCGTTCGTCCTGTGCACCACTGCCTCTGATGCTCAGCACAAGGTGCATGTGGTGCCCTGGCAGCGGCTCTGCCTGTGGAGGCAGGAGGAGCTCCCTCTGGGAACGCCGGCAGGTGTTAAGTGTATGCTAAACTGGTCGCAGCTGGAAGCCACTCGTCAGTGTTAGAGGATTGTCTTGCATATCCAGCACGGTTTGCTGAGCATTTAACTAGAAATACTGAAAGAATAATGCTTCTTTTATCTATCACAGCCTATCATTAATAATAAAATTAGTTTCTCTCCCTTTTAAGGCAGATTCAATAACACTGCAAATGTAGAGTAGCTCTAACAGGAGCAATTAAATCAATTCAACTTCCTGATTATTATAATAATAATAATAATAGTACAGAAATGACAAGCAGAAAGTCAACTCAACCCACAATTCGGTATGACAAAAGACTCTGGTAACACAGTGGTAATGTTAATAAACTACTTACTTGTTAAGGGTGTTGAGATCTGAGGGTTCAGCCTGTTACCCCAGAGACCAAATAACACATTTACCATCTACACATATTTACAGCAGTCTGTATTTTAGAACTACATGCTAAGGTATTCCTAGGTGGACAAAAATATCACATATAGCACCACGCTTGGTTTGAACTTTATTGTTATCCAACAAAGGAATTAGCAAGCAATTGGCTCGTTAAATATCTATGCAGGTGAATCTCCATACATACTTATTTATAAAGATATATATGAGTGTTACATTTCACTGACAGACAATTTAATGTGGGGGTTTTTTCCACCTCAGGGAAAGCCACACAGAGATGGAAATATTCTCTAACTAAGCTTTTGGACAGTTAACATTCTTTAATAATAGGGAACGCTGATTTCAATAATACTTGGAAATATTCTCTTACAGATTGTTTTTCTGTTTCAATGGTAACCAGGGATGTTACAAAATATTGAGGTGTGTGTACAAATGCTCTGTGTTCTCTGATAGCCAGTACGCATGGATTTAAAGTTGTGCCGGAGAGTCCAAAAAAGGATATTTGTATCCATTTATAGCAGCAGCCATCATGTTTCTTTCAGTAACCCAAAAGAGATTCCAGATCTTTCTGATGCAAAGAAAAGTGTGGTAGGGGAAAGGGATGAAACTTTACAAGAACGCCCACAAATATCCACACAAGCTACATTTTATTTAGCAAATCTGAAATCACAGAGAAAACCATGATGGTGTGTGGATAGGGACCCTGTAGTCTTTCCAGGGACTGGAAGTGAATGTTTAGCATCTGTGGAGCATCCACATGGTTCTAACAGCAGAGTCAGCTCCAGTACCAACACTCCCATTGACATGGTGCTGGGAGACACAACAGAATGTTCCTGTGTATGCTTAGGAGGTCAAGGGGTAACACAACTACCTATATACATCCTGTTCAGCTTCAACGTATTCATAATGTTCTTTCTCTGAAATTTAAACTACTACGTTAACTCTTAACTGGGAGAGATAACAATAAGAAAGTACACGTTCCATGGACAATGAAACACTCTCAGATGCTGTTGTGGGTCACATTATTGATGTCAGAAATTAAAAATCAATTCTCAAAATATTTCGAATTGGTACACTTTTAATGTCCATAAGACAATATTATCTTGTTGAATATGTACTTGCAGTGAGTTTAAAATTAAATAGTCAAGCCGCTGTTCTTTTTTCCAAGCATATCCTGAACTGTACTGGTTCGCCTTAGCTATTTTCCTAATGAAAAAGCTCTTTCTCCTGTCATTTTAAAAGATGACAATAGAAATGGGAGGCTGGAAAACAAAGGCGGATGAAATGCATTAGCAAGAATGTCTACAAAACAGTTGTTAAAATGAAAAGCTTTTCCCATAATTGAAGAGTCCTGGCTGGTATATCTATGCAATGAAATAAAAGAGAGGGCAAGTGCAAAGACAAAGGAAGAAGATCTTCATTAGAAGTATTGTCTACCACATGGTTCCTCTAAACAAGAACTTTCTAAAGGACTGACATTTCCATTAAAAGGGCAGGCAGTTTGCTATGAAATGACATTCAGTTTTAAAGGCTCAGCTTAGAAGCAATTTGAAGCACAGTTTCCAATACCACCTTTTCATTGCTTGATTGGCTCTTTATGAATACCACTGTTGCCACATGAAGAATAAAGGAATGTTATTATCAGCAACAACCCCCCCCTACACATCCAGGTTTGTTATTTACCCCTCGGTCCCGTTGTAGTGCTTAGGAAATCGAGATGTGCCTACACGACATTTACACCCACGTTAGGCTTCTACACACTGACGAAATGGATGAAAAAGCAGCTTCTGGAGGCAGGACTCTGGCCCACTGTACAGTAAAATACATTACAGATAGTAGAACATCGTTCATCTCCCACTTCTCCGTCAGGGAAAGTGCACAGGCGTGGACTCCAAAGGCAACCACTTTTTCTAACTTTGTGTTTCCCTGTTCCCACTTCATGTCTACACTCAATGCCACTCTGAATCTGTTAGCACCAGCGAGAACCTTTTAAGGGTTTTCATCATACTTAAAAGGCAGGACAGGGGAGCTCTAAATTAGCTCCCCAATCAACTTTTTAAGTAAGACTTAATAAGCCTACTGACTTTTCAGGAGTCATTTAGTGCCACTTCCCTTCCCTGTCTTGCTGTGACACTCAGCAGCACTTGAGAAGTGACTGTGCTTGCTTAAATGCTGAAGTGGAAGCTGATTTAGGTCTCTTCTTACCTCTCCACAACTCACACTTGCAAGGCTAAGGACAGTTAAAAAACCCAAAAAAACCCCACCCCAAAACCCAAAAGAAAAGTTACCAGAAGAGGGAAGAAAAAAAACAATCATGAATTTAGTAGAAAAGTAGTGTTTACCAACTGCACACAGTTCTCTTTCTCTCACCTGACCTTTGAAACAATGGAAACTCTCTCAGCATTGCTAAAGACACAGTAATATGTAAGTCTCACCTTCCTTTTAAACTTGCTTTTTATCTTAAAAGTAATGGGAAAATGGCTGGAGTTCTGCGATCTTTCATAAGTTCCCTGAATTATCTTATGAGCAGCTTGCTGCAGTTCTTTTTATTAACCTCCAGACCTTACTATTTAACCACAAATATATTTAGGTCACGCATATTGAATCGTTTTGATGACAGTCTACTGTTTAATAATAAACTCTTCTCCAGAAAATTAAACAGTTCCAAAGCTGTGCTCTATAAATGTGGTTTTGGAAAGAGCACCATATGACAGCTCAGATGGGCAAAAGAAACCACAGGACATGAGCAATGCTTGGTGCAGAATCTTTCTAAGTTGAATTGCTTAGGGATGATTATGACATCGATAACGGGATGTAACAGCAAATAAAGGAATGATAAAGCATCAAAAAACCAGAACCAGACAGCTGGCTATTACAAGGCTACCACCAAATAAAATCCTTTGCCATATCCAGTAAGCGTTTCTCATAACTTTGATAATCTGATGTCCTTTATGGAACTTTATTGTGTATAGACGATGTAATATTTATTGGTTTACAAACCAGCCCATCTCAGATTTGGTTTTTCGCCCTTCCTATTTACCACAATATATTTTTATTAAGATCTGTGTATCTATCCACTAAAATATTCATGCATGTTTGGTCCAAAGGGAAGCAATCTTGTTTTTGCATATTGTAGTTAATGCTTTGAGAGAACTCTGCCGAGTGAGTAAACACAGAATAAGGGAATTGGTTTTGCGCATGCTTTCCTCAGGCACACACCCCCCACTTGCTGCGATAGTTGGAATTTGGAATTACAGAAGTGTTAGCAGGTCTGCTGAAGCCAACAGGAGTGAAACCTTTGAAATGTGCTGAAGATCATCCCAGAGATTACTGCTTCTGTTCTTTATCAAAGTTGATGGAAGCAGTTATTCTCTCAAACATAATAAATGGACTAGGTTATTTGTTACATTGATCTGAGAGTCAACCACTTCATTTGAATGCTGTTCACACTACTTGAATAAAAACGTGCCGGTTTTGAATGTAATAGGGAAAATGGTCTTCTTTGAAAATATTAAAGCTTAAAGATGGCTTCCTGAACAATAAACATACACAAAAACCCAAGTATTTTTATGAGAACTGATGAAACTGTTGGAATGGGCCCAGAGGAGGTCATGAAGATGATCTGAGGGCTGGAGCACCTCCCGTACGAGGACAGGCTGAGAGAGTTGGAGTTGTTTGACCTGGAGAAGAGAAGGCTCTGAGAAGACCTTATAGTGTCCTTCCAACACCTGAAGGGGGCTTACAAGGAAGCTAGGGGGGTGATTTTTTAGAAGGGCATGCTGTGACAGGATGAGGAGAAATGGCTTTAAATTGAAAGGGGAAGATTTAGATTAGACATTAGGAAGAAATTCTTCACCACGAGGCACTGGCACAGGTTGCCCTGGGAAGTGTCAGGGCTTGGAAACAGCCCTGAAATAAGTGACTTGTGGGTGATTCACACTGCATTGCTGTGTGTGCTCTTTAATGTGTAACTTCTCACAGTCATGATCAGTAAAATTGTGTTATGCTATTTGTAATACACAAAGTGTGAGTAAAATGCATCACCTTATCAGTGGAATTGAGCTGTACCACCTTAATTGTAGTTTCACAAGCATGAATACCATGTCAAACAGGAGAAAAAGCTGCACTTTAAACAGCCTCCTCAGTGCAGAGATAAGAGAAATCCAGCTGCCTTTCTCCCTACCTTTCCTGGAGTCTTGACTGCACTCCATGGGGCTGGGGGCAATGAAGTAGCTGAAACCAGAGTTTCAGCTTCTAGGATGATGTAAGTTGTTTATTTAATGATATAAAACCCGCAGTGGTCTCTGGATAGTCCATCTATGGGTGGACATGCGTAGGACATCCCTGACTGTCCAGGGACAGGCTCTTCAGATCTTTGCTGCAAAAGGGGCTCCCGGGCGACTGCAGATCTGGATGACGGTGATAGCACAATTGGTGATGTAGTTTTCTTAATTCCCAATTGTCAAAAGGGAAGGCTCTTCAAACCTGATCTGGATGATGATGATGATAGGGTAATTGATGATCTAACTTTCTTAATTACTGTCTTTATTCTCTTGTACAAATACATTGCCTTTAAAGCTATTATTGTTAATTTGTTGTTAATCGTTACTAATCATTTGTCACCTTTCTTGTTTTAATAAATTGAGTAAAGCTTGATTTCACAGAGTATTTGAGAGTTTGGGCTTTTATGTTGATTGCAGCCTGTGTTTTTTATTCTGTAGCAACACACCTGGCAAAGCTGTTGATGCCCCATCCCTGGAGGTGTTCAAGGCCAGGTTGGATGGGGCTTGGAACCCCCTGATCCAGTGGGAGGTGTCCCTGCCCATGGCAGGGGGTGAGACTAGATAATCTTTAAGGTCCCTTCCAACCCAAACCATTCCATGATTCTATGATTCTATGACTGACTGAGCCTTTTGCCACGGCTTTGTCAGTGAGGCTCCTCTATTGTTGTTGATTTAACAGAACAGCATCTCACCTGGAAAAACTGAGGGAGCTCTCTCCAGTTCTAGATCATCACCAGTCCACTTTTGCCTCCCTGAATTCCTATTTGTTGGCAGCCATCCTAAGGAGAGCTGTAATATCGCCACACGTGGTGCTGTACACGAGTGCGTGCTTCCCAGCGTAATCCATAGCTTCGGTGACCAGGCAGTGTGACAAATCCTATTTTATCACCACTGATTTGTATAGCAACTTGTGTGGGTGAAACAGCAAATGCCAGTCTATAGCTGTCAGTCTGATAATCCCTTTGAATTGTAAGATATTTAAAATAAATGCATTACAGAGGAAGACCATGCAAAAAAATAATGGGGTCATTTTCCTGTTGCACAAATTTCTACTAACTAGAATTTGGGCTCTAAATTCAAAACAATCAATTAGACTTTATGTGTTAACATAAATATCCCTACTAACATGTACTTTCTTGATTGAAACCCTCACTGAACTGCATCTATGGATTTTTCTTGACCTTGCAGAAGCTGTAAGCTGTAAATAATAACATCCTCTCCAGCTATTTTCAGTAGCTATATTAGTGCCCTTTTTTTCCTTAATCTCTTCCTCATCCCATCTCATGTACTTTCCTCTTGCTTCTTTTTCAAAACTGACTTCATTTATCAACTATCTATGCTGCTGGTTCACTTCTTCTGGCTAATCCTCCCATACCTCATTCCACATCTCTGCTTATAATCCACCAACATTTCCTCCACCTTCACACATCTTTAGTCAATTTTCATATTACTTCCTTTCCACCAAAGCAAAAAACATTCTTTTGCTTTCTTTCCCTGCTGCCTTGGGGATTTCTCACTGTTCTTCCTGTCAAACAGATTACTGTCTGTTCCTCTTTCTTCTAACATATGTAACGTGTTATGAAGTTTTGTCATTTGTTCAGCCACAGATTTGTAAATCATCCAGTACTTTCTCATTCTGACAACAAAGCTACTTGATAATGCATCACTTGTTTTCCCTCTTAATTTGGTAGCCCCCAACTCATCCCTGATTTTGGTGATGTCCACACAATACTCCTTTAATTCACACAATGGGATGGATGTGGCAGGCATTCAAGCAGCCTCCCTGGGAGAGTTCTAACTCTCTCATATGGCCAGAAGAACAAAAGCAGGCAGCTGTTGAAAAGGTCATCAGGAAATACAAGCTGCAAAAAAGCCCCCTTGTTTAATTCATACTAAGTCTACCTTCCAGCCCCTTCACTACACCTGTGTTACACCCCCTCAAGCTGAATTTTTTATTACCTTCATGTTATGCATAGCTCTTCCCTGCTGACACTCCACCACTCCTTCCTGGCAAGAAGGTACCTGACCTTTATACCCATGCTCTAATGGCAGCCTTCTCACCTTGTGACTTTTCTTCTTCCATTCAGTTTTGGTCTTAACAATGCCAAGGATGAAACCACTGACTCACAAATCATAGAATCATATAATAATAGAAAGGTTTGAGTTGGAAGGAACCTTAAAGATCATCTAGTTCCAAGCCCCTTGCCATGGGCATTTGACATAACACTGCCATGCTTTTGCCATAGTACCCAAATATATTTCTGATGCCCATGCTTGGTAGAGTTGGGTTGGGAAACAAAAGAAAGTTAAGTTCTTTGTTGCATCTACCTCACATTTTTAAAAATTAACTTTTGTCCATTAGAATCTTTTTGGACGTCTGGAGACTCCATCCACAGTCTGGTCCAGCCCTTCAGATTTTATGACCTTGCTTCATTCTTCAATCCAGTTCTCACACACTGAGGCTCTTTCCCCAGGTTAGAACTGATTTTAATAATAAAGCCTTTCCACAAACAAAAATCCACAAAGAAGTGGAGTCAAGAGTACAGAGAGGCAGTAATGAATGCCAGTTTACAAGCTATAATATTGTACCTTGCCATATGTTCAAGTAGCTTTCCTTGGAGAATTCCATCTCTCTCACATGGACAGAAGAATGAGAACAACAAACTGTTGAAAAGGTCATCAAGAAATACAAACATCACAGATGGCATAGGTGAAAGCACTGCAAAAAGCCGAGTGCAGAAAGACTGTGTAGGAGTATCTTTCTCTAATTGGCAGTACTGAGATAGAAAGTGCACTTCTACGCTCCCTTTATTAATATTAAAATGACTATTGCAAGAATACCTTACAGTATACTTGCCAATTGGTCCTTTTTCTAATAGAGAGATGAAACAACTTTTCTTGTCACTGACATTGCATGCTGAAGGTTTTTCCTTTTCAGCAGGTTTTGGGGAAAACTGGGTAATCCAGTGCTTGCAGAGGGGTTTTCTGATGTCCTGCAGAGCAGTTCTCTCTTCACAGAAAGTTCCTTAGAATGCAAGGTTTTAGAGTACACCTCTTGGCCTAAGCAGGAATAAATAAACATCTTGCCTCACTGATGTGCAGGGACCCTCCATTCCATATTTTGCCAATTAAAGATATCCATAAAACTGCAAGGAGCTTCACCAGTTTCCTCAGTGACTCTCTTGGGTATGATGATTTTTCTTACATAGTGCAAGGGCACTGAATCGTATTTCATCATAGTCAAATTAAGTATAAAGAGAAAAGGACTCACATACATGATTAAAGTACAATGTCAGCAGCTAGTTGAAAGTCCAAATGGCTAAAATCAACCAATGGAGTGTTTTCTGTAGAACTTGTGTTATTTCAGAGAGCCTTTAGCCGCAAATGCAAACCAAACTCACCCTAAACCAGACCCTCCAAAATCCAACAGAACAACCCCAAACCAAAAAAAAACAAATTAAACCCAACAAGCGACACATCTCTACAAGAGGGCAGGAACTGGATACTATTAAAACCTCAACAATTTTGTGTTCTGAGACATTGTACCACTTCCCTACGCACAGAAAGAATTGTGATAGTTAAAATAGGATCATAAAAAGCTAAATACAGATGTGGAGACTCAGAACTATCTAAGGAAAGAGCAACCTTTTCCATTCAGCACTGCAGGTAAATGGTAGAGGAACGGCATGTAAGAATACGGACAGATCAGGTACATAGGAACAATTCTCCACAAACTACATGTGACCCAGTCATTCCTACAGGACGGCATGAACATTGATATTATAAGCCCTAAACTGGAGGGATGCCAGAACAGGTCCAGCATGCTTATCTTTAGGTCCACAGAAGTTGTTCAATCAGCTGCAGTACCAGAAAACACAGCAAAGTACCACCCCTATGGCAGAGTTTAGAACACAGAGGGACATGTTCTGTCCTCGGCCGTAACTCTCTGTTCAGAACTGACACCGCAGACTCCAGCACTTCACCGTGCAGTACGCTGCTGAGCACAGAGCAGGAAAACGTGGACATGGAGGAAGGAATCACAGCATGATCTAAAGACAGACCAAGATCATTCAAGCTGCCATAATCAAAAAGAGGGTGGCAATGACTCCTCATACTGGGAGAGAGAATTGCTTAGCCCCAGGGACATTCGCTATTTGCAGGAACTAATCACAAAAAATTTGTGATGATTTAGCAAGCATTCTTTTAGGAATGCTGTTTAATGCTAATCTCCTGCTCATCGGGATTGTTTTCTTCAAACTGAAAGCCTAAGAAAAGCTTAGGCCAAAAGGAAAGCCATAAATAAGCTTAAAAATCAGCCTGATTATGCAGCAAACCAGAAAGCTTAAAATAAAGGTTTTCAAGAAAGCATACAGAGAAAGTCTAACCTTAAGATCTTGACTACACAAGGAAATTAGTGAGCAGAAATTAGGACATGGATGTACCACGCACCTGCACTTCCTCACTAATGCACTAGGTGAAAACACTAAGGGTTTTGACTTAACACAGTCTAAGGGGTGTGTTTGCTGCTGGTAAAGTCATCCTCTCCAGGTTTTCCGACGTGCCCCTCGTAAGGACTTGTCAAAATCAATGGCTGTTAACAGCCACACACAACAGCTCCTTCCTTGTTGCAGACTGAGATGTTAGTAACAGATCAGCAGCAAGTTTAGAAACACCTTCAAAGCCACGCTGGGCTGTGCTGTGGCATGGTAACCACAGAACTGAGTCTGCGGCTAACAGTGACTCAGTAACTGTTCTGTTGCAACAATGCCTTTTAATCTACTTGCAAAATGGATAAGGACACTCCAGTTGTGAAAAAAGAACATCCCTTTAGGTGTTAAATAAGAGCATCCAGAAGCAAAGCTATTGCATAGGAGTATAACTGGCTATGAAGTTTTTTTAACTTAAAATATACAGAAAACCAGAGAGAAAAAAATAGTGTAAAATGTCCATATCAACTGAGAAAAAGAAACCAACCAGAAATAACCCTTCCTGATGACTAAATTGAGGTTGTCATAGTATTCATGTGCCTTTCAGCTGGGATAGTTTCTGTATTGGTCATTGTTCCAGAAGGGTGGGCCTTACAAAAGCAAAAAAAATGGGGAGTTTTTTAGCTGCAGGCTCCCTGCCTGAACTTCTGTGAAAAGACATTTTCTCACATTCACTTTCATTTTCTTCCTCGCCTTTTATTAATAATGAGCAGTTTCAGGAATGCGATCACACTTTATGCACTCTCACTGTCTTCACCTTTGCACGCGTTCACAGAAGCCTTCTATCAGAGGAGAGCAAGTCATTTAGCAACATCATTAATTGTTTACTAGAACTCCTAATTGTGACTGAGAGGTTTTCTGAACTCAAGGGACTATTTAAGTTTTTAATTTCCTAATTTCCAACCCAAACCTCCCTGACACACCTTGAGGCTGTTTCCTCTCATCCCATCACTTGTTGCTTGGGAGAAGAGCCCAGCTCCCACCTCACCACCCCCTCCTCTCAAGGAGCTGGAGAGAGCGATAAGGTCTCTCCTCAGCCTCCTCTTCTCCAGGCTAAACAGCTCCAAGGCCCTCAGCCGCTCCGAGAACCCCTGAACTTCAGACCTTTCCCCAGCTCCGGTCCCTCCTCTGCACAAGCTCCAGCCCCTTAAGGTCATTTCTGTAGTGAGGAGCCCAAAACTGAACCCGGGATTCCAGGTGTGGCCTCACCAGTGCCAAGTAAAGGGGACAATCCCTTTCTTACTCCTGCTGGCCACGCCATGGCTGATACAAGCCAGGATGCTGTTGGCCTTTTTGGCCAATTCTATGATTCTATGATTCTATTTATGCTTTGCCTTCCAACTGCAGGATATCAAAAAGGTTTCTGAGGCGAGTACGCGTGGTGAGGAGGTGAGAGAGACAGGTATTCTGTTAATCATCTTTAATATTTGCAAACACTCTGCTGCTCGGGATAGGACTGTGATTATTGAGAGATCTGGTCTTCCTGTCGTTGTTCTATTGCAGTTTCACTGAGACTTTAAGCCTCAGGTGGATGTGAATTTTATTTTTAATATCAACATAGTATTTCTAAAAGGCCCCAGTTGGGTTGGCGGGGAAGAAAAACAGAAAGGGAAAGAACTGGTGTGAATATCGTTGGGCGAAAGGCAACAGGAATTAAAAATTTACACAGGAAGTGAAGAACAAAAGGTTTCAATAACCATGTGCTAATTTTAAAGACTTTTACCCACTCATGATTTTCCACATTTGTCATCTATAAGCACTGCCTTGGTTAGTCTTATAATTTCTCTGGAAAAAGCTTATTTTCCCTGTTTTATTTATTTGTTAGTCAGACTGAGCGTTTTCCCTCTAGTGGAAAGGCTGATACAGGAGGACGCTAGGTGTTACTCTGCTGGCACTAGTCCTTAGTGGTCTTTCACTCCTGAGAGAAAAGTTGCTTGTTCTCATTGCTTCTCAAGCACATTTGGCCTTTAACTGGGCACGGCCAACATGATCGATCACTAATTTATACAACACAGTCAGCAAGTACAGAAACCACCATCGGTTTAAGATTGAAAGCTCCCATTATAAGTTTGATTTCCAGTGTTTGTAGACAGAGAGAAAAGATTTAATGGAAGTTTGTGGACTCTGACTTAGGTGCTTTTTCTTTTTTGTTTCCAAAATTTTAAAAGTTTGATAAAATAATCAAAAAGACAATGAGAAATCGGCAATGAAATTCCAGTTGTCAGTGGCATGGGTAGATGGCCAGCCAATGGAACCATGGTGATATGGGTTTTTGAAGTTTTGTGCCTAAGAGTTTCATTGGAATTTTTCAACCTTTTAAAAAACAAAACCAACAAACCCCACTCGTCATCAGAAAGCAAAAGAAAGCCAACAAAAATAATGTAAAAGACCCTGAATAAAAATATTTCTTGATCTAAAAACAAGGGGAAAGGATGCTTGACAGCATTAAGAAAAGCACAAAAAGATAGCAATATGAACGATGTACAGAGGGTCGCAAAACAAATACAATGGAAATTGGGGATATTGAGAAATGGAATATTAGCATGGGAAAAACAAATGACATGGCACTGTAAAGCTCACAAAAAGAGTCCCAGACTGGATAGGGCAACTGGACACCTTGTCCTCCCGTGCACTGTATTCCTACAGGAAATGGAAGTAAAGAAACATAGCAGTCCACACCACAGGTTTCCTGGGCCCCATGTGGGTATGGCTTTAGCGTAATGATTGAGAACCTCACGTGGCTTTTCCACCATCTAAATCTGAATGAGCACATGTGTCGGACCGGGTTTTGTGACACAGTCTCGCAGCCACCAAATCCCAACACTCACTCCGGTCCCTGAGGTGCTGCTCTACCCTCCTTTCAAGTATAAGTAGATTCCTGTGTCCATTCATGTTTTAGAAAACACTTTCAGAATTTCTTCAGTTTAAGCATCAGACAACAATGAGACTTAATCATGAATCCTAAAAATAAGTCTGTATTTCAGTTTCTGCTAGATACAAACAGGAGGTCGGAATGTGGTCTTGTGTGCACAAAGAATCTTACGAAGGCAAAGTGTAACCAGCTGTGCTGCACAATGTGTTTGAAAAAATGAAGGCTGCATTGGTCTGCCTTCTTCTCCTCCTGTGGAGACTGGGGAAGGGTTTGGAATGGACATAAATGTCATCAATATAATGTAATAAAACAGCCCTTTATTCACTCAGAAGACAGCCCCGGGGGAAAGTTCAGAGGAGGACGGCAGGATGAGAGGGGAAAATCTCTTTGACATAGAAAAACTTTGTTGCATTTCTTCAATGAGCAAATATTAATACTTCATTTCTAGCCATCTAAAAACCAGACACAGCAAAACGTATCCCCAGCAGTAACAGCACTGCCCTATCACCGTCCCACTCTACACATTTAAACCAAAGGGCAAATAAATGTTGGCAAATAGAAATGTGATGACTTACAGTATTTTCTTTGCTACAGTAGCTGGGAGGAGAAAAAAATCCCCCAGAAAGATTAAGAAGCCAGCATAAAACTGATCTTGAAATTCCTATTTGTTGATGCCCCAGGGCAGGTACTTTTTCAACATTATACCTATTTTTGAAAAGGACCTGCCTGTTGGGGCGTCTGTGCTGCTGAAAGCTGCTCTGTTTTCAGATACAGAAACACTGACTCACCTGCTAAAAAAATAAATTAGCCAACGTTTTCTGATCAAAACAGTTATTAGATATACAGAAAGTCTATGGGAAAATACATGTTGAAATGTTATTTAATTTGGAAGGACACTCTCTACAAGCAAGGGAAGCTGAGTGTATTTAAAAGGACCTGCATTTTTTACCCCAGGAATGATTCCTCATTTCATAAGATGTCCGAACTGCAGCCTGCAAATCAGGAGGAGAAGGATTAAACTGTATCCATCTGCAAAATAGATTATTGTTTTGCCTTACAGGTTCCTTTTTCCTCTCCCCTCAATAATTTTGGCATTGACTAGCTAAATCTTTTATTTGTGGCACATATGCAGACTGGGATAATATTATTCTTAATGGACATAAGATGTTCTAACAGGCATAATTGCTAATTCTTACGGAAAGTTTCAGCCCCAACACATTACTAATTGTGTTTATTTCAAACACATTTGATTCTTAGCAAAGCCGCAGAGGTTCTGCCTACATTTTAAATTTGCAGGTTTACTGTAAAATGCCAGGCACATTGAGATGAATCAAACTCATCTGAGCATGAATGAAATGCAGTGAGAAAGTCCCTTCTGGCATCATTTCTGGGATTAGTAATTTGTGAAATTGTGGTGATGCAAGGGAACAGCATGAGAAAGCCATTTCCTTCCCCTTTGTCCAGTCTAAATGCAAATCTGAACTTTCTTGGCAGTTCATTTGCATATTAATGCATAGAGTATTCCACTCCAGAGATCACTTCAGATCTCCTAAATTAAGTTGAGTGGGTGGGCTGATGGAAAGGGGTCATTTTTGTCATACTAACACAAATATTCTTAGACACTTACCCCAAAAGACTGAAAGCGGGCAATTATTCTACTTGCCCTATCTCTGTTTCAATTCGCCAACTGGACCACTGAGGAGATGCAGAGGATAAAAGGCAATGGTTGGCCAGAAGGAGGGAAATGCTTCATGTCACTGAAGAACAAACATGATGAAATTAAGAAAGGGTAAGAGTGCACACCAGTTTAATTAGCATTTCTTCCTAGTAGCTTGGGAAATGTCAGCCACCAGTTGGTGGCAAAATAAAGATGTAATGTGAGTAATAATGAATTAAATTGTGGCTATTTGCATTGAAATGTTAAGATAATGATCTGAAATTGCTATTGTAAATATTCCCCTTGACAGTTGAAAATTGGACTTAAAGCTAATAGTACTTTAGATGAACTTTAAGCCATGAAATCACTTTTAATGCTTTACACTCCTTTTGGCTATGACAGTGAGTTTCAGAAAGTTAATTTACCTCTGTTTTGTTCAAGCTGTTTGGTAATTGATGCATACATCATGGAGGTTTTAATGAACAACTACAGGGACTATTTACCCTGTTCACTAAGTATAACTGAAAAACTTGATTACTACTCCTGAGCCGGATAAACCGGTAGAGTCAAGCACAACAAATATTTTTGGCTGGGGACTGGAGGAGGTGAGCTCAGTAAGGATCTGTTTAAATGCAAAGAAAAAGGCAACATTTTTGGAAAAATACTTGAACATTTCAGACACATCTTCTTGCATTAGCCGCAATTTATAACTTCGCTGTTAGCATTACGAATCGCTTAGGGAGAATTTACGTCTGCATGTCTACAAACTAGTACTGTCAGAGTAAGGTTAGCTGACAAAACGGAAAAGCAGCAGATATCTTCACAACATCTGCTGTGCAAATAGCTTTCCAGTAATAGTGCATTTAAAATGAGGGTTTATTTCCAGACTATAGAGCCTAATTACATTGTAACATTATTTTTGCCATAAGGCATGTTTTTATTTAAAGATAGATGATGTAAAAGCTTTAAGATTACATCGAATTACGTCAAACTCACAAAAAGTGATTTTGCACAATTAAATGGAGTGGTGAAGACTTAAAGAACGATGAGGTTTCTGGGCATTTTAACTGAGATCTCCTCAGATCTTTTTGATGGCTTTTGCTTAGAGAGAAATTTCACTTCCCAGAGGCCTCTTGCCATGGACAGTGAAGAATGGATGAACTTCAAGCAATCCCAAGTTTTTCAGGTGTAACTTGGGCTGATGAGATCCAGACTATCAAATCTATATTAAAAGTATCCATCCCCCAAGTCTGTACAAACAGTCAAAACCGCCTTTGCAAACTTCACCCGAAGTCTGCCCTTGCCTAAATCCTGCCTCTTTCCAGCTGCCAGCAATCCCAGCTTTTCATGAACTGCCAAGACGTGGGTCTGTAAGCCCCAGTCTCACCATCTCCTGAGTCAGACAGCTGTTTGTTTCCATGTACTGGCTCTAGCACCGAATTACTGAGCCAAACTACTTTCCCTTGTCTGTATGGATCAACCAGTTTGTTGATCATCCTCCCTTCGGTTATTAGAAATATATAGGAAAAGAAGCCAGACACTGTCAGTATTTTAAATTTAAATGGTCTAGTAAAGAAAAAAAGGCCCTGTAGTCTGACGATATGCAGCTTACAGTGCTTCAGGTGTTAACTGTTAGCACTTTTTCTGGGTCTGAGCAGCTTCTGCACGGTGTTCTTAACTGTGTTACCAGAGACCAGTTGTAAAATAAATGCGGTGGAACCATCTTGCATTTCATATATGCTATGTTATATTTAGGTATGTAACTAAGCAGAAATACTATCATTGTATTTGTCACACATTCTTCTACTGTAGGAACAGTTAAGAAATATCTTCTTTTCGTTCACATTGAGAGTCAAGTGAGTCACTGCACTTTTAGTCTTCCTAAGGTTCCGTATTTTAGTCCTTCTGTGTTATTTTTCTGGAGAGATAAAATGTATTTTCCATCTTTACTGAAATTCCATCATTTAGGCAGCACGAAGACCTTATCAACAAACAAATATCCCCTGTTTGCTATGTCCGATGATATGCATCCAGGACTGGAAATAAAGCTGCACAGGATCCAAAAGCTTGAGGGACTTAAGTAAGAAGAATTCAAGGTGTCTTGGAAAAATAGTGGTAGAATACCTGGTATTTCTACAAGTGTGAAACCACTAAGCAACACTGGGCACCTCTTTCAAATTGTGAAAGCCTAAAAATAACATAAAACACATAGCCAAAACCTGGAAGCAAGAAACGTCTTATTGACATTGTGAAAATGTTACGGCATGTACAAGACATTTAATGCAGGTTCTTGGTGCCACCTCAGTATCAAGAGTCTGTGTTGTGGGTATATTTTTTGCAATGCAAATCTGTGTAAAGCATGGATGAATTTGCGATTTCTGTAACCAATCTGTCTTGAAGCGGAGTTATTCAGAGATAAAGCCCAAATGAGAGCTGTCTGGGGATTTTGTTAAAAGTAGTATGAAATGCAGACAGCTGAAAGAGAAATCTGGATGGAGAAGAGTCTACCTGGGAGCCATCTGCCTGGCTGGTCTCCTTCACTTCTTCTAGATCCTGTTCATCATCTCACCCGCTGCTTCTATGCTTATCTCCATCAAGGACAAGCACAGAAAAGACACGCCAAGTAGCTGAATATCTCCTTACAACTTTGATGAAGTGAGTGAAATCTTACCTGACAGACTTCCTAAAGATCTGACTTTTGTCAGCTATGTGTTTATATTTATATATTTGATCACAAAAACAAAGATGGGAAATGCTATAAATGTGAGTTCTAGTTTGATCACACACTCTTAAAGCTCCTGACTTTCCTGTTTTGCCTTTTCCCTTAGCATTAATGTCTTTAGACATTTGACTGCCTTGATTTTTAAGGGTGGGGGAGAGGAGGGGAGGGTCAGGGAAAAGAAGGCTGCTTCTTGTCTGCAGTGTTACTATTTAAACAGTTCCAGTCAAGCTCTGAAAAGCACCTTCCTTTCAGGTCAATAAAATTCCTACAGGCCAAGTTCCCATCTGTGCTTAACTTGTATTTGGTGGCTGGAGACAATTTCCTACTAGACCTGTTTACAAAGAAAGCAGTGTTGCAAGATGGCTATGTGACTAAATGTAGGTTTGGTGACTATGATATCAAAAATGTTTCACTCACGCTGATGTAATATATCCCATATTCTAGTTTTGCCCACAGACAAGAAGTAAAACCACGGTGGTAAAAGTCAGGACACTAACGTTGCATTGAATCATTTACTAAATAAATCTCAAAGCATTCCAAGAACATCCTCTGAGATGTGCTAGAAGAGATAAAACTAAAAAGGTTTAATATCAGTAATGGTGTGGCCAGTAGGAGCAGGGAAGGGATTTTCCCCTTGGACTTGGCATTGGTGAGGCTACACCTCGAATCCTGGGGTCAGTTTTGGGCCCTTTGCTGCAAGAAAGACCTTGAGGGGCTGGAGAAACATCCAGAGAAGGGGAACAGAGCTGAAGAAAGGTCAGGAATGCAGGGGTTCTGGATGCAGCTGAAGGACCTTGAAGGGTTTAGTTTGGGGAAGAGGAGGCTGAAGGGAGACCTCGTCACTCTCTGCAGCTCCCAGAAAGAAGGTTGGAGTGAGGTTGGCTCTCGCTTCTTCTCCCAAGTAACAAAGGATAGGATGAGAGGAATCAGCATAAAGGGGAGGTTTAGTTTGGGAGCTAGGAAAAATTTCTTTACTGAAAAGGTCATCAAGCACTGGCAAAGACTGCCCAGGGCAGTGGTGGAGTCTCCATCCCAGGAGGTGTTTAAAAGCTGTATGAATATAGTACTTAGAGAACTGGTTGAATAGTGGACTCGACAATGCTAGGCTTATGGTTGGAATCAATGATCTTAAACATATTTTCCAACCTAAATGATTCTGTGATTCTGTGAATATTTTTTTTTTAAGAAAGGTTTCAATCTTATACTCAAAAAATGCCTCCTCTCCTCTCCTCTCCTCTCCTCTCCTCTCCTCTCCTCTCCTCTCCTCTCCTCTCCTCTCCTCTCCTCTCCTCTCCTCTCCTCTCCTCTCCTCTCCTCTCCTCTCCTCTCCTCTCCTCTCCTCTCCTCTCCTCTCCTCTCCTCTCCTCTCCTCTCCTCTCCCATATCACAACAAACAAATGAGCCAAACAACTATACGATGTTTCCTTCACCTGTAGGTGCTCTCCTTTCTCTCCAGAATGGAGCTGCAGCCATTGCAGTATCAGTACTTTTGCAGAAGGGATCCTGTATCTCTGACAAAGGGGAAGAATGTCTTCCCTCATTACTGATGAAAGCGAAACCAGGAAAGGGAGAATCTGCATGACAAGCCTGCAGAGCAGACCTATAAGACACAGAAAGTGGTTCACTAGGCAATGCCATAGCATGTCTGCAGCAAAACATGCAGCAACATTGTCAGAAGCAGAGCCAAACAAGAGATGACAAGGAGAGGTTGATGGGGCATTTTGGAAAGCCAAGGATAGGTTGCCCGGAACGCTGACCTATTCGATATATAGGTCATCCTGCCATAGGTAATGAGCTGTTGCAGGATGTTGTAAAACTGCTGCAAGAAACCACTGCTACAGCTTTATCTCTTTCGTATTAGGAGTAAAGGTCAGGCACAAGCTCCTTCTGTTGCTCTTGGCTGCTCTGAGCGAAGGCCGTGGAAGGAACCCATTACGGAGTAGAACGGAATTGCTCCAGGCTCGTAAGTTGTATTGCCAGTGGGGAGGCATATTGCTAATAAAAATGGCCTGGTAGTAAATCGTTTAATTTCTTGGCTGCTCCTACCCTCATTTTCAGATGGAAGTTGATGCTTTAAGAGCTTTAAAATTCAGCTCTGATCAGGAAACAAATTTAGCTGTTTGAAAAGCAGCTGTTTGAAACAGCTTTGTTACTTCTTTAGCCCCAGTGGAGCTTGAAATCAGCGGCTGATAGAGAGATACAAGTGTCCAGCCCTCTGTTTGGGGGGATAATTTTTTTCTTTTAAATAAATTACAATGAGTTGTCCTTTTTCATTACAATTATGTTTCATCAGTCTTGCTAGGGCTTGTTACAGGACGACCGACTATAGGTCTGTTTACTCATGAGAGAGCCAGGGAGCCTGGGTTTTACCTCTGCTGCTCTCTGCTGAGTGGTTTAGGAAACCATCACATCCTCCTGTGCTTTGTGCCTGGTCTTGTTTTGGGCCATCAGTCCTTTAGGGAAGAGATGGAGTTTATCTGCAGTTTTGCCTTTAATGAAGAAGTTCTGTAAAAATGAATGTGTCTACCACCAGGTAGTGTTGTTATAGGGTATAAACATCATAATGAAATAAAAAGTAGTTCTTACATTTTGATTCCCAAGCACTATGGGATGCTAAGGGAGGGGCAGGGCTTGGAACGCAAACAGCTCATTAGGATCATTATAACTTCTAGGGATATTAAAGTTTCAATGAACTTGTCTTTTCTTGTGCTGCCCCTCAGACACTTCAGTTTTACTGATACTGTATTCTGCCCCACTTTGGATCTCCAGGATATCCGCTTGCTTGCATGAGCGTTGCCTGTGAGCCGTGTCTCACTGCACTGCTCCAGCTCCCAGCTGCTCACTGGTTTGCAAGGTTAAGAAGAAGTAAAGAATACTTCCTTGCAGTACTTGTTGTGTCTTTATGATGGCTGAAAGCAATGCGTTATTACTGCAATTCCAATGCTACCTTCAAACATTCATGGACCTGCAGTAGAGTTTTTTTGTCTTGTCTGATACCTGAGATTGATAGATTTTAATGGCCCCACTTATTGATCTTGTACTTTGCACCAGCCTAGTTTAATGATCTGTTTCATTTTAAAGGGGCTTATGCACTCTATAAAATTAAGGTAAATTAGTACATTTCTTGCACTTCATAAAATTTTCAGAGGCCAAACTTTGCAATAAAAACTGCTTACATTCTACTGAGATGATTACTTTGAATATGAGGGAGTTTAGGGGATGTGTAAAGGTTTTAATGGGCTACACATAATAGAACCTTCTGTATCATAAAGTAGGGTTCTGAAAAGCAGACTATATTAAGAAAATGAAAGCTTAAGTAAACATATAAAAATAGTTTACTATATTTTCTTCATGGCATAGTTTACGTTACTACCAATTTTAATACAAAATTAGATTTGTGCAACTAAAGAAGATCACGTCTGCACTTCAGTATAGGCATCCCACAGCTAACCTATTTTCCCAAAGTGACATAAAAAATTAGCAAAAGGAAATCAAGCAGTTTCACAATACCATGCAGAGGCACAAGTGTTTCTGATATGTTTAACAAAATTACTAAGAGTGAAACTGGCAAAAATTTGCTACTTAAGAACTGACTGTTAGGTTTGCAGAGGATATTGTGCTTTTCTTACTTCTCATGTTAGCATAAGTATTTCCTGTTTTGTTGTTTCCAGAACCATTAATGTCAGCATCAACAGTGGGTGGCAGGAAGTTGAAGGATCTCATCTAAATAGTTCCCCACCCATCTTTTTCTTCGTGCCTAGCATTCCGTTAGGTGTCAGAGATAATACTTTAAATATAATGAAAAGAAGGTAGTCATTAATCCTGAAAAGTAGAAAACTGGGTCACTCTTTACTTTTGTTAAAAACAGAATGTGATTAAAAAAACTTGTAGGCTTCTCTGAAAAATTATTACCATTTTCAGAAAAGTCTGAATAGATAAAGAAAGAAAGGAACAACAGGAAAAAGATTTTTTTAAAAAAAGAATTTAAAAGATATTTAAACTCCAGGTTACAAAAGCAATGGAAAGCATTTTCAATTCGAACTCTGTCTTAGGCTTTGGTTTGGATGAAAGTCTGTTCGAGTCTTTGCATTACCTGACTTTGAATCGAGTTCTTAGATTCTATTTCCAACTCTGTTACTTCTTGGCTCTGCTTTTTCTAACACGATGTTTCCATTCCTGTGCTTGATCTACCTTCCTACTTTACCAATAATGCAGAGTCTGTCAACTCACAAAACACCTCAGAACACAAAGGTATGAGCAGTGACTTCTGGTATTTCTGGCGCTGGGATGTGGTTGCACACCACAATGCACCACCATGGGGGTTGGACTGACCTGGAGACACACAACTCCTGCTGCAACAGAGTGACTCGGTTATTTAAACAAGCAATGCACACGTCACCTGTTTTGCATGATAGCAAATGATAAATGATAAAGAATGACAGATTCAGAACTCCAGGCTCAGATAATTGCACAGTCTGCAGCCAGCCCCTAGTAAGCTGCTGATGGGTGCATACTGTTCAGAACTGTGCCTGCATGCTTTGTAATAACTACTTCAGCTGATGGCATTCAGATTTTACTTCAGAACACGTTATTATACAAAAGCAAATAAAAGGCTAAATATTTTAGTAACTCCTTTGCACTTTAAAAATAAACATTTTTTCCACCGTAGATGCACCTTGGCTTTTGAGGATATGCAATTTAAGTACACATAAACTCTGTTATCTACCACATATTTGTGATTGCCAAGATGATGGTTAATACAGAGTATCTCTTTTGATTTCAAACAGCTGCTTGAAAACACAACTGAGGTGCTTACTAAGTTATAGCCTCTTATTTTCTTTTCAGGTGATAAGCTCTTAGCAGTACTTCAAGAAGATGTGGTGAGAAATTTTTGAGACCTCTGAAAAAAATAGTGATTTTGAAAATTAAACATAAAGTAATGTTAATAAAGTAAGCCTTCCCCACATTTCTTTGCTTGCCATTTTTCAGTAAAAAAGCCATAGAAGATGAGATCAACACCCATGCAGTCCAACTTTGAATTTCTACTGCTCTTCCTTCATTTAGAATTTCAGATCCTTTGAATGCCACCCATATTTCTATTTTCATGTCTTGCTCCCCTCCCTAGACAAGCTGTTTTTGGTTTCTGTGTTCCTATCTTCTTCCAGAAGGCTGATAATTCTCCTTTTGTAACAGCTGGAACTTGGTAGTGTCTTGTAAGGCCCACAGTGGATTTCAGAAAGAGGACCAACATGGAACAATCATGTCTAGATACGTTCCTCCAGCCTCCAGCAGTTAGTGGGCTTCCTATACAGCCTCTTCCAGAGGCTCTTCAGCCCTGATGGGCCTTCTCTCTCTGAAATTGTCTAAGCCTAATTTATACTCTCTCTGTCTTCACAGCAACTCGTGGCGATGAGTTCCACAATTTCAGTACTGCTGAGCAAATGTACAGCTGATATATATAGATTTATTACACATTTTAGTGCAATTTCTATGCTTGTCACGGTTTGGGAATGTGTCCTTAAAGGCTTATGGGATATGCACATTAGCCCGACTTTATAATCTAAGACATGCAAATTGGTCTTTATACCAATGTAAACCCCATTAAGTCAATGGAGTTTCACATGGACGTATGGTCTGCCCACATAGATTGAATTACAGGTTAAGGACTGTAAATGTAGCAAACAGCATATAATTACTAGAATGACACTCTCTTTGTTACCTCTGAACACTAAGAGTATTTCCTATACTAAAAAGCTTATTTGCAAAGATGTACAGTTCCTTTACAAAAAAAACAAAACAAAACAAAACCAAAAACCAATACCAAAAGAAAACAAATGAAAAGCTACAAGAAAGCCATACCCTATTTTTAATACTTCAATTTGTCATGAAGTGACAGAGAAGTCAAAACTTCAAATTCAAAAAATAAGGTAAAAAAGGTATATGAAACTTCAGTAGTGTCTGGTAGTTGCATTGTGCAATTGCGCTCATCAAAAGCTACCCTGACAGCTTTTTCATACTAAGTTAAAGGAAACTATAATTATTTGTTTATATTTGGAAGTTCTAAGAATTCTGTGTACATATTTCATTTGACTGTATCACAAAAGAATAATTTATTGCAACTACCTAACAAAAAGCTCCCAAACCTGGTTGTTTCAATTTCTTATCTATTTCCTTCAGAATGTCTTTTTTACATCTCTTTTGTCTCTCCAGCCCTGTGCTGAACACTTCTAGACTGTAACCAGCCTCAGCCTCAAACACGCCAAGCACAATGAGCAGGTGTCTCAGCTCCTGTGAGCCTCACATGCCCCGGCTCCTGGGTTACTGCCAGGCTTACCACTACCACCCACACTCTTGTGGATTCTCTGCACTACAGTTCTTGAGCAAAGTTCACAGGGCAAAAACCAGTTTTCTCCCTTCTCATCTACTCCTGCTTCCTTAACAAGAATGTACCATAGGAGCTGTAAATATATTAAAAAGTTACTATTCTGAACATTGCCCATTTTGCTTAACCTCCACCATAAGACAAACTTGCTGAGGACTTCTGTGAAAAACAGGTGTTTTAAAGAACATACCTGTCTGGTAGAAAAAGTCTACAGAGATGATCTGGGAATACACTTTTTTAATTTAAGGATTACATGGACTATAAGCCAGGGAAGGAGAGGGTCAATGTCTTTAGACTTGCTATGTTATGACATAAATACAGACTATGATACATGCTTTAATAGTTGCTTTGATGGTAAAGTAAAATCCTAAGAACACTTAAAAAGGAAGATTTGGTCTATTATGTCAGCTTTAGCAGACAGGTGAGTAGAGCTTTCCCCGCAGTGCCACCATAGCCTGGCTGGGACAGGTGGCAGATAAGTGAAGGCAAGTATTTTCCTTTCAGACTAAGCTGCCTCAGGAAGAGAGGAAGCAAGATCAAAATTTTTGGTCATGGTGAAACAAGGATTCAAAAGCAGCTTTTTAAAAGAACCTCCATATTTCTTCAATGCTCTTTCAAGATCTGTGTGGCCTCAGTGTCTGTCCCAACTGTGACAGAGACATTGACATGGCAGATAAAGGTGTAGAGGAAGCTGATGTACTGGAGAAATCATAGAATCATAGAATCTGAAGGTTGGAAGAGACCTCTCAGATCACTGAGTCCAGCCATGCCCATCTCCCCACTAAACCCTGTCCCTAAGGAACTCATCCACCCGTCTTTTAAACATCTTCAGGGGTGGCGACTCCACCACCTCCCCGGGCAGCTGTGCCATCCCTGACCACTCTTTCAGTGAAGAAATTCTTCCTAATGTCCAGTCTAAACCTCCCCTGGCACAACATGTGGCCATTTCCTCTCATCCTATCGCTGTCACTTGTGAGAAGAGCCCAGCCCTCACCCCGTCACACCCTCCTTTCAGGCAGTTGCAGGCAGTGATGAGGTCTCCCCTCAGCCTCCTCTTCTCTAAGCTAAACAACCCTAACTCCCTCTGTCTCTCCTCATAGGACTTGTTCTCCAGCCCCTCACCAGCCTCATTGCCCTTCTCTGGACACGCTCCAGCCCCTCAGTGCCCTTCTTGGAGTGAGGGGCCCAAAACTGAACCCAGCACTTGAGGTGTGGCCTCACCAGTGCTGAGCACAGGGGCACAATCACCTCCCTGCTCCTGCTGCCCACGCTGGGTCTGACACAGGCCAAGATGCCATTGGCCCTCTTGGCCACCTGGGCCACTGCTGGCTCATGTTCAGCCGCTGCCAACCAACACCCCCAGGTCCTTCTCTGCCAGGCAGCTCTCCAGCCACTCCTCCCCAAGCCTGTAATGCTGTACGGGATTGTTGTGACCCAATGGAGGACTCTGCACTTGGCCTTGTTGAACCCCATCCCGTTGGTCTCAGCCCATCGATCCAGCCTGTCCAGATCCCACTGCAGAGCCTCCCTTCCTTCAAGCAGACCCACACTTGCACCCAGCTTGGTGTCATCTGCAAACTTGCTAAGGGTTCACTCGATGCCTTCATCGAGATCATTGATAAAGATGTTGAACAGGGCTGGACCCAGCACTGAACCCTGGGGAACTCCGCTCGTGACCGGTTTCCAACTGGATTTAATTCTGTTCACCACAACTCTTTGGGCCCGGCCACCCAGCCAGTTTTTAACCCAGCAGAGACTGTGCCTGTCCACGCTGGTGGCAGCCAGTTTCTCCAGCAGGATACTGTGAGAAACGGTGTCAAAGGCTTTACTGAAGTCCAGGTACCCCACATCCACAGCCTTTCCCTCGTCCACTAAACGGGTCACCTTGTCACAGAAGGAGATCAGATTGGTCTTGCAGAACCTGCCTTTGGCGAACCCGTGTTGACTCGGCCTGATCACGTGGTTGTCCCGCATGTGCTGTATGATAGCACTCAAGATGACCTGCTCCATGCCCTTCCCTGGTACCGAGGTCAGACTGACAGGCCTGTGGTTCGCCGGATCCTCCCTCTGAGCCTTCTTATAAATCGGTGTAACATTTGCCAGTTTCCAGTCTAGCAGCACTTCGCCAGTCAGCCAGGACTGCTGGTAGATGAGGGAAAGGGGTTTGACGAGAACCTCTGCCAGTTCCCTTAAAACCCTTGGATGGATCCCATCTTGCCCCATGGATTTGTGTATGTCTAGTTGGTCAATCAGGTCTCTAACCAAGTCCTGCCGAACAGTTGGAGCTTCATTCCCACCTTCTCCCAGCTGAGGGGACTGAGTATCCCTAAGACTTTCTTCCTTGGAGTTAAAGACCGTGGCAAAGAAGGTGTTGAGCACATCTGCCTTGTCCTCATCGCTACTGTCCCTTCTGCACCCAGCAAGGGAGGGAGATACTCCTTTGTCCCGTGCTGCTATTGATGTATTTATTATCCGCTCCATAATTTTACCTGGAACCGAGGTCAGGCTGACAGGTCTGTAGTTACCTGGATCGTCCCTACGGCCCTTCTTGTGGATGGGCGTGGATTGGTCAACTTCCAGTCATCCGGGACCTCTCCAGTGAGCCAGGACTGTTGATAATTGATGGAAAGTGGCTTGGCAAGCTCCTCCACCAGCTCTCTTATCACCCTAGGGTGGATCCCATCTGGCCCCATAGACTTATGAGGATCCAAGTGGCTCAGCAGGTCTCTAACTTCTTCCTCCTGGATTACAGGGGGGCTCTATTGCACCCTGACCCCATCCACAACTTCAGAAGACCAGTTGTCCAGTGAACCATCTGCCTTAGTATTGAAAACGGAGGTAAAGAAGGCATTAAGCACCTCAGCCTTTTCTTCAACTTTAGTTACCCTCAATATCCAATAAGGAGTGGAGGTCACTGCTGCCCTTCTTTCTGCCATTAACATATCTGTAAAAACACTTCTTATTATCCTTAACAAGTGGCCAATTTGAGCTCCAGCTGGGCTTTTGCATCCTTAATTTTCTTCCTACATGACTTAACAATATCTTTGAACATAACCTGACTAACCTGACCTTCTTTCCAAAGGCGAGTTTGTAGCCTTCCATGGCAGCACTCCGGTTGTGAGAGTCATTCCATCACATTTCCGTGATAGCAGCTATATCATAGTTCTCCTGCTGGACCTGCAGAATGAGGGAGAGATCAGGCCCAGCCAGCATGGATTTAGGAGGGGCAGGTCCTGCCTGACCAACCTGATCTCCTTTTACGACTGTGTGACTCGCGTGGTGGATGAGAGGAAGGCTGTGGATATAGTGTACCTGGGCTCCAGCAAGGCCTTTGACACCGTCTCCCACTGCAGAGTCCTGGAGAAGCTGTCAGCCCGTGGCTTGGATGGGAACAGTCTGTGCTGTGTTAGGAATTGGTTGGACAGCCAAGCACAGAGAGTGACAGTGAACGGTGTCACATCCAGTTGGCGACTGGTCACTAGTGTTGTTCCCCAGGGATCAGTGTTGGGCCCCAACCTGTTTAATATCTTTGTTGATGATCTGGACGAGGGGATTGAGTCCATCTATAGCAAGTTTGCAGATGACACCAAGCTGGGAGGAAGTGTCGATCTGCTGGAGGGTAGGAGGGCCCTGCAGAGGGACCTTGACAGACTGGAGAGATGGGCTGATTCCAACAGCATGAGGTTTAACAAGTCCAGCTGCTGGGTTCTACGCTTTGGACACAACCACCCCATGCAGGGCTACAGGCTGGGGACAGAGTGGCTGGAGAGCAGTCAGGCGGAAAGGGACTTGGGAGTGCTGGTGGACAGGAAACTCAACATGAGCCAGCAGTGTGCCCAAGGGGCCAAGAAGGCCAATGGTATCTTGGCCTGCATCAGGAATAGTGTGGCCAGCAGGACTAAGGAAGTCATCATTCCCTTCTACTCGGCACTGGTCAGGCCGCACCTCGAGTGCTGTGTCCAGTTCTGGGCCCTCAGTTTGAGAAAGATGTTGAGATGCTGAAGTGTGTCCAGAGGAGAGCGACGAGGATGGGGAAGGGGCTTTAGCACAAGCCGTGAGGAGCGACTGAGGGAGCTGGGGTTGTTTAGCCTGGAGAAGAGGAGGCTCAGGGGAGACCTTATTGCTCTCTACAACTGCCTAAAAGGAGGTTGTAGTCAGGCAGGGGTTGGTCTCTTCTCTCAGGCAACCAGTGACAGAACAAGAGGACATGGTCTCAAGCTTCGTAGGATTGACATTAGGAAGAAGTTCTTTACTGAGAGGGTGATTGTCCATTGGAATGCGCTGCCCGGGGAGGTGGTGGAGTCACCGTCCCTGGAGGTGTTTAAGGAGAGATTGGATGAGGCACTTAGTGCCGTCGTTTAGATGATGAGTAGGTGTAGGTGTTGGGTCATAGGTTGGACTCGATGATCTCAAAGGTCTTTTCAGACCTTGTGATACTGTGAGTTTCCTTTTTATTTCCATGCTAGATCATGCCATAGTTTTTGTTTGCTTTCTCTGGTAACCCTATGGCAAGTTCAAGTTCTTAGAGAAATGTTCCCTTACAAACACACAATTAAGTTGAGCTCCATTTTCCAGCAGATCGTATTCTAACAAGAAGTAAGAGCAGATGCTTTGGTGGTATGACACTATTTCAATGAATTTAAGAGAACTAAAATAATGTAAGACCCCAGCTGAGGGACTGGTTGCACCCATGAAGTTATCCTTAAATTATGGGAAGATAAAAATTGCCCGCTTGCTTGCAGTACATGGATCCCTACTGGTTCTTCATGACTACACACATGCATTTGCACACTGCCTGTTGGTCAGAACGAAGCCTACCGCAGTTTCTGCGTGCATGGTCACATGTTAGAGATCGCTGTGTCCTGCTGTAAAACAGGCAGCTCCCTAGCTTGCAGTGACTGGCACAGGAACAATTAATTCTGACATGCAAGGTTTTCTCACAGTATGTGGGCTCTTTTAAATTATTGATAGTGATTTGGAGAACACAGAGCCATGAAAAAGAGTGCAACTGTTTCAGTTGCTTTTTTATAGTTAAAAAAGACAAACAAATTATATGTCTTAAGTGACAGTCTGTGGAGATTAAAGGTAATTTGCCTTCCTCAAATCCAAGGTTTTAAAAAATTTTAAACAACAACAACTTTGATATCATTTTCTGAAATCAAAGAACAATGAAAGTACCTGGAACCCTGCTGATTAAGAACAATGATTTCCCAGAACAAAAATTAAAAACTGTAATTTGAATCAGACCGTGTTTTTAATAATGCTCATGTGAGAATTTCATTATCATAATCCAACTTCAGCAACTCTGCAGACCAGCTGAGGTCCTCCATGGGGCACACAATCAGAACTACACCAGCGTCATGGCAGGCATGATAGTGTAATGCAAACATATATCCAACTGATATGATTTCTGTGATTAAAAACATGACGTTATAAAACAATCATTGAGAGTTTACTTTTCATTTCCTTTTTAATCAGCTTTATTTTAATCAGAAAATTGTATCTAGCAAAGCTCATTAAATGACATCTATAAGGGAAAAAATAAAACCTTACTTCTATGTTGGTAGGTTTTATGTAAACTTTAAACATAGTTCACGGCCAATGAGCAAATTCTAAGCAGAGAAACCTGCCCCAGAAATGCTGGCTATGATACAATCCAGTCATTCATTTTAAAAAAATCTCAACATATTATTTTCTGTAATGCTCCTAGTAAGCTCTTTATAGCACGAAAATCCTTTCTATTGAAATCAAAACATTATCATCATTGGGAAATGCATGACTATATTAACCTGCATTTTATTTTGTTTTATTAAGACTGCCAAAAAACCAGACTAACAGCTTTTGCACTTTTTGACTCTAATTGCCTTTTAGGGCCAATGCCTCTGAATTATTTCTCACTTAATCTCTGTAGGACTACAGATAAACTGGATGCCTTTCCTAAAATATCTTAATGAGCAGGTGTTCAGTCTAGACAAGGGTATGGGAGAAAAGACTGTGTGGAGCAGTAAACCTAAGCCTCCCATTTCCCAGGAAAACTGAAGAAGCTCCTGATGCCACTTGGCTCCTCCTCATGTTCATGGTAGTAGGGCTTACTGAGAAGTAAGAAAGCATTTAGCGATATAACAGTGCTCCAGTTAAAATGAAATGCCTTGTGAAGATTTCCATGGAAATGGGATTAGCCATGCCCAGCATTGTTTAATCAAAACAAAACCCCCAAATAACGTTGCGTCTTGTGCAAAGTTCTTTCCCAAGATGGCTAAACTCAGCAAAGGACGACCCACTCAATAGAGGATGTTCACGAGGTACTGTTCCTACCTACCCACTTAAATTATCATGTGGGCAACTGTCTTTCACATGAACATTGCATTCTTTTTATAGGGACTGAGCTTTCAATTAATGCTGTGACCGCTTCCCAGAATTGTTCTCATATAGAACCTGAGGCACACAGAGCGTCTCATCTACGCAACGGAGAAAGGGAACTACCCACAACTTGGAAATACCGGGCTGCAAGCAAGGTCACACTCACACGATACAGTAGTAACAACAGCCGCTGTTTAAAACTCGGCATGCTCATTAGGAAGCTGGTATTGGATTAAGACGCTGCACATGATCAACTCCAGCTTAGATCTAAGCAGTACCTTGCCAAACTAAATAATTGATTACTTGTAATCATGTGATGATAACCTAATGTGTCAAGGGATGTACACTGCAATACAAATTATTTTTCACCATCTGTTTATTGCGTAAATATTTTCCCTACCTCCTTTAGTTACCACCTGCAGGATGATACCTGTCGGTTTATAAAGCTTTGTGTCAAAAAGCAAATAGTGCAAGAACCCCAGTTCACCATCAATAACTTCTTTGCAAAATTCATACCGAATTAATGATCACTGTTCTAAAAACACAATTGCCATCTCCTAAATCAAATCAGCTAATTGCAAATGGAATTAGAATTTCTTAGTTAACAATTTAGATGTCTAAATGATAAAAATCAGACATACCGTTAAGCACAGGTTAGTTTCACACCAAGTTTCTACTGTATTTGGTTGCAAGAAATCAGTAACGTTATTTACATATTTAAATAATGACTCAGACAAACTAAAAAGTGCTACACCACAGAGCTGACAAAAAGTATTTACTTTCCATTAACATGGCTAAAAAACACATAAATCACTGAGTTTCATGTAACCATAAGTACTTTAGAAAGTTGATTCAGAAACTGCCCTTGAGAAAGCAAATATCTGGATTTATTGCTTATTCATTTAGCATATTTTTCCCCGAGCTGTTAGACAGTTCACATTCTTATTTCAGTAATATCAGTTAAAGGCACGCTTACTTATGCCGGAAATGTTTTTAAAATTAAAACATTGAAGTTTTAATATTTTAGTCATAACAAAATATACCATTTTGTTCCACTCTGCATGTTCTATACTCTGTTTGGAAGGCAATACTGAAAACACATTCTTTTTCATAACAGAAATTTCTAATATGCTAATTTTCTCATGCAGATACCAACAGTATTGTTCCATGGGCTTGCAAAAGGAGGTTTATGTAAATGGTTTGTAATAAAGATCAGGACTCTATAGGTGTCAGACACATGACTTTAGGAGTATTGCAGCAGCACCAAACAGATTACTGAAAGACGGGTGTTGTGTATCCATGAGATATCGAAATACTGATACAGTACAGCTTTAGCTGTGTCCCTGCTTCAGGACAGAAGCACTGGTGAAACAGTCTGGCTTGCTACCTGGTCCCATCAGTGAGGTGCATCCTCTCTCAAAACTTACCCCCCACCAATGCACACACCACCTAGACAGAACTTTGAGCACTCACACCCTGCATGCTTTTCCTGCTGGGGACAAGCAGTTTCCACCTACTGTAGCAGCAGCTTTGCCACCATCACAACATCGTGACCAGAGCAGATTAGCATGTTTTGTGAATGCTAAAGGAGCAATGCCATTTCACGCTATCCACTCTGGAAAGAAGCACTTGCAGCCTGCTCACAGTTATTAACCCAGATGCAGAACAAGTTTTTGCAGTGTTTAGGAAAAGGGCCTGGGTGATTGGTGTGCAATTGAGACACAGGTCTACAACCCCTCCTTGTATTTCATACCCACACGTTAGATTACTGGTTCTGGTTCATAAATATTCAGGAAATCTTGTCCCTCTTGTGGGTGCACATCTTTTCATTTGGTGATATTCTGAGGCACAAACACAGCTGCAAGGCTGCCATCTTACAAAAACACCGTTTACCTTCCTTCTCACTTCCCCGTGTCACTTCCCAAGTCCCTGTTCCTTTGTTTCCAACTGCTTCTCTCACAGAGTGGAAAATGTGAATGGAATCCTCACTACAAAGAGAGCACATATAAATTGTGCAAGTGCTTAGTGGTTCTTCAACACAGTTGTGACCCACCTGGAGAAATTCACCATTCCAACATCTGTCTCTGGATATTTAGCTTTCAGAGCCTGTGTATGTGCGTATATATGTACATATAGATACATACATAAATACGTATATATATACACCTACGTACATATATATACACACACATATATTTACACACACACACGTTTTTATATGTTTTCAAGACTATATGCAGAGTTTTTAAAGACTCACTAACAGATCCAAAGAGATAATTGATCCCTATTGATCCCTATTGATATAATGTGAACACATAAAGTGTATTTACACTTTGGTCAAGAAACAATGACTTTGCAGATACACATTAAATGTCTTCCAGGATCTTTACAACTACACAGGAAAAAAGATAAAATCTGTAGTTAAATTATCTAAAAGGCTGCAATCTTTCTGTTTCTGTTTTTACCAGAACACTCTCTGGAACAGTCGCAGCTATTTTACAAGCCAACAATATCACATGAAAACATCAAGTAGATTTGCATCTTTAAAAGGTCTAAAGGGTTGGAGAAGTTCAGTGGTTCTTAGAGTACACAGTCTGCCGTTTGCCACTGCCAGGTCCCAATCTTACAACACAGAAAGAGAAAGTTGAGGGTAACTGTTTTATGCTGCTGACATCTGGATTTACTACTGTTCAAGTGCAGTTTAAATAGGAAAGATTTGGCTTTAAAAGAGGCATCAATGGAAAGCATGCATCGAGAGGACAAAATATTGAAATACAACTAATGGAAGGGAACAAACACTACAATGGTAAATGAGTCTCCACATCTCATGGGAGGCTCATTAACCAGACGGCTGAATGCTGGAAAGTTCTTCTCACATTCTCTGTAGGTCATGAATTGAAAGGTGAGCGGGTAATGAGGGAAGATGCAAAACAGAGTAAAAAGAAATAAGGAAAATTGGACTTCAGAGGGACTGAGAAATAAGACATTTTGCAGTAGAAGGAAAATCATGGCAATTTAATGTACAGCAGCAATTAGTTTTGTTCATAATGAAGAAATGCGTAGCATCTGAAGTCTGGATCAAAAAATCACTTAGCCATCTCTGTAAGTTCAAGTAGAAGGAAGCCTCACAATTTCAATGGCACTGTATAACAAAAAAGAATAGAAACCTGAGTATGTCCGCAAAGAGATTTTTTAGCTCTTTTTCTTCCTAGCCTTCTTTTTCTTCCATATACTTCTGGAATATATGGCTCTTACTGATTGCATTGAATTCACCAATATTCCACATCTCCTTGGAGCCACATTAAGCACCTGAAACATCGTGTTCTTAAAGATGTTAAGTCAATGAAAACATATTTTCCTTTCTATGAATGATTTCAGAGGCAAAGATTAATCATAATGTATAACACTACTATGTAAGAAAAGGAAAAATTCTGATAAGCATGGCCACAGAATGTTTCCTCAGGTAAGTTAATTCTAACCTGCAATAAGTGGCCTAAGTGGCCACTCCTACTGTTTTCTTCACAATGCATTCACAAGGCTCCAGCAGCTACTGGTGCTCTGATAAACACGGTTCCTGCACAGAACAAGGTCAGAAGAAAAACAGATTGTAGCTTAAAGTGTATCAAAATGTATTATTTTCTTCCCTACTTGAAAATGTTAACTTGTTCCTCCTTAAGCACTTCAAATCCCTTTTTGCATGATCAAGTTCTTTTAAAAAATATTGATTAGTCGAGGTTTATGAGAATATTGTACACGTAGAATTCTCCTGTTTGCAAGAACTCCATTTAGTAAGGAAATCAATGTTTAACAGCTTGTATTTTACCATTATATAATTCCTAAATTTCAGTTTGCCTTACTGGAACTTCCAGCCTGAAAATAATATTTAACTCACAAATAAACTATTCTCCAAGCAAATCCAGTGTTGGGGTGGAAGAACATTTTATTTTAACTGATCTCTATTTGTTATTGAAACTATTTCTCCATACTAAATCTGCTTTTGAGAGAATCATATTAAGGAGGAATAGAGGATTGTGATAATGTTATTCTTCTGGCCTTGAAAGACTATTTAAATCTTTTCTACAACACGATAAAGGCCAAATTGAATTGGATAGCGTGTAGGGGGATTGCCACGTGACACCCACACATCATCCCATTAATCACACTCTAACCTTTCAAGCTGTTCAGCACCCTCTCCTCACACATTTCAGCCAGATTTTTCAGTGGAGTGAGGGATAAGGCACCAGATGGAACCTTGTGGTTTCTGCTTTTTCACTACCCAGTGATTTTATCTTCTCAACTGTTTTTAAGCTTTCGAAGATGGCAATTGTGCATCCCAAAACTGTGTACACAGAAAGCTTTGGGAAGGTTCAGTTTACTAGGTCTGACTCCACTAAGTGTTAAGCTCTTTGCCCCAGGAGTTGAAGAGAGAATCTTGTATTCGGCAGCCTCTACACTTGTCTTTTTGGCACAGAGGGAATTCAACAATTTGTTGTGCTATGAGAAATGGCTGTTAGCATGAGTGGGAGAGCTGCTTCAGGCTGATCAGGACGCAGAAACCCAAGTCAGCAAGAGCCAGACCTTTGCTGAAACAGGTACATTGGACTTCTGCTTTAGAATCAGAGAAGGCTGAAAAAGACCTCTCTGATGACCCAGTCCAAGCGTCAGCCCAACATCACCATGCTTACTAAACCTTGTCTCGAAGTTTTTGAACAGTTTTTGAATGCCTCCAAGAATGGAGACTCCACCATTGCCCTGGGCAGCATGTTCCAATCCTTCACCTCTCTTTCAGTGAAGACATATTTCCTAATATCCAATCTAAACCTTCTCTGACACCACCTGAGGTCACTTCGTCTCGTTCTATCACTTGTTACTTGGGAGAAGAGATAAACACTCATCTCACCACAACCTCCTTTCAGGGCACTGCAGAAAGCAATAAGGTCTCCCTTCAGCTTCCTCATCTCCAGCCTAAACAGCCGCAGGTGCCCCAGACACTCCTCATAACACTTTTTCTCCAGACCCTTCCCCAGCTCTGCTCCCCTTTCCACATGTCTTTTTAGAACCTCCTGTTAAATAAACTCATCAAACCCCCAAACCCTCAAAACTCCCTATTGAACCATTAAACAAATGCTACAAAACCCTGCCTTTGCCTGCACGTCTGCACTGCGTGGGCAGCACTGCAGCCCCTGCACGGAGTGGGTACACATGCACAGTCCTGTGCTGGCCCCACTGCCCTCACACAGCCACAGCACCCCCATCCCACTGCTGCTCTCAGCCCTGGCACTCCTGGGGCTCCTTGCAGCCTCATGTCCCTCACACTCCTTAAAACTCCTTGCAACCTGCTGCTCCTTGTGCTCCTCATGCCTCATGCTCCTTGCAGCTGTGCCTCGTGCTCCTTGTGCCACTCGTGTTCCTGGCACTCCTTGCAGCTTCACCCCTCTCATGCCTCTCGCACTTCTTGGAGATGATCCTCCCACTCCTCATGCTCCTTACAACCTTGCGTCACCCTCCTCACGCTCCTTGGAGCCATTCCTCATGCTCCTTGTGTAGCTATTCCTCATGTTCCTTGTGCTCCTCACAGCCGTTCCTCACACCCCTCACATTCTGCACAGCCGTTCCCCACAGTGTCTCCTGCTGTGCAGGCTCTGGTCCTCCTGCGGAAGCCGTGCAGTGGATAGGAGGGCAGCAGGATCACAGGATCACAGTGCCAGTAGGGAGAGTGGCGAGTGGGGCGGTCACCAAACCCACCTGTGTGGGTCAAGATTTCACCCAGTGGCTGCTGCGCGCAAGGGAGCAGCCAGAGTCCTTCCTGACATGCGTGACCTCCTCGGGCAGAGGATCCATCCCCTCTTTCTTCCTCACCGTGTACTCGGTCAATTTGAGCGTAATTGCTCTGCTGTCATGAGGGAAAGTAGAATCACAGAATTGTAGAATGATTTGGGTTGGAAGGGACCTTAAAAGCAATCCAGTTCTACCCCGTGCCATGGGCAGGGACACCTCCCACTGGATCAGGGGGCTCCAAGCCCCATCCAACCTGGCTTTGAAAACCTCCAGGGATGGGGCAGCCACCACTGCTCTGGGTACCCTGGGCCAGGGCCTCCCCACCCTCATCATGAAGAATTTCTTCCTAATGTCTAATTTAAATCTTTCCGCTTCCAGTTTGAAGTTGTTCCCCCTTGTCCTGTCACTCCATGTCCTTGTAAACAGCCCCTCCCCAGCTTTCCTGGATCCTCTTTCAGTCCTGGGAAGCTGCTCTAAGGTATCCCTAGAGACCTTGTCTTCTGCAGCCTGAACGACCTCAGCTCTCTCAGCCTGTCCTCATACAAAGACAAATGCCTCTAAGTAGGCTCCTGTCTTAGGGGATGACCACGTGTAGAGTAGAGGAGACTCCATAATGTAGAATTCCCTACATAATATCCATTGATCAGGGGCTCTTTATTTTCCTGTTTCTGATTTGTGTTCAGGTATGGTTTGAAGCTAAATGCTGCTTTCTGCAGTCCTGCACAAACTTAGTCCAAGTTAAGCTGCAACTTCCCCTTTAAAATAAATACACAGGAAGTCTGGGGTTTGTTCCTCTCTAGGGTCAGTCAGAATTTTGAAAGCCGTAACATATTGGCTACAAACTATATTAAGTAACTAAACATTTCAATTCTTGGGTGCTTGGCTGAACTGTAGCTCTTACTCCATATTACCTTAATCCTTATAGTTTAAATAAATTTATCAAAACATGGCAAATCAACAAGATTTTAAGGTCATGATTTTTTACTCACCAAGAATTTAGGTGGTTGAGTCCCATTTATGAGCTTCCATCTTTCTGTGAATGTGCCCCTACAGCCCTTTAGTGGAAAAGGGGATTCAAAATTCCTTGGGTGATGTTCTTCATATAACCTCTCCTTAGAGAGACCAGGGAGCTAACTGAGAAGAATTTTCCTTGCGGAAGAGAAATGTGAATTGTGAAACAAAGTGGGCAGCCAGTTTTCAATTTAAGCATAACTAATACTAAAGTGCTAAGTAGGGTTTGATTAATAAGAAACAGATTCAACCAATTATAAGACATGGAGTAAATGTTCTTTCACTGATTCCCTTAACCAATTTGCTCCCGGTGATTAATTGTAGCAGCACTTTACATGTAGATAGATCTAAGCACGTGCATAATCTTTTGAGGGATTGGAGTCTAAATCATGTGCTGAGGTCAAATTACTGTTCAGACTAGTGATTCCCTACATGTTTGTTCAACTCCAGTTTATTGTGGCGCAGCACCTAATGATGAGGGCCTACATTTATATTTTAGCCACAAAAGCAAAGATTTTGAGCAGAAATCTGTAGGCAGCAGTATTTGTAGAGCTGCTCTGAACCGTCCTTTTTTGTTTAAAAAGATGGGTCAGTGACCTCCATCATCCTTGTATCTGTGCTTGGTGTCCACTGTGCAGCACAGTCCCTTGATTGAGAAGAGCTATTAGAAAACTCAGCCGGCTGAGAAATCTGACCCGCTGAACACTCTTAGGTACTTTATAATCAAATAGATGATCACATGTATTCTCTGCTGACAGTTTATGGCTGTGATTGCAGAACTACTGAATATTGTTAACATGCCCACAGTTCTATAATGAATAGTTTCTTCAGTTTCTGATGTACTTTCTTTAATAAGTTTATTGTACTCTAATATTTTTAAGATGATAATCAAAGGTACTCTAAATTTCTCCCATAATGTTGCCACAAGCTTCCCTTGATAAATTTATTTTTCACATTTGTAGCTCATATATTGTATTTGGGACCTTTGGTTTTTTTAATTCTGGATTGTCACAGATGAGTTCAGAGTTCATCTTTCAGTTCATGCAGGATGTCTCAAAGACATATGGCTCTGAAATGAGGTAATGTAAAAGCATCTTTATTAATGCTTACTTAAATATTGATTGGTTTTTCATTCTCCTGTTTGTGCTATTACCCTCACAGCATTATAGCAGACAAATAGTCACAGGCTGTGCTGTGGTGGGGATGACACGGGAGCTTTTACTTCCTTGGCAAAACTGCTGGAGTTGTGAATATAGCTGAGCTGTAGCTCTAGGCTTCGTTTACTCCTTACCTTTGATGTAAATAAGAGAAGCAGAAAGACTTGCTTTACAAGACAGGCATTTGGCTGCTGTAGAGCAAAATGATTAAAGGTATATTAAAAGCTCTATTCTTTTCCTGTTGAACATTATGATTTACCACTGGAAGGAGCTAGAGTAATGATGTTGAATTACTGAAGAAACCAGCACAGGGCCAGCAAAATGGTTAAATAATCTATGAGAAAAAGAAAAAGGGATTCAGAATCTTACCTGAGAGAAATAAAAAGGAATCAGTTATTTGCTGAGATGCAGAGAGATGTGATTCTGATTTAGAATCTCTTACGTATGAAGAATGGGTCGTGTGAAAAGCAAGTATGATAATTTCAGAATGGAAATTATCTTCTTCTGTTAAAAAATAAATTATGTGGGTGGAAACAGAGGGAAGTTAGCAGAAAGAAAAAGCCACTCAGATAAAACAGATTGTCTGTCTCACTTGATAAGGCTACAAGGGCATATAGAGGGAGTGTTACCTAAGCAAGAAAGTGACTTTTTAGCTTATTTAGTTTGTTTGTTTAAAACTCATCATTTTCATAGGGATGATGAAAATTGACCAATAACTTGACAGGAATAGAAAACCTTCTGTATAATGTAACTGAAATTTCATCCTGTTTAAATGTTGTTTATCTTGGAAACTTTCACTTACTTCCCTCACAAAACACATGGTTTCAGTTTCTAATCCAGGGGTGGGTCAAGTGAGGGTATGCATGTGGTTGGGGAAGATTAAAGACAAGCAGGGTGTTTAATCTGTTTATTTTATTGAGAAGTGCAGAAGTTAACAGCTTCTTTTAAGCAGAATAATTTTGATATATAACAGCCTGAAAATTCTGGATAGAGAAGTCAAGTCTGACTAACAGCTACAGCACAGAGAGCAGATTTGTCCTGACAAAACCTTCTTGAGTTCAGGCATTTTCCAAAGAGCGAGACCTTATCCACTGTATGCCACAGCCTGAGCTTAGCACAGATGCTCAGCAACTTACAGCAGCAGACAGAGCTTTCCTGGAGCACATGGGGGCTGTAGGCAGAGCCCAGAGTAGAATAGATGATGTTCCTAGGGCACCATGTAGGTTTGTTTCAGGAAATTCATAAATTGCTATCAGAACTCAAATTAGCTATTTAATTAATAATTCATATTATACATGTAATGTATATGATTTTATTTCAAGGTTTCAATCCTATAAATCTTTTCTCATCAGAACTTGTTAGCTGACACTTCCTTGTTCTGTTACGATATTAGTAGCGTACCTAAGCTTGGTAGATCATTTGATACCATTTTTGTTCTCCTGTTGCTCCATTATAGCACTTTTGGGATTTTTTTGTTGTGCTGTTTTGTTCTGAGGTTTATCCCTGCCCCTAAAAATGGTTTTACTATAACCTGACTTGCACCTATGGCTAGGAGGACCATGCAAGGTCAAGGGCCAAGAAGAGCCAAGCTCAGCATGTGCTTAATGAGCTCTTTCATATTTGCTTATATCTGTTACTAGGGCAGCACAGTTCCTGGCTATCATCTTTATTCTTGTCTTATAGCATCCTTAGGCAAAAGACTGATGAAGAATCAATCACCCAAACAGATTACCATCCTGTCTGGTCTCATTCAAGAACTCACGATGAGCTACACATCTTTATCTCATCCTAATGCTCATTATTGATGTTGCTATAAAAGTTGCTTCTCTCTGAATGAGAAATGGGTGGTGTAGAGAGTTTTATGCTGTGGTAAGGATAGCAGTTATTAGAAGATGAGAAAATCCTAGGTGATGCCATGTGATTTAATGAAAACACCTGCCTTTTCTGAAGAATGGTGCAGGGGGTCCAACTCACAGAATGCAGCGTCGAACTATTTCTTGATTTACAAGTCTGAAGCAAATCCTCTGCACAGGACCTGCTAGTAGTTCACTCTTCCCTGCTCCATGTTTCTGTTTGCAGCAGCCTTTTTTCTGCCTTATGCTTTATGTAACTCTTTGTGGCCCTGTAGTGTAACTCGCTGTTTTCCAATTCTGATTTCATTTACACACGCACTGTACTGGACAACCTCACAAGGACAGCAGGAAGGCAGCCCCGTGGCGTTTCAAAGCTCTGTTCCCACATCAGTCCAGTGCATCCGACATCAGTATCTTCTGATCCATTCCCACTCCTTATGTCCTATCAGTTGCTCAAGCACACCATTTTGTTGAACTTGTTCTTTTAAATTAAGGCATTTGAGAACTGTGACTGCTACCTTGTCTTTTAAGAACAGATTCTTGCAGTGGTTGGGATTACGGTGCTGTGGCTGTTGACTGACGGCCTAGGAAAAAAAAACCCTCTCATATGTCCTTTGATATTTCATTTGTCGATTTGTTTTAGCCTGATCTTTTTTCCAGGTGTGTAATCGTACTGGGATAGCTAAAAACACACCTGGAAAAGCCACACTCATCTTATTTTAGACTGTGTGGGAGGGTGAGTGGGGAGAGGGGATAAACTGCTGCTCTAAGCCCCTCTTTTGGTAATCCTCAGTAATATTTGTCTCTGCTTTCATGGAACAGAAAACTGAAATTTTTTAGTTGGGAAGGTGCAATAAAGAATTTCTGAAAAATGTTGATTCATAAAGATAACTATTTTAGGTTATGGGATTCACCAAAACGTGTGTCAGAATATACTGAGAACAATATTGACCTCATCCCCTCTTCACAACTCATTTTTTCCCAGTAGGAGTAGCCACCCGAAAGCCCTGCTAGCTCTTGTGTAACCAAATCCTGAGCACTGCATGGTATATAAAGGGTACAAAATCTTGTGTGTAACTTGTCTGGGACAGCAAGCTTCCTCAAGGACAATGAACAAGGCTGCAGGAACAACCGATCGTTCTTTGTCCAAAAGCAAATAAACTCCCCCCATTTTGGCTGGCCCCACACTAAGGTTTTTACATATTTTTTGAAGTCAAAACTTAACCCCCTTTTCTTTCTTCTGTTAGCTCTGGTTTGGTAGACTTTTTTTCCAATCAGCTTAAAATTATTTGCAAAATTCAGGCCTTATTTATAAGTCATTGTGGGTCAGGATGATGTTTGCCACTGAAAGTCCAGAAACTTGAAATATATGCAGCCCTATCTATTAATGAATAAAAAATTCACTAGAGCTTTATTTATATGATAATTCTATTTGTTGCAGAAGGAGCAATAATTAACTGCCATATTTTTAAACATTCATTGAAAGTAAAACAAGTAGTATTTGAAGAAATGGAGTTAATAATGAACCTCAATTTCATTCTAAGCATTGAAGATAGGTATTGAAGCTGCTCCTGCAAGTGTGCATTTTATACCTGGACTTTTCCTCCTGCTTGCTGTTCCACAATCTGTGGTAGGCTTAACCAACAGAGACGTTACTGTGCCAAAGCTGACTGCTATCAGAAGTGTATGCATCCGTTCAAAGTGATGTAGAATTACCCTCACTCATAAAACCATTGGTAAAAAGGCACAACTAACAGGTTAGTTCTGTAGATTTAATCTGAAAAATTAATCTGCACAGAACTGTGTGTGGTAGGAATGCTAGAAATCTCTATTTTTCAGTCAAGTCTAGAAAAAAGAGGATAAAAAAGACACAGTTAAAGAAAAGGAGTTACCCACCAAGAGAAGGTGAAGTATGGTGGCCTGATTGTACGTTCAGCAAGAAATTTAAGAACAGAATGAGGCATCATTTCAAAAATTCCTGAGGCAAAGTGAACTATTCCCTTTTCAGGTGCATGTTGGAGGAATGTATATGAATAATGGATTTTATATATTTTTCACGTGCTTTATTGAAAATACTAATGCCGACTACAAATAATCACATGTTTTGTCCATTTTCATTTTCAGTTTTGTGATGCACTTAATATCTTGTGTTGATCCCATTAGCTTAAAGATAGAGTGGATGTGTTTCACAGCTTACAGTATTGGGTTTGAAACTTCAGATGACACACAAATTTTGTGAGATGATTCGTTACATAATAAATTCTTTATATCAGCGTTGTCATGTTGGGGAGAAAGTTTCTTTCCCCAAAGGAATGAAGTAAAAATAAAAAGCATTTGGTAAATTATGTTTCCACAAATGCTTAAGCTCATTAGTTTTGTGACTCACCTTTTATGATATTCCCAAAGGCTCTGTTGACTCTTCAGTAGTGTATATGATCATTGTAAGACTACACAGCTACAACACGATTTGAAGTGAAGGCTCACGAATGAGACACACATCGCTATGTGGAGCACCGGGGGGGAGTGAGCCACGATTCACCAGCGAGTGACCCATCTCTCCCACATATCCGACCCACCTGCTACTGCAATTAAGAGCGAAATCCCAATATGGGTGACATCACTGAGGGAACTGATGCCATGGTGCTAGTGCCAACAAAGTTTAGCTTGAGTTGGCTTAGGATTTTGTAGTCTTCGTAAAAAACAGTGCTGAAGGAATATTCCACGGTGTAAATAGCAAGAACTAGGAAGTGATTTTTTAATTCATCTACCAATAAAATTAATCCAAATCAGTGTATCAATTATATGTTTAATTCTTCGTGCAGGCCTTTTTTTTATAGGACATATTCTAAACGTACGTGAATTTAGCAACTCCTTGCAGAAGAGGCAGGCATAGGCATAGAGTAAGGGTTTGAGTACAAGTACCATTCACAGAACCTTTAAGAATGGAGAAGAATATGTGATATCTTCCCTGTTGTAGAGATTTCAAGTAACATAAAACATATTAATTCTGTTATAATTGGTCTTTATACTATAAGAAAGTATTGGGAAATTGGCAATAAGGTGAAACTACTGTCAGAAAATAAGCATGCTTTTTGCATCAATGAAGTTTCATAAAGCTCCAGGATGTCATTCATCTTGTTTTATTGAAGACACTTGATTATTTCTATTGAATCAGTAGGTTCATAAGCTGTAGTTCACGCTGAACAATAAATGAGGAGTGCTGTAGTTTAAAGGTAACTGAAATTCATTGTTTGGTTACAACGTATTTGTTAGTATTATTTTTTTGGCACAAGTCTTATTGCTTGAGAAACCCTTCTTTTATGAAAATAATCATTCTTCTCTTTAGTATCTCTAAAAATTATTTTGAGCCTGTACTTTAGTGACCTACTTTTATGATTTTATTGAAAATCAAAATGCACCATCAGTTACTCAGTCTTGATTCTGTATACAAGGAGGTCAATGACAGAACTTCCATACAGCATTAAGAATTAGATTCATAGTTTTTCCACTCAAATAAGTGTTTCAAAATTAAGTAAACTTACCACTTTAAGAAGTATGAAAAATGCAATTTTAGTTTGCTGGAAAGAAACGAGAACTTCCTGGAATTGTTTATTACACTAATATTTACCTTCCTGAACAAAGAATGGCAGTTATTATTCCTTTCACTACATTTTGTGTATTCAGCCTTCATTATTCTCCCCAGGTTTCATTTTAAAATGGAGCGAAAGAGTTGCTCTAATCCAGAAACTCCTGAAATCGAAGAAGTAACTATTGTCACAAAAAAAACTGGACTCAGAGCCAAATGTCGGTAGAAGGTTTTGATTTATGACCTGTAGTAGGAAAGTTTGATTCTTCACAAACAAAACAATTCGCCTTTACTCGCAAATTATTTTGGTGATGTGTCTATATTGAGAGGTGTTTTATTGATATCTGTTATTATCAGGCTTCAGCTATTCAGGTAAGATTTTATTCAGACTGATTACTATTCCATCGCTTCCACTCCTGTTCTCTTAACAAAACCAACCAACCAACCAAAACTCCTGACCCAAACGCCCCACAGTTACAGACTGTAAAATATATGTGAAAAACATATTGAGCATGTCTTGTGCTCTTAAACTTTTTCTCTCAGTATTAATTAGGGTTTCTCATCCTTTAAGTCCAAAACAGGATAATCTGTATTTTAAATAGAGAAGGCATACTAAACAAGACTGATCAGAAATTACAGGTGGTTTTAAAGGACCTTTTTCTTCCCTGCTCTTGCAAGTAGCCCTCTACTTCAAGTTTCAAATTAAAACAACTCAGTGATTTTGTTTCATCAAACTCTGATCCTGAGGAATTCCTTCACTCTCAGCAGCGTGGCTGGTAGCTTCCTGCTTCCTTCAGCAGTCTCTCCCAGCCTAATTCTAAAGAATACAGTAAGAAACAGAAGTTGAAACTGAATATTCCTCATCATTTGGTTAAAAATACTCCATTCCATCTTACAGTTATGAAGAAGAAATAATCCAATTATCTTTCAGACAGGGGGAGAAGGGAGCAGGCTGATGTATGTACATAGAGAAACTACTTTCTTTGAGAACTTTGCATGGTGAATTCTATATTATTTTTACACAGATTTATTTTTGTTGTTGCAAGGATTTCAAATTTAGAACCCTTATTTTTATTATCTTAATGTCTCACCCTTCTCTCCCTCCTCCCAAAGAAGGGTCTGTAATACTCGTGTGGGTTGATCTTGCTCCCTACACCTGTCACAGAAAAGAAGGAAGATTTCCTCTATTTTTTTGCCAGTATCTCGTTGAACAGGGTCTGTAGATTGAAGGTGAGGACAAGACTGATTTTAAGCGACCTTTGAGTGCTAAACACAAAAGGTCCAAAGAAAAGAAATTGCTGTTGTATCAGCTTGACAAGCGGAGAAAAGAATAACTTCAAGCAAGATTTTGCACCTTGTTCTTCCTATTAAAGGCAATCAAGATTCAAACCGTTAGAAAATGCCGGAATAGGCATTTGGGGAATTTTGATGGTTTCACTCCTAGGCATCATAAAATGCCGTTTACTGGTCACAAACATCATCATAATCTTGAAATCTTAGACTCAAGATTGTTCTTTTTAGTCATCCACATGCGTTAGCTGTCATAATTCTGCAGTAAGCAGGACACTGTACATAATTTAGGGTCAACCAAGCAGTGCCATAATTAACATCAGGTTCCTAATCTAATAAGATCAAATGGAAAAACAGTGTACCAGTAGCATCAGTGGGCTTTGTGTCGGGCTGCAAGCAGACAAGTGGAGAGGAGGAACTCAGGTCTTCGATGTCTTTTCAGTTCCAGTGCCAGTTCTCGCCGGGTCGGGACAGTTGGTTGTGAATCTCCATTGTGAGAAACAAACGGTGTCTTCAATAGGTTTTTCTAGTTGTAAGAATGGATCTCACCTGTGAAGAAAGACCTTTGACTGTCTGCTAGAAGCAGCTTTTCAGGAGAGTTTTCACCATAGTCCTTGTTGATTGACAAGACCACTTCACATAGTGAAAAAAATTGCAGTCATTACTGTGGATATTTTGTCATGGGAAATTTCTCTGGGAATATTTTTTTCTCGTTACTACACATGCAATTGGCAAAGTCTGCATGTGCAACACTTCCAGCTCAATTTTGAAAACCCGGGAGGCCTGAATAATTCAGATAATCTGCGGATAAACAAGCTGACTTTGTGGCACTCATCTGGGCTGTCAAGCCTATTGAGGCTTTGTCATCAAATTCTCATTTACCAAGGAGTTATGAGATTTGTTAATGTTATATAATTTATCACTCCACTGTGCTGGATGGTGCTCGAAGAGCTCAATTCTTTTCCCACAAAGTTACACTGATTTTAAACTACAGCAATTTCAGTAGATTTAGTTCTAAACTGAATGGTTGTGAGTGAAGAACCAGACCCTTAACGTTTCATGTGAATAATACATCAGTGCTGTGAGTCACAGCAGCAAACTCCTGAGCACAACAGGTCAGATACGGAGCCGCAGCTTTTCTTTATCGCTCTTGTCATGGGAGGAACTGTCAACTACTCTTATTTTTAAGGCCTCTTTCCACTGCTGGAGCTCGACAAGTAGTCAGAGCCTATCTGGAGGTTCAAGTGAAGGTTTCCATTGCTTTGGCTCATTTGAAAATAAAAGTGGAAGACTGACAGAGCTGGGATCGTACCTTTTTTTTTCCTTAGAAACAAGCCACCAGACATGGACAGTCAGAACCAGATTTTAGAACTGTAAACATGTGATTGTGGGACTAATTTGTGACTACAGTTATGTCCCTTATGTGTGCCAGCTGTATATGTAGAGGACATACAAAGATAACGTATCACACAACTATCTGTATAAACACAGTAACTGCACGTCTAGAGTATCTGAAAGTCTCTCCAACAAGAAGAACTGAAAAAAATTTAGAACAATTTCAAGCTGAGTGATGCAAAATACTGAACTTTGCCATGTGCCACAATATCTGTTTAAGCCAATGTTTTAACCATCAGACTGTGAAGTCTGATGGTTTGATTAGTTTGATATAAAACTTCTGATAGAGCAAACTAGTCAACATAATTCCATCCTTTAATAGCTTTACAGAATGTGTATTGTTTTATGTGGCAGAATTATTCACAGCATAGCCATGGAATTTTTTAAAACTACTTTAATTGTTACTCCAGTTATGCTCATCCAGATTAGCTGCTTCTGCTTAGCAGCTTCCAGCCAGTTTTAAATATTCTTGGTTAAAGCCTTCACTAGCACAGAATGCCAGTCAAGGCTGGTCTAGTGATTGGGCTACTGACTAAGAAGCCAGCCCTGGTCAAACCCTCTGTTCAGGAAGAGAAGAGGGTATTGAAGAGCCTTCTGAAGACAGAAATCCTTAGGGTATTGGATACATTGGCTTTTAGAATCTTGAGTAGTACTGAGTATCTGAACCACTGTTTTTTACTCAGGTCTGCTGATAAAAGGACCCCTGTATCCTGAGGCTGGGAGTTAGCTGTGTTGGCAACCACTCAGGGTCTCTTAATGAGGATCTCTAAAAATCTTGCAGTTTTCCTGAATCAAACTCAGGTTTGCTATTCAGCGATACCAAACCACTTCTGTGGCCTGGACCTGTGACTTTTCTTTCCTATTGCTTTTCTTCATACAGCAAAGAGGAAAGATGTTCTTTACTGAGAGGGTGATTGGCCATTGGAATGTGCTGCCCGGGGAGGTGGTGGAGTCACCGTCCCTGGAGGTGTTTAAGGAGAGATTGGATGAGGCTCTTAGTGACATGGTGTAGTTGACAAGTAGGAGTAGGTGTAGGTGTTGGTTCATAGGTTGGACTCGATGATCTCAGAGGTCTTTTCCAACCTTATGATACTGTGATACTGTGATATCTGGATAAGAGAAATACACTGAAGAGAAGCAGATAGGTGCAGAGTTATACACCTGTACGTATATCTCATGCAAGGGTGTGTGTCAGTTCTCTTATTGCTCCCCTCAGGCTGCTGTATTGAACAACGTGACTAAGCTGCATTGCTCTAAGGTTTCTTTCAGAGATACTTGGAAAGATTTGAGTCAAGGGAAGGCATGCACTTACCAGAGACTTCAGTGATTGTCTCTGCAGCTTTTGCAGTCATACTGGCAAACTGCCCCATCCTTTACCTCCCACGCCCTGCCTTTAGCCCAGGTACATTATGAAAAGGTCACATCTTTTTTTTCCTCCCTTTGCATGTATTTAGCCAGCCCATGCTTAATCTCCCTACTTGGAGCGTCCTTCCTTTGGTTCCACAGCTTTTGTCTCTCCACCCAATTGTTGTGAGTGAGCCTCAATGCACTTCACACATTGCCATTTGCAACTGTGATATTGACTAACCGATGTGCTCCCCCTTCTTAGCTTTGATTAGGTAGGGTAAAGAAGCACAGAAACAGTGGTGATTAAGGTTTAACTGTTACTATGGCATGTGGGACAGCACTTCAGTTCAAGCAATGTAGACTGCTAATCTTAGAGTGCGCCATGTCTTGTTTCAGACAGCGTCTGCTGAACTTGCCTTCCTCTCTGTAGACCAAACAACTAATTGTAGCTTTCCAGAGTGCTTTTTGTGGTTGAACACCTATGGTATTCTCCTCCTAACTTATAGACCTGAATCTCACAAACTTTCTTAACTGGAACACATATCTTCCAAGGAATTTTCAGATTCTGCAAAATAATCATCTGCATCAGAAACAATTCTTTCTTGCTACACATTTTTCCCTCAAGGGTTCTGTTTTGATCACACACGTACTTCCCAATTACTTCAGCATGTATTTCCTTCACTAGAATAGCTGGCAGCCTGAACTCCAGCTCCTGCCGAAGCAGTCAGCTCATCCTGAAATACTAAGCCTTTAATTGACTTTGGAAATCTCTGACTCCAAGAGTCAGCACCTTCACAGGGATATCATATCAACTTACTTCCCCTCTCTTGGAAATCTTGCTTTCCTGTGATTTGAAACTGAAGTGTACTTTGAATTCCCTGAAAAAGTGTCTTTTACTGCCAGAACCAAGTAAAAATAATAGGATTTTCAGACATACGGTCGTTTAGATTCTTGTCTCATGTTTAACAGTGAGTGATTCTGTGGCACTGAAGAGCAATGAAAGGTTTGGTGCTGTGACATGGGACCGGCCACTTCCACACTGCAGAGCTCTGATCTCTGGAACTGCAGACTTTGTTCTGTTTGGCAGATACAACTTATGTTTATGATTTTCTGTGCTCAGGCTGTACTAGTCCTTGCTCAGTATCATTCATGAAAAGTTTCAGGAAACAATGTCTGTGAGCAGCGGTAGTGACAGTGCTGAAATGGAAATTGAGGCATTACAGTGAAGGTTAGGAAGGTCCTGCAGCTTCAGAGAAAAAGAACTTCACTCTAAGAGATATTTTCTTGGGCTGCTCAATATGGACTAAGTCAAATAGCTGTCTAAAACCTAACGTGAGTAGAGGTGGAGGTGTCATTATTAAATGGAGCATTATGGACGGAACAAATCCTATCCTGGAATATTACACAGACTGGTGAATACATTTCTTTGTAATCATCAGAACATTATTTATATTTCATAGGGCTGATTCAACAAGTGTCAAAAGTTCTCCACAGATCTTTAATCTAGTCCAATACTAGACAAATTTTGCGTGACTCTTAAAAAATTAAACTTTATATTCAGTAATTTCTGTTGCTACTAATCCTCAGTACTTCTGCTAATCCTTCCTGTTTCAGCTTATAAATTACAACGATGGGCAGTGTCAGAGTCTGGGATTGGTTTTGGGCTACCATACCAGTAGTTCGAAAATTTCCACCTTTATTAATGATACTTTTGGAGTACTTGGGTCAGTCTTGAACTTGCACTGAAATTAATGGCATTACTGGTCCCATTGATGACAGCTGCTTTGTGACTGGGTCATTTCTTTGGCTTTCTCACCGATGATAATGTTAAAAATATGGTCAGAAACGGAATGTGAGAATTTAGGTGGTTGCACTGTAGTATGGCACATAGTAATGCAGTAATTCTCACTCGCCTGTAGGACACCACTACTTACAGCAGTTTGGTGCAAGTTTCGATTGAAGTTAAATGAGGAGAAATTTCTTAAAACAAGCTCGAGGAAGAGATGATGGTGAACAGATGAAAACATCTCAAAGAACAGAAATTTCTTTGGGATGATCAGTACATCTTGAGACTTCTCACTCTTGCTAAGCTTTGCCGCAGCAGTATCCACAGTGTTCAGTTCAGTGATGTTCTGGTGTCTTGAAAAGTCTCTGTACCAGAAGCAAAATGATAGCGTGACTCAGTTACCCAAACATTTGTCACCTCTGGTCTCGATTATGCAGTGGGACATATCAGAGTGTGAATTTTACCCTGCTTAGGAAACTTTAAGTAATAATAAAAAAAAAAGTGCTGAAATACATCTCTTCAGCACTTTTAAATCTCTCCATTTTTTCAGTATTGATTGACCTCAAACTCAAGAAGCAGAATCAAGCTCTGTATCCCAGCCCCTTTTTTATGCTATGCCATTCAGCCTAGATTTTTAAATAAAAGTCTGTGGCAGAAAACTTCACCCTTCTTTCCCATAGAAATGTCGATGGGGCTAAACCTTACCTGTACTGGAACAGCCTGGAATAATTGTCCGCAGAAACAGGAGGTCATCGTTATTTCTCCACCTACAGCTCCACGTACTGGAAATATTCTACAAACCTTGCCTTCTCTAAGGTGGAAATATTGCAACATTTCCTTAAAAAAGGCAACAAAGGGAGCAAAACAAAGAAAACATTCTTAAAACAAACAACACTGTACACAGCCCTCTCCCTAGAGACTGGCTAAGGCAATAAACAACACATCAACAGGTATTAGTCACATTGCTGAGTGTGCTTCTGGATGATACATACAGTAGGCATTAACACCATTTGAATCTACATAGAACAGGATATGATAGATGGACCTCGGGAAATTGCACCAGAGGAATCTTCTAATCTGACAAAATTATCTTGTGTAGGCAAAATGATAACATTACAGTGATGAAGGAGAAATTGGGAGAAGACAGTTCATATTTTCTTCTCTAATTAAATGTTGAAAGTTCTGTGATTTCTGCTGTTGTAGGAAATGCATGGGTTAACTCAATCATTTTACAGTAGCCCCTTAAAAAACACATTGAGTTTGGTTTCTTTAAAATTTAATCAGTTAATTTAGAACTTCTCCCATGTTTCTTCATGTTCAGCCACTATTTTTGAAGGAATGGAAAATAATTTTTAATAATTTTTAATTCAGTGCATTCCTATACTGTGATTTTTATTTTAGTTTTGAAGTGTGTCAGTAGACATGAACAAAATGCAAATTTACTGAAATATTTTAAATAAAGACTGGTAGTTAAAAAGTATTTTTTAGTATCACATCCTTATTTGTACACCTAAGTAGAAGCAAATCTCTTCTGACAACCTGCTGCAATTATGTATGCTGTGCATTTGAAGACCTCCTCTTGTGGAGCTCATTTGAAAAGGTGTGGATAGCCTGTGCGATAAGAAGTGCCTGCATTCCCAGAGAAGCAAACTTTAACGCAGCTCTAGTTATGTTACGCTGTCAAAGAAGACACTGAAACATGACCATTAGTTACATGTTACGACATAAAATAAATGATGATCCATGCATGGCCTTGTAGATCAAATGAAGTTGCAAAGCAGGACACAGAAATAATAAGTATGGTTCTTGACTCACCCGTCTCTGCTGATGCTCTGCCATCCTTGACCGAAATAGATTCGTGGTCATGATGGGAAATTAATGCTTACTGATGACAAGCAGCCTACAAATCTTTTCCTCCCTCCCTTCTCTCCACCCATGAAAAATACAGCTGTGTTCTCATCACGTTAATCTGCTATTTATTGACTCCTAAATGTCTCAGTGTAATCTTCAAAAAATTAATCTCCCGTAAGTAAGGAGAAATCTTTATTTGCAAACTTGGTCTCACAAAAATTTTAGTTGTGTAACTTCAGAGTCAATTTGTTACAAATGAGTTTAATGTACCTACCCAAAATCAATTGTGTCACAGAAAAATACTCTAATTACATTTTACTGCTGTGACTGAATTTATTGCTTTTGCAGATAACATTACTCACACATAGCATGTACTTAAATGGAAGAATAATGTCTCTTGAAATAATTCTTAAGATATTTATTGTAAAAAAATCTGTAACAGAAGGATATTTTTAAAGCTCTTTCTGTATCTTGATACATCTTAGCCTGTTATGGCTGAGGTGATAATGGCAAAAATGACAGTGACACATCTGTCTGTCTGTCTGTGTCTATCAGTCAGTCATGTTCTTTTTTCTGGTACAATGAGACATTTTCCTACAGAAATATAGACAAATTCCAGGGTTTTGTCAACCTCAAGGCATAATAAATAACCAAATTTCAAATATCAAAGAAATAAAATTTCTTGATCAGGATCAAACACTGCAACAGGTACGAGAATTTCTCTTCAGTATTAGTTTAGTGGGTTTGCAATCCAGATTTTCCTACTTTCAGCATTAAGCCTTTTTTTCTGTGCCTTATCACTCTTCCTTTAAAATAAATAGCAGAGGTTGAGCCTACCTAAGAAACCAGGTTAGCAAGGACAATGCCTCTCCCCAAAAGGCTGAGGCAGTGCTGAACAGTAAAAGGCAGACAGAAAAAGCTACCTCATTTGCCTGGGTTTCAGACTGTTCCAGTCCTTTGTGTGTGCTTTCTGTTTCTACACAGCAAGCACGACAGGACCTGACGTCTATAAATAGGGATGAAAGTGTCTGCAGTTGTTGTGCTGAGAGTCTGTGTGTTTCCATTTCTGACTTCCCTCAGAAAGCCATGGGAGAGGCATTTCCATGCTTATCTTCCAAAGCTCTCTGTAGTAGCTTAGGAACAAGAGCCTGAAGATCATCACAGCCAGCAAAAGTGGATCACCTCAGGGGTGGCTCCTCCGCTTTCAGGGATTTCCAAAAGATTTGCCAAGTTTGCAGTCTGAATCTGAAGCGGCTTTTGTCAAAATACAGAATTAATTCATATCAGTCCAGTGGTGTTAGGAACTGCCAGGGACAATAAGAAGGGCCACCTAGAGCCACTTCTTAGTGGAAACCGCCTGCGCAGCTTTGGAGACTGCTTCTGAGCTTACAGAATAATTACTGTGCTCATCTGGGCTTCCTGTCCTTGATCACTTTAAAATAGAAAGGTGTGGAGAAGCTGCTTTAAGTCTGTGTCCCTTCCACACAGCCTTTTTCCCCCTTTGTAAAGCCTCAGATAGGTCCCTAAGCAGGCTGTTCCTCGGAAGCCATTCTGCCTAACCTGTGCTATAACTGCCGCTATAGGCAGGGAATCCCTGACATTCGTAAGCGCTCCGAAATTGTGCCAATCACGACGGATGTCAGCGTCATGCAGTCTGGACAAAGACAGGCTCTCACATACTGCGTCGGGAACATTCAAGATTTGATGACTCTGACTGCAAGCATCCTTCTATAAAGTGGAACTTTGCTTCTCGGTCGCTAGGATGTGGTGAACGACCTTGCTGACACTTCCAGTCTCTTTCAATGCAAATTAGAACATGTTAGCCTAAACTGAAAGCAGCTCTCTAAGCCATTTCAACACAATCTGTGGCGATGTGTACGCCTGTGCCCTTTCTTGCTGTTCCTGAAACTTCAACTGTAAATATTACTGATACTGACACATATGTTCTGTAGCTACTTTGTAGGCATCTCCATCCCTCCACCTCCTCGAGGAAGGAGAGCACATTCCTTTTGGGTTACTGCACTTGAATTCCTTCCATGACTGGTCCTTCCACCTCGTTTCTGAGTATGAGGAGGGATACTGATTCCCAGCATTTCTTCCCTTCTTTGTATATCAGCACAGCAGAGGGAAATGCTGCCATTTTCCTCCTAGGATTCCCTAAAAAAGCAAGGGATGTGACAAAGGATGTTACTACTTTCACAGTTCTTGGTTAATGCTCATTAACGAACTCAGCAAAGTAAGCAATATTATGGGAAGGTGCACTTAGGAATATAGGTCAGAAATATTTGGGTATCCTTAACGTGGGGTTATTGAATTACTGCCAGCAGGAACAAGGGGGTTTATCTACCTCAGCGTAGGGTCATAGAATTGTTTAGGTTGGAAAAAACCCTTAAAATCATTGAGTCCTACTGTAACCCGAGCACTGCCAAGCTCAGCGCTAAACTGTGTCCCTGGGCACCACGTCTACAACGGCAGACACGCGGTAGGAAAGTGCACAGGGGAAGGCGAGGAAAGGCCATGTTACCAGGTTGTTCTCCAGACTGCTCTGCTGTTCACATACCCTCACAAGCACCTTGGTGAAGACTCCTGGGATGATAAAGTGTCTCTCTGCCATAGAATTTCTGCCTCTTGAGATAGACTGTAGCTGGTTTTTTTTAAAAAAAACCCTTAACTAACGGATTTTGCATGAAGCAGAAAAGATAATGCCCTCCAGGCTCTTGCCAGTTGATTATCCAGTGGCTCATCACCTAATACAAAGAGAAAGAAAATATGAAAGATGCTTTTTAAACAATAAATATATTCTTTACTATTTTCTTAAGGAGGGCAGTGGTGTCAGGAGATGTCTAGGAATCCTGTCATAACTTTTTATTCCCATCTAAAGACCTCGTAATTTGAAATAAGATGCCTCACAGGCAGTCTATGAAAAAATAATTCAGAGGAAATACATTTCAGCTTTCTCTCAGGAACAAATAGTCTCTCAGTGCTCCAGAACTGTGAGTGTGATCCTGAGGTATGAAACCAAACCTCCTGTGAACTGCTTCATTCCAGTGTCCCTGTTGTGCGTCCAGAGGAGAGCGACGAGGATGGGGAAGGGGTTGGAGCACCAGCCCTGTGAGGAGCGACTGAGGGAGCTGGGGTTGTTTAGCCTGGAGAAGAGGAGGCTCAGGGGAGACCTTATTGCTCTCTACAACTGCCTGAAAGGAGGTTGTAGTCAGGCAGGGGTTGGTTTCTTCTCTCAGGTGACCGGTGACAGAACAAGAGGACACGGTCTCAAGCTTCACCAGGGGAGGTTTAGGCTTGACATTAGGAAGAAGTTCTTTACTGAGAGGGTGATTGGCCATTGGAATGTGCTGCCCGGGGAGGTGGTGGAGTCACCGTCCCTGGAGATGTTTAAGGAGAGATTGGATGAGGCTCTTAGTGTCATGGTGTAGTTGACAAGTAGGAGTAGGTGTAGGTGTTGGGTTATAGGTTGGACTCGATGATCTCAGAGGTCTTTTCCAACCTTATGATACTGTGATACTGTGATTTGTGTTTCACTTCCCTACTTCCTGATCACTCCCTCCTACCAACAGGATGACTGTATTCCTGCAGGATTTAATGATCTACCTACAGAAGACAAATGTAATAGCACATCTCCCACTTGTATAGTAAACATAGAATAGTAAACATTCCAGCAGATATTGCTGCTTTTTCCAGTATTATTCAGTTCCAAACAATCCACAAGAGATCCACTTAGCATTCACAGAGAAAAACACAGTGCAGAATCTGGCGGTTGGGAGGGAGGGACAAAAGAGCAGTGTGAGTGAGTCACTTTTTTTATGAAGGGCCTTACTATTGCTGTGCTATGTGCATGTCACTCCGAATAACAGCTGCCCTCTTTTCTAAAATACATGTGTGTGTGAGGAGTGTGACTGCTGCCTACCTGGATCTCAAGCACAAGTTTTCTCATGTGCCACACGTAACAGCCTTACTTAAATTTGGATTGTATAACGGTTTCTTGACTAGCAAGGAGATTCCACAGTTACCAAAAAAATCCACAGCTGTCTGGGCTGAAAAAATTCTTAATGTCATCTGAATGTTTGTCTCTTGCGCTTCTTGTGGTTTTGTTCTAGTTTTAATCTTCTTTATGACAAGACAGCCTTATTGAATACTGATGAGACAAAACATGGTTCATTTCCAAGCAATACATTTTTAGTCATCTTTTTGGGAGCCCTTACTGCGTGACCTACAACATTTTGGATACGGTTTCAGGCAGTTTAGGCTGACGGATTATATTCTGCTTTATTTGAGAGTGTGGGGAGAAAAGGTAAAAGGAGACAGGTAACAGAGAACACCTGAGATAATCAGGTTTGCAAACTTTTGCCTAAGTTTTCCTCTGCTGGTAGATCTTACCTTATTTATTGATACCTAAATGATTTTTGTGAAATCTCAGTGGAGGTGTCCTCTGTCTGAGGAACTATCAGCATTAAACAGACCCTCAACTGGTGTAGTTGCTTTGTCTTCAAGCCAACAGAGCTTCACAGGGCTAAGCTCTGTGTGACTCGCTCATTGCAACGGTGTAATACGCACGTTTGAGGTTTAACTACAGTAAAACCTGAACTGTATTTCTACCTGCTGTGTTACATATTATACAAATCTTATCCAACTAAGCCAACTTTGGTTGTAGTAAGATCTGTACGCAAACTGCTAATTTGAAAAATAGGTCACTGAAAGAAATTCCTTGATGGATTTAGGTGAGTAGGGTAGCCTTAATAGTTAACAAAATTACGGAAGGGTAAATTGAGCCACTTAGAATATCTATATAAACTGTTCCTCCTGAGATGGTTGCCTGAAATAGAACTGAATTTCTATACAAACCACAAGCCAAATAATGTCTCTATATTGCTGCATAACTCCTCCCTAAGCCTACGTGTTTCAAAGAAGAAATTGAAATAACTGTGGTGCACAAAGCTTTCCTCAGCAGCATTGCTCATTTCACATGCAATTATTTATTTATGCATGCATGGTTCCCCACTACACCTCCCTTAAAACTTTTGAGTTATCATTTCTGGAAATCAATAAAACACATGTAGCAAGTAAAATTTGGATGGTATCATGCTGGGATAGCTTTTGTAATGCTTCCTGCATTCATTATTAATGGTTCATTATGGAATTAATAATTTAAAGTTATCTGTGATAATTTTAACAGTCCCCAGTCTGCTATGGGTTTTTTTTATTATTATTATTATTTTATTTGAGTATAACTTTGTGTTCTGGGACCAATATCCTTCATACATTTTCAAAGCTTCAGGGACTTATCAAAATACAGTGAAGCCCAGGGAAAATGAATATATAAATGTTACTTAATATGAAAAAAAGGTAACTTGTATGTGAACCTCATTTAATTTTTTTTTTTTCTTTCTTTGAAGCCTTCTACTTTTTCCTATATCAGTAATACACTTCTCTCATATTCACTTTACAGATATAAGGTTCTGTCACTTCTGGGACCTGAATAAAGTTGAGATTGAGAATGCTAACATTTTAATGAAAAAAAAAAGGAATATCCAACAATTCTTGTAGCTAAAGACAGTGCCGGTCCAAACAGGTAAATGTTGGATTTTCAACATCAGGATCAACTTATCACTGTAAAGAGAGAAAATTAATTCCTAGATGAGTTAAACAACAAAATCAGTGGCATCCAGTGACTTGAAAAGCAGGTGTTTTGTCTATGATTGAAGTCCTTTTGTATGCTGAACTACAGAGAATCCAGTAGTACAACTTTTTTAAAAAAAACAGGCACTTATTGTGCATAACTTTCTAATGGAACTGGCTAAGAACAGTTGTTCCAGACCAATATTTTGTTCCCAAATCTCCAGGTAGCAGAGGGAACAAGAAAGGATGAATATCAATGTGTAATAAAGATAGAAGTTAACCTAATTAGAGTCAAAAATAATTTTGCTCTTAACCTCAGTGATATCAGACTTTCATCTCTCTGATTTCTGATATTTCTTATAGCTCCATGATCTTCATGATTTCTTCTTCAGTAAAAACCCGCAGAGCAAACATGTTTTGTATTACAAGAAACTCATAGAACTGCTTACATATTCTCTAGTGAGAGAAAGGTTTTCCACCAGGAATAACCTATTTCATTTCTAGTTAATATTAATTTATTTTTAATACTTCACATTTTCCAAATTGTGCTACTTTTTGTGTAGCTTGGTATATATTTACCTACCTCAAATTGCGTTGCATCCATTGGTAGAAAATACTTAGGTTTAAGAATAAAAAAAAATTGTTACATAAACTCTTACTTTAAATATTATAATGAAAACATATTCAGTACAAGATAAGATTTAAAACGCATATTTGAATGATCAAAGCCAAAATATAAAGTTTATTTAGAAAAAAATCTGTGTTTTCAGTTCCAGTGTCCGTGACACTGAGAATCCGGTCATTATATTAATAGTTCATAAGATGGGAGACTGGCTGAGGAAGAACAGAACTGAGTTCTAGGTCTGGTGAGTTGAGTGCTTGGTGTGACTCCAGGTAGCATCAATAATGTGGAAGAAAAACTTTGGAGGGTAAAGGTATGCAGGGTTGGAGGAGAGAGATCTGGAGAATCCCAGACCTTACAGTTCAGTAGGCAGATAGAAAATCTGCAGAAGAAAAATGTTAATTTTGTTAAAATCTGAGTATCAAAGAGCATCTCTGAGAATTGCAGAGGTAGATTTTATTCTACTTTTGAAGCTCACAGTGAGGAGAATTTTACTTTCCTTTTTTTTAAAAAAAAAATGGACTTTTTTTAAGCAGTCCCATTTCTACTGAGATAAGTCAAGTATTTTTGATGAAAAAGAAGTCCTCCAACTTTCTGAATGGGAACTTCTTGGAAGCAATTGTAACATAAAACTCAGTTTGGTTGAGGATTCTTCTAAGAGTAAAGCTACCAGAAAAACTCCAGTGGATTTGGAGTCCGAAAAATCGGTCAATAGGAGAGATCTTCTTTAGCAAATCCTCATACAAACCACTAAGATGACCTTTGTTTGGATGATAAAGTTCACCATTGTTCTGCGCACCCGCTCCAGAATGAACTGACAACCATTGCAACAGGGGCACTGAAATGAAGCAATAATCCAGTTCTTGTACTCTGTGTTTTCCTTTGGATGGAAAAACTGCCTCATTTCGTGCGGATTAAGGAGCAGTTTTTTGGTGGTTATATACTGCCAACACTTTGCCTCAAACCAGATGTGTTTCCATTGCTATATAGAAATCAAAGCAGCTTTTAGAAGTTGTTAAGGGTAGGAGAGGCTGCTGCAATCCTGCAGTCATGACTCCTGCACATCACGGACCATAGGATTCCTGGGAATTAATTGTTGCTCCAAGTCCAGTAGCTACTGTGTGATCAGCGCTTTTCTCTTAGTTAATCTTTTAATTATTGTTGTTGTCCTCCTTTAAAGTGTGTCTGAAACTCTGATCTGCTTTTGTGGATCCGGGAAACAGTCACAGTGCTCCAGAGTGGCTTATTCAGTTCCCAGTACTGAGGAACTATGACCCATTTCTTCCTATTTGATGTTTTCTTGCTTGTTAGTCTAAGTGTCATGTAAACACACATGGTGTGGCCTATTTTATTATGAACTCATGCTCTAATCGTTAGGATTTCCATCTTCTCAAGAGGATTATTGTTTTCTGGGACAGATAGGTTTCCTCCCCTGTAAGCACAGCCTACGAGCTTTGTCACAGACCTGTGGCTTTCCATTTCGAATACTTAATCTTGCATGCTTACTGAAAGATCCAATACTTTGTTTCAGGAACCTGTCTTGTTCATCATTTTCATTCCACTACTCTTCCCATCAGTAATTATCTCTGCAGATGCTTGGGTTACCTTAATTAATACTTTGTAAAACTGGGTATAGTGAGATCCACATCATCTTTCTTTGCACAAAAGCATCTATGAAATACTGTGTTTCCCAGTGCATAACCAGATACTGTAAGACATTAGATATTGTCTCCTGTTTGATATCAATGCATAAATTCAGGGAACAAAGTGAACACAGAGGGTAATATGTGTTTTATTACTCACTTTTCAGTATTCGGCAGAGGCTCAAAGTAAGATACCTTTCATGCTACCTTTAAGGAATTACCAGGTTGAGTAAAGAGTCTCTTTGTCATCAACTTTCAAGATGATTTTCATCAAGTTATGTGTCAGCAAGTGGATGGTTTATACAATAATGCAGCCAATTTGCTCAGGCTGGATCCATTGTGTATAAGAGATTTTACCTATCAAACTGTGTTGTTTTATGCTTTTTGGCAGACAATACCAAGCTAATTTAAACAAAACATTTTAGTAAATGCAAGTTGTCTTGCATTCTTGTTATTTGAATTTTACGTTGAAAGATAACTTCATTATCTCACCATTGGATCTGTCAAGTCAACACATACATGCATTTATGATGATAAATGCATGAGCTACAGCCTTTTGGCAAGAGGTTATTTTGACCTTTATCATCAGTTTAACACAACTGTGTTCCATGCATAAGGAATTTTATAGGTCCTACACTGTATATGTTGCAATGTGCCTTATACGAGTTTGATATAAATCATGTTTCTTCTGTCCATTTAGGATGTTTTCAATTATGGGCCTCATTACTGTCATAGCATATGTTGTATAGGATGTGTAATGAGGATTACTGAAATGTGTGAGAATCTAATTTAAGGCTCAGGGCTACAAGGCTGAGGAATTTTCACTGACATTAATGGGAGTCACGCATATGAAAATACTCATTGGCTCACAAAATTAATATCCCCTCATCAATGCTATCAGTAATTTTTTAGAAATATCTCTAATTTCTATCAAAGCTGGTCACAATACGCTAAACACAGTCCCTTAGTACAATGCAATAAGGGTTACAGAAATGAAAGTCTTTCTGTAAACAGCATGTTAATTGATCTTTTAACGACTGAAAATTTTCCAAATATGTAGCTTACAGTGCTGTAACACAGCTCGTTGAAAGCTTTCCTATGAAAGTGTTTTCAGGCAGTTTGGGGGTTGATTTATGTTTCTGGAGAAATGAAATCAGTCAGAAGAAATGGGTGTTTCTTCAGAAAATATCAATACCTTCTAAAAAATGAAACCCTGTATTTCAGTCAAAGAACAAAATCTGAAGTGATTTGATGTGACGTTAAGGAATCTTTTGGAAATATTATGTAGGTACCTGATATTCCCACTGCTTTCCATGTGTCAGTCTGTGCTGGCTGGCTGGGCCAGTGCATTAGGGAAAGCCATGGGGCTGAAAATGCTAGCAACAACTTTTGAACTTTGAAAACACAGGTTATTGTTTAAATTCATATTTGGAGCTAATACTTTAAAGTAGAAAGTCACAGTTCTCTATGAGGTAGAAACGCAGAGATATTTGTGAACAATGGTCTAACAGCAACCAGTTTTCCATTATGAACTCCTACTCTGAGCTCATGGAATCAGCTATGATTCAAGTTGTGCTCCTGGCTGTTTGCCAGCTAAAACTGCTGCCAGGTGAGTGCAGATGGAAATGGTAAACCTCAGAGTGAGCTTAAAATCAGCACTCGTAGAAGGGACCTAACTTTCAAACACAGATGAATGTGAGAGGGATAACAGTTCTCTTATTTGTAAAGAGTTAATTTAATTTGTTTTGTAAGAACTGTGGAAGTCATAGCCATAGGAAGGTAATTGGGTATGGCTGAGGAAGTGTTATGGATGTGATTTATACAAACATTTAGATTAAGAATAGTGAAGGTCAGAGGCATTATATTTGTTTTATATATATGTCTTATTTGATCTCTCAGCCTTGGTGTAAATCAAGTTCTGAGTATGGCTAAGAACTGATACGAACTGTAGCTGCCTCAAGGTATTTTGGTATTTGAGGACTGCCAAAAATTAGAGGTCTTGTGTTCCCTAGGAGTCATTTACCCCCTAGGCTGCATTTGTTTCTGGATACTGGAGTCAAAACGGCTGGAGAGGAGCTGAAGACTGGCCTGTTATATCTATATTTGTATCTATCCCTCACACTGTTAGGTGTTGCCAGCTTTTATTATTCAAAATTATTTGCTTTTGACACTCTGCATCCTGAAAGTGTATTTATAGAAATGTTATTAAAGAAGGGAATCTTTCATTGCTGAAAGTATTCCATGATGCTATTTACCCCTAACAATATCATAGTGGAGTGTTGGAACAGACAGCTTTATAATAAGATAGAATGTAATTGATAATGCAGACTCACTTGATAGTGAAAAATGAGACTGTCACCAGCCTCATGGAAAATCATTTTGGTAGAACAACCTTGCAACTGAAAGAAAAGAAATAACCCCAAACAGACAACTGGTGTCTATTAAAATCATCTCCCACACTGCTTTCCTATTCCATGCTGGTTTAACACTTATTTCTTGATTAGACCATCTTTGATCTCATTTGTCATTATCAAATCATTGGACATACTAATGTTTCCTTGAAAGGCCAATAGACTGAAATAATCAATAAACCAGACACTCCTTAAGGCTGAATTCAGCCAATCTTACTTGTTTTGAATAATACTTTATTCCTTACCTCTTCCTATTATTCTGTTTTGTTATCTCTGCTCACTTGTGCTCTGAAGGGTTTTGAATAAATATTTTAAACCTTCTTAATAAAGAACTAGTTCAATGAGAAAAGTGTTATAACCATCTTCAAACACTTGAAGGTTACTAAAAAACTAGAGGAGAGACACTAGAGTAGTACACAAAGGCTTTATACTCTGGCCAAGTTAAAAGGAAGTACATTGAGTGTGAACAGATACAACGTGTAGCAAAATAACCTAAAACTGAAAATATATTTCAAAAGAAGCAAAGGAAGTCCCCTGATACGCATGTTTCTGCGCTGTCAAAGTTAATGCATTAACCATCTATATCCATTTTGAGATGGACCGGAGAAACAAATGAGGAATAAATATGCTCCAGAGGAACCTCTGCATTAGCAAAATCCATCTGTGCACATCTTAAAATGGACCTGAGAAGTAGATGAAGAATAAATATGCTCTAGAAAAGTTTCTGCATTAACACACTGAAGTGTTGTACTAAGTCTTTTCCACCTCTAATTTTTTTTGGTTTGTTGACAGATCTGCAATTAAGCCACTGATCCTTAAAATGCTTTCTGATAAAATGAGCTGTAGTACTGAATGAGCATTAGTAAGATAGCTGGAGATTATCTTTTTAAACACACAAAATAAGAGTCAAGTCCCGAAGGAATTTTTCTCTGTGGAATAAATTTTACAATTGTAAGCGATAGCTAAGATATCACCTTCTTAGAAGGAGACCTCATGTATAAAGACTAGAACTTAGTAAAAATTAGTATCATACTAATTAGGCAGATTCTGTTTCTGTTAGCATTTAAAATTCAGCATTGCTGAAAAGCAAGCAGCCATAGGCACAATTAAAGTCAGAGATCACAGTTTCCTGTGGAACAATGTTTTTAAACACCAGCTTCTTTGATTTACCATAACTCTTGCAGAGTCGTCCCCCAGGTTTTCTGCCATGAAAACTGGTCTCGCAAAATCATCTACCCCTTCCATCATCAAGGCTCTGCTGATCCACCACCATGGAACCATGCCTTTCACTACTGGCATGATGCCTAGGGCTAGGGTTTCTGCCATGGCCTCATTCGTCCTCTGCCAACAAAGACTTTTTTGGAGGTCTAGGGTCACAAGGTTGATACTCAGTGTTTTGGTGTTCTTGATCTATGGATCACAGAATCATAGAATCATAGAATCCTAAGGTTGGAAAAGACCTCTGAGATCATCGAGTCCAACCGTGCCTGTCTCCTTACTAAACCATGTCCTTAAGGAACTCATTCACCCATCTTTTAAACTCCTCCAGGGATGGCGACTCCACCCCCTCCCTGGGCAGCTGTGCCCACCCCTGACCACCCTTTCAGGGAAGAAATTCTTCCTAATGTCCAGTCTAAACCTCCCCTGGCACAACTTGTGGCCATTTCCTCTCATCCTATCAACACGGCGCCTTGTAAGGTCTTGCATGAGACAGGCTCCCATCTCCCCTCCCTCCTTGCCCCTCTCATCTTCCCCTGAACTTGGGACCTCACACACTGGCAGAGAAAATTGTGGAGAGGATAAAATTCACCTGGTGCAAAAGAAGCTTGGTGCAAACCCCACGTGATTCCAAAGAAACAGTCAGATTGCTGACACGTGTAAATGGCACTTCCAGAATTCCAATGAGCTTAAGTGTAGCTCCCTTAAAGTGTATTGAAGTCAGTGAAGCACCACCACCAAATACAAAGTAGATAGGTACGTGTCAAAATTCTCCTCACTTCTTTCCGTATGTCTGTTCATGCCTGGCATTCTGGATGTAACAGCATCCTTATTTGAGCAAATGTCAGCCAACACATCAGGTTTTCCAAGATAAACCTGCGTGGTGTACGTTTAATAATTTTGCAATAACTACTGCTGACATTCTGTGTACTGCTTGACGTGCTGACTGAAAACTCATTCTATTTTAAAATGGATTTAAATAGCAAACCCATTGACTGCAATAAGGACAAAGGAGAAACACTATCTTACTGATTTTGTACCAGCTTCGTCTAACACAAAAAGAGGTAATTTTGCAGGATTTAGTCAGTCATGTATACAAGTATCTTTTCCCATATTTTATTAGTGGCTTTGACAGAACAAAGATGCTAACTTCATAAAAGAGCTGCTAAGCACACACAGTGGCAACTTCTCATAGTTTTTATATTAACCAGGAATGATTTTGAAGTTGAAATAACATTGTTACACTACTGCAATTTTTTCTACAGCGTGTCATTGGAAATTGGACAAATTAAGTCCTCTCTAACTTTCTGTTCAAATGTGGAATGTTCTTTATTAACATTTGGGCTGGCTCGGCAAAGAATAGGGAAATGGTGATACAGAGGGGCCGAACTCTTGTATTTGCTGAGAGTTAGGTGCCATCATAGAATATGAGATACCTAAGCTGAGCTTAGAGCCTAAGTATCTGCTCAGACAAAGCTTTCCTGCTCTGCTGCTGACTCTTATAGACTTGGAGCAGCCTTTCCAAGACAAGCTTTTAAAGTGTTTTTAAGAGGCATCAGTGGTATTTTTAAAAATGTGTTGGTTACACAGAATTCACACCGGTTTCTACACCAGTAGTTTTACACAACGAATACTTTCTATATCCAAAAGTCTCAAACTGCTGCATGGGGAAAGAGTAAGCAGGTGAAGAGGGGCATCCATAACCTGATTTATTCAAGATGTTCCTGTGTATGAAAAAATAAGAAGGAAAAAAATGCAGAGAATGAACTTTGACTCAATGGTTTAGCTTTTATCTGCTAAAAAAATACTGTTTTCTTAATCACTGCTGCAGAAGCCAAATCTATATATTTTGTGTTGGATCATTGTTGAACAACATTTTAAAAATATGATTATTTCCAAGACAGAAAATTGTGATATTTGAATGCTTTTGCTGTTTACTTATTTGTATTCAAACTATATATTTGGTTCCTCCTCTAAGAGTTTTTGTATGCCAGTCAGATTAAGGTAAACTAGGCTACACCCCAGATGAGGACTCTGAATTGTCTTTCTATTCATGAAAAGATATGGTTTATCCCATCCAACACATTTGGGGATGATGTTTTGTTACTCAGTCTTTGTAGCATAAAAGACTGGAACATTTTTATTATTATTTTTAGCCCTCCCCTCCAATTATTTGCATTAGAAGCAGTCTTTGTTGGCTGCACACACTGAATTGATCTGAGCCTTGTTGTAGTTAAAAAAAAAAATTGTTTATACCAAAGAAACAGAAGGGAACACAACAAGAAAAGGGTTGCAGTTTGCACCTCTGCCAAATATAAACAGTCAGCGCTTGCAATAGTTGGGGCAGGGAGCATCGTCTCTGCTTTCCTCATGAGTTAATGTATGTGCCTACTGTAAGACCGTGACCTGTTTATCCCTGCTCTTGCAAAATGCTTTTCTTCATAGAATCATAGAATGCTTTGGCTTGGAAGGGACTTTTAAAGCCCATCCAGTCCAATCTCTGCAGTGAGTGAGGACATCTTCAACTCAACCAGGTTGCTCAGAGCCCCATCCCACCTGAACTTGAACGTTTCCAGGGATTGGGCATCTCCCACCTCTCTGGGCGACCTGTGCCGGTGTTTCACCATCTCTCACTTGCATTCAGTGCACACAACGTGGGATGTTAAATCCATCTGTACATTTTATTTACTTGGACAGCCTGTTTCATGTGGTAGAACCTGGAACATCAGAAAACCAGGCTTTCACCTACCTGATGCTCTTTGCCTTGCAATCCTTTACAGAAAGGGAAGCGGTAAGTCAGAACACTCAGTTGTGTTGAGAAGCAGTAACAGTTTAGCTTAACCCCACCCTGCAGGAGGCCAGATCAGGATGTTCAGTGTTCCTGGTACTGCAAGCACGTGCAAGGACATCCAAACCAACTCTGCACAGACTGGGAGTGCGTCTGGTAGGGCTCTTAGCTCAGGCTCGATGCTGGCTCCCACAACCCAGAATTACTCCACAGGGAATCTTTCAAATGTTTCTGCTCTCCCTGGTGCCTCTGGGTTTGAGAGAGCCTGATCAGCTAGGGCTCGGCATGACACGAACCTTCGCAGGTGGCTTTAGGGTTTGGAACATTCCTGTGCATGTCTGTGGTGGTGTCTGCGTAATTGCAGTTGAAAGCGAGAATAACGAGAGGACTGTGACATCTAGAAGCAGAATAGGATAAGGACTTCTGAATGATCTGGGTTTCTCAGTTGCCATTGTTAGTGGAGAGCTCACTCCAGCTACTCAGTCTGCGTAGCACCACAGGCTGGAGGAGATTTCTGCTATTGCCTCTTCTCCCAACCCTTTAAATAGGAAGCGTCATTTGTCAGCAGCACAGACACCTCGAATGCCCAGAGTTAAGTGAGCAATCCAGATCATTAAAAATCTTTAGCAGGTCTAAGTCCTCTTAACCTACTTAGCAGTTGTTAAGGCATTTATTTTCCTCACTCCTCTCACCTCTTTTTTTAAATTTTGTATTTTATTTCAAGTGTTTAAATTACCTGTGGTAGAATTACTGTTTCTGACACAAGCTTTCATATACTGCCAACTGTGCTCATGTTTCTTGGCTACAGCTTGAATGTATTCCTTAATATTATACATACATACATATATAAATATATTATTTTTTTCAATTGGGAAGGAGTAAAGCATTGTTTTTAAATTACTTTATTTTAGTTTAACATTAAATTTTAACATTTATTTTAACTTACTTTATTTTAGTTTAACATTAAAACAAATAAATATTACTCTTACTAAAGAAATCCTGAAAAGATCTAAGCAGTGCATGCTTCCCCTGAAATATAATGTTTCAGGTAGATTAAACCTTGACGAAAAGTTAAATCAAATTATATTCTCTATGCTCAATTTTCTTTGGGGAACCAAAACTCACAAGTGTAAAAGTCTAATTAATTATGTAGTGTGCTAATAATTTTTAAATTAAGAACACTAGTGATTTAACTCTAATATGCCATGAATGGGCTTGCGATTGAGTATGACAAGGAGATTATGAGAGCTAAGAATATCAGAAAAATAAGAAACCAGATGCCAGTTCTGTTTCTGCTGTGGTGACTACAAGAACAGCAAGTCTGACTAAAACAGAAGGAGCATCTTTGATAACACAGAGGGATAGTGAAGGAGTAAACAAGTTTATATTCCTCTTTTCCCAGGTACAAGCTGCTGGACAAATACTCTCTAGAGATTGGGCGAGACAAAAATTGCATCTCGATCATTGCATCATTAGCTGTGTTTAAACATATCTTTACACGCCACTTACGTATCTACTGTTTGAACCCATTTACATTTTTACATGCAGAGCACTTTCACAGTATCACAGTATCATAAGGTTGGAAAAGACCTCTGAGATCATCGAGTCCGACCTATGACCCAACACCTACACCTACTCCTACTCGTCAACTACACCATGGCACTAAGTGCCTCATCCAGTCTCTCCTTAAACACCTCCAGGGACGGTGACTCCACCACCTCCCCGGGCAGCGCATTCCAATGGACAATCACCCTCTCAGTAAAGAACTTCTTCCTAATGTCAAGCCTATGAAGCCTGAGACCATGTCTTCTTGTTCTGTCACTGGTTGCCTGAGAGAAGAGACCAACCCCTGCCTGACTACAACCTCCTTTTAGGCAGTTGTAGAGAGCAATAAGGTCTCCCCTGAGCCTCCTCTTCTCCAGGCTAAACAACCCCAGCTCCCTCAGTCGCTCCTCACAGGGCTTGTGCTCCAGCCCCTTCCCCATCCTCGTCACTCTCCTCTGGACGCACTCCAGCATCTCCACATCTTTCTCAAACTGAGGGCCCAGAACTGGACACAGCACTCGAGGTGCGGTCTGACCAGTGCCGAGTAGAAGGGAATGATGACTTCCTTAGTCCTGCTGGCCACACTATTCCTGATGCAGGCCAAGATACCATTGGCCTTCTTGGCCCCTTGGGCACACTGCTGGCTCATGTTGAGTTTCCTGTCCACCAGCACTCCCAAGTCCCTTTCCGCCTGACCGCTCTCCAGCCACTGTGTTCTCAGCCTGTAGCTCTGCATGGGGGTGGTTGTGTCCAAAGTGTAGAACTCGGCACTTTGTGGCACTGCGTGGATTTTGCATTGTAAAAAAAGAGCTATTTTTTTCTTTGCAATGTCTTTCCTTGTCAGGGTTGTTTTTTGTAAGAACTAGTTAGTAGTTCTTACTTACCTTCCTTTTTTTTTTTTGCAAAGCAGGATCATTTCCAAGGCTGTGAAGCTCGGTTTGCTCAGCCTCCCTCAACAAAGAAGCTGTTCCATATCTTTGCTGACCCTACTGATCTTTCTCAGGTCTGTTTTACCCTTTTGTGAGATATGAAAATTGCCTGTAATAAAGAAGGTGCGAATACACCACGTGAACAATGCTGCATGTTGTTCACTGCCCAGGTACCAGTTCCTGTACCACGTACTCCCAGCAGCCTGTATGTCTGTTTCGTGGCTGTTGCATGCAGAGTTGCTGTGTGACACGTGTCGTACATCCCAGCCTGCGCAGCGAGCTGTGAAAGCCACGCAGAGCGCTCTCCAGCCGACCTGCCTCGGCACCGGGCGGCTCCCTCCAGCACATGCCTATCCTGTGTGGGTGCATCTTTACTTATTCCTTGAGAGATCACTCGGGAGTGTGAATCCTCTCATGTTTCCATTTGGTCTTGAGATCTGGTACACAGAGACACAAATGAATTCTGGGTACAGACAATTCCCCAAGTTATGTCACCTTTTCCTCATGTAACCCACTTTGCCGATCACACCACTGCTCTCTCATGTACTTTGTCTGATTGATGCTAAGGAACACGGATCTCTCGCATTCTGTGTCCTCTCTGTGTTTTTCCTTCAGGCTCAACCCTGTTGGGTTACTTCTAGAGAGCAGTGGATACATTCTGAGTGCTTCCAGTCCAAACCTTCCCAGAGTCAGAAATCCAATGTGAACAGATGCTCTAATGCTTTCTTGTAGCCTTGGAAGGGCTAGGAACAATCTGTGCTGTTTATAAACACTACAAGGCAATAATAAAACAAACTTTTCTGTTACACAGACAGATTTTGAGATACTGAGCCAAGTAATCATGTGTAAACCTCACCATAGCTGTGTAATACTGAAGCTGACTGGAATGCGGTGACACCTCTTTCCACATCTTGTAGAAAGATATCCGGAATCAAAGTTTCATCTGTAATAATAGTGTGTGATAAAATATTCATTTCTACTTGCCTGTAGTAATACATTAGGCACTTCCAGAAGATGAAGCCTTTTCTTAGGATCTGATCTGGTAACTTTTGTTTGAGAGAGACTATATCACAGTATATCAAATTGAACTCTCACATTTACCAGAGATACATAAAAAATAGAAATGTAGGACATCCTGCACAATCTGAAATGAACACACTGCAAGGATAGAAAGCAAAAGCCCATAATAAGAAACTGAAACTCTATTTTTCAATATACTGGTGTCATATCATATAATATTTAACCAGAATCTCAAAAGAGAAGGAGGCTTTAATGTGGACTCATAAATCAGATTCTTACACCTCATAGGGAAGCCTTGTAAAAATTGAATTGAGCCACACGGTGGATAGTAACACATTACACGGTAAAAAAATATAGGTTTGCCTTTTGTTTCCAGTGATGACATTTTGAGAAGGTTCACAGTTTCGTATCTGATAGGAGAGAGAAGATAAAAATCTATAATTGTGTCGTAGATCCCTTGGTGGCATCAACCATAACAGAAGCCAGTAGAGAGTATTATCTGCAATGCCAATATGTTAACATGGAAAATCAGACTCTCAACAATGCTCGGTCCTGCAGCACAGCGACAAGTGGCAGAACCTCGCTCCTGGCACAGACGATGTAGCCACTAGGTTATCTTTATAAATCAGGAACTGCTTGGTGCCACGTGTGATTTGGTATTCTTTTGTAGGTTAACAGGAGCTAACTCTATGTTTCAGCAGTTGAAAGTGAAATAATAAGATTATAATAATAATGCTACCTACATTGTATTGTATTTTTGCAAATGCTTTAGAAAGAAAGCTGAAATTACCGTGCCTACATTAGAGAAAAAGAGGCCCAGAGAAGGGTATAAGCTTGCCTAAACTGATCCAGAAGTATAACAGCAGTCTCCAGTGTTTCAATATATTGCTCTGTCAACTTTCATAGCAGGGGAGAAAGTGTCTGGGTTAGTGTAGGGATAATAGACTCAGTTCTGTAAAGTGTGAGGTGACTTTGAGAGGATCTTGAGTCATGCTCTTACGTGTTCCCATGGAATTAAATATAACCTCCTTTGAAGAGGACGCCAATTAAAAATGTGTCAAAAAAAACAAAAGGTAAAAATGTTGTGGAATCCAATATGCAAAGTAGAGAGAAGAGTACTGCTAACTATTTTAAATATTGCTATTTATGACAAGTATGTTGTTATAAAAGTAAAATTATTATGTTTTTTTCTATGTATGGTTATTATTTCTTATTTTTTCTGCCTGTGCCTGGTAAGAGCTTCTAGCTTGTGCAACCCCCACCCTCACTTCATCTGACTCCCATCGGAGCACTGCATACAAAGGAGCTCAAAGATAACAGCAGTATATCACACTTTCAGAAGTACTTCTGCATCCGTCACCTTGAGATTTCTTCTTTATGTGAAGAAGATACCGCTATAAATTCTGCTGCAAGAAAATACATGAAGATAGACAGAAATGCAATGAAAAACTCATTCTGAACTAGTGGAGAACTCAGCTTTAAAGTAATAAAGATCAAAACCGAACTGCATGAGACTGCTTTTGATTTACCGAACACTATGACTAGTTGCACAGCAAGCAATTAAGAATGGTAACTGAGAGAAATTAGTTCAAGATAACAGTATTTACAATGGATTTTGGTTTTTTTTTTCCTGCAGTTTTTGAAAGTGGATTTTTTTGTTCACACCACAGAATTAAAGCTGTCAAGTGGTCAATTTCTTTAACAGTACAAACCACAAACATGCCTTTTTTTTAGCTAATATTTAAAATAAATCAGAAGGATAGCACTTCTATTTAAAAACAAACAAGCAAACGAACCAAAATCTAAACAAACAAAACCAAAACCAGAAAATGCGTTCATGCTTCCCAAAAGTAGGACAAACCCTGCTTCTTTCTTCAAAAAAGTAAGAAAACAATGAGAAAGCTGTCAGAAAACCAACCAGATACTCAGCTAAACCCAATGTGAATCTAGAAGGCAAGAGTTCTGCAAAATTCAAGAATTAATGAAACATATGCCACAAAAAAGTTCCTGTCCTGTTAGATGAAGTGCACTAAATCACTCTGAATTTTTTAGAGTAAAATGGCATTCACACAGTAATGAGAATGTGGCACAGCAAATCTGAGTTGGAATAGCAGTACCAAACTGTTGTCCAGCTGCTAATGGGCTGCCGTCTTTTCCAAAGAGAAAGATAAGATGGGTTCTTCAGGATAATTTAATCAAGAACTGACAAACAACACCTTTCATGTGGGACTAAGCAAGAAAATAGATCTCAGGCAGAGACCTCATTTTACCAAATCTAAAGCTCGTTAAGGTCAATGGAGTAGTTTCAGAGCAACTCGGTGCCTCATACCAGGTACCAGAGATCCCTTTGAAGTCACAAATTGAAAACCTAATGGGACAAGATTCTAATTTATGAAAGCTGTCAGTCCTAACTACTATGCTTGAAGCCATTTTATACTTCATTAGCTCTTTTCCTAAATTATGAGTAATTTGACATAATATCAGAATACCCTATTTTAGGATATCTTGTAGATTCTACAGGAAATCCTGTTCTTCAAGCATTTGGTTTAACTGTTTTTTCAGCATTCTCCACATCTAAACACTCTCAGAATGAAGTGATTTGCTGGCCTGAATGCTAATGTTGTCTATACTTGAAGCAGAAAATCTGCATTTAGTTCAGCAGTATCAATATGTAGGTACTGAAGCAGAAGGTGGAAGCAGCATGTGCACCCGTGGAGAATAGAGCGCTTTTGCAAACAGTGTCACATTTTTTTGAAAAATACATCTGTTTTGCTCAATTGACACTCCATGATACTGCAATTATGAGCCATATGCAAGGATGGTAGTTTGGGAAGATAAATTAACATTTTAAAAATCAGGACTTGGTGATGTTTATATTATTGTGCAACAGATTCCACGGCATGGAAGGGGGATCCCTTACTTTTAGGACAGGCGCTATGCTAACTGCTATAAGATATATTAAAAGAACCGTACAGCAGCTGTGCTGTGACAAAAATCTCCTGAAGGGGTCCTGGCAGATTCAGAGCTTGCATCCCCAGCATGGCCTCTGCTGGGTTTGAGCATGCTTTTCCTGCCAGCGGAGCCAGCAGGCGCCCTTCCTACCTCTTCTGGCCGTTAAGGCACAGTCTTGTCCCCAGATATGTTAATGTGAAGTTTTTGCCATTTGTTCCCCTCAGAGCACCTACAGACAATTCATGTTGGACTTGACCAGTGAAGTATTAAACACTTGAAGTATATGGCATTATATTCACTGGATATTGATAGTTTAGTAATTATTACATTTGGGATTAGAAACTGGCAGTTTCTGAATTCTCTAATAGAGTGGTGAAATAATCCAAGTGTAGACTGTAGTTTGAAAGAGAAATGTAAGGAAGGGAATATATTAATGGCACGTTGTATGCAAAAAATTAGCTTCCATCGTGAACAGTACCAGGTGACAGATAATTGGGCATCTGTTCACGTGTGGACAGATATTAAAAATTAAACTTCTGAACCCTCAAGCAGACGTGTTACTTAAGGATAACTGGACTAAACAGAAGTGACACGTCCTGAAAGTTCTAGTTGATTAATAAAGAGAGGGGACACAGAACCATCAAGTAGGAGGCTGAGCTTACATAGTGCTTCTGCAGATAAACTATCTACATTGTGAAGGTAAGGCTCTGGAAAGAAGAGCTGGTGACAGAAAGAAGGAGTTGTGAAGAGAAGTTTTGGAAAGAAGTTCAAGATCTCAACTGGAAGAAGGATCCTGGAAATCTAAAACAGGTCTGAAGAGAAATGGCAGGGAACACGCAGGGACCTTGGCCTTAACACCTGAGACAAATCTAAGTCTGGGGAGCTTCATGGCACAGGCAGGCAGGATGGGATAGAAATGACCTCCCAACTGGAAGGAAAACCAAGCTGTCATGAACATAGTACTAGAGGTGTGCAAATGAATGAGTGTAGATGATGATCAGGTAGAGTGGAAGCCCTTGTTGTGTCCCTAAATAAATCTTAGCGTCTAGATCCACTGCAGGACTTCACTTACTCTGCCTCACCAGTGACAGGTGGGTGCTGGTCTCTTCTTGGAAGTGACAGGTGATGGGACGAGAGGAAATGGCCACAAGTTTCAGACTAGACATTAGGAAAAATTTCTTCACTGAAAGGATGGTCAGGCACTGGTGCAGCTGCCCAGGACGGTGGTGGAGTTGCCATCCCTGGAGGTGTTTAACAGACGGGTGGATGAGTTCCTTAGGGAAAGGGTTTAGTGGGGAGATGGGCACGGTTGGACTCGGTGATCTCAGAGGTCTCTTCCAACTGGATGATTCTATGATTCTGTGATCCTATGATTCTATGATTCTATGATTCTATGATTCTATGATTCTATGATTCTATGACTTGGTAGCTGAGAGAGGCAAGTAGACAAATCTCTATTCTTTTCTGAATACAAAAAGCAATTGTCAGAACAGTCAGGGTAGACTGAAAGTGCTCTGAGACAGTGGTAACAGAAGAAGTTTGTTAAAAACATTCATGATTATGTTTAATGTCAGGAAAATACTGATAAACTTCCCTGAAACAGGTTGGGTTTATCCAGCTTTATGCCAACCTTCTGTGCAGCAAAAAGGAGTTGAGAGTAAAGTCAGCCTTCTGACTGGCTTAGGTAATCAAAGTGCCAGATTTAAACTTCTTTTATTAGACTGTGCAAAGGTCTAGCCTTTCAAGCAACCTAATGGGATGTGATTAGTTTGATTGGGAGATGTAAAGAACTTGAGTTCTTTCTAATTGCCTTCTAAATTTGTATTTATGTTTTTAAACATCATAGTTGGAAAAGATCTGCCAATGTGTCTCAGAAGAGGCAGAAAAGTTCACTGCAATGTACAGAAGTCGCAATGTCTGAGAAGAGCTAGGAATGCAGCTGATCATCCTCCGTCGTTGTTTTATGACTCAATCCTTGATTCACATTTTGGAGTTTAAACCCTGCTAACTGCGTGTTTACTTCAAGACAAATGACAAACATAGCATTTATCACGGGTGAAGGATTTAGAATGCAAATTTATTAAGCGTACTGGTTCTTTGTCAGCCATGAAATGTGCTGTGTTAGAGCAGCTTGTAGGTTTTTTACACAATGACTGTAGTCTGCATTCAGTTTGCTCTTTTTTCTGTCTGAAGGACTGCTAGTTCGGTTCAGATGGAGATACGGCCTCGTAGACCATCATGGGTTGCATGGTGGAAAAGCTTTAAGGATTCAGCTTAGAAAGTTTTGTCTGTTACTTTACAAAAAAGCCTCTAAACGAAGAATAAATCAAGTATTCCAGTCCTGTTACTACACATGAGAAGGAAAAATAATATACTCTGTGATATAGGTCATCAACAGAGATATTTTTTCCTAGGTTGCATTTTAATTTAAATACTGTTATTTTTTATTGATGTGGATCTTTTTCACAATGAGACAACATAATAAGCCTCCATTATAGAGCAGACAGGTAGAAAATTTAAATTATCATAAATAAATGGGGAGGATAAAACTGTCATTACAGAGAAATGAGAACAAACACAAACCTACAGTTTATCATCAGTCATTTATTAAGTTGTCATTATTTATTTACAAAGAATTGATTGGAGCTAATGCCAAAATATTCGTCATGCATATAGTGTCATCATGGGTTAAATTTCTTCGCTCAAACATCACTGAAAATATGGAAGAATATCTTAATCTAGGGCTATATTTTCTACCTTTTCCAGCACATTTTTTCCAAAGGAAGCTGTCTTCGTGTGTTTATGAAATTCTTTCCCACTGTAGTTTTGTGTCAACGACACAAGCAGCACATCTGGGATATGACCAGAACTCAGCCTGTACTGTGTCCATCCCTCTGGCAGGTACCACTCTCTAGCGCTATATCAACACCACGATTTAAACTGAAAGCATTTACGGATGAGATTCACCACCTGCAGCCCAGGGGCGCTTGGTGCCTCATCTCTAGATGAAGCCCAAAGCCAAGGTTGTGGCTTTCTCTGATGGTGACGTATTTTCAAGTGGAAGTTAGTGTCTTCTGTACAAAAGCACAAGGAAGGGACATTAAAGAGCCTTCTTTTCTCCTGCCTTGACCTTGGCCTCCTTTTCTCTGCCATGCCTTGAATCCAAGGTTTTCTCAACCGAGTGCGAGCCAGTGGTACCACCTCCAGGTCTTGTTACAAAAAGGTTGTTAAGATAGGGTGAGAAGCACCAACATTTATTGGTGCGAGCTGCAACTGCAGACATATATTGACTTTAACAGTGAAAGTTACTTTTGGGGAAAATTAAAAATGAGAAGAGAGAAAGTGGAAAAGGAAATGGAAAGGCCTCCTCAAATTGGTAGGAAGGAGAAGCAATGGACTTGCCAAAGAACTATGGACACTTTCCCTGTGTACCTGGTGTCCCACTGTGACAGTTTGCCCACATTGACGTCGTCAGGAGCCATGCAGCTCCTTACTGGTTGTTTCTGCTTGGGATGTCGTTGGTCTCACTGCAGAACACCGTGGTCAGGGGTACATGTTGCATGCTGAAGGGTTGTTAAGGCTCGTGTGTACGAGTTACCAGGTCAATTAATGCAACCCAAAAGCTGCAATGGAGAGGAGAGAAGAGGCAATTCGCATGCCAGTGACAAACGCTCCCTGTGAGAACTTGCAGTAACAGCAGCCTTGGGGTTGGCAGGCACAAGGCCACGAGAATGACAGCATGAGAACAGCAGCATGAGATCCGGAAGAGAGAAACACTGCCACAGCACTTAGAAGGTTGTGGAGCTGCAAGTTAGAAGGGAGACTGCCCAGAACTGCAGAGACAAGGCCTGTAGTGTCTCTAAGGCTGAGTCCTAAAGCACTGTGGCTGCGGGTGAGGAGGGTAACCCCGACATTCCTGCAGATGTGGTGTGGAGCACCCCTGCAGCACCAGCCTGTTGTGCCTCAGCAGCCTGTAGTCTCTGGGTTAGTGTAGTTTCCAGCTTACTCCCTACCAACAGCTCATTTGAAGGAGGATACTCTAACTCCACCTTTACAAGCTGATTGTGGAAACCATGTGGAAAACAAAGTCAAAAAATCCTGCCTTTAAAGCATACATGTATTCCCTGGGATGGTACCTAGCTAAACAGTAAGCTTTTGTCTGTATAATTAAGCAACAGTAGAGCAAATACACCAGAACACCAGCACTGTAGTCTGAAAAGCAGTTCTTTATTCTATCTGCTCTCTTTCCGATCCTCCTGGCCAGCACGCACCTGCTTGCGGTGCAATAGGAGATTTTCCTTCCTGCTGCTCCCTAATAAAAAAATTCCTTGCTGCAACGATACCCTAATAGTTGTCTTACCTTTTGCACACATGCGTTAACCCTTCAAGGGGCAAACGGGAACTGGCTTCCAGCTAGCCACTTGATTCTCAATAGGCTTAAGCCAAATGGCTGCTTTTGTAGTGACAGTCAGAAAATACCACTTTTCTGTCTTACTCTGCTGTGGACAGCCAGCTGGCAGCCCTTCGCACCTTGGAATTTCAATCGACTCCTGGCAACTGTCTGCCACTTCTCCCTCAAAGGAGTGGAACACTGTCTTACTATGTCATTTTTTTATAGTTTATTCCTTGCATAAAGAGCAACATTGACAAAGATATCTGAAAATTCCTAAATATTCTGGCATCCCACTGGTAAAACCAGTAGATTGCCATTGCAGTTTGAAAGAGCTTCAAACAAGATAGTAGTTTGATGCTTTCTATCCTTGATATGTGGAAGGCCAAAAGAAACCTGGATAGCTTTGTCATCTCCTTTAAAAGTCAGTAATCACCAGGGAAGAGTGAGCCTTGTCCTTCAGGCTTCAAGGAGCATTTCTCCTAAGGGAGCAGCCTTTTACCTGGATATTCGGTAATTCCTTGTCAGGTGTTTCAACACATAGTTCAGGAAAAGGATTCAGAGTCCATATCCACAGCACATACTCAGTCTTATTTGGTCACATGCTTTATATTGAAAAAATCAGTGATTTACCAATATACTTGTTAAGAGTTAAGAAGTCAAGATATTTGCAGGATCTTTTGACAATTTAAACAGCACCACTTATTTCTGGTCATGTCTGGTCATGTAATTTCTTCTGTTATGATTAAAGCTATGAATATAAAGGAAAAAAGAAACATTAATGTTTATCAGCATGGGGTGCAGATGACTTCCAGTCTGTGTACAGATAAATAGGAGATTTTTTTCTGTCATGTTACTGTACATGTAAACTCCTTAGTTGTGTAGTGCTCTGTGGCACGAGCTGAACTCTAAAACTGTGACTTGTTTGTCATGGAGGTTTTTTGCTTTGGTTTTTTTGCCTCCTAGGTGAATACTATATCATGCAGCCATGGTCCTGTGGGAGGATAAAGAAAGCAAGTGGTTTATTTGTCTCTTTCCTCATCTAACAAGGCTTTCTACACAAGTTTATTAATATTTCATTGTTTCTTTAGCCAAGTTCTTTTCACACTTGTGTGTTCTCTTGTATTTACAACTGAGGAGCATGAGCACTTTTGTGTTATTCATTAACAGACCTTTATTTGACAAATGCTGGTGGCTGTTTCTTTCAGGCAGAACCGTGCTGTAAAGACTCAGCTGGCCACTTGGTTGGTGGGTGGTAATGCAACAGAAGGAATACTTGAAAGAGTCTATTTCTCATATACATCCAAGGCAAGTTGTTTCAATCCATATTTGAATACAATTCAGCAAACCCCTTCATTCCGTCACAGGAAGAAATGAGACATGTTTTAGCCTAGGAATATCCTTTCTACTGAATGTGGGTACTATCTAGATGGAAAGAGGTGGTCTTTGTCACCATGTGAGGCATAGGGAGTGGTTTATTATTGGTTTAATTATTCAGGACAGTGAGAAATTCACTAAAGAATATGAATTTCTCACCTTGTTGGAATCCCAGGTGAATTAAAGGCTGTAGGTATGGAGTGAGTTGCTTCTGCAAGATGACCATAGGCTTTGTCATAGGCAGTGGGAACCGTAACTATAGCTGGCAGAGCTGCTCCATCACATGGAGGTTTTGCAATGGAACTACTTTAAGGAGTAGCCACATACTTAGAAAGCCCTCAGGACTCACAGGTGGTTTTAGATCTTGCTTGGTGGATATCAGTTGCTGTTTTGGTCATAGTTGCGTGTTATTTGCATCACCTTGTTTTTTTGAAAATGAAAGTTGTACTGGGAACAGGTGCTTTCAATAGATTTGTCATAAGGCAAAGGTAAAAGTTGTCAGAAATCCAAAGGTAAAAGTTATCAGAAATCCAAAAAATGTGATTGTAATTCCACATGACTCTTGTTAATCAGTTCACATCAGTTTTCTATATGCATTTTGTTACTTTCTTAGTACCTAAATACCTAAGTATTTCAATGTTGGTGAGGAGCACTATGGAACTTTAGACAGATCACACAGGGCTGCTTTCAACTCACCCAGATAGCGACAAGAATGAAAATCTAGCCTTGGCTAACCAAGCTTATTAATACATCATAATGCAAAGGGCTGTGAACTGAACACTCAGACTGGACCCACAGTCAGCAATGTGTATTTGGCAGCAGCACGCAAATACCTTCTAGCAAATGTTTTTCTAACTAATGCAGTGGTATTAATATGACTTTTAATCACATGCTGGTCTTCACTTTAAGACGTTTTCTTCATCATTCATTTAAATTCATAGTGATAATTCCATACACATATCATGAGTCTTAATCAAAACAAAAACCCCAACAACCCTGAACTATGTGTTTCATAATCAACCAGCAGAAGTCTACTATTCGTGTTTATCTTGTCTAAATGCTAAACTAAATGCAAAACTTCTGTTCTCTGACTTCCAGGAGCTCGGCTGAGCAGTGGGGGTTTCAATTAAAAACCACAGGAAAGGAAAGGAATATGTCAATAAAACCACAGACTTGTAAGTACTGCATACTAGTTTGCAAACAAACACAGCAAGCGTTCTCCGAGTATGAGTCTATTACTGTAAATTTAGACTGAATGCATGATGTTGAAGGTGACTGTCCCAGCATGATCTTCCTTCATTTCATGTATAGTGAAATGTTCTCCAGCTTTACATTCAATAGCTTGATCCAGTCAGTCTGCAATAAGACTATTACTAACAGAGGAAAATGCCAGGAAGAGGAGAGTTGCTCGAGCCAAATTAGCACTGTTTTGTTCGATTTCAAAAGAAAATGAGAACTGTAAAGAAGAGAGTAGAAGGTGAAAAAAAAAAAAAAAAAAGAGAAAGTCGTGAATTGATTCTTAGGCAATATCCTATGTGAGATTTTAAAAGTAGACATCACTTGAATAGAAATGTAAATGCCATGATTTGCATTATAAAGCTTTGTTAAATAATAAATGTCATTAAAACAGATTATGTTGATAATTAGTTACAGGCTGGGTGCATTAAAGGTTACGTTAGGGATCGTGTGTTTTATAGTGAAGAAATCTTGAGTAAGCATAGTAGAGTTGAAAAAAATTATAAACATTTAGAATTCATAAAAAATATATACTAAAATGTATTTTTTAAAATACAGTGCACCCTATGGTACTTTTATTGCTCATGAATTAAAGAGAGGAACCAATAAGAGAAAAACAATGTAGTTTACCTGATTAAGTGAACAGAATGCAGCTTAAATTTACAGAAGGTGAAAAACTAACATTAAATGCATTGGCTTCACATTATGTTTGAACTGTTAATAAAATGAACTCACAGACTGCTCAAGTATCACAATTATTTCTCAACTAATAAAGAAATGAAAAGGGGAAACACAGTAGCAGAAAAAGTGCACAAATATTCAACTGTTTTTTCCCACTTCAGCAGTCATTTCTTTCTCCAACTCTTTCCTAAACAGTAGAAAAAGGCACAAAGAACAGAAAAGATTCTGCTTTGAAATTTGATGCTGAGGTTCTTTGACTGCATAGAGGCTGAGCTACAGATTTTATAGAGATTTCCAAAGGCACTCAGCACTGACCTAATTCTGCTGCTTTTAAAATCTCTTGGTATTTACCAATGTCTTCAACAGGACTGGAGGCACACAAATGCTGAACACTTTTGAAAAGTCCAGGTTTCATCTTATTCATAAAAATGTTAAAGGCTGTGGTTAATATAGAATTACGTTTGCCTCCAATCTGACAATTGCAGTGAGGACATGCTCTAATGATTTTTCACATACTTATTTTTTTTTAAATTGTGAGTTGTTCTGTCCAAATCAATGTGAAAGTCTTTTCAGAACATTTGAAAAGTCAACACACCATGTAAATATAAACAAGCCCCTGACAGTCACTGAAAATTAGAGTCCTGCAATGTATGTTTTAAGATTACGCGGGCTCAAGAATGTGCTGCTGTAATCCAAGGGGCACTTGCTATTTTATGACTGTGAAGCCTGACTATTCAAAGAAGTGATGCTGGTGATTCAGGGCTAAATCCTATTTAATCTGGTTTCTAAAAACGCTTAGTTCCAGGAAAAGGTAGCCCAGGCTGTAAGAATGGTAAGCAGGAGAGGTGGCAGAACACACACCTATGTCATTCAAAGAAAGGAAAGTGCACGCCTTACCTAAAGGCAGAGCTATCCTTGTGTTTCAGTACAGGTGCCACCATGCGAGTTCTGATGTTGAAGTCGGCCTTTAGCTGACTGAGCTGAAATAGCCAGATCATTTAGTCTAGGATGTCAAGGATAACCATATATGATGATAACTGGATTGCTCTCTTGTGTCCTCTTAGTTAGGACATTAATTTCTTCTGAATGTGCTAATGCAAACAGTCTTCTGGATTCAGAGGGAGCCTGGCAGCAGGAAAGGGGCTGCAGAGCCTTAATTACCTCCCCTTACCGGTCCGCCCCAGCACTCTACCCTGAGAACTCACTCTTCACATTCCTTCCCAAGAAACTTTGTAGCTGCTGCTGCTTTCTTAGTTCTCAGTGTTTTCCACGGAAGAGGTATAAAAAGAAGGGCAGGGTGAAGGTCTGGAGAAGGAGATCAAGAAGAGTTTTAAGAGGAAGACAGCAGAGATGAAGGAAAAAGGAAGAGGAATCAGAATGTCCGACATAAATGGGTGGTGTTCTGAAGAATACATTAGTCTAGTAGGTAGAGGCACGGACAGTTTATAAAGCCTACTTCAAACCAGGAACTGTGACTCAGCTACAGTTTAATGTGTATTTTGTGGAGCATGGAGGTGTATATTCCTTCATTTTGGTTTTGATTCCCACGTGTGATGGAGATTTCTGATACCACCTACCAAACTGAAATCTTATCATAGTGTACAGCCGTCTAGTATAGTATATTGCTTCCAATCTTAGATCATCCTGTTTGCTTCCAGCTCTGAACCCATCGTTTGCTGTGCTGTGCCATAAAAGTACTGCCTGCTGAAGATGGGTGCTGGGCTGCAGGGTAGCTTTCTGAATCCTCAGTTGGCTCTGTTTCTTGTAGCTCTGGATAGGCAGAGATTTAACTGGCATAACTCTTAAATATAAAATGTTAAGAGTTTTCCCTGTCTTCCATTAAATTGAGTAGAAAATTCTCCTATTGACTTAAATGAGAGTTAGCCCTTTTGAAATAATATGCAAAAATAACTATTCCCAGTCTTTGTCATCCACTTTCTTTCTTCGCTGACAACTGATCCTAGAAGGCACTGAGTGTTCTCTGTAATCATTAAGCGTAATCAGCTTCCACTGAGTGCTAAGCTCCTCCAAGAATTTTTTTTGTCTCTTGCAAGAATAAGACCCTGGTTTACCTATTTCTTACCCTGAAAAAGAATAAACCAAATGTTAATAATGGACAATTAAAACAAGAATAAAGAAAAAAAGGAAACATAAACCAAAGGATTTTTACACAATGAAGGCAGATGAGTAGGTAGTAACCAGCACTATAAATGAGAGGCAAACCCCCGTGTCATGTTCTGAACTTTATGTACCAGCTGTAACATCACTCATTTCCTTTGCAGACACAAAAAAACTATTTGAGAGACATGAATACAGCCCTGCAAAAGATGACTGTAAAAGGTCATGCTAAACAAGAATACAATGTCAACTAATTAATTTTAATTTGACCAACTCACTTTATGGATGCACTTCATTGTGATTATTCAAAAGATTTCTGGATGACAGTTTGCTGAGTGAATAATAATTAATACGTATCTCTTATGAATCTAAAGCACAAAGCATTTTAACGTGTACTGTGCTGCAATAATGGGAAAGATACCTTTAGCATCCAGGAATTTGCGTGCAATGTGTCTTGGAACTGGAGGAACTTACTTTGTGCAATTATCCAATTCCGTATATATTACGTAGCTGTGTACCTAGAGGTGATTGAAGTTATTTCCTTCTCTTTTTTTTGTTTCCTTTGCTTCCTTTAATATTCTCAAGGGACCTTAGAGTTGTATACATGAACATGTGGAATAAAGAAGCAGACTCCAGGGCTATGAACACACCTCCAGTATGGGAACTGGCTGGCTGGCCGAGAATCTATGCTCTATATAGGCCCAAAGAGTGCTAAATTCCACTTGTTTCACAGCTCCTGATGCATTTTGCAGCATTACAATAGCTGTCCTTTGCCTCTCTCCTGCAGTATAGTGGAAGCAACTGCTACTAGGGTCCACTCAGGAGTGCAATTACCCTTTCATTTGTCAGACGTTGGTTCTGCTTCTCCCAGTCTTCTGAGACCCCATTCTGACGTCCACTCATGGGCTGTTAAAATCAGCCTTCTCAGACACACCATGAAGGCAATGACTTCCTCAATATAAAACCCAGTATAGAAACCCAGAGCAAACCAGGATTTCTTCTTTAAAATGGAGTCTCCTATTGCTGTGGTTTTTAAGTTGAATCTCTTGAACCTAAAATCTATTCCCCTTGACTTCAGGGCAGGTAAATTGTTCACAGATTTTTTCTGTAAAATTTCCATGCCCTTTTTCCTGAGTGCAATTACAGCTGTGATTAACAAATGCAGCGCTATGGATAAGCAAAAGAATAATTCACATGAATATACCTGGCCAGAGCTAGGGATTCCTTTTCTGCTCATTCTTTATAAATGGAACAGAGATGCTATCTTCTTAAGCCTTCTTGCTCTTCCTTATTGTTCAAATGAAACAATTTAAATTATATCAAAATGACATAATAAGTTTTGAAAATATTCATTTAATGTTTTTGGCTGAAACTTTTCTTTGAATAGTTTCTCATTTACCGCTACTCGGTAAAATTTGCCCGTCTGTATATTTGAGCATTGTGTTGCTTTTATGAAGTGTACACAAAATGCTCTTAAGGTATGAAATGTACCATGAGATCTCATTATTATTCCTTTGTTTTGATTTCAGATCATTTCCCTTTGGTTTCCAATGATTTTGAACAGGACTTCAGCTTTTTCTGGCTGTAATTGTTCTGCAAAAGCAATAGAGCAATAAGAATAAGAAGTGTTTGACAGCCTGCACAGGCATTCCCTGGCCTACAGACAAATAACTAACAATTATCAGCCCATTTTTGGGTTGTTCGTGAGACCCGAACAACCCTCTCCTTAGATTAATCTAGAAGAGCATAACTCTAGTTTAATCCTCAATTGGAGTGCATATTAATTATACCAGTTAGTAGCAGGAAAACTTTTTTTTCCAGCCACATTAAATCTATATCTGGTGTTTACTTTAGGGATGGTTAAGGATACTTGAAATCACATAATCTCATAGTGAGATCAGTCAGGAACCTTGCTAGGTTCCAAGGCTAAAGCATGCAGGAGCCTAACAGGTTTAAGAGTAAAAACATGCTGCCTTGTGGTGTTATATTTTCTATGTGTAACTGCTAAAGTGATTTCTTTTATGAAAGATTTTCTATGTAAATACTGTTTTAACTATCTAGTAGAAACATGCTGCTGTATCCTCATTATTTACAGAAAGGTAGAGACTTACAGTCAACAGGGCAAAATCTCTGCTATGGATAACTTTCCACATTCATTACTGGGTTTGGGCAATTGAGCAGGAGCTCTGTGTTGCAGGAAGCCATTTTCATATATCTTTTGTCCCCCCACTTGTTTGTGCTACTTAGCTGGGAAAGCCAGCATGCCAGTTCTCCTCTCCAGGAATAGTCTGTGCATTTGGATGAAGGAGAGCACCGCAAACACGCTGAGAGCAAAACTAGAGAAATAGATACTGGCCAAAAGCTAGACCACAGAACTTCAGAGCTACAGATTTATATTCCAGTTCAAATTCCAAGGAAAACTCAAGAAAACAAAAGTATTGTATACATTTACATTTCAAATTGTGTAATCATGTTATTATCTGAAACTAATACCATGCTGTTAAAATTTAGATAAAGTGTCCTGCAATGCATACAAAATGTTCATTTGTTGAAGGCCATTAAGTTAATTTCCTGGGAACAAGATTAAATGCAAGGCATTTACATAATCATTAGTTGTGAGGTGTAGAATTGATAATTAAATATTCCACCACATTAATTTATATTTAATTAACTGCGCTTCCATGATCCTTCTGCCTGAATATTAATATTGTGTAAATAAACAATTAGGATGCATGCTCACTTTGCAAAAGCTTTATAATAAAAGAATGTGATCAAAGAAATTCTGTGAAATCTGCTTAAATTAACAAACACTTAAAGGTTTCGTAAAGCAGAGTTGTCGATCTTGAAAGTTTTGTAAATAGTTCCAAGTGCTCTGATTTTTAACGCTTTAATTCTTCAAGTGTTCAGTGTCTTGGAGTTGGCGTAACAAACTTTTAATTATAGAATTTCCTATTTCGCATCTCACAACTGCTCACTTAAATTGGTTAAGGTACATGAAAGCCAGTAAAGCACGCAGAATCAACTTTACATTAAGATTGGGAAAGACCGTAAAGCTATAGGAAATAAATGAACATTCCATTTTCTAATAAAGAACTACTGTTTCAGAGCTTCTCTCCTCATATTAAGGGTTATACTTTGAAAGCACTCAGGCCATTCTTGTCAAGACCAGAAAAAGCTATTTTTCTTTCCTTTGAAAGAATAAGCTCTCACCAGAAACATTTTCAGCTGTATACATACCTGAACAACTTATGAAAGGCTGAACTGAAATTCAGAGCATGTTTTGTTTAATGTAAATAGAAGTTATTCATTGCTTTTGTCCTATAAAGACTCATCTGATACTGCCTAAAGTTCCTAGTAGGAATACCTCTACAAATTGCCTGGGCTCTAACATAACACTTACAGATGTGTGCAGTAGTATTTTGACAAAAGGAAAAGAAATATCGGAACATAACGATAGGGAGGAGATACCTATGGAAACTGATCTGTCTGAAAACAAATGGGACAAAAAAATAGACTGCCCAACAGACTCTGCAGTTTTGGGGGACAGTGTGTATTACAGGAATCCTCTGCAGACCTGTGATTTTCTGTGGACTGCATTATGATGGATGGAGAAAAGTCTTGTTTTATTTTATAACTGAAAAACCCAAATTTTCATTAGTTTTGATTTGCTGGAAGTCCAGTTGCAATCAGTGCAAACTGAGGAGGTTTTTTATTTCTGCATATAAGTCTATTCAGGAAGTGTCTTCAGGATTCTTCAGAGCAAGGAAGTGGTTTGACACAGGTTCTCTCCTCTGTGAGATTAGAAAAAGCTCCATCTCATTATATATAAATATTCATACGTACCAATAGATGAATACATATAATAGATTCATACGTAAATATTCATACGTATCAATAGATAGTAACTTTTGACTAGGATGCCTCACTCCTTCTCTTCGTCCAGAACATGGATACGTTCCAAGTATCTTTAAATAGGTATGTTAACATTATTGATAAAATATGATATGATATGATATGATAAATAATGTGATATGATAAATTACTGATACATGAAAGGAAGTCTGAGTAATGGCAGGTAATCATGCACAGAAACAGCCTATCGGTAATGCTAAATTGCTGTTGGTGAAATGCAAACTAAATGAACTCATATTCAAACCAACTGCAGGATAGTAATGTAATTATGTCACTGTCATTGCATTTAATTAATGATATGAAGTGTTATAGAGAAAGGTCTTACTGTTTTGTAAAAAGCAAAAACCTACTCCCTGCAAACAAAGATCTTGTCTGAAACAGATGAAAAATAAGGATGTACTTTCATCTAACTCTTAAACCAATCTTACTCACAGAGGTGATATTTCCTCTCAATTCTGAAACAGATCTAATAATTATAGAACTATAGAATATATAGGATGAGCTCACGTGGACACAAAAATACCAGAAAAAAAGTCTTAACAAACCATGTAGCTGCAAGGAGTAACCCCTAGGATAAAGTAGGATGTGTGATTGGGAATAGAAGTGGAACAAGATCACCTCTCCAGATAGCTGCCGACATTAGAACCATTTCAATGCAGTAAATTTCAACTTATTTTTCTGTCTCTGAGACGAGAATTCCATGTTTTCATCTTCGAGTTTTATTTCTAAAACAAGAAGGCGATCCTGTTTTTTCAATAGCTGAAACATGCTGACCCTGCTTTGAAGGCAGTGGTTTTCTGAGTCAGTGCAGATGATATTCAAATATTCTGTCTTTCAGAGTTTCATTAGTGTCTTTGAGGTTTGTGACTACAATTGTATAAGATTCAGATGGCACTGGTTTTCTTCCCAGGTTAATTTTAAAAGCTGTTTTGGGTAGACTATTACTCAGAATAAAAGTTGGAAGTTTTGATACAAATTAATAATGTAATACAGAAGTGTGCTGTGTGATGCAAGACAATAAATTACATCAGTTATGAAACATAGTAAGGCAGTAAAATGGTATTTTCTGTGTGTCAGGAGAAAGAGAGGAGACACACAGAGTGAATTGTGAAAGCTGAGTATTGCCACTTGAGATTTTGAACAGTGTAGTCTCTGAAAATATCCAGCACAGGTGATTTATGGTTATTAGACAATCTTCCTCTTTTTTTTTTTTTTTTTTTTTTTTTCAATAGCATGAATAGGGTCATGAAGGTCAGGAGGAAAAAGAATAAAGAATATCTCCAAATAGATTGAAAGTAGGCAGCTGGCATAGAACAGGCGAAGGCTGTGGTGGAAATGGAGAGACACACCGCGACGTGTATGCTGCTGGCTAGATGAAATCAAAGTTAGGAAAGAGGAAACAGTAGAAACTGGCTACAAAAAAGAAGAATAAGGCTCCTTTTCTAACCAGCCATAAAATAAAGCCTAAAGAAAGTATAGTGATATAAAGTATTCCTAAATAAAACTCTAAACCCAGGCAAACAATTAAAAGCTTGGATCTGAGCTGCTGTGAAGGTACACTGGCGTTCACGTCTGACACACTAACACCAACCAGCTGGCCAGAGTAATGGGATCTTAGCAAACACAGGTGGGTTTTCTGCAGTGGTGGTATAGTCCTAACTGATTTTGGTGGGTATCACAGTATCAAAGAATCATAAGGTTGGAAAAGACCTCTGAGATCATCGAGTCCAACCTATGACCCAACACCTACACCTACTTCTACTTGTCAGCTACACCATGGCACTAAGAGCCTCATCCAATCTCTCCTTAAACAGCTCCAGGGACGGTGACTCCACCACCTCCCTGGGCAGTGCATTCCAATGGCCAATCACCCTCTCAGTAAAGAACTTCTTCCTAATATCGAGCTTAAACTTCCCCTGGCGAAGCTTGAGACTGTGTCCTCTTGTTCTGTCGCCGGTCACCTGAGAGAAGAGACCAACCCCTGCCTGACTACAACCTCCCTTTAGGTACTTGCAGTATTTTAGATACTCCCTTTAGGGTACTTGCAGAAGTAACAACTGTAGTGTGAGGACATAGCTGTTGAGTAGGAGCATTTTGGTTTAACAGAAATAAATGCTGCCATTTCTAACTTTGTTGTACTTTCTCCAGAAATTGTTATTCATGTAGAGACCCATTGACAAAGCAGGGGGCAAAAAGCTATGCTCAGTGTTCTATGAAGTATTATTTAATCCCTGTATGGACACGAGCCAGGCCCAGAGCCAGGAAAGTATGCTGAATTAGTAAGTCAATTAGTAAGACAATTAGTAAGAAAAAGGACAGTTTTGAGTGTGATGTAGTTGGCTCTGTGCTTCAGCGTATATCAAAATGGACAGGGCCTTAGGATCAGAATTCCTGATTTCTAATTTCATCACTACTACTATTTCATTAGCTGTGACAGTTTGACAGACAGATAAAAGCACTGAAAAATACTGGATCTTTGTTACCATCTGAAGAGGATGGAGCATTTGTGGGATTTATTAACTCTGTGTGATTAGTGGTGCATGGGCTCAGCATTAACCCACCCCTAAAAATGGAGGGTGGATTCTCTAGTCTTACCTGAGAACAATGCTGTGAGGCTTACGATTTGTTATAGTCCTGTAGAATATTAAGTAATATAAACTGCTAATGCAAAGTAATGCCCATGGAATCTCATTTAGGAGAAGCTTTTAATGCAAAGTATTAAAACCTATAATGAAAGAACTGAAGACTAACAATTCCTGTGTAATGCACTATACTGTCAAAAATGCTCATAATTAGAGTCCTCTTCCATAAACATTTTTGCAGAGATGTAGAATAGGAGTGCATTACATTGATTTCCACTGCTACACTGACTAATATCACATAGTTTAGTATGTCTTTTAAACTTAGGACTATATATTCCTGCTCTAAAAATGTACTGTATTCTTGGGAGGAACTGGTGCTCTGAGTCTTGTAATGCAATTATCTTGAGACAAGATGATCCCGTGGTAAGATTATCCCCTAAAAAGATTATCTTCTGTCACAGTCATCCTCTGACAAGATTATCTGTGGAGATGATGTTGATAATTAGCTAGGGACGTGGATGACTGATCTAGAGAATGTAGCAAGAGTGCAAACCAGACAGCACTGAGTTGAACCCCAACTCTGTACGGAGGTAAGGAGTCTTTTAAATTGTTTGTATCCATACGAGGCTTCAGAACGACTTCAAGGTGGGGGTGGGTGGGGAAAAAAGTGTGAGCAAATTTTTTTGCAAATCTTAGAACTGGACATTTTTACTTCAATCAGGCAATCTAGGATTTGTTATAGGATCTAGGTAAATGTCTCTACTTTCACTGAAATAGATCAAAAACTATTGTATTCATTTCATGGCAAGTATGGACACTGCTTAACTTAAAATACATTGTACACACGTGTATCCTGAAATAGTGGATTGATTATTTTTGCCTGATAATTTATATTCATCAGAGACATTTTTCTAGCTGCAAAAAGAGTGTCACACTTGGTGTTTTCCCTTAGGAGTGGGAAAAGATGGATGTCGACTTGTTTGCTTACAAAATGCATTTTGATCCTACATGAAGGGTACTAACATATGGATCCTAATGTAGGATCCTCATACGCTGTGTAAAGAGAAAAGGATTTTACTGTTTCCAAGGAAAGAAAACATGAAAACATACTGGTTTCTCATCAGTTCTTGAAGCTTCTGCAAGGTTGAAGTCAATAGAATTATTGCTGCCAAGAAACTGAATGCTTTAGATGAAAGTTAACGTGTTGGAGAGTGTCCAAGTATTAAATGATCAAAGGGACACAGATCTGGAGGTTTTAGCTATGCTGATGAGTTGAAGAATAAGTAGTTACAAAGTCAAACTTTGAGCTGACCTTAAATACTCAAGGCAACACTTGGATAAACAAACACCATATTTTTTTCATGAGAATTAAATGTGTTTTCTGGAGTTTTTTTGGATTAATCTAAACGTAGATGTTGCACTTGGAGGTATTAAAGGGCTGTAAAACTGAATACAGTTTTCATTCCATCTATGAAAGCCACCTGAAATTCACAGTTAGTCCCTCAAGTCTGTAATCTGTTACTTATACTACACACACAGGAAGCCCCTTCCTTCTTTAGGGAAAAAGTCCTCCGCTAGTATTGGCAGTCTTCAGAGTGACAAGTCATTGGGAAACCAAGAAATCAGTCTTTGCCTTTAAGAGTTAGGGAGGATTTGGGGATACACGGGGAGTGGAGGATTTGTTTTTACTCTTTTTATATCAAACTATAAACACAGATCATCTTGGTCAGTGAGCTTTGGAATAGCCAAGAGAAAGGCTTAGAGACACCCTTGAGCAATGGCACATAAACTGCCAGCTAAATCACAGAGCCATCATATACGTGACAAATTTTCTCTCTCTCTTCAGTCTTCTCAAAAGAATTCAGGTTAAAAGAACAAAAAGCATGAAATAGTCTTGAAACAACTCCAGTGGGCAAGCCTGCTAGCTAGGATTGACCTGCAGCTTTTGCACTGGGAAGAACACAACACTTTCAATAATTCTGTTTACAGTATTTCTAGTCTGCCATCTTTCATTTTTTATTACATTCTTCCTTTAAAATAGAAAAAAAAAAGATAAAAATTGAAATATTTTAAGTAATCTATAGGCATTAAATATTTCTTGAATAGCTCAGCCTTTTCCGTAGAGGACTCAGTAAAATCAGCACAATAAGAATGTATTCCTCTTTTGTTCCGAGACGAGCTTATGTCTCTGCATTAATTTCTTTTCTTCTATTCCACAGATAATTAATAAAAGATACTGGGAAGTACTTAACTTTACTTCAGCCTATTTGAAGTTTATTACCCCCGTGACTCATACATCACAACCACCAAAACTGGATAAATTGTAAAATCTACAATACTAAATTTTCACTTCAAGGACTACTACTCCCAAATCTCCTAGCAGTACATTTTTAGACTGCCCTTTCTAATAACTTAGTTTCCCACTGAGTAAAAAGCTTTTAGTATGTTGAAAATGGAGCAGTGTTATTCTTAGCTATTTGATTCTCAAAGATCTAGTTCTGCTGTGGTTCGAGTGGCAGCTCCTTCATACACTCATTCAGCAAACGTTTCTGTACAGCATTAATATAAAACATTTCTTTGTGACTTGGTCTGATTTCATCAAATAGTCATTTGATTGATGTGATTAAAATATATTTGACTACATCTAAATTCCCACATGTCTTAAACATTGAACAAGGCACTTTGAAAATGGCACGGAATTCAGAAGGCTCAAACACTTTGCTGCTTCTGTAAGTTTAATGATGTCTGATAATACTTACCTGCATTGTAGGAATGCTTGTAATACCCATGTGCGATTTGCTTGTTTGAGATGGAAGACGAAATAACATAACATCTTCCACAAGATCTGAAGATAGATTGCTATCTGTCAGAAATTACCTACTAGCTAGAAATAAGACTGAATTTTAAAATTAGAAACAAAGAATGAAGATAATTTTGAAAGAGCAAAATTTGTCCATAGCACAAGATGAGAAATACATGGAATGTGAGGCACCAAAGGGAGCTTTAGCAATGGCTGAATGAAATTTAAATTCCAAAGTAGACAGAATATGAACCTGTGTATAGCACACTTTTCATCAGCTCATGCATTTTGAGGCCTGAAGAGACATCGATGATCATTAGTTCAGTCTCAAATCAGTACTTGCAAGATGACATATGCAAATTCCCCAGCTTGATGGGGAAAATGTATGTTAGAAAGCTGCCTAATCCTGATTTTCAAATGAAATAAATACTTGGAAGTTTCAAGTAGAAACTCAACAGAGCATAGAGAATGTATATGAGAGCTGTGATAAGAAAAAACTTGTTTACAATCCAATTTTTTAAATGCTTATTTCATTGTTAGTACTTCAGTACTGTACACAGGCACATAGCTAGTCCCTGCAAACCTATATTACATGAGCAAATGGCCCAAAACTACTGTGTATATTGAAATATGATGGTATTTCTTAGTCCATAATGCATTCTCTCCAAAGTACACATATATACTCAATATATCACTGAAAGTCTCTTTTAAGTATCTACAGAAAGGCTCTTCAGGAACACCTCCACTTGCATCAGGACTTTTGTGAGATGCTGAGTAATCAAATGATGGACAAATGAAGAATCAGCAACTAATTCATTCAATATCATTCAAAAGATGTTCTGAGTACAGAATTACTGACTTCTGATTATCTTTGAGCTGGGCACTTTGTTTCACAAGTGCAATGTTTGAGCAAATATGAGAAAACATATATACAGCATCCTAGATACAGAGACTAGCTCTGCAGTTCTTTTCCACTAACTTTTTGTGTTTTGTCTATTAGATTTACATCCCATTTATGTGAAGTGATTTATTCCTTTGAGGTACAGGTGAGAGTAAACCCATGCTATTGTACAAAATCTGCAAGTTCCTTCTGGACTCTGTTACACTTATTCTGGAATTAGATATGCATTTACAGCCCTTGTCCTACCCAGATGTGTCTCCCACTCTGTAAAATGGGAAATCCGTTAAGAAACTCTTTGCATTTGGAATTTTAAAAACATCCTCGTTTTGCCTTGTGTGAAGAATCCTAAGCGAATTACAAAAGAAAAGAACAGTGGCAACAGAAGCTGTTGAACAGAGCTCTAGCCTTCTGGATCCCATTATATCCCTTCAGACCGGACGTTATAGTATATGCGGAATTCAGGATGAGAGGTCTTCCACTACTTCTCCCCCTGTACACTACAGTGCACAACTTATTAGAAATTATTTACAGGATGATGTTTCTTTTGAAAAAAACTAGCCCCAAGCCAGGGATCTTTAAAGCAAATAATTAGATAAATATTAAAAGGGGAAGGCTTTTGCTCAAAATTAGTTCACCATTTGTCTGTAGTATTTTTACTCAGAAAATGAACTGTGTTGTCCTTCCCCTCCTTTTGTTTCATCACAGTTACTATTCCAATTCTGTTATATCTCCAAACAACTTGCCAGAAAAACAGCAAACAAGGCACGACCGTTGTCCCAGAGGAACTGTAGTTTGTGGAAACAGTTTATGTCAAGATTTTACTTCTATGATTGTTGAGCCCTACATTGCTGCACTGGTACTTTCGAGTGATTTTATTCATGGATCAAAGTACTGATCAACCTGAATAAACGTCCAGGGACTGTTTACACAAAAACCAAATATGTACGTGAACAGGGCAAACTGTGATGGCAACAGAGTCTACGGCTGGCTCAGGCCAGGAGGCAGGAAAGGCAGCTTTTGGCACCAGAGGCTGTGTTGCTTCTGTGGGCATGAAACCAGCTACACTGGGCTGTGAGATGTAAACACGAGTGAGGGTGAGGATCTCAGCAGTATTTCTGTCCTTACACGTAATCCCAGCGTCTCCAGTTCGCTGATATATAAGGAAAACAGAGTCTGCATTCCAGGTATTTTTTCAATCCTTCTCTCAGCATTCATGCAGCACTTTCTTTATGCCAAAAGACCTTTCCTTCAAACCTTCCTTGTACTTTTCCTTTGCTTTTCTTTGGGTTTATTTTTAACAAAGAGGAATTTCCCTTTGAGTTGGAAATGTTAAGAAATAGTTCTCTCATTTGAAGCCTGCTCAGAAATGTGTGAGTCAAGCAGAGAGCAGTGTCAGGAACAGTGAGAGTCTCGAGTTTCACTGGGCTCTGAGAAAATCTCAGTCTTGGATGGTGTCTATTAATACCGATAATTCTGAAAGCAAGGCATACTGTCAAACGGGAAACATGCTATGTGTGCAGTCTTTTTAATTAGCACTGTCATGAAGGCAGGTGTCCTCCCCCCCCCTTTTTTTTTTCTTGAATTGGAATGTTTTCATACAGGAAGCAATATATCAGAGGAAATAAAATCACTTTTTTTGCGCATACCTGGTTATTTTTTTATTGTCAGCCGTTCTCTCACATTTTTTAAGCAGTCATCTCCAGTAGACAGACAAAATGTCTAAAAAGAAATCACTTTTGTCAATCACTGAGTTTCCAAAAAGTCTTCCTCATGTGACACTGTTCCCATACTAAGAGTTGAACATATAAATTTGAGTGGGAAAATGCAGTTTTCTCTTGAAGTTAAAGGAAAAATAATACTTCTGGTCTCAGGATTCTTCTCACAGTGCTGAGTGTCTCAGCCAGATGTGGAAGCAAGGTACAGGGTCAACAAGATCATTACAGCTTTAGGTTTTCCAAGGAAAAAATAGGTCCTGTGTTTCCATTGACCCATGTTCTAAAAGCATTTTCTCTAGGATGAAATGGCAGCATGGTGATGAGACATTCAGGAATTTTCTTATTTGTTCTGAGACCCAGAGAAATGAGAAGCATAAATAGAAATAAAAAAGCTTATTTTGTTCTTTCCTGATCAAACTGTTACTCCAAGGTAATTTATGCAGCTCAGAGGCAACACAAGTAATATTATTAAAAATAATAATAATAAAAAGCCCTCGAGAACCCATGATTTACCATTCTCTGTAAACCCAGGTATGACATTCTTTTGAAAAAAAAAAAAAAGAAGAAATAATCTAAATATCCATATTGAAATAGAATGTTTTGTAAATAAAGCATGGCAACATTTCATATCTTCACCATCCTTTATAAAAGAAGATAAGTGTATTTTTGAGAGTAGGACATGAATTATGTGTAGTGACCTAAAATCTCTTCATATCCCAGCTAAAGTTTTAGGGGAAGTAGTGGAAACATGTACAAATGTCTCAGATAGTCCCCTGTTCTTGTAGTTCTAACTGATCTTTAAATAAACTTGAATATATTCAAGCTTGAATTAATAGCCTGAGAAATTGAAAACAATTGAACTCATTTGATAGCTCTGAAAGGCAATCTGACCAGCGCAGGGAATGTATAACACATAGAAGCTGTACCTGTATCTGAAAACAGATATTGCCATACACTGCACTTGTGAGCATAACACGGGCAGGGACAAAGAGCCTAAAGGGGACCTAAGATTAATACCTTTATGGCACATGTAGATCAGCAATAATAATGAACATAGTGTTGAACAAGTGGATTTTACATCCTGGAAACGGAAACCTTATTTGAAAATTCAAGCCTGTTCCTATTCTGTCTGAAGATAAAACCCAGGTCTGTTTAAATAGTTAATTAGAAATACACCAAAAAGCCCTCCGATAATCTAGAGTTAAGAATACTTGTAGAAAGCATGGAAGACCCAGATTAAAGATTTGGCTATTCCCTATTTTGAGCAAAACTTTGCATCGTTGTCCATATAATTATTGACTGTCCTAATTCCTCAGCTATTAGGAAGCGGGCTTTCCCCCTAGCATTTCAATCTATAATTGCATCTTTTGGCTCAAGTATGTTAAGATGCAGGGGAAAAAGCAAGACAGATAGCACCCCCCAGCCTTATATGAGAGTAGTCCCAGCTGACTTTCCCACAGCGGTCAAGCTGTAACTTAAATAGTGCCCCTTACCATCACAAACCAGCGACGTGATAGTACAGCACTCCTGGCTTGGGGAAGAGTGGCTGTAGAGCTGCCTGGCAGAGAAGGACCTGGGGGTGTTGGTTGGCAGTGGCTGAACATGAGCCAGCAGTGGCCCATTGAGGACACTGAGGGACTGGAGTGTGTGCCGAGAAAGGCAACGAGGCTGGTGAGGGGGATGGAGAACAAGCCCTATGAGAAGAGACTGAAGGACCTGGGGGTGTTTCATAGAATCATAGAATCCTAAGGTTAGAAGAGACCTCTGAGATCATCGAGTCCAGCCGTGCCTGTCTCCCCACTAAACCCTGTCCCTAAGGAACTCACCCACCCATCTTTTAAACATCTTCAGGGGTGGCGACTCCCCCACCTCCCTGGGCAGCTGTGTCAATCCCTGACCACCCTTTCAGTCAAGAAATTCTTCCTAATGTCCAGTCTGAACCTCCCCTGGTGCAACTTGTGGCCATTTCCTCTCATCCTATCGCTGTCACTTGTGAGCAGAGCCCAGTCCCCACCCCATCTCAGCCTCCTTTCACGCAGTTGTAGACAGGGATGAGGTCTCTCCTCAGCCTCCTCTTCTCCAGGCTGAACAACCCCAGTTCCCTCAATCTCTCCTCATAGGGATTGTTCTCCAGCCCCTCCCCAGCCTTGTTGCCTTCTCTGGACGCGCTCCAGCCCCTCAAGGTCCTTCTTGGAGTGAGGGGCCCAAACTCACCCCAGCACTCGAGGTGCGGCCTCACCAGAGCTGGGCACAGGGGCACAATCACCTCCCTGCTCCTGCTGCCCACGCTGGGTCTGTCACAGGCCAAGATGCCATTGGCCCTCTTGGCCACCTGGGCCACTGCTGACTCATGTTCAGCCGCTGCCAACCAACACCCCCAGGTCTTTCTCTGCCAGGCAGCTCTCCAGCCACTCCTCCCCAAGCCTGTAATGCTGCATGGGGTTGTTGTGACCCAAATGGAGGACTCTGTCCTTGGCCTTGTTGAACCTTGTTTAGCTGAGAGAAGAGGAGGCTGAAGGGAGACCTCATCGCTGTCTACAACTGCCTCAAAGGACGTTGTGACCGAGTGGGTGTTGATCTCTTTGTCCCAAGTGACAGCGATAGGACGAGAGGAAATGGCCACAAGTTGTGCCAGGGGAGGTTTAGACTGGACATTAGGGAGAATTTCTTCACTGAGAGGGTGGTCAGGGATTGGCACAGCTGCCCCGGGGGGGAGTTGAGTCGCCATCCCTGGAGGTGTTTAAAAGATCAGTTGATGAGTTCCTTAGGGACAGGGTTTAGTAAGGGGACAGATATGGTTGGACTCGATGATCTCAGAGGTCTCTTCCAAACAGATGATTCTGTGATTCTATATGGGTTTCAGGTCTTTTTAAATGCTCTGTAGCTGTAGATCCTGTTTGGTAAAAAGAAAAAGGAACTTACTAAAAATCAGAGTGGTGCTAATGAAGCGCTTGCTTTCCTCCCCCAGCTGTGATGGAGAAGTCAGTTAAAAACTGGTGTCATAAAAGATTGTGGCCTAGTCCTAACAGCAGTGGTGGGTAGTTACCAGTTGTAACTGCAGTATTGAACTTGTGATAGAAGAACGTTAACTAGAAAAACTACATTCAGAGACATCAGAAAAAAATCAAGGAAGCAAGGAAGGACAGACAGGGACAGTACGCTATGCCACACTAGACTATGCTGTTTAGATCCCTTTGTGGCAGAAGGAGATGAGGATAAGTTTCCTTATTTTCTGTCTTCAGCATAATATGAAGTGATGGTCCTGGAGGCAAAACCCCTAAGAACTAATGAACTCCAGAACAGAGAGGAGCCTGGAGCTGGATGTAAGCTTTCAGGGAGCGAGTCTGAGTTTTCTGTTAGCCTGAGAGCAGTGAGCCTTTCTGTCAGACAGAAGAGGTCACGGGTGAGAAATTCTCAGCTAGATCAGACCTGGTTATAATGGGAATGATAGGAACTGAAATTCTTCTGACATACACAACATAGACTCTTCTTAAAGACAAGCCAGGCAGACAAACAGCAGCCAACAAAAATCTTATTTACGTGGACTTTTATTGCTAAGTCTATTCTTTAATCCCCTCTGAGTACCAAGGGAGCACGGCAGATCCTTACCACATGTTGTAAATGAAGTGTGGTGGTTATATCTTCTTAAATGTGACTTTTCTTAATATTACTTTTTTAAACTGAAGATGTATGTATTGGGTTAGTGGAATATATATGTATTTGTATTCTGTGCTGCCGTTCTTTCACCAGTTTCCCTTCAGGTGAAATTTACTTCTCTGCTTTCCCTATAAAGCATAATTACATTCTGCGCTCAGCTCTGGCTGAGTTTAAGAACAAACATGATTTGTTTGTAATCACAAATGCTTCTGATATTGAGCAGTGAATCAGCCCTTGGATTTCCAGGAATGTCTGAAGTGTGTATTTGTGTGTAACTGATAAGAAATGTAGAAACAAAGAAAATCCAAAATTAAGTCTAATCCCTCCTACCACCAATGTGTACATTACCTGTACAATTAGCAAAACTGTTGATGATCCTATATATTTATTTACCTTATCTGCTCCAAATTGACATCCAGAACTATGTTTGATATGATTTCCTTTGTCTGTTCTGATTGTATTTAGATTTGAATCAAACACATTACCTCACTTCTTTAAGCTTCATGATCTCCTTTTACTTCCATTTGTACACTTTCCCTGATTTCTTCGTAGTTGTATAGGATGAAATGATACAGAGGATTCCTCTTCATGCAGCATGGGAGAGACAATTATTTTTGTTGGTTTAGCTTTTAATAATGTTTGAAATTCTGATGGAAAAAGACTTCATCTTTTAAATAAAATAGTATGACGCAATTTAGAAATTCAAGCCTTCACATTAGAACTCTGACCTACGTATCATCTGGAAAGAAGAGATCAGCTCAATGAAGCAGCTGGACCACTGAGTATGAATGGGGCCTCTTTAGCAGTTTCATGTGCCTTTTGTGAAAATCTCATATTGTAAATTGCAAACAGAGTAGCTGAAGTTAGAAAATTCACAGGAACTTTTGGTGGGAAAAACCCTATCGAAGGAGAAAATTTTCCTTTAAAGGAAAGAAGAGATTGTTGGTTTTGAGGAGAATATTGTTATTATAATCCATCAGGTATATATATAATTAGAAAAAGTATTTTATTAGTTGTATAAATAAACCAATAAATAAACCCTAGTGGAATGTGTTCTAGGTATAGTTCTAGCATTAAGGGATCTCCTTATAGGTAGAAAATTCCTTTATATGAGGATGAATGGGGAGGCAAGAATATTCTTTCATATGTTTGTTGTGGTTTGGGATTTTTCCGAGGAATTTTTCTTCCTTTTGCCAATAAAGGGAATTTCAGCAGACGCGAGGGGGTATGGGGGGAGGACGTTTCCGGGGAAACCGGGACAGAGGTCGTGCCCGGACATCCGTTTTCCTCTCGGACGGCAGTGGCGGCAACGGCAGCGGCAGTCCCTGAGTACATGTGTTTTGAAATCTCTGAAGGAAAGATCACGGGTCATCTGAATCTTCCACAACTCCGGCAGAACTTGCACTAAGTTTCCATCTCCCTCCCCCGCCCTTCCCCGGCTGCGGGGGGGGCGCGCCTTTCCCGTGCAGGGCAGCGACTGCTCGCCAGCTCTTAAAGAGACCTGCATCGCAAGATTTTGGGTACAGGACTCAATCTATTTCTTAAGACTTTTAGGTTTTAGTTGTGATTAGTGTCGATCCTGTTTTGTATACACATATATTTGTAGCTAAGAACTGTTATCTCTTCTATACAATTTTTTTTTTTCCTGATTAAAGATCTTCAATATCTGATAACATATCTTAGTTTTCATCTAAACTAAGACAATGTTTCAGACTCCCTTTTGAAGATCTGTCCCAGATAACAGAAAATAAACTGAAATTATCTGAGCTGGGAACCTAACATTTAGAATTGGTTCCAAATCTGAATTCTTCAAAGCATTAGAAGAACTGTCTAAACGGAACTTTTTTTTGTGAATAAAGCCCAGCAAATACTGAAGTAAAGAGAAAAGGAGAGAACAAAAAAGCATTTCATTTTTTTCCAGGAAGGACAGATGGAAATATTCTTTCTTTCTCTGTTGCTTACTCAAGTGCAAAATTATGGAGGTAGTGACTTTATTTTTATATATTATGCTATACATATATGTATTATATTTTACCACTATTGTTTTCAAAGCTGCTACACTGGCTTAACAAAACCTGCTATGAAATAGCAACCCCAAACAAGTGTAAAGGTCCCTAAGAAATAAATGTGTTATAAGGAAAGAGTCATGAGAGATATATGATAGTGAGAGGCATTTCTGAGGGCAAGAAGACGGTGACCTTAATATTAATTGAATGCATTTCTTTTCATTTTTTACTTAACCTTTCAATTAAAATTCAGATTTTGTTGAGAACCTAATGAGCTGAGGCGACTACCACTTTAAAAGCGTGCATGGTTCGGCTGTTAACTTCAGGAAATTCTGACAGACACATTGAAAATATTTTTTTAAAATATCTTTTCATAAATGTAAAAAATGTAGGATGGCTTTATTATTTGGGAGAAAACATGTTCTAGCTTCCCTCGGCAGAATTCAAAGCTATTTACCTTGGGGTCCAGTTTCATGGTCTGCTGAAGCTGATGCGGCTGGAGGACTCTTACTGAAAAGATCAATCCTGAACTCCGTGCCACTCGGCATCCCCCTCTCCTGTGGCTCCTACAGCCTGGGTGCGACCCAAAGCCTTGTGGGGTGGGGAGGAGTTCTCAGCAGCAGCCCTGCACAGAGTTAGGGCTGATGTACCGATGGCAGCAGAAGTGATGAGAACGCCTTCTTTGTCAGCATCCCGCAGACACAAGAGCTGCCTGTTTGAATAAGGGCAGCCTGCACAAATATGTTGCATGAGAAGCTGCTTGTTCAGTATTGAAGGCCCGATTATTAACGTCCTCTGTAAATTATCAAATCAGACCTTTACTCTGCTGATTCTATTTCCTTTAGTAAATTATCCAAAATGTACCATGTGTGGAAGTATCTGTTCCCAATGAAGGGCAACAGCAGATGTTTCCATCCTGCTTTGATCCTGATCTCCACAGCCAGGATCTGAATCTCTCGTCTTTCTATCTTTGTTCAGTCATTTATACTTATGAAAACAGAATTTAAATTGTTACGAAATCAGTATGACAGTGCTTCATACAAGTGTTTTGTATTGTTCTCCGGGTACCCAGCCCCCGAGCTGGAAGACAGAATGAAGCCTCCATAGTCCATGAGGAAATGGTTAGTGACCTGATACACCACTCAGATGTACACAAGTCTATGGGGCCAGATGGGATCCACCCAAGGGTGCTGAGGGAGCTGGTGGAAGTGCTCACCGAGCCACTTCCCATCATTTATCAGCAGTCCTGGCTAATGGGGGAGGTGCTAGCTGCCTGGATACTGGCAAATGTGGACACATCTACAAAAAGGAGGATCCAGGGAACTCCAGGCCTGTCAGCCTGACTTCAGTGCTACGGAAGGTTATGGAGCAGATCATCATCATGCGACATGTACAGGACGACCAAAGGATCGGGTCCAGTAAACATGGGTTTAGGAAAGTCAGGTCCTGCTTAAACAACCTGATCTCCTCCATGACCAGGTGACCTGCCCAGTGGATGAGGGAAAGCCTGTGGATGGTGTCTGCTGGGACTTCAGTAAAGTCTGTGCCAGCGTTTTCCTCGGCACTGTCCTGGAGAAAGGGTTGCTCATGGCTTGGGTGGGCAAAGTCTTCGCTGGGTAACAAATGGGCTGGGTGGTCGGGGCCAGAGCACTATGGTGAAACTAAATCCAGTTGGTGGCCAGTCATGAGTGATGTCCCCAGGGCTCAGTGTTGGGGCCGGTTCTGTTCAGTATCTTTATCCATGGTCTGGATGAGGGTATCGAGTATCCCTCAGCAAGTTTGCAGATGACACCAAGGTGGGCGAGAGTGTTGATCTGCTGGAGGGTAGAGAGGCTCTACAGAGGGACGTGGACAGGCTGGATCAATGGGCCAAGGCCAGCAGAATGGGATTTAACAAGGCCAAATACCAGTTCCTGCAATTGGGCCATAGCGATGCCATGCAGTGCTACAGGCTTGGGCAAGAGTGGCTGGAAAGCTGCCTGGTGAAAAGGGACCTGGAGTTGCTGGTTAACAGTGGCTGAACATGAGCCATCAGTGGCTCAGGTGGCCAAGAAGGCCAATAGCATCCTGACTTGGATCAGTTGTGGTGTGGCCAGCAGGAGCCGGGAAAGGATTGTCCCCCTGGACTCTTGGCACTGATGAGGCCCCACCTTGAATCCTGGGTTCAGTTTTGGGCCCCTCATTGCAAGAAAGACACTGAGGTGCTGGAGCACATCTGGAGAAGGGAAACAGAGCTGGGTAAGGGGCTCAAGTCCAGGGGTTCTGGGAGTGACTGAGGGACCTGGGGCTGTTTAGCTTGAAGAAGAGGAGGCTGAATGGAGACCTTATCGCTTCCTGCAGCTCCCTGAAAGGAGGTTGTAGTGAGGTGGGTGTTGGTCTCTTCTCCAAAGTAATAACTGATAGGACAAGAGGAAATGGCCTCAAGCTGTGCCAGGGGATGTTTAGACTGGATATCAGGAAACATTCCTTCACTGAAGGGGCTGTTGAGTGCTTGAACGGGGTGCCCAGGGAGGTGGTAGAGTGACGGCCCCTTAAGTGATTTGAAAGACACAGAGGTGTGGAGCTTAGGGACATGGTTTAGTGGTGAACTTCGCAGTGTTAACGGTTGGACTTTATGGTCTAGAAGATCTTTTCCAACCTAAATGGTTCTGTAGTTCTATATTCAGTTGACATAGAGGTAAATGGCTATAGAAGTGCATACTAGTACCAAATTGCTTTGCAGGCTGAGTGTCAGGACAGAATACCTGACCCTTTAGCCAATACATCTTGACAAAAGGCATCGTTGTTCTTTTGGGAGCAACACCTTTCATCCAGAAAAAATCTGGCTTTTATGTATCTACTGTTATTAAAGCAAAAGCAAATATATTTAAAAACTGTCAAAGTGTTTGTTATTTAGTCAGCATTAAGATTTTTAATACTCTGGCTTTTATTTCTGACTGTATTTTCAATATTTCCTTAACCATATTTCATTATTTCCTATTATATTCTGTGTTTCTTCTTTGCCTAAGCCCATCTTAGATGCTCACTCCTGTTTTGTGTCACTGGAACTGTAAGGACACATGGGCTATCTTGGTGCCATTCCATTTTACCAGTAGTTTTCTCAGTGATGTCTGGCCAGAGTGTGAACTCCAATTCTCTGTTGACAAAATGCTGCTAGGACTAAAGAGGGTTTACTGTTTCCGAGAGACTGCAGTTAAGAAGTGAACTTGTTACTTATGGTGCAGAGAATGTAAATTGTAACAGAAGGGGAAAAAAAATATCTCTGTTGTGTTTCAAAAGGTAACACCTGAATAATGATGGCTTAGTTTCGGTCATACTAGAGGACCTTAGCATGGTACTTACTGTCTGCAGGTGAAAAACTGATTCTTGTTGAAGTACTGAAACAGCACTATGCCAACCTTTCAAATACAGCATTGCTGTACTTCTGGATTAATGTCGGAAGACAATGGGTTTGTAGCTGTGTTTATGCAGCGCTCTTATTAAACTACCTGAAAAAAATATCAGTATCAAGAATTCAGAGGTAAGCTCTAGAAAGTAAAGCTTCATCTGCCTTTTGAATGCAATCAGAAATCTTGTGCCTTCCCTTAGTACGTGCTGATTACAGCAAAGATATTTGTCTGTTATCATGCCTGCTTATCCAAATCCTCTCCATGGATTCCCACTCCTGTGGCAGCATGTGTATTACATTAATAGACAACATATATACTAAATAACCAGAAGGGGTTTTGCTATTGGAACCTACCTTTTCAGTGTCATTTCTAAAGGAATTATAAACCATCTCCTACTTCTCCAGTACCTGTAGATGTTACCAAAGCCAGCGTGAGCAGAATGTATGCACTGTGTTACAGAAAATATATTGCTGCATCCTAACTATTTTAACTTGCTTTACAGCCCTGTTTCCTTCTGAAGTTTAAGCCCAGCTACCATTTTCAATTTAGCTTCATGTGCACTCTAGCGATGTAGGCTCTTGTTTTGTATTTCATAAAAGTCGATCAGGGAATGCAATACTGTTCCTTTGGCAACAATTAAAAGAAAATGAAAAAACAGTGTTTTCATCCAGTGAAGTTGCCTACACCAAAAGTGACAGCTCAGTTGCGATGTAGGCCTCCAGCTTATAAATGTGTAGGCAGGTAAGACATTTAACGTGTCTGAGGAATCCCTTTGAACTAAACCAGATTATTCACTTGTGTAAGATTGCTCAACGGCCTAAATGTCTGCAGGATCAGGGCCTTAGATTGCAAACATAAACACCACAGTAATTTCCCTCTTGCTGTGCTGTTGAGCCCTGCTCTCCCATTCAGCACAATTGAAGTAGTGGATGGGCTGTTTCCAACTCCTGTGTTCCATTATCAAAGTCTACAGTGGGAGTAGAGGGGTACATAAACACATTTTTTAATTATCAAATGTAGTAGTTGAAAACATTTCTATAACAAGTAAGCACAAAAAAAAAAAAAAAAGAAAATCACCACTCAAAGATAAAGGGGAGACTCGGGGGAACAGAGAAGTCCTGGTCATTAAATTTCTGTACAGCTCCAAATGACGGGGTTTTTAATGAGATGGTATCACATAGTCTAGCTTCATATTTAAGTTTGTTGGCAAAAATGTTCTAGAACACAAGGACTTCTCTTAGATTTATAAAAGGAAATAGTCTTGCAAACCATGGGAAATTCATGTCTTTGTTAACATCTCCGTGATAACTGTGCAATATCAGCTGGGTTTTCAGCTATTGAGAGCTGATTGATAATGCTTCTTAAGCCTTGTTATCCTTCTGAGTGTATCTTTTAACATTCTAAATATCACCTTGATAAGAATTGCTGGGCAATTTGACTCTCTTTGAGACATCTACAGCAGTGACTTAGAAATAGAAATGATCGTGCTTTAGTGTAAATTTGTTAGCTTTAATTTTTTCTTTACCTATGATCCCAAAGGCTGTTCAGATCGATCTGCTGGGACACAGAAGTCATTCTGCCCTGATCAGTCTAAAGGAAAGTCTTCTTTACAATGAAGATATCATCTCAGAAATGACTTAAAGTTTAGCACTGTAATTTAATCCTCCATTTTCTTTGTGTACCAACCAGTAACTGATCTGATATCAGCCTTGGAAAATAAGGTATTAAAAATAGAGAACATCTCCTTATGACCACGTTTTCTATAGCGCTTTCAGGCTTAGTTCTTTTGAAGTTACATGCTTATATGTCTTTGATTTCTATTTAGAGGCTCTTTGACTCTCTCAGATAGTTGACTCTTATTACAGTGAAATATGAAAAAACCCCATCATTTCACATTCTCACAAATATTGGCTTTTGTTATAAAGGAACGCTAGGTACAGTAATTCATTTCAGTCAGTTCTCCACTTGCATAAAACGGCTTTTAATGAATGCATAGATTTCTTAATACACAAATCACCTTTCAGCACTGCAGTGTAAGAAAGCTTGCCTTTCTATAGGCAAGTTATCGCATCTCCTGAAGTAATTGTTCAATAAGCTCATATTCAGAAAGCGTACTCAACTGAAACAGTGAGCAGAGCAGCAAGGGAGACATTACTCTGCAGTGTTAAATGTATGAGCGCACCCACACTGTGCATTTCTGTTACACAGACAAAGCCTGTGCTGCAGTGTGACCTCCAGCAGAACCTAAAGGTGTGTCTAAGGGTGAGGAAGGAGCTCACGTTGATCCCAGCTGTCTGCGTGGACCCGTATTTGTGTGTGACCGTGTGGGTGCTAGAGCAGATGCTGCGTATCCAGTCTCTTCTCACAGCACCCGCCTTCATGGCTCTCTCTGAGAGCACCCAGACTTCGGTTGCCACAACAACAGATGGGACTGCAGACAAAGGTTCTGGTTGTGCTTTGAACAGCACGGACACCAGCAGCTGAGCTAAAAGCCCTCTGTTGGCAGGAATAAGGACGTGCCATTCCAGGTCATGGAGCTGCTCACAGGGTTAGGAAGGTGCCGTATGGGGTTCCAGGTGCACTGGGAGCAGAGTGCATGGAGTGCTGCTCAAGGACATTCAGTGGATAAAATGAATGTTTAAGTGGAAGTGGAACGGCTCACTTTAAAGTGCTAAAATGTGAAGGGGTTAAAAATCTTATAAAATGCACGGTTTAAAAAAGTGCAGTAACCATGTTAAGAGCTGAGCGTGGCACAACACGCTGCCTTCAGTGGTGAACAGAAGTTAGGAGTGCTCTGGTAGGTGAGTATATACCTCATGCATATCACAAGCATCTCCTTGTACCAGTTCTGTTTTACAAGTCAAGAAATTAAAGTGATTTATCTTAATTTTCATGTAACAGCGGGAAAGGAGGGATATACAGAGGGAGTCTGAATTACAGACCAGAGAACAGTTTCTTTTCTGTCTCTTACTTTTCTTGAACCTGCTCCCGTCTCAGAATGATTCACATTGGGCTACGGGTGGAGGGATTGGGCTGAGGACACTCCACTTTCAATGGCAGAGCACACTAAATCTCTAAATCAAGATAATAAGCTCTTCTAGTTTCCTTTTTTTTTTTCTCCTAAATGCATCCAACATGATTAATTATCTTTTCAATTGTTTTTGAACCCTGGAAGCTGGTGTGAAGAATTAGAATGGCATTTGTGCCTTTACAGACACTGGAGCACTTCTAGAATGCAAATCATCAATGATAGGATTTATGAAAAAAAAGGCAAAGGTTGATTAAATGTTGAGTCTTGGGTTGCATTTAATTGGTAACCATTGGATTAGGAGATAGACTTACAGTAGTTTGTACAGTACAGACGGGATCAGGGCTGTAAAGAATGAATGCAAATAAACTCAATGAGCACTCAATATATGGGCTGCAGTAGCTGGTTTAGAGGAAAAGGAAAAGATTTCTTCACTGGTATGAAAATAAAAATGAAAATTGAGTCTTTCTCTCTACGATGTCTTCTTGCCTGCCCCTTGGCTGTGAGCTGTGTAGCACTCCCATGTAAAACTTCTACTGTGTTTGTGTTAAATATAAAAGAGGTCACGTTAGGCTCCTCAAAGCTAAGGGGAGGAAAGGTGTTCATTGGTGTGAAAACAGCTGAGACTGCTCTGGCCTCAGGTCCTGGTTAAAATTTTCTATACCACTGGCGGCAGATCTGATTTAAGAGTTCAGAGCCTGCTTCATGCTGTGGAGAGTAACTCTTTAGTTTGTCCTCAGTTTTCTTCATTTAAAACTTCGTGTAACTCTTGTCACAAATGAATCTAGGGGGAGAAAATAAAAAACTGAATTAAAGAAGCAAGTAAAAAAAGCTATTTCTCTGAAAAGGATTAGTTTTAATGCAGCTGGGATTTGGGCTGGGTTGGTCTTTTTTCAACAGCTCCAGTTGTAGCAGGCTATGTGGGAGTGAGAAGCACAGCTCAGAGCAGCTGTGCACTGACAATGACATGGTTATGTGGAGTCCCGTCTCCAATGCCTCAAAACACCAGACAAGCAAGCACTGTAGTGCTCATCCTGCCACACGTGCCGGCATTACTCCAGTTTCTCAGAGTTTCAACTTGTGGCCAGAAGGCAAATGTGTCCTTGGAGTTCCTCAAAGCTGTGTGGATCCTTTCGGTGAAATCACAATGTAATCAGTTCCAGAAAGGACTCATTCTCTGTTTGTGCCTGTTAAGCAAAATTTCAGCTCTGTAGAAGTTGGCAGGAATGCTTTCCTGGCTGCTAATGGAGCTAGGGTTTCATCCGTTATGCTCGAAAAACAGTGGCGGGTGAGTTAGAAACGGATTCATTGGGTGAGTTAGAAACGGTTTCATCGGTAACAGAGGTGATGTGAACTGTCTGGATGAGCATAGGAGAAGCTGCATGGAGGTTTGACTCATGAAGACAGAGACCTTGATAGACAAAAATGGGGCTTTTCAAGCTGATGTCTCTTCATGTTGGAGAACACATTGCTCCTTTGGATCACTCCTTTTCTAAAACCATACAGTTAATGCAGAGCCAGAAGTTTCTTCCCAAAGAGTAAAAACTCTGACTTTTGGGCTACTCTTTCTGGTGGTATCAGCCATGGGCTTCTTATGGCTCAGTTTTAGAGTGGAAATAATGAGAGATGCAGCTACACTGGCAACCTTTAAAAAAAAAGAGAATTGGTGAAGGACAGTAGAAAGAAGTTGGAGGAAGAAGGAACACACAGTATTTATCCATATCAGTGGCATTTCCAGACTTTCCCTAGATAATTCATTTTCCCATTACTGAAAATGGTTATTCTGACTGGAAGAATAACTACAGATGGCCTTTTTAAGAAGCTCAAAAATACGAAATGAACAAGTTATACTTTAATAGAATTGAGTCACTTCAAAGTACGCGTTCAAAGCCTGCTGGCAAATTTCTCGGGTGACTGACTACACACAGCCAAAAAAAACCTCTGTGGAGGTGTGGCTTAGCAGGCCACTTCTCTGTATTGTTGGCGTATTTGTCCCTTCAGAGGTGATGAATTAGAAATATCAAGCATCATTAAAAACAAAGGGAATTTGCTCTTGACCTTAGTGAGGCCAAAATTTTACCTGTTATCACTGATGTCTTTGTTCTTCTATTTTGTCACTTTGCTCTGCAGCTGCGAAACTTTCGCTAACTTATGTTTTGTGTCCTCTGTGGAGTTGTAATCAGTACAGGATTGGCTTCCAGGGGAGCTATTCAGTACTCACCATATTATTATCAGGCTAAATTACCCTTAATACGCTGACTTTACACTGCTTTCAGAAATCTGTCAGTAAGCATTTTTCCAGTATAACAAATGTAGATGACAAGATAATGTTGATGTATCTCTTTCCTATCCTAACGTATAACTTTGGTGTGTGCATGTATGTTGCCATCTGCAGCTTTGACAGGGTCTCTCCATTAAGATCAGTGTAGGCTTTAAACAGGGAAGTCGAAATGCACCATGTGTTGCAGAGCAGCGACAGTCCTGTGGACAAGCAGTTGTTTTCATAGCGCTGACTACAAATCAGCCTAAGGCACTGACAACATAAATGGCTGATATCATTTTAAAAAAGACCTCTCCCAGTATTCTGAATGAAATCAATCTTTCTCTGGGAAGATGTGGGTTCTTCAGAAAACCAGCCACGTAAACCAAACCAAACCAAATCACAAACCCTAGTTTCATTTCAGTGCAAGTGGCTTAACAGCTGAAGAGAAAAAAACGCCAAAACTCTTGTCTCTTTTAGGACACAATATCCATTTCCTGAACAGGTCTATCCCCCCAAACCCATTTTCTTTAAGTAATCGTTTGTTCTGGCTCCTCCAAAGCCTCATCCACTCGTAGCTTGGCTTTTGCCTGGGAAGAAATCCATTAATACAGACTGCCGGAGATGGCAAACATGATGCAGCAATTTGTTAATGGGAGAGTATATTTTCACTATATGTGAGCAGAATTGATTATGATGTGCAGTGATAAAGATACCGGGGTCTGCAGGGTCTGTGAAGCCCTGTTTATTGTCACGCTGGGTTCTTATTTCTGTTGGAACTGTAGCAGCTCTAAGTCTTCCTGTATTAGCTCCTCAGTGAACCAATGCAATCAAATGTGAAACAGAAAATGAGAAAAGTAATTAATATTACCAATGGCATTTGTTTAAATGTTGCTTTTCAAAAGCACTTTAATTACAATATGCTTTCCATGTTGGTTGAGTTCATTTATATAGGGAATACAATCATTAATTATCATAATTAAGACACCTGAATTCAGTCTGACTGGCATTCTTTCCACCCTGAGTTGTATCATTTTTTTATCTCTGACAGTTAGGTTTTCAATCAGATGTTATCTACTTTTTCCTGATCATTAAGAAATGCTTTACTAATTAGCACATGAAATTCTTCCTACATCAGACTGAATTGAATCAAGGTCTATTATCTTGAACAGTAAGACACTTCAGAATTCACAGTAATAGGGCATGAATATGTGATACAGTTCATACACATTTCATGAACCTCCATGTTACGGTTATTTTTTTGAAGACTCTGCAATTAGTTATGCCATTTTCAGATTTTCAGGTCACTTAATTCTCTCTCACTGTTTAACACTCTGTTAGATTACAATGCTCTGGTATCACGAGTTAACTCCTCCTATACCATGCTTTGCTGAGATAATTCTGTTTCCCAGCAAAGATGTGTTTCTTACGTGCTCCCCCATGTCCTGAGAAACAAGCTGCCATGTACAAAACTCTTTCCTTGGATATTGTTTCTTAGGAAAAGAGAATGGATTTTCAACTATTGTGCCAGTTCTAATTTTACTTCCTTAAAGTGGATAAGGAGTAACCACACATAAGACCCAAGTTCTTGCATTCTCCCCAGGACATACGGCAATCGTGCTGAAAGTTTAACCATGCTCCTTGACTGATCTTCCACTGTTGCCATTGCAGATAGAACAGGCCCAGCCAGCTAGGGACCAATCAAAACCTGATTAAAAGGGTTTAATCCTGTCTCTAGTAAACTGCCCTACATGCAGGGGAGGACATGCCCTTGCCCTTCTCTGCTCTCCAAGGCACGGTTCTGTGGATGTGAGCAGTTTTACTTTGCCTTGATAAAGTAAAGAAAGGGATGTTGGTTTTACACGTGCTTACTGCAAAGCTGTCACAACAGATGGAGCTGGGTGCTATGAAGGCCAGGCTGCATTGCTGCACAGAGGGATTAAAGTGATTCTGTACAATATTAAGACTTCTCATTTATGTACTAAACCTTACAGGGTTACAGACTTTGTATTTATAATACTTGGCACAAAGTTCAGACAGAATGTCTTGTACGTGGATTTAAATACCTGAATTTGTGTCAGCTTGCAAAGATCTACTCTTTAATGGTTGTGAAAGGTGCAAATTTCTCATTTAGGCAAAATAAAAACTCAAGAACCTTTTGATTGCTAGAAGGTAGAATAATGTGGTATAAATACTGAGCATACTTAAAATACTTAGACATTCTCGCAGGGCCTCATTTAGCTGCACAAAGCAGAAAGTGGAAATAGTGCCCTTGACCAGGCTTTCTGTGCGAGTACCAGGGCACAATGGATTTGGGAGCTAAATTCCACTATAATGGGGCATTACTGAGTTGTTACACTAAGCAATATCTAAATAAATCCTTGTCTTGTCATGTTATGAATGAGACATATTTGTGGACGTTGACAAGTTTTTGGGGTGGAATGCTTAGGATTGGCAAGGAAAACACAACTGTGCAGCACTGGAATAGGACCTTTCTACCTGTCAATCCTTCTTTTAAGAGACAGGGGTCAGAAAAGCATCTCTATGTTGTTTGGAGTTTCCCAATGTAGAGTCATGAGTACTTTTCAAGCCATGGACGAAGATCTACCCTGTGGCTTCTAAGACATGAGTGCGCTTCTGTGGTCTGCATCTTAAGACTGTTTGTCCCTACTTTGTTTTGTATAAATTATCTTAAAGTAGTGTTGATTTTTTTTAGAGTAACGTATTTCTAACTCATAGGGACTACAGGAGAAAAAAATATCACTTTTTTTTTTCTGTGTAGTTCTACTGTTGGTTTATGAATGGAAGGGCTTGAATTTGTAATCTCTGAGTTAACCAGGAAGTAACTGGTAGCATAAAACTTCCCCAAGGGCCCTTGTAGCTTTAGAAGCCGTTTCCCAGCTTGCTGCCTTGGAGTCTGAATTTTCTGACCTTAAAGACAAGCAGTAATGGGCTGTCAAGCTTTACTGCTTCAAGAATTCAGTTAACAATGTTCTTATTTAAAAGTTGAATAAGTGGCCAGAATTTTACAGGTGTTGGTTCTTTACAGCCCTGGTATCTTCAAAATAATTCATCAATAGAATGCTTAGAATATCTCAGAGTTTCTATGATTGCCAAGGTACAGTTTGTACCAGTCCCAGTTACATCTTTGAAAATGTTAATCTTTTAAGTTCCGTGAATAGCATTCGGTAGCACGTATAGGATCGGGCCCATGAAGATGAGTTTGCAGAATGATTTCCCTAGCTTTGGTCTTTTAATTTCAGATAAGGAGCTACTGTAGTTGCTTAGAATTTATTCTTTTGGGGTTTCCTTCTGTAATAAATGATAGTTCATGTTGTATTTCTATATTATATATTCTGTTAGAAGTGTGTCAGCTATCCAGATAAGAAATTACCTCTTCCATGTTTTTCCTTGTTAATAGAGAGTTAGTGTACCAGCTTTTATGAAGCACATTCAGTGAGGAGCAGGAAAAAATAGCTCAATCAGAATAGCTGTACTGCTGAAAATGAATGATTACTCTTGGGGGAAGAACGTTGGGTGGGAGAAGAGTTGCATCCTACGATTCAATGGAAAGTAGCATTTGTATGGAACCAGGAGAGAAGAGAGGAAATGGCTGCAAGTTGCACCAGATGAAGTTCAGACTGGTCATTAGGAAAACTTTCTTCACTGAAAGAGTTCTCAGGCACTGGCAGAGGCCCCCAGGGAGGTGGTTGAGTCACCATCCCTGGAGGAGTTTAAAAGACGGGTAGATGAGCTTCATAGGGACAGAGTTTAGTAAGGGGACAGGTACGGCTGGACCCGATGATCTCAGAGGACTTTTCCAACCAGATGATTCTATTATTTCCTGCCACATCCACACTGAGTGAGTACATTTTTGTAGTTCATCATTTCTCTTCAGCCGGTGTGTTCAGTTATTGCTCATTTCCCTGTGGGATTTTTATTCCTAATGGAGATGACTTCACCTGAAAATGGAGTAGCCTGAAATTTGACAAGTTGGAAAAATACTTCTTATCTGAATGAAAGAGTAGTATTAAAAAAGGGATGAGAGGAAAAGTAAACAGGCACTTCCACAGTCTCAGAAAGTTACTGTGCCGTTTGTGTAGAACAGTGTAATTATGACACATAATTAATTCATTAATTACAGAGGTATTTATATCCATGGATATTTGTGTAGCCACAGAATCAGAAAGTGAGTAAAGCGTGTTCTCTCAGTTCATGTCTATGTGTACAACGAGAGAAAGCATTGCCAAGGTGATGTGCTTTGACTAGAAGTGAGGAGGTCTGGTTTTCCAAGGAGTGTGTACTTTTGGGTTGAAGACTAAGGATCCTAGAAGTCAAAGATAAAGTTTATAATTGGATCTAATGTATATGTGAAGTTGAGGAACAAAAATATTCTTCAGCCAGCTATGCCATGACTTTCTAGTGCTTTCCACGAAGGCTGTGTGTAACATAGATTTCAGCAACTCGGTGAGTGTACAGTCCCTTGCAGGAGCATCACTGATTCCAGTATTTACCCAGCAGTGACAATTTCACTAGAGTTTAAAATGTTTAGGAGTTTTTTTAAACTGCTTCTATTCTAATTCTATGCCATTCCTTTTCCCACTCCCTGTGTCTTTGTTACATTTTCCTGGTGCCTGTTACTTGATTTGAGCATTTTGCTTTCTGTGATGGGCCTGCCTCTTGGCTCTCACCAAAATTCTTGTTTCGTAGTAGAGTATCTTATAAATGTGTGCATTTTGTCTTTAAAACTGAATGTTGGAAGTAACATATTCCAAATGACAATCAAGCAGACAAATGTCTTCCAAAGTGCCACGGGTTCCCTCAGTGAAGGGAGGTGGAGGTGTGCTGTGTGATACATTGCACAAAGAGTTCCTGACAGTGAAGAATGATAGCGTCTGCCTTCTCAGCTGCAGTGCCACCACCACAACTGGCAATGTTTCCAAGCCAGAACTTTCTGTGTGAGAAGTAAATATCCTTCTTCCTGTAATATTTACTGCCTAAAAACAGGTCTACCTTGACAGCCCTGAGAGTTGGTAACATATGAAAAATGGTTTCCTCGGGACCTGCTAAGTTAGAAAGTGAGGAGGAAGGCAGAGTAAGCACACTCCCATTTTCCTTTAGCATTCTTTTATTTCACTCCTTCCCTGGGCATACGCATCCCCAGTTTCTGTCTGGGGGGATGAGCACACCCCATCGTGTCACATCGTGTTTCCATCTCTCATGACTGTAGGCAGGGAGAGCCACGTGCTGTCTGGGGGCTGTATCTGCCATGCACAGCCCGGAAAACAGAGGCCGTAGCTCTGGGCTGGTTACATGTTAAATTCTTATCACAGCAAAGGGAGTGGGGATTGGAAGTGAACTGTTGGGCTGGCACTCTCTACTGAATCTGCACTGACTTTAGCCTGTCCACAGGGAGCACCTCGGACAGGAGCTGACCTTGAACAGCAGCCACAGCTTGGCCTTACCGTAGGCAGCTTCCCTCTGGTCAATCACAACTTGCATCGTTTCCCATCTCTAACAATCCCCTCAAGACAGCTCTTTCAGCCTGCGCTCACAACTGTCCTGGAGGACAGCTCTATCAGGAGCATCCCCACTGTGAGCCTTCCCAGAGAAGGATCAAGCAGACCAATAGGATCTTCTGCCTTCAGAGCTGTGGCGCCACATTAGTTCCACATTTTAAAAGGTTATTGTCCCTGCCGCTCGCCGTCTCTCGGCAGGTGCGTGACTTCACTTTTCTGTCTTACAGACTGCCTGAGCCAAGGTCCCTTGTAAAGAAAGGGAAATGTGGAAAACCAACAAAAGTGACTCCCGGAATGGCCTTGGCTATGAATCCATAAATACTTCTAGGGCAAGAACTTGGAGGATACATGACTGAAGCTTCAAGTGTAACAGAGATTACATTAAAGTGATTTTGTTCTGCAGTCACAAGATACTTATGTGTAAACACAGACCTGCAAGATGAAGAGACTGGAAAAGGAAATGGTTTATGCTCCAATATTTCACTGCTTCTCTTCTCTAGCTTCCACCCTCTTTTTACAAGTGTACCAACTTAATTTTCCTACAAGTAGTTTTTTTGTTTGATCTTTGAAATAAGAAAATAAGAGATTGTAGTAAGAGTAATTTTCATGCATTCCCCATCTCATATTTTGGGGGGCTTTTTTTTTCCCCAGCAGTCTTTCTCCTTCTCAAAATCTCTGCTCATTGTGCTTATAAAGCAACCCACACATTTTCCAATAGCATTTCCACTCTCCAGGATAATGTTTTTTGGACCGATGTATTGTAATATTTAAGAGGAAGACAACATCTTCTAAGAATTCTTCTTATTTTCACCTTTTGATGTTCTCAACTGCCTTTTTTTCTTAAATCTGATGGGTTGCAAGATAAGATTTTAAGTATTTACAACCATCTCTAATAAACCGCTTCATGGATATTTATGAGGTGCTGTTTTAGCAGGCTGTATTATAATATTAATCAAAATCAAGGCTGCTGCTTGGAAGCACTCCAAGAGTTAGATCTTTGCTGAAATCTTTCCAGGTATCTTTATTTTCCTCATTCCTTTTGTTTTTGTTGTTGTTAATTTCTAGTTGAGTTATTTATCAGATGATATTTGAATACATATGAATACAGTTCTGAGAGAAAGTCAGAGAATCCTAAAATTAATCTTTGGTTTATTGTTTATTCAACACTTTTATATTTGCTTTCTGTTTGTTTTTAAAGGAAAGGAGTAATATTAGCAGGAAAGGATACAAGGAACCCTGCTGTGCCACTAAAATTACATCGTGCAAGTTTATTGCTTATGACTAGAAATGTCCTGGCATGTTCTGAAGACTTGTGTATGGAGCCTTGATGCAATTTCCATATCCATCACTTAGAGGTCTAATGAATCTGAGAGGCCAACAGGTACATTTTCAAGTACCACTTCAGAATAAGGATTCTTATTTTTGGATGCTCAACTTGAGACTCTTAACTCTTAATTTTCAGGAGCACATTACTCAGACTGTTGGTGTTGAATGATTCAAACTCCCGAGATAATCAACAAGATTAAGTGGGTATTTGTCAGAGTTAGCCTTTAACGGATTTCACAAGGTCACAAAGGAAAGGGCAGGCCAACCAGCTACCGGGCACCCGAGAAACTGCATGTCCTTGATAAAGTATGCATATATTTCTGTGCTGAACATATTACATTCTTCCTTTTTAGCCTATTAAATTAAAAGACACTCTGATGTGGTCAAACTGGATTAAGACCAGAAACTATTTCTGTTACGACTTGCTTGGGGTTCAGTTCTCTGGCAAAACATGCCTGCTGTTTTACGAATCTCCAAGAGTTATTGCAGAATTGCTAACCTAATTCTTGTTTCTCTACTTTAATTTTGTCACTTGCAACAAAATAATTGTTGTATACAACCACACATTGCAACTCCATAATAAACCAAAAAACTACAGATACTGTATGAGAAAGAGCAGTGACATATGAAGTACTTGCAGAAAAAAGGAATAAAACCAAAGCCAATTCGAAGAAGAAAAGGTCAGTCACAAAATATATTTAATTTCAAAACATTTTTTCAGCTGCAATGATCTGAGATGTAATTTGAGATCTGCAGTATTGTTCTTACTGCCTTCCACACTGCCCTTACACTGTAGTCACTGCATTTTGTGAAGCTGCAGTTAGAAACAGAGATTACTGAGGGTTAGTGCTGATCATTTCTAATTAAAACATCTCTTGTATGTTTTATTGATACGCAGTCAGCTTTGCAAAGGTACTTTGCTACTCAAGTGTGAAACCAGATTTGTGTGGATGAGTGTAGATTCATAAAATACCAAGTTTAAACCTCTGTGTGTTGTGTTAGAACCATCTGCTTCCTCCATCCAATAAGCTGTAACAGCTGATCTATCTGAGCACACAGAGACTTCCTCCATTCCTCCCACAATGTTTTTGTAAAATCTAATACTGTAACAGTTGGTCAATACCTTTAGGGAATATCATGGCAAGTGTATCTGAGGGGAGATGACAAAGCCAGAGAAATAATAAATGTTGATGTTCAAACAGTTAGGAGTTGCGTTAGGAGTTGTCATAGTCACTCTCGGTCTCTTGTGAAGATTCACTTAGTCCTTCCACATCGCATTCAACTCCAAGGGCCCCGTTCTCCACTCCATTGCATCAGTGTGATGCTGGTGTAGTTCCACCAACTTTCACAGAATACAACAGTTTAAGACTCATGAAATACAGTGGCCATCGCCCTGAAGTTATACAATCCGCTGTTACATTATGTATCAGCCTCTTTGGACAGCAGCTTCACTTAGGAGATGTTGCTGTTCTCAGCAGGCTGGTCCCAGACCATCAGTCCCTTCAGCAGCGCCACCCTTAAGCTGAGAGCTCTAACAGAGCAAGTTGTTAAAAATCAGACATAAGGAATGAGGAGGTCTACAAAAGACTGGCTAGAGATTGGTGGAAAGCTCAGCGGAAGAAACATATCTGTCTTTATCAAAAGCTCCGAGGTTTTTTACTGTTGTTGCTGAAATCAGGATATTCTCATTAATGTGAAATCAAGTGTGGCTGATGTTTGGGGTTGAGGAAGAGGTTGTGGAAGTTGTCTTTAAGAGACTGTGGGAGCAAGCAGAATAATTTTGAGGGCAGGAAGAACGAATATGCAGGGACAGACACTTTAAATCATCAGCCCGAGTTTCCAGCAGCATGAGTTTTTGACCATTAGACTTACATGGAGACTTCAAGCATGGACCTTGTGGGCAGCGACGCTCCAGTTTGCACAGGAGATCAACTGTACTAGAATGGCAGAGTCTTTAGCAGAAAACAAAATAGTGGCTTCTATCATGCAGAAAGCCTCTGGACAGGGTAGTTTTGTCCAGTCACATTTACCTCTACTTGTAATGCCTCACTTCTGTGATTCTGAAACACACTGGCATTCTCGTGCAGATCCTCTGCACTAGGTTGAATTCTGTCCTGATAGATTGAGTGAATAATTAAACTTTAATTTGCTTGTGCCCACATTTCTAACCCCGCAGGTTTGCAGAGAGAGTGCAAATATGGTATTGTCAGGAAGGTTATATGCAGAAATCTGTTCTGATTGACTGAGGGTGCATTAGTCTTGATGTATTCTTGCAATATTTTTCAGCAACAGAGGGAATGAGAAGGATGCAATACATCAATCAAATTAACAGGGAAAAGAGGCAAATACATAAGAAATGTCAGTTCATTCTACAGATACAGTTCTTACCTGAGTTAAAAGGAGGCAGTAAAGTGGGCCATTGTACCCATTATTGGTTTGCCATATAAAATAGGAAATCACTTACACTTCTGTTGTTTAAGGCCATTTTGCTATTTTTCTATGCTGAATTCTATGTTCGATTCCAGAGCTATACAGTCCTAGCTAGTGTGCTGTAGAGAGCGAGCAGAGAAAAGAGTGTATGCCTGAATTAAAACAGCAACCAATATATCCATTCTATTTCACATCTTTAAATAATTCTGATTAGTAATTATGGAAGTTCTTTTATCAAGCATGTCAAAGTGCTTTGGAAATAGAGCAGCTTTTGCCTCTGTGAAGCAACAGCACAGCACAGGTATCTCTTGCTTTAATATGGTAGCAGATCTTGGAGATTCGCCACAGACACGCTGAAGCCGAAAGCTGTGGTCAGTGTCAAGGAGCTATGTCCCTGGGATTGTGTTTTCCAGATGCCAAGGAGATGAGGCAGTGCTGAGCGGATTAAGCCCTTCTGCACTCTGAAAGCTTTGTGTAGACTGGATGAGAAATCCTGACCTCGAGGTACATATTCAAAGTGCTTTCTGTACTTCCAAGTACAGTGAGTATCCAGTTCCCTTCCTGAGGCTCTCCAGATCGGTGCTCACCTCACTGGGACGGGACGAGTGCGTCTGCAGCTTGTGTGCCCTGTGGGCCTGCTTGCAGGATGCAGCCTGGGCATCACAGAGAATGGCTAGATTTTTAAGCAGAGGCATGACTGCCTCTCGATAATCACAGCATGAACAACTCTAAAAGCCGAATCCTGGTAAAGTACAGTTCAGGCAACAGGGGGCTGGTTCTTAACCTCCTCCTTGCTCTCCTGACCCAGAAGGGTGTTTAATGGGAGAGGGCTTTGGAGTGGATCTCCTGCTGAAGGCGCCGCTGCTCATGCATTTCTAGAACTAATTTCCCCTTCATTTTTGACTGAGGTGTTGGTAGCCTGAAGATTTCAGTAAGCTCTGTTAATGTGCAGAGCACATTTACCCTACATTCAGATGCAAGCTGCCATGGTCAGTTCTCGCTAAAAGCCAGCTGGAAATTCAGCATTTTTGCTTAAACCTAGTGCAACACCACTAGCCTTTTGTGCAGTTCGTGTATCAGGCTGCTGATGCTAAAGGGGGGCATTTTATCCGTGATGAGCTGGTTAAAAACAGGTGCTCACCCCAGGAGTTTCAGATACCCTGCTGCTTTGAATTAAATACAGCAGAATTAAGAAACGTTAAAAGAGGATCTGCATCTTTAAAGCAGACCCATTGTGTCTCAGTGCTGTAGATAAGCTTCAGTCAGCGCAAGAACAGGTGAAGTTTCACTCCAGTCAGAGCCATGCAGTTTGAAATGTTGGCACCTGATAAGTGCAGATGAGGATAAAGGCATGTCTGCACCATTCCCTTACATGACATTTGGGATGTATTTTGCTTTGTTGGAAAACCGTGCAGATATATACACCCTCCTGCTTTTCAATCCACATTACCATACTGCCAGCATGCTTAATTATATCCTTTCCACAAAATCCTCAATTCTAGTACTCCTCGGAAGTGTATTCTACCACTTCTCTCTCAGGTAAGATATCCTCAGTGTCTCTCTGGGCCTTGAACTCCAGACACCTGTGTTTATACTGAAAATGCAAATGAAAATATTGTGTCTTCTCAGTGAAGACACCTCTAGACCCCAAGATCATGCAAAGTCTTGCCCTTATATCATGATAAATCCTTTTTTTGTGTCTGAAAAAATAGACCCAAAGAGTCTTTCCGCACTTTAGCCAAAACAAGCGCTGCAGTGCGTGGTCACTGCAAGTGAGGAGGTACAACTGGAAATGTTCTCTCTACTCATTCTGGTAAATTCTCACACTTCCCATATAGCTTTTGTTCATGTTTCAGTCATTCAGGGAGAATATAATGCAGCGAGCTTTCAGTTGAACACATTTCATTATACACTTTCATAAAGCTGGTGTTGTCCTCTAATAAAGTCAAATAATCACATTGATTTTCACTTGGCATCCAGACTAACTCCTAAGGAATATATGAAATAATTGATTTGCATGCTGGAGCTGCTGCAGGATTTATTTTCAAAATGAGATTTTGGGGTAGGTTATTTTTTTGTTAATTAAATATGTTTAAAAGGATTTATGTTATCTTCTTGTTCGTACAAACTGAATTTTCAATGACTGCTACTAAAATGTTAGGGGATCCTCTGCCATAAATAACTCTTCCTGTAAGATTGTATAGGAGTCTGATAAATCCTTGTTTTTACATTGCTTCTCCCTCAAAAAATCAAATGATGCGGTTATAAGTTGGGATCCTATTGTTCAAATGCCATTTTAAGGACATCAGCCGAATGTGGTTTTCAGTTTCTTAGTTTAGGTCCTAACTTTTGGCTCATTGTTAAGCTACTTATTTCTGCTTTTACTAGAACTTCAGAATAAGACAGATGTTCATGAAAAGTAGCCTCAATATCATCACCCTTTATCATTGCTGGGCCATGGTCTCTTGCCACTCCTTCTGGTCCTTCTGCAGCCCAGATGAGATCTATGACTGTGACCTGTGGTTCTTGGAGCTGCGCGTGGCTAACGTAGTCGATCGGTGTGGTGACCGGCTGCATCTACCATGTGGGCTCCAGAGCTTCTGGAAGGCTGCAGCTGATGGAGCGCGTGTCTTTGCCCAGTTACAGCCTGACTTTTGGTTTTGTCCCAGTGAGGGGGGAGGGAGAAAGCCCTCTTGGGTCAAGCAATAGTTGCAGATGTGTAGCCAAACACCCGGTCATTCACCGCAGGACAAGGCTGGGCATCCCTGTGCTGACTGCTAAAACAAAATCTAATCATGTGGGATGAGATTCTCAGAGAAATTTAAGTTCCTGTTTTGTGACCTGTCAGGTGATTTGAATTTATGTTTAAGTGATCATAAAAGCTCACAGTGCAGAAATCAGACTGTTTTTCAGAGGCACTTTTAAGAAACCACATCTGTGAGTCCTGAAAATGTTGCGAAACAGCTGAGAAACTTAACTGAATTTTTCACTTCTTCATATTGCTCCGATGCTCACCTTCTGTGGGTATCAGTTGTATGCAAACATGACTACTAAAACTGCAGTCTCATCCTTCCTCTGGTAGCCTTCCTATGGTTGTCAGAGCAATGACAGCTCAGGAAAGGGATGACATCAAATGACTGGTTCATCAATTGGGCTACTCTTTGAAATATCTGAGTTGCTGCCCTTGATTTGTCAGACTTCATAATGACTTTGCACAGGTAATTCAGCCTTTCTGAGCTTCTGTCAGTCACCTTTTAATGGCAGAAATAGCATCCTTCTGTCTCGGAGAAGACAAGTAGGATACTTCTGAAAGATGGTGAGAATAAAGGAATAAAGTAGGTAATATAAATACCTGATTAAAATAAAAACAATTAGAAAATCAGTCAGCAGATTTGGAACTGGGCTGGCATGGAGCCAGCAATCATTGAAGTCTTTAGGCATCTCTTCAGGGAGTGGCTTTAAAGCTTGTCACCTTCAACTGATTTATGCTGAGTGGGGATATGTAATAAGGATACTTGACATTTATTGAGACAATTATTTAGTCATCAAAACATCTATGTACTTGTGCAAGGGAATCGACCCTTCTCTTTCTCAGGAGGCTGCAAAGACATACACAGCACTTGCCTCTGGCCTTAGAGAGAATTAGTGACAAATCCAGGTTTACAGTTCACAGGAGGATTTCTGGCCCCTGGTGCAGTGTTCGAGCTATTGATGACATCAATCACAGTGAAGGCATGGTGCAGTTGTCGACTGCCTCTGTATTGCTGGTGTTTGAAGAGTGCCAACACCACGTCACAAGCACTTGAGCTTCTTTGCAGGAAGAAGGAGGTCTAGCCTGCATTCTGTCACTGCTGAAGAAAAATGCAACACATTTATCACAGGGAAAAAGTGAAGACTTAAGATTTAGGCTTCTTACCATGTGTAAAGAGTTGATGTATTTTATTAGAAACTACTCGCCTTGGCTGTATTTCATTTAAGCTTTTAGAGCCATCTAAATCAAATTCTTTAGCTTGAGGAAGATAAAGATTGTAAAACAAATTATCTGAGCATCAGGAGACCTACCATGTTGATTTATACCTGCTACATACAGCAAGTATGTAATTCACTTATAAATCACCAAACTGACACATATTCTCAGAATTATCTGGGTATTTGGTTAGTGCAAGTTTAAATGAAATAATATGAGCATGTGTTTACCTTTTGTAAGGCAAGAAAGAGCCACAGGGAAACAAGAGCCTTAAAAATGATTAAACAAACCAGGAATACAAAGTCATTTTTCTTATGTTGTCAGTTCCCAGAAAGTAAACATCTTTCTGCTGAAGCACTGTTCATAATAACAATATTACCTGTGTAGATCACGATGTCTTACCAAGAGCTGCTCTGCCTTTATAACACTGTATTTGAGAACCAGGTGGTTCCCCAGGTGACTGTCACTGGATGTTGGGAATAGATTCCCTCAGAACAAATGTTAGTCGCATTTGTATACATGAGAATTATGTATTAAGAACTACTCTTTTGGATACAAACAGGAGCTACAGAAAATGGCAACATGGCTTTGTGTCTTGGTCCTTGAAACAGAGAAGTTGGCTGAATGGTGGCATGTCTTCAGCTCCATACAGAAACCCTCAGGACCAAATATCCATCCTGATTGTAGCCGTCAGCTGGGCTGGAGATACCAGCCTCTGTCACCAGCAACACAACAGCAGATGATGCAGCTGGAGATACAGCCTGCCTTTCTTTGACTTCCCTAATCTGAAGGCATCCGTTCACAGCTGATCCGTTCTCAGTTCTCAAATCCACTGCTCTTGTTTCAGTGCCTTGATGACCATAATCCTCCTCCATTGAAAAAGGGGTAGGGAAAGAAAACACAAGTAGTGGTTTTAATATGGTCATTCCCTAATGTCTTTCACCTTTGTCTCTAAAAGAAAGTAAAGAAATGGAGGGGCAAGGAGAAAACGTTTTCATTTTCTTTGTCCCTAGGAGTTAGGTGCAAGGTAAAAATGTAGAAGTGTTTAGTGATCTCTCCATTTCCTTTCCTTTTTAATGAACTTGACTAATTAAGTACTACTGACATTGTCTGCGGAGTTTTTTGTCAGTTCTCTCATAACCCTCTGTTCATAGGGAGCTGATGTGTATGTGTGATATTTCCATTTTACAGTCTTCACGGCACCCTGATCCTTGTCTTCCTCGTGAAGCTGTTGTGTGAGGCAGCTGAAAACGTAACCGCATTCTGCTCTGCCAAGAGCTCTCCTTTTAAACAAAAATGTATATTACAGAAATGTAAAGCTGTGCTTTAAGAGTTAACATCTGAGTACAGTAGGGTCTTCACATTTCCATGGCAACAGCTTAACATGATCAGTAAGCAGAGTGGACTGCTTTGCTGTGAGGTGTCATTAAAAGGAGAATCATGCTGGGAAACACACATGTATCATAGAACAAATTCTCTTCTCCATGGTTTTGTAAACAACATATTTCTCTGCTGCCCCGTGTTGATGCATTGTTTTAAAATTGCCGTTGCATTAGAAATGGAAACAGTAATTTGCAAGGCCCTTAATGACAGTTTTTGCGATTGCAGTGATGTAATTTTAAAGGAACAACTTTATAACAGAGGTAATCTGGCAGCTGCCACTAAACCTCTTATTTACAACAGGTATCTCCACACACACTTGATTTTTACAGCAGTTTCTTGTTGCCGGTGCATTGTGTAACTCTGTGGCAGCAGGGCTGGGCTCAGCTGCCGCCGCGGTCACTTCTATTAGGAGCTCATCGATGGCCAGTGCAGCGGCAGCGCCAGCCATGCCTGCCAAGCCTCTTAGCTGGAACCGCTCGAAGGGCTGCAGTGTGATGGGACGAGTTTGCCGCTCCGGTTTGCTCTGTGTGTCACACACAGGTTGTCATGGGAACATAAGGCATCAGTAATTATTTTCTGGAGGTTCCTGTTAATGATCGTCACCTGTGTCTTAGTGCACAGTTTGAACTCAAGCAGAGGGAGTTACTGAAGTGTCCTAAACTGTAGTCACAGCTCTTCGGCTCATCACTCCTTTGAGCATGGACTGGCTGGAGAGAGCATCTCATGGTTCTGTCCTGTTCTCTGCTGCCAGCGTCCACTCAAATCTGGGCACTCTTCTTCATTTGAGCGCGTGCACCAGCACAGTTTTAACATCCCAACGTAAACTACAGGCTGCACCCTCTGCAGAAATGACAAGTTCACCTCATGCCACGTAGAAAGGGGTACAATGGATTTTTATTAATCTTGTCTAATTGCTGCATGGAATAAATCTGACCGTGAGTATGTTTTTAGAGAGTGATGGAGGTGGTTATTTTAAACTACCTTTATGTTGGCACAGCAAAGCCAGCCACTCAGTCCTCTTTTCTTTCCTCTTCTTTAATTCTAGGTCCCTTTTCTTGATAGAACTTAGAAATCTGTTTCATCCCTTCCCTGATACAATGCACTGCAGCCCCATGTCTCTAGGTTTTCCAGGTTATGTTGTGTGATATATACTCCTCATGAAATAGAGCTGTCTTTTCAATGTTCTTCCTCCTTCCCTGGATTCACAGGCAGTGGACACAAGCTGCAGCCCCAAACACTCCAATTATACAAGATAAAACACTATCTTCATGAGGGCAGTCAGATACGGGTCAAACCCATGATCTCTGCCATGGGTTCAAACTGTCAGAGCAGGGGTTCAGAGAGGAATATTTATTCTTGGAGATATTCAGAACTTGGCTCTGCAGTGACCTGAGCCACATGACCTGGCTGGCCCTGCTTTGAGAGGGAGGCTGGGTTAGAGACCTCCAGAGTCCCTTTCAAGTGGAATTCTATAGCTGTGTTCAATAATCCTGTTCAAGACCAATTATTTATTTCCCGTATCTTTAATTTTAGACATGAAATGCATTACAACATGGCTTGGTCTTGTAAAAAATTGCTTTGTGGATTAGAATCTGGAAGCAAGTATATTTGGTAATAAGAAAACATGCATGGCTGTGTTTTTGCCAAGCTGGGGCATGCGCTAGAGTGGAGCGGTGCTGTACCGAGGAAAGGAAACATCATGAGGCTGCAAGGGAGATAAATCAGTGCTGATACAAAGAGTGGGGAAATAAAGAGAGCAAGACTATTTACAGATTGAACCTTGCATGTCAGTCACGATGAAACAGTCTTCCAAAGTTATTTGAGCAGATGAAGAAATCATGCATGAAGATGTCAGTGTGTCTCGACTGTAGAACATGAAAATCTATTTATTTTAACCTGCCTTTACCTCACTGGAGTATTTCAGGAGCAAACACTTTTCGGCAGGAGTATTTTACTATGCGTGTCACAGACAGGACCTAACTAGGCACTAATGTCAGATAAATAATATTATAGTGGAGCCGATTTAATACAAGAGTCAGAATGTGCTAGATATGGAAAGTTGCATTCGATGGAAAGAAATAATATTATTTCCACTGCCAGGAGAGAAATAGTGTGTCAAGGAAATCCACAAATCAGCTTATGTCATTCTCACTTAATCAAACTACCTTGAGTTGATTTTACTAAGTACCACATCTGTGTTACCTGGTGTCAGCAGCTATTTGCATCCTCATGCATAACAGTAATGCAGATGACATATAGAACAGTCTCATACCTTGGACTCGAAATACATTTGTCACATCTCATTGCTATAATTTTGGTTCTTAATATCAGGCCTATTAAAGTGAAACTCCTAATACATAATGGTGTTAAGATAAGTGTACTGCCTTTCTGTTCAGTCATGTCATGGAGCAGTGAACACCGAAGTTGCCGTGCCCTTGTGTGCTAAAACTGTGTGTGAAGTGATGGCAAATCCAATGGGGCTGGATAAAGTCTGAGGACAGGATTGTCCACTGAACAGAGCGCTGGCCCAGGTGGGATTCGGATAATTTCTGTTTTGTTCTTGATTCTGCCATTATCAAACTGCATGATATTTTATAAGCCATTTCAACACCCTCATGTTGTGTATTCCTTTCTTTAATGAATTTGTTTTATCCAATTAGATTGTAGCTAGATTGTAGCTTCAAAGGGATAGAGCCTTTCCCATGGGTTTGCACAGTGACAAGGACCATAGCCTAGATGCTGGAATACACTATTGTAGAGACAAGGACAAGCAGAAGTGTAAAAGTAGAGAGAGGCTTTGATACTCTCCAATCCATACAGATCTTGTCAACTTGCATGCAAGATCTCTGCTCAGTTTTTCAAAAGAAAGAAGTTAGATGAGGAGTTTTCTTGTAGGCACAAAGCTGTCTCAACTTCCAAGACTGTACTTTGTTGATTTGAGCCGATTTTCTTTTCAAAATAAGGGCTGATGCTTTTTTCCTTTTTAAAAAAATCAAGCATACTTTATAAGTGTTTCTGTTTCCAAGCCAAATTTTAATGCCTTCTAAAAAGCTGCATGCTGACCCCAGGTCTGTAAAAAATGTTTTATGTAGGCCGTCATCTAAGGGACACATTGCCTTTTGTAAGGAAATAAAGAAAAGTAGGCAATAAGTTGCAAATCCCAGAGCAGCTAAGTGAGAGTGGAAGAAAGTGCCTTGGGTTTGCAGAAACTGTAAATTGTGGTTTAGTGATCCTGCTGGAATCTAAGGGGAACGGAAAGAAAAACTGACGTTAAAAATAATCAGAGGAGAAGAAAAATACCAATAGTTAAGAGGAATGGGTTGAAGTTGACAAGGTGACAAGAAATTTCTGGAAGGTCTGCATTCTGAAAATAAATATCCCTCACCGTAAGCACTCTCAGCACCTCAGCATCAGGAAAAAGTCCTGAAACAGAGGGAGCTGTGGCTGGAGAACTAGAAAACTGGATGCAATGGAATTACAAGGCCACAGAATTTAAACCACGAGCATGGACAAGGGACGAAAGCAAACAGCAATTTGACCCTGGAAAAACCCTTCTGCCAGTGTAGAGACTGCAAAAGTGCTGTTAGCGTGGGGAGGTGAGGCCGCATTTTGGCTCAGCTGGCCCTGAGAAGACCTCCCAGAACTCAGGAATGGTAGTGTTCCTCCTTACTATGCGTTGCTGTGACTCCAGAAGGGAATCCAAGGTAAGGCAATCCAGCAACGTGCTGACGGAGGCGCTCTGATGTACAGCTTGCCATAGCCTGCTACACGGCTTGGAGTCCGAACCTCTGCTAGATCTCAATTCCCATTTCATGTCATTTATTTTATTTTAATTTTGTTCACTTTTTCTTATGGTCTGCTTCTGTAGTACGGCTTTTGGATGTGCTGTTTGTTTAATAGCATTAATGAAATATTCAGTTTCTGTGTTTTACAATTCTGCTGAATTTTTGTTCAGAAATGTATCTCGTAGTGTTGTTTTTCTTTCTTGATTGGGAGATCTGGCCTATAAATCATATTTGTAGAACATCTAATCATCTGATGAACTTAACATTTATAATTTGTGAAAACAGATGCCCCTTCAGAAGGAAAAAAGCAGCATTTATGCAACTACCTTTTCTAAAAATGAATTTGCTGTCTATGCATAGAAATGCAAGAAAACTTTCTGTGGTTTCCTTGTTCTAATTCATTTCACAAATGAATTTAAGACAGCTGGCAAACTGAGAAAAAATTATCCTTGTTGAGGTGTTATTTCGTTCAGTTTTAAATATTAATGTATGATGTTGCATCGTTATGTAGTGCTCTTCACAAAGATGATATAAACCGTTTGTTAAGGAAAATATGAAGCTTCTGAAATGTCTGCTCATAAATGTTTACAAAAGAGATCATGGGTAGAATTATAGGCAAGGAGAATGAAGAATAGAAGAGCCTAGGGAATACTGGGATGAGATATGTTTGGCAAGCATCCCAAGCTGGATTTCCAGATGATGACCTTTTCTTTCTTGAAATCCTAATATTTTTGCATTTCTGGGCCACTGGATTACATCATCAAAGTGCCTGTATCTGGATTTTGTATGTGAAGAAACGGATGGAATATTTCAGTGCCTCAGCAGTGGTTCATAAGAACTGCAGATCTCCAAAGAAGTCCTAAAACCGTGGACTCTTGCTGTGGATTGTCTGGTAAAGGCACAATCTATACAGCCCCAGAACAGAGTGAGGATGAGCTGAGGGCAAGCAGAGATTGGGAGGACACACTGGAGTCCCCCACACTGACTCACCTGGAATGCCCTTCAGCTCCCAGAGCAGCCAGGCTTGCACAAACCAGTCCTGACCTAAAGCATCCTTTCCTCCAGGGCTGCAGATTTTACACTGAGCACAGATTCTTCTGGCCTAGTGTGAGAAGCTGAGGCAAATTTCTTCTGAAATCTTAATAAAAAGGTAGTCAAATGGAGCTTGCTGTGAAATTCACTGTGATAGAAATGACAAACCTGAATGAATTTTCTTAGAGATCCTTTTGGGGGAATTTTTGGATATCCCTGATACTCACTGTGGGGGCACTGTTTGTTTGGACCCTGCTCCATCATGATCCCTCTGCTCCATGTAAATAACATCTTTCTTGCATAAAGTTACCATATAAAGATTTTATTGAGTTTCCTTAACTAGATTTGGGGTTTACTATCTGTTTGCCAAGTGAGTGGCAATATTAATGCTACTGTTTTCTGCCAACATACAAATTATACAAATGTATTTAATTTCATCAGAGCAGTTGAATTAATTGTGTATAATACAATGCTGAGGAGTGTGCTGCACAGGAAGAAAAGCAAATTAAGGTGGCAATAAGCATAATTGAAATCCTTTCCTTGTTTAACAATTATTTTTTGCATTCTCTTTGTATTTATTCTTCCTAGTTTTGGTTGTCCTATTGTTAATTCCAACAAAAACAAGTCTTCCAGATTTGTAGCTGTTTTGACATGCCACTGTTAGCTCACTGAAATGTGACAAGCACAGAAGAGAACTTCTGATTGGATTCTGTTGCAGTATTATGCTATGCCTACCAGTAAAAAATGCAGAGAAAATTGAATCCTAAAATTATCTGCTTCTCTTCCATTTACTCTCCAAGCCATTTCTTCTATTTTTCAATTATCATCTGGTAATAAATGTGTCATAGTGCAAGATTAGACCTCAGTGGAATACAGTAGCACTGAAGACAGACTGGAAAATTCAAGAATATTCAAACTTGTTTGGATGCAAATTCGGTCATTATATTGAACCGAAAGGTGTGTACTGCAGAGAAGAGAAGCAGTAAAACTCTAGAAAATTCCTGTGCTAATGAAACAGTCCTCTGCCACATCTGCCACCAGGCACCAAAACATCCCTCTTTCCAAATGAATTTCCTGTTCTGAGACAGGCTATGAGGTTTATGAAGTATGTAATTCCCTCTGAGTGTTTATCTGGGAATTAGGTGGGGTACAGGCGTTAGATAAAAGCCATGTCCTTTGGTGATTAAATTTATATTGGCTCACATACGCAGCCAGGATTTCTGTCCTTGTACCGATACCCAAAATGTATGAATCTCACTCTCCATTGCTAACTTTCCCTTACCTGTCTGTGGATTTGTGACCAGGAATGTCACACGAGTGCCCTTCCCATCCTGCTGTTTGTCTCACTCTCTCCTATGAGATTTGGATTCCTAAGGAGGAATCTTGAGAGAAGAAAACGATTTTCAGATTTTCAATCTATCTGTAGTCTGAAAGGAAAATGGCTGTAAATTCTGGAGCTTCTGCAACTAATTCTAGGGGGAGCAGTTTTCCAGCATTTGAATCACCAGGAACCAGCTTGCTGGGACTCTAGACATCATTTAACCTAACTGTGCAGAATTCTCAAAGCTCTCAAGAGTACCCTAGTATGTATTCAATATTCTTGTCGAGGCTCAATGGTAATTACCTATTCCAAATGTGTTTCTGCCTAAAAATGCACCAGTTTTCCTGAATAACAGTGTGGAACTGCGAGGCTGCTGGTTTGCAGTCTGTCCATGACTTTACTGCTGAAGCCAGATAACTCTGTATAGGAAGGAGCCTTATAGAAAGGATCAGTAGTGAAGTTGCCAGTTACAAACGAGATTTAATAGCATCTGAGCATATGATGCTTCAGATGGACTTTGTCAAGTGAAGATGCCGAGATAGTCATGGCTCCTCCACTCCCCTGGGATTTAAGGATCTTAGCTTGTTCATTTATTTTTTTAAAGAGAAAGATTTTGTTCTATGACATCATCTCCAAGTTCATCATCTGAGTGATGGAAAGATGAGCAGCATAAAGCGAGCTGCCAAACCCATGGACATTGTCATGTGTTACACGCTGGCCACGAGTAATCTGAGCTGGAATTCAACAGAGAGCTCCTGTGTTAGCAAAGGCTCCTACAAGTGGAGGTCTTCAAACTAGTTTGAAGATGGCACTTGACAATGATGTGTCTGTGAGAGCAATAAGCTGGCAATTTGGTGTCATAGGAAGTTCTTTGTGTGTCTGAACCCCCAGCGTGGTGGGTTTCAGGACACATGGACAGTGAGGTCACACGCAGGGGGATGGAAGATCTCCTCTGATCAGACAGACTATGGTCGCTGACTGTGCAAATAGGGAATTGTAATCCTGTAGGACGGCATCAACATCAGCTTGGTTAGGGAAGTGCAGATTTCCTGGATGAAAGCAGAATCTCTACGTACTGTTAGCTTTTGATCTGTGTACAATTTCCTGCAAAAAACAGGCTTGTTTGGCTGAACATGAGGGAAGTGCAGGAAAGGAATAAAATTACTCTTTGGGGTTTTGCCTGTCTTTCTAGTCAAATCTCGTATCGCATACATTCAAGATAAATCAGATCAAGACAGTAATGTGAAAATAGTACGATATTGCTTAGTATTGTACTGGCCCACTGATTCCAGCATGGGTATTTCTGACTCAGACCGTGTCCACTGAGAGTGGAATTCATCTAACACATTACAGAACACCTGTAAGTTTTGAGAAGCTTCAGGAGAAACAGTATGAAGTCCAGTACTTCCATGAGCAGAAACTTAATTTCTTTATTTCTTTCAGCACTAAGGACAGTGAGAGCAAGCACAGAATGAGCCTCCAGAGGAATCCACCATTTCCTATGAATCACATTCTTACTGATTTAAAATAAAACCAAAATTAATTTGAGTAATGTTTTGTACATTGCTTTCCAGAAGAGAATTGTTGTTAGTTTCGACATTCCTAGATACATAAATGCTACACCTGCATCTGATTAGTTATTTTTTTCTTCCTTCAGAGGGTCTCAGACCTTTTGTTAACCACATTGTTACTGAATTTGAGAATCTCTAACTAAATCATTAGAACTCTTGGAGTACAAAACCGGTGGTGAGAACTAGTAACTTAGAAGGTGACCTGTCCTTTCCCCTGCTGCTCATCTCAGTTACACAGGAATGCAAGAGAGATGCATTCACTCCAGCCAGAAGGGACCACATAGAGAGCTGAGAAAATAATTCAGGCTATATGTCACAACCGCCTTCTGCTGTGAATGTTAGATGTGGTTCTTGTAACCTGGATAAAGTTAGTTCTCCCTCAATCAGGATATTTCTTCATTTAGCCTAGTAAGAGAGAAGTTAAAAGGAGACAACCCAACAAAGTCCTTGTCCAATGCTATTATCTGTAAAGGCTCATTGTAAAGGCTGATTTTTATTTCATTTAAAGCTTCCTGCAGGAAAACTTCACACAGTAAGGTTGGAAAGACAGCCCCCTCGCTATTGTTCTCCACTTTTGATTTGCTGTAAAAGCATGCTCTATTTTAAGAATCATGATTGTCTTCTTTTAAGGGCAATTTTAGGACTGTTCTCTTCAAGCAAGAGTAGATGGAGGTGGAGATAATAAATCCAGCCAAGTACATTATAAAGGCCTAATAAATGCTAGGGCAGCAGTATGTACTTTAGCCTAAGGGGATCAAGACCATTCTGTGTGTGTCTCTCTTACACACACACCTTCTCAGATCATAACAAGATAAAATACATATGTTATTGTATTTATGTGACAATTCTAGTCTAGATCAAAAACATGGAAATAAAACATAATAGGTAACTAAATGGAAATAAGATTTCCAAATACTTTAGCAAAGAATTTTTTAATCTGACACCTTTAAGCCACTGCTTTAGCAGAATGGATCTTGAGGAGAGATTAGTGTTCAGAATTCGCTTTCTCACGTCTAATATGGTTTAAATTAGATTTGATTAAATACTTTTCATGCTTAAAAATAACAGGATTGCTTGTGGAATTATAATTCTAACCATACTTGCTGGGAATGTCAGAAGTGTGTTTGGATTCATCTTTTAAGCAATGGATTTCCTCCACAGCATTTCTGGGAATCTCCTGTCAGATTGTTCCCCAGCTTTGTTTGCTCTAATTTTTTAATCAGTGTTTTACTAGAGACAAAGCAACATAATTGAAAAAGTAAATTCCTTTCACTCAGACTCTGTCAGAAAAAAAAAAAAAGAGTGAGAGAGGAGAGAAAGAGCGATGCAGAACATATTTTTACCTGTCACAGTCACACAAAGCTCAGCTCGATTGCCTCACTCAGCACAAGTAGGTGTGCGTTCAAATAGTTATTTTCTTACTCTCAATTGGGAAATGTCCATGTGCAAGAGTGAACAGCGAGGTCACATCGAGTTTCTTGTGAAATTGAAGAATCCATGATGGAAACTTTCCAGTTATTGACAGAGGCTGATGGTGAAGAGATGCCAAAGATCCAGTCGGTGCTCAAAGGATTCCATGTTTTGTCGGTAGAAGATGTGAAAGCAAAACCGACAGAGACCCTCATTAACCTTTCAGAAAACAATCTGTGGAGTTGCTTTGGGCGTTGGCAGCACCGTATGCAGCCGTGTGTCAGCTCAGAAGGGAACTGATGTGAAGGTGATCATAGCTGGCTTTCTTAATTTGTTAAATAAAAAGTGTAACAGGCACAGTCTTGGGTCTTTTGTGTCGAACCCTGGATTGTCCATTAATGTCTCAATGTTGTGAGGCTTGTGAGATGCTTCCTGTCCAGGCTTAGCCTTCTTATAAAGCCTCTTACCATTGGTGGTACTGACAATGGCTTCATGTAGAAAGTTCTTAAATTGAATGATATCTATTAACAGTAACTGCTTTCCATAACGCGAGTAAACTTCCGAAGAGAAAAAGCATCACACAGCAAATATTTAAACATTCACATGGTGGCCTCATTAATGCATTTACAGGGGAAAAATTTTCTGGGAAAGTCAGTATCTATGTGTCTTTTCTATCACATCCATTGCAAGCTCAAGATAAATAATCACAAAAAATTAGGGCTCTTGAAGATAGCTTTAAAGGTATGAAACAAAAAGAATTAATCACAGTGGCAAACTCTTTCCAAAGGCTAGCATTTTTTGAGGGTTCCTGCTGTTTGTGCTTTCAGTCGTATGCAAGATTCCCACAGTGGTGTCATTCATGGATATTTCTAGAGTGTCTCCATAAACTCCTGCCTTAAAATGCACAACTTTCACTGGTTTCTAAAGTGGCGCTGGAATCACTCAATGTACACTTCCCAGTATCCCCACTCTTCAGGTCCTCTTTCGCTCACCTCTGCTGCAGGACAGCCGTACTTTGACACATTTTGCAGGAAGGGATGACAGAAAGGGTACAGGAGCAGGAGTGCAAAAGGCTCTTCCTTTGAAGAACAAACTGAAAGCTGTAAATGACAGAGTCTGGAATACCTAAGATCCAGGTCTCTGATGCTTTCTTCACCACCCTGGTCAACAGCTGATGAGTACAAGTGCCAGGAGGAGAAGCATTGATATTGAAGCCTGGATTGAGTTACGCTAGCGACAGTGTTTTCATGTTTGTATGGTCCTAAGGAATGTCTGGAGAGCATTTTATCAGGAACATTTAACTGTGAGTCGTGTTTGTATCAGACTGGAAATCCCCACTGAGGAAGTCCATGTTTTGCCAGCAAAACTCAGTGCCATGCAGGTGATGAGGGAACCTTGTGGTCACAGCTGTCCAAAGGGAGCACGAGGCACAGATGGGATGAGGTGGCACCACAGAGGTTACCCCACATTTAATTCTCAGTACTTTTCATCAGTCTCCAGTTAATACTCTTTTACTGAAGCTTCCTTGGAATTTTGCAGCACTTGTCCTCATCTTAGTGTATCAAAGCTGTGTTACGTTGGCGGTGTAAAATCCCCCTTCTAGCAGTGTCCAGATTTCCTTTGGCTTTTGTGTGTCAGGAATATCAGGTCTGTTTTTTTTCAGCTTGACCATCAGTCAGCCCATTACTGATTTAAGCAGGCAGGTCTCACGGGAATGACCCTTTCCTAGATAAAATTTTGATCACCGCACACAGCTTGATCTCGTAAATAGAGATAACATAACCTCTTTTTGATTGAGAAACCTACGAATCAGCACTAAGCAACCAGGGGCCTACCATTAATCATTCATGAACATCAGAAAGAATATTCAATTAGAGATGTGCTCAGGGACACTTTAATATTTCTAAATATGACATGTTTCTGGTGACTTTAGTACACAAGCAACACACTGAACTTCAGGCAATAAACTAACAAGTAATGCAAACTGATATAAAGTGATAGAACTGGATACAGACTTTAAGTACCTGTAAATTAATTTAATATTTCTGATGTGTTCGGGTGATGTTTGCAAATAGTGGCAGGACATGTAGAAGTCTTTTTTTCTTTTCTGTTTTCCTTTGTATATAAAAACTCAGGTGAACTGATTAATACCCCCGAGGATGGCTGTTATTCAGATACCCAGATTCTACTATTTGTATACACGCAGATATTTAATTACACTTGTGATTCCAACCTGACTTGATTTGCTTTTGGAGAAGGGATGAAGGCTTTTAATTTAAAGTATCTTTTTAATTTCACATGACATTTTGCTCCTACTTTTGGCAGATTATTCTTTTCTAGTCACCTCAGCCCCATGTCCTTGGTGTTCAGGCTTGCAGCACAGGCAGTGCCAACCCTGGCTGCCTGAAAGTAAAAATGAAGACATGTCAGCTGTTCAGTGGCACTTCTCTCTTCAGTGGGCAGAGGAAATAAATCAAATTGTAAAGCTTGGTAACTAAGATGGGAAAATTCCATTTTATTTGCATATGTGCTTTGCTGAAGGCACTGAGACATGTGTAACAATAAGATTTTTATTACAACATGGTTTTTATTATACTCGTTTTATTCATGTGGTAACACTTTTTTATTTACGTTTTTAAAGACATTTTTATTAATGTTTTTGTTTGTATTGATCTTGTGTTATGTCAATGACATTGCAATGTCCTATAGAATATTTTGAGCATCCTAACATCCACAGCATGAGAAACAAATTGATCCCATGCTCTTTAGAACTGGAAAAACCCTGACAAATGTGAGACATTCCCAACCGTTTCTTCCTTGATTTTGTTCATTCGATAAATATATCTCTATCTTCCTAATACTCTGCGAAGTGTAATTAGTACAAGGCTCCCCTGCAAGTGAAAGATGGATAGGTGTGTGGAGAGCTCAGGAAGGGAGGAGAGGAAGGAGGTCTGAATGTGGAGCAGGAGCAATCGACAGCAGCCACAGTCAATCTTTTGATCTAAAGAGCTGATCGTTAAAAGTGTCAGAGACATTCAAATCATATCTGCGGTAGGAAACTCTTCCCACCTGTATATATTAAAGGCAACTCTCACAATTATAACATTTCTATGAGATAATGAGAATGGCTGGAAAAAATGAAACTTTTGACATGATACTGAAAATCTAGTTTTATTTTGAATGACATCTAAACATAACTCATACTGTTTGCAAGAGAACCATTTGGAAGCATTATATTCCAGGTCATTGATACTTTATATTCCATTGAGGACAACCCATTAGTTTCAGCTATATCAAATACGAATGTTTCAACAATTAAAGTTATTGCAAAAATATAAAGACTAAATATTTATAACAAGCCATTTAAATTATTTTCTTTTTTAGAATGCCACTGTCATCTCAGTTCCGCACAGCATTTTTTTTGGCAAATTGGCTTTTACTATGTCATTCCTCTGCTTTACAGTTAGAAAGGAACATATGGGAGCAAGGAACAGGAAAGGAGCAAGGCAGTTAAGGCCAGCGATCCATGAATCTGAAGGGTTACTGCAAGCGCATTATTCCAGTTTGGGTATATTCATATATATGATTGATTAATAGGATATACCTTAACAAAACAGCAGTTCGAATGGTACTGTAAACATTGGAGTTGTCCTTTCTGGTTGAGTTTTCTTAAATTAAACAAAGGCCAAAGAGTAGGCTAGAACTAAAAAAGAATTTCAGTCTCCATCTTCAAGCAAAAGCAGGTCACTGACACATTGGCTTTCTAGCTAAAGTGTGGGGAGACTGAGATGTCCACTAAGGAAGAAACAGACCCCAACAGCCTCTGCAAACTGTGCTGTTCGCTGCAGAGGTCGCTTCTGGCATGTATCTAAGATCACCAAACTGGTGGTGCCCCATCGACAGAAAATGTGGGCAGGACATACTTATCAAAATAGTCGCCTCTTCCTGTGAGTTCTAGAGGAGTTTCTGAATTTGGAATTCCCTATGGGACTTTGCCAAAGAAAAAAGGGTTTTTTTCCTGTTTGGATGGGTCTTCTATGGGATTTCAGGGCAGGAATCAAATTAAAGTAGTTCGGGGCATTCAAAGAGAAAGATGTAAGAGAAAGAAGGAGATGCACCTGGAGAAATTAGGCATTTCCAGGATTAGGTAGCGGCCGGCTTCTTAATTCCCGTTTTAGAATTTTACATTTAGGTGCATCAGTTCTGCCCATATTGACTTTTAAATCTGACCCTGGTTCTCCAGCCTTCAGTGAACCCAAATATTCCAGGATGGAAGTAAAAAATACCCCAAATATATTACTTCTTGAAGCATTATGCAATCGATCTCATGATTTCAATAGCCCACGCTACTCTTGCAGGTCAAAGAACAGAGTATACATCAAAAGCTTGCATCAAATCATTTTATAGGTTTCTTTCATTCTTTCCATCTAAGTCCTCCTTCCGCCTTGAGAGCAAGCCAATGGGAGGGGTGGATGGTATGGATGATCAGAGGGCTGGAGAACCTCTGCTATGAGGACAGGCTGGGAGAGTTGGGCTTGTTCAGCCTGGAGAAGACTCCAGGGAGACCTTAGAGCAGCCTCCCAGCACTGAAAGGGGCCCCAGGAAAGCTGGGGAGGGGCTTTTTACAAAGGCCAATAGCGACAGGACAAGGGTGAGTGGCTTTAAATAGGAAGAGGAAAGATTCAGATTAGACATTAAGAAGAAATTCTTCCCAATGAGGGTGGGGAGGTCCTGGCCCGGGTTTCCCAGAGCAGTGGTGGCTGCTCCATCCCTGGAGGTGTTCAATGCCAGGTCGGATGGAGCCTTGAGCAGCCTGGTTGGTGGGAGGTGGAATTGGAACAGAATGATCATTAAGGTCCCTTCCAACCCAAACCATTCTATGATTCTATGACTCTATGCTGTAAAGAGGAGTTTTCAGTTAGAAGGGTACGAGGTACTGCATGCTGCTTGTACTCATAGTCATTCTGCCTGTCGCATACCATAATACAGTCTGTGTGTGTGTGACAATGTAAGCTATGTTCACCATAAAACGCCCCCAGGCAACTTTCCAAGCATAAGGATAAAGGGAATCCAGTTGTGCCCTGATCATTATGACAATATTCTTCAACAGGTAGAGAGACAAGGCTGATTTTGTCTTCTCAGGGATGGCCTGTTCCATGTTGATGGCAAAGTGTTTGTGCGTAACAATGGCCATAAATGCCAAGGAAACATTTTTTCCCTGTCTCTTAGAGTCTTTAGAGGTATAAACACACTCTCACTTTCTTCTGTTTTCAGAGCTACAGGTAATATTTTGATTCCTGACAAGTACTCAACCTGTGACTGGAAGTGGAGAGGGTGACAAGGCAGTGGCTGCTAGGTATAACAAGTGATAGATTACTTGTATCCAAACATCCCTGATGTTTTTATAAATGGTCTGCATTTCCACAGATATGGTTTCAATCCTGCACTTGAAATTTGGGTTAAGGAAGTCCCATAATTCTGGAATCCCTGCCTAATTTGAGAGTTATATTTTCTATCAGTACTATTGCAACAGCAGTTCGGCTTAAAAAATCAATCTTCATTCAAGAAGATATCAATTTAACGGTAATCTCTGCCTCTGTGTTATGCTCCCTTGTGTCTCTGTCTCTCGGGCAGGATGACAACGTCAGAATTGAATCACATCTTTGGCCAGTGGTTTGCCTACCTGCAGCTCTCATGTTCCAATTTCTTTCCAGCTTACATTATTTTCTAGATGTGGGGAATTCAATCCACAAGAAGCAGTAAATGGTTGAGAGGCAGTTAGATCAGGTCCAGAGTATGGCATAAAGCGTAAGTCTTGGTAAAAATAAGAATGATGGTGCCTGATCATGACCAGTCTTTTCTTTCCAGTTTGGGTTGTTCCCCTTTTTAATTTTGGCAGATACTGAACAGTATCAGGTCATAATAGCAGGAGAGATCAACTGCTTTATTTAACTGAATCAGAGATCTGGCCCTAGCAGGCTGAATGGCCTCTTCCCGTTTCTCACAAATGATGCACTCTTGTGATGCTTGGAAACCCTGCCTCACATCTCTGTATGTCATCTTTTTCTGGCAAAAGAAAACATAGGCAAAGGGTAAAGACACAATATTTTAGGAGTTTTTATGACAGACCCCATGCTGCTATAGACAGGTCATTGCCCAGTCCTTCCCGCTCCTTTGGGTTGCACACAACACGTGAAGAATAGGGTCGTACTGACTGCAGAATTCATAAAAAAGGTTAATCGCTTCTAAATAGCTACGTGTACAATGTCTAACCTTGCAATCGGAAGGCCAATGAGAGTGTTCTCATTATATAGCACCTCTTCCCTTCCTGTGCTTCACTGTGTGTGTCTCTGCTGAAATTCCTGCTGCGAGACTTGCACAGTTAGCAATTTTTAGGTCAGAACATTCTTCCTTGTATTTATTTGGTAGCTGAATTTAGTTCTTAATAAAAGACACTTGTTACATTTCCAACAGAGCTTTAAAAACGTTATTACTCCTAACACAGTAGTGAATACTCTGTTTTCTACTTGTCAGTGAAATTAAGAATGCAACCAGAACCTGCGTCATGAAAAAAAATTAGGAAAATAGTGAGCAGTCCAAAACACAAGAATAGGGTCTGGCAGGGATTTTCAAGTTGTTGGTTGGCATCCTCTGGGAGTCCCAGAACCACAGGTAAAGGGATGAGAAAAGGACAATTAAAACCAAGTAAAATTGTGTTTTGGGAGGCTTGCACTTGCAATATGAAAGTGTGAATTTCCATCAGAGGGTTGCAGTTTAAAGTGATTTCCTCCATAACCAGTAACTAATGATGGATGTGATTTCTTCATTTTTTATTCCATGCTGGACTCCGAGAAAAAGACACTGCCCCTTCCCCAAAAAGAATATAGACAAAATTCAGAACCTGAAAAATGAAAAGCAAGGTGGTTAACAGTGGGCTAAATCAGATGAGCATACTACTATGACGGACTTAATTACGGGGGAGATTTATGATGATTTTATATTGCTTTTAAAAAAATCTAGTGTTGAAGACTCTGCAGGGATTGGACAGTTTCAAATCCAAACTGCTGCTACCAGTTAATACATACACCAGGAGAACAATTATTCCCTGAAGCTTTTGTAAAAAATCAAGGAAAGGAAAAAAATGAAACAATACACTGTGTGTCATAATGTAGTTGCATGCTTAATTCTAATTATTAAAAAGGAATTTAAATTCATTTGCTATCCCTTCCTGCAGTGTTATGCACATTCTGAATGCTTTTTAGCTGCGTTAACTTGTACATAAATGCATAAAGACATATCTCAGCCTTTATGTGTGAATAAAGATGAGTGAATTAATAGCTCTTGTCTTAAGCTGAAGCTCTTCTACTGTCTAAATCTGAGCAGGTATTAAAACTCGAGGGGCCAGATTCTACTCTGTTATGCCACTGTAAATTAAGGGTGATTCAAAGGGACTGGAAGTGGCCAATTCTAATTTCACAAAGTGTAATTTGGCTGTACATTCTGGGAGTTACATCGGGGGCAGCTACAGAGGTGTTATGTTGTGGGAGAAAGTGTTTCCCCTGTGTGGCTGTGGCAGGTTTAGCCTCCAGGTGTCTGGTTACACAGATTGAAGGTATCAACTTGTCTCGTTTTCCAAGTTTCCTATCTTGTCTCTGCCCATGGATTAGGCAGATGCTCCACTGACTTTATGATAATCCTGGGGAAGAAGAGCCACACATTTGCTTGCTGCAAGTTAATTGTGAACTTAAAAACCCTACTCCCCATGCCCTTCCTCTTAAAAACAGATATTGCAAATTTGTATTCACTCTTTTCCTTCTTGAATTCTGCATAGGCGTTATGAGCTTTCCAATGGTATCCTTGGGGTTTTACATCCATTCGAACATATGGCACGTATGTGAGGCGCTTTGCAGATTTATATGAGTTGGTGTGAGGTTGGGAGCAGTTAGCAGGGTGAATTGCTGAATCATGGAACAATTATGGCAGGAATTCTCTGGTTTTGTGTTTTTCTACAAATGATATTGTGCTATGTGGTGTTCACTTCAGCTCTTGTCAGGGGTGCTGAAGTGTAAGGTACGGCCGTTGCCAGCTGGTAAATTTGGAAGCAAGCTCACACGCTCCTGTTGCTTAATAATTCTTTGTTTACTTTACACAGGTAACCTGACCTTCAGTCTCAGAGCAAGTAGAGTCACCTTTCCACTGTCAATCTCCTTCTTTTGTTATCTTGTAAAGGCTAGATTCTTACAAGGGAGTCTCGTCTGACGTGGGGGAAGGTGCAACTGGCTCCCCATCGAGCTTCCTGTAGCTTTACCCACATCCCTGAAGAACTGTTTGTGGCTGCAGAGATTCTCTGCAGTCTGCTCCCACCAAAAAGGTGAGGTTTAAGCTGTGCTCTTGATTTTGTCTTGCCAGACAACAGTCACTGTCACTAGGAGTGAGTGGGAGATTGCAGCATGCAGAGGAAAGCCGATCATTTCCATGGATGTTAAAGACAATAGCAAAAAACTGTGGGTGAAACAATTAAACGCAGTGGACTCCTGTCTCAGGACATGTCCAAACTAAATTCATTTGATGCTGAAAAATCATAGAATTCTAGAATGGTTTGGAAGGGACTTTAAATCCCATCCAGTGCCACCCCCTGCCATGGGCAGGGACCCCTCCCACTGGATCAGGGGGCTTCAAGCCCCATCCAACCTGGCCTTGAGCACCTCCAGGGATGGGGCAGCCACCTTTGCTCTGGGCAACCTGGGACAGGGCCTCCCCACCCTCACAGGAAAACATCTCTCCCTTAGATCTCATCTCAGTCTCCCCTCTTTTAGTGGAAAATTTCTCCTCCTTGTCCTCTCCCTGCACTCCCTGATTCAGAGCCCCTCCCCAGCTTTCCTGGAGCCCCTTTCAGTGCTGGGAGGCTGCTCTAAGGTCTCCTCGCAGCCTTCTCTTCTCCAGGCTGAACAACCCCAACTCTCAGCCTGGCCTCACATAAGGGGTGCTCCAGCCCTTGGATCATCTCCTTGGCCTCCTCTGGACCCACTCCAACAGATCCATGTACATCCTGTATTTGAAAAATATCTGGGAAAGTATTACTACATGCTTGGTCTGTGTCAACTGCTTTTAGAGATGGGACACTGGGTTAAGAAGACCTCTGGCTTGTCCCAATGTCTTTCCTATTATATTCACATATTGAAAATCAACTTCTGAAATTGAACTAGAAAAAAGCAAAAATTAAAGAAGAGACATCTGCCCATCTCTGTATTTAAACAGGGAAGGTTAATTGACAATTGACATGCATTTACAGCTCTGAGGCTGGGCAGGAACAATGCTTGAGAACTGCATTTCTGTCTTACATCCTTTTGACTTCCCTTTTTTTAATTCAAATAATATCAGATGAGATTTTGGTTTCTTTATGCGACTGGTAAGAGAAAATTTCTGCCTCTCCATCTTCCTTTAACTCTAAATTTAACCTCAGAATTCCTTAAGCAGCTGTCCGGTAACATCTCCCTGAATATTGTGCCAGAAAAGCATTTCACTGGTGCACTAACACAAAGCTGCACTCATGAAAAATGGGCTGCTGCTTTGTGGAGAAGGAGACTGGGGTGCACAGGTGATCTTTCTCCTTCTGACAGTTTGCAGAGCAACTGGAAATTGTCCTCCACAATTCAGCTAAAGACAGCAAAGCCTGCAGAAAAAAATAACTTCTCAATAAAGATATGGCATATTTGCCTGTTAATTTGACTCCAAACTAAATGTTTTCTGTGCCTTAAGTGACTTTAGACAATGGATTTTAAATAGTAATTAGCAAGAACTTTTGCCATTAATCTTGACGACATTCCCTTTGCAAAGCCACGCTTTGCTAGCAAAACAGGAGCAGGCAAATGGACAATGTGGGAGTGAAAAATGCACAGTGGGCAGAGTGCAGCGGTATAAAGGACTGTTTCAAAAACTGCCCAAAAGATGGGTAAAACAGATTACTCACCTTCCAAAATCCGCAGGTAGCCAGGCTTATCAGTCGAAAGGGTGAGCTTTGAGGTTTAAATACTGTGATGCAAACTGTGTGGAAGATAGAGAGTTGGTTGGGAAGGGAACTTTGGTTGAAATCACTGTAACTGACATACTGCTCTGCCTCATCTGATCCCACACACATCAGGATTGGTCTTGCATACATACCCTTCTTTATCTTCCTACCTCCAGCATGTAGGAGTTATTTCCTAATTTCTATCACATCCATTTGATCAGATTTTGTAATGGTAATTTCCTTTTTCAACATTTTAGTGCACTACCTTATTAGGGACTTCACTGTTTTATCAACTGGAATAAATCCTGCCATAATAACAGGTGTTAGAAGCATGGCAATACCATTTACATCAGAAATTTCCAAGCTACCTCAGTGCTAACTTATGGAAACCTGGTCTATGCTCAGTAAGTTTTGTTAGGATGTTTGCTTTGTTCCAGAAGGGAGGAAAGGTTTGATTCAAGGACTGCTGCTGCTCTAACGACCAAGACCTTTATTACATCTTTAACAATTCTAAGACTAAATTTTATACAGTGAATAGAGTATAAATACAGGTTTTGTTTGGTTGTATGAATGACTGGAAGTCCTTATTCCTCATTAGGGATAACTCAGTGTTTGCAGTGGAAAGACAAAGAAGAGAAAGTCCCATTTTGAAGAAGGAGCAGCCCCAGTGGGGCGAACCATGTGTGAGTCACGGTGCCTCTCTGAACTCCCAAAGGTGTCATCTTTACTTCAGATTTAACCATGCAGGATTAATTTGGCTATAGTGGGTGGCAAATGCAGGTTTATTTTTCGCCTCTTCCCCATTTTTCCGCTCATGCACTTAACCATCATGAAAGGTGTTGGCTGTACAACATCTTTTATCTCTGCACATCTTGAAGAACCTGCACAAGACATCAACAAAACACCGTCCTCTCTCCTGTTCCCATGCAGTGTTTTGTCAGCCAAGTCTGGTTCTTAAAACAGCTGGAGCCCAGCGAAGAGAAATACCACGAAAGGGATAATAGTGGAGTACAGCTAAAATGATGAAAATTAAGGCACATTTTCCTAACAAATTTTCCTAATGAATAATGCATTTACTAATAAACAAAAGGGCTGCCAAGGACATGACAGATTGCAGGTATAGCGCTTGAGTTATTGGAAGTGGCAGACAGGTCACAGCTTTTATTTCTGTTAATAGCTAACCACCTGTCAGATGAATTGGGAAGTAGATACCTCCGCAGGAACGCCAGCAGGTGCCTTTCAGAGCTGCAAGGAAGGACCAAGAGGACAGGCAGCCTAGCGAGCTACCGTGCTGGCAGCTGAGAGATCTGTTCTCTCTTCTCCTTGTACCTTTGTGGTAATATCCACTGATTAAGAAAGGACTGAATGTGCTGTACATCCCCAAACAGCCCTTACCTGCTTGTGGCAAACACAAGATCTATCTTCCTCTTGGCAGAGAGGTCGTCCCCTACGGTGTTCAATACTGACATGCGTAGCTCTGCAGCACTAGCTGGAAACTCATGGGTACTTATTAAACATTTGGCAGCCCAAGCGTTATCCTCAGAGAGAACTACATCTATTTTAGACTTAAATTATTTGGAGGATGATGCCATATGGCATTTCTCTTTTTTTCTGTGTTTGCAAAGTTGTATGGATCTTAAAAGATATTTCCAACATGATTTTCCATAGTTGAAAGGAAACCTGAAACATATCTGGGTTCACAAAGAAAGCTCCCTTCTTCCAAGTGATCTAACAGGAGCTTTCAGAAAAGGAGGTAGACTCTGCATAGTTCTCACATAGTTTAGCTGATCAGAGAACTCATCCATTTCTAGCAGCTCTTATTTCAGTTTCCTCCTCTGCCTGACAACATTTGAACCTACCCTACCATTTAGGACTTACAGGATTAATTTTCGTCCTACTCTCCACTCTGCTGAAGCTATTGCACTTTACACAGAATAATTAAATACTCGGTAAGCTACAGAGAAAGGGAACAAGAGTGAGTATTACCCTGCAGCCCAGTGATTAGCGCATTCTGATAGAAGCTGTCGCCACTGCTGCTTGTGCCTGCTGTTCTGGTTAAAGAAAGGCCTTCAATCCAGCATTCTCACTTGCAGGTGATGCTTCAAATGCTGGAATAAAGCAATAATTGCTACCATATTAATGCACATGCTGGCATTTCTTTGCAAAGAACTTGTGCTTGAAGTTATGTCAAGAACAAAGTTTTAGATTAATCCCAACCTCCTATAACTGCCATAGGTGTCTAAGCAAGGATGCTGGTTTTCAGACACTCTTCTTGTACGCAAAGGAAAGAGCCAGGCGTCTCGAAAGCTTTATTCAGGTCTTAGACAGTTCCACTGCTTGCTGGAAGTGTCTGTCTTTCTTCCCTGACTATAAGAGGGCTTTGGCTAACTTTGGTCCATTGTAATTCATTTTAATATGGTATGAATATAAGGGTTTTTTTAGATTTGCTCAATTTCATTCAAAGTGCACAGAACCCAGCTGTGTTCACAGTGCCTTCTTGACGTGAGAAAGGTACAGAGAAAATAAAACCTGATCTTGCGGGTAGTTTGATTTTGTATTAACAGTAACCTTGGAACTTCCTTCCTGGGTGATTATTTGTTCCACAAAGATACTCTCCACAGTGGCAATTCGTACCTTAGCATGAATGTTTAAATATGTGCAAAGGAAAACCTGCTCCATTGTGTTGTTACGGTTGTTTTTAAGCTGGGATACTGATATTTTATGAATATTACAACTTAGCCAGATGATCAACATATTCCCAACAACACCGTTTGCCAGCAGAATAACTACTGCTGCCTACAGAAGTGTTAAACCCCTTAGACTGAAGTACTGTACATAAAATCCCAGTATTTTTGTTTGCTGTTTCTGTGACTGATAGTAATAAACTTTGGTGAATGAGAAGCTTCTGTGTAAACACTTGCAGTGCATTATAAAAATGAACATGAAAACGTGCATTTCTCACAGAAGCTTTTTCTGGTTTTTGATATGCATCCTTATGGCAGCCTGTCTCTAGCATATTCAGAAATTTAGATACCATATGTCCTTATGATCATCTTCAAAACTTCCAAATCCAGGCTCTTTCTCTTCAACAAGCTTCTTTTGTTGATAAGTGCTGCTGCTGTGGCTGCATCTGCTAAAAGCGACTGTGCCCAGCTCCAGTGACTAATCTCATTTAGGTTAATGGGTTCTGCAAGGTCGCTTGGGAAGGATCTGGAGACACTATTATCCACCTGGATGCTGTTCTATGGGTAGAGATGAGCAGGTACATAAACTGTTGGAGAGAGACCTGTCATGATTCCCATGCAGCTACAGATTATTCTGATTTTTCTTGAGGACTGGAAAAAAATTCCTTAAATTTGAGAATGTCAAAATAAACACAAGATATTTGTACTATTTTTTGATTCCTGGAGTGCTGAGTTTTGCTGTTCCTGAAAAATGTGTTCAGCTCTGAGCATATTTGTTTGAGCTGGAGAGAAGAGACACATATGACCTTCCTCCACACCCCGATGTCTTGTGTTTGTGAAGAAAGGAGGATGAGAGCGGCAGCTTTTCTCGTTGGCTCTGTACTTCTCTTCCTGCTCCCTCTCTGTATCTCTCTGTCCTACAAAAGACGTTGTGCACAGGCAGTGGGTCCCTTTCCTACATCCAGACAGCACGAGAGGAACACCTGACCTCCTGGGGACCTTGGTGACAAAGATGGCTCCTTTCTGTCCCTTCTGGAATAATGCAAAATCCAAAGTCTCCCTCTGGTGTCTTTTCTGAAACTCCTCCTAGGGAAATAATACTTTGCTTGTGGCTGGCATTGAATTCTCATATCCTTAACGATTTCTAATTATTTACCAGAGAGGATTTGGGGATTTGGACCACTTTGATAAAAGTGTTTTAAAATAAATAAAACAACTTCTATATTTTAACTGAAGAACATTAGCAAATTAATGCCTTGCTGAGTGACTATAATTTCCTGGATATTGCAAAATACAGATGGAAACAGTGCAATCTCCATTGTTGTTAATTGCTTTTGTTAATGCTTTTTACTTAGTACATGAATTTCAGTGTAAATAGCACTTTCTTGTGCTGCTAGCTTCACGGAATATTTGCATACAGCCATAAATTCCTTACTCATAAAAACCCCTATTAAAAACAATGGAAGATAATATGATGATAATACATCAGAGGCTTTTGCTACCAGTGGAGAGCACAAAGGAGAAATGGCAAATGTTCTTCTGCCTAGTCATCTGTCTTGACACGCTCTTACTTTTACTTTAGTTTTGACTTTTTAAAAACCACAATGAAAAAACCAAATGAAAAGTCAATAAGTAGGAACATAATTTATCTGATAATCTTTAGGATTTCTTTCAACACTGAATTTGTGTGCTACCATAAATTGATTTGGGCTACATTTTTCACGTGCTTGCCCCCACTGTCCCTACAAAAAGCTCCATAGACTTCAGAGCAAGGATTCGAGGTTCTGGAGTGACACAGACAGTTCTTTAACTGCATTCAGCACACCTGGAATCTTTTTCACTCATAACATCTTCAGATGATCTTTTCCTTGTGTCTTCCCCCATCCCAAATGGATATGTGCTTGCAGAGAGTTGGTCATAATGGCACCAAGTGGTTGTAACATGCAATTCTCTTTTTGTCTTGTTTCTGATTTCTCGTTAGGGATCCAGTAAATGGCAACGTTGCTAAATAGTAGGGTCACATCACTGGGTCATTACTGTAATTCAGGTAATGGGGTGATTATCAAAGTATTCTTGTTTAAATCGTCTGACTTCTCTGCTTTCTTAGCAGTATGTATAGACTGCTTGCTCTTGTAGAATTAAGGTCAAGGAACAGCAAGCTTTTGTTGGTATAGGAACAATTCAAGTACAAGTTCTAGCTCTGTTTATTGCATTACGTGTGATTTTCATTGAAGCAGATTTCCCAGCTTGTGTCTGTACTGTTCTATCTTACAGCAATTTATCCCATTTAAATATGAAGTGTCTGAGCTCAGAGGAGACCAAATTAGATAACCTGATCCCTGGCTGACTCAGAAAGTCACAATTCAGAGGTGGATAGCCTCAGCAGTTAAAGTTCTTAAGCAAAGTAGCTGTGAATACTTAAACTTCAGGAGGCAGAAAGATGGATGAGGAGACATACTGTCAGATGAATATTTGAGAGCTCACACTACAGCTTGCAAACATTGTAGCTAATCATATTTAAACTATTTGGTTATGTCTCCCTCTTGGTTCTCTTATTTCTGCTGGGAAAGGGGGAAGCTGTACTTCAGCCTAAAGGTGTTTGGTGCAACTACGTTTACTCAGGGTTCTCCATCTCAATTTGATGATTACTAGAACAGCCCGTATTCTCAGTAGAGCATGCCTTGCCCTGGATGCTTTGACTTACTGTTCTTCTATTCTGTCTCTTACAGAATATGGGACCATTCAAAACGAAGATCTCTTTACCCGAAGTCATTATGATATCTTCATAGCTTGAAAAGCCCAAAATAACAGATCTTTTCCCAATAAAATAAACCCCAGTATTCCTTCTGATTCCTGTTGGCAACATATTTCTGCTAGAAAAGAAGAAAAACAAAAAGACCGTTGTGTCCATAAAGGCCATTGTCAAAATGATGAACTTTATATTCCAAATAAAAATTATAATCTGGAAAATAAAGGGAAAGAAATTAAAAGGATTAAATGCTTGGAAATGTAAATGCAGGACAAATGTCTCTAGTTTTATGTACTGTTTTTCAGCTAGCAGTGTAGGCAGCTTTTGATATCTTATTCATTTCTTATAAATATTTTTCCATATTATGCAACTCAAGAATGTGTTATTAAAGGAAAACTAAAGAGAGATGAGTGGAATCTGCACCGAGCAATGGCCAGCTTAGTATGCAAGCACCAACACAGTCTCCCTTTCGTGTGAACACTTGCCATCTGGAACAGATGCATTGGTCGTGGCTTCAGTAATGACGTGGTGGAGCAAAAGTCTTTCCTCATCTCAAGAGTTCGGTATTACTTCATGAGGCTTCTCATGTAAGTAAAGGAATTGTGTATTCAGGCCAGTGTTTTATTCAGCTGTCATCTGTACTTACACAAGAACCTACCCACCTTGCTGCGCAGTCTGGCTCGAACACATGCAATGCTGTGGCGTGTGCTGTATGGATAGTGCTATTCCAAATAATGTCATCTTGCGTACTTGACTTTGTTCTGTGTTGATACTGAATGCCTTTATGGAATGGCAATCTATGTACAATATGTGTCTGAGGAGATTATATCTTATTTTGCACACCAGGATATCTTCAGAATTGTTTATTATTCATGTTATATTTTAAACTGGTGCTGGTCTATGCAGATTTTAAATGTGTTTGTCATATACCATTAGTCACTGTGTGAAATCTCTCAGTAATAGTTAGTTCTTGAATTTTCTGCAGCTAAGGAGAATTTAACACTGATTGATGGTAGATCACTTAGCTGGTTGGCAGACTTTCCAATTTACAGCAGGAAAATTGCTCTTTTCTTTATGCTCATTCCTTCTTCTGCAGGGGGACAGTAAGATATATGTGCCAGGGTGCACATAACAGCGAGAATCTGATTGGCAATCCTGCAGGTCTTTTTTACAATTATGATTTTATCATTTTCAAAAACTGTACTGAATGTCAAGTATTTCAGATGCAATTTTTAAAAACCTCTCTATTTATCAAATGCTGGTGATATATCCCTATCGTATTTCACTTGCGAAAAATGACCTAACATATTTTTGCATGAGGAAATGAGTAAGCTGTCAGTGCTTCATCCTTATCTTCTGAGAGCCCCAAATTGTCAGTCCTCTAAAGGCTGATTATCTGTACCAGGAAGATTAGTAGGAGAAACAAAGATGTTGATTTGCTGCAAATATTTCTCATTAACCACTGATTCAGTCAAAAAATAATAATAATATATTAGTTATTCATCAGGGAAAGAAAGATCTGGGAAAAACCCTTTCCTTTTAACACTCAGCAGTGAGATTTTCAAAGACTGTAGTTTAAGATTTTACACAGAATACATGAGAAGAATGGCAATATGTAATTTTTAGTATCCACTTTCTTTAAAGGAAAAAACAAGATAAACTTGTCATGCTTAAAAACATACCAGTCTACTGAAATGCCAACCATAAATCCTAGTAAATTCAGCAATAGATTTTGTATAAAAAAGACTTCTCTGTGAAAAGGTGTGCTTTTTGTTCTCAACTGCCTGCAAAGACTGGAAGAAGAATCCAATCTTTAACATGCTGTAAGGTATCCAAGTATAACGGTTCAAAATGCTGTAAGGAAGTGCTGACTTTGCATATTATTCTAGAACACGCAGAGGTACTTTCTAAAAACATACACATAAGGAGAAAAATAATTGCTAAATTATTGTTTCAAAAAGAAATATAAAATATTGCTGTCGCACTGTGGTCTTAGAGCCACGGAGCACAGTATAACTGACACCTCCAAAGCCTAGATAGTAAACACGGTAATGAAAACAAATGTGGTAAAGTGTGCACTGGAGCCCAATTACGTGCCTGCTCAAGGACTTCAGTGGGAGTGCTGCTTGTAGCGAGACTGCAGAATGGTTCCCACAAGGAATGTGGTGGCTAAGAAAGCTATAATAGCTCCTGTCCCAACAAACCTATTGTTTGGGGACTTAATTTTCAGCAGCTCCTCCCACAGCCCACACTAATGGCAGACCAGTGCCGTTACAGCTTGAAATTTATGCAAGATCAACTGTGTAGTGAAAATTATACCAGTTCATAATTGCTATCTTTTATTATTACAGACGCCGTGTGGAGTTCATAGAATTGCAAATTGAACGGAAGAAATACTTGGCATCTTCTTTCAAAAATAAAATTCAGGCTATTTGTAATGCTGAAATGAAGAAAATGGAAACGAAGACAATGGAGAGGAGCAGTAAAGAAGCAGAAAGGTAGCATCTTGATTTAATTTTTCAATTCTATCGCAGCCTGGTTTTCTTACAGTTGTGCCTGTCACCCAAGTATCTTTTCTGTAACTGCTTTTAGAATAATATTCATTAGACAAATATTTATTTCACCAAAAACTTATTCTTGTTATGAAGTTCATAAGATTTTTAAAGTGCTGTGATGGCATTATATCTTTTAATATCTAATTATCTTTATTTCTAAAGCACGTAAGATCTCCCACCCTTTCTACCAACTTCACGCTCATCAGCTTATAATGGACTGGGCTGGCAGTGCGAGCTGAGTTTTGGCCATGGCGGGTACACTGGATGTGATCTCACTGGTGACAGACAGTGCAGGAAAAACTCATGCACAACCACTCACATCTCTGAAACTACGATGGTAAAACTGAAAATTATTCCTAAGTAAACCAGGCCAGTCTTGCAAAGAAAATCTTAATGACCCCAGGAAAGGTAGGGATCTAAGCATGCTTTTTCATGGAATCATAGAATCGCAAAATGGGTTAGGTTGGAAGAGGCCTCAAAGCCCATTCAGTGCCACCCCCTGCCATGGGCAGGGACACCTCCCACTGGATCAGGGAGCTCCAAGCCCCATCCAACCTGGCCTTGAACACCTCCAGGGATGGGGCAGCCACCACTGCTCTGGGCAACCTGGGCCAGGGCCTCAGCAGCCCCACAGCAAAACATTCCTGCCTAAGATCTCATCTCAATGTCCCATCTTTCAGCTGAAAACTGCACATGCAATGGTGTAGAATTAGCACAACAGTCAAAACCTGTTCAACATCCTCACTTTTCCCTCTGTTTAATGTTTTCATTATTGCTTTTACTGGATTTGTATACAAATAAAGAATAACAGAAGGGGAGCGATTGCTTTTGATACTGAACAACAAATAATCAAATTAAGATGAGCAGTTTTCTGCCATCACCAGAAACCTTGCAAAGCAGGAGGTGGAATGGACGTAGGGCAAGCCCTGGCAGCCTTGAGGAATCTAGACTGGGAAGAATCTCAGTTTAAAGATTGTAGTTTAACTCCTCTGAATCAATGATCTGGTGATTTTCCCATTTGGACACACTTGCATCTCTCAGTATGGCTTTGAGCTGGTTTTGCCCCTGCACAGAACGGAGCTTTCTCAGGTCCATAGAATGAAAGCACAGATCCTCAGGTGTTCCATTAGCCTTACGCTTGGTAACCTTGACTGGTCCTGTTTCTTCTGCAATTCACTCACAGCTTTTATTCTAATCCTGAAATCTGTCTATGAAAAAAGAGGCATCCTAAGGCCTCAGGGAACAGTTATCTAACTCTCCGGATAACTAAGTTAAGAAAGTCTATAATGAAAATTTTAAGAGTCAGAAATGAAGCTTTCTTGAACGAGTAGGAGCACATTATGGAACGAGCGGTCATAACAGTTCATATTTGTTTGTTGCAGTGGTTTTAGATCCTACTACAAACAATATATGCATCTATTCACAGAAGGAACCTTACACCAACACACAGATAAGGAAAACCAAACAAAACACAAGAAGGTTTTATTATTGCTAGTTTAAGGTAGAATTCTCTATAAGTTTTTCTTTGGCAGCAATCCGATATATGGATTTAGCACTCAGACAGATAAAGTTCTAAAATCCAGATACTTATCCAAAAAATAATCTAAACCCTTTGATGCTAGTGCAGCTCTTTTTATATTTAAGAGCCTAAAAATCAAAATATCCAGGTTGTTTTCTCCATAAATGCACTTCAGGAAAATGAATTCCTCATTTCTCTTATTTTTTTATACAAAATTAGAGAAAATACATTATATTTAATGACTTTCCTGTCAAAGTCTATTAGCCATAATGAGTGCCTCTGTTTTTCACATCTGCAAACATGAAACTTCAGTACTCGTTGAGCTTCTGATGGGTCTCTGAAGCAAAAGTGGTGCTCCATGGAGGAATTACGCTATATTAGAATAAACATAATGAAATCATTCTTCAAAACTGTATTAAGTTGCACAAGGCTGAGTTCGCAATATCCTAAAATGAGAAGAAAGATCTATTCAAATATGAATAAATGAGAGGTTATTTGCAAGAGAAGTCTTGCTACAAGCACAGGTGCTTTAAAGCACAAATCCACGTCATTAAGCTCTGGCACAGCTGTTTCATAATAAATAAAAAAGAGGAACAAGAGAAACACCCATTAAAGTCTCGGATGATACAACCTAGGAAGAAAAAAAGTCATTTGTTTGTAAACTACCATCACATTAACAATGGGGGCCGATTGAGAAAACTTCCAGATCTGACAGGCTGATTTTAAACTAAGAGTGCGGGATTGTTTATTAAGGCTTTGAGTGACAGTCTAATATATTAAATCAGTTCAGAAGATTGTAAAATGCATTAGCATTAGCAATTTAATACCTCCAACAAATTTAACTGTCACTCATGAGCATATCTGTTCTCATTAAAGGGAAAAAACCTGGAGCGCCATCTTTGAATGGACAATGAGGTTGGAAGAGGCAAAAGCCTTTCTCTGTGCATTGGTGATGAGAGGACTGTTACATCTGTCATAATTAACTTTCACAGTTGGCAGCACTTTTTGGCAAATGTGTTATTTGTTCAATCTCGTGAAAGAAGTTTTAAGAACTAATCACTGGAGCCAAGCCTTAGCTTGCAACGGTCTCAGGGCTGGATTTTAATCAATTTAAAAACATAATTACATGTCGAATGTGTACAAAGTTACTTTGATTGCTCACAGAAATTGGGTAGTTCCATAGTCAACTGGCTGACTGTAGTTAGTGAGGTGCAGAACACCTCATCTGAAGGGGCAGTTGTTAATAACCCCATGGTACAACCTGTGTGGAAACATCTTTAAAAATCGAGATCTTTAAAGGGAATATTTCCAATTTTCAGTTTTATTCAGGTGTATGTTTTCTATACTTCACTATTTTTTTAAAGAAAATCACTTTTAATAGAGTAAAAGATAAGTTCTAATAAATCATGCGCAAAATAAACTAAGTTGAGAAGGAGGTCACTTGAACAGACTGTGGGATTGCTTTGCAGCGCAGTGATGAAAAGGATCCCAACTGTAATGTTCATCAGGTTACAACGTGAGGGCTTCAATACAAAGAACAGAGCAAAGCTGGCCTGATTTTTGAAGAAGCAGAATTAAAGAAACACCAGACGATTGACGTGAACCGTGGAATGAATGAAACACAGTGTTTATGAAAAGGCTCTGGAATCCTAATATTTGTGTGACATCCAGTATAATTAATTTGACAATTAGTGTCAATTATTTGATGATCTCATATTTGAAAACTTTCCAGTCTGTACTCGGGGAGCAGCAACAGTGGCCCAGCTCCTTCAGTGACCAGGGATGGAGTACAGTGGTAGCAGTGAGCAGACGAAATGAATAGTCTGCTTAATAATAATCAGAATTGACAGGTTAATAACCAAGTCACTACCTAAAAAAGAAGTCACATTTGTGACTGTAATTTGAAACAAATACTTTAATTGCCTCTTAGGATAAATGGTAACAACATTGCACATAAACAGAGTTGGTAAAACCAGAAAAAATATTAACTAGTTTACTCAGGATTGTACCCACAGTGTTTTTTCTGCCAATATATTCAACCTACACTCACTCACGGAAAAATTTTATCTTAGGACATTTTGTAGGTAAAACACAGAGACAGAGGAGGTGACAAACTTCGTGGTGGGAGCAGACACTTGGGACAACTGGGGATTCTTATTCTTGCCGTACTGTTAGAAACAATAGGAAGATGTGCTCGCCTGTTCTGGCTTGGTGCATGGCCCATCACAAACCCTGCAGGTAAGAAATCATCACATCAGCCTCCATTTAGTAGTTCTGTAGATCAGAGGTATCCCTAAAAACAGCTTTTACAACCAACAATGTCAATGCAATGTTTATCTTCTCGTCTTTCTTTTCTACCCGTAGGTAAACACCAAGCAGCAAGTTACCTTGTTATGTTAGCTGCCAGGTTTTGTTACTCGGTCATCAGCTAAGAAGGTATCTCAGTCCAAGGTGTTTAAAATGACTGCAGAAATCACCCGCCAGCTATAGCTGTTGCGCAGACTGTGGGGGGAGCCCCTTGCTGCCAGTTGTTCAGCGAACCAAGGCTGTCATGTACAGCCAGGTGTGACACAGTTCTTGAGGCCCAAGCAGCAGCCCTCACAAAGGGTGGCAGGTCCGGCTAGGAAATAGTTTGCCTCCTGAAAAATGTTCCCACTGATGGATGGGACGTCACAGTGACAGAGCCCCAGTGCTGCTGGCGTTGGTAACACCATTCAGCTTCTAGACGAAGAGGTCCAAGCCTCCTCCAGTGCTGCTGGTGTCTCACAATCGCTTTCTCCCATTTTCAGACAGGTCATGAGTGATTTGGTGATGTTGGAACACAACTCGGTCCCTGTGGGTAGGTTCCCATAGTTGAAGGGTAACCCTTGCACAACAGCTGCTCTGTGAGGGCCCTCTCCAGCAACTCCAGCCACTCATTTTTGTGTCTTTCCCCCCTTTGCTCACTAAACTCCGGTTTTGAGTGCACACCGGGAGTCTGAGACCAAGTAGTAGAGTGAAATGGGGAGCAGCACTAACAGTACTTACTGACGTTCTCACCTCCCTGATCCAGTACTCCATCTCATCCCAGAGCAGTTGTCCTAGCTCAGCCGAGGGCAGAGCACGGGGCCAGGAATCGATGTGTAAGAGCAGAGGGGAGGCCAGGGACAGCCAGAGTCAGCACTTCCTCGGTGGAAAATGTTCATCAGTCTTCAGCCTGGGTAGGATAACGCAGCAACTGTTGTCAATATTGAGGAGTTCTAACTTAGAGCCTTATCCAACTTCTTTCTTATTTGATTTGTCTGTCATTTTACACCTTGATTATTGGTTTATTCTTCCTCACCACTGACAGTGCGTGGTGAAAAAAAAAGAAATGCCATCTCCTTTGCTCAGTCCAGTGACTTTTGGAAGAATTGCTCTCTCTAGATATTCCCATCTCTAATACTACAATCAGTCCTCTGTACTTTCTTCCCTTTTCATCTTGCACAATGAAAAGGAAAATTGTAAATGATGGTTTCTTTGAAAAACAAAGCAACAGAAAGTATCATTTAACAGAGTTTAACCCTTTAATCAGTTCTTCTCTCTTCTCTGCTCTGCTTTTCTCCCCTTTCTACCCTAGAATATTGGATTCTTTCTCAGTTTACTAAGGGCTGTATGTAATGTCTGTTTAAACACTGGATGAAATTAGTCTATAAAAGAGGTGTGACAAACTGGAAATAAGAAATCCTACCTGTAGCCTCCGTTTTACCATCAGATGCACAAATTGTAATTACAGATTGTCCTGCTTTGAACTGTTCATTTTTTTCTCCTAAGGAACAAAAGAAAACCAGCTTTACCTCTTATTGTACAACTAACATACATCTTAAAAGATGTGTACATCCTACATGTTTTTTGTTATCAAAACTGTATCGTTAAGTGGCAGTTTAAAGAAATAATTCCTTTTTTTTTAAGTTGATCTTTAAACTGAGCAATATCTTCTGCAAAGTGTAGATTCACAGACCTGAATAATTCATTTAATCTGTGAAACATGATTGAAACCATGTTTAGAAAGAGCTGCCTTGGGCCTTCAAGGCCAAAGGGAAAGTAGCACATTTGAATCAGTTTGATTTTATAGTTCCTTGAAACATAAAGTGCCAGCATGAGTGCGGAGATAATAGCAAGCCCTCACAGGGGGGTTGTCAGGATGAAGCAAGTAAGATTGAAAGGTGCTTTGATAGTACAGTAATAGGGGTCAAATAAGCGCCTAAGGTAGGTAGGTACATCCAGAGCAGAATACCCTTTTAACAGATATTTTTAACTATCTAGCATTTCAGGACGAGTGGTGACATTTCAGTTGGATGCTTGAGCAGTCGTATTCCAGTCACACGAGCTGAAATGCAGTTTGGACACCAATGTCACACAGTTCAGAGGTGTCAGGACCCCCAGGCACAACATCTCTAACAACCATTCTGCAGCTTTGCTATCAACAACAAATTAAAACCCAACCCAAAAACTCAAACAAAACGTAGTGTCAGGGTGCATTTCCAATAAAATATATAAATAGAACATATATGTAAAAGCAATTGTGATATGTCCTTCTAGCTTCTTTTCCTCTGCTGTAGTTTGAATTCCAGAGTAGGTCATGAACAAATAGCTGAGCTTCTCCACTCTGCTCCAGTCCCTAAGATTCGATCATTCTCTCATTAACAAGTTGGAGGTTGGTAATAGGAAAATATTGAAGTTCATAGAGGTGCTGAGCCTATTTCTCTTATAACACATAAAATTCAATTTGCTTATTCCGGAAGGTAGAAGAAATTGAATGTGCAATGTAATTTCGTCAAGCCTGGGAAAGTGAATATTTAAGTTGTACTCAGCTGTTGTTTGTTTCAAGACAAGTTAAAGTACACAAAACACATTGTTTGTGTTCAGCGTACTAGTCTTTAAAAAAATGGAAGGGCGTGTAGAAAAAAGGAGGGGTGTAGAAAAAAGGAGGGGTGTAGAAAAAGAGTCCTGACCAGTAAAAAAGGCAAGTGCTGAATGTGCAAGGCAATACGTATTTTCCAGGCTTTCTGGTCAATGTAGATCTAACATTAATCTAAGGAAAACTGCCATGCCCCAAAGGCTTTCCCTGGTGAGAGGTGACAATTTTTTCCCCTTTTTTCTAAAGAGGGCAACTAGAGCAAACACGGATCCAAATGATCTCTTCTTGAATAGGTTTACTCTCTTTTTGAGTAGGTTTATTCTCCGTATAGGCATCACATGTCTTACAGAAGTGGTATTCAAATAATAGCTGAATTCCTCATCACCCGCAGAATGAATTCCTTTATGTGGTTAAATGAGCGCTGAACGCTTCTGCACCCCTAACATTCAAGTACAGTCAGTAAGGTCTGTGAGACAGTCAAAAATGAGGAACAGATAGCTTTGCATTATTGGTACTGCACAATATATAAAGGCACTGAAAAATAGTTTCATGGTTAATCCATCAGCTAATGGAACTCTCAGAAAGAACGGAAATGTGGCTGTTATAAACAAAAGCGTTCTTTATAACCATCAAATATCAGCATATTAGGAAGCTACAAAATGCATTTAAGATTCGAAATTTAGGTTCACATGATGGAATTCAACAACTCACGGTGTTTGCTGTTCTCTCCTCGGGGATCAGTACTGTATTCTTGGGGGGGGATATTAACATTGCTCAAGGATGCCCTAAAGACGGAAGGCACAGGCAGTTATTTTGTATTGCTGTGTTTTCACTTTAAGCAGTGGAAAAGGCACTCAGAGCATAGGATGTTCTCCTAGGGAATATTTTAGCAATCTGAATAAATGACACAAAATAAAGACTGTCATCCACCTGTGAGGCAGCACACCCATGCTGGAGTCAACAGTGAATATTTCCTATCAATTTGATGGAGAGCAAATTCCTTTGCTACTCAGATGTTTCTGTGGGTGCTTTTGTTTAGCTGAAAAGAGATTTTCTTGTTGTTGAAATAATTTAAAGACAAGCACTCCGGTGCAGAAAGCCAGGCCGCCCTGACAGGCACCGCAGCAATCTTCTGCCACAGCAGGGCCGAGCGCGGAGTCCCGAGTGTTAACAAAGACCCCTCACAAACGCAGCTGATTTCTTTAGCAGCTCTTTCCAACACCTCAAGTTCAAACTGCAACATGTGTTGAAGAAAGCTGTGAGTTTTTCGAAGGCTGTTTATGGCCCCCCATGTGCAAAATCCATGGTGTAACAGCTTTGTTCCAGGATCAGCATGGTTTTAGCCACTGTGATGGTTCAGAAAGTGTAAATGTTCCCCTTGCCATGAGTGGTCACACAGGATGGTTCCAGTAAGGTTCTAGTGGCAGTAAATAACACTATTTTAGTCAACTGTCATCTACGTGTATATTTTTTCTGTTGTTGTTTCCTAGAAGATGACTTCCAGGCAACCACAGACTTTAAAATATAGCAACACAAACAAATACAATGGTTTTAACTCACTGGTTTGAAATATATCAGCCAACGTTAATTCCCACATCCCTTTCCAGTCCATTAAATACTCTATTTTTTAATTGAAGTTATAATATTTATTTGCTCATTCTCACCTGTTTTGGTATGCTACATTTCTTCAGTAATTTCTCTAGTGATTTGTGCTTGGATTAGTTTATTCCTTCCATTATCTCTGATTTAATTGTCCCTTATCATCTCAAAAAGGCTGTGTGCCAATTTGAAGTTGATGGTACATAATTTAGATTCAACTTTGTTTGGAAAGTTTCACAGACAGCGAGCTACTCATTGTTTTACAGGAAATAATAATAACCATACTGTCTTATCAAAGAAGCTGTCCTCAAGAAACACAAGACCACAATACTCAAAGATCAAATTTTCATTTCAGAAGGTCAGAATTTACTTATCAAGTCAAGAAGACATTTATTCTTTGTCAGTGCAATATATGTTCATCACCAGCACATTAGAGCAATCTTTCAATATGTTGTAAAATAGATTACTTAATGGCTAAAATATTTATTAGTTGAAAAGTGCACCCAACCTTAACATGGTTGCGCTTTGGATGTAAATCTCTGCATAACAGCAGTCACCGAAGGGAGGAGGTCTGGGTTTATGTATTTTCATTTCACTGTTTCTAATTTTTGGATGAATTGTGAGACGACCTACGCTCATAAGGTTTAAGTTGATGCTTTATGTTCACTGTGTTGCAACAGTAATTCAGCTAGGCAGGACACCTGTGTACTGATCGAAAGTCCAGGAAATGCTACAAACCAACAGCTTTTTGTTAAGCCAGCGGTGTACTGAGGCTGCTTTCTGCTCCAGCACTAAGGAGCGGGGTGTAAATTACTGAGGGCAAGGCTGTGTGTGAATTACTTTTGGACAAGGCTCACCTCTGGTGATGAGGAGAAGAAGTTAGGGTGTTGTGTTGTCTCCAGCCAGCCATGCCACGTGAGGAATGCTGATGAGAGAAGAACGAATCTGCACTTTGACCACACCTGGCTGCAGTTGTAGCCCCTCGGTCCTGCCAGTGAATGGAAAAAACCTCTCCGTGCTCCCGCAGAGCTGTTCCATAGCCCGAGCAGGGCTGAGCAGGCACTTCTGCGTGAACATTCAGAGACTGAGGTTTTATAAAACCGATGCTCCTAGAAAGATCATCTTTGTTTTATGACAGTCCTAAAATCCAAAGCAAAGCTCCCTTTCTGTAGCAAAGTAAAGCTGAATTGCTTTCAGTACTTAGGAAACACACAGGAATATCCTCTCCCCCTCAACACAGTTGCCAGAGGTCTCTGAGTACGGCCCATAGGCTGAGTACATCAAATAAAACTGTGCTTTGCAATCTCAATAATTCAGGAGAACTTGAAGTGCTAATAAATTCTGCCATTTGAAATCTATTGCAGAATTTCAATCTGATGGGTGTTGTTCAAATCAAGAGCATTTACACAGATTTCAGTAAAGCCTGGGATGAGACTGTGATATTCCCATTACGGGATGATGTTACAATGAATAGGCTTACAAAGAGAAGGTGATTAACTTAAAAAGCAACCAGAAAAAAACACATCATGTATATATACATATTTGCAGTGGAGAGTTATTTTCCTGTGTTTTGACACCTTTTCTATCACAGCACTGCATAAATCCCTGTATTTCAATAATTTGTTTAAGTCCAGTAACATTGTGGTTCTAAATTGACAGATCAGCAGGAAGATAAAATAAAATAATATAATATAAAATAAATAAAATAAAGTAAAGTAAAATAAAATAAAATACAGTAAAATAAAATAAAATACAGTAAAAATACAATAATAATAATTTTAGAAGGGAAACATTATGTAATTGCACCAAAACCAGATTGTAGGCATCACGTTAAGGTAAAGTCTCTGTGTTGGATCCATGAAAGAGACAGCAAGCAGGGTTTCTGGCAAGCCTGAATTTCAATGAAAGAGCAGTATCCTTATTTGTCATGTGGAGAGGTAGATAAAAGCTGAGTATTTTCAGCAATAATTAATGTAGGCCAAGTAATCTCATTAAAAAGCACAATGAGCTTGGGGGACTAACCCTCACTGCTTTTGCAGACTCCTTTCTAACCCCTCCATCAGAAATCAAGATTAGACCCTTGATCTTGGCCACGAGGTGATAAAATCCTGCAGATGATTCACGTCTTTCTGTTGCTGCTCTAACCAAAACAGGCTCCCACTTGTCCGTTCAGGGTGACTCCTCATCTTGATTCCTGACTGAGAATTGTCAAGGTGAAAAGTCATCTGGAAAAGGGAATATAGCCTGGAGTCATAATATCTGTTCTTACAGATTCCCATCAATTTCACGTGTTCCAGAATCATAGAATCATGGAATCATTAACGTTGGAAAAGCCCTCTAAGCTCGTCCAGTCCAAGCATAATCCCAACCCCCCCATGCCTGTTAAGCCATGTCCAGAAGTGCCACGGTCACATGGTTTTGAACCCCTCCAAGGATGGAGATTCCACCACATCATTTTCCTGACACAATTCTACTTATGGAATGTAAAGAACCCTAGTAAGGTATCCTGATAATGAACGAAGATAAATACCATGATTTTTCTGGGTCAGTCAGTACCAAATTTTCTCTTCCAGAGCATGAGCTGCCAGCTGCAGTTTCATCTTTCAAAGTGGGACTGTAGCTCGGTTGACTCTCTGCAGTTACCATGGCTGTAGATCAGCACGAGGAAAGCAACACCTCAGACAAGTAGAAATCACATAGGGCTGTAAATCCCAACCCATCAAAATTCTGGTTTCAAATCTTCTGATGACCAGGAGTCCTCAAGATTTTATAGCAAATATTTATTCATTTAGTGCTTAAAATTTTATGTCAGACTAATCAAGCCCAGAAAACAAAGAAAAAAACAGCCATGCTACGTATTCAGAAATTTGTGTAGTTACAGCATGTTCTCTTTCACTCAGTCTGAAGATCTAGATTGAACGTCTCCAAAAACTTGTTTAGTTCAACAAGAAGTGTTGAGACTGAAGGTCAGACCAATTATCCAGTGGTTTCCACAGTCTCAAAAATTATCAATCTGAGAAAATATTTGTAGAATTGGTACAAAACACAATGGGTTTTATGCAGTCCCTTTGAAGTGCCCTTCGTATAAGGGTGGATGGAATGACCAAGGGAGAAGTCAAGGGAGAATTGGTTTGGATAAATTATGGAGAACACAGGAAAAGGCAGAGCATCAAATTAACACTGAATGAATATGTCAGCAGGGGTCATGGAGCAGAAATCCAGGGAAGACCAAGATTTAGCTGCTTAGACTGCCACCACAACATTCCTCAAAATACTGAGTGTTTGAATCCACCATTATTAGTGAATAGCGTGATGAAACAGGGAGATTCTGAAAAAGAGAAAGAAAAGGGTGAATTTTGATGGGTCCTGTAGCGCACATATATTTTCAATTTAAAACTTAATTTAATGTATGTGCTTTGTAATAATACAATGTTTGGGTAATGCAATTCTTTTTTCTTAGCAGACACAACTGTAGGTGTTTGCTTTTCTTTAGCAAGGCAGTGCTTTCACGAGATAGATTTTGTGTGGCACTGCGGAGTGATTTATGTGTGCAAGCAAAGTCAGGAGAAAGTCATAGATTTCAGTATTCTCTAGTACTTTCTTTAACTCGAGGAGTACTTTCTGTCCTGTTTGATGTACGGGATGCTCGATATTGCTAGCAATATAAATCCTTGCTTCAATCTTATTTACATAGACAGAAGTTATGTAGTGACAAGGTCCCTTCAAGGCTTGAATGGTTTGTTAATAACATGTACTAAATAGCATCTGGTATCAATCTTGTCCTACAGACATGCTTGTAGTGATTTAGAGCTTTCATTCTTTGAATTCAAAATCTAATTTTTAATGCACTTTCTGTCAGCTGTCTTCACAGCTTTTAAATGAGATTCTGTCATCTTGACATATTCACAGATACACTGAAATTTAACTAGAAAAAATGAAATAAAAACATATCATGTCTAAATAAAATGCCCATTCAAGCTCATATGTATTTTTGGTTGTTATTGGTTTTCAGTTATTTACTAATATAGAGATGGATAACATTTTATTTACAATAATAGTAACAAAAAAGTAATTGCTTATGTGATTTAGGCATGGTTGTGTCATTGTTTTCCAAGTTGTTATTATTAGTTAAGTAACGAAACAGCCATAGACCTTCATTTTTAGATTAAATTATTTGTAAAGACCTCAATTAACAATTTTACCTGCAGAGCCACACAGCAACTTATTCTCATGACTGCTACGCTTTCTTTGTTTGTTTCACCCACCTGCAAAATCCGCATTTAACAGCAGAAACAGGGTAACAAAGGAACATCTATGACTATGGGATGCCAATGGGAAATGGTTTTTCAAACTAATACCTTCCTCCTCACTGATGCTTCTATCTGAGCAGTCATTTAAAATCTACTTAATATTCAATGAAGACCAATAGCTTATATCAGTTTGGGAAATCCCTGAGATGGAGCATATCGGTATTAACTCTTTGAACCTGCACAAGACAGATGGGTATTGAAAAGGATGCCTTTAGGCGTAACTAAATCACTGTGAAAACATCTTTGGTGGTGATGAATATTGTTATTTTTCCCATCTCTAAGCCATGCACTTATTTCTTAGATGAAACTGCAACTTTGATTACACTGAAGGCCAGTTTCAAGGAAAACCAAACACAACATTCACTTAGGGCGGTGACTTCAGGGAAGGTAAAGAAAAATAATTCCCAGGTAAACTAAGTCCAATAGCAGCTGTGCAACCCAGAGTATAAGGGGAAGGCAAGCCTACTTCTTAGTGTTTTTATCCAGGTACTGCTTCATAGAATCATTGAATCACAGAATAGTTTGGATTGGAAGGGGCCTTAAAGCCCATCCAGTTCTACCCCCTGCCATGGGCAGGGACACCTCCCACTGGATCAGGGGGATCCAAGCCCCATCCAACCTGGCCTTGACCACTTGCAGGGAGAGGGCATCCAGAACTTCCCTGGGCAACCTGTGCCAGTGTCTCACCACCATCATTGTGAAGAAATTCTTGGCAGGACATGGATTAGAAAGAGAGCCAATGAAGTGTTTTTCTTCCCTTTTAGTTGCCTTTTGTGTCTTCTGTCCAGCAAAGATTGATAGCTCCAGCAATGACAACGTTTGACACGTAAGCTCTCTGCGATGCCACCGGGAGGTTCACGCTGGTCCTTCTGTTAGCAGCACAAGCAGGGCTGGCCCCATGAGTCACAACCTCGCCAGTCCGGCTGTCACAAGGGATGAAGGCACTCTGACAAAGGACTTCAGCATAACGGCAGCGGTAGTGCTGAGCAGAGCTTTCCCTGGAGTTACCAGAGAAGCAGAGACATTAAAATCCCATTGCTGAATATGGCTGATTTGAATAGAGAGCTGCCTAGAGTCTTGGAATTGGTGATGGTATTGAAGAGTCATTCGTCACCTTAATATGTCATGCTTTACAAACTTTTATTAGGCCTCAAAATATGCTAAGGAACATTCTTTTTCTGTTTTACAGGTGACTATAAGTAACTGCTCTGCAGTCACAAGTGGATCGGTGACAGAATTGGATATTGAATGTGTTAATTCCTGAATCCCATCCATCTCTGACTACTGAAATATAAATCTTCACCATGTTGAAAAACAAGCTAGAATAAATAAGTGTTTGCACCTCAAAGTCACTGCTGGTCTTAACTTTCCATCACTTCACATTACTTATTGTTTCTGTTTACTTGTTTTGTAGAACATTAAAACATAGGAAAAAAGGAGTAAAACAGTTGAATACAAGGCTGGAACTGCTAAATGTATGATTAAAACTGGCAGAGGATTTAAGAGTAAAATACAAATCAGGTCATTGAGAGATAACAATAAAGGACTATATCTTCATTTTTAAATTAATTGTTACAGCAAAAGCCTGAGAGGTTAAGAGCCTCTTGTGATTGATATGAGGGACAACATATGCCAAGGGATCCCGTACGCTTCTTTCCCAGGATTACCTTCTGCAGGCCTTAGTCATCCATACTGGCTGCCCTTTTGAACTCAGTGTGTAGACTATTATGGATGCTGTAACTAAAGGTTATGTATATTTTCAGAGATGACATACATACTTCTTGGAAAAAATGTAAATTATCTGCAGACACATATCAAGTTAAGTTTGGCTTATGATAAGGGTGGACAGGCTCTCCAATGGCCGAGGTGGTAAAACCTGCATTGCTGCAGTTTTAGAACAAGTATGGCAAATTAGGCGTGGTTTCAGTCTAGCTTGGCCTTGGCAGGGGGCTGACGTCCCCACTTGTATTCTAGTGCTTTAAAAAGGAGAATGACAAATTATTCTTCATTGATTGAAACCTGAAGCAGATTTCTCGGTAGATTCTCCAGCTCTTACTCATTCTTCAGGAAATATCTCTGTCTGCCTTGAACTCCCTTGTACAGGTCTCCTAGGTATCCTTGCCCTGATATGGTTCCATACTTATAAATATAACCACGCAAGGATTTTCCTCTCCTACACTGCCCCATGTTCTTTCTTTCATCTGACAATAAAGCTTCTATGGTAACAATGTATTTTATTCTGTTATGAATTTGAATTATTTCTTTTCTAGCTTTGATTTCATACACAAATGCTGCCTCCTGTCAAGCAGGACTAGTCCATAAAGAAGGCAGGGATGAAGAGTCTACATCTTCTCATTAAAATGTTGAAGTGCAAGAAGAAAATGTGCTTTGTTTTTGAGAAAGCCATAAAAGAGTTATAATTTAGAGATTAGCTGCTCAAGAAGAAAGAAGATGTTGAATATTTCTCATCTCTCCTCAACTCAATATCAATTGTTATCTCTTCAATATCAATTGTTATCTCTTTCCCACACTTTCCATTTTATGTGTAATTATGATTCATCATAGTTATGAAGTGTGAATTATGAATTATTCATGTCTTAATGAATAGCTTAAAATTTGAAATTTAACATCCAAAATGCATTCTGTGTTGCTTACTTGCAACTAGTCCTCTCATTCCTGTACTGTTGTTTGTCTCCTAATTGTCACACTGGCGTCTTGCTGTTCTTAGCTTTGTCATTTCTGTGGTTCAATACAAGAAGTCTCAAGAAAGTATCCTGATGGCTTCTTCATAAATGCTACCTGGCTTAGTTGAAGAGGGTCAGATTTGTTCTGGATACACTTTTAAAATAAACGATGAAAAAGAGTTCATGAACCTTGCCTCACCAAAAAAATGGGAATAATTTTCCACTTGATATTCTTTTTCATGCTTATTTCAATTCAGGTTATGCTCATGAAGAGGAAAAACAATCAGCTTTTCACTGCATTTTATCTAATGGGAAAAAACTAGGGATTCAGATTCAATGGAATATTCAGATTTTATTCATGCACAGCTGAATTATTTAAGTGCTGCAGTCTATATCTAAGATTCCCTCACTGTGCATATTAGAGCCATTTCCTTGAGTTTATTTTGCTTGGATGGAATTTAGTGATGAAGATTAATTTATCCAAGTACTTAAATGTGTTTCAGGTAACGTTCACGACAAGCCAAGCATCATTAAGATCTCCAGAGTCTTATCATTAACTACTCTTCTCATGGTGCTAAGTTTACCATTAGGAACTGGCAAAATTTAGGTAGGCGTAATAAAACAAATACATTTGTCCAATTTTGGATCAATAGTTCTCCTTTTGTTCTTTACCCCAACGGGCATTAATACTTAATCATCTTTAGTCAGGAAATGGTACTACAACTCTCATTTGTCTTTAAGCAAAGGTACATTCATTATTGGATGTAAAGTCCGTTAGATTTTCCTCCAACAATTTATTCCTATGGGAGGGCGTGGAGCAAGAAACATTATTTCAGCAGTTTTACCATTGTGCATCCTTAGTTTGAAGTGCCACAATACACCATTTACAGAGCTTAAATTTATCATGCTTATGGCTGAGGAACTGTGTTTCTAACTTGTAGACATTTACATTTATAAACTTCACTTTCCAACTGTCTCTTGTGCAATAAGTAAATTTATTAACTTGAACCAGCTTTGGTTAATTTTCACTTACTTTTCTGTAAGGCAGCACAAACTTTTTACAGAGAATTTTAGTGGTGGCAATTATCACCATTTTTGATTACTATGAACTCTTATTAGCCTTTTTTCAGTATAAAAATGAAATGAAAGCCCTAAGGGATGCACATCTAATATTCAAGATTTTATCACTTTAAAGACTTACTGCAAATTGTGTAAAAGCAAACTCTGCACCTTCTCAAGGCACAGAGTTTTAATCATTTTTATACTTCTTTTATGAAGAGATTTTCTTTGCATCTAAAATAACCTAAAAGTGTCTCCAGGATCAAAATGACTTACTTTTTGCTTCCCTTTCATAACTATGTCTAAGATTGTGTTCTTTTTTTTTTTTTAATACTATATTAACTGCAGTTTTACAGGAACCCAGACTCCTAAGATCCTTACAGCAGCAACTGTGCAGTTGGCACAGGTAGACCTGGTCCAACGTCTGTTTCTACCTCCCGTTTAAGGTCCACACAGGGGAGTGGTTTGACACAGATGCCATAAAAGTAATTTCCTTTCTCTAGGAAAGGAGGGCCCATGGAATTCTGCCTTGTACTACCTCACATTTTTAATTTCTTAGGAAATTTGCCAAAAAACAGAGGAACTGAAGCTGTACCCTCACCAGTCCTCATCAAGGCAGCCAGCTCGTGTGTTCTTTGATACCTGGCTCTTTCTTCATCTTTCATTATCATTTAAAACTAGTCCTGATTTTGCATATTATGAGAACCTAACAAGAAAACTGCTAGATTTATAACACAGACCAAGTCACTGGTATACTCTACAACACATTCTATTGTTACTTTCACAGCATTTGTAATGAGACAAAATTTCTATATTAAGTGTATTGCGTGAAGTAATTCTAAGTATAAATGGTCTTTTTAAAGATGTGGCATCATCTTCCTTTCATTGCCTGCCATGCTAATAGGACAACAGCAGATGCTCAGGCAAGATTCAATTCACCTTAATTCGTTCAAGCTTAATTAGCAGCTGGGATGCATCTGGCAAATAAACATGAAAATAGTGACAGCCTGAGTTAAAGGGAAAAAGTAAAAGACTTTTGTTCATTAACCACATGTTCTTGATTGTGAGTATTATGTGCTCAAGGCAAAATAATTTTTAGGCTCCTTTTTTTTGTAAAGGATAGAGACCCTGGTACCCATACCTTCATCCTCTTTTTTCTTGTGCCAGTAAAGCATGCAAAAATGGGAGCAGTCCCACTAGGAGATGTTCCTGCACAGGTAAATGTTTGTACCATCATGGCTTGAATATATGGCCCAAGCTTGTATAAACAGAAGAGAGCAGTTTCTTCAAGAATTAGGTAGGTAAAATGGACCCCTTGAGATGTAATTAGGAATTATTTACAACCCTGAATAATGATCATGCAGTATCTTGCACAAAGCAAAATAAGCAAAGCCAATTCTGAAGAGATCCTTGCTACCATTAAATATGTGACTAACTAGCGAAACGAGGGGCATATCTATAAGAAATGTGCTGTGCCTTTGCAGTACTTTTCGTTCCAATGCTCTTGCTGATATAAATCCCATATTTGTGCATTAGCTGTTGCTGAGTAAGTGATGCAAGTAGCAGGGTTTTTTGAAAGTGGAACAATTTAAAACAGGATTCCTTGTGTTCACTGTCAAAGTAAGATATCTGGACAATAATGAACAATAGGGAGGCGGTAGGATTATACAGTGATAAAGGTGAATGTAGATCAAATCTAAGTGGTGATTCCTAACGTGGCCCAGAGCAAGGCTTTGGTGTGTGACAGAGAAAGAGAACTGCATGCGAGCTGTGCCGTTAAGTTCTCAAGCCCATCTGGATTATGTAAGGCATTAAAAACAGAGTCTTTGTTTCTTCTTACCTACATGAAACCAGCCACAGCTTCTTAAGTCTATCAAACATCTTCAATAAGAACTGTAGAGCTCCACATCCGTATTCTGTATTAAAGAATCCTATGGGAGATGATTTTTTCTGGCCGACCAGCACGCAGTACAGCTTATGACCAAGCCAATGCAATGTTAGGGCTTTCTTGACAGCAACTAATGTGGATTTTGCAAAAACAGGGAAAAAGGTTTGCATAAGAGGGCTGACAGTATAGCAGGTAGGGGTTGGAAGATCACTGAAAGGTGACAAAACCTAATTTGAGAAAGCTGTATGACTGGGTAAAATGGCAATAAACTGGCTGCTGGCTGCTCTCGGTCTGTTCTGGCTTTATAAACCTCTTCCACGGTCAGTTTATGCACAGAAGGTCGGTGAGAGAGAGCTCATCACAGAGCTGGCAGCTGAGGGCCTTGCTCCATCTCTGGTCTGTACACTGTGTACACGGTTCCATCGGCAAGTACAGCAGTGATGAGGATAAACTAATGGAAACATGGCTTTCTTCTGTTCCTTCCATGTCCAGAACAGCTGGCCTGTCCAAGAGCAGTGCTGTTTCCTAGTGGATCCGCTAATCACTCGCATTCAGGGTTCCCACTGGATTTTCCTTTTTTCTTTTTCCACAACAGACTGTAACGACCATCGGTTGGTTAGAGGATGTTCAACTTCACTGGGGATTCAAAGACAGAATGTCTCGATGAATGTAGAAGGCTGAAAAGGCATCAAAGAGATTTGAAAGAGGTAAGATTCGCTACAGGACATTTTATTAGTGTTTACTGGCTGATGGTAATTTGGTGGGTGTGCTTTGCTAACTTCAGCTGCTTTCCGTTAATGGCAAACGAGTCAGGGCAAGGGAGATGTGCGATTACTGTTCAGTCTGGGCATGATGGCCCCCATCGAAGAGCTGAGTATGTGGGAACCACCCCCACCAAACACAGGGCCCACAATGGCACTCTCATGGACAGTGTTGTAGTGCCCCCTGTGTGGCAAAGGCTGGTGAAGGACAGCTTGAGATCATAACTGGAGGTCTCAAAATGAGGTTGATCTGAAATACCCCTCAACCTACGTCTCTGATATTTATATTTATGCTTCTGCAAGTAAGATACACAGCTTGACACACCTTTTAAACTCATCAGGCAGCAATGTGATTCCATTGGCTTGGGTCAGACTGCTAATGCGCGTAAGCATAAACGCAGCCCCTAAGGCTGTGATGGGGATTGATGCTGTGTGCTTTATCCACTTCTAATAGAACCTAGAAACAAAGTTCTCAGACACCTCAGAGGTGCAGAATCAGGCCAACAGTCAATTTTGAGCTATAACTGTTTTGTGAGCATAGCAGATGCTGATTGATTAATTATTTATAATGGCACATTCTGTATTATGAGTACAGATAAAAACTCAGCAAAAGCTATTGAAAATGGAGTCTAGCTTTTTTATAAAGTACCTGGGGATATTGCATTTCAAAAGTATTCTGGAAGTAAATCTCAGTATTAAAGCCATTTCCATAAGTTTTTAATGTTAAGCCTCTTTAGTTCAACAACGAAAACACTTAACTTCACAGTTTGACAGAGAAGTGTATTAGCAAATGTCATGGAAGGACTATGTCATGCCAGCAATTCATTCTCCTTAGGAAAATTATCCAACAAAGTCCTTATGATTTATGAGAGGAATTGAACCAAAATTAGCTATCAAATAAGTCACTGGGCATAATCACTTTCACCCCTATTTTGTTTGGAATATCTAGGAGCACCCCATAGATGTGCCAGTGCATTTTTCATCGTGTTTTGTGCTTTGCTTTCTATAAATAGCTTGTTGTGGGTATTTGAAACTGGATCTATAAAAGATTGATTAATTCTATACTTCCAACCTGATTTTAGTCTCAAGGATCTATAGTGGAAGTAACTTACATAAAGTCTTTGAATTTATAACAGTGAACACAGACATCCCTGTGTTCCACAGGCAGGCAAGTTTATATGGGGTTTTGGTTGGCCACATGATTCAGCAGGTGCTCACTGACACTGAACAGAGAAGGAACAGAGGGACAACAGAGCTACAGCCACTCCCTCAAAGTCATTTAGAGACAGGAGAGTTGCGGGGAAAAGACCCCAGATTTTCCTAAACTTGAGGAACTTGTATGAAGTGACTGAGCCAAGGTATCCAGTGGCTGTTACTGAGAGGATTAGTCTTGCGCTGAGTTTGGGATTTGTCTAATATTTTAGCGAGCCATTACAGCCCACTGCCCTGGCAGAAAACTACACTGGCCTCTCTCAACAAAGAGATTGCTCTGGCAAAGCTGATTATTGCTGCCTTATGAGGTGCTGCAGTTATTTACCAGGTATAATATCATATTATGCAAATGTTCCACTAAAATAAAGAGCCCTGGTAGCTTAGAACAGAATTTAATGCGAGTGCTATTGGACAATGTGGGTCTGATTACGTGAAGCACAGGGTTCAAGTTCTTCTTCTAGATGGGTGCTTTAGCACCTCGTCTCATAGTGGATGTGCTGTGTTCGGATGTGCAGCCCAAGTTTCGCTTTTAGGAGGATGTGAATATTTTAACTTCACGTCACATTTTATTAGTACCAGTATTAAGTAAAACTTATGCATTTGAGCTGTTCAAGTGACTCCAAAGCACCAATAAACACAATTGAACAAACGTAATCACTGCAAGTCCACCTCAGCACACCTTTTTTAAGTCTTTTCTCATTTCCTGTAACAAACATTTCAGCTAGCGAATTCTTTGCCTGATTATTAAATCACCTATAAAATGGGCTTCTATACTTTCTCTCCCCAAACCTTGTCCACCCAAACACCTCTTGACAATAGTGAAGCAGATCCCTCCAGTGCATGGGCTCACCTTCAGTGGAACTACGTGGGTTCATATCAGCTAAAAATCTAACGGGCTGGTCTGCACACAAAGGGAGAGATTAGACTTTGCCTGGATGACAGAGCTGTGCAGCCTCCTGGTACAGAGAGGAGAGCTGACATTATCAGAAAAAGTCAATGCTCCAGAAAAGTAAAAATAGAATAGGCCACCTCCATCAATTTCTGCTCTGAGAAAAGTAGGAGGCTAAAAAGCAAAGCAGTGAATGTCTTTAAGAGCTATAGATTAGAGAGTAGAAGTGGATCTAAAAATCTGGCTTTTTCAAGGTGTTCAATATCCATCCAGAGAGGAGATCGTGGACTCTTAAAGGGATTAAAGCAATGATTACACTAAAATGGCACTGCCACTTAGAAGCAGTCTTCTAAATCATGGAGGGTGAAGGAAGGGCAATAAGGAGCAAGCATGAAGAAGGCTTTTGCTAAAGGGACACAACATGAGGGGAGCTACATGTAAAGAGTTTGGAATGAGGCTGGCAGCTGGCAGGACAGATACTGTAAGGACGTGCTGGAGGAGGAAAGGAAATGGAAGAATTATTTGTTCCTTGGTCAGGAAGATAAATGGAAAATATCTTGAGCATCCCTGAAAATTTTAACAGGTAAATTTAAGTCCTTGCATCCTAAGTTTAGTCATCTGAGGATACAATGTGATGTATAGGCAGTGTTTGTATTAAACACAATAATTAGAATAATGTACACCCTACATGTATATATAAATGAAAAACGAAGACACCACTAGTCTTTAGGCATGGAATTAGAACTATGTTGACTTTTATGTAATTAAATTGCATTCTCACTATCTGTGTTTCATTTAGTTTCTGCAGAATGAAATATTAATTTTGGATAAACACTTCTGCATGTCATTAAGATTATTGAATGATAAAAAAAAGAGAGAAGGAAGATTTTTTTTCTGAAGAAGTTTTATTTTTTGGGGCCTTTTCATACTAAGGGACTTTAAATGCCAGAGTGGAGTTAGCCTATAAATCTAATTGCCAAAGCCACTACTAAAGAAAGAAAGGAATTTAGGTGGGATTTGTTCAAATGCCACATACAGTAGAAGGCAAATAGATCCTAATCTATCATGGTGATTCTGGTAGGAAATAAAAACTCACAACTCCATGGGATTACTCTAGTTTAAGAGGGAGGCAGAAAGAAAAAGGGAAATTACATCTAAATCCATTCACTTTGGAAATTAATTACCTTGAAACTACAACCTCCTTGAAAAGGAATGACACTCTGAGCTGACCCAGGTCCCACTAATGTCATGGGAAGTTCTTCAGGAACTCCACGGACCTTGTGGGAAGGAAATTGTGGAAATGGCCTAAAAGATATTTTATTTAAAAAAAACTTGGCATCAGATATCTTGCTCGGTGCCCTGCTACGCTTTCTGGTCTTCCAGCTTATGGGCACGGAACCTGGACCTACGGTCATATACTTGAGTTCAAGTCCTTTTTGGGGCTACAGCACCTTCCTTGGAGCATATTTTCCAGCTCCCTCAAATGTACAAAGGGTCCAGTATCGATAGAGGTAAGCTACAATCTCGGTCCTAGTTTGTAATGGCCCTTTTGTAGCTGTTCCTGACAGATCACCCAAAGACCTTGTTCATCGTTTCCTCCTAAGCACATGATTTCCTTGAGCACCCGGTACAGTGAGTGGGCACACTGACCCCTCACACCCTCCCGCACTGAAAGTTGGATGTGCTCAAGCACACACTCTGATCATCAACATGGCCAAATGGCATGTCTTCTCCTGAGAGGGGGCATGGAGTTGGCATAGGCACCCTGCAGCTCTGGTACTAAGCCTAAAGGAAAGCAGTTTTAAGGTGCTCCTAGTTACTTGTCATCTATCTACCCCTTGCCTACTACCATGACTTAAAAGGCATCACGAATCGGCCCTCTTGATGCTCCAACACAGACTGTCCTTGAGACGATCACAGCAACCACATGCCTTTTTTGTCTTTTTTCTCTTTTCTTTGACAGTCTGACGCCAAATACATTATCTTAACCACTACCAATTAGAACTAATGAAAAGAGAAGAAATAGCAACTCTATGGGAATATTTCAAGGGGATTCCCATCCAATATAAAGACAATAGCAGAAGATGCTGATGTATAAATTGTGGCCGAGAGGTAAAACAGAGAAAGAAAAGAAAGATAAATTGCAAAAACCCCTTTTAATATAGCAGAAGAGAAAGAATGTCTTTCTAATCTCAAACTTCGTTTACTCTGGTGTAATGAAATGAAGGCTCATGTGCAAAAGTTAAACAACACAGGAATAATGTTTCTACTATGCAAAACAAACACTGGTCTTCTGAGAAGAAAGATCGAAACTAAAAGAGGGCAAGTAATAGCATTTCATGTTTCCAAGCTGTCAAGAATTGTCCTTTGATCAGTTTTATCAAAAGCTGCACTGATTGTCTTCAACTAGGGCTGGTTTTGAAAATATTAACCCTCCAGGGTTCTATTTTATTTTGTCCTAAATCTAAAGGCAGTGTAATAAAAGGGTCATCAGAATTGATGTAGATAACGTTTTGCAACCTGATCCGGTGAGATGCCGATTTTCTCAAGGTAATGCATTTCAAGGGTTCTTTTAGCTTAGGAAACATGTTTTCAAAATGTTGATCAAATTCATCCCTTTCAAGGTATTTAAATGAAATAGCCAGATTGACTTCTATTTTACCTTTACAAGTTTTCAGTTAAGATAAAACCTCCCTTGGGCTGATGAAGAGGAAAGGTACGTTTCCATCTTCCATACTCTTTGTAGTACTGTTTACCCATCTCGGAAAGGCTAAAACTGAGGTGCTGAGATGGGTGACAATGCAAAGTGCCTTATGACCGAGGAGAGATGGAACAGGTTGATACTTTCAGCACAGGAAAAACACATTGACACAAGAATACATTAAAGATGATTCTAAAATGGTGAGTGGTATTGGGAGGGAACAGGAAACTTATTCACTTTCTCATGATAAAAGAAAGAGGTGACATCAAATGGACTTATCCAACAATAGGAACAAACCCCCCCCACTTTGTCACAAAAGCAGGTTAGTTAAACTCTGGAACCGGTTGCTGTAAGGCAGTGTAGAGATTGGAAATGTGAGTCTAAAGGGTATGGAGACAGACTCCTTGATGTACATTCTGTTAGGACTATTAATAGACGTTGTAATTTCCTGATAGCTAGGGAAGTGTATCGAAGCAATATCACTGCAGGTTTTTCTTATATAGCTGTCGAAGCTGGAATCCGGAGTTCAATGTACTCTCGACCTAGTACAGCCACAGTTCCTAGGACACAATAAACGTGAAGTGCTGCTTGCAGCCTGTCTGGAATGTCTTTGCTAAAGGGAGTGGAGGGAATTATATTGTTAAACCCACTCCTGGCCACTAAAAGGAGAGGCTATCAGCACACCTGCTCGCATGTGAACATATGCTCACCACTGTGCCACCAGATTCTTAGGTCTTTTCATCCTATAGCATTTAATCATGATTTCTTCATGTAGTATTTACAGTAGCAATTTGATTCAGACATGCCTTGAGTACTTATGTTGAGCACTGCCAGTATTCTCGTGCTGTTTTATTTAAAATGTCACATTCTAGGGAAAGAAAAAAAAAATCACTTAACAAGTAGAAGGCAATAGCTTTAAAGACCAATGAGTAACTTATACGTATCGTGGATTGTAATTATAAGGAGGCTCCTTGTATGTCTCCTCTGGGCATATCAGTTTTCGCAGTCAGCGTGCAGACAGACTGGTTCTTTGGTTTGCAGACGGTTACGTAGTCACAGTTACGTTTCGAGCAGAGGATAAAGCCTGGCTTTTCTGATGGGCTTGCAGGTTCTGCGGCTGAATCGGCATACGGTTTTTGGCAAGTGACTTCATGAATGAGCTGGAAATTTTGCTCCCAAATGGGAGAGGGTTTTAAGCTCCTATTTGTACTTACACAAATCCATTTAAAAACCCTTCTTCCACTTCGCCACATCAGCTCATGTGCACGATAATACCTAAAGCACTGGATAACAAACAGTGCCTTCAGGTGCAGCCTTGCCTAGAACTCTGCTCACTAACCCTTCCTTGCATTCTTGGCATGGGACAGGGTACCAAACCACTCAAGTTAGCCACAAGGGTGCTTCCCACACAGCAACTGCCTGGGAAATACATCTCCTCTGGTTATAGGACTTGTCTTGTATTCAAAATCGTGGCAGAACAAGATCTTCCTGCAGCAAGAAAATGATACCATAAATTTAAGGCCTCTTATGCATAATGTGGAAACTTTGAAATGTACTGTGAAACCAAAAGGATCTCTGGCATGTGTTTCATTGCTGCAGTCGCTGAGTGAAGGTTATTCATCCTGTGTGGGGAGACTGGGCAAGAACAGCCCCAAAGCAAATGAACTTGGATTTGACTGCCTCTGTCCAGACTTGAGAACAGGTGTTCAACAGGATGTCAGGAGAGAAGGGATTGCTGATTGTGTGGTTAGGAAGTGCTTTGGACCAATTCAGAATGGACAGCATGCCAACCTACCGTCACAAAGCTCGCATCCTCCTTTCCATAATTTACACAAACTGCATTCCGAGAAAGCCTCTGGGTCGCCATGACAAAAGGCTGTCCTATCATCAGAGCTCCAGCAATGATCAAGAGAGAGAGTCATCACACTGAGAAGTCCTTTAAAGGCATATGGGGCTCTTACTGAAGCTGATAAATTAATATATTTTGTTGGTTGTTACTGTGTCTCATCTACAAAGTAACAGACTCACTGCTTGAATCAGAAAAACCCCTCTGTGTCCCAAACAGGCTGGTTTGGAAATGTCCTTGAGTGAATGCTGAGGAGCTCATACTGTTAGTTTGGGTTCACTTGAGTTACACTGAGATCATTCTAACACAGTTCTCTGTTAGCCTGGACAACACAATGTGGAAACTGTACAAGAATGGTTTTCATGTTAGTCTGTCCTGGATAAAACTTGCGTGTGATTGGAAATGGGTTTCTACCATCAAAGGTCTCACTTTTCCCCTCTGCTTTCCTAACAGGGAGCACCTGGCTGGCGCTTTCTGCAGGAGACCCTAGTTCTACATGAAGCCCTGTGCTCCCAGCTCCCCGCCTCGCCTGCGTGGCAAGTGCTCCTGTTTGAAACTGCACACGCACGAGTTCTGTACTAGGAAGCTCCCTTTGGTGGGTGTTTGACGGCTCCTGTGCTGAGAATTGTTGCAGCCTTGTGTTTAAAATGCCTTGGTTTCCTGAGGGATCCTGAAACCACTGGCAGCACAAAGTACGTAAGGGAGATGTATATGAAGTGCTTATGTGGAAATAGCATATGCTCTGCCATGGTTCCCGTGCCTGGTGTCACTTTCTGAAGGAACCCTTACCAAGTCAGCTTTCAGATCTGGGTTGCTCTCAGATTCCTTTCAGGTTCTGCCCCCAAGGCCTCCTTACTCCCTAAACATCCGTGGGATTTTCCAGCAGCTGTAGACGCTGATATGCACTCTGCGTGGCTGGTTATGAATCCTTACCTCCCACACGGTAATGAAGGCCGCCTAACACAACCCCCATGCTTTCACCGCCTTCCCATTTGGCCAAAATGCATTTTTCTGCCAGTCTATATATGGCTTATGTGGCAGGGTCATATTTTTTAACACTGAAATTAATACCTGCAGATTACCGAGATTACTTGAGATTAAAAACAGTGGTAAGTATATTTCTGAGGATATAAGAGTTTGATGGCAAATGCCCCCAGCTCTCTCTTTCAGGGATGCCACGGAAAATAGCTTTATTTTAATAAGGGGAATTGTGCCTCTAATAAGCATTATCTTTAGTAATTTGTAGAGGGTTCTGTTAGGTTGTGGACATGTATTACTATAAACAGGGATATTTGTTGAAGTTAAGCCTAATTAAAGAAGAAATTATGCAAGAGTTATTTGGAGGGCTGTAGGATAACAGTCTATCCTGATTCATTTTAAAGTAATTCCACTTGGTGGAATGAGACTTGCAGTCACTCTGGAGGAAAAAATCCTTAGAGAATTGGATGAGAATGATTAGGACGATGCTAATGACTTATTACCAATAATAAATGGCTCATCAAACTCCCATACAGAATTGTGTCAAATGGACACAACTGAAATTCCTAAAAAACACAAGTATTGACAGAAATTATTAATATTCAGCATCTCCAAATCTATGTTATTTACTGCTCCTTTACTTATTTTTAAAAGCTTAAGGATTTTTCTTCACCTGAAACCTAACAAACATTAGGAAATGTGGTCCCCTTATGGAGGCTGAACGATTAGTACTGGTGGAAGAAAGCAATACATAGTATTATAAATAATACTTTGTTCCAATAGAGATTTTGTGAATGACTTTGTATCTCATTTAATGTCTTTTAACTGCACCTCTCTTTTTCTTAGGCCAAGGTTGATGCTCTACTTATAAACCTGTATCTAATTTCTTGCCTTTCCGTGATGTTCCTCCCTACATGAGACTTTTTGTGGTGCACCAGGAGTCAGAAAGACGTGGGGAAAATTGCTTTAAAAGCCTGAGATGATTTTATAGCTTTGCTGTCTGTATGCTTACATCTGGTGATACCGCTTCCACCTAATTCCCTATACCAAGACTCCTGATAAAGGTGTGACACTTGGGATTACTGTTCACCAGTTAGAATGTCATAATTATGAGAAGCACCACAACGCAGACCTTGCTGAAATGCCTGTAATGCTGATTTATGCCACTTAAGTATTTGCCTTCCTCTCTGTTTTGCACACATGTAATATGGTTTCAGAAAGAACTGTAAAGAAAGACGTGTCTGTAATCATCGTGTCCTGGCACTGGGTATAGTATTTTGGTGAGCAGTTGATCATCATCTTCACTTCTACATAGTCTTTAGCTGAGTTGTTAATTTCTAATTAGATCTCAAGAATAAATATTTCTACGCTCACTGTTAATACTTTTGGAACAAACTTTACAAGAAGGTTTGGCTGTCGTTTTCGGCTGCTCTCCCCGCTATGATTTCTTGATTAGCTATCCCCAGTGTGCTGCTCTGAGCAGCTTTCTGAGAAGCAAGCATTCAGCTGACACAGACTGATTCTACGACTTGCTGAGAGTTCCTCCCAAGCATGGTAACTGCCACCAGTTTCATTATGATTTGATGTTATTCAGTGGTTTCCAGAGATTCTCAAGAGTCATCCTTTATTTGTGTTGATACCATATGAAAATAAGGATTGTAAGAATTGTAATTCAAGCTCTTGTATAAATATCTGAGAAGTCAGTAATAAATAGTCCTAATTAGTAGACAGAAATGAAGTGCTTTAATCTAAACTACATGAGCACAAGAAACAGATGGGCTTAAGTGCAAATAATTCTCTTTTTTATAACAAGCTCTTTTTTTCACTTTTTGATATCTATCACTGTAATTCAATTTTTTATTTGCCAAACATGTTTTCAATGACTCGCAAGCTACTTGGGAATGTTGTTCAAAATCTCCTAAGGAAGATGTGGGTTTTTGGTAATTAAATTAATCCATTTTAATTAATATCTCTGTACCCAGGAAGTGAAAGCCTGAGCTTTCTTCCTTCCTTTATTCCTTTGGGGAATACAAGTTCTGTATATGAAAGGAGGATTTAGCCCTTTTGAACCACACAGAATTGTTTTTAAACAGATCTGCTCATAGCACTGTATTAATAACAGGCATTTGATATGGCATTTCTACAGCTCATTCATAAATCACATCTCTGGTCTGATTAACTTAGTCCAAAGTGTGTTGGGCTACCGTGCACTTGCTATACAGTGTTGTGAAGTAGGTCGTGTACTACAGGAGAGCGTCAGACTGATTTAGTACATAATTGAAAGATGCAGTATGTCTGCAGAGAGCCTGATTCTTATCTAGGAACTATGCAGTTGGGGACCCAGGCTGTAAACAGCCCTTTCATACATACACACTAATTCTGATGCATCTCATAAATTCCGCTTGCGCACACAACCTGGCTATGCTGTGCAGAACCGAGCTTCTGCTTGAACAAGCTTCCTCCCAGACTGTCTAGTCTGGCTGTGCATATCTTAACCAGTACTGAGTCTGCCTGGGTAATCCTGGCAACATATATGTTAGTCTAAATTAAGCTGTGAGTTCTCCAAGAGAAAGTCCAGTCTCTGTACTCTGCATTCCGTCCAGCGGTGCATAATCACCCCATCCAACCCCTGAGTCAAAGGATTGGGTAAAAAAAAATAACATGTAATTCTGGCATCAGTTTCTCATCCTTCAAGACAATGAGTCTTGTTCCTCTCACTCTGGCTGTGAGAGCTGGACAGCATGGGGCTCTTTTATATTCCGCATTGTCACAAATAGCACTTAGTATTCACTAAAAAGGTATTGATCTCTCTCCCTCAAGTCCTAAACCTCCTTGTAAATCAGTACATCTCATTGAGTGAAGCACTGGAAAATAATATGAAAGCCTGAGTCTAACAGTTTCTCTGAAAATATCCTGGATCCTTTACCAGTGACCTAATGTCCCACCAGTGCCACAGCCCACACACATGGTTCCTGGTTTAATTAAAGGTGTTACCATGTGAAAGTTTCAGTTTCCTCCAAAATGCCATGGTGTCACTCAGTGCTGGACTCCATTTGAAGTCCCAGCAGGACACTGACAACTTTGGCAGGTTTGATCCAGGACGGGGTGTCTTAGAGCCATTGTGATGTGGGCACACTGGAAGACAGAAGCATGGGTGCAGAGTTTGGTGTTGGCTTGTAGGTGGCTAGGTTGGTGTCTGAGATCACTTGGCAGCTGTGGCTGAGTTGCTTCTGGAGTCTCTGCTGCCTGCAAAAGTAGCTTAAGGTCCTACCTTTGCTAGTGTGTGAGATGATGTGGAACCTGCTTTCTCCTCATACCATTTCCTCCAAGAAGACTTTTCCTTTCAGACAGAGTCAGATATGTTTTCGGAGGCTCTGAGGGGTTGATTTTTCAGATGTGGGATACCTCAACTGGCTCATCAAACAGTCCCATTTTCAGACCATATCCTTGTGACAGCATCTTAATACTCTCCAGACTGCTTTGTTTGCTCTGGGAAGCCGATGGAAACACTGCTCAGCCAGGCTGAGAGTACCATGTGCCAGTTCTTACTGCCTGCCCTGCCTCCAGCTGATCACAGGGTCACGGAACGTCCTGAGTTGAAAGGAACCCTCAAGGACTATCGAGTCCAACTCCTGTCCCGCACAGGACACCCCAGCATTCACCCCATGGGGCTGAGGGCGTTGGCCAAATGATTCTGGAACATTGTCAGGCTTGAGGCTATGACTGGGGAGCTATTCCAGTGCTCCACCACCCTCTGGGGGAAGGACTTTTTCCTAATGTCCAACCTAAGCCTCCCCTGGCATCTTTCTGCCGTTCCCTCTGATCGCTCTAACACCACCCCAGACTGGAGCACTAGCAAAGGAGTTAAATGCGTGTTTTGGTGTCTCCTGAAATCTGCCAGTGTGGCCAGTATTAAACAAGGAGAGAAGACAAAGTCATCATCGATGCCTGAAGAGATTTCCCATAAGAAAAAAAAGCACATTCAAGTCACTCTGACCCACTCTCTCTCTTCCCTCATCTCCCGTCCTCTCGGTGTGCAGATTCTGAACCGGTTTCAGGTGAGTGGTTTATATTAATACATAGCTTACTGATCAAATAGGCAGGCAGGAAAAAAATCAAAAAGAATGTCAGAAAACAGTAGCATAATTGAGTTCTCAGCTGGAGGACTCTTCTTCTATCTTGTCAGGGTTAGAGAGACGCAATATGGGTCACAGAAACCTTGCTGTACTGACAGTTGTTACTTTTGGGATTAGATCGATATTTGTCTGTATCCTGGAATTAGTAGAACAACTACCTGCAGGAATATATTTTAGAGGTGATTTCCTATCAGTGCAGGATGCTTCTGAATTTAATTCTGCTATTCAAGACACCATTTACTTCTCTAATACTTAAAGCCATATGCACTGCTCACCAGAAATCCTGCAGGTAAGGGGAGAAAAGAAGAACACGCTTTAGAGGATTAGACATAATGTGGATTGTGAAGTCTTATGTAAAACAGAAAATCATACTTTTTGAGATGTTTTGCAAAGAAATTGTGCACTTGGCACGGCATTTAAGTTACCTGTCATTTACACCTTGAGGATCAGCAGAGAAAACCTAATACTGCTTACGCTCTTAGGAATGATTGTCTTTGTAAGGCAGCTATCTTTGCAGCATTAGACAAGGCAAGAAATGTCAGGTTTGTCATCTCCAGTAGCTTCTTTATAAAGTGCAGGTGGCTTAATTTCAAAGCACCAAACTGAATATCATATTTTCTTTCTGTTTCCAAATCCTTTCCTGCCGCACTCTTAAGAAAACCAATGGCCAAATCTTTTATGCTGTTCCACAGTGTTTGTCTAAAAAAACAAACTTAAAAACCACTGTAAGAACAAAAACTGGTGTTAAGTCTCCATATATTGTGACTGTTGCTGCTGGTAGAGTTCTAGTAGGAACCAGTGTGCATAGGATGCAGAACTGGAGGCACAGCTAGGCTTAGTTATTCGTTTTTCCTGCATCATTCTTTTCTAGTCTCTTGACCCTCCATTTTTAAACCTCCTTTGCAGTCTGTCCTTGAAAATTGTTACAAATGGCCTAGTTAAGCAGGAAGAGGATTACTACTTATCTATATTATATTTATTCCAATTTCTGCTTTAAACATTGTTTTATGTAAATTTACCGTGACATTTAATTCCCTCCATTTATACACTTGACTTATTGCATTTTTACAAATACTTATTAGAGTTATTTTGAATATCAGTCTTGCATATTCTCTAGCTACACAGTCTTATTTATTATTTCTTTTTCATTCTCATTCATTATAGAACCTAAAGTAAACCTGTGGAGTAAAGGACAGGTAGATTTTGTCACGGAATTGAAGTACTATGGTCTATATTGTCATAGGTCAGAACCTGGAACTACTGGAGGAATGATTAATGCAGGAAGAAAAACACCCTGCAATTTAACCCTTCTCCTTCAAATGTTCTGCGTATGGTAGCCTCAAAGCCAGCTGCTTAGGTTGTTGGAAAGGCACGGTAGAATAACATGTTGTGGGCTAATTTAGCTTACTGCTGAGCACTGCTGCCCAGCAGAGCCGAATAGATCTATCTGCTGTCAGTCTGCAGCTGCAAAAACAGAACTGTCAAGTCACTCCCACAGTAAATGGTTATTTTCCCTGCACAGCTAATGCAGTTGTACAGAAAAACTGGGCTACCAGGAACATAAAACCAGAGAGGCTGAAATCTTTCAAAGCATTTAGGCAACAAAACCCCATAGATGGTGGGTTCCCTGATAGGATAATCTTGTCTGTGTTGTATTCGTGTGTGCTGTAATACAGACCCTAGTGCTGCTCCTGTGCCTGGCAGAGGTCAGAGCACAGTGTGGCTGGATCTTTGTAGTGAAGGAGTACCTGCAGCTTTTCAGCAGAACCCTGCTAGTGAGGAAACAGATCTGCTCGCTGCAGCCAGGAGACTGAGGCTTGGCTCACAGAGGGATGAGAGGCCCAAACCACTGAAGCTAAGCAGAAAGATGTGTGGAATTATTTTAGCACTTGAAAAGATGCTGAGAAACCCATGACAATAAATAATCTGTTCCACTTCAGTGGTGGAAGCTGATTCTGGGCATATCTAGAGAGATAAATATGATGAGCAGAATTTCAGTCTCAAGTCTATCAGGAATCAAACTTTCAGGCTGACAGCCACTGTTTGATTGTTTCCCACTATTTTTCACCATCTGACTAATGTCAAATTTTTTAAGCAATTTAAACGTTCTTTGCTGAGTGGAAATTTAGAGGACATGGGTTCTCCATCACAGAAGCAAATACCTTGGCTGAAGGTGAGAGGATCTATGAGAGAAGAGCCAGCTCCAAAGGCAGCAGAACAGCTGTACTGTGTTTTTTTCAACCTAATAGGGAATTGAATCTATTTCAGCCTAGGGACAAAATACCACATCACTTATGTTTGAAGAAATGACTGCAGAACATTTGCCACAATTGATCATTTACTGCTCTCTTTTTTGGCTTTCCCACTCTGCCGTCCTGCTTCTTGAGCACTGGGTTGTGTGAACAAAATGCTCCCGAGTGAGTGGTTGTCTCCAGCAGCAGGTTTTGCCAGCACCTTTCACACAGTGCCCCTGCAGAGGGCACTTAGCATTATGAATATAGAGAGCAGGAAAAGAAAAATGCTTCTTAGTACCAGCTTTACGGTGTAATCAGACTTTAAATGTAGAATTTATCTTCTGGAAGAAAACAAATGCTGAATTCTAGTGGCCAGGAATTCAAGCACCGCAGGTCGAAATTATAATCTCTCTCTCTCTCTAATGCTCCACTTAGAGACTGTGGAAAAGGCATAGTACATTTTCCTGCCACTCCTCAGCCACTTTATCTTTAAACAGGAAGATATTTTTCTCCTTAGAAGCAATCATGTATTTAGATTACTTGCATGTGTCCCCGTATTTATAGCAGGCAATCACAGAGGGCAAAGGTGAGCCAGTGGATTTTAAACAATAGTGCACAAGTAATGTTGCATGCACTAATATTACACGCCTCGTTGCATCTTTGGTTAATCATTCCTTACGCCGGTCCTCTGGGACAAAATCAATGAGACATTTTATGTTATGCTTCAAAGTCATCATAATTGTTTGTTTTGAAGCAACATTTTTTTTCCCCTTTGTCAACCAAGCAATTTGCTGAAGTGCCCAATTTTGCAACAACAGTCAGGATCAGAGCCAGAAGCTTTTTAAAAATCATTGGAGAAGGGGAAAAACCCAACAACAACAAAACCCTGTGCTGGAGTGCTGTGTTTATAATGTGGAATTCTCCCCAAAGAGGAGTTGTAATGCAAAAATAAAAAAATCCCCATAGGGCTTTCTCCAAACAAACATGAGTGTTAAACATTAGTTCTATCTGTGTGACAGCAAGGTGTCTTTGCATAATTAAAGCACCTCAGAAGACGTGTACAGCTCGCTGTCAGTTGGTTGCTTGAGTGGTCAAGTTTCCCCGTGGAAATCCTGTGTATTTCTTTGGAGAGGAGCAGCGCTGTACTTGACCTTTTCTGCCTTCCCAGAGGATGTTGCTGTGTAATCGTTTGCACTGTATTACCTATCTCTGAACCCATGCTTTTGTAAAAGCCTGAGTCATAAGTTAAGAAATGACTAATAAGGATGATGTTTGTATCTGTATTAAACATCCAAAAGCCCTGAGAGTGCCTGCAAAAGCAGCGGTTCCAGACACGGTACAAACACTTGGTAACGAGTTCCTCCAGTGCTTTCCAACAGATGTCAGAATGCTATACTGTCAGTCCCGGTGTGTCCTGTGTGCCCGGGGACTAAGGCGCACAGCCACGCTGTGATTTCCTGGCAACTGCCCAGAGGCTGGAACCAGCCAGCGGGGAAATGAGGCTGGAAAATCAGGCAAGCCTTTGTCCCGCCTGGCCCCCAAATCCTACAGCATGAAACCTGGAAAAGACACCTGAGGTCTCTGTCTCTGCAGCCTAAACTCAAGGCGTCCTCACTTAATTAGGAGATTATTTAGGAATGGCTGTAAGTGAAGCATATTGGGGGAAAAAAACAACCCAAAATAAGTAAAAAGGCAGTAGTGCATTTTGAACATCCCTCTGCCGTAGTAAGACCCTCTGGGGATGCTACTTGGCTGCTTGTAAGTGTATTTAACATAAAGCAGAGATGATTGAAAAATGTAGCTTGCAGCTCCCTGGGGCAGTTTGCCATTCACAGGATCTAGGGCAGCGAGCGGCGCTGGAAGGAGACGTCGCAGCAGCCCTACCCACAATGGCCCTGCAGGCGAGAACAGCCTCGTGTGCGCTCAGAATATGATGTGATGATTAGATCCGTTAGCGCTTGTGAAAGCCACTTGTTTACAACTCTTATTAAATTATTTTCTGTGCTCCAGTAGAAAATACTTGTTTCTTAAGATTTGATAAGGTGCATCAACCTGTGATGCATTGTGAGCACTTCATAAATGGAGAGACAGTGGAGCTGGAAGGCCAAATCCATTAGTGGCTTTCTGTCGAGTTCAGTGGGCTTATCCCCTGGATGGATTTTCCATGTATTCTGTAAAATAGGTAAGTATTTGACTAAAATTAGCCAAATCCTCCAGAGCCTAATGGAGCATTTATGGGCTCTGGCAACTTAACCCAATGTTTAATTTGTACTAATCTAGCCAAGACTGCGGAAGCATGAAATATACTCTACAGGGAGAGCGCGGCTCTTTGAAGTTAGTGGCTTAATTCCCATTGTCTCTGGTGGGAGCAGGACTGGGTTTTATGTGGCATTTATTCCTGTTATTTTAGACAAAAATCTTTTAAAATATGAATTAAATTTGCCCATATTTGGGGAAATTCCAATCTTCTGAATTTACTAAAATCTTATTAACTTCCAGGAGATTCTGCACAGCTGTAGTTGTGAGTTCTGTATATTCTCCATGTAGGTATCATGGACTGCGAACACCTGCAGGTTTCACTTCTCTGCGTGTGTGTGTGCGTAGAACGCTAACTCGTTAGCTAATAGCGGTGGGAAGAGAAAGAAAGGAAAACAGCTCTTTGTGCAGCAGCATGGAGTCAACTGACACTTAATCCAATATTTTCTTTTTTTTTTTTTTCTTTAAGGGGGATTCTGTAAGCACCAACAACTAAAAATGGATTATTAGATTATTTGTGTTCACCTGTTTTGTTTGGACCCGCACAGCTTGGCAGTCAGCTTACCCTCAGCAACATGATGCTCTCAGGCAAGTGTATGGAGTGCGGTGCCAGCTGTGGCTGCCCCAGCTGGACTGAGGGTTGCAGTGGGCAGCTGGGAAGTGGGGATGGAACACTCTGGTGTGCAATTCCTCAGCCACATAAGTGACTGTTTCATTTTATTCTTTTGACAAGAGCAGAGGTTTTCTATTTTAGACAGTTAAAAAAAGGTGAGCACATAGTGTTTAGGGGGAAGGCAGCTCAGGCAGTGATCTGGGCACAGAGAAATAGGGAAAAGGAAGAAAAAGTGTCTTTGAAATGATTCCACTTAACCACCAAGCAACTATTACCATGGCACAAAGCCAAATTGATACGCTGCCTCCACAACACTTTGATTCACTCCTGCAGCCAGATGCTGAGAGGGACTGTAATAATACGGGGTGTTACAAGAGAAAAGCACACAGGGGAGCAGACGGGCAAGACAGTAGGAAGAAAGCAAGCTGTCTGCTCCACAGACACTTCAAAGGGGGAGGAAATCTTTTCAAGGAAGTTATTGTCAGAAGCTACACAAGAGTTCCCAGTGATAGTGATGCCCACTGTTACTACTCTCTCCCTCCAAAAAAGCATTTTTGTCCTGATGAGGTGGCTTTCCCCGTGATGGGGTGACAAGTGACCCCTGATCCTTTTGTTTTATTCCAGTTATTTACAGATTTCCTGCTTTTCTAGCTTCTTTCACTTAAAAGTTCAAAGCGGCAGAGCCACTAGCCTCGTTTTTCAAGTGCAGAGACACATGAAGAGTTTATTTTAGTCCTAGGAAGCACCACAGATTCCCACACTTTTATCCTTCCGCTTAATCTGCCAGAAACCTCAAACATCCAGAGGACTGTACATAAAGGAGAGGGACTGCTGTTTCCTTTCTGCTTCTCAGTTTCAACAATTTCTGCCAGCAAATGCCGACAGCAACCTACTACGAAAGGAATCACTGCTGGCTTTAGAAGCTGTTTCCCAAGCCTATTTCCTCTAGGCTGCGTTATGACACACCAGCATCATCTGTTACTCCAGCAGTTTCTAGTATTTACCATAACAGCTCTCATGTCACATCTGCCTTCCTCATACTTAAGGTGCAGCTTGAGGCAGGTGGAGGAAAACCAACACAGAGAAATCCTCAAGCTCCTCTCTTTTCTGGCTCTCATTGTTAACCTGGCACGAGCAGGGTTGTTGTGGAAATGGAGGAGGCAAAACCTCATTCAGGAAAACATTGGCGGGAGGTGATAGGGGAGAATGTTAATATATCAACCCCACTGTGACTGGTACAACCCCCCTTGCGCTGAGAAAATTGGTTTGGGTTTGATTCTGCTGATGTAGCAAACCAGAACAGCAAGCCAATTTGCGGCAGAAGATGGAAAAAAAAGAAAAGACGTGGTTTATTAATCCTAAAAGAGACAGGATTGCATTAACCAGACCTGGAACCTCCAAGAAGGAATCAATTTACTTCTGACACCCTTATCTTGGTTTTGGACTCACTCAGTCTGGATTTGCACATACTGTAAAGTTCCATGATATTCAGATTCTGTTGTGGGATTTCCACATGGAAATGGACAGGATTCCAGTCTGTTCCTTCTGCACACGTGATCCACGTTTGAGAAAAAATTTATAGCCTGTAGTCAGTATAGCTGAGTGATCATTTTGATACAGTTGCCTGTTCCGAGTCTGTTATTGTATCTCAAAGCATTCTAAGAGATGGAGTCATTTATCAGAGTACTTTTGAGATCATAACTACAGAAGAAGCCTTTTAACTGGGAGATTGTGTAAGATGATATTGTATCCTAAATGCAAAGGAACAAAGAGAATAGAAATAAAGGGAATAACGTGCAAAATGGAAACGTCATGAATAAAAAAGGATCATCACTAGATTATAGTTGTATTTCATCTTAACCTTACTTATTTAATCTTTATATCACATTTTCTACACTAAAATATTAAAGCTTGGGATCTCTGGAAACTCCTCATGCACATTTTGATTATATCTGTGTAGAATCATATATGAACTGCTTGGGGCTCAGAATTGAAGGATAGAGGTTGCTACAGCTTTGGATTAACTCAATGGAAGACACTGGGTATGACCCGTCCTTACCTCTTCTTCTTGCATTCTTATCCAAATAAACAAGTTGCTTTTGAAAACTTGGAATAAATTTTTAGAGGATAAAAAAAATCACAACTTGAACCATCCCGAGTGTGACTGATTCTACTTGTAAAGGACAGTCTGAGTCTAGCAAAACCAGTGCCTACTGACTGCAGGAAATACACAGCCACCTTCATAGTCCTAATAAATGCCCATGGAGACCCACAAAATCTCAGGTTTATCACTGCTGACATCCCTACTGTGCGACTGCAACAGGACACTTGCCTGTACCATCACTCTGCAATAAATGACACAAGACTAACATTGTTTTTGTATAAAATAACCCTAGTAATTCGTTGGATGTTATAACCCAGTGAGTCCTGAAGAGGTCGGTTGTGTGTGTATGACTGACATTAAAAACCAGTGGCAAAAGGCTGGGAGCTTGAGAGAAGCCCTTGGTGTGAATGTAAATGAGAGTCGCTGATGATTTTTGCCGTGCAATCTTTGTTGTCACAGAGTCTCAGCCATGAAGATTATTTCTAGACACTCATAGGCTGTCTTCACTCACAACCATTCAGTGCTACAGGTAGAACAGACAATTCTGAAGAGTCTTTATTGGTTTCAAATGTAAACACCAGGGAAGTGTCCTTCTCCCTTCAGGAGAAGTGAGGTACTTTGTGTTATTTTGAGTGGGAGAGTGCTTCCATCTGAGGAAAGGTAAAGTGTGGGATCCAACAGCAGCAGGGAGGACTCAGATACTGAGAAGGAGGAAAAGGTCTGCAGCTGTGAGGAGCTGATTCATTGCCATACCACCTGCCAGGGATGCTGATGAGGTGGTGGGACCATGCATGTGACTGGGAAATTAATTACTCCATTGATTTTACAGTGCACTCTGGAATAAAATAAGGCATATTCCTCCAGTGTTTCATATTGTCCCCCAAGAACTCGTACAAATATAATCCACTGTTTCTGCCTTGGGGACACTTTAGGGAGCGATTTCTAGTACCTTAACTGCAGAGTGGGAGGGTAAAACTTACTTGTGATGTATTTATTTAATATTTATGTTGCTTTCACCTGTCCAAATTCAATAGTCTGTATACATCCATTGTACAACCTCTACCAAATATTTTGACTCCTTTTTTTTTAATTCCCACCAGGTATTTCTGAAAAACCCACATACCCCTTTGTCCATCACAAAAATAGGAGGAGGAAAGATCTGTTCTTCACAGAAATGGCCATTTAGACCTGCTCAACTTACATCTATTACAGCGGTAAAGTACCTCACAAAACCTTGTGTTACCTAAGACTAAACAGAGCCACAAATCTCTGCCGTTAGGTCTGTCCTGGTAGTGTAGCCCTAAGATCATTCAGAAATTTTCCAGCAGGCCCGTCCATTTGCAGCTAATACAAGGCTACTAAATGCCTTTTATCTCTAATTTGCTTTTATTATCACCTTCACGGTTGACAGGCACTGCGTGGCACAGCAGAGAGAATGGATTTCCAGATTCCTCGGTTCTGCATCCTATCTATGGCACTGCTCCAGGTTCCAGTCATACAAATACACCTGCAACGCACATTTCAAACCTGCACTTGAAACTTCTCACTAGCTTTGCATGAAGTCAGAGTTTCAAAGTACCACCATATGGTTTGTGGTATCAATCCCAACTCAAACACTGCATTAACTGGACGCAAAGAATTGCTCATAACCAGTCTAGGAGGTTTAGGAAAAGTAAACCTCAAGTATATTTTTGTTAAATTAATTCACATAATCAGTTTAGACATCAAAGTACAGGCAGTACCTAACCAGGAAACAGATGATATCATTCACAAAAATTAGCATCTAATGAATACAGTTCTTAGGCAATGTTAAGAGTTGTACTCAGAAATACACCCTGTAGACATTTTAGATCTGAAATACCCTTAACTGCTGTAGCTCTTCTTAAAATGATGCCACAACAAAATCCAGTGTGCAATGTTGTTCTAGAAGTTTACCTTCACTAGATTATCTGGAAATGTCAATGATTGCCACCAATATTTGCCTGTTTTCTGTCAGTCTTTGGAGCCACAAGAAACAGAAAGACAGAGGTGAGGACGGAGATCCTTCGTTAGTCTTGGCTGTGCTGTTGTGTTCTGACCTGGAAAATCAGTTCCACGTCAATTAGGCCTTCTCGAGATTCAGAAAATGCTCTCCCTCCATAATGTTTCCATCATGTTTAGCCAGGGTGACAGTGGCTTGTTTTGAGTGAGTTCTTAGGCAGACTTAAAAAATCTTGTTCTGTATAGTGAACTAATGAACTTATAGGATTTGCAATAATGGATGTTCAAAAACTGGAAAGGAAAGAATGCATTGAGTTACTGAAAATTCTGATGGAGTTTTATACATTATTTAGACATTCGTTTAGGGATGGAACTTGGCTTTTTAATGTCTTTCAGAAAAAGCGAAGTCATCAACTCTTTTCAGCCTAGATTTATTTGGTTCCTACTTACCCCAGTGGAGCCATTAAAAGTGTGTGATGGAATATTTTCTTCATTCCTGAAGTTCTACAGGAACATAATTTCATGTCATAAATACCATGCAAAACATATTGACATTTAATATGAAGTCTTTCCTAAAACATTTAGTTATATCTTTTTTTCTAATCTGAAATTTTATACGCACCTCTTAGTTTGTTGCCTAAATGAGTAAGAGAATTCAACTATACATCATTAGTCATCTGAGGTGTGGTGTTTGGTTTATATTTGAATTATTTTCTGGGTTTTGTATTGCAAAGCAATTCTCAGAAGGCAGCAATTGGAGCTGGAGAGAAAGATGAACCGGGTACTCTTGGAAATGAACAAGAGCAGATACTCAGGCTGGACAGTGTGCAGAGCAAAAAGGTAGGAAAGTCAGAGAAGCATGTTACATTTCTGAAATTATTGTATCAAATGCACATGTTCTGGGAAGATAAATCCCTCTCTGCGACCACTTGAATGCTGTTATTCAGCCCTTTGCCTGCCGCATCTTGCCTTAGCGCTATTTCAAAAAAAGAAAAAAAAGTTAATACATCGTTTTTGTTATTAATTATAGGCATGGCTCTGCAATTCAAAATGGTCTGATTAGTGAACTTTTTCATAAACCGTCTGGGAAATCCAGATATTCTTCCTAATGCCCAGGACTTCGCAGGTTTAGTATTAAGCGATCAAATCACAGCCCAGAGCCATTCGAGGTAATTGAATCCCATGATTTGGGACCAGGTGTACAAAGATGTTGAAACTAATTATTTAATAATTGAAAACAATAACCAGTGCAGTTAAATCTCTTGCTGATTTTCTAATGTTTATTAATTTAGGCACCTGTGTCTTCTGCACCACTTTCTTTCAAAATGCTTACAAGGATACGCATAGCTTATAAATTTACAATGAATGTGATTACCTTGATACACACTCGAGGTGCTTAAGTGATTAGAAGAGCATTATTATTTTAATTGTTATATAGATTTCATTCTTAAGAGTCTGCGTATTAAACAGTTACTTAAATTCCTAGATAGACATCAAGGTGCAGAATTTCCATTAAAAACTCACTATCATTTTCCACTTTCTCTTCAAATGCCCTCATACAGGAAGAATCACAGAAAATGTTTCCTTAACAATTAGGTAAATATAACATACAGAAATAGTTAAGATAAATAAGTGAAAAACACCATCAACACCAGCACCCTTATCAACAGAAAAATTATTGCCCTTCCTCTCGTGTAAATTTGTTTCATTGTTTATGGAAACTATTGGAGAACCATCTGAAAGAATCGAGGTTGATGGATATGAGAAATCAGTGACTTCTTCTGTTCTAAGCCAGTTTTTGCCTTCTTTTCCAAGGGCTGTGTGCAGTAGAGCAGGTGTTAAGCCTTGCACATTGTTTTCAGTGCCCCTTGTTTCTCTTATCTGTGTGTATTACTTTAATTACCTCCTATACCCTCCAGGCAATGCGCACAATATTGTTCTATTTTGCTAATGCACTTGCTTACAGAAAGAGAACTGTAAGTGGGGCACTCAGGAAAGGGTAAAATGGCAGCAAGATTAGACTTCTTGATGTCTTTTCTTTTTCCCCACTCCCTTCACTCTTACTAAATAATAACTACTGGAAGGAATAATTTTACAAGAGGGAGCTATCTGTTATTTTTATTTGGTCCCAATACTGCTAATTAACAGTAGATAAGAAAGGTCCCGTAAAGGTGTTAAAAATCTAACAAAATGTGGGTTTACCATCTATCTTTATTCTACAAACAGAATTCTTGTGCTACTATGAGATGGACTTCTTTAGCCTTAAAGTCAGGGAGAAGAAATATGAATACAGCAGAATCACAACACGATTTATCAGCATGAACAAAATAAATGGTCAGTATTAACTGTATCATTCCAGCAGCCGACACAGCAATCCTAATGTCTTAACAGAATGTGTGGAAGTAAATGAAATGGCAGCATGATTACACTGATTACAGTGGTTGCAAATACGTTTGGCTACAGTCACGCTTCAGTGGGGCTGTAATTATACCTCACAGAAATGCGGTGCCAGGCTGCTCTGTTCCCGTGGCATCCCTGCTGTTTGTTTCCTCTTAGCTGGTTCTTGGCCCCAGCCCTGCAGCCACATACACACAGGTGTAATTCCCTTTGTTTCCGTAGTGGGGAAAATCACTTTTGGCGCATATGGTAGTGCTGTCTCTAAACTCTCCCAATTCCCATCAATAACAGGGTTTGGGGAGATTTTATACCATTCCAAATCTCTTACAGAATAAACCTATGGAGCTCTCGTTAAATCGGTTGGTAAAGAGTGTAAGGAGTACAGCTGCTCAAACTGAAACCGTTCTCCTCTCCCCCTTGCCCCTAGGTGTTAGTACTGAACAGAGGAAACCCAAACCTTTGTGATCTGGCTTTGATTAGCGCTGCCCCACGCTGCAAGCTGTACTCTGGGAAGAGAGATGGATTTGTTGCTGTTCTTCCTCATTTCCCGTTGGCAATGTGTGGCAGCACCTAGCCTAAAGCTGACCATTATATTTCATTTAAGAAAAGGTATACAAAAGGAAAATACATTTTGATGTGTCTGCATTTTGTCTACACTTCAAAGGCACTGACATTTTACAGCAGCTTCTTTTCTTTTTCCCCCTCGGATAGTGATGTGACACCATCGAGACAGAATGCAGAAGCAGAACTTGGTAGTGTCTGGGGGTGACTGTCAAGTCTCTAATTTCTCTTCTGTGCCCCTTACGTTGCCATCAGATCCCTGCAGTTAGAAGGTAGTGTTTCCTCACTGTCTGGACTTCTTTGTGTGGTGTCTTGCTGTGCTGTGCTTGCGATTTGCAGAATTTCTCTAGATCCCACAGCTGAGCACAGGTCTGAGCATTCCAGGCGTGGACCTCAAGCAAGTCCAGCTCTGCCACAGGCTCAGAATGTGCTGCAAAGCGAGCAACAAAGTCTGAATGAAAACCAAGGGATACGCTCGTTTAAAAAAAATGTTTATTTACTCCTTATGAAGCAAACCGAAATCTTAAGCTTTGCTCTCCTTGAGGCTGGAGTGCTACTAGAAAAAAGCCAAAGTACTAGTGCTGTCATAGAGAATAGGAGGTGGGAAACACTGAAGCCACAAAAGGGATGAAAAATCAACTGAATGAAAACCAAGTATATTGTTGTGACGTTGTGTCTCTGCAGAGATTTGGGAACCAGGAATGCCAGCTGCGAAACAAGCAATCTGTTTCCGGGGGGAAGCTGGGACAGCTGCTACCCTGGAGGCACTTTGGCCTCAATGACCCGTACCCAGTTCCAGTGACTCCAGCGGGGCTTTACCCCTTACTCACAGAGGCTTTGGCCTCCTCATGGGCATCGATGCATGCACACAGGTTTCACAAAGCCCCATCTCAGACAAACATAAGGATTTTTCAGTATCCTCTGGCAGCAGTCAAAGCAGGTGATCCAACCCCAAATCTCTACCTTTCTGAGAGTGGACCTGAACGTTTCTTAACGGGGAGTTGCTCTCTGCTTGTCAGACACAGTGATTTATGAAGGTAATTGCTTCTGTGTGCGTTTAATTACAATATTGTAATTAGTGGGTTGCAAGAGCAGATGCAGAGGATCTTTTCATAGAGCAGACTCAGATAGGCCACGAAAACGTCTCAAAAAGAAAAGGGCAGAGCAATGTCACATTGTAAAGCAGCTCTTTGTGCCTGGAAAAGAAGGTTAATTAGCTGATTGCTCCACTCTTCATCTTCATTTCTTAAGGTGGAGGGACCATGGTAGGAAGGAGACTACCTTATGTTCATGAATTTTTAGAATTAGGAAACAGCACTGAATCCTTGTTCAGCATCATGGCTTGGTCTTGATGCCATGGCAGGGACTGGTGGAAAGGGGAACAAAAACTCCACGAAGATCTTCATTCTCACGGGGGGAAAGGAGAGAGAGAAAGATACAATCTTTGAGTAGAGTTCACCATGGCAACTGGAGCAGGAGAGCACGGCGATGATTCTGGGTTAATGCAGCATGTGGGGACTTGTAACTCACCGGTACTTCCTCAGCACCTATTAACTAAGTTCACTTCTGGAAGTGTCCCCTGCGCTCCTGGCAGCGGCCAGCACTGAGGTTACCCCCATCAGCTTCTCCTCAGCTGCGGGCGGCTCTCGGAGCTGCCGAGGGTCACTCCCGTTCAGAGCTGTTAGACAGGGAAATGGTGTCACTGCCTAATGACGGGCAAGGCGAGAGTTTCGCATCAGATGAGATGTGGTTTCCGGTCCTTTAAGAAAGCTGTGATCTTGGGAGCTGTGGGAGGGAAACCCAGCCGAGCTCATCAAATTTATATTTAATATTTCAGGTCTTGTTTCTTCTGCTTTAAATAAACACAGAGATCTAAACTAGCATTTTCTTCCCATTAGGAAACTTCGCATCTTGTTGTGTTCTTACATTATTATCCAGCTTAAGTATTAGGTCATATTTCTATTTATTAAAGCTATCTACTAAAGGGATTAAAGAGTACAGTCTTTTTAATTGTGCTTGCAGAAGTCAGTACAAATTGCACATTTAATTATTGTGTACTTAAAATCTGATAATCATAGAAAATCAAATACACAGCTTGGTTGATTCAGAAAGTATTTTTAATAGGGCACTATTAAATTATAGAGTTAAATATTATTAGATATATTTATTCATGAGAGATAATTTGATATGTAACAAAATAAGCCAATACATGGTGTAACCTCTTGCAGTCTAATTTTCATGGATGAGCTCTTGCATATTTAATATCCTTTGAGGATATATTTTAACCTAGACTAATTACTGCTTTCCTCTTATTTCTGTTCAGTTTGACATTGATGTTTGGCTAAAATAATGTAATATTGTTATTACCGAACAAATTAAGTAAATCTAGTTTCTTTTATTTGGAGCCATTGCTTATACTGCAAATTGCCTGAAGTGGGTTACGACAACAAACGTTATAGACAAATACAAACCAGCTCTTCTGAAAGAAGACTAACACATTAAAATCATCTCTATAAAGAAACCTTATTCACATCGCATAGTGAACACCTTCAGAAAGATTTTCTAATCCATGAAGCTGGTTTATAATGTCTGTTCCCCATATCATCCTCTTAAATTTATAAAGAGAAGTAAGAAATTAATGGTAATATAAGTTATTCTTACCTTATTAAGAGGATTTAGTTTAACAGACCATCAGGATAGCTGGGGACCTTGTCAGAAACTTTCAATAGACAGAATACCTGAGCGCAGAGATTTTGTACTTTAAAGTAGGTTAATTAATTAATTGAGAACCTGGGTCATGGCTTTGATATATACATTAATTCTATGTCTGAGAAAATTTTTAATGAGATGTTTTAATTTTGTTCTCCGTGACATCTTCATAAAAAGCATTTACAGGTCAGGGTATGTGTTTGTACAGTTTGGTACGATGCCAGCAGTGTCGTCTGCCTTCAGTAGATCAGCTTGGCTTTGCTTGGTTCGGCAGCCAAACGTCTTGCCACATTGTGCTTTCTCTGGTTCATCGATTTTTTAACTTAGTAAAGTTTTAAGAGGTGCTTCCTGCATGAAAATAATTCACAAAATAATAATTATGAAAAACAGTTCCAGAGAAAACTTATCTTCATGTAACTTTAATTTGCATTTGATTTTACAGTTGTGATCCATGCTCGAGACTGAAAGTTTTCTAGGTGAGTAGTGCAAGCCTGGCTGGTAAAGGCTGGAATTATCAGTGGGTTTTGTGAAGCTAAGATCCATTTTTTTGTGTTGCATCAAATAAAACAAGTTGTGATTTTAATTATGTGCAGATTTTTGTATTTTTCAACAACTTTAATTGTTTCAAAGCTTTTCAAACACAAATTAACTAAACTTCAAAGCAGGAAAACCATTCCTCAATGAAAAGTAAAAACTTCTTTTGAAAAAGAGCATGTTTTGTATATTTAAGAAAAAATTCAGGAGTGGGGACTTGAAACTTCCAGAATCTTCTAACCTGTCTCTTTCTCAGAGATGGGTTGAGGTTTGAAGACCATTTTGAGATTTGAGGAGACTCTTGCAGAATTTCTGCCCCAGCAGGCCAGAGGGCTGAGGTGAGTAAGTCACAGCGTGGGAAATGTTTATTGTTTCAAGCAGAAATGTATTCCAAGAGACAAATTGATGGTACCAAGGATTCGTCGTTGCGCATATATCTATCTCTTAACTAACTCCATTTACACCAGTGGGTATTAAATTAGTCAAGTGTGATTAAAAACCAGCCCTCTGAGCTCTGCAGATCTTCAGTGATGATCTCATTGTGAACCATGATTTAGAGGAAGTTAACAAAAAGACCGGTATTACAGTTGGTAGTTTAAGTAATTGTGCTTGATGGTAAAATACCATCTGAAAGCAGATAGGTTCCTGCTGAAATGAACCCAGATGAATTCTGGCAGTACTTAAGGACATACACTTTATCTTTGGGGCTTTCAGAACAAAGCTTGTGGAGAGCTGAGCCATGCATTATTAATGGTATAAAAAAAAAATAATCATGCCATATTCCTTCAAATACAGTTTTTCACCTTCCTTTTTTTTTCTTTTCTTTTTTTTTTTTTTTCCAGAATTCCTGCTGCATGGCTGTTACAGGTATTGCAAGTGCCAGCTCTTACAAAAAGGTCACTATAATCAGTTGGAATCTTAGTCAGCTTTTTCTGAATGCTTTTGACAGTCCAGGTCCTCTAACAATGAACGTTGTACTTGGTCTTTACCAGAATGAGGCCTGCAAACATTTTCAATGAAAGCATCAGAGTCCTACCTGGAAATGTGTTTTATGGGCTCGTTCAGACTGAAATGCCATAAATCCATGGATTAAGAGAGGAAACATATTTGCAAAGACTGACATCAGATTTCCTCTCAAAATTTTGACGTTGCGCCTCCTTTTTGATTTTCTGCTAGAGAATGTGTCCTAAAGAACTAAATGCAATTAAATTCAGTTCTTGGATCAGCTCATTCTGAGTTTTGCTGTTGTGTTTGACTATGGCAAACAAGCACCTTCTAGGTATCTCAGTAAAACAGGTTTTTAGAGCCAGGAATACACTGCAAACTTCCATTATTCCCTGTGCTGTATAGAAATTTCTTCTAATAAATCAATAAATCTGATGATCATCATGAGGCTCTAACAGAGCTTGATAGGAAAGTCATCCACGGTCTTGGTTTACCACGCTTGAATTTGTTGGATTTCTGGTGCTCTGAGGTTGCTCTGATTTGACCATAAAGGTAAAAAAATAAAAGATATGAATTAATCAGCTGCCCATAGCTCAGGCTTGGCTGCACTGGGGCTGAAAGTACTGATATAAATGTCACTGCAGCAGGTAGTAGTGACCAAATGAGCTCCGTGCTGTCTTCACAGATCCAGTCATTAACACCAGGACGTCTGTAAATCTGCTTCTTGTGTTAAAGTGAAGAATACTTCCTCACTATCTACATCCCTGTCATGGCTTAACCCCAGCTGGCAACTCAGCCCCACACAGCCGCTCGCTCACTCCCCCAGTGGGAAGGAGGGAGAATCACAAGGGTAAAAGGGAGAGAACTTGGGGGCTGGCATAAAGACAGTTTAACAGGTAAAGTAAAAGCTGTGCACGCAAGCAAAGCAAAAGAAAGAATCATTCACTGCGTCCCATCAGCAGGTGGATGTTCAGTCACCTCCAGGAAAGCGGAGTTCTATCACACATAACTATTGCTTAGGAAATGTCATCACTCTGAATGCCCCCCCTCCCCAGATTTATACGCTGAGCGCACGGTACAGGATATCCCTTGGGTCAGTTGGGGTCAGCCATCCCAGCTGCATTCCCTCCCAGCTCCTTGTGCACCACCAACTTCCTCACTGCTGAGGTGGGTGAGGAGCAGAAAAGCCCTTGGTGCTATGTGAGTGCTGCTCAGCGAGGGTGAAACTGTCCCTGTGTACCAACACTGTTTTCAGCACAAATCCAGCACACAGCCCCATGCCAGCTACTATGAAGGGCATTAACTCTGCCCTGGACAAAACCAGCACGATCCCATAATCTTCTGGCTGCAAAAGAGGCTTATCTGACCCTATCTGACACCATCCATCTGCAGACGTCACCTGGCAGGAGCCTCTGCTTTTACTGCCTCTCATCCAGAAACACACACTGAGTTTCATGTAAACTCGACAGGCTCACAGCTACAAACTGGTACCGATATCAAATATTCTTTCCTCTCTATCACTACCAAGAAAGTAGAATTGCTTCTAATCAAAAGGATGGCACTCCCTCTGCAATCGTTTGCTCAACTATTTTTCTGACTGGGCTGCTTGGTGGGCAAATGTGCAAAGAGATGGAAAACTTAATCTTTCAACATGAAAGAATACCAATGCGCTGTGAAGACCTGTTTCGAACTCGCTTCTCTTCTCATGTCGATTCACGTTGCTGCTGATTTCCTAAAGCTGGCTACCAGGTTAGATTCTGATTTGTTCGGAGATGCGTGCCATCGTGTCTGGGAATGCCCAGCGACATGGCAGGGGCATTAGAGGATTTACTAAAACAAAGACTTTTTTTGCAACTAAATCAAATCACACACTGACAATATGTCACAGTTCTAGGGACCCTGAATGTCTCTGGTTCTGTTACCTGCATGCCTTGTTCGAAGTGTACACACTATTTCTTCTAAAGCCACTAAGAGAGGAATACACACATTATTCAGAGTGCACCTTTCAGGACCAGGTAATCAGCCATTAAAGACAGAGAACCAAAGCATCCTATAATTCATTTTGATGGCACCTTGCATGAAGCAACGCCAAAATACGGGGTTATTGGTAACCTTTTCTTGTGGGTATTTGGCACCTGGTTTTATGAGTTAGTGTACTTACCAAGTCATTTTTCCTCATATCTACTAAAAATAACAACATGAACTCTAAGAGGTTGTCAACGTATTACTTCCCAAGGGAGAATTTTGCTCTTCTCTCTCATTTATCTAGGCATGTGTAGAGTCTTTTGACCCATTTAGCATAGATAAATGACCCATGATGTGAAATTTCCCAACAGTTTAATAATGCATTTAACTCAAAGTGACACTTGCTTGCAGCAGCCTTAGAGCAGTTTCCAGGCTATATATGTCTCTTTGAAATGATGTATGACAAGTAGGAAAGCTTCCTTGATAGAACCCCAAATCCCATGGGTGTGTAACAAGAAAATCCTTTTTAGATTGCCAGCAGCAAATTTATACTTCGCAAGTTATTATTTAATTTTATCTGTTTTTCAATATCATTTACAGTTATGACCATTAGTCTGAAGCTCACAGCAACTTCTACACAAATTATTTTCCCCTCACGGTAATGCATTGCAAAAGCTTTTATTGATCCCTATTTTTTCACAAAATACCAGAAGTAAACCCCTTGTCTTATAACTGAAAATGTTTTTGTGATCCTGTACTAACTTAGCTGTATTGAAATACTGTTAATTCTGAAGCCCAGGCAGTGAAACAGAGAACTGCATTCCGTGTGAACTTAAAATCAAGAAACCTCCTTAAGAAAACTTCCTAACGTATTTGAAAATACAAGTCTGAATGATAACTCTTAATTTTTTTTTTCATAGTTGTTGCTGGGTGTGGCAAAATATTTATTAAATCTGCTCCTGATGCAGAGCAATTTCCCAGGATTATTTGCAAGAAAGATTTAAGAAAGCAAGAAATAAACATTAAACTTGAGGAGACAAACAAATCTAAGTTGACAATCAAATTTATTACTTAATAACATTTGTGTCTACTATTAAATAGAAGTCACATAACAAAAGTCAGATCCTGTAGTGTCCTGAGTCATTCAGTAATGCATAAATGGAGTAGGGTGCCATCTACCAACTGAAAACCCAGTTCAAATAACAATAACCAAACTCAGGAAAATAAACCAGAAAGAGAGCCCTGTCCACAAGGAAGAGTTAACATGGGCAGAGAGAGAAGAGCAAAGAAACCCCAAGACAGCCACAAGCCAGATGATTCAAACAGAAACAGAGAGTTCATGGGATGACCTAGAAGTCTGATTGGTTTTCTGCTCTGTTGCCTCCTTTTCCATCTAACTTTTGTCCCTCTGATGTTTCTTGGCCACAGGGACATTCCCCTTGCTCGGTGCCCATTGTAGGATCCCCGGACTCATCACGGTTCGGGCTGTTCAGTGTCACTTTTTGTCACAGCGTGACAGCTTGGTCCTTACCCACAATCTCTGACACAAGTATGGGCTGGTGAGATCTGGAAGTTTGCTACAGCTGCCCTAACCGAGCCTGGCAAAGTGGCAGCGGAACAGCCTCTCAGTGAAGAGTGAGCTCCTGTGCTCAGCGCGAAGGCTCTGCTGCTGCCTGCGGCTCTCCATCACAGCAGTTTAAGCCGATCTCCTCTGCTCCGTTTTAGCACAAAACCAAAGAAGGCTGCTTGAACCCCAGAAAGTGATTCTGACCCCGATCCAAACCTCGCTCATGTCTGAGCCCTGCTGGCCACCACGAGAGGCCCATGGAGCAGCCAGAGTTCATTCAGAGGGGACGGTGCGCTCAGCAGTGTGTGAGACTCTCCCAGTGCTGACAAAATAACTGGATACAAATTGCCTGAGCTAACTTCACCTGCCTAACCAAATTTAACCTTCAGTGCCCTTCAGTCCGGGGAAAGGGAACTGTATTCCAGAGAGGGATTTGGTTAGCTCAGCATTCACCATCAGTGTAGGAATGTGATGAACAACTTTTTGTAGGGTACTCTCTTTTGTTACTGAATGCAAAAGAATCTTCTTTGGACCTGTAACCGTTAGCCAAAGGGACTAACACTAACCCAGAAAGCCAGGAATTCCTCCCTAAAGCAAATGAACTCTAAGGGGCAAAGAAATCCCATCCCATTGATGACACGGCTGATTTTATTCAAGGAACAAGATAGCATTTAGAAGCCTCATTGCCAAAAAAAACCCTTTAGTTGTGAACACAGAACACAGGTTGACTGGAAGAGCCTTGCAGGGACTGACTGTCTCCAGCCTAGACAAGGCTCACATCCCCATCGCCAGCACCAGCTGCTCGCTGCGGTGCTTGGCTGGCTGGTGGAAGCAGAGCGCATCGTGCCTCACCTTTGATGCGCAGCGATTCTTCCTCATTGGGGATGAGCACGGCTTTCACTGTGTAAGCTCGGATAAGCCTGCTGAAAGGGTGAAGCTGCCGACTGCCCTGAGAAAAGATAAGCACAAGAAACGGCAGACGTGAAGCAGGGAGCCGGGATCAAAGTTAATGAAGAACGCACTGGGTCTAAGGAAAGGAGGAAATTCTTGCAGGAGTTTGGGTTTGTACGAACTTGGCGAGATCAATTTACTGCTGAACCATTTGAACCGAGTGAGAGAGTTCATTTTGAGAAAGCCACGCAAACCAAAGCTCGCACAGCAAGTGCCTCAGATCAGAATGACCTGATGAGCCGCGCGCTGTGAGAGAGCAGCTCTGTGCCTGCCGTACACTTACAGCCACAGCGGCGGGCAGCAACCGCTTCTTGGAACAGCTCTGCTCTTCAGAACGCTTGTCTAGAGATTCCCTGCACAGATGAGTTAATTAGGAATATCTTGATTACTAGGAATAGAAATGGATGCCAATTCATCTTCTTTTTTGAAATCTAAAGAAAATACATGATATTTACAGTTTAGCTTCCTCTTCCTAACTCCAGATACTGTCTTTATAAATATGAATACATTTGAACGACATTATTACAATATATTTTTCACAAATAATACCTGGTTTTAAATATCTGTGCCTACACACTGCCAAAAAAATAAATAAAATCAACTCTCCCAAAGAATATTTTTGCAAGTTGCATCTCTAAAGTGCAAGTTTATTTACTTTAATCTTCTTTGCCAGTCATTGTTAATGAATAATTATTCAGTATTACAATCTGAAACAGATAGCTTCATTTAGTATGATTAATGCTGATGTACAACTTCATTTGCATAAGTACAAAATATAATAAAATAAATTCCAAATATGAATCTTTGTTACTTGTGCCACTAAAGGCCTGAAAAAGAGACATTACCTTTCAAAATTGTTGCCAGACACAATTCTAATACCCTGTGGCTAAAATTGAAAGGTAAAACGATTTTCATCACCATGTGTTACCAGGCCTGGGCAAAATAAAAGTTTTATCTCTAAGACAGAGAATTAATCTACTAAAGCTATGTATCTGCTGAAGCAGATCTTCTTTTCCTACTTTTAAATATTTGGAACTGGTTTATGTGTAAATTAAGTCAGATTCTTCATGGAAACAGCATTTGGCCTTTTGGGATGTCTGGAGTATTTTATACTTCTTAAAAGCTCTAACAAGCCTCATTTATTCCCCCAGTTTCCCCGTGCTTTTTGCTGCTCTGAAGAGCAGACTCACTTTCCCTTCTGCTTGCTGCTTATTCCAAGGGTCCAATGAAGGCACCGCAGACCTGAGAATGCAGTCCTTTTTCTGAATGTATTATTTTGATTTCAGCTCAACAGACGTGACACCAGCATGGTTACTGCTGACAGTGGCATCCTGCATCTTGCGTTGCAGGAGCTGCCTTGAACACAGGTGATGTTACCAATACCAGCCAATAAACCAGAGGCAACAGGCAGGTGACATCAAAAAAGGGCTGAGGAGAATCAGAGCATCAAGGTAATACCATGCTCCTGAGGCTGCTTGTTGGTTTTCACTCAGTTCCTGAAATCAATGTACTCATTTGGCCACTAATTAGCCAATAATTTTTATAAGGAAGTAGGAGAATTCACCTCAAATGGGAGGGGTAACACAAGTAAGAAATGAATTAATGGTCATGGCAACAGAGAACAAAAGCCAGCGCGGTTCTGAGATGGCGTGAAAATGGGTAGATAGATAATAAATGTAAGCAAGTTGCAGCTGATTTATTCCTAACCTGAAAGATGACTCAGTGTCCCTTTACCATTGCACCAGTGTTAGTCAGGTGCTGGGGAACCTGTTGTACCCATTTTGGTAGGTAAAGTGAAATTTTTCATCTCGAATCTTTACCTTCCAGCAGCATTTAAAGATAGAACACTATTTTGATTTGCCTACAGCTGCATGGAGCCACTCTTCAGCAGTAAGAAATGTTTGATTTTTCCAAGCAATTATGTCTGAATTCATTAGCTGGAATGTTTTGGTAGTTAACATATTGAAGAACTCACAGAGGCAAATTGCATCAGTCCCTGCGTGTCCATAGCGACCCCACCTAACAAGAGCAACTCTGTGATTGACAGGGCCCGTGCACTCCTCATCATCACACCTAGAGAGCAGGGCAATACTCGAGGCTACTTTGTACCGAAGCACATGGCAAACGGAGGAGGATCGTTTGCAGGCTGGTGGATACAGTTCCATATGGTATTTAGAAGAGAAAAGGCACAAGGGTGTATAAGATCGATCTAACGGAGTTGCACTGGGAGGGGAGAGAGTGCAAGTAGGTTGAAATGCATCTAAATCTGCCTTGCAGTTGGAATATGTTCTCTTATGAAAAGTGAAACGGCATAGTGGATGCCCACCAGTGCTCAGGACAATGGATTTACATCCTGGCAGAGTAAGTGCTTCCTAATACCGGTCTGAAGATAATTTATTAAGCAGGGACTCACTATAAATCCTGAATCTCCAGCATTTTTCCTTCTTTTGAAGTAGCTATAACCAGCACCCAGTATTCTAATGAGCCTTATTTGTAACATCTGATTAGCACTTTTATAGCTGGCTGATTGTGGCAGGGTAGGTGCAAGCACTGTGAAGAGATCGTTATCAAGGCTTTCATTAAATAGGTGAAACTTGCACAGGCTTTTTGGTGGTGAGATGGATAAATGCTGATGGAGATGGGGGTCCTACAAATGCCATATCGGCTCAGAGCAAGCTAGCAAAGGCTGATGAACCCTGGCTTGCTAAAGGCATTAGGTCTAGTGAGGGTTTAGCTCAGCTGCCTGCTGAAAAGAGGACAAAGAAAAGCATCTTTGTGGTAACCGGGGAATGGCAACAGCTGGATGGTTACGGGAGCTCCTGTCAGATGGCTGAGCTCTGGGGAGGCAGGCTAAATAACCATTAAATAGAAAACAGGCCTGGGGACCAGTCCTTTAAAACGATTTGCTGGATGACTGTGATTTTAATGATTTTGTTTGTTTATTTGTTTTATTTTTGAACTGTGACTGCTTGGAAGAAATGGCACTAAGAGGCTGAAGAAGGCAAGGATGCTGCTTTGCTGGATGGGGAGATGGGTGCTAGGTCTGAGGGAGGGGGCTTCAGTGCCTCTAGTGGGATGAAAACACAGAAGCAGATTGTGTCACACAGCTCCCTTCATGTCATGGGAATATAAGAATATTCATGGTACTACTCGTTTTCAAATTACAATTCTTTTTAAAAAAATGTACTATTTAATAAACCCCCTACATCCCTCAAATGGGGAAATGGGAGAAAATTATTTAATGGCTTAAAACCTGACTAAGCTGAGCTTTCAGCTCTTAAGTATATCTATAACTGTTCAGTATGGGGGATGTAAGAGATCCTGAACTGATTTTAAAAATAACCACAACAAAAAGTCCCAAATAAAGAACAGTATCCTTCTCGACGGAGAAATATTTCATCCAAGCCTGTTGATACAAAGCTTTGCAGACTGCTTGCCACTGATCATGAGATTAAAAATCAACACTAAACACAGAGTGAAAACCAATAGCTACCTATATACCTCATCTTTGGTGGAAAAGTGAGTGTGGTTGTGATGAATGTGCATAAGTTTCTAAAGCAAAATACCTTGTACATAACGATAATGCTAGAATGAAGTGATGGGCCACGTGTCCTTTTTTCTTTACTGAATGCTGCTAAAAACTTGAACTTGGTGCTGACAATAGGAAGGATGGGAAGAAATTATAATGTGAAAAAGTGTGAATGAAAACAGGAAAAACACTTTTGAAAACATTCTGACTCCATATTGGTTTGTTGTCAGCTCTGCCCAGTCCTTCACATCACCTGTAAAAAACAGTGTTTGCTGCGAGAGCTGCAGCACAGCCCTTCCTGTGCTCTGGCAACGGAGTCTGAAGGATTTCACCAATGGAGTCGGCACTTCTGTAATTGAGCTGGAGGTCACACTGCATTCCTCATTGCATGGATACCCCAGCTTCTGACCTGGCAGCAATCACATCCCGAATCCGTGCTCAGTGGCTGCCTCTCTATGGAGAAAAAGGGTGGAGATCACTTGCATCAGGACCAGGAGGCAGGCGGTAAGCGTTGTTTCACCTTTCCTTTGGTACTTGTTGTGTGGCGGCGTTCTATTAAGTTCCTGCTGATTGTCTCCTATGAAAAGTAAGCTCTTCTCTTGAAGATGAGAGCCTGTGTAAAATCCTCTTTTGTATAGTATACAAGTGTTATATTTCTTGAAAATACCCCACAAGATATAAAAGTCAATTATTTTTCTCTTGTGCTTATAAAGATTAATCACACGAATGCCAGTGACCTGGTATTTAAACTAAATTATTTTAAATAAAAGGGCACAGTGTAAGAAATTGGAAGTAGAGAGACGCAGTTCATTAGAGTTGAGAGGATATTCTAAACCTTCCAAGGTCAAAGCGATCTGACATCAGCACACTATTTCCTATCATCCCAGAACCATGAACACGAGCACAGGTAGCTGTTCCAGCAAAACCTAGGACATTACTGCCAGAATATCACCTTTTGGGGGTACAATGTCAAGCACCACGAAGGCAGGCCAGTCCTCACTAGTCTGTTTGTTTGTTTTAGTTCTGTTTATTTAGCACAGGTATTTTGAGCCTAAGCTGGCCCAAAAGTTGTGGAGAGCTCCTAATTGGGCATTTACCTATAAAAACAATTAAAAGTGGATCGAGCCTTTGAGATTAGATTGCAAATATGGAGATCAAGTCCCAGGCAAGTTAAAATCTACCAGTTATTTAAATAGTTTATTTAAGTGCAGATCTTTTTGTACACTGATTTAAAAGGGCATAACCCAACATTTGTAGCAAATAAAATGTAAGGAATAAAAGACTACTTTTTTTTTTTTTCTTTTTTTTTTTTTTTTTCTCATTTATTTCTACCAAAAAATGTATGCTGTAAACTATGAGGAACATCTGAAGATATTTCACAAGTAGGACCATCTGTCTTCTTGGCAGACTGTGCAGGCAGCGTGGGTGGCTTAGCTACTTGCTTATGAATCTATAGCATCACTTGCTTAGCCTGCTGGACGGGGCTGCCCCTTCCTTGTTTGGCATGGTTTCAGCATCTCTGGTTTGGATCCATAAAACAATCCTCTTTTTCCTATGCTGCTCCGTGCACCTGTGTAAACTAGCCAGCAGTTTTCTAAGAGAATGCTTACCTGTAACAGGAAGTCTCTTGGGCCTCATGAAGAGAACATTTCTTACATGTGGGTATTTTTCTGTGTAAATCTCTGCAAGATTTGAAAGCTTATTCCACTTCTTACGTACATCAGGATTATAACCGCCACCATGACAGAGAACTGTTGTTTCTTCTTCTTTCATCCTGTGGAGGAACTTCTTGAATACGTCTGCATGAAGCACTAATCCAGAACAGGTTTTTTCATTATTAACTTAAATTACCACATATTTAATCGGTCCAAAAATTTGAGACAAGCCCAACACCAATGACTGCAGCGATGTATGTGCAGAGCAGAAAGGTTTGTCCCCGAGACAGCATTCGGTGAGCCTTTGAGGGAAAGAATTACAGCAAAAAACCACTGCATGTCTTAGCAAGAAATGAATGCTGTAAGAGATGGACTCTTATTAAATAAGCTCCTTTATTAGTAGCAATGTATAATATCCCTTATTAGTCCCAAGTATACAATTCTCCACATGCATTCTTGAGTGTTTCTGTAGAGCATTGTAGTCACCTGGTAATGGAGATTTAAGCTCTCTATCTTGGCTTAAAAACCAATCCAAAACAGAGAGGACAGCACTCTCTGTTTATTGATCTGCATATTGAGAAGAATATGTAAGATTTGATGGCACTGTTCTACAGACAAGGAACAAAGAAGTATTTTCAGGCTGGCTGCCTTTTTCTAATGCAAGAAAAGAGTAAACAAGGTAGAGCAGCTGGCTTCCAGGCGAGGTGGTAGCACAGGCTGTGCTCTCAGAAAACCTAGAAGTTCCTCCCCTGCAAGGATTAGAGTTAGAGAGTTAAAGAAAATACATACATTTATTGTTTTGTGAAAGGTAGCAATTAGTAACAGGTAACATGATGAGGGTGCGTGGCCCTCAGTTTTATAAATGTGTGCCAGTAAGAGCTACCAGTCACCCTGAATTCTCACACTGTCCAACAACAGAAAAATTCTGGCTCTATTAGTAAATCTCTGGGTTTTTTCTTGCTCATAATGAGACGTCACTTCCTGATTTCTTCTGAAGGAGAAGGAGTTGTTGGATAACTTGGTGACATTTTCCATGTGACCTAGTAAATTCCTGTACCATGTACGTATGCAAGAGCCTCAGAGGCTCTTGTGGTAAGGACAGTCGGCTAACGATACCTAATTATTATTTCCTAATGTTTTGCACATTTGGTTTTCTCTACACACATTATTAGTCTTTCACTTTTGTCTTCTGATGTGAAAGAAAGGGTTTCTGTTGGCTCAGTGAGTTCTAAACCGTATCGATAAGGTACCTTTGCATGTGCTTTTGTGTACTGGAGATCAGTGTCTGTCATGGCTGAAGAGGCACCGAAGTTGAAAGTTTATGTGCGTTGCTTCTGGTTTCAGGAGAAGATCCTGCTGAAGCTTCAGCACTGTCCCAAGGAGGAAACCAGCCGTTTATTTCTCTGTGTGTCAATATACTCAGCTAGATAGAAATAGAGCTAAAAGTTACATGCTGCTATAGCAGAGCTTTGCTTTATGGCACATGCTGTCTTTCTCTATGTTGAACTAACAGAGCAGACCAAAGAGGTTTTATTCCTTGCCCCCTGATCGCTGCTGAGGTTTTCTGTATTTTTTTTTTCTTGTTAAAGTAGAAAAAAAGTTGAGTTTTGCAGCAACAGCTGGTTGCCTTTACAAGTCAATTACTCCTAAGGTGAGAACAGAATTTGTCCTTCTCTCAGGAGTGCTTTTCAGTCATGGTAAATACTCATCAAGAATCTTCTCAATGACAGGAGTGCCGTAACGATATCTCTCTGTCAAGTACAACCAGAGTCAAGCTCCCAGCTGCACCCTAAGGGAAGGCAGATTGAATAAAATCCTCCTCAGATGTCTGGATTACCCACATTGGTACAAAGATGATCATCTCTGTAGATAAATTATAATATTTTCCCAGTTATCCTAGGCAACAGCGCTATCACGTTATTGTCACTTCACCGAGATATGTAACTCTAACGGGATACAAATGGCAATTCAGATGGCAATGACATGCCCTCTACTATCAGCGACTCTAGATATTACTCCTTTATTCAGTCAAGCAGAGTTTCTCCTCCACTGGCTAATGCCTGCCTGATCTTGGATTCAGCAGTAGTGTAACATTCAGACTCTGCTTTCCAGATACTTCCCCCTGTGCAGGCATTGGCAGAGAATGGACATAGAATTGGCTCCACACCACTGCTTACTAATGATCGGGATAGCTGGCCAGGCATGAAGAGGGATGTCAGCTGCAATCATTTATTTCCTTCCCTGGAGCAGGAGAGGAGCAATGCAGGCCTGAGAGGAGCGTGGCTTGGAGAGGTGATGTCTCCCTAGGCTTCGTGAGGAGTGGGGCAGCTTTCCACGCAGCCCTGGCTCGGGGCTGTGCCTACAGGCACAGTCTAGCGTTATCGGAATTGCAGACACTTTGAGTCACTGCTTTATATGCAATATTGACATTCCTTTCATTGCACATAGAGCGTTCATCAGGCATTCGAATCTGGATAATGAGAAGAATGCATAATCCAATTGCAGCCCGTTGTTTTATTTCCTCTCATGGCAGACACATTGCTCCAGTTATTCCCTAAGATTATCCGATTAGCGGCACAGCTCTGCTTGTCAGGGGACAACCTAGCAGGAATGGGCGCTTAAAAGAATGCCACTTCAAAAATAAAACTCCTGCCTGTAACAGGAATGACCATTTGCCATTTCAGGATGGGAGGAAACTGGTATGGCACTTACTCACTAAATATTTAATGTGAAATTAAAATGATAATAAAAGAAAGGAGGAGTGTGTGCTGAACAAAGTTCCCGATACTCTAAGAATTGATTTTGATGTACTGGAAGACTCTCTGACACTGGCATCTGCTGGGTCTTTTAAGCTGGCCCTGACAAAGTTAAGACAACAGCTTTCTTTTCATCTTAATTTTGTGCTTTGGGTGTAATGAAAAAAGGTGAATTAGTCCATGTTGCATACTACCCCTCACTGAGGGTATTTAATATAAAAAACAATCTTCTGGTGTAAAGGATCAAAAACTGGCCAGTTGCTACATTTCCACCAAGACCAGTATTTATTGGCTACTGTAAATGGCTTGTAATATGTGGAATGGATCAGGAGTCATTTAAAGGAAGTTCATGTCCCTGCTACTTAAGATACTGTGAAAATATCAATGGTACTTTCTCAGTCCCTTCAATCACAGCACATATTAAGATACACGTTTGATGAAAATACACACCGGTGACCACACAGGCCATGTCAAGCTCAGTCAAACAAAATAGTTCCTGCAACTGTTGAAGAGTGAGTTTGAATTAAAAAATAAATCAAAAGAATGCTTACTAAAACACGCTATTGGATAGTCATCTCATCCTTCCTGCTGCTCTCTGACCAATTGGTATATAGTCATACAAAACCTGATCCAGTCTGGGTTTTGTTTCTGCAGCGTACTTTCTTTCTTGACTCCCCGCTGATCAGGCACTGCCTCTCTAGTGCCTCTAACTTGTGCTAGTGAAAAATCCGTTCTGTACTGCGCTTCTTGAGAGCCCTGGTTCTCTCTGCACAGTGGAAGGCAGTAGAAGAGGGGATTTGTCTCAAATACGTTAACCCTCAGCCTTCCCCGAGGAATTCTTCAATTAGTGCTGGTTTGGGAAAAAACTGTCGTGTGATGAGAGGAAGCTGGATCTGACAGGTCCATTTTAATTTCTTTTTTTTTAATTAGCTTTTACTTTATGTTTGCTTTCTTGTATGTGGAACCAAGGCCACTGTAATTTGTAGTTATTACAAATGACCATTATCAATATGGTGCTTTGTGTGTGTGCTCTATTAATATATCTATTTGAATGTAACGAGGTTGTTCAGTGGTCCTGCTTATCCCTGATCCTCCTTTGTCATACGTGTCCTCGGGAAGCCCTTATCCACAGGGAGGTGACTGCTGGGCTCTGAACAAAGTCACTTAGCTTCCAGCCTTTGGGAAAAGTGAGAGTTCTTAAACTTGTCAAGAGGCAGGATAAGAAAGATGAACAGAAAGGGTGCTGTTATGTGCTCAAAAAGTGGAGAACACTAAGAAACAGCAGTTCACAGCTCTTCCACCTCAACGTGGTGAAGCATTTTATCTAATATAAAGTACGGAAGCCTTGGACTGAAGACTGAAGTGCCTGTGGACTACTTCATTCCATCAGTAGTTCCTTAAATCTTCTTATGAGGACTTCTCTGCCCAGCATAGATGAAGAAGATGCTGTTGGCTCGCGAAGTATAGGAAGAGCTAGCTAATCTGTTACAATAGGAAAGTTAATGACCTTTGACAATGTATGTTTATGGCTGAACTGAAGCATTCACTGCTTAGAGGTGTTTGACATTCAGCTTTTTGCGGCTGCTAACTTACGTGGGTGCACGTACAGACAGCAAGGCAGTTCTTAAACTTTCAAAAATTCATCAGATTCAGCAGAAACTTCAAACCCACTTAAAATGTGGTTAGTTTAGGATGGGTTTGACAGAACAAAATGACTTGAATTAAAAATCCTGTGAAAGATGAACGAGCTCGTATAGCATAGAAGGCAGCTCCTCTCTCAAGACCAAGAGGAAGAGATTTGATATGGATTCCCAAGAGCTTAATAACTGCATGTCTAGTTAGAATAGATCAATTAGCTAAGCTATGGGGTTTTTTTCTGCTGATCTTATTGTAATGGGAGCTTACACCTGGAACCTGCAAGATCTACATCTTTCTTTACAGGGATCTCAGAGCTACTCAGGTGGAGTATGGATTCTCTGGTTCTTTTTGCCTGTTCAGCTGAGGCTTAGCCTTAACAAGAAATTTAGCAGGGGTTTCTGTACTTCTGAAGAAATGCTGTAAAAGCTATGATGCACAATTAAATATTCCTTTTCTGAGTCCTTCAGCTGCTGCATGTTGAAGTATTTCCTGGTCAGATACATGTTTGTGATGGTATTTCTCTACCCTGAATAGGCTGAGTTGGTAGCTCAGGCTCTCTCCTAAGAGCAAGGCCTTTGAGTCGCCTCTCTCAGGTAAGCAATAGGTTTATCATGTTCTTTTGTAGACACAACGGTGTGTAGGAAGGCTTCTCCTGCTATTAGCTCTCTCTGGCAGGAGGAGAAGTATCAGGAAGGAAAGAGATACAGGTATTTGGAACAATTTCTGGGTTCTGGATGCTGTATAGGCAAAGGAAACTTCCTAAAGCCTTTCGGAAACTCCCTGTGTTCAGGGTTATCCTTTGAGTTCCTCCACGTATCTGAAGTTTGTTCTGGCTTGGATAGCAGCCTATGTTTTCTGTCATCCTGTGTCCTCTGTGAGGATTTGCCTGCGAACAGGGGCATTTAAATCTGTACTCCAGTCCAGGAGTTGGTAACTGAACAGTGGATACTGCAAGGCCTGACTAAAGACCCCAAAATAATCAAACCGTGGAATTGTATACAGCTACGATGGAAAACAAGATCAATGAGATGGAAAAAATTCAACAAAGGGGTGAAAGTATTGGTTTTGCTAAAATCTCCTGAGAATGTTGATTGAGGTATACTGGAAATGCTAACATTGCTGGTTTGATCTCTGTTCTAACATAGGACTGTTAGCATGTGGGTCTACCACAGAGTGAGTGAGTAATACTAGGCTTAGGATTAAGCAATGCGTCAGGTATGATTGATTACACATGTGAAAGAAAACCTGAGAACCAGTAAATATATTTTTATTAGGTCAAATGTGGAGACAGGAATGAAAATTAAAGGTGGAAATTTAAGAACATCAATCTTGAGCGAGTCAAACCCTACCATATATGAGCCTAGTCAAACTGGGATGAAATAGTGCAGGCAGCTAACTCAAAAGGAAATGAAAGGTGCATAGGGTGAAATATCCCAAGCAGACAGGCCAGGACAAGGTCTGATCCAACACCACATGTTCAGAATGGGGAAGTTTAGATGATAAACAGAACCCACTTTTCCATGGGTCCAGCTTTGAGACAAACACATTATTGCTCTTCACAAGCATTCAAAGACTGTGATGCTTATTGAGCCCAATTAAACCTTTCTGTGGTTCAGCAGCCACTAGATAGTGGAATTTACATTCCCTTGTCAAAACACCAAAGTATTGGCAAAAGGCAGCAACAGAACTTTCCCTGAGCAGCTTCAGGGAAGGAATGGAAAGTGAGTGACACAGATGATTAATGAGCCTATTAAAGTTGAAAGTCTGACACTGGAAAGATAAGCTGGAAGTGAAAATGACTCCTACCGTATATGTATCAAGGGCATCGGAAAGAATACCCTCCATATAATAGCTACCCACTGTCATTAGTGGCAGGACATGCAGATCTAACGTGTGTCGCCTCAGTGCTGTTTAGTCTGCTCAAGTATTTTGAGGTGAAGGGCCTTGAGCAATAGTGCGAAGTCTCAGCCAAGCTGCATGAGGCTTTGTAAGGTCTGATGAGAAAGGACACCCACAATCACTCCGGAGGGAGCAGATCAAACAAAGCATGGCAAGTGGCAAAGAGAAAGAAACAAATAAACAAATGTGATCTTGTAACTATGCAGTGTCAGAGCAGGAGGCACGTGAATGATGAGGGAAAGCCCAATGTAAGATAGAAGAATCCATGCTGACCTTGGGAATCAGGCTGCAATTATGTTAGAAATGATGTAGTGGCCATGGTGGACTGAGACTTGGGCTTCATTCCTCTGCCTCTGCCTTCCAGTACAACTTGTTACCACTCTTAGACACCCAAAACGTCTTTCTGTACAGGGTTTTCCTAACAGAAATTCACTCTCGTGCTGTACGGTTGCATGTATAGTGAGTCCAGTGTTCCTGGGAAGTGCTGGATGTACCACTGTTGCGCCACACAGATGGCTGGTGCATGCGCACTCAGCCTGGTGCCGTCGGAACCCATCAGATTTAGCAGAAGCACGCAGGCCATCTGTGCAGCATGTACACAGAAATGCGATGCTTGCTTTTGGAAGTTTCAGAAGTGCTACGTAAGTGTTGTACAGTTGTGTTGTTCCAAGCCACTGGAAATATGTCTGGGATTTCTGGACTCTTAGCAGCTAGGCTAGGTGTCCTGAAATCGTCTTCAAACCCGACTCAGACAAAATTTCTGGATACAAATATTCTAGGCAAAAAAAAAAAAAAGGTTTATTTTAGCTACAGTTTGTGGCAGTTTTGTTGCACTAGCTTTCCTTAAAATACTAACTTCATTTATTCCTCTGTAAAGCACGCGTATTAATATCATGCTTTCAACCTCGGTTGTGCCTATTTAGACAATCAGCTATTTACAGAAGTGGATCTGAAAGTTTCATAGGGGAGATGTGTCAAAGCAGTTCAATACAAGCAATAAATATTATATTTTGGTCTTGTACAGGCAGGTGGAACAAAAGGATTCTCAGCCGGCAAGTTTGGCACTGGGTATTGTCAAATGAAAGCACAGTCTGCTAGCACAGTATTGCTGGAGTGTGCATTTGCCAGAGTTGCTGCTTGAATGCTTGATTTGTTCCTGCTACAATGTTAACTTTTATAGTCACAGTTTACAAATACATCCATCCTCTTCCAGCCTGTCACTGTCATTATTTCCTTCCACCCTCGGAAGAGAAAAACATTCTATTTTTTGAGTGGATCCCTATGGAAATCTTCTTTTGGCAGTGCTCTTACGTGCTTCTGCTCCTGGGGACTAAAACACGTAAAGCACCAAGTCCCCGGAAAATATTTGATAGGTTTAGCAGATGGGGCACAAATGGAGAGGAATTATTGTATCACAAACAGGTCCGTTATGCTGACTCTGATCAGTGTACGAATCTTAGACGTGTAACTTGGTGACTGAGTTTGACTTCTTTTCTCCAGTAATGCCACAGTGCTGTCAATGGGGTGATCAGAAATCACCAGTAATCCAGTCTTTTGGGGTTCCTAGTACAATGCAAAGACAGTAGAATCAGGTAAGGATAAAAGCAGAAGTGATTTTCAGTTTCAGTATTTTTTTTTAACCTTGCTTGTCAGAGAGACACAATAAAAGGCTTGTCCAACAAAGCAAACAACTTCAAAATACTATATTCTTTGATACTTTTTTTTTTATCCCATGTCGATCAATCTTGTGGGCTAAACCCCACAAGAAATACCCATAGGGATGGATTTTATCTTTCTATTTCAGCCACAAAAGTTAATTCTTGAAAAGGTAAAGACAATGGGTAGATGACACTCCTACTTGATTTGGGCTCTCTGAAAAGCTCATATTGCACATGAATATTAATTTAAGGACATAATGAGGTTTGCAATAAGGTTGCAATCTGAAATGATTGTTGAAAAATATATATATATATATAACCATCCACTGATTGATTTATTTATTTTTCTTGATGGAACCATGTTAGTATTCTATAGTTTAATTGACTATATAAAACACAATGAGCAGCTATAGTTATCTCTAACTGGTGAGGGTAAAGGCTGAGCAGAAACGTTCTCACCTCACACCCCAACTTCCTGGCATTTCATCATCACAGTTGGGATGGGAAGGAAATGTGGAGCTGCAGACCAAAATAAAACCAGAGCAATTCGAGCAGTTGGAATCGATTGCCCGCAATAGATGACCAGAAGACGGGAAAGCTCAGCATGCACTTGTCGTGCAGTTGAGGCTGTGCTTACAAGATGGCTCTGTCCTGGAAGCTGAAAGAAAAATTGATCTGACAGCAAAGGGTAAACTGACAAGATGGTAACAAGTATTTTATTAGATTATCTAGTAAAATCTCCATCACCGCAGGTGGACTTTCTATCAGTTTCTGTTCTCTTTATGTCGTTACACAACGGAGAGAGTAGAGAATTGTCGAAACCACCACTCACCTGAGCGAGTGAACACAGCAAGGAGCCGTACAAACAGCGCTTTGGCTCTAGGACCAATACAGGTAACCAGAGCGAGTTCCAGCCTCTCTGCTGGTTCAGACAGGACTTCTCTTCCTATCTGCCTGCTTTTATAATATGTAAGATAAAAGTACAAGCTTTGGACACTATTTTTTTTTTTTTTTCCTTTTGAAGCAGTTTTCAGCCCAAACCCTTCCACGTTTCAGAAGCTCATAGATTAAACACTCCTGATTTCGAAAGCCGGAGCAGTTTTCAGGGGTTTTGTTGCACTGGTGTTTTCCGGAGAAAAGGGAAAAAAAAAAAACAAAAACCCACACAATTTTTAGCCAAGTGTCAGTACTGCAGTATTCTTGAATAATTGTATGATGGTTGTGTCTGCAGCATGAAAGACTTACTAAACCAAATCCTCAACTAGCAGGATCTCTCATGGGTGTAACGTATTAGATCAGTTTATGCTGCTCAACGATTAAATCCCAGCTAATGTACCGTTAACTTGATATTCCTATAAATGAGGGAATGTCACCCAGGCCAGTTGATAAAATTTTGGATTCAGCCGTGGGTTTGGTTCTGCCTTACTAGCTCATTTCAGCTAAGGAGAAGTCGGAAAGAACCAAAAGCCCCTGCATGACGAGTTTGGAAGAAGTGTCTCAATTCGATCCTTTGCTTATCTTCTACCATAACCTCTGCATCAAGAGAAGCCCTGCATCTTCACTATGTGGCACTCACAAGTTTCCTTTAGGGAGAGAAACTCAGTTGATGCTATTCAGCAATACTGAAAGCACATCACCAGTAAATTGGACATCCTTGCTTAGCAAGAACAAAATTAATAGGTACATTCCAAGAGATTTCTTGTTTATTTCATGCTTCAAATCAAGACACTGAAAAATCTATGTTGCTGTGATAATAGTTTTCTGAAAGCAATAAAAAAGTATTTTAATTGTTTTAATTTAATATGTGAGACTACAAAATGTTCAACCTCACGCTGCCTCCATAAAAAAGAAACAAAATTTATATTAATTGGATCTAATCTAGGATTATTGTCTATATAAAGACAAATAAAACAAGTCATCCAGTATACAAATGTTCTAAAACTCATGATTAATAAAAATATTTTCACTTTTATAATCCTTTGGTTTCTGTGCAACTGCATAGCCCCAATAATACATACACAAAAGAAATCTTGTTACAGAAAGTAGTAGCTATTTCACAGCGGTACTACAATATAACAATTCAGACTTAATGAAACATTTAAAATATGCTATTACTGATATTGTTCATTTAAATATGCTATTACTGATATTGTTTCATTATACATTTTCTTGTACACTGTTTTCATGCTTAAGTGACCTCTAAATTGGACTATTGCAAATCACTACTAATGGTTTTGCAATGAAATACTCAATACAGGTTTCTATAGGGAGACACTGTGGCTGAGAAGGTGTCCTTGTCTCTGCTACACTTTAGAAAGCCTTTTGGAAATCAGTAGTACATAGGGAGTTCCTTTAGTTAGGGCCCCAGCTCCATTTCTGAGTAACAAGCTAAGAACAGCGGTAAGAGAGGGAGAGGGTAACGGATATATTCATTTTATGAAGAGATTCAACTCGGCTTTCTGCTGATGGATAAAAGATGAAACTGGTTAGAGGGAGAGAGCTGTTTCCACAGCAAATATTGCAGCTGTTCTTAAAAGTTTAATGATGACTGTAATGTGTATTACTAGAAGATTATATTTATAGTGCTGAATGTATCCCATGGTTTGCTATAAATATCACACTGTATTACTGGGGAGAAAAATTCCGTTGTTTTCCACGAAGAAAAATATCACTTGCTAGTTACTGCAATTTAAATATTCAGTCACTGACAACGTGGAGGTAAAATACAATGTTTTATTGTAATTTATTAGCCTCCCTCTTTGGAATTGTAGAGAAACTCTGACTTGAATGCACTCTGGTGTGGCACAGAAATGTCTTGGCATAAGCTCTGATATTCTGATAAACAGTATAAAACAAATAGCATATGCAGCCATTAAACCTGTACAGCAGGACATCTCTTCAGCTTTTCATTCCCAGAGAACAATTGGCCTTTCCGCATTTTTGTAAAGCAAAAGATGCCTTAGAAGTAAGTTCTTGTTGCTTCCATGCAACTCCTTTGCCACGGAGCTGGAAGGCAAAAAGCAGCTTTTCCTTTCTCAAACCTGACAGAAAGTATTTTTCAAGTACAGTGAGATGAGGAGAGACTGAGGGAACTGAAATTGTTTAATCTGGAGAAGCGGAGGCTGAGGGGAGACCTCATCACTGTCTACAACTGCCTGAAAGGAGGGTGTAGCGAGGTGAGTGTTGATCTCTTCTCCCAAGTCATAGGTGAAAGGATAAAAAGAGATAATGGCCACAAGTTGTGCCAGGGGAGGTCCAAACCAGACATTAGGAAGAATTTCTTTCCTGAAAGGGTGGTCAGGGATTGGTACAGCTGCCCAGGGAGGTGGTGGAGTCGCCATCCCTGGAGGTGTTTAAAAGATGGGTAGATGAGTTTCTCAGAAATCTGGTTTAGTAGTAGACAGGTACAGTTGGACTCAATGATCTCAAAGGTCTGCTCCAACCAGGCGATTTTAAAATTCTATGGAAAAAAAAAAAAAAGAAAATAAGAAAGAAAAGGCATGTTTAACAGTCACACAGAGGCAGTAGCCTCCTTTGGTTCCTCTTGCCTGCTTTCCTCCTACCACTGCAGCAGCAGCAGCAAGCCGGCTTCCCCAGCATCGGCCGAGTCAGTGCCACCGACAGATGTATTGAGGTCAGGAGGAACTTGGGTGCATTAAGGCAAGGAGGAGTCACACCCTTTTTGATGATCACAATAGCAGATCTTAATTATTAGGATAGTATGGTGCCCTGATAAACCTGAATTCATTAGCCCACGGGAACACATGCTGCTCAGAATAAGTAAGTAGTAATTCCTTGATCTGAGTGGAAATATACCATGAATTATCTTTGCTGTCACTGTTAGTTTATAAAGCATTTTACAAAGACATCGCAAGACATATTCCCTTACTCAAAGATCTTATAATCTGATATGAGATAAAAACAAGACAAGACAAGAAGCAACAGTTCAGGAGAGATCACTGATTATAAATAAAGGGTAGAAATAATTGTCTGAAGAAATGTTTCAGCAAGGAATTCAAAGGGAGAGAGAGGGTGCTTGCATACAAGATCAGAAGGATAGTTCCAGGCACACAGAGCTGAAAATCAAGAGAAAGTGATTACAGGATTGGAAAGAGCAGAGGGACAAGAGGCGGGAGGGAACACGATAGTGCCAAGCTACTAGAGGCAAAATTACACATAGCTCTGCAGTCACTGCTGGATATTAGCAAGATACCCACAGCAGCAACTCCTAAGAGCAGGAATGAGGACAGTTTAATTTGTAAGCATTTCCACAATGAGCTAAGTTGTAAGTGATTCAAACAGAGGGAAGAAGGGATAAGTGATTTTCTTTTTGTTCAGCTGACACATGCAGTTTCCTAGAAGTGAAAACTCTGCATAAACATTTTGCCAGTTCCGCTTGCTGATCTGGTAAAAGGAAGTACACTAAAAATCCCGTCCTATGCTCTATCAGAACAAACGAGAAGAACCCCCTCCAGTGATTAGAAGCTGGAAGTCCACCACCAAGCCAATGACAGTAATGATCTTGTGAAGGAGCTTCGTTCTTTCCTCCAAGAAAGCTAAGTAAATCTGTAGGCAAACAGAAACCACCATCTGCTTGTCCCACACCAGCTTCAGAAATTTGACCAAATAATTATTTGGTCTTTTACCATAGGAGTTACATGGGATAATACACAGTTGGTGTCCTTCTGGAGATCTTATATAAATGGAACTGTGCTTCATCTCGATCGACCGATACAAAGAGAAAGGTCAGGACTGGTTTCTCATATGCCTGGAATGTCACAGGCTTTTGTCATGAAGGCATTTTCTGTCAGGTATTTCTAATAGGTTTGTGAGAATTTTTAAAAAATGACTTTAATATCGCCGTGTTGTGTATGAAGGTAAGCAGGTAAGTATAGAGTGGCATTGGTGGCAAGGCTGTAGACACATGCAGGAAACTCTTACTGCAAAGTCAGATGTGAGCAGAGGTGGTTTCCAAGTAAGTCTTTGGTTTATCCAACACTGAACAAATTCTGACTAGAGGAGACTTAGACCTGCTGCTCTTCTCAAAATGATTGAAGAGGAATCCTCTTTTCTGCCAACACGTGGTTGTTCTTCAGTGATTATTTCCATCTGCCTCACTCCCCACCAAGAATTAAAAGGCAAACATGAGCTCTGCTTGTGAACAGTAAATTTATTCTGCTAAGAGTTACTATTTACCTGAGGCAAGGTTCACATTTCTATTTGTTTCACATTACCTGTAAACATTATTTTTCTTACTTACTATCTGGCCATACACAATTTACAGCATTTGAAATCCTGTTCCTCTCCACAAGGAGTGTGAGAAGTCCTCTCCCCCCCTTTTGGATGTTTTACAAGGTTGAAGATTTGCATTCTTTAATACAGTTACTGATTTGTCGTAGGGTGATGTACAATTTCTGAATTCTCATCAGCGCAGAAAGAAAAGTTTATCTCTAAGTGTCAAAATACCATGTTCCTTTATTTTTGATCAGCAGAGTTCCCTTACTTTTGATCATTGCAAAACTCGAACACAGCATGCACATTGAAAGGATTCTGGGAACTATTAGCAGCTAAGCTTTTCTGGATTAACAGATTTCAGAAAATTACCTCCTTTTCTTTTGATCAGAAATGAAGAGTTGTTGAAAGGTAACAACTGTTACACTCGCTCCTCTTTGGCAAAGGAGTTGTCTTGTTTTGTGGCAAAGCAGCATGTTACAAAACAACTAGTCAAAACTGTTACCCTGATTCAGGGGCTGACAGCATTTCTGTTCATTTCTCATCAATGACCTTGTCTGAAGGAAAAACGTGGTGTATTCCTGGTGATTTTTACCCAAGAGGTAAGAAACATTTTCAGCAATAGAAAGTAAATTGTGTAAAATCACAGCCTACACAGGCATTAAACTCGTACTCTGGCATTAGCAAAAATCCAGATCCTGGAAGGAGCACATCTTTATTAGTGCTTACAATGCATGAAGAAAGATTCTGATAATTCCTTACTGCGTTGATTCTATGACTGTAGAAATCTGAAATGAGAGTGGGTGTATATGTGTATGAATGAGACGTATGGCACAGGAAAGCTTTTACTGAAAGCACGAGTTGGCACAAAGGGTTTGCAAAGGCAGCTGGAAATCATCAGCTAAAAATTCCTCCTGTGAGTCACAGGGAAATAAGAATAGGCTGACAAACCTGTCGTTGCGGCACAGGAACCCTGATGTGCATTCCGATACAGGGAAAGTTTTAGCCAGACTGAGATTAGTGCTCAGCTTTCTCAAGTTTCAAATCAATTCTTTAATTTCTAGGACATTCTTTCTCTCCTCTCAATTACCTTCATGAAGAAACAAGACCCACACTGAGTGTGAAAACTCACACTTGTGCAGACAGAACAGCCAGATGTATTTACACAGAAGTGTCCATCTCAGTCTTTATACGCAATTTAACACAAGTGAGACAACCCTTTCCAGGAGACAGCAAAACCAAATATGCAAGAGAAACCCACGTTTAGAGGAAGGCATTTATTTACTCATTCCATACTCTTTCCTCTCCCATATCTAGACTAAAATGGTTACAATTAACTCTGCAAAATTAAGACAAAGTATGACTGCGGAGACGGAGGAAGGGAAGTCTCTTCAAATAGTTTTCCTTCAGGCAGGTTTGTATAAATAACCCAGTTTTTATCATGAGTCTTCAGAGTGATTACAAAGAACACAAATAGTGTGGTATAAGCAAGATTGAAGGGATACACAGCGATCTCATGCTTCACTGTTAAAATTGCACACACTCACTTGTGGCTCATGCTGAGCTAGGCTGCCAGGCCAGACCTCAACGCCAAATGGAACTTCCCTCTCGTGGCGTTTTGTTGCAAACAGAGAATGCAGTGAGGGGCTGGTGCAGGGGTGAGAACCGTGCAGAGGTGCTCCAGCTTGACGGCGTTTGGTTTGTGTTCTGAGCAAGAGATGGTTGTGGCCCAGGGAGAACTGCTGGCTAAAGCTACAAAGGGGATGGAACTCTTCCAGCTGAGTTGCCTCCTGAGGGGTTTTTTGCATCCGTCTCCATCCAGAACTCAGACTGAGTCAGGAGAATATGAATCCGTTTCACTTAAAATAACAGCCTCTCCAAATGCAAACATCTACACTTGCCTAATTTCTAGTAAGACAGAAACAGGTTTGTTTCCATCAGAGCATCTCTGAAATATGAAATGGTGTTTTACAAAATCAGGAAAGTTGCTGTTCATACTTCAATCTAAAAAAATGCTGATCCTGGTGAAAAAAAAATAAGGAAAAATCATTATATTAATTCCTTACAGCATGGGTTTGTTCTGACCCATTGTTCAGAAAACACAGTAACTTTTCAAGTTATATGCACAGTTATGGAAGATGGACATGGAGGACGTTATAATAGAGAGGAACCTGGATGGTTTATCAGTTGCTGTAAATCTTTGATCACATTTCCCTATAAAACAGCAGACAAGACTTTGGTTTAAACCTTTAAGCAGCTTCAAATATTTTTCAGCTCTCCATTCATTCTGTGTATTTATTTAAATGTCTAGATATGCCGTGAAGCACTGCTGACATCTTTTAAGGTTACCCACCTGTTTTGAAAACTACTGTAACCCATCAGTCTGCCTACCTTCCAGTTATGCAGCCTCTGTTTAGTGCTCTTAATCACTGAATTCATCTTGACAATTCCTCAGATAGCTGGGAAAATACAGTAGCTAAGAATTGTTAAGCAACTTCTCCAAGATCATATAAAATAAAATGTACACTGCCCGGGCTGGAAGTGTTACTGGGATAAACCAAGGCAATGTCATTTAAAAAACAAGAACAAATGGATTTTTCAGAAACTGTCTGCTAGATTGCATCTGGAATTACCATTGTATGTCGTACTTACTATTTTTAAAAATTATAGAAGCTTAAAAACATATCAGCATTAAAATTTCCCAAAATATAATCTTTGCGTCAAAATACCTGGCTGGTCGCCAGGAGGCAAACTGCTCCCCTGCATCTTCTTTCATACCCACCTTACCATGCACAGACAGAAACCCACGGACAAAGGGGATTAGCGAGACGAGATACCACGTGAGCCCTACAGACTTTTGACTGCCTCATCTGTGTCTCGGTGATAGCACCCTTATTAATGTTTCCTAGACAGGTAGAGATCTTTGCCTAGAGGTCTACTGCTCCTTACATTTCTTATTAATTACATTCTTAATGTAATATAAATTAAACTAATATTGTGGTGATGTTATGTTCCTTCTGACCTTCACATCTTTTCTGTTTTACTACTGTAACTACAAATGTATAAAATCAGTTTCTTTGATTGACACGATCTCTATGAAAACTAGACTAAAACTTTTGGTTAAAAAAATCGAATGATTTGTCTTGGAATCCAATAGGACAGAAAACCTAAGAATGCCTGGTTTAATGTAGATTCTATAATGGATTTTTTTCCTTTCAAGGGAGATTTTGCTAGTTTACTATCACTGTTGTTCCTTGGTTCGGCTTTCTCTCCCATCTCCTGTATTATCTATATTTATTTTGCATGGATTATTTCCCAAGGAATTTTTTTGTCATTTCTTCTATATAAAGTGAACTTCAAGGTCTTCTGATGAAAAATCAAATCACAGTAAAAATGTTCCTGTACAATACATCCATAATAAATAAGCATCGATATTGTAAGCTTAAGAGAGAATTCATTAAGAATCAAATAACAAAAGAGAAACTCAGAAAATAAAATATGAAAAATTAATGGGTTCATTGTACGGGAAAGGAGAGCAAAGAGAATAAAACAAGAGAGCTTACTGTAGGCATGTTTAATGTTTATTTAAGTAAAAACAAAATGTAAAGAAAGTTAAATTAGTGGGTAGATGAAAAAGATATCCAATGAAGCTAAGAAATAGGGAAATAATGTCTATTGAATTTTCACAAAATTTTAGATTTGTCTCATTTGCCTTTTTCGTTTGTTTTCTCATTTAGAAAAAAAAAATAGGATTAGCAATGATCAGAGGATCCATGTTAGAGTTCCTTGAAGAAAAGAAAAAAAATAACTTGATGACTTTAAAGAATTCAAATATATATTACATGAAAAATTAAGAGGCCCTGTAGGAGTCAAGATCATAAAAACAGTATTCTTTCTGTTACTATTTCAGTATTTTCACAAAGTCACAAATGCTTTTACTGCCAAAATATATCATTTGCTTAGCACTACATTAAGATATTTCAGGTCTGCTAAATAACTGCCTCTTGAAACTTTACCCGCTCAGCTTTTTGGCCTCAAAAACAAACACTGCTCTTTCATTTTGATGTGTACAAACATATAAATCAAAGCAGCACTGTTTCCCTCCAAGTCTTCTTGGTCAGGAAAAGACAATACATTTGAAAATAGGCTCCTGACTCTCACAGCTGTGCACTTCACTGAGGGACATGGGACACTGCTGGGCTGGTAGCACACGTCACCGACTGCGCAAGGTAGGGATGCGGCAGAACAGATTGGGTTTAGGTGTAGGTAGTTATTACCACACAAGTTGCTGGATCTGTGTGAGGAAGACTACCTGCAGGTTATTTATTTGTAGAATTAACATTGCTCATGCAGTCATACTAAATGCAGCTAACACAGGGATGTCCAGCGTGCCTGTCTTGCACAGTAGGGGAGTACAGGCTGTGGTTTGGGAGAGCAGAGCACCTCAGTTTCCCTCTGCAGGCTGGGCAGTGCCCAGCACTGCTTTTGGCTTTAGCGTACCAAGGGAGGAGACCGCTGATCTTCAGGCTGTAGCAGACCAAAAGACAAGGTCCACAGATCAGCTAGGAGTTTCACAGGCACATGGGAGTTAAAGGACCACCTGCGAACAACATGGCTAAGCCTTCGATATCATAGCAGACCTCAAAGACAAAGATACTCACCCTTGACAAGGGGACCTTGCGGTTGTCCCCTTCTTCCGCAGGTGTGACTGGAGAGGAAGCAGGTCTTTATGGCCAGTCTGGGTACAAGGTCTGCACTAAGAATCACAGCCTGTTTAAATGCCCAGGCAATATCTACCAGATTCTGCTGGGGAACCCAACCAACTCTTTAGGTTATGAGTCTATATAAAAAATAAGTACTCTGGGTTTAGAGTGTCTAAGATAAAAAATGCTGCTTTAGGAAAAGATTACAATTAATACTGCTAACTTTGCACCACGACAGTCTGAGGGTGATGTTAATTAGTGCTATAAAAAGGGTAAAAACCAAACAAACTTCTTTCAGGAGTCCATGTTAACTGGAGTATCAGTCAGGTATTGTACCAAGAGGAGCAGAGTCTTTCCCTCACAAGCTAATTTAAATATAGAACTAGCTGATTTGCATATAAATCAAATAAATAACCCTGCTAAACACACCCAAAGCACTAACATCTCTTTGATAATCAAGGCTTGAAAAAAATATGTTTTGACTTTTTTGTAAAACTAACTTCTTAGTTTTAATCTCCTGGATGAGGATATTTATTGCTCATTTGTTTATAGACTAAATTGTTCACATCACTGTAAATAACTTCTGAAATGTTGTTCTCTCAACTGTGCTGAGCTTTAATATAGCATAGTAATGAGTGGGATGTGCAACTTCTGCTTATCTACTCTATTTTGGACAATGCCAATGGCTCATGTTTATTAAGAAAGTTGGCAGTGAAACTGAATCTCTGGTTTCCCCCTGGTAGATAAACTGTCTGAGCAAGCATTCATGAGGATCTTGGAGAACTCATTTAAATACAATGCCTAAGGCTACACATTTTTTCCTAGATTCCAGAACAGCGCATAAAGCTTTTGCTTTTCTGATGTTCTTTTGGAACTGATGCTTATATTTTACAAAGTCTGGCTGGGATTTTGTAGAAAGTACCAAGAGTCTATGTCTGAACTGCGTGTTCAGGTATTTTTGCATGTTGTTATCGCCATTGCAAGGAAGACATTTCTTTTTTTAAGACTTGAAACAAAAGGTAAGTTCCATCTTGCCCATGTATTTGTATTGTAAGATTGTAAGATTTTAGGGAATCTGAGCAATTTTTTTTCTCCTTTGCCTGAGACCATGTATCTCAGCAATTCACAAATTCATAGTGCCACACTAACCTATGAAGTTTCTTCAGTTAATTCAAACTTTTATTTTAAATGTCAGTTCTACAGGATTGTCCAAATAAGCTCTACTTTCCTGCAGTTAAAAGTAGGATCACATTTGTTAGCTCTTTATGCTGTAGCCCTTATTTCATATTACCTCTGTGCTCTATTTCAGATGTGCTAAATGCATCTGAATATGTTTGGATACCTTAGAATAGAAAAAAACCCATGAAAAATAATGTCAGTAGTTAATACTGCACGTGTTGCTATGCTTCTGTAGCTGTTATCTAAGCATCACATAAATCAAACCAAAATAGCCTATGGAAAAGTGGCGTTTTTTAATTGCTACAGGAAATTTTGAAAGGGTGAAATCTTCCTGGAATATTCATGAGGTGGAGGTGCTTTTCAGTAAACATACCACGTCAGGTTTTTTAAGGATAACCATTGGTTCTGTCTCATTGGTGCCTATACCATTTTCTACATCTCTGAACACACTATTATATACAAAAATGTTGTAGCTCTTGTATGTACTCAAATACAGCTCTGCTGTATTTCAAATCTGCTCTTCTGAAAACCTGGACCATATTATTTTAAGAAAGCAGAAAATTAGAAATATGTTGCAAGGAATTTAAAACAAAACAAAATCAACCAAAAAGCACATAAAATCCCAACTACTACAATGTGGCTGCCACGAGGGATCCAAGGGCTCGGTGCAGCGGCGGCTGTCCTCCAAGCTGCTGGTCTGCTGGATGGATTCCGGCATCTCATGTTATGGAAGAGGGCTCCTGCCTCATTCATCAGGTAATCCGTGAAGCCTTGGAGAGGGCTATCACTTTCACACGAGGACTGAAGTAGCCAACAGGCTGAACAGGGATCCTCTTTCAGTCAATCAGCAGGTACCCAGCAGCAAGTTAAACCACTAAATATCAATCTACTCTGAGAACTTCAGATCTTCAGCCAGCACCCCTTGCTGAAAGCAGGGACCCCAGTCCCCTTGAGCAGTATTTGTGTTTTGCTTTTAAAACACAGCTGAAGAAGGCGATACTGAGTCTTTCTTTTCTGCACAACAGCCAGGTGGTAGGAATGCATACCCTGGAAAAGGCAAGCATGGATTCAGTTGCCTCTCCTCTGAACTTCAAACCTGATTTTTTATCTTCAAAATGAGTGCCCAAAACACAAAGCTTGCAAGACACGAGGCTGCTCAGGAGGTGAGGAATGTTCACAGTATCACAGTATCATCAGGTTGGAAAAGACCTTTGAGAACATCCAGTCCAACCTGTTGTTGTTCTTTTAGAGCAGTACCTTTGCGCAGAAAAAAAGCTTAATATGCACAAGGTCAGAAAGGATGGATAACTCGGCAGTTCAGTGTTTAAGGTGCTTGTTACATGTGATTCCTGCTCCAAGGCCTGTTTCTCCTTTCTGATTTTTAAAGCAATATCTGTAGAATGTAAAATTCAGTTACATTTTCTATAGAGGAGGAAGGTAAAGACAGACCTACTTCCAAATGAACTCCTAGGTGAATGAACTCTCCAGCCCCCCACCTGAGGCTCATACCTACCTAAACAGGCTAATAATTAACCTCTTGTGTACCAAGAAAAGAAGCTTGAGCCTTGAAAGGAAGCAGCCAGGTTTTCAAGGGAAGTGGAAAGAGCCTCTGGTTGGAAGCAGTTCCTATCTGGGAGTCGTAGGCAAGTTAAAAAAATTTCTCCTAGGCAGGGAAGATCTATGGAGTAGCATTTAGGCTCTGGGTCCCAACTGAGCTGAGCTATCAGTGTTGTCAAGAATGATGCAATCTGGGGGCTTATTCAGGGGTGACTATAAAGCCTCAAGGTCAAACAGTAAGTGTAGGTTTGACAGACCAGTGGGGATTTCTGGACAGTTACTTTAGACCAAACTATTGTTCTGTATTTTATACTTAATGCTCTTCCTAGGAAAATCCCAATGGATACACAGGCACCTTGACCATAACCCTGGTCAAACCCCTGGGTTGGAGTGCTAGTGAGATCCGAACTGCATTTCTATTACTGCCCTCGTACAAATCTTGACTAATATGGTATAACTTTTTTAAAAAAATTAAAAGTATGAGAAAATCTTACAGACAATTTATGACCAGTTGCCTGACTGCCTGCTGGCTTTAGGTGCTGTGCTCTTCAGAACTCTGTGGAATTATGCCAGCTTGTATCCACAGCCAATGTCACTCAGAATTCAGTCGCATCTTTTTTAAGTGCAAAATGTCATTAGTTGTACCAGAAGCTGACATGAAGTCGCATTTCCACCTAATTGTCCTATCCTTTTACTGACAGCTTGCTGTTGCCCTTCCGAAACCTTGTCAGTTGGAATTTTACTGAAAAAGTGCATTTGGTACCATTTTGAACCAGCATTTTCCTTGAGAAGTATTGTTTGAGGAGCAAAGGAGGAAGGGGAGGTAGAACAGTTACCCTGTCCTGCAAACAACAAGAGTGAAAGCCTTTGCCATAAAATCAGCTTCATTCTTTGTCTCCTTGCATCATATTTTCTTCCCCTCAAATATTAATATGCTTCCTTCCTAGAATCCTTGACGTTTTTGAGTATGGCAAACTCTCATACTGCCCATTCAGCTGCTATCAATTTCTCTCATATGGAAAGCTGGCAGCATGAAATACTTCACTTTATTTTTGTTCAATGAAAATGTTATTTAAATAACGTTTATTCACAAACCCTGTTACGCGTATTACTGTTAGTATATCCAGTATTGCATACCAAGATGACTATTAAAATAAATCAAGGAATACTTCCAGATAGCTTCAAATAATTACAGAAATAAACTTGTGCTGGCAGCATCAGCCAAGATTATAATCATGATATTAATATTTGGTTTTCAGAAACTGATGGAGGCTATAAAATTACTTCACACACAATGAATAGGTATCGTGCAATGCCTTACTAGCCTGGAAGTGAAAAAAAATTATGATCATAAATGCAAACCCATAAAATTTTCTGATATGAATAATTAAGGATGAGCTTTTCACATTTTTGGATATAAATTTTCTTTTAGACCAACTAAAATGGTATCCTCTCAAGGTCTTTTCTCCCCAGACCTAGGAGGACTAAGCTTTTACACCAGTATATTTTCTCAGGGATCAATTTCATGTTCAAGTACACCCCAAAACTATTTTCTGGCCTAAACTGAATAGTTTTCTGGCTGCTACAGTACAGTGCAATTTCTACCAATAAAAGAATGGTCTTTCCATAAGAACAGTTGGAGGAATCAACTGATTTCTTTTCCTGTGGGTCAGGTAATTAAACACTTCAACTTTTCTGTCTGCCTGAGCCTTCTGTCTGACTGAAGGGCCTTTCTTTTTTAACTCCTTTCCAGGCTTCCGAGTTGAGCTGAACAGATGGCTTAAATCAAAGTGGGGAAGAGGCAAGAACTTGTTCCTACATGCTCATTTCCACGACACTTCTCAGCTATGCCTTACACACTTCCTCTTCAAACTGTGCGTAATGCAGATAAGCCAACTGACATCACCCGCTTCTGACAATAAGACAGTCACACCAGGATGGGGACGACCTCGGGTAGGAGGTTTGTACCCTAAAGCTGTAACTTTTACCTTGTCGAAATGAGAAGTCCAGCCTATGTGGAGACATAGGTTTAATAGCCAACAAAATGTAGCCAACCACAACTGGTCATAAACACTTTTTCCTTAAAAGGGACAGGTATCTTAGTTTGCTGAGAAACAGCTATTTGAAAATCTCACCTACAACACTTGCAGGATGACACCTTTGAACGTAAATAATTGTATTTAAAACCTGCAAAACTTTAAATGGTTCCAACAGATCCCAAAAGATAGGCTTCTAGTCATAGCTGATGATTTTAAATACACTCGAATTCACACCCATTTGGATTAAAAGAAAATATGTCTGTCTGTTTTCCATGGTAAAGGTGAAAGGTATAAGGTCTGAACTTCAGAGAAGCAAATCTTGAAAGCCTGAAAGTTGAGTATGATTAAATGAGGTGGTCGTAGCCTATAAAAGAAATGATCATTACTAAATTTCCATATTGCATGTCCAGTGAGAGAGCATAGAGAAAAAAAATTAAAGAATTCTTTATCAAAGTATTGAAAAGAGGAGAACTATAAAAACTCAGAAGACAGCTGAAAGAAAATGAGAAGGTAATTATCACTATGTTGGAAAAGGAACAAATTAATTAGAGCATCAATAACAAGGAGATGTGATGAACTAAAGGAGAGTGTAAAAGTGACGGATAAAGAAAGCAGGGCAACATTTTTGTAGATTGAGAGCATTTATTATAAATTAGGATACTGAAAGAAGCCAGCAGACTGAAAAGAGATCTGAAAATGCTAAAAGTAATAAACACAGAGGAGAAAAAATGTGAAAATAATAATATTTAATGTAAACCAGCTTATATCAGTACCTTTTTTAAGTGAGGGGAAAGGAAATGAGAACAAATAACAGATGTAATAGCAAAGGGAATTCCTAGGTTTAGTACTGGAGGCACAGGGCCCTGAAAATGACACAGAAAACAAAGGCTCGGTCATTAGAGATATGGAAAGATTGCAAAGCAGGAGACTGAGACTTTACTGCATTGCAGTATAGGATACACAACTGTGAGAAGAATAAAAGGATAGCTGGAGAAAAGTGACTCGATTCAGTGTTACAGCACTTAAGAGAACATGGATTTAAACTGAAGAAGAGCTGTACCATTAAGAATTAACAGAGAATTCTTCAAAAGAAAAGAAAGTGAGGAAAAAGGAGGTAACGCTTCCCAATAAATAGAATAAATTCAGCTAATTTACACTGGCCTTCTTCCACTCTGATACTCTCTGTCCTTATGACTGAGGCAACAGTGCACTTTAAATGAACGTGTTTTTTGCGTATAACCATTTTACAGTTTTCACAGTAGCATTTTTCACCTACTAATATGCTTTACCTTGTGACTTATTAATAGTATATCAGACTGCTGAGAGGATTTCTACCTTTACCTGCTTACATCAACCTTGCGAGTAATCCTGTTCTCAGCCCTTTAGTTTGAGACACTTCTGCAAACCCGGATGCCTAAAATTCTGTACAAGTTTTAGCAAAGCCTCTTCCTAGAGGGATGTTGACTGGAGAGAGTGAAACTCAGCTGAGCTAAAACACTTGAGATTCAAGATTCTGCCTATTCTCCTATGCAAACTGGAGGTTGTGGGTTCCTATTCTTATTATGGCAGAGCGTTTTCCGTCATATTAGAATATTATCCAGTTATTTTAAAGCCATGAAGAGTTTACATCAGTATTTTTCTCTTCATATCTTTATTCTTAATTATATTTATGATTTTAAAGCCTTGATAGCTTTATAATTGTGTATTCTCCTCTGTCAGATAAAGACTGAATCTCAGCTCCTCTAGGATTCTGTTGTTATTGTTGTTTTTATAGCTTTGCTCCAGTTAGGAGAATGATTTAATATTAAACATTAAAGTATTCCCTTTTTGTCTCTCTGAGATAGGCATTTTAATCCTCCGTAAGAGGCATCATATGTCTGTATGGAGAAGCAGCATCTTGCTCCTGTTTTAACAGATGGGTTGCTGATAAGTTAGAATTTGGGACCAAAGGTGGCATTAGTGAAAGATGTATGTATAGAAAATTCTGTTTCTTCCCACAGTGTTTGTGTGCAACAGAAAGCAAATCCTGCAGACAACAAAGAAATGTATAGGAAAAACATGCAGCTAACACAGATGCCATAAATCTGAACCCAAGGTTTTAAAAGCCTGGGTTGAGAGGGCATAATTTGAGTTGGTTTACCCTAACGAGTAGTTCAAAGGCAACACATCACCTGCCAGTACCTCGATACTTTTTGTCAATACAGGGAATTGTAAAGTTATGTCTCAACAATGAAGCTGGTAGTGATAACAAAGGATGATTCTGTCCATGGAACAGCACTCACGCCCAAGGAACAGCAAAGCTTGGAAACTACCGCACTGAGGATGTGATTCTTCCCACTGAATAATGTCTGCTGCCTTCTGAGAGCTTAGTGACTAACCAGAAGCGGAAAAAAGAGGAGTTTTCTGAAGCTGTCCTGAAGCTTACATTTCATTAGCTTTGACTCCTGCCTCTCTTGGATGTTTGAAGATACGAGTGCTAGGGCACAATATCTTACGATGCAATATCTATATTTAAGGTTGTGTGTGCATTCACACCATTCCTCCAAAAAATCCTAAGACATCTAAGAGAAAAATTAAGGATATTCTCCTTATCACAATAATGTTGACAGCTCAATTTTAGGAAGTGCCCTTCTGAAGTCCTTCATCAGAACTGTCACATCTAGAGAGCAGTCAGACTCTGCAATACAGAAGCACTGGAACCAATTTTGTCCTGATTTACACAGGTTTGACACTCACTGTCTCGTGAATGATTAAGTCCATTTGTTTCATACTTGTATCAAAGAAGAAGTGCTCACACAAAGTCAGATATTAGAAATCCTATTAAATCATTCAGCGTCTTTTCCACTGGTAAATGTCTACATAATATTATTACAAGAGTCGTTTACAACAAGTTTGCATGTCTATGATCATTTGGAACGAGTAAGATCCTTCTGTAATGTACGTAGCTATATCCTGCAGTAATTACATTTGTATTTCTTTAACCAGCTGTCTCTGATTTGGCTGTGTTTTCTCCCAGAATCATCCTAAAGAATCAGATTTAACATTGCTGTAATTCAAACTTTTGTAAAAGTCACCTTTAAGATAAGCCATACATATTTATTTATTTAAGCCTTTTCCCATTGATCAGACTCCCCGAGGCCTCAGTCCTGAATGCCCTTTCAGCATGTCAATACCTTTTTTTTTTTTGAACTGAGACACCGTAATAGGGCTTTCCAAACACTGAATAATTCCAGCGACTCTGTAAAAGAAGTATTACCTGCTTGCTCTGGGCTCACACAGTAAGACACATGCAGTTGAAAGCAGTAAAAATAAATCTTTAGCAAATTCTGTAAGATATAATATCAAAAACTTTATTATATTTTAACTTAATTTGCATCTTTAATGGCTCTTACTCATTTCACCTAAGTGCAATCTTAATACCTACCTTATATTTATAATCTTAATACCTTCAAAATATCTATAGGAGTAAAAATAAACTCTAAGGACAATAAAGATTTTTGTTTCGTGATAAAAGTTTGCTAAAGAATGGCAGCAATAGTTTTTTTCCCCTTCTCCAAACTGTATCCATTCTTCTGCCAACACAGCGTGTGCTTCCCTCTCTCCCTCTGCTTTAATTCTGATTCCATCAAAAATCAGAATCCTGTGACTGATGTTCAGAATGAGCTGAGGTGATATTGAGGTTTTGAACTTTATCTGAGCATGTCACTCACTTGAAGGCATTCCAGACCTCAAATGGCTCAGTGCCATTCTTCAGAAATGAGACAGGAACAAGTATTGATTTTTTTTTCTTTTCAGCTGAGTACCTAATGAGCAAATGAAGATATGGTTGGTCCTGGATTTATTAGGTGATCTAAAAGAGGCTTCTCAGAGTTCAAATATATGGAGAACAGTTTATTGCAATTCTACTTTCTTTTTCTTTTTTTTTTTTTTTTCTGGAGGAGATTGTTTCTATAACATTACTGAGATTTGCAGCGTGTACTATATCAATTGCATTTCCATAGAAAACTGAAAGCTCTTGCTCAGTGAAAATACATTCTTTGGATCTGACAAGAGACTGTTACGGTACTACAGCATATTCTTGTTGTTACTTTAGAAAGTAAACAAAATTAAAAGCCACTGGGAAAAGAGAATACATTGCTCCCTGAAGGTACAAGAGTTTCTTCAAGCTGAAAATTACAGATTTATAAGAAAAGCCATGTACTTTCTCAAAAAAGAGTGAGGTGCCTCAAACCTGCTGAAGTTCAGTGAGACAGATATATTGAATAGACAACTGAGCCCAATGAACAGGGGTGAGGTAAACGTAGCCTATTTTAACAGAAAAATGTTAGTGTATGGATGAATGGAAAACAAAAGTAGGCACAAAAATATACACATTTGCTGGTAAGTAGGGAGGTTCTAAAGCTTTTGGCAGTCTGTGATGCTACCACGGATTAAGGGCTGGGGCTTCACCAGGCGTAGGTCCTGCCTGTCACAGCAAGGAGAGGAGGCTACAGGAACCGTGTAAGGGACAGAGAAGCAGAGGCAAAACCTCAGAGCACCAGGCTTGATGAGCAGAGTCGGATGACAGAACGGTGCTGGTGCTGGGGGGGGCATCACAGCTCTGCTCTCACCGGTTCCCAAATGGTGCAGCCGGCAGAAGGCTGCAGCAAGCCCAAGTTTCAGGGGTGAAAATGTGGGTAAAGTAGGTAGAAAGACAACGACTGCTTTGCTTTTTGGGAAGCCTGTCATCACAGTTAACTGCCTGTTGTGCCTGTCTGCTCACACAACTTGTCTGGCCCTGTTTAAATTAAGGAAAACCCGAATTAGGTCTTTTAAGTCCATGGATACTCAAAAGGAAAATTTATCTGCAGATATAACATAGAATTCTGTTTTTTTAACATAGAATTTTGTTAATAACTCATGTGTTTTTCTGAGTTCAGTGAGAACTGAATTTACCTACATTTCTGATGGCTCTTCTGAATCTACCCAGGCATGATACACAGGATTAAATCCTTAAAGAGTAGTTTGTAAATAAATAACTTCATCATGCTTGGAGAACATAAATGGTCTTACGGCATTCTTCTTTGAATTGATCTTTGTGTTTTCCTTCCTTTTCTGATCTTCAGAGATTACCAAGATTTCCAAACATGCAGGAAAACGTTCACCAGCTGCGTGTTTCCAGAGTTAACGTAACAGAACTCAGATTGCCTCTTTCAAACTTGCAGTACTAATGATAGTTTATAATATTGATTCTGCTCATTAATGCTCATTCTTTAAAACAAAGACACTCTTTACCTGTCATGTTTTAATGCATTATTTCTAGAATTAGGGCAATATAGCTCTTAATTTGAGAGAAATAAACATGGAGACTACATTTCCATTTCAACATGTTCCTTTCACTTCGGTTTCTCTGAGTTCCTGTGTTGCTTCTCAGACACGGCTTCATTACAGTGCAGAAGAACCCCGTCACCTTAGTGGGTGCAATTTACTCTGGAACAAAGAACTGCTGGAAGAATCACAGCACTATGTAAGTGAGCAGAGCTCGGGGCTAAGCTTTTATTAAAGAAACCTCCCACAACCACCGTGTGTGTTACTGGGAGGTTTCCCCGTGGGCTGCACCAGGACTTAGTTATAAGTGATGCAGTGCAGTGTCAAGGGAAAAGGTCTTGCTTAGTGACTCTGCTGCCAGTGGTCCTTACTAATTAATATAAAAGTAGTATATCCTATCTGCCATTCCCATAATCCCATTTCCTCCAGGAACCTCTCCTCAGACAAGGTTTTTTCCAGCTAAACTTTGTTAAGAAATTGTTTGGAAAAACAAAGTAGCTTTACCATCGAAGTATGCAGTGAGACCTTGCAATTCACTACAGGATTTGGGCATGTGAAGACATAAAACAAGAAGCAGGGAAAAACCAAATCATGTGTATGAGTGGGTTTCTTGTAATTTCAGAGGAAGGTCTTTTTCATACTTTAAATTTTGAAAGTGACTGAAATGCTATAAAAGTGCAGTGGCACCAGGTTATTTATCTTAATTGAAAGAACCAAGGAATCATTTCCATTCATCTTCAGAATGCAAAGTTTGTCAGGCCTTGACACTATGATGTAACAGATGATATGTTGTACTGCAGCTGCATGAAAAGAAAATACTACATTTGTATAGCATACAGTGCATCACCACTGAGAGACCTATCTTTAAGAAAAATGTGATGGATACTAGCATGAATAATCTACAATCATATTGCATTTTCAATGATCTGTTTATGTCTGCCTCCCTGCAGCATTAATGATTAAATGTAGTAAATCAATGCATAACAATTAGCTTGGGATTACAGAATCCATCTGAATGCCAAGCAATAAGTCTTTATGAAAGGATTGAAATTCTACTGCCATAAGTTTATTATAAAAGTCTCTCTGAGAATCTGCTCTAATGTAATGTTGTCCAGAGTACGTGTAATAATCTAAATAGAACTACTAAAATTAGATACAGTGGTGTTGATGAGTTGAGTGCATTTCCAGCAACAAATTTTTTATGGACATTGTTTATCACTAGCATTGGCTTATATTCAGCTTTAAGTACTTGGTAAAAACTCCTGGTGTAAAAAAGATGTGTAATCACTCATTCATCGGTAATCCTTTATTACCTCATTTTATCCCGGGAAAGAAAATGCGTTGTGTGCATCAATCAATTGATCAAATAATAATGTGAAAGTCTTGATCATAGTGAATGCATTCTGAGAATATCAGTTTAGGATCAGACCTGTCAATTTGTACTGATGGGAGCCGGCCTTTCGAAGCCAGTGTGACAATTCACATGTGAAGACGGTCCCTCCCAGCAAGGGCTTTGACAGCCCAGTCCTTCAAATGAGCATAGGGTAATTTTTTGATGCACCTGTCTAGTTAGCCTAATCTCATAAGACTAGAGGTAATTAAAGCAAAATCATAATGAAAATGCAGTTTTTATGCTGGATTTTTTTGGTATTTTTTCCTGTTTCGTCTTGGGCCGTTCTAGCAGCACAAACCAAAGAGAGCGCCAAGATCCACCCTGCTAGTAAGGAAAACATGAGCAACTTTCAGCTGAAGCAGGGAAACAAACGGAGGTGAGGAAAGCATTACCTGTCCTCCTTCTAAGCCCCACTTTCACACTGTGTTTGCCCCAGAGTCTGTCAGATCAAGGCTTAGAAAAGCGATGCTGGGAATTAATGCTCTTGTAAAGCGCAGGTGTGCTCAGCAGCATCTTTTCCTCGCTGGACTGATTTAAGGGTAGATGGCAGTATGGGAAGCTGTAGAGAATGTTTGTTGCAAAGCCCCTGCCATGCCATCCTGAAAGGCAGACAATGAATGTACTCTCAGACACAGCAGGTTGCGACGGGATCCTTTCAAACCATGGAATAGAGATATGCAGACCTTTCCAGTCTTCAGAGCTTTTACCCTTCCAGAGGGAGCATTACACTTGTGAAACCTTTGCAGTATTTTTAGGCCCTCCTTTTCCAGTAAAGTTTCCACAGTAGGGTAGAAAAAGGCTATCAGTGCTCCAAATGTGTGTTTCTGGGCACACAAATCTGTTATTTCTCCTGGACCAAATACTGAATCCTGCACAGATAATCCAAATGTAAAAATATACAAATATTGGCAGCCAATAGGGGGCTTTTCATCTCAAGCAAGAAAAGAGAAGTAATTCTGATAGCTTTTCCAAGAGATGCCTGGTGGGGCTTATTTGCCAAAGTTTGAATCTGTAATAAACAGCCTACTGCTGTGTCTATTTTGAAGTCTTCATATTTAACATTCGTTGATGGATTGCCACATACAGAATGTGTATAAACAAAGTGATGAGAAGAGGCTTTACACATGGATGCCATGAAGGCAGACTGTTTATAAGTACTCAGCTCATTAAGAAATCTTCCCTTAGTTCTTTGATTTTTGAAGTAATGCAGCCAATGAAATGCTATTTATTATTGGACGCTACAAGGACACAACACACCAATGGTGAAGACGAAAACTGTTAAAACACCACCTGTGTTGTAGAAAGGAATGGATGTTTAGGAATATCCTGGTGTTTTCAGTGAAATTCAAGGTGGAAGCTTTCATTATAAATTTCCTCTCCTTGGAATTTTCATCCGGAGCTCTGCAAGCAGTAGTCCTTCCGTTTTTTAATTCAGGCAGGAAGGGCTTCAATGCAATGCTACAGCATTTAGTTAAATATCACAGCTTTGGGGTTTGGTTACAGCAGATTTGCATTTGAAACTGATTTAAGGGATTGTGGGTTTTCTTGTAAGTACAGATACAGACATGGTGTATATGCAACAGTGAGCTGCGACAGCATGAGAAAACAAAGATTTCATGGTGTCAGTCAAGGACCAGCTATGGGTAAATTGACACAAATATTCACAGGGTTTTGTGAGGAAAGTGCATTGGCAGTAGATTGGTTTCAGATAATAACGCTGGTGGTAATAAGGGGAAGAATTGAAAGCATATGAAAAATCGTGATTAAAAGTTAAAAAATTACTTTTAATGTCAAAAAAAATCTGCTTTGAAAAATTTTTAGACATTTGTAAATGAATTGAATAACTTTAAATGAGTTTTACCCAAACCAAAATCATGTATTTTGGTCTCTGAATTTAAATAAAAAAACCCCAACAGTTTATCTGTTTTAAGTTTAACCTCTGAGTAGAAAGTCTTTCTTTTCATATTTTCAACCTGTAATAAGTTTCACTATTTCCAAAAGAGCACCGGAACAGGCACACTCACAATCAGATAGTCAGAATATGCACTGTGACTCATTATATGTATTATAGGTTGATTTTCAAAAAATCCTGGAAATATTGTAGTTCTTAAGCAGAGCACTTACAAAGTTTTAGGAACATTATGGTACCTGCAGCTTACTCATAATTTTTATTAAACCTGCTAAATTATAATAAAAGCTGAAATATGTTAAATGCCTTTCTAATAATTTTTCTTGCAAGAGCAGCGTGCACAGCAGAGAATGGCAGTTTGAACATATGCCAGTATAAGCATATGGGGTGTTAGTGGTGGGAACTTAAAATGCTTTCGGCAGCTTCATTTCTCCAAGAATGATGCACAGAAAATCAGTTTTCTCCTTGAGGATGAACTTTGAAAAGTAATAGATAGGCAGACATTTTCCAACACAGTACTTCTCTATCACTGTACCTCCCCAAATTAATATTTGAGTCAGAATAACAGAACTCAATAAATTTAGTTCATGCAACCTGTATTTTCTTATCTCTGGGTAAAAATTATTGTTTCTTACTTGTGTCTTCTTTCTAGTCCTTACTCCTAACGCACCAGTTTTTCTTCATAGCACACAGGCTCTTTTGGTAGCTTATTTAACAGAACAGCACCTTGTCGCTCTCTCAGCTTTCTAATCATTTTGCTTTTTGTTAACATTATAGTCCCTAACTCTTTTTTCGACTTCTTAATTATACCAGCAGTGTAACGAAGACTTGCCTCTTAAAGCACAGCATGTGCCTGTGTTCTAACATAACCTGGAGTGAGGAGGTAGATGGGAGGGATATTGATTCATAGGGGATTGGGAATCAGATATCTCAAGCAACGCAGTGCAAGAGTAGATGCCAATCATCTCTGCCATTCAAGGCTTCTGGTGTCCACATGTGTTCCCAGCCAGTTCAATAGCAAAATTCACCCTGTCTTCCAATACTGCAAGGATAGTGCCCTCTTGCAAAAGCAGTTATAACCTTGCTGGGAAACGTCCATCTTTCCGTTCGCTCTACTGTTGTACATAAGAAAGGCAATGAACCAATAAACCCTGTCCTACCTGAAGTCACTGGCAAAATTCACTGGTGTTGGGTGGTCTGGAATTTTGGTTTTGGTCAGCTCTCCTTACCGTATGAGGCTTAGTACATTAACTGTTTTAGAACATCACACCGTCTGCCTCAGCCATATTAGTTACAGAATCACAGAATCATCAAGTTGGAAGAGACCTCTGAGATCATCAAGTCCAACCATAAATGCACTATAACTGATTAATAGGATTTTTTTTGTTCTTTTTCTAAATAGTTTTTGTCTGGTTACTTTAAAATATAACTTGCATATTGGCAATCTATGCACTGCTGTTTGTGTCTCAGTGTCCATAAATAAGTTTTGTTGCGGTCTTGATCTTTTGAAAGTTGACTGAAACTGGTATCAGCCAATTCTTGGAAGAAAATCAGCTATAATTTACCTTTACTAATTATTTTACGTACTGTTTCAACCACAGCAGGTTAATGTGCATGTTATTAATTACAGAACTGGAGAACATTCTCTGGCTGAAATTATTTAATTATGTTCTTTTGGGTGGGAGAAGTCTAGTGTGGCAGTTGAGATGTAGGGTCATGAATCCCTGCATCAGTTTTATGGCTGATTGTATTAGATGTGACAAGCTCTGCACTGAAGCTAGAGGTTTGTTCATACAATAATGATAATGCTCTTTTATTTTTGGTGCAACCTACTAGAATTAAGAGTCTTTTCAATGATTTTTCTCATTGTTTGTTGGTATGTCTGGACTTTCCTTTTGCAACTCTAGCGTATTTCTGAATCCTTTTCACAGAAATCCTGCAATAAACTCCCTATGAATGTTTTTCATTTTACTGGGAATTGTTAACAGTTCAAACATTAAGCCAGCTGTGTACTCCCAGGCCAGTTACTGGGGGTTTTTTCATAGTTTCATAGGATCATAGCTGATCCTCATTGCCAAATACTGAGCTCTTTCACATCCCAGGATGCTGTGTGGCTATAAATAGCCAGCTATGTAATGTATTACTCAAAGTGACAGAAGTCTGTTAAGGTGGTAAGTCATGCTTAGCAGAATGGTCTAAAGCTTTAGGACAACAGGGTTGCAAACAGAAAATGAAGAAAATTATGAGTAGGAATAACTGCTTTTCTCAAATATCCCTCTAAATTAAGCCAATCAAAACATGAAGATATAAAAGAATGGATTTTTTTTTGTGATGAAACAAATTAAGAAAAAGTTTGCTCACTTATTTAAACAATTAGACACAGCATCTTAAGGCTTTTCTCCATAGGCTTTACTTTTCTTTAATCCCACTGATTTAGAGACCAACACAGCTAAAATACAGTAGGAAAAAACCTATAATTATGATTTAATAATGTAATAGTATGAAACCAAAAATAGTGCATTCTACTAAATTTAAAGAAATGAGCTATACTTGTATAACACCGTTACACTAGAGCAATACGAGGGGTTGTTCCAGTGTAATTATCTTAATAGAATATTGTGCTCTAATCAAAAAGCTAGGGCAAAAGATGTGTGCAGACAAGGCTAGTATTTCACTAAGCTGAGCTATATTTCTGTCATTCAGAATAGCCAAACATCAAACAAAACCTAAGCAATTATATACACTAATCCTTCCCAATGTGAAGTTGCAGCCCAATGTGAATTCAAAAGCACCAAGTTGCAAATCCTTCAAAAAGAGCATTTACAACTTATAATGGAAACTCCAACAGAGCTCTACCAGTAATAGTGTGACTACTGCAGCGATTATTCTTTATTGCCATGGCATTTACCACTGAAATAGTGGTGGGCAGATCCTAACAGTCTCAAAATTAATGTGCAGTAACATCTTCATGTGAGGTACTGCCCAAGGTACGGTGTTTTCAAATGTAATATTTCAAAATGATGGTACTTCTCCATTTAAGTTGTTCTGGTCACTCACTTCATGCAATTGCTGCTTCAAAGGTGCTTTTCATAATTTCAGAATAAATATATATGAAATAGGAGAATCTGAAAAGCTTTTGGATTCTGACTAATAATAATGAGGACTTGGAAAATGCCAACCTATCTCCAGTAGAGCAGCTTTATGGCTGAGGTAGTCGAGTGTTCTCTTGTAATGATTAATTTCCCCTTGTAAGCAGTGCACTTACAGCCCAAATCAGCTACTCCATGTATAGAACTCATATTGCTTTCTGTCAGAATTCTGCCTGAAAAATAAAAATGTTGAGTCTGTCAGCAATGGCCTGATTGGAAGTAAACAGCAGAGTACAAAAAACAATGAAAAGGGGGCACTGTATCTAAGAGAGAGTTCATAAACTCAACCCTGATGGATTTCCTCCTTTTTAGTACAAGAGGAATCATACAGCTGTTAGTCCAGTTTCTCTTACGTATTAGTGTATATTTTGGCCAGTAGCGATCCATAGCCTATAATTAAAAAAATTTGTTTCTCTGTTTCAAAGTTCATTCAGATCATGATGCTGAAAGTGCTGTAAAAATACAATGTTACTGCCAGAAATACAGAAATGCTGCATTATTTAGTGTTAATATTAGAACATTTCATATCTAACCTACATTCCTGTATTGTAATACATACTGGGGACAATAAGAATCCTCTTAGTTGGTACCTTTTTTCGAGGTAGTTACCCTAGTAGCAGATTAATAAAATCTGTCAAGACAAAAAGAAATCGGAAATTCTAATAGATTATAGAAATGACTGTAAAAAAAGTTACCATCTGCCTTCGGACCAAAGCTCAGAAAGGAGGGACAAAGAGCAACCTAGGAAGTGGCAACAGCAAAGGGGAGGCCCACAGCAGAAAATGAGGATAGGACCGATTTCCCCTAATACGTGTGGAACAAGTGTGAAACAGCAGTCCTTGTTTTACAGCAAACATGCAAAGTAAAAATAAATGTGAAAAAAAATTTGAAGCCTTTATGGAGGTCCCTGTGAGAATTCTTTCAGTGTTGCTACTTAACATGCAATCCCTTTCTAATAGGAACTGTACTTCCTTTATCACAAAGGCAACAGATAAAATAGAAATGCAATATATAGAGACACGTAACATAAAGATTAAGGTAAGGTTTAGCAGCAGGTCTTCTGGTTAGAGCTGGGTGCCTGACGTTCCCTTGTGAATAAGAGACAAAAGGAGTGTACAGTTTCTGAAGCTGATTGTGGGTTGGGCTGATAATTCTGACCTCTCTGATTTTTCATTTCCATTTTAGCTTCCCTTGTCCAGGCTGGTGTTTTTCTTCAGTCAAACAGAACCGGGGCTCACAACATCCCCCTCCAAGCCCTACCAGTCTGAGTGTTGGGGCAGGAGGGCCATATGCCCTCCATTGCCAACAGACCTTCGGCGAGCAGTCAGGTGAGGGGAGGTCCTTCAGCAGAACCTCTCTTCCTCCTTCACCAACCGTACAGAACCCCTCCAGACCCGCAGGCCGAGAGATTGGGTTTCGTTTCACCATTTTATTTTCCTCGGAGGTGATTTTTAGCCCTAGAAACTAAACCAAACAAGAAGTATATTACTACCACCACCTTCAGCACTGGCAGTGACCCTTTCAGTACACGTTATTATACTCCCAAGCACCACAGGAATTGCTAAGCCAGGGCCTTGTTCAAAAGAAATTCTAATGGCTTTATGGGGAAAATCCTTTTACTCTGTGGGTTTGCTCTCTATATTTTTTACTTTCAAAATTTTGGGTTTTTTCAACCAGATGATTTATTTTAATTAATTCTTGTCACAGAGACATCTTTGTCATAAAGTACTTCTAGAGCAGATGAGCGTAATTATACAAGTGCTTTTGTTTACAGGATTACTAAAAGAATAACTCTTCCACAGGGGAAGCGCTGTTGTAATTTTCTTTAGTTTTTCCAACATCCTTGACATTTGAAGATAGTTTTAATATTATTATTATTGAATGACAAAAAAAGAAGGGTGTTAAATTCGTATTGATTTTATGTGTGTGCTTGCACTTGGAAAGATGGCATTTCAAAACCTTTTCTAAATATAAGTTTTCTCTTTTATGGTAAACAATACAGAATACATTCTATCGATGCCAGTGTTTGACTACAGAAGGAAAAATGTTACCTTGCATCACAAAGTACTAAAGAATTTAAGACTGTATTTGCCTTCCATTTGTCTCTATGGACTACAAACTGTGATGCCACGTAGTAAGTTCAGAGAATTTGACGATAGAAGCACTGAGTCTTTAACAACAAGAACAACCTTTGTACTGAAGGTTATCATTTTCTTTTGCAATGCAAGGCATAAAATATCGAAAAGATAATTCAGGTTTGTAAGTTCTTGTCACACAAGGTCAAAACCATGCCAAGTTTTGATAGGCTTTGTAGTTCTGAAGTTTTTTACTGAACAGAAACAATAATTCAAGGTTATAAGCAACAAAAAAGCAACAATTCAAGGTTATAAACAATTAGAAACAATAATTCACTGGAAAAAAACCCAAACGTGACAGAATGATGGTGTGCAAAGGAGCCTGGATACATTCAGTAGATTTCATTACAAGCCAGTTATTTTTACGTCAGGTGCAGTCCTGTCCTGACCTACAGGTACTTGAGACTTTCTTGATCTAAAGATCAAATTCAAGATCTAAAATTCACTGATGCCTCATTTGAGTAGGATTTTTTTTTGATAACAAAATTATTCATTAGAAGTTGGCTAAAGCCATCAAAGGAGTTTCTATCCCTGTAATTTATTCTGAGATACAGCACAACTCTAGTATTTGGGTTTTATTACATAATGGCTTGAATATATACTGTGAGTGCACAATTCTGTAAGCAAAGTAAGCCAGTGTCTTCCAGAACGAGCAGTGCTGATGTGCACTGCTCTGTGTGTGCCAGCACTCGTCAGCTGTACAAGGACATCTCCTGCTGCACCCACATCACACAACCATAGAATCCTAAAACGATTTGGGCTAGAAGAGACCTTAAAGCCCACCCAGTGCCACCCCCTGCCATGGGCAGAGACACCTTCCACTGCATCAGGGGGCTCACAGCCCCATCCAACCTGGCCTTGAACACCTCCAGGGATGGGGCAGCCACCACTGCTCTGGGCAACCTGGGCCAGGGCCTCCCCACCCACATTAAGAAGAATTTCTTCCTAATGTCTAATTTAAATCTTCCCCTTACCAAAGAAAAGCCATTCTCCCCACATCTACTACAGGGCCTTGCAAACAGCCCCTCCCCAGCTTTCCTGGAGCCCCTTTCAGTACTGGGAGACTGCTCTAAGGGCTCCTGCTGCATTGTCTTCTCCAGGCTGAACAACCCCAACTCTCTCAGCCTGTCCTCACAGCAGAAGTTCTCCAGCACTTGGATCATCTTTGTAGCCTGTTCTGGGCCTGATCCACCAGTTCCATGTCCTTCTTATGTTGTGGATTCCAGAACTGGACACAGGGCTCCAGGTGGGGTCTCACAGGAGTGGAGCAGAGGGGCAGAATCAGCTCCCTTGCCCTACCGGTCACGCTGCTTTTGATCAATTCACTCGATCCAAGATAACACAGCAACAACTCTCACCGCTCCACCAAACAACCAGAAAGGATTAGCTTATCTTGTCATGTCAAATGTAAAACCAGACACAGCTGCTGTGCTCTAGCTCAGGACACGTGGTATGCATTGCTGTACATCAGTACCAGCCTTAACTGGTGAGGACACGGAAAAACCTCCTCACGCTGGACTGCATGGTGGTTAAAAACATGGCATGGCAGTTTATGGTAAGAATTCCCATTCCTGTGAGCTCTCCTGGAATGAATTCAAGGCCCGCCCATTGACAGGCATTGGGGAGAAGTTTGCTGGGGGTGGGACAGAGATGGGACCAGTACCAGGTCTGGGGATGTGCACAGAAAAAGGCAGAAACTGGTGTGGGAGGCGTCTGTGGCACCCTGGGTGCTCCTGTGTTGCTGTTGTCCAGCAGCAGGTTTTGTGGGTTTTCTTAAAATAACAAAAATGTGGAGGGATAGGAGTTGGACTCGATGATCCTTGTGGGTCTCTTCTGAGGTCGTTCTGCGATTCTGTGACGTGTATCCAATGAAAGCACAGCTAAGTGTTTTTTTGAGGAACAAGGAGGCAGGTGGTATTGTTTGCAAAGCCACAGAATCATAGAATGTCCTGAGTGGAGAAAGGACCCACAAGGACCATGGAACCCAACTCCTGTCCCTGCACAGGACACCCCAACATTCACACCATGGGGCTGAGGGCGTTGGCCAAAGGCTTCTGACTTCTTCTTGTCAGGCTGTGAGTGCTTCCCTGGGAGCCTGGGAGCTGTTCCAGTGCTCCAACACCCGCTGTGGGAAGGACCTTCTCCTGATGTCCAACCTAAACCTGCCCTGGCATCTTCCTGCCATCCCCTCGGGTCCTGTCATTGGTCATCAGAGAGAAGAGTTTGTCGCCTTTTCCTCCTCCCCTTGTGAGTGTTTTAATCTCTTCCAAGGGATCGAGGCAATGCTATTCAGCAAAGTAGTGATTCCATTCTTTGGAGAGTTCATTTCACTGTTGGCCTGGTGTTGCTCTTGAGGCATCGAGTGTTGCCCACCGGCACTGATGTCCAAGGGAGGCTGCACATTGCAGCATCATGCCCAAGCCTGGCAGAACCAACGTAGCTCCCAACCACATGGTTTCCTCTCTCCTGCTTTTCACAGTCTCGTGCCACTCGGCCAAGGGTGGGCGTTTAGGCGAAGGGAAGGATTTTTTGTTGGATGAAGAGCCACAAGAAGTTTGGAGTCTTCATCTTTATTCTCACTATGGTAAATGGAAAACCAAAACCCAAGTCTGCCTATGTGAACTGGCAAGGAAGTAGGAGATTTAAACTGTTAGAAGATGAAACACACCTGGCCTGATAGACAGCAGGGGTTACTAAGGGCTCAGGTCTGCTGTGCAAAGCCTCTGTTAATGCGACAGTCAGTCAAAGGACTATTTTTTTTCTTCTTTTGGTCCAATTACTACGTGTTTATGTGGAAGCAGGATAACAATCTGATCTGGTACACATTGTTGGCAAGCATTAAAAACACAGCTTGTACACCTACTTTTTTTAACATTCCTCTGACTTTAAAGCTCTCAAGAGCCATGCAGGAGGAAGGAACTGATGGGATGTTTTTTAGCTGTGAGGCGAGGATTCTGATTCCGATGGGCCTGCTTTTAAAGGGACATTTTACAAAATTGTGTGTGTCTGGAACCAAAAGCAATTGCTTGAAAGGCTGCTGACTAACAGACCTCACATACATCGCTCTAATCAGTGAGACTGCAAGTGGTGATTAAAGCTCAGTGTTTCAGAGAATTACTCTGCTGTACTTTGTCAGGCAGACCAATGTGCCTGAACTGTGGCTGGGGGAGCACACTCACAGCCAATATCCATCATTGCATAACATGGCAGACACCATCTGATCAAAATTTTAGAACCGATGTAGTCAAGAGCAGGTCTGCTCTCGTTTCCAAAGCCCTAATGAGCGATTGTAACTGTTACAGTACATAAAATATTAGGCCCTTTCAGTGAAGCTAATGTCAAAACTGAATATTTAATAATGTATTTGCGGTTTTCTGCATAACTTAAAGAAAGATATTGCTGAATATAAATCTACAGAGATGAAAGTAGCAATAGTTAGTGTTTTTCAGACAATAAAGGCTAGGTACTACAGACCTGTCCTATTTTTTGTTCTCCTTGGAAATAAAGCTGGTATGACTTGCATAGAATGGAGATCAGATATCTGTGGCCTGATCCAATTTCTTTTGAAGTCCTTTGCTTGCTGTCTGAATTTAAGTGCCGATACAACTTCAAAATCTCTTACCAGCTAGGTAAGTCCTCTTTGGAGCATTAATTTCCCCAAGATCAATTTTTTTTTTTTTTTTTTTTTTTAAGTACTTGAGGACTCTCAGTTTTTTTCTTTCTCTTTTCTGTAACCAAAGTGGGTCTGTAATAAAAGTGAAAATGGGGATGAGGAAGCAGACTTTAAAAGGAAGCAATTATAAGTGGTTTATATGGCATACAGAAGGGTTTTCAAATATTTTGAAGGAATGAGCAACATAATTCTCAAGAGTGGCTGCACCGCAAAAAAGCTAAGAGTTTAGTTAATCTTCAGTCATTCCCATGTCAATTTAACATTGCTCCCTCTATGCTGAGGAGCCTTCTAAAATAGGACATCTGCCACAGATTCTCCTCAGAGAACTGGTTCTTGCACTAATCAGTTTCCTCCTTCAGCACGTGTTCCTCTGAAAAATTTAGCCACAATATCAGTCAGATTCAGATAGTCAAAGAAATAGGACTTTCTTTTGATCTTAATAATATGGATGATGATTTGATGAATAGATTGAAGAGTCCTGGAAATCAAATTAAATGAAAAAGAAAAGCCTTATTGTTCTATCAAATAAAGCTAATGAAATTAGAATCAAAAGAAGCAGGCACCTCACTAATGAAAAAAACAGAAAAAGACACACACCATTTGACAATCTCCTGTGCGATATGTTTTTAATTCATTTCTTGTTCCTTGGACAAGGTGATAACAGTGTTCCAGTTTAATCCAATAACCCATCTCCGAAATGATCACTGTTCTTATTTCAAGCCTTGGTTCCTTTCTGCTTTGATTCGGCTCATATGGTTCCTACCCTTTGATTCTGTGCTCACCTCTTCTCCATGCAACTTGACCTTTTGCAGCTTTGCTCCCCCCTCCCATTTGCCACACTCCCTTTCTCCTCTCTCTTTCATCTTTCCATACATATTAACTCAGCAGGATTTTTGCTCTAACCTTAATTTTTCCGCATCCCAAAGCTTCACAGCTAAAAGGTTGCTGCTAATCCTCTTTCTATTTCTCTTTCTTTATAGTGTATTTTATTCATCCACTTTCATTTCCAGAAATACTTTGTATACATAAGCGTTTACTCAGACTTGTGTATTCGCTGGAAGAAACCATTTTTCTAAGCCATTTTTAATGCATTGTGAGGATCACCAGAGGTGACAAGTGTAGGACTATACCTATACGAGGAAAATTCTTATTTTTAGTACAGCACTGAAATTGACCGTTATGGAGAAAAAATTTCATCACAGCAATCGGGCAGAGAAAGTCACTTCTGTTTGTCAGAGATGGGAAAGGGAGTTCCTGCTATCCTTTCAAATCTTCCACAAAATCTAGTGGGCAGCATATGGATGAAATGTCAGATTTTCAGTACACTCAACTCTATTAGGCTAATTCTGCACATCAGCTTGCCTGAATCTAGAGGTTGCTTAGAGGGCAAAGGTGCTTCCAACTATTCTAATGTGACACAGTTCTAGGGCCAAGAAACACTACCCCTTCATGACAACTTTAAGGCAAAGGGCTTGCAGAAGTCTCCTTTGAACCCGCAGGCACTGTAGTTTCACTCGCAGCTGCAGATGGGCGAGGCAGAATAGTCCTTGAGGAAGATCTCTAGGAAAAAGCAAAGCTGGAGCAGAAGTTAGAGCTCTTTGCACAGATGGCCTCCTCCATAGTAAAGAGAACAATCCATGGGAGAGGATTATCTTTGACCTTTTTCAGCATGAAGGGTAGCACTTGGAGAAGGCTAGGAAGGATGTTTCTACAGTACCAAATAGTCTGAATGTTTGCATATTTTTAATGCTATTAAATAAGAAAATATTGCAGAAAGTGTTTTCTTTTCTATGGGAACTTAGTCTCATGGGATTTAAAGAATATTTATTGGCACTAACATTTCCTTTTTAGTTAGCGGTTGTGGTTTGGGTTTTTTTTTAGTTGAATTTATTAACCATTTTGAAAATGACAGGTGTTAATGATCTGCATAAAATTCATACACTTACTTGCACGAAAAGAAACCATTCCATTAGAATATGGCTGTGTAAATTCTCTGAGATCATAAAATTTAATTCAATAAAATAAATGCAGTATGAACAGTTGTTTAAAAAGTGTTAGAACATGTTCTGAAGAAATGAGTTGTGCAGAATCCTCAAACTACTGAAGTGAAAAACCCTATTTCCATTGTCATCAATGAGGTGACCATTCAGTCCCATTTAAAACAGGGATTTTGGCATCTCCTTCAAGTGGCCTTGATCACTAAGTGTTTTGGCACAATAGAAAATAAAAAATGACTGCCTTTTCCATTATCAGGAGCTCTTTACCAGCTGGTGAAACATTGGCTTCTTAGCTAATGAAATTGGATCACTCCTTGAGAAGACACTAAGATGGTCACTGTGTGCGCCACGCGCTTACCAACAGCAGGGGAAGAGATTTTATGAAGGACATTCTGTCAGTGCCATTTGACTGTAAGTGGGACAGACAGGGCACTGCTCTGTGAAGTCTGATGCAAAACACCCACAGAGTACTTTGTCACAGAAGTCAATTTGTCTGCCAGTTTTCAAAGAAAAGCAATTTGAATTTAAGCTCTTGGGTTTGTATCTCTTTTGATCTTTCCACTTTACTTTTGCTTTTAGCGTGTACTTGCAAACCAAAAAGATACCACCTGGCAAATTTTAATGTTATCTTAGGAAATAATTCCCTTTTGAATTATTTGCTGTCTATTCTTTTTGCCAGCACTCATCTAATACCTTTTCCAAAGGCTTTACTTCAGAGGAAATGCTAAATGTCTAATCCCCCATGCCCCTCCAAAGTAGTGGTCCTAACATCGAAAAAGTTCTTTCTAATAAGCTCCCGTTTGGTAAGTGCATACAACTGTCTCTACGTCTAGAACAGAAAGAACACTGGCAGGAATAATGAAAGTAACTCCAGCAGTCACACGCCCCTGCACAGGAGTACAAGGAATAACCACTGCGTAAAGATAGTCACAGACTCCGCTTGAGGTTGGATAAATGCAAAGGCTGTTGAAATGCCGGGTTCAGGCTCTTTCTCAACTTTTTTTCAATGTGTGGAGAAGATGAGAAATCCATCATGAGGGGCTGGAGGAAAGTCTTTTGGGGGATGGGAGAGGAAATATTTTAGAGTTTTAATCAAAGATTCCCTACATCTTTTTTCTGTAAAAAAAGAAAAAAGGATTTTCATTGCTAAAATTTCAGTAGCTTTTGGCCAGAAAAATCTTGGTTCTCCAATAGGTTTTTGTCAGGAGTTCTGCAAGAATATACCTACAGGCTTTCACACTGGGGCACTGAAAGAATTGTGTGTCCAATATGGCAGGAAAACAGCCTTATAAAACCAGGCAGCTGACCAACATGAGCAGAAAGGAAAGAACCATGGATGTGTAATGTATTGTGAACAAAGCCATTTACTGAACTACTTAATATAGCACTTAGTCAAAGGTAATGCCTGAAGATTTTCTAAATAGAAATTAATTTAAACTGGAATATGTGACTAGAAACATTCTGAGATACAGAAGACTAGAATTTGGATCAATACAGTAATGGCTGGGTTTATATCTCGAGATGTGAGTGAAGGTAGGCGATTAAACATGAATGTTGGAGAGCTTGGGAGCTGATGGCCAGATCTGTTTCTACTTTTCAGATTCTCTTTTTTCCCTTCAGGATGCCTTGTCCCGCTGAATATAGTAACTTCTTCAGTATTTTTGGAGATAGAAATGCTGACTTTGTAGATATTCCTTCTCAATGAGGGAAGATTTACAGATTTTTTTTTTGTTGTTCTTCATATTTTGCAGGCCCTGCAAAGCAATTCAGTGCCCTGGTTTGATAGTGTTGTCATTAATTTTTAGTTTCTCTTTTTCTAATAAGCTATTTTATACTCAGTATTAATGTACAGTAGAATAAAAAAAACCCTCTCTTCTCTTGCTAGAATCTTGGAAATGAAAAATAAAACTGATGGTATTCTGGCCAGGGTATGAAAAGTTAGTCTGTGCTGGGCTAGAGGTCATTGCATAATCTAGTATGCAGCAAAACAAGCTAGATTAGAATAGTGCTTTCCTCCCCTTCCCAAAGCATTTCATTTCTCAAAGCTATTGCTTTATCTGTTAAGTCTAGATCATTTAAATGTTATTGCTTCCACCAGCAGCAGGTGGAAAAATGCTTGTGTTATTCTGCTGATACCCTCTGAACCTGCAGCAGCAAATGAAGGATGGCACTGATGATCTGTGGTGCCGCTGAAAACCTGCAGAATTTTTCTTCTTATTTGTCCAGGTGTCTGTTTCACAGGATTCTGTGTAAAATCTGCACAAAATTATGCTAGGTATGCCTAGGGCTCAAACTAACTGTGCTTGGGGGGGCGGAAATATTATTCTGGGTCGGTTTAGTATTTGAAAAGCCAATGCAGTACACATTGAGCCAGAGCCTGGTTTCCTTTCTGCTGGACTGAAGGCTGCAAGGAAATCAGTTCTGCTCAGCACAAGAATATGGGGGCACTGTCGAGGGTTATTGATCTCAGGTAGTGAAGGCAGTGTAAATGCTGGTGCTCAAAACACAACATAAGATCATGGTGTTTCAGTGGCCTAAAAATTGCTGCTTGTTAGAAGAATTCTTAGAGCACCTAAAAGCAGAGAAAATCTGTGAGGCTTCTGAAACTGGCGCTGTCCCAGATGGCCCTGATGGCAGCGGTGGGTGAACGGAGCACATTGATGCCACCTCAAACACATTGATCCAATTACAGAGAAGCAAGTGAAGTTCAGACACAGCACAGGTTCTGTATCAGTTGCCACTTACAAACATTTGAAGGGTTATTTTTTTCCCTCTTCCTTTCTGAGTCTACTTTTCTGGGTAGGATGGTGGGAGAAAATGAACATAAACACATGAGCCAGGTAAACACACGGAACAGGGGAATAAACCTTCTGTGTTTGAGTGCTCTGGAGTGGACTCCCTCGCTTTTGAGGGGTTTCTTTGAATCAACATGTATCTGCCTGGAAAAAAAATAAGATTATGCTATTATTTCAACACTACTGAATGCACCATAACACCTGGGGATATTTCTGTCAAATTGAACAGAGACAATGTAAGTGCCCAGATCTATCGGGCAGTCTCACTATACCAACCAAGCCTCCGGGGCATTTCACAGCAGCTTTACAAAAAGAATATTTCCATACCTAGCATACTGACAATTATTCTAATTTGTTTAAATTGGCATAGCCCTGTGGACAGATTATTTAAAAGCTACACACACTATTATGTGTTCATTCCCTAAAGGTATTTTTACTGCAGGCACATTTGGCATTGAATTAATTATCATACTGAAATGTACTTTTGGAGTCAGCCTGGTTTAGCTGGATGAAAAAGTGTTTTGTGGAAGAAATGGTGATTAGAATTTGGGGTCCGTAATGGTTTATAAATGTCAGCTCAATTAGTCAGTTATGGAATATGAGCATTCTCCTGAAATCAAGTGAACTGAATCTTTCAATGTTATTAATTGAAACTGCTTAGAGTTGTCCTTAGCATCAGTGGAACCTCACAAGCTTCTCAAATACATCTACATGTTCATTCTATTCATTGCAGAAGGGTGTTTTGTTTCGGGTTTGCAGTTTGTTGTTGTTTTTGTTTTCTAAATTAATTATTCTTTGCTTTTTAAATCGATTTTTACATTTCTTTTTTTTTTAATTTAACTGATATCTTTTCCTTACCAAAATCTGCCCTTTCCCAAGTTCCTAGTAAAGTATGTGGTGCCTCACCACCTGAAAGAAGGGCAGTAACACCAAAAATCTCTCTTGTTGGAGAGGATTCAGGGTAAGCAGCGTGCTTCGAAGAGAGACATTTCCTAGTCCTATGGCCAGGTCGCGTCACATCGTTGCTGTGGCTGAGCCTGGATTCAGAAGGGAGCCCCAGTGTGGGCAGTGGCCTCCAGAAAGCAGTTATGAACTGGGAGAACTGGGAGAGCTCTATATAGTTTGTTTAGAACACTGGCTGAGGACTGAAGCTGTTCTCAGCGCTATGTGCATTTTGTGCTTGTGTAGACAAGCGTCTGTCTCTGCCGTTCCAGTACACACACCTGGAACAGTCAGACACGACTTGGAGAAGGGGACAAGAAGTTGGCTTGGCTTAGCTGCCATGGAACTTCACTTTCCTAGGAAATCCATGCTTACTGTTTTTTTTCTCTTGCAGTTGAGGATTCCTGGTTTATGGCTTTGTAATCTTAAAAACTTCTTTTGTAGTCTTAAAAACTTCTTTCATAGCAAGCTTCTAAATGTAATGCTGCACTGGTTCAGTTCTCCCAGCTGCACTTTTGGAGTAGAAAACTTGACATTGATTGTCCTGATCAACTCCAGAATTTGCAAAATGAAACAATGTTAACGTTTAAAAGTGAACAGAAACCCATTGTAAAAAAGCAGCCAAAGAAAGCTTTGTCTTTGAAAAACCTTGAGTTGGATTCCCAACAAGCAGTAGTAAACTCTATCCTGTCCCACCATGGAAATGCCGGAGCTGCTGAGCTCCTCAGTGGATCTTTTCAGAGTTGCTTGGCACAGGTGTTTCTGTAATTGTGATGCATTTGGAATGAATGCTTTGTTTAATGGTTCTCAAATGCATGATTCCATCTGTGACGATGATGCTGATATCAGGTTGGTGAGCTGTGATGAAATGCCTTTAAAATGAAGAGTGCCAAAAACAAGCCTACAATTCCTTGCTTATGTCCCCTTACTTTATTCGCAAGAGAAAATACAACTGGTTTCAATTTCAAGGACAAGATGAGTCCATGGAACCTATGAAAGGAAAGCTAAAAGGGAACAAAAGAGTAAAATCTACCCAAATATTTGACTGTTTAATCAGATGAAATAAACAAAATTCTCATGACCAATTGAGGTTATGCTAAATAGCACCATGAAAACATCAGACTAGAGTTTGGCAGCAGTCAGAAAAAGTAAAGCAAGTTTTAGGGTCTTCTTAAAGCTTGCTTTAGGCCTAAGAAAAAACTGGAACAGATCATGAGTGGATGCCTGGGCCATCCACGTCATGAGTGAGTGTGCGGTTGTGCTTCCTCACTTCAGAAAGGATTTACTAAAACTGAAAACATTCCAGAGAAGGGAGTGCAGCTGAAGATATGGAATGACTTCCTTACCTGGTGCTGCAGAGCAAGCTAAGACTCTGCCATCTAAAGAAACAAATGTAGGACTCCAGGGGTAGGAGGGACTATAAAGTCACAACTGCAATGGAGAACATGGGTAAAAGTCCACCTTTGCTTTCTTTTCTGATATGAGAACTAGGGGCTATCAAAGAAAGATAAGGAAGCCAGTTCCGAGCCAGACAAAATGAAATAGCTCTTCACACCACAGCTAGCAGGTGGGTGGAAATAGTTATTGAATGTTGTGGATGCGAAGTGTTTGTGAGGGCTCAAGAGATGGAAAGAGATTTGTTGTGGGCTACTAAATACGCAGACCACAACAAGCTGAGCAAACTTCCTGAGTCAAAGAAGGGTGGGAGGGTGGAAGGAAGATGAACATTAAGAAAGGTGTCGTATGGTTGTTGTTACTCTTTCCTAGATATCCGCTTGTGGTCCCTGTTGGAGAAAGAATACTGAGCCAGATGGATGCCTGCTCTGAATCAATACAGTCGTTCTGATGTTCACAAACAATTTATTCTTTGAGGTTATTCAGAGACACTAATAGTGGTGAAGATCCACAGCAGGGGACAAATGTTTTCAGTTGTGTTTGGAATGCTTCAACAGAATATTTATGTGTTTTTTCTATAGTGTAAATGGCAGAAGAGAAATGTAAGAGTTTGGAGAAACTAAGTAAATGAAGAATAGATTCTCTGTGTGAGCTGTTAGAATAATCTAAATACCCATTGTTGTTTGTGACACTGCATTTCAAATGCTTTTAAGCACATCAGTATTTCTGAGTTAAGAGTGATCAGCTATTTTATATTAGTCATCAAATCAGATGATAACCTGTTATGGAAAGTAATGTGTTTAATTATATATATGGTTTGAAAATTTGCATTAAATTATAGATAAATTTCAATTCCCAAGGACTTTATGAATGAGATCTGAAATATAAACTCCTAAAATATATTTTTGTAAATGTTAAAATTGGAAGTCACATGGAACTATTGTGAAGAAATCTTGCTATCTCAGTATACAACATTTATTTCAATCAACTATATGTGGGTCTGCATAGTGGTTTTCTAAAGTTTTTTTTAAAAAAGAAAGCAACACATGAACAACCCCCCCTGAAAACTGTCTGTTTCATTTCTGCCTTAGTGTCAGACTTTGCATTTATCACAAAAACCCAAAATCCAGGCAAGTGATTAATCATGTAGTGTACAGCAATGAACATGACTTCCTATTATTTGCTGCCTTAAAATTTTCGTTACAGGCAATGCATGAAATACAAAGAATTACAGGATTTAGCAACTAAATTGGAGAAAATATATTCTAGAAGAACCACCTTTTTTTTCCAGCTTCTGCAAATGATGGTATTCATTACAATACTTGGTGCTCAGATTGTCTCCAAACCCACGCAGCTCTACTCTTGTTGCATTGCTGGAGTGGGTGAGAACGTTACTAACCTTGTTACACCAAGCACATACTTCTTGGGGAATTTTCAAATGGCCTCAACTGTCTTTGCAAACCCCTACATCGTCAAAGTCTTTATTAAACACATATATGCACACACACATATTTCTATATACATGTCCCCATCTCTCAGTTTTGACTGAGATGGTGTATTTAGTGAAAAACAGAAAGACCTCGGTGCAGAGTAAATAGGTGTAGTCTGAACATTGGATGAGCAAGAGGAAGACTGAGGCTGGCCTCAGCTTTCTCCTGCGTGTGAGACTGGGTTATACATGTTCTCAGACAGTGCTATCTAGGTGACTGTATATCGCTCACTTAAGCAAGAACAGGGACAGTCAAGCCAGATTAGTATTTATTTAATGATTTCTTCTCCTCCCATGTTAGAAATTTTACCTTGCAAACCATCTTTCTGTAAAAAATACAGAAATTATCCATGCTACTGTGTTGTGCATAAATTTGCAAATGTGCACTGCACCCACCTGCAGCTCGAATGCGACAAGAATTTGTTACAGTAATTCTGTGTCTGAGTTGGGCAGTATGCATGTACTTTCATTATAAATTCTTCAGCAAACATTTCACCCATCCTTCCTTGTCGGCAGTAGTTGTCAGTTGTGCATGTAGCTATAGAATTTATTCACTTTGCACTTGGTAGCTCCAGAGATCTGTACTTGATTCTCTGAGAATGTAGGGAATACAATACAGAGATCCAATTTGCTAAGACTGGGAGTGAGATTTGATTCCAGGAGTGCTCTTCCAGTCCCTTGAAATCAGAATCACCTTTATTCTCTGTGTGAGAGTCTGTAAGCTACAACTCTTTAAGATCTGGATTTATTGACGAGCTTGAACCTGGCTATAAAATAGGAATACTTCGTAAGCACCTGTTTCCTTTCTCTGGCGTCAGCTGCATCAGAACTAAATTATGATTCACAAGAAATGGGAATAATTTGAGTCCAGGAGTAGTAAATCTGTGAACTCCAGTGTAACTCATTACTCGCTGTTATAGTTTCAGCTTGGTTTGGTTTGTTTTTTTTTTTCCCCTCTTTCAGAGAATTTTTTCTTCCTTTGCTGGCAATGGGGGGGGGCAGGGGCCATTTCCGGGGAGACCGGGGCAGAGGTTGTGTCCCGTTTGCCCGGACATTCCTTTCACTGGCTACTTCCCGGTCTCCGCCTCTTTCTCCATCTTGCTACCTAGAGAATAGTCGCGCTTTGCTACCTCAGCTTGCGTTGCTGTATTCTCTATCTCTCCATCTTTATTTCCTTTCCCTCTGTGTGTGTGTGAGTGCGAGTGTGACCGATAACCATCTGGATCGGCGCTGAGGATGAGGCTGCCCGGAGCGGAGCTGCAGCTTAAAGTGACGGCACCACCAGAGCTCAGGTACGGGACTCGATCCATATTAACAACTTAATCGCACTTGTTGTTGACTTTGTTCTGTTCTGCGCACACATACACTTACAGCAAAGAACTGTTATCTGTTCTGCACAATCTCACAATCTCTGATTAAAATCACTGAGCATACTTTGGTTGGTTTGGTTGTTTTTTTTTTTCATCCAAACTAAGACACTTGCCCATTTCTAACGTTTTCATGCCACGATGAGGACTGGAGGTACGTGTAGTACAGATTTGTAGCCTATTATGTCCCTTCAAAGACAGATGCCTAGGAACAACCTCTTAGAAAGCTGCTGGAATACAAGCGGTTGTGCTGATGAACACACGCACCCAGGCAGCGGGATCCTGAGCTCAGTGCTTTCTGCTTAATGAAAGTTGAGTTTGTAGCATCAAGACAGTAACCAGTCACAAATTTACTGAGTAGGAGTTCTCAGTCCTTCTACAGAAGCTGAATGATTGTGAAGAAAATCGTTGCAGGTATCTTGAGACAGAAGCAGAGTCAGAACATTTGCGATACCGTGCTTCCAAAACCCCGTACCACAAACCTCATTTCTACTGCCTCCTCCTCTGCTCTACAGGAGCAAGGGATGGAAAGGGTTAGGTGTAAACAATGTCAAGTGCATAAACATGAACCCCAAGTTTTTTGTCAGAAGTATTCAGATCATGTTTGATGTCTTAGAAGCCCTATATTTACCTTAAGACTCAGCCTTTCTGTTAATGCACGGGTAGTGTCAAGGTTCATAAGATGAATAAACAGAAATTCTGACTTACACATCAAGAAAAGAGAGTCTCAGCTGGGATAATATTCTGAAATCTAAGTATTAGCTTCAGAGTTGAGGGTAATTTCATCCATTTGCTTTCTATGTCAAAACATGCAAATAATTTTCCATGCCTGTTGCAGATCATTAATTTTTCAGGCAGTGTTCTGTGCTTCTCCATTGGCTGTGTCATTAGTCATAAACTTCCCTCTTTACAGCTGGAGATCTGTTTTGACCTACCAGTAGATGCATGGTTTGTGGACCCCCCTCCCCCCCACCCCCTTCTTTCTGTTTATCAGCCTCTCTAGGCTCTTCTGAGACTCGAACTGAAGTCGAGCTGTGTGTGCACGGGCCGTTACTAAAGGTTCCATTTCTGCTCTAGGATCAGTATATGAAGTGATTGAGACATTCCCAAGTGAAATGTGGAATAAACTCTTTTGTGGGTCTGGCCAAATTTCAACCATGAGTCCTCCAATAGCAGTACGTTGGTATTTAGACATTCGAATAATGTGTGACTAGGTTAAACGTAAAAAAACCCAACAAAACCAAACAAAACAGAACCAAACCTCAGAAACCTTCTTTTCAATCACTTGAATTTTGAAGCTCAGTGCGTTGACAATTTAGCGAAGAAATTGCTGGCAGATTACTTGGGTCTTTTTCCTGTGATGGAGACTTCATGGTCAACTGAGTTTATTTGTCAGTGTACCAAATGTATTCAAACACTGCAGTCAGATGGGTTTGGTTATGTTTGAATGAGAAGGATTTCTTCTTTTGAGCCATTTGGTGGCTTTTCACTGTTATGACCAGAAGTGAAAATAAAACTCGGTTTTCTTATCTGATGGCACAGACCTTTTCATCACACCTTAATTTGTCTCCCGAGTCCAAGATTCATTCACAGCTAGCACGTTCAATTTAGCTGTGGGCTGAACCATCTACCTTTCTTTTTAATAACTGCTGTCAATTCTACCTAAAATGGCCTCATATGTATCGTTATGTTGTGACGTGGCTTTTCCCTTTCACTTGCTCTTGGAAGCTATCATTTAGCTGAGACTTGGGATCTTGGCAGGTCACTGCCTTCTTAAAAAGATCAGCTTTGGTTTGGTAGCAGGTGGTGCCTTATCAGGATGATTCTGTCATTTTTGTATTGGACTGAAAAAAAGCCAAACAATAAAAGCCCAATTATGCCACACTCCAAAGAATTTTCTCTTCTCTCTAATTTTCTCATTGGAATAAGGCAGATAATGACAGACACTTTGGGTATGTTAATGCAGACAGCTACTTGACTTTATTTTTTTGTTTTATTAAAACATTCTATGCAGTATTTTTAAGGCAGAAAAAAACCAACCTTGAAGTAAAATAACTAGAATGTAATTTAAACACAGCGATACTCTTGGCAGTTAGGAATTGTGGTGAACAACTTGTTGTGCTGTAACTGCCCAAATTGAATTGAATGGCAAAACTTTAATGCAGTGTACAGTTTTAAGTAGCCTTATTGTAGCACAGAGCTTCTGGAACAAACTTCAGAAAATGAAGGTTTAAGGTGAAGTTGCTGTTCCAAGTGTAGGAGCAGTTACCTTAAAAGAATTTAATCATCCTCAAGCTGGCTCTTCAGAACAGTGAACTGACTTTACGAGAAATGCTTTCACACAGCCAAGACTCGCTGTGCAGAGGATGTGGGCTGTGGCACAGCTACCCTGGACTGATGTCCATGCAAGAGTGTGGAAAAGCGCAGGTGGGACCAGAGTGTGAAGTACACACAGAGCACACAGATTCCATGTGTAAAGAGGAGGGGTTTGCGTTTGTGTCCTATTTTCTGTTCCATGAGAGCCAGAAGGTAAGTCATCAGACTGAAGCGTCTCAAGAAAGACAAAGAAAGGTTAGACTCTCATAGCTTGCTTCAGGAAAATATCAAAATGCAGTTTCATCCTTCAGCTAAAGGGACTTGAATACCCATGACAACCTGTGAGCAGTGTGCTGCAGCCACCAGGGCTTACAGAAATAGAACTTAAGTCGTGCTCAGTCCATCTTTTGTAGATATTCCATGGTGAATGGTTTTATTTGAATTAGCATTACAAAAGTGGTCTAGTTTAGACACTTACCTGGATTATTGTTGCAGTGAATATGTGAGATGAAAGTTGGCTTCTGTTAAGGAGAGAGTTTGAAGCTCGTACTACACCCTACTGCAAACCACTGTGAATCACAACTTCCTGTGACATGTGGGGCTATTTGTCCTCTACCTCTGTGCTGCACTGGTGTGGGTCTAATTTCCCCAAAAGCTCCTCTGAGTAGGCAGTGGGGAAGCTACAGCTCTCCCAGATGCTGTGACAGGCTCATTTTTGACAGTGCTGGCAGAACAGAGGAAGAGGTTTGCTGTGAGCACTAATTGTGCTCAGTAGAGTTTCCTCAAACAGACTTTTGGGAGCTCAAATACCTTGATGAAAGATATTCTTGAAAGAGGAAGGAAACGAATCCAGGGCTCCTGTAATCATTCTCAAGTGTCTTTTCAAACAAACCAAAACTCTGTAGCAAACTCAAAATGCCATTAAGAGTAGAGATGTCTGAAAAGATAAGTTTCAGTGTGTTTATTAAATGAAAAAAATCCCCATAGATATTACAAGTAGACATACATTGCTGTATTTTCATCCTTGATTAGATGAGTCTTTAAGTCCTTGTATTTACTGACTTAAAACTACTGTGCAGAGAGTCTTGTGTGCCTTTGCCAGCTGTCCTCAGTGTTCCTCTCATCTAATGCGTGGGATTTATTAAGGTATCTGTAAGTGAGTGCATGCAGAGTCCTTCTCCATTTCCTGTGCACCCTGCTCAATGTCATCTTTAATCGCTGAAAGCCCCAGCTTGAACATAACCCTTCTGAATCACCACGAGAGGATTGCGTCTGTCATCTTCCTCGCTAAGCACAGTATGGAAAACAGACCGTGTGTACAGGGGGCGGGGTGTTACGCTACTTGTGACACAATGAGGAAACAAGAGTTTTGACGGAAGGAGATAACAAACCAATTTCATACTTGCCAGCTGAGAATTATTGGCTTGGCCAGGAATAATGAAAGTATCAACTTTTTAATTTGCTGTGTTTTCAGATTTTCTTCTTTTTTTTTTTTTGTCTCCCAGAGCAAGAGACTTCTAGGCAAACACTTGAGGACATGTAAGAGAATTACACTTTTAATATTATAGTGCTCATTATATTAATTAATGGCTGCAAGAAGTTGCTCTGAGACAATTTTTTAAAATTCCTGAAATGATCGTTAATATTTGATGAGAGGAAGAACACTATCTCCTCAAGTAATGAATTGGTGTGTTATGAAAGCATGTATCCGGCACGCTTCTTGTGCAGGATGTGTTCATTTCTTTGACTCGCACTGTTCCCACGTGACTGTAATCTCCATTTAAAGCTATGCTTTCCACCTGCACCGTACTAAGCTGTTCCCTACTACTTTTTTTTTTGCCACTGCCACACCTTTTTGAAGTAGAAGCTGGCTGGTTTAAAACATCTCCTAATTCTGAAAAGTTGCTGTGGTTAGGTATGTGATTGAAAGCACTTGTGTGCTCTAGAATAAGAGGGGCAGTGAGCCTGGGAGGTGGAGCCAGACACCTGAGACACTGGCGTACCATAGTGGGCAGATGTCTTCTATGGATCAGCCAGAGGCAGGACAAGGATCTGCTCAGCTGACTCCGTGTTTAAGCACAAATGTCTTTGAAAATATTAGTCCTACAGCTGTGCATGCAGAATCCCTGCAGTATGTGCTACCTATTGCATCCCTAACCAAATAAGTGCAGATAGAATTATCAAATTTAATATGATTAAGATAGTTGATTAATTATCTCATTAAGAATGTGAACTTCAAGACATATGGGTTTGTTTGGGTTTGTGTGTTGGACTGTTTTGTGTGAGCTGTGGGAAAAAAAAAAAAAGAGAACAACCCCCAAAAGCTTGCAATGACCGGATTCTGCTGCCTGTTTTCACTACTCCCATGGGCTTTCTTTAGTTTGTCTGGGTTTTTTTAATTTTCATATTGCTCAGATAGTAATGTAGGGAGGTCTGCAGTCTCTCAGTCCTCCTGTATCAGCTACAGTGTTTCACCTTTGTCAGATGCTCCATTGTCTGCCTTCCTGTCTATTCTCTTCTCTATATTCTTTGTTTCATATTGAACCAATTTTCATACCACATTTTGGTGGTGAATTAGGCAGTATATCTGTATGGCACAAATCACATAAAAAGAACAGCTGATTTCAGTCATTATATGTGATGGGAGATGCCGACGTGGACCCAGCTCATAAAGTCTGCCTTCAGCATTGGCAGTGGAATTTTGCCTTAAAGGAAGTCATGACATTAGGAAGAAGTTCTTTACTGAGAGGGTGATTGGCCATTGGAATGCGCTGCCCAGGGAGGTGGTGGAGTCACCGTCCCTGGAGGTGTTTAAGGAGAGATTGGATGAGGCACTTAGTGCCATGGTGTAGTTGACAAGTAGGAGTAGGTGTAGGTGTTGGTTCATAGGTTGGACTCGATGATCTCAGAAGTCTTTTCCAACATAATGATACTGTGATACTGTGAATGGTGAAGAAGAAAAAGCATAAAGTATAATAACAGATGCTTAATGTGCCATTAGTTGACCAAGAGAAATATCCATGACCAAGGTTACCCGTTGAGAAAAGCACTTGGGTACTTTTCTGGGTCCCTGAAGTAGGAAACCTAGAAGAGGCATCCATTGCAGAAGATTAATCAGTCTGATTAAGTTGAGCATCCAAATTTTGTGCTACCCAGAATCTGTAACTGTTTTCAAAAGAAAGATGAGTATAGTTTATTTTTAGTTTTTCCTATCCATTCAGAGCTTTCCTATCCATTCAGAGCTTTCCAAATAAACTTTCATTTTAAATTATTTCAATTGATGTTTACAAGAGAAAAATGAAGAAAATAATAATTTGTTGTTGACCTGTTCTAATAATAAGTTTTATTTGTTTGTACGAAACACCAAAGTAATGAAGTAATGACTGTACCAGATAAAAGGCATGAATTTCAGAATACCTGAAAATTATTGTAAGAATGATCCTTAGTAATTCTACAAGTTATTTTGAACTAATAAATTATGGTTGTTTTTTTGTTACTGCATTGGTCTCCGTGGACATAATTAATAGTGAAATTGTTTTTCATTTTTAACAAGAATATTTTCTAGTGTCCCTGAAAGTGAGGGCATATTTTATAATTAATAATTCTCTCAGGTTTTTTTAAAAAAAATCATTCAAATACCATAATGGCCATGTTCTTTGCATGACTGGAAGGCAGCTGCTAAGCATACTGTGAAGTCCTATCTCAAAACCAATTCTGAATGAAATTCTAGGCTGGTATAAACAGTCCTAACTTCATTACATTCAGAGGAATTATGTTTGCCTGCTCTAGTCTTGAAATTCAAGATATTAAGCATAGCAGTAAGTCACTGACTTTCATGCTTTCCAAAAGCTTTTATAGCTTTTGAATGTACTATAAACAAGAGTGGGGAGATTGCCAATTTGAGAAGCTCTAACGGCACCATTTCTGTAGAGGTGTATCATTAAGAACCCAAAGAATCTTGGAGGTTATGCAGTCAGCTCTGGAGTCACCCGTGTATCACAGTATCACAGTATCATAAGGTTGGAAAAGACCTTTGAGATCATCGAGTCCAACCTATGACCCAACACCTATACCTACTCCTACTTGTCAACTACACCATGGCACTAAGTGCCTCATCCAAATTCTCTTTGAACACCTCCAGGGACGGTGACTCCACCACCTCCCCGAGCAGCACATTCCAATGGACAATCTCCCTCTCAGTGAAGAACTTCTTCCCAATGTCAAGCCTAAACCTCCTCTTCTGGTGCGGGAAACGATGCAACTAACATAGAAACTCATTTTGCTAATTACATGAATCAAGGAAGGATGGTGGGGAAGACAAAAGAATAGTTCTCTTCCATTTAAATCTGTCACTGAGAAATGTTTGTTTAGGACTGCAGTTCTCTTGTTGTTGATACGAAGAGCAAGGCAAGACAAACCCCATACCTTACCCGTTAAGGAAGACATCATCCCCTCCCACTGCCCCATCCTGTCTGAGGGGGTAGTGTTACACTGCCGCGGTGCAAATCGATAGCTGGTTACCAAGTCATCCTCGCTTGATGGGGCTTTACTTTTGGCATTTTTTTCTTTTTATGGAGAGGGAAAAGGTGGCTAGAATATTTCAAAGAGGAGCAATAAAATCTTTGTCTTGAACCTGTTCCAAAACCTATTTAGAAGGAAACTCATGACTGACTTCTTCTTTTCTTGCATTCCTTGTGTTGAATATTTTCTGTTCTACGTGCCTGAGGTGTTGCAGGTGTTGTTACCTGGTCTAATGACTGTATTAATTTCAGGCACCACCAGAAGCTAGTGAAAATCTCACGAAGGACTTGGGCAGGTTCATTCTCTGGTCTCTTGAGGCTATATATTCACCATGCTACAATGGATGGAAAAGTACTGATTGTTCTGGAAAGCTTCTCTGCGATAGTGTCAGCTAAGTCTAGAAAAGGCAGCATCAGTAACTCTGAAAGAGGCTGTAATTGAGCGGTTTCCAGCCTAATGTGACAGGCTTAAGAGGTATGAAAAGCGTGGTGCATTTTGAACACATCTCCCTGAGAACTATCAGACTGACTGGCTACTCAAACCAAACTGTATTCAAAACCCTGGCAGTTCTCCCAGCATCAGCACTCAACATACTGTACAGGCAGCATTCCCGCTTCTCTTTGTACCGCTGCAGCAGGACATGATAAAGTTCCTGCAGCTGTTATCCTAGAGAGATGGGGATTGTATGTAATTGTCCATGTTACCAGTTTGTAATAGCTTGATACCTAGCTTCCCGGTGTGAATCTCCATCAGGTGTAATGGATTTCTGATCAGACCCGAAAGATAAAGAAAGAAGACAAAGACCTGAGAGGAGAGAACAAAGCATGAGCACAAAGACAGTCAGAAGAGTCTCTGCTGAGGTGTGAGTACTGAGCTATAGAGAACTGTGAGGGAGTGTCCTGCATGGGTTCACAACTGAAACGTATTTACTGAGAACATTTAACCAAATGGATTTAAGTGTACATAATCCATTTATAAAACATGCACAACTATTGGGTAAATTGAGCTCATTGTTTGTATGGTTGTCTCTGCAATCAAACTGTAATCATGTGTAAACTGTGAGCAACCATGTGCAGTTCATATGCAATTATTTACAAACTGGTTTTGTGAAATCCAATTATATTACCAGTGATAATGAACTTCAGCATGTAATACGGTTTTTTTAACATCTTTAAAATGCTTCAGTGATTGTCTTCCTATTTTAAGCCCTTCTGAATTTAAAAATACATTAACACATACTATACATTTCAGGATTACCTTTCATTCAGTGATGAAGTTCCTACTACAGAATTCAGTGACTTGCCGTAACCTGCATTTTCCATGCATACTTGATCACTGCAACTCCAGCTCAAATCTGGAGCTCGTATTGTAATTCAGAACAGCAACTCTGTGGGCTGACAATACAGCAAGAGAATCTTGAAGCTATACAGCTTTCTTTTCAAGGCTGCTAAAAGATGTTTATTGTTTGTCTCCTTACCAATCCATAAGCTTTTGAACCTTGAATAATAAATCAGCATAGCTTTGCAGCTAGTGAGAAATGAAAAATAGCATTAATGCCATTTTTTAAAAAATTCCTCTTTCTAGTTTCTCTGGGAAGCAAGCCACAAAAACTTCACAAGTTTGCCAAGCCATATGAAAGTTTCATTAATACACTTCGGAGAGGACCTCATTACTCTCCACTTTACTGTTGGCTTAAAACTTTTATGCCAAATAACCACAGTAATGTGTCTCCAGCCATAAACATAAACCAGTGCTCTCTGATGGGGCTGCTTCACCACAGCTTCCCCATGTCTCATAAAAAAGAGCAAACTTCACAGCCGTAGCCCTATGTCACAATAACACAGTTTTCGCTGACATGTTGTGTACAGTAGATGGGAATGTGATAGGTGGGCATTGGAGACATGGTTTTGGAAAGGATGCTTCTACAGGCATAAATCCTGAGGTTCCTTGAGACTCTCTTCTGAAAGCTGCTGGAACAAGGTTAATGAGCTACCTTTTTCCTTTCCTCACAACCCCTTATGTTGTAGCAAGGAGTCCAAAGAAGATACAAGAGAACAGCAGCATTTTTCCCCCACAAGAATTAAACAACTGCAGAGTTCTACAAAGAGCTGTTTTCCTATGTCCTAGGAATAACCATCTCCACTAAAAGAGAAACAGCAAAGAGATCCAGGGGTCCAACAGAGGAAAAGGGGTTGGAAAATGTGCTAAAGCAGAGTCTGAGAAAATACTGGTAAACATTACGTGAGAAAAGGGAGCCAAATCCACCCTGGTATTAAAATTAGAAGAAAAAGCCACTCCCAGTCTGAGCTTCTTCATTAAGATAGTTGTCCCTTTCCTTTCATGAATTCTTCCCCCCAAAATTTTGTATGATTTGTCTTCAAAGAAAAATGGCACGGGACGATAGTCTGCTGCTAGGGGAAAACTGTCAAGGTGAGGTCTGGCCATACATCATCCCTAAACGCTGAGGCACGAGGATTTCAAGGGGGAAGGTATTTATCATGTGATATTGTTCTATTACAATGACTCTATATTTCTGTTCTGCCAAGTGATTGATGCGTGCTGTGTGTAATCGTTCTTTAGTGCACTGGTGTGTCAGTTGTTCACTGTAGTGTTGTTAAACAGCTGCATTCAGATTGACTGTGACGAAAGGTTTGTGCTGGTGTCAGCCAATCTGAAAACAGCACATCATGACAACAGCAGCACATGGGTGTCATTAACAGACAGCACAAAGCTGCTGGATTATCCATCACGCTAGTGAGCAGCTTTCCTAAAGGCTTGTAAAAAAGATTATTTGACAACATGGATGGGCAGCTTGTGTGAAACACAGGAAACAACGTACAGGGAGCAACTGCAACTTGTGTGTGGCTTGGGCTTTACCTGAAGAAATATGTGGAGTGTTTGGGAGTGCATTTTCTGCCCAGGCCACTGTAAAGAGTTGTATTCCAGCCCTGCCTCTCCTCCAAGCAGAACACAGGACACTTCTGGTCTCAAAGTCTCATGAGCACAGCTAAAGATTTATCTGCAAACTAGAGTCTGTGTAAATTTTGTCAAATTTTTCCTGGTACCAACAACTTTGGGAAGAAAATGTATTTATTTCAGGTATTCATTGATATCAAAGATTTAACATTAATGGTAAATAATGCCAAAATTTTGTAATACAGAGGTGTTTCCTGAAGATGTGACAGATTATGTAAATACGATTAAGATCATTCTGGTTGGATTGGAATCAACTACAAACAGTTGCAGAAATACCTACACTTTATTGTTTTTAATTCACTAAGCTATAACTGTGCCTAATACAATGGACCAGGTTTTTTTACAGCTTTGACTACACAGCTGTGGAAAATCTTGGGCCGTGTTTTCTACCTTCCCAAGTCATGGCTGGTTGAGATTTGGTACTCCAGACAGAAATGCTGCCAGCACACTTTGGGGTGGTGGTGGAAGAATCACGGAACGAGAATTATGTATGTAACAGAGAGAGCAGCTGAAAATGAAACTGAAGGAAAGCAAAGCAGTTTTATTTTCTCCTTGCATGATTTCATTGAGTTTTTATTTTGAGCCATATTGTAACTGTTAATTGTTACCTATAGCATAGACTACACTGTTCTGCTGAGCACGAGACATTGCTCTGAAGACATTGCCTGGCAAACAATCTGGCCACATCCACCAGAGATCCACCACATTCTTCTTTATGAAAAGGAAGAATACCTTCCTTCCTGAAAGTTAGTGACTTTTATTGGCGGATGCTGCGTATAAGTGGAGTAGTTTATCTACCACGTACATTTCTTCTAGCAAAGCACCACCAAAAGAAGAGGCTACAGGGAGAGGCTTTTCAAGGAACTATTCAGTGGTTCCCAAGCCTCATGTAGCAGAGGGTAAAGGCTAGGGTGAAATGTTTCTTCACCTTTATTGCCTCCACTCTTGTTCAAGCAAGGACCGGTTACATTTTTGGTAAAAATCGTGCACCGACTACCAGAAAACTGAAATGGGTGTGTTTCATTCCATTTAGAAGTGACCTTGTTAGAGAGGGCTTGAAATCTTATCAAAATATACATTTCTATCATCCTTAAGAGATGCTTTTAAGTTATTTGGTTGTAATGGAGGTAATAATAGGAAAATTATTTTAATCTTTGCTTTTGCAGATACGTTTGACTATATTTCCACTTTTCTACATCAAGAACTCATTCAAAAGTAATATGTAGAATGGATTGTTAAGGAAACAAGGTCACTTTGTTTTATTTCAACAACATATTCAAACAGCTAAGCTGATACAATGGCTGTAGTGCTGTTCCTTCTGCCCCAGTACAAGGAAGGAATCAGTGAATTTAGGTTAGGGTTTTATATAGGTAGCAGACTTTTTTTTTAATGTTTTGCTCTTTATTCCTTTATAAAGTTTAGAAAAACTTTGAAAACACTTAATCCATCTTCTAATTACATAAATGAATTAGATACAGTAATTAAGATAAAGTAAAAATGTGTTTTGGACTTTCAGGCTAGACTTAAAATGCCACGACACAAACTCAAAATTAAAATCCTGTATATAGTCATTTGCACTTCAGATTTGTTCCCTAAATTTTGATATGTTCTCTTTCTGCAAGTTAATTTTCTTCACAGAAGAGAATCACCTGTCTATGAGACCTTTACTTTATGTGGGATCAAGCACCATCTCTCCTGCTGTCACTGTCAAGCATAAGCTCTAGATTACAGGCAGCTTTGCCTTACTGACCCAGCTGCATGGTGACACCAAAACGGGGGTTGTCTATTGTCCAGCCTGACCTTTAAACCACATTGTTGAAGTCACGTGAGTGATTTCAGTCTGTGGGATCAGGTACAAGTGTGAGCAACTGAAAACTTTTGCTTTAGGACCAGTTGTCAGTTAGATGTGTGAATCATAGTTCTGGAAAGTGGGACTGTCCTTTTGGCAGCAGGCCACATTTCTGCAAGACGAAGAAATAATGAAATATGTCACTTTATTCTGCCAGAACATTTCAGAGCAGCTTTGGGTGCAAATTCACGTCCTTGTTTAGTTCTCTTTGTTAATGGAAGTTTTGAAGTGTCATAAAGTAAATGAGACTCCAGTCTTTGGGTCAAGCTGAAGATTTTGGATCGATATATTATATAGCTTCATATTTTTCATCTTGTTTGTCATTGTCTCATGTAGAGATGCTGAGCCTCTAACTTCCCGAAAGAATAGTTTTCTTGTACTATTGTTTGCTTCCTTATATCTTTGCACAACAGATTTTTCAGTCCCACTGGGCTGGCACAAATTGCAAGAATATGTTACTTCCATTTATTTTTTTGTTTTACCACATGCTCTCTCAGGAATTTTCAAGCTTGCAAGATTATGAAACTATAAAAATGAAAAAGATTAGGAGTTTTAGGCTGCATGAAACATACTTTTCATGGCTGATGCTCTCTGAAAGTCATGCACGATCAGTTTTCAGACAGTACTCAAGTATCTAGAGCCAGTATTATATTGTTGACTCCATTATCAGCTGTTACAGTCCCAGGGCTGGGAAAAGGAGGCCCCGTCTTTTTGCTCATGCAGACATCTAAAATTTTTGGCTATTGTGGTATTTTATTTAAATTACACCATGGAAGAGCAGGCAGCCTAGAAAAGTAGATTTGTTCTGTCCATTGATGATTTACAGTTTTGTCCATTTCTCTGGGAACTTTGGACCAACTGTTGCTGATGCTCTTGCAAAAAGAGAAGGACTACTCTCAGTGGCATTTTCTAATCCATTGCACCAGACGCCAACAAAAATGTGAGGAGGAATACATCTTGCATTGCCATTTAAATAGAGTTGATGATTCAGACCAGAGTTTTCAAACTCAAGATTCCTTTGTCAGAGCCAGGACAGCATTAATATTGTTGCAGTGAGAGGAATGAGAGTCTACTTACTTTTAGACAGATATTCACCAGAGCAAGGTCTAACCCTTAGCTTAGGAACTGGCTACTTGGAAATCATATTTAGAGGCTCAAAGTCAAGCACTGGTTTTCTTACGAGTCCTTATCTCTACTAGACTGTGTGATTGTGGGTTTCAACACTTAAAGGGGGCTTATAAGAAAGATGGGGAGAAACTTTTTATCAGGGCCGGTAGCAATAGGACAAGGGGTAATAATTTTAAGCTAAAAGAAGAGAAATTTAGACTAGGTATTAGGAAGAAATTTTTCAGGCTGAGGGTGATGTGGCACTGGCACAGGTTGCCCAAGGAAGTTGTGGATGCCCTATCCTTGGAGGTGTTCAAGACCAGGCTGATAAGGTCTTGAGCAACCTGGTCTGGTTGAAGGTGTCCCTGCCCATGGGAGGGGAATTGGAACTGGATTGGCTTTAAGGTCCCTTCCAACCCAAACCGTTCTATGATTCTGTGTTGGGGAGGGATGGGCTGTTCAGGAGAGTGTGGAAGATGTATGTAACACAATAGTGTGTACTACTGAGATGAACCACTTGGGTAGAGCTCGTCTCTGCCCTGAGGGCAGACACATAGCTTGTGTCTGCTGCTTAGGTTCTCCACATTTGTGCAAAGAAGCACAGAGAGATGTCTTGTCTGGATTTGCTGCAGTATTTGGGGTAGAACAGTTTAGAAACAGAACCATGAATCACGGAATTATTGAGTTGTGGAAGTAAGAAGGGACCTCTGGAGGTCATCTTATCTAACCTCTCAGCTCAATCAGGGTCACCTAGAGCAGACTGCTGAGGGCCAGGCACCTTTTGAGTGTCTCCAAGGGTGGAGACTCCACAACCTCCCTGGGCAACCTATGCCACTGCTCAGTCACCCTCACAGTGAAAAAGCAGTTCCTGATGAACGTGTAGAACCTCCTGTGTTCCAGCATTTGCCTGTTGCAGCTTATCTTGTCACTGAGCACCACTGGGAAGAGCCTGGCTACATGTCCATTTACAGCCTCCCTTTAGATATTATACACAACAAAGAGATCCCCCCAAGCCTTCTCTTCTCCATGCTGAGCAGCCCCAGCTCTGTCGGCCTTTCATCCTATCAGAGATACTCCGGTTCCTTCACCACCTCTGTAGCCCTCCACTGGGTCCTCTCCAGTAGCTTTGTATCTGCCTCTACTGGGGAGCCCAGTACTGGATACTGGATTCCCGTGTTTAATTCTCATCTTTAAACCTGCTGTTTTCATACATGGTATGAACACGTTTTTTTTCCTCAGGTACAAACATAAGCATTGTTTTCAGGAAAATGATCTAAACATTCCAGTGGGAAATGGTCAGTTTCCACAAAAAACATGCAAATCATTTTGAGGTGATTTGGAAACAAAAGCCCAAACTAATTCTAGCTTGAGCGCTGGATCTTCATAAATGAGAACCAGTTTGTGTAACGGCAAACATCTCAATTTTTGCAAAACGTGTACCCCTGTTAGGATTGAATTCTGGAGAATTTAATGAGCAGTTGATGTTATAACAGATCAGTTTGAATAAATAAAAAAGGTTTAGCATTTTTCTGGGCATATAGATTGAGCAGACCTATTTATTTCCTTCTTTTTGATCTGAGTACAATAATGCTTTTTCTGTTTCAATTCTTTGAACAGTTGTTCTAACTTTGGGGAAAAAGTCCTCTTCAGACTGTCCAATGGTAACTTTAACAGCCAATAATTAATTTTTTGGAGTGAAAATCATTGTAATGGAATTGACCTTTCCCTGTAGCAATAAGTTCAATCACTTCCATCTGTCAAAATCTCTTTGCAGAATTTTAATTAATGGTGAAAAATATTTGCTCCCCATGTCAATGAGTTACTGGGAATCTCAAATACCTGAGAGTTCCATTACATTTTGGCAATATGAATAAAAACCAACTACCCTCCAAGACAAGGACAGTTTTCCTGGGGGAAAATCTAGAAAGCAGGAGAACCTCTGTCTTCTCCCAGTTGATCTTTAAGCCAGGAAATAATGAAAAATCATTATTCTTCCTCAGCAGAGTAGAAGCTGATGAATCCAGCTTTCCAAAGAGAAGTTTTGCAGCAACATAAGCACATTCTTCCAGAGAACTGCATGAATTACATTGTGTGAGACTGGTTTATTCTTTTCAGCCACCCCTATCCTGAAGCTCCTGAAGCTCCGCAGGAGCGGATGAACTGCTGCCCCAGACTGGTACTGAGATCTGCTTCAATACTCGGCTGCGCAGGGCTTCCCTTTGTCTTGTTTCTTGCTAGGCAAAGAGGGTGCTCTCGGGAGGGAAGGCACAAATACCAATCTGACTCGCACCTTCCTCTTGAGCAGCTGACTGGCCGAGCATTAGCTCAGATATAGCTCTGCCACAGAGAGTGAGCATTAAAATTGTTGCTTACACACCACGCTTCCAGGGCTGGATGGGCACCACAAGACAGGAAGAACGTGCTGTGTTCTGAGGATGGCAAGCTTTTGCTGCCTCCTTGGAAAGTCCAAGCAGGAAAATTTCTTCCCGTGTGCTTAGAATATGGCAAGTCACTTCCATGCATGGTGGAGTGTAAATTCCACAGAGCTGCCTTCAGTGTTTTACTTCTGTGTATCAATGTTAAATGGTAAATATAGTCTCTCCTTTGCTTATATTATAACAGAACTGGAGTGTTTAGCTTGGAGAAGAGGAGGTTGAGGGGAGACCTCATCGCTGTCTACAACTGCCTGAAAGGAGGCTGTGACGGGGTGGGGGCTGGGCTCTTCTCACAAGTGACAGCGATGGGATGAGAGGAAATGGCCACAAGTTGTGCCAGGGGAGGTTTAGACTGGACATGAGGAAGAATTTCTTCCCTGAAAGGGTGGTCAGGGATTGGCACAGCTGCCCAGGGAGGGGTTGGAGTCACCATCCCTGGAGGTGTTTAACAGACGGGTGGATGAGTTTCTTAGGGACAGGGTTTAGTGGGGAGACAGGCACAGCTGGACTCAATGATCTCAGAGGTCTCTTCCAACATTATGAGTCTATGATTCTATGATTCTATGATTCCATGATACACTTCTGTTCCTGCAGAGCAGGTCCTGTAACTTACAGCCTTCTTAATGCCAGATGCTGCTACCCAGCCTTCAAGTATTTCATTATCCTTGTATTCCAGCTAAGCCCACTTAGACTTTCACAGGTGCTTACAACGTTAGGCAATAAGAGTTCCTACAGATGCCTTCTACACAAGTGTATTTCTAATTTCCAGTACTGGAATGAGTCTGAAGCCCCACAGTGGCTCAGCACTAGTGGGAGACAGCTACTGCCGAGTGCACTGAACGTTCTCACCACATGAAAGCACAGAGCTATCATACACTCTGCTTTCAGGCGTGGTTGGTGTTTTCCCTTCTTTCTCATTACCCCTGCTAATACCCTCTGTTCACCACCTCAGGCAGTTAAGGCAGGCTCAGCCACTGCTGCTAAAAGGTGGCTTCGCGCTGCGCAGGCATCTCAGTTTGCAAGTCCAGCTCAGAGCGTAACAAGACAGTGAGGAGGGTTTAGTCCAGACCCAATTTTAGTTACTGAGCAAACAGTAGCAGTGTTGCCAGCCTTCATTACAGCGCAGAGACAGATGGTCTGGACTGAGAGGCCAGCAATTAATGTACAATGTGTTCTTGGTTGGCACTTACCACAAAGGGGGTTTTGTGTGTATAAACTATCTTATTCTTCAAGCTTATTTTGTTTTGTGACTCTAGTGTCTATACAGAGCCGGAGGGAAGTCATTCCATGTAGGCATTAAGTGGAGTTGTTCTCTTTCTCTCAGCCTTTGTTCAACATTGGAATGACGGAGTATGATTTATAAATTTTGTAATATTCTTTATTATGGTAGTCAAATCTCACTAACATATCTTCTGAATTAAAATGAGGTCTTTGCCCTTTCATATTGCTGTTAAATTGGGAATTTTATAATTTTCATCAGGAAAAAATGTTTCTCTTTCCTGTGTGATAAGTAGAAATGTAAGAGATGGGAGTGAATGTATGTATTTGGTCCAGATGCTTGCCTGGGTGAGAATCACTGAAGTTTTATATTCCAGTGGCCAGCTGAGAACATGGCTCAATGGTTTTTTTACACTGTTTTTATTCTCCAGTTCTAGTACCAGCACCCTGATTCACTTGCTAAATAAGATCCAACATGAAATGAGCCAGATGTACGATTTAAAGCCCTGTCTGGTTCCTTGACTATGCCTCAACTATTTCTTATCCTAAATGCAAGTTCTTTTGGTTGGAGCTGTATAATTCCAGGTATCATTCCCAAGCCTGAAAATCAAAAGATACTGACTTTTCAGGACTCCCAGAAACCCGAATGCCTGTGGATATGAGTCAATACCTGTTTGCCTGTTGCTGTTTGCCTGTTGCTGTTTGCCAGATTCAAGTTATAATTTGAAGCAGAGGTGATGATCTGCAAAACTTGTTTCATATTAATACTGCTGCCTCATTTACTTGATTCTGTCAATTCATTCAGTGAAGCTGGAAGGTTTTTTAGCTCTGCTTTTGAGGTATTTGGGAACTTATTTGATCAGGGTGGTGAGCCTCAGATACAGAGCAGATAAATGTGTTATCATGTAATCAGAGTCTGCATCACGAGCAAGAGATGAGATAATACTCTAGAATTAATTTTCTGAGCTCTCTCCCTTTCCTGCAAACCTTTTTTTTTTTTTTTTCCTTTTAAAACTGAATTTTTTATATGCAGTAGGAAAGGGCAGATATATAAATGATAGGACCATAATAGTAAGTTATTGTAGATAAAAGTCCAGTTTTCCAATCAATAAGGCAAATTTCTGGCAGGTAGATTCTTCAGCAACACAAATGGTGCCTATTCTTTTGTACCACACTTACTTGCACTGGCTTTCTCATGAAAAATGCTGTTATCACGAGTAGGAATGACTCTTCTATAAACATTTGTAGTGCAACCAGGTTAGATTACAAGGTGTTGCACTGGGAATGCTCTTCCTGGTATCAAGCATTTTTCAAACACAATTCATCATTAGCAGTCTGTGGTGATATTTCTTACCTCTAATGTTTGTTGTTATATAAACAGAGAAATGTATTTGAGTACTCATTGTTGGCAATGCTGACACGGTGGCTTTTTCTGACATTGCTTGTATCTTCTAAGATTTTGGGGGGAGGGAGATGTTGTTTGTTTGTTTGTTTTCTTTTTTTTTTAAAATTAACAGCTCAAGAAATTCTCAACTTTTCTTCTTTTGTATTGTATGGAAAAAGAAATATGTCTGAGTGCCAGACATATGTTGCTTTAGTGGTGTTCTTCAGCTCAGGTCACGCTGTTCATTGTTTCACGGAAGAGATGCATTGTGTTTCTCAGAACTGTTTCTTGTGGTTTTCCCCTCTAGCCTTTTCCCCAGAATCACTTCATAGAGAGCTCCAACTCTTAAGCTTCTAAGAAAGCATTTAAATTTCTTTGGGTAATACAATTTTCCACTTAGTTCCTCACTTACTGTCGTGTTTTGCAACAGCATGAGAATTACCTGGGTCGAGATGCTCTATTTCAACCCGCAGCCTATTCCCTTCATCTCTGTCCCTTGCACACCATGAACCATAACTACAGAGCAACAGTTAATTCTTGGGATGCTTCCAATGCTCAGAATACAGTTGTACAGGAATATCAATGAATTAACCGTTCCCGCAACACTCCCATATCAGACAGAATAAATTTTCCACATTTTATACATGGGGGAAAAGGAGTCATAAGAGGCACTGACTCATAAATCAGTCTATCATCTAAGCTATTCTCGCAGATTCCTCATTGAAAGTAATTATTTGTATTTACTTCTCTTCTACAATATCGAAGTATTTTTGTTTCTGTGCAGTCCCTGGCTTAAAACCCAGGTTCCGGACTGTGGTAATTTATGGTTGTCTGCAGTGAAGCCCCCTAGGGCTGAGATTGTTTAAAGACATCTGTTATGTTCCCTGCACATGGGATAGAGCATACCCGGCCTGGCACTGAACTACTTGGGGAGACATCCACGTTCGTAAGCAGTGGACTGTTTTAAAGTATTTCCCTTCATTCTAGAATCCAAAGCCCATGAAAATATAATATAGAATCCTCTTACAACGTTCGCTGAAAGAAAGGTTTTCTTTATGGTGCAGAATGGGCCCTTAATTAGCATTACTGGGGCTTGTACTTGCGTGTCCAGCAGGGCACAAGGCAGGAAGAAATCAAACAGTGAATGCCCTTTCCTCTGATGACGCTTTGGGCATCAGACTGTCTTTAACTTCCAGCCCACTTTGCCCAATGATTTCGATACTGTTTGCAAATTGATTTCAGTGTTTACTGAACATCTGGGTTTACTCTGTATTAAGGAGTTAGAAGTTGTCATTGGAGTGGTTTATTCAAAAAACACAAAGTAAATGCCTAATGTAACAGTTTCTACTTCACTAGAGAGTAGAACAAGGCTGTTCGCCACATCATGAATCTCTTGGATGAGCAGGACGATACTAGACGTGGTCTCAGTGAGTATGATGGGAGATGCCAAACTCAGAATGCTCGTAAGCACCTAGGGGTTTGTATGTAATACCAAACCACCCAGTTAGTACAAAATGAGGACAGGAGGGACTTGGAGGTTAAATTGCCCTTTTCCCCAGGTTTAGTGAGTGCACAGTCTGCGTTCAGTGAACAATGACATAAACTGAGAATGCGTGTATTCTTCATGGTACCCACTTGTCCTTTTCCCATCCTTTGTAGGGTATTTGCAGTTACTATTTGTTATTAATCATATCAATGACTGATCATCTGTAATTACCTGTTGTTCTCCCAGCACTATCTTGACAGAAATCAAACCCAAACTGGCTTAATGAATTCATATTTGGATTCAGACTCTCTCTTTATGCTTAGGGCGCTCAGCAAAGAACAAGTTCTCTCTGGATTGTCTGGGTGACTGCGAATCACATTCTCATTACAGACTAATTTACAGTGCTGGGATTTCAATGTGCTGTGGTTTACTACCACTGCTTTATGCAGTAGTTGGCAGGAGCATTAACTCAGCTGTTGCCACTTGGAGTGTTTGCCTCATTGATAAAGGCAGTAATTCAGCACTAGGAGGAGAGCTTAACTCCATGCCCTGAGACACTGCAGCCCAAGTAGGAGAAGGAGGCTGGGAGCAATCTCCTGTGTGTCTGCACACAGCACAGAAGTTGCCTCCTGCAGATCCTGCTTGGAAGAAAGGGAGGACAAACAGCTGGTTCCTGAGCCTATGGTTTCTCATGATGCTCATGAACCAACCCTGAAAAAACTTGATTTTAAAATTCCAAAGATTTAGCATTAAATTTCTGTTTAGCTCATGGGTAACGAGCAGTTTCTATGAGGTTAGGAATTTCAGCTGACTTTTGGCATATGGTCTATCGTGGAAATCACATTCCACTTTTTTAGAAGAAAAAAGGCTTTTGTGTTGCATGTTTAGTTTTAATCAGGTCAAAAATTCAAGGCCGCTGTTTTCTAATTTGTACTTTAACTGCCCAAAGTCTTAATGTGTGACTCCAACTTGGACATCCATAAGTTAGGAAAGAAAATGATGAATGAAAACAATATCTTTCAAACAAGGAAGGACAACTTTAAGATTGACTTGGAGCCTACTTCATAAATAAATCAAATTGGCTTTTTAAGATATTTCAGACTGTCATAGTAACACCAGAAAGGGTTTGTGATTGGCGTGGAAAATGGCTTTTTCTTCAGCTGGGAAACCGTTGCCAGCAGAGATGTGGTGACCTTTAGGTTACTGTATCTGCTTATTTGAAAAAGCCTATATTCCTAACAAATGCAGTGTAAAGCAAAGCTAATTCTTCCAAACCACTATTTTGCTCCGTTTTATTTTGTATCAAAAATGGTGAGGCTGCCTTCACCTACATGGAAGTGAAAAAGCTCAGACATGCTTTCAAGCTGCTGCTTGGCTGTAGCTTTTTTTTTCCAAGCATGGGCAGCAAGGAAAGCTTCCCCCACCTCCGAGGTGTGCTGCTAACACACCTAGTGAGATACGCAATGCCTGCCGCTCAGTAACAGAGAAAAGGACAGAGGAGGATGAAGGTGCCCTGCCCAGGGTGGGATAAGGTAGCCACAAGGATGAGAGCATCCCAGGGAGATCCTTGTTTGGCCAATACCTACCCTAGGCATTATGGCAGCAGCAAAAGCCATCTCGTACCACTGTCTGCAGTAATTTCTACTGCAGTAATTTCTACTGGTCTGACTACCAATTACTTCAAATGAGGGCTTCGATGATGGCTTTTGTTGTTTTATGTATCCTACGAGAAAGGAAACAGTAACATAAAGGCTAAGAGCAAAAATAATTTTTGGGGGGGAGAGGTAATTCACATTTTTAGTAATGATATAGGGATGAATTCCATAGGGTTACTGACATTACTGAATATCCTCAAACCTGAGAGGTTTTTACAAGTTTGGCTACTTAAAAGTATCTGAGATTTTTAACAATGTTTTCCAATGCATGGTCATCAACAGGCTAGAGGGCGTATCAGACGTTATTTAGTGCTTTTGAAATGTCAAATAACGTTGATGCTTTACAACAATATGAGTGTTTTAATTTCTGTGGCATTTTAAAGAAGTTAACTTTGTAATTTTATGGCAGTGTATAATGTGCAATTGTTAAAACATCATCAAACCGATTGCTTTATTTGATTTAAAATGTCATATTCAGTATGGTGATTTTCACTCATTAACATTAAACTCAGGAAACCATATGTTAAAATAATCTTGTCTATTGAATGAATACACTCAGTTAAATAATAGGAGTAGAAAAAAATGTGAGACTTTCTACTAAGCGTTTTTATCTCCATTTTTAAAATCCTCTGAACTTCATTAGGACAAACCTAATCCCACAAATGGTAAATCATTCTATTTATAGAATACATGGCATTTTGACATTAAAATGCATAAAATCTGCCAATAGTTTAGAAATGAGGCACCAGCAAAGAGGATTATTGGTCTACCTAAATAATAATGCAACCATTAAGAGGATAACATTTTCCAATTGCAATTACATGCCTTAATTTTAAAGAAGCTATCATTTACAATAATTTGGCAGATTCAGTCCATATTTCTTTCACAAATTTATTTCTTCATTATGCCTCAAAACAAATTTATGGTGCATTTATGTTTGTGAAGATAATTTGCTTAGTTTATTGTGAATGGAAATCAGTAATTACATAGAATCTCATTTTCTACAGACATAAAGTTAATTCATGATAGTAATTTTACACAGAATATTAGCCTGTGTTAGTTATGATGAAAGTGTTACTGTGGCAAATGCTCTATTACAGTATAATTTCCTTGGACGTGGTGAAAAGGAAACACGTACTTAGTAAATAACACTTAAGTCATCGATTTTGTGATCATTTGGGGCGATTCTAAAGATTTATTAATGATTATGGGAAAAATCCTTATCTGGCCCTAAAATCAGCCCCTCTTGTTTGAGCGGAGAATGGAAGCTTGTTAAAGGAAAAATAAATGCTTGCAACAGTCTAGCAGCATATATTCCCAACCAGGTGTTGAAATGAAGTCCTTGATGCTGGTGACGAAATAAATCGATCCAGTTCTTCAAGGAATTTAAACGGAATCCCTTGCTTTAGAGATCTAAAAGTAGACAAAGCTAAGTAAGACGGTTGGAGGCAGCAATTCTATATTAACTTGCAAGACAATATTTTGTTATAACCAGCCTTTCAAGCACATGATATCTGAAGTGAAACTTTTCACGGCAGACATATATTAAAAAATAAAAAAAAAATAAGAAAAATAAATGTCTTATTTTGCTGGTATCCTGCTGATAGATGTTTGCCCTGGAACATGTGTCGTAGTTAAGCGTACACCTAAGTGCTTTGTTCTGGGCTTTTGGGCTTACAGTGCATTCCTGTAGCTCTTTGATGGAGATTCCACTTGAGGAGTGTGAAAGAAAACCAAATTACATTTGCTTCCCACTCCAATAAAAATTGTTGAAACACAAAAACTTCTTAGGGAAGGGGAAAACAACAGAGGAATACTTGACATTTAACTTGGTCACATTGTAGAGCAATACGCATTGGTGGGGTGGCCTTTGGATGTTGTGGTATCCAACAGCAAAACCGTGTCCTGCAGAGTGATACAGCTGAGCTGACACCTACCTTCTCTGTCCTGCCACACACCGATGCGAATATTTCATTAAACTGCTATGGGAATTAGAATTTCCTTGGTTTTGTGAAAGAGATAAATAAGGATAGTTTGCCGTTGTGGAACTAACCGTTGGGGATTAGGTAGTACCAAATGATCACAGTCTTCCAGATATGATGTTACAAGAGAACTTGTGTACTCCCAGCTGAAGAGGAGGAACACAAACCTGTCATTAGCCTTTATATCACAAAATATATAAAAATGTTGTGCAGTATAAAACATTTGCATCTCATTAAAAGTAAATGAGGATTGGCAAACTCTGGATGTTTAGAAGACTATTATGAAAGTGGTTTTGCCGTTAAGAATGAATTAGTTGTGGAATTATTAGAGGAATCTTTGATCTCAAGGGCTATTATAAGTATTGTTTTATATAATCCATAAATTGCTATCACATAGGATTTATGGATTTATTATTTAAACATTCAGACTGAATTTATACTTAAAGTGAAAATACTTGGAGCTGTAGGAGCTTTTCAAAAAGTTGATTTTCAGGTACAGCTACAGTTGATGTCCTAAAGTATTTCTGACCTAAAGTAATGTTACAAAAAATGACAAATTCCAAGGTCAGAAGTTTTCAAAAGAAGGAGTTATTTTTTACCTGCACTATTTTTTAAAAAAGTCTTGCACCTCTTTTCAGGATGCCGTGTTCCCCTTGCAAAGGTTAGGCGGGAACATAATGAAAAAAGCAGTGAGATTAGTGTGGCTGAAAGGGCTGAATTTCATACACTTAAAATGAGAAGGTGGTTAACCGCCCTACTCTGTGTTGTCTTCGTTAGTCACTAAGACTTGTTTTTGTCTCATCTTTTCCTGTACCAAAAATGAGGACAGCAATGTGTTTAGATGAAGTTTGTGTTTATAACTGCCAAACAGCAGTTGAAATCCAGAATGAACACCAGACTGTTGTGGTTTAACCCTGTCCTCCAACAAATCCCCACACAGCTGCTCCCTTGCTAACTCCAACCCGGCGGATGCGGGGGAGAATCACAAGGGAAAAAGTGAGAAAGCTCGTGGGTTGGGATAAAGACAGTTTAATAGGTAAAGAAAAGCCATGTGCACAAACAAAGCTTAAGAGGGCATTAATTCAGTACTTACCATCAGCAGGTGGATATTCTGTCACCTCCAGGAAAGCGGAGTTCTATCACACATAACTATTGCTTAGGAAATGTCATCACTCTGAATGCCCCCCCTCCCCAGATTTATACGCTGAGCACACGGTACAGGATATCCCTTGGGTCAGTTGGGGTCAGCCATCCCAGCTGCATTCCCTCCCAGCTCCTTGTGCACCGCCAGCCTCCTCACTGCTGAGGTGGGTGAGGAGCAGAAAAGCCCTTGGTGCTGTGTGAGTGCTGCTCAGCGAGGGTGAAACTGTCCCTGTGTACCAACACTGTTTTCAGCACAAATCCAGCACACAGCCCCATGCCAGCTACTATGAAGGGCATTAACTCTGCCCTGGCCAAAACCAGCACACAGACATAAAATGAGAGTTCACTACTGGCATGATTAACACCAGGCTGTACAGATCATTGTGTGGGAGGTCTGTGCTAGAGTGTCAATCATGCATAAACATTCACATTCCGGAAGAGAATACGCACAATAAAATTCTTGCAAATTCATATTTAGCTAGGTGTTAAAAAGCAAAAAGCTTCCATTAAAGCTTGTCAAACCCCATGAAACACTGAAAAATATTGCTCTGTTTAAAGGAATTTTAAAAAATTGTTGCTATGTAATGAATTTGCTTTTGGGAGACCTAAGTTCTATTTTTAGTTTTAAATCCTACATTTTTCACTTTTAATTGAGATACCGAGCTTCCTTTTTTTCCTTTTAACTCGTCTTGCATGTTTTTGTGCATGGTGTATAAGCCAGTTTTATGGCAGACAGTCCTCCAGGAGGTTCTTGCTGTTGCTATCTGACTGACTCATTGATTTTGGTTGGAACTTCTAAGTGCTCCTGAAACACAAATGATTAAGAATAATCATTATATTCTGTATCTGCGCGTTCTCTTCCAGTAAGTGCTTAAAACCTTTGAATCATGTACAAATATGTGTATCACCTGTACAAAGAACCTAATATTGGTTAAATTCTGCTTTAGCAGCAGAAATAAATAGTAGCAGTTACCCACTGCTTTATAACTTTGAGCACAGCATAAAACTGAATAAGGAATGATACCTTGGCATCAGTTGTTGATCTATTATAAAAATAATGAATTATCAGGATCAAGTTTTCAGTGTTTTGTGTCATCTGGTGTCTTCCAAGTCTTCCCTTTGCGCTGAGAATTAGATATGCTCTACAGGAGTTTCAAGTGCCGAAGGCCAAGAACTTTAAATGAGTTGTGCCATCGACCCACTGCTGTGGAAGTGTTAAACCTGGCCGTTAAAGCAGTGAATGTGTAGGTTGGTGGAGTCAGATGAAGTCTCAGAAACAAACCCACAAACCCAACCAGAACTCTCTGATAGAAAGTTTGTCTTTTAAGAGTTTGGATGTGTTTGTATAAAAAAGTATACCAAGAGATTTTGCTGTTTCAGATTCCTGCTGAGTTCTGTGTTTTGCCAGTAGGAAAGAATTCCACGGTGTACAATATTCTGCTTCATTTCTAGGGGAAATACTGAGGTGGCAGATGTCAGTCTGTTTTGTAAATCTTCACAGTCAGTGGCATTTTTTCACCTAAACTCCTGTATTGCTGCATATGCAGAGCCCATAAGATGTAAAGTTGCCTTCTGAAAGGAATTTTATGTATATAAGTATATACACATTTCGCAAAAAGAGAGTTAAAACATTATGTAAATCTGATTATCTCAAGGGAAAGATGAAGGCAACTGGAGACTGCGGCAGGTCATCATAGAATAGCGTTTTGTTTGAAGAAATACTTTCATTATTAGTTCAAAATTAACTCAGAAGTGAATATTACTTTGAGGAAAGGCAATGTGGAATTCGAAACAATACAGTAGAGCATCAAAACAGTTACAGTAGTGGGTTAAGATTATATGGGATTTAACAGATAAAGTTCCCGCTAACAAAGTAATCTTTCAAATATAGTGATACTTTTTTTGACAAATACACAATAGACTTCTTATAACTGAAAAGTAGTTCAGGAGAAACAAAGTGAGACTTCCTCCACCTCTGCAGTGATCAAAAGATTTACCTTTCTCAATTGTTCATTTCACCTTGTGAAAAAAAAGTGAGGAAAAACTCTATAGAAAGATCAAAATTAAAATTTCAAGCTATTAGCAACTTCTAAAATGGAATAATGGCATAAAACTCATATCCTTGTGCTTCTTATTTTCAAAGTACTGTAATTTCTATTAGGGCAGGAGGGGTTTTTAGGAAATGATTTGGAACAACCAAACTATCGTTTGGCTGGGAACTAAGCGAATGCAACTTCTTATATCCCTGTTTCTACTGTTTCTGTAAAAACTGTTGCTGCCTTCTGATACCACCCTAACTTCTCCAGACTAGAAGGAACTGGCAATACTCCACTGAGCCATTACAGGGTTGATTCCAAAGTTATTGAACTTGCTGGAGTTTTCTCATCTGTTTCATTTCCGTGTTGTCTGTTGAGGTTAGTCTCATTTGTTAGCAAGCCGTGCTGCCTTGCTGTAGTACCCAGTTACCCTGGTCATGGATCAATGTGCTAAACAATGAGCAATCAGGAACAAATGGGCGGGTTGTGCCTGGGTGAGTCTCAAATCCAAGTCCTTAAAATGCATTACTTAGCTGTTGCTAAATGTGTCCTATGGAAATGCTGCATGGCAAAGCTGGACACGTTGAAGACAGAAATTCCTGCTGCTCACTCCAAAGTGCACTGAGGTCCCATGAACCGCACAAATGGCTACAGGCTGGGACAAAGACTGGGGAAAGCACTTATGCTCTTCGGAGAGGCTCCAGCCTAACTGGATCTTTCGTTTGATCCAATAAAGTTGTTGTGTTCTTTCCTTGCTCTCCTTCAGTTCAGCAATGAAGTCATTCACAAAGGCGTTGGTTTTTGATGTACTGAATCAAAGAATTGCAGGAAAAGATAAAAATCATTCCTTTTAGTTCAAAGAGCAGTTGTGTGACAAAAGAACAGCTTCGGCTCCAGGTACACAGGAGCCTTGCTGCCTCACAGCCCCTTCAGCTCTCATTAGTTTATTGATTGCTGCCAACTGCTGCAGAAAGAGTGTTGGACTGGAGGCTTCAGGGCTGTGAAATGGTTGTTTGATTACCACAATTTAGGAATTCAGGTGGCAAACAAAATGAGCAACCTTAACACTGAGGCTCCTTGCTGTACTGTTGAGAGGAAGGGGATCGAAGATGACTGTGTGCAGACATTGACCACAAACACATTTCACAGGGAACCAGTGCGCCAGAACTGTGTTACTCTTGTTACTAGAGTCACTTCTCTGCTCTGATACACAACTATTTAAAGCGAGGTAGAAAACTGGTGCCTGGCTCCACACATACTTCATTAAGACCTACAGTATTTTTATGGGAGGTTGTGAACCAACAGTTCCGCTGTTCGGAAGTTGGACGTATGCTTGGATCTCCTGCAGCTAATTAGCTCCTGCAGCACTGCTTTTATTAGAATATTAGCCTTCTTCTGTGAGGGGTTAGGCATGCATTGAGCTTACCAACTGATTGATACCTGTGGGTGACAAGGCTGAGTGTGGTGTCGGAAGGTACTAGCAGCTGTGCAGTGCTGGAATCAAGCTTGTCATGTCCTTGCCCATCAATGGGAACATTGTACTGTTCACCAGCAGTTAACGCTGGTTTCTGTGGCACAACGCACCATTGCATTGATGCCCTCGTTAGCTGTCGAGGGGCTGAGGCACCAGAGCAGGTGTATCTACACTAGCAAAGAGCTCCACCACAGAAAAAGTGGAGCAAAAAAAAGGACAAGCTCACGAGTCTCTTCAAAGCAAGGTATTATTCCTGTGTCAATAGACTCTGGGGGACTATTCCTGTCAGGATTAGAAAGGGAATTTGCAAATGACACAGGGACGATAACGTTGAAATTTGGAGCTTAGGCACCCAGATCCTGTCTCTCAGTCCGGTCTGTTATTGAGAGTGCGAGTCTGTGTGAGTGACAGCTTCGGAGCTGCTGTTACCAACCTGTAAGTGGTTTTCCTTCTCTTACAGTGCCTGCAGACTGCCCTAAATGTGGACAGGTGTCCTGCAAGGCACAGGCAGATTTAAAAATAAATAAAATGGAAAAAGTTTTTTCTTTTTCTGTTGCTTGCTTAGGTATTTTTATTTTCCTATTTAAGACTTTTCTACAGACCAAAATTTTGCTAAAGTTGTAAACTCTCCAAGTTGCAAATTTCAGGCTGGATGTTAGTCGAGAGTAAATTCTTGCAGCCTGTGTTTCTTGTGGGTAAAAGATATTGTCTGGCTCTGTGCCAAGATTCACTTTGGGAGTTTATTTTTCCAAGGGTTTCGCAATCCTAGTCTGATCTGGGAGGGTTTCTAAACATTGTTACAATAAAAGTACTCATCAACTGTTCAGAACTACTAATTTCTACAATTAGTTGGCTACAATGCTATTTTCCTGCCCACGGTTGTTATAGTTTGCTTAGATTGGTTAAGTGTTTTTAACAGATCTCTTCCAATCCATGCACTTCCCTGTCTCTTACGTGTACCCATCCAGCAGCTCGTATTGTAGGTAGGGATATTCCCTACTGGCAATGTGCAAACGCGGTACAATATCTTTGTGCCAGCCTGAGAATTATGGGCAACATCGTCATCGGTGCTTTAAACTATGCTACACTAGTTAGATGTTTCAGAGAGACTAAAGAGGATCTCTAATGGCTTATGTAACCTTTACTATGTGATTTTCATTTCTCCACAGCATACAAACATGTTTCCTAATTAGGACTAAGACTGTGAATATGCCATTATCCTTCAGGTTTCCACCAGTTGGTTCTGCTGGAGAATAATAAAAGAGCATTGGAAAACAGGTATCAAAATTTAAAATTAATATTGAACAGTGTATTAAATAGCCCTCAGCAAAGACCTAAGTAAACATAAGCTGGTAAATCCTAGGTTATGCTGAAACCTGTAGCGTTTGGCGTTGATGGCAGTGCAACAACAAGACAATTCTGGGAGTTGCTAGGTTGGCAAGTGGTGAGAGAACCATGCTTGAGTCCACCTGTTGTACCATCAGTATTGCAGACCGATGTGGTGATCCCAGCATCCCTCTCTGATCCTGTGTTTGGGCTGTAAGTTCTTGAATGTGGGGATTGTCTCCCAGCATGTACTCAGACATGATACAAGCTTGGTCTGTCCTGGATAAATCCTGTCTGAGATGCACGTGATAGTTTAACAGTGATCCTGGCCACGTGTGAGCTCTGCCCTCAAGGAATCACCTGTGAATCATACCCCCGGGCAGCAGTAACGTGCACACTGAGGTTCCATAATTTGGTTTTCTTTCAAGTCCATATGCTGTTTACATAGCAGAAATAGGTCTTGTTAGAGCAGATCGTTCTGTAATTACCTGTGTGTGGGAGTGTCCTTCTCGTCCTTCTCTGTTGTCCTCAGCTGAGATGGAGGATGAGTCTTTTGGAGCACCAGGCTGAGCACCAGGCTGAGCACCAGGCTGGGACTCCTGATTCAGTGCGATGAATCAGAGGAGTCCTGGAGCCCCCAGGAGAGGCATTCTGACAATATCACTATTAGATACATTACAGTGTGAAGCTCAGTGTTTTCCTTTTCAGGTTTCTAAATACTTAAGTATGGGGGGGGATGGGAATTGAGAAAATCAAGGCAACAGCTTTTAGCTAGTTCCAACTTGCCCTTTGTAGGTAAAGTAACAGTAGAAGGGTACTGATTATTTCAGTTTAAGTAGTGTGCAGTGTCAATACTCATCTGACCGGTATTTACACTGCTGGAAACTTTTGGAAGACTGTCCCTGGCTGTGTCATGTGCCCAGAGACATATGTTTAGGCACCTCGGTCCTGGCACAGAGTGGTTAAGCCTTCTGCTGAGGGCTGGGAGCCTCCAGTCTCCAGCATGCCCCGCTGATGCTGCTGTTTGCTGGGATACCTGGGGAGACTCCTGTCTCCTGACAGTGAAATGTACTGTCTCTGCACTGAGGATTGCTGGAAAGTCACAGCCTTCATCCTCTCCCCTTCATTTGGAAGAAGGATCTGACAAAGAATAAGGCAAGGTTTTAAATATTTTCCCCTCTCATGATTCATCGATCCCAAGATCTTCTGCAGGATCTGATTCACTTGTGTTTAGTGGGGATGGAATCAGTACAAATGCACTTACGTTTCATCAATGAAATACTTGCACCTTTCAGTTCTTTTAACAGAGCTTGACCCACTTACATACAGAGCTCTATAAAGCTCTGAAAAGATTTTTAAATTTATTTACCTTAGCTACTTTTATTATTTCTTTTAGCAGAACTATGTTTTCATAAGGGATTACCCTGCTTTGCAATCTTTCAGGAGCTGTAATTGATCTCTTGGAAAAAGCAGAAGAATAACATAGAGCTGAGATTTTGACGTGTAAATTTGATGTCACCTGCTTAAAGCAAATCAAGGTAAACAAAGATAGATGATTTAGGCAAAAACTACGTTTTCTGTCTCTGACAGTAATAGAAGAACACAGACTCGGCTCATGCTCTGAGCTCAAACAAACTTGTATTGTCATTGTTTAATATTGGTGGCACTTTGTTAGTCCCTGGTCTGCCGTAAAAGCTAAGCCAGATTGCATCTAAGCTGCCATTATTAAGTGGAAGAAAAACCAAACTAGGCTGGAAAAAGAAGAATCAAGGAAAATGTCGTAAAGCAGAAACAGATGAGTTCATGTCTCCAATTTCAAATCTGAGGCTTAACCAAATCAGTTAAAAATGCATTGAGGATTGAGAACAAGACTACAGCGTCAGGGTTTCATCCTGTACTGCTTGCCAAGGGCCAGTCCTTATGTTTCTTTCTGTTGTATATTGTTCTTTTCAGATAAACGATACTTCCCAAGAGCTGGAAATTTTCCTACAGTGGGCCAGTCAGAATTTATTATGGTGTTTTAATTATGAGCCTCTCTCCCGATTTAGAAAATCTTCCAGCCTTTTTACCATGTAACCTCTAATTTACAAAGTGCCTTTCATTTATCCTGCTTTTCTGAACATACAGTTGAGTTTGAAGGTGTTAAATTTGTGCTGACTCTCGAAACAATAGGGGCAATAGTGCAAACTGGATAACAGGACTGGTTTGAAGTGCTGGCACCTACTCCACAGTTTTGAATGCTGGGCTGCATCCTACCCACCTGAGTTCAGTGAGGTTGTGAACGACTTACGGTGCTTCCTGATCATTTCTGAAGCAGGGAGCATGCTGCAAGGTGGAGCTGTCAAACTGCATGGTATATGGAACTCGCTGCATGAGCGGGATACTTCCCTGAAGGGAGAGATATTGGCCATGCAGCGAATAGCAATGCACCTGAAATTCCTAGTGAAATTTCTGATGAAACTGTTTATGAACTGTGTAGAAATTCTGGTTTATTTGGTGTGAGGCTTGTTTGCCGAATACAATCTCGAATGTCAGTGCACACAAAATCATTACAGCTCAGAAAGCAAGGGATTATTGTGTATAGAAAGTAGCTTCCTGTAAATAAACAGTCCTTTAACTTCTTTCATGAGGGAATAATGTAAATTCCCAAACTATTTTCCTTTCTTCTGAGAAATTTCTTATGAAAGTTTAAATTTTGAATTGATGTTACAAAAGGAGTTGAGAAATGGGAGGGAGGCTGGCTTCGTAATGCATGAATTCAAAACTCAAGACTTAAATTCTGTTTAGACTCCTTCATCAGCATAAGAAGTAAATGTACATCTTTTTCCCCCAACTGCAAGCAGAAATCTGTACGATGGCGCTTTATTTGCTGACAAACTTTACAGGTATGTGAATGGAGAGCCATGGTCTCTTTTCCTCCAGGGAAGAAATTTCAGTGCCATCGTATCCCCTAATTGAAGGGAATTTTGCTGTTCTCAGCTCACTTCCTAGTAACTCTATTCCATATTAGATATTACTATAAAAAAAGGGGACAAATTGACAGCATCTGATAGTGAGAGTCCTTGGAATTGAATTAACCCCTCCGTCTGGATTGAGGTCATTGCTGGGACAGTGCAGCAAAATCGTTTTATTCGGGGACCTTTCACAGGAGCTGAAAAAGCCAAAAAGTCTCTGTGCTCCTTATTCAATGGTGTCAGAGAATGTCAAAGCAGAGATACACAAGAGCGAAGTTATCCCTAATGATTGTTAACTGTACTGAGGCTGGTTTCGGAATGATAGAGGTCTGACCTAATCGGGAGGAAGATAGGTTTTGAAATGGGATACCAATATGACATCAGAAATCCTCTGATTTATTCTGCACTCACATAAATTATCCTGGGGCTTCAATTCTGTCACCCTGCCTTCTGTTTTCAACAGGTTTTTGAATCAGAATTAAATGAACCTACTCGTAGAGTGATTTACCACACAAGACAAGGCAGATGTCTTCTCTGCTTTTAGAATTAGAAGCTGAAGTGGACAAGCTCTCAAATACATTAACCAGCCAACTCTGACTCTCTCAGAAGATCCACGTTCACCTGTTGTCTTGTTGAGGTTCTTTGTTATCTTTTCTGGAGGGCTTTAACCCAGTGACATCTGTTCACAGCAGAATGGACTAGTATTTCGTACAGCACGGTGCAAGTTGTTTTACCTAAGTAGTTCCCAGTGATTTGTAGCCGAAGAGGACTTTTTATCTTCCAGCAGTTTTGATTTAAGCCTTCCTGCCCTCATTTACTCATCCATAGTCCAAAGAATATGAGTCAGGATTTCAAAATACTGATCTTACACTTGTTCTTATTTTTCTTCTTTCTTGATTCAAGTTGCAAAACAAAACACAACGAAAACCCCAAGTCTGAAAATATGGGAATAACGGTGCTTAGGTATTGTAGACATTTTAGGTATTAGTTATTAATATGTTAGTTATTAAGTGAACCTGAGCCAGTTAAAAGCGTACCAAAGAACTGAATTGGCAAGTAACCTGTTGAAATTTTAGAATTAAGATTTTCTGTGAGCCTGATAAGAAACAGACCATTACCAGTATGATGTTTGTAACATAAAGTAGAATGTTTTTCTGATCTGTGGAATGCTATCAAAATTTAAGTGTAAAAATGAGAGATCTTCTTGCAGTGCAAAGAAACTACTCGTCAGGGAGATACTTAATTTAGAAAAGTCTTGCTGGTGGTGAAATGCAAACCAGGCAATACTGATGGAGCATTTCAGTCACTTGGATGCTGTAGTGAAGCTGCTCTTGTGTAATCACCTGCTCAGCTCTCTTAAGAAAAATGTTTTTGATACAAGCCTGAAAATTCTTACTGCTCTCAAAACATGAAAATTCCAGTCTCCACTGGTACTCAAATTTCCTTCTGTCCACTTATACCTTATATCGAGGCAATAATGCAGCCTCGGATTTAGTTCCAAGCCTTGTTCTTTTAATCTCCTTTCCAAGTGTATTGAGAAAAAGGCAATAGCCAGTGTTTAATTATCTTCTGCGCCAGTAGTTCTGCCTTGGGCAAGTGGAGGATTTTTTGCCTCGCGTCGGCAATCTGGTGGATTCTTCGTGCACTCTCTGACCCACTTGCTGAGATTCTGCAAGGATGGTACAAGCAGAGGGCAAGGAAAACGCTCTGAAAAGAGAGGTGGCAGCATTGCTGGCACTGACGCGAAGCGCTGCATGCTCACTTTGTTAGTTAGGCTTTGCAGGGTTGCACAGTTACAAGAGTGAGAGGAGAAGGACCATAGCATCCACTCCGTTTAACTGAAACTCCGACCCGGTGGGCTTTTCTGCTGTCTCTGACCTTTGTTAAACTGGTTTCAGCTGATCTCGTCGGGCCATTGTCAAGCAAAGTGTTGGTGCTGCACTTTGTATTTTTAATATTTAAAAGTAAGTGCTTTTGCGCCGAGAAGCACTGCTCCCATGGCTGCTCCGTGCTGGTGGTGATATTAATTTAGTTCAAGACAAAATGTACGCTGTTAATTTGTTCAGCGTTAGCCTTCTTCCAGTCTAGGTACTGGTGGAAGCCGGCTTTCTCTCAATTCTCGTATGTTACAAAAAGGTGAAAGCTAGCTATTTGTGGGAGCGGGAACAGGTCCAGATAATTTAAATCATCTTAATGAAAGAGGAGAGGGAGGTGAGATTCTCGTTTTGGCTTTAAAGTTAAAGATGTAATGCAGAGGTTGAAATGCTACGAACAAGTTTCAGATGAGAATAGTTATGAACTTGAATTAATTAGGATCAAAAATTAAAATATGATGGTGATGCTGTACCTCTGAGTCATTTGAATATACTTGGAATGGCAGTGAATAAAAATGCTCAGGCTTATCCAAGCTAAGAATGCCATCATTTTTGGCTGTCATAGGGAATATAGCTTAAAAGGTGTATATCATTTAAATGCCAGAAATGTCTGATAATTCACAGGAAAATTAAGGCACTTACAATGACAGAGCTGTTTTATCAGTGTGGTGATGAGAATTGAACCCAAGCCCAAGCATCAAAGCAATTCAGCAGGCTCACAGCTTCATTTGTACTTGTTGTTCCAGTTTTCCTAATCATAGTCGCTCAGGGACTCCGGAGTGGGACACATCATTGTCACTTTTACAGTAAATCCAGACATTCTTTAGCAGCTCCTCTGTGGGGAAGGGTTGCACTGTGTTGTTTGGGTTTTTTCCTCCCCTGTCAGATCCGTGTGACAGGTTTGCACTGCTTTTTGACTACATGCTCCATTTTCACTGCACACTGAGGCAATTTACTATTGGTGCACTTGGTTATTTCCTCTGCTTTGTCTTTCTGACCTGCCAGGCGCTTCTCTGCAGTGACTGCTCTTTGAATACAAACATTCTGAAAGCTCTCCAGGCCACACGCTGTCCCTGTGAGGCTGTACAGGAGTTTTAATCTGTGAGAACTGCGTTTCTGGTTAAGTACCCATTTTTGGCTGCAGACCAAGTCACTGTTTAACAGTCGGGTTCTGCTGAGCACATAACGTCGCTGTTGAGCCTCCAGATGATTGGAACTGGAGGAGCTCAAGAAACATGGGGCATTTCTGCGCCCGGCAGTTCCTCCTGCTGCCTTACGGTCTCCGAACAGTGCATACACCCTGAGAACAGCCCAGTGTTTACCTCCTCTGTTGGCCTCCGAGCTTTCATAGATGGACAGAAGGACCTTGAAAACATGTGGTATTTTCAGTTGCTGAAGTTTTTTGGTTGCTTTTTTGTTTTTTTACAGCAGGAACTTACTCAGGAGCATTAATGTGCTGCTGAGGTAGCAAGAGAGAAAGGAACCATAATGATCACTCTGTTTCCTACATGAACTCAGGGAAAACAACCAAAATGAAGATAAAGCTCTACTAATGTTATTAATAATACACTTGAAAATGTTCCATCAGCCTACCTTGTTTTGAATATGTTGAATTGAATATTGAATATGAATTTAATATATTGAATATATATTGAATGTAAAGGCAATTTAATCAGTTTGTTCTCTTAAGACATGTGTGGGCTTTTTACACCTTCTGGTTGTTTCTTCCATCATTTTGTCCATAATGCGCCAATCTGTTCTTAGAGCACTGCTTCCATTTTTTTTTTCTTGGTGAGGGTTTCTCTTTTTTCAAGTTGCTCCTTCAAAATACGTGAGCAGTCAGAAATGGCCTCTCATAGACTTTCTAGGGGACCCGATGGTGTGGTGGGGACAGATTTCTATGGGGAGATTCTGAGCAGCCTGTTGGCTTTACAAAGGGAAGAGTCATATAAAAATGAAAACCAGGTAACCAAGATTCTTGAAACGCAATTCAGCTGAATTTAATCCCCTGTGTAATACACACCGCTTGTGTCTAATTTAAGGGGCATTTAGCACGTTTAAGTACAATTAATAAGTAGCTGGCATCTTAGAATGGTGGCATTCCTAATAAGACCTGGCTTTTCCGTGGAACTCAACACAGAAGAGTTCTTCACAGAAGAGGCCTTTACACTGCAGCTCTCTATGGAGTTCTCATTTATTGGATGCTGTCATTTATTAAGTAACAAAGTTTTATATTCAGTCAGTAACAGAGCTGGAATCTGAGTGTACACATCCTGATTTCATAACCTCTATTCTAGCCAGGAGAGCTCATTGCTTTCTTCTGATTTTAGTAGACAGTAATTTTTTTGCTCTAAAATATGTATGTATTTCATTAAATGCGTGTACATTACAAAAGGATGTATAGGCATCTACCGACACACACAGTGAAATACAGACTAAGCAATGCAAATCTGCACTCTAATAGAGCAAAGCCATTTAACGCTGCTCTGATTTGCCAAGCACGGCCTGAGCTGAACAATATTATCAGATTCAGCAGCTGCTCTTTTGTTAAGCCACAGGCTGAAATACAGGAGGTAAACAAAAATGTTGCTAAAAACCTGCAGCAACAAAGGCTTGAAAAGCTTGATGAGGGCTTTATTTTGCCTCTAAACCTATGTCTGCTCCACCTGTCAAGCCCTTATTTCTTCAGTCTCTGTTAAGGCAACAGCCATGTGTGTTTGTTGGGGAGCCCGTGTGTATCCACTTTGTAATGAGCGAGTGACTCCCTTGCTCAGCGTTTCCAGCAGCTTTTGCTGACTGTATTACTGTTCATCAGATGCGCAGCCTGCACGGGTGGAAAGGATCAAACCAGTCACAGAGTCCTGGTCTGCACCAAACCTGCTTCTTCAACTGTGTCCGTGTGGCGCAATTCCGTATGCAATAAGGGAGGCCAAGGCAGTGTGAAGCGAATTAGCATTCAGGACCTGGGCAGTGTCACTGTGTAAACGCCCACAGGTCACCCTGCCTGTCCGGCCCAGGGAGAGGAGCACAGGTCAAGCTGGATGAGGCTCTGAGAGACCTGACACAGTTGAAGATGTCCCTGCTCACTGCAGGGGGATTGGACTGGATGGGCTTTGTTCTGTGATGAGCTGGAATGGGACACAGCCAGGACAGCTGACCCAAGAGATATTCCATACCATGTGCTCATCACCTAGAGCTGGGAGGAGAATGAAGGGCAGACGTTCAGAGTCATGGGGTTTGTCTTCCCACATAACTGTCACGTGTGAGGGAGCCCTGCTTCCATGGATGCGGCTGAACATCCACCTGTTGATGGGAAGTGGTGAATGAATGCCTCCTTTTGCTTTTCTTGGGCAGGGGCTTTTGCTTTACCTATTAAACTGCCTTTATCCCAACCCATGAGTTTTCTCCCTTTTACCCTTCTGATTCTCTCGCCCTCCCCACTGTAGGGGAGGGAGCAAGCAAGCAGCTGCGTGGGGCTGAGTTTCCAGTCAGGATTAAGCCGTGACAAATATCTCCTTCTGCAGGTGTGGGTGATCTCCTTTAAAGTTGTGAAAGTGACCCATGGTTTAATTTAGAATAATAAAACTGAAACTGGGAAAAGCAACAAGCCAAGGGATCTTATTACAATAACCTGGAAGCTTGGTAGGAAATGTTGAATTGGATGGTGTGCATTACACGAATTAAGTTGCAGGTGATATCGTTTTAGTCCACACTAGCTCCTCTTTAACTTTTGACACGTTTCCAGCATTAACTGTAAATTTGTATTACCAGTATATATTGCCAGTCTTCCTCACGCTGTGTAGTTTCAGTGGTGGGAAGGGTGATACTTAGAAATTTCATAGGCTTAACAGGAATGTCAACATCTTAAAAAAGACCTTAAATACGAACCAATCTTTTTTTGCACAGAGTAGATAATTCAGTGACAGCAAATATGATTGCAGTAGACTTTTTTACAGTCCATTACGGAACCATGAGAGTCTCATGACTGTTTTCATTCTGATTTAAGAAGCTAAAATTTCCTCAAACATCACCACCCCCTCCTCCCCAATTTATAAAACTTCTCCAGAGAGTGGGAGTATATCCTGATAGAAATTAATTGCTATGAATTAAAGTAACAAGTGTGCAGCCTCCACATATTATATCAGCACTCAGAACAGACACCAAAGTTTTTTATGAGAAGGAAATTACATCTGAAGTACTCTCAATATTCATAATCTCTTAGGCTCTCTCAAAACCTGGGTACGGTGTTATTTTAATGGTGCACAGCGATTGGTTGCGTGGAGGAGGCAAAATTGGTTTGTCACAGATCCAGAAGTGATAAAGCTGATTTTGAAATGGAGATTAAGGCCTTGTGGGGGGAAATGACAGTTTTCTTTAATAGGAGTAATATTTAACACAGTAATGCTAATTCATTTTTGGTTTTATGTGCTTGTTCTGCTCCAGCCAGGTACATCAGAGGTCGAATGCTCTGAGACACAACTTCTGAAGGACTTTTTTTCCATGCTTATGTCACCTCAGAACAGAAAGCCCCTCCGCAAGCACGAACAAAGTTCGTGGATCTTTGCAGTCAGCTTCAAACCTGCAGTAACCTGTTATCTTGAACACCTTGCAGAGTGTGAGTGATGAGCCTCCAGCCTCGGGAAGGAGCAGGAACAGATGGGGACATCACAAATGCTGTCTCTAAATGATGGCCTAAACCACCAGTTAAGCCTCTGCATGGAAATCCCTTATTCACTCCCACGCCTGGGCAAAGGACACTCGGACATTTCTGACCACTTCAATCCGTAGGGACGTTCTCAGTGCAGTTAGACAGAGGTATGCTGGGTGTTAATTAAGAGAAATTCATCCACTGATTTCACACTAATTTTAAGATTAAGCACTAAAATCCACTAGGATTGGGGAAAGCAGACAAAGATTTTCCCAATGGAGTGAGGCCACAAAAATCATCAGATCAGGTACTGAAATGCGTTTTTTTCTTCTTTTTGCCATTTCATCAGGCATGGTGATTGGAAGAGACGGACAAGAATCTAGAATAAACAAAGATAATCCCACAGTATGAAAAGGAAACTTCCTCTGAAGGCACATACATGCAAAGACAGCAAAACAAAGCTTAAGCTCCATCAGCTGTATCAATATTTTACTGCAGTTGCAAATTCACACAGATGCCAAGATGTTTTATGTTGCCAAATGGTGCTTTTATTTTGCAGCACATGTTGTGCATTCTTTTTTAGAGGTGAACACATCTGCTATGACTTCTTCCGATATCCATTTTTCCTTCCCTGCAATTTGGGCTATGAAGATTACAAAGCCATAAATCAAAACCAGAGCAAATGGAAGAGATCTGATGTACAAATGCGGTGAACCTTTGCCTCTCCAAATGCTGCAAGCAGTGCAAGGAAGCTCAGGAACCCTTGGCTTTGTGGGGTGGCATTTCCTAATCTTTACAGGAGGATGTTCTGTGGAGAGATATGGGAAATACCTACGCCTTTTTCCAAATGGTTTTAGCTTTTATATGAGGGCAGAGTCGAGGAGCAACTGCTGAACTCTAAATTCTGCTTATGAGAGCGGAGCAGGTGATCCAATGGGGGTGGGATTTATTAGTACCCAACTGGGCTCCATCTCTGTTTCTCATGGAGACGGATTCCTCACTTGCCTCTAGCAGAACGTGAACAGAATATCTTCATACAGAACTCACTATACTGCAAAACACTCAAGTGTTTCTTGAAACCAGACACTTTCTGCTATTTCTTTCCTGTTCCTTCAGCCAAAGTTTCGTTCACACTGTTGAATCTTTTCTACAGCAGCACTTTTGAGGGACAGAGAGAAGATCCCTCTTGAAGAGGAATGAGCAGGCTGGTGAAAAGAAATGAGAAATCGGCTGTGGCTTTCAGAAGTTTGCGGGGAACGTTTATCTTTTCACTAAGTTCATGCACAAGATGAATTGGTTGGTAACTTCAGAGTGGTTTTGGAAGATCTAAATTTAATTATAATATAACTAATTCATAATGGAATGCTACAGTGACATGCAAAAGATTAATTAATTTGTTTAGCATAATTTGTGTAGTGGTATATCCATCTTAATGGTAGGCCCTCCTCTTCTGGGAGTTTAAGTTGAGATTCTCATCTTTATGTATTTCCCAGTCCATAAAATAAAGATAGCATTTTTTTAGCTTTTAGTTGTTACTACCAGCCCACACCCTCCCCATATTTGTATTCTTACAAAAAAATGTTCTCTTCTCCCATGGGGTAGAAAGCTTTCTAAGTGTTATTTTGTCCCTCTAATCTGTCTCCTGTTTTGTGAAGCCTCTCAAAAGGGGCATGGTATTGCCTAGCCTGGCCAAATGTGGAGTGAGGCAGCTAATGAAAGTAAAATATTAACAACAAGTTTTTCCATTTTCAGAAAAGAAAGGGCTAGAGCAGCTACTTGCTGCTAAATACTAATGGCCAGTAGCCCCTGGCTAATTTTATTGTAGCTGGTTGTTTACATTTGGCTCTTTACTGGTGAAATGGAGTAGGAACTGGAGGTTTTTTTCCCCATAATGCCTCGAGTTAGAATTAGAGTTGCAGCAGTATGAGCAGGAGTTAATTCATTCTGCTATTAAGCCTTCAGTTACACTGAGGCTTTATCATTCACTGGTAATAAATGGTATTTATAGTTGGCATATACCTCCTGTAGCAACAATAACAAATGTGTTGCCTGAGATAACCTACTTTATATAGCTGTTAAAAGGTACTTTTCATTCAAGTTTCACAATTTAAAAAGTTCATTATAAACCTCTTGAATCCTCCAAGGACTGAAACAATGCGTGAAGCTGGATGTTTGAAGTGCAGACCAGATTTTGAAAAGGGTTCAGAAAAGCCCACAATAGCGATCTAATACTTAAGTATGCTAAGCACACAGCAACTCCTAATGTGAGACTTAGATCTCGGCTCTCAAAAGAGTTCAGAAGAACCTTGTGCACTGAGAGCTTTTGAAACGCTAGCCATGTCACAGCAAGCGCTGCTGGGGACTTTACACTCCTCAAAATCTTCTAAGTCTGGCTTTGATTTCTCTAGGTCTTAAGCACTTTCGAATGTCTGGACCTAAAAAACGATCTATGCTGTATGTGATATTATTTTCTTTTATCTGAGGATATCATTATCCCTTCTTTTCCTATAATTAAATAATAATAAATAATAATAATAATAATAAAAATATACATGGTGTGTTGTAAGTTGCCTATAAACTTATGAGAACTGGGTGATGTTCTTCTGACTGCTGTGTATCCTCCCTTGTTCCAGAAGCCAGCCAGAACAAAGTGGCCAATTTTGCCATGTAAGCACAGCTGAGAATCCTGTTTGAGCAAAATAGAAGTCGTCAACTTCTGCCTTCCTTCTGGAATTTTCTGTCTCTGCAACACTCAGTGCAGCTGAGGGTAAAAGCAAGCACGTGCTTTGGCTTGGAGATGAGACGGGAGGGGATTTCTATTCCAAAGGTGCCTGACGCTGTTTAAGTAATTCTCACCCCCTCCTGTGTTGCCAGGATTTGTGCCGGTGGTTCATGTGGGCATAATCCAGCTGTGAAGACACAGGCCTTCTGGGCCAGCCAGAGAAGGGAGCCAGTGGGATGGAAACTTCTGAAAACACACAAAAAATGCAGAAAATCCAGAAAAATCTTAAATCCCCAATCTCCGTGAGTTAGCTCCCCTTTTTCCAGCTCTAGGCCAGATGAGCAGCACGTGTAGGCAGCTAGGCCTGGCACGTTGCGTGTCATTTGTTGTTAGACTCATGCTGTACGTGTCGGATAAAAAGCAGAGACAGAAGTCTGGTAAAGAGAAAGAGCTCAAGCCCTCGTCTTTGCTCTCTTTGATTGTGAGGATTTCATTGAGATGATTCAGCTTACCGCTGCCTACATTTGCTGTGAATTCAGTACTGAAGTGTCATGTTGGCAGCGCTGCCTATTGATGGAAACTTAAATTAGCATTAAGGAGCAGCCACAGACTTAGCAAGATAATCTGGCTTTATTTGTGCCTTCCCTTCCTGGCTTCTGTGTGTATATATCTCATTACTAGGGAAAATGACTTTTCTTTGTGCTGCCCTTTAGAATTGTGAACAAATTACACCACTCCATTGAATGAACAGTAGCACAGAGATTAAACATCGAGGGTGTCAAACTGCTGGAAGTTTGTGTGCTAAACAGCCAGAAAAAAGCTTTGAAAGGGATGCCAGAGAAGAAGATACTGAGTTAATCTTCGTATTGTGTTTGACAGCGCAAGGATTGTAATTTGTGGGAGATGTGCTCTGTCGGACCAGGGAAAGGAAAGTTATGTAGCTTCTGGAAGTGGCGCTAGGGAGTCCCTGCTGCACAAACACCCCTTGGTGCTGGTGCTGATCCCAAGTTCAAAGCAGCGCGCTGGGCATGCTGGAAGAAGGCATGAAATAGATATGTGGGAGTCGGGGCAGCTCAGCTTTAAAAATCCTCTTTGATGAAATGCAACACAAAGTGTTGCTGAGGATTTCGTCCATGTTTGCAGCTGCAGGACTGTGGTTTGCTTGTTCTAGTTCTGTTTTTTTCAAATCCCATAAATATCCAGGGCCAGGTTAGCTGCTGGTGTGAACTGGGACATCTCGCTGACGTTGGGAGGTGCCGTGAGGTGGGGTGGGGTCAGGCTCTGATTTCAGGGTCATTTGCAGCTGGAACAACAAGGTGGAAAACTTGCTTCTGGACCCTCTGGGATTTGGGATTGAAGTGCTAACACTATGCAGTTCCCTTTGTCCCACAGTCCTTGGTTTGCAGGGGCTGAGGCTGATGCTTTGTGACTGCTGTGCTTGTAATTAGCAAAGCACCACAGACGGTTCCTACCAGCGTCCTGTGAACAGATGCGTTGTCACAAGTGCTATGCATTTGCAGCTGGCACGACACAGTGACCGGAATTTGGCTTCAGACTCTGAATTTCAAGCTTTGATGTAGGAGACAAAGCATTTGGGAAATTTGATTGACTTCCTAGTCATTACTGAGATCAAAGGGTTGGGTGGTTGGTTTGTTTGTTTGTTTGATTTTTGCATCAGACTTCTTTATTCTACCACCTGGGCTGGGTTATTTATTGAAAGAGCTGCATGCAGAGATGTTAAATTCCAGGGAAAACTCAGTGATCCAACATCATTTTCTATTAGGGAACAGTTGAATGCACTGCCATTATAGGAACTTAAGCACAAGTTTATCTATTTTTCCTGGGGAAAAGATTTAGCTTTCTGGGTCATCCTTGTATGCAGGCAAATTGTGTTTCTCTCCTTTGTGAAGTGTGGGTGGGAAGTCCTGCCAGTTCTGATAACACTGTTTCAATACCGATGCGGTGCGAACAGGCAGTACCTTAATGCTGTAATAGTTGTCAGTAGTTAGGGTGTTACTGAGTCCTTTGGGGTCCTCATGAATATGTACGTATTTTTAATGCAAAATTCCCCCAAACTGCATGTAGAAGCTTACGTCTCAGCAATTCCGTTGAGATGGAATAGATGTCTTGTTTTCAAAAATATTTAGAATTTATGAAACAAAAGACAATCTCTTCATTTACATTTTCTGAATACATTCTGTGTCTGAAGCCAATGCTTCTCCAGAGTCCATGACTGCTTGTGAAGCTTCTAATAACATGTTGAGGGAATGGTAATAATCACTCATAATTATACAGACAGTTCCTGACAGACCACTGCTTTTCTGAAACTGTACTGATTCTTGAGATTTGCAGCACGCTGCAATGGGCCTGGGATCCAATAATAATTATTTCCTGGTATTATGTTTCCGTACCATAAACCATGAGTAGTTCTATCTTTGCATTTCCAACATAACCCGAAACCAGTAGCAGATCAGCAGGGTGGAGTGTTTGTGTTGTTATTGGAGCTGGGAAAATGTTTACAGGTTTTTAAATGAAAGATGGTCCTCTGGAAAAGCCAAACCCTATTTATGTTTGTTGCACTCTGTTTCAACTGGCCTGCAAATTCTTCTTTTAAAAAGAATATATATTTCTGAAATAAACTTAGCTGAATTTATACTGTAAGTGTGCAACCTAATCTGAATTAGTTAAATTTCAAACAATTTAATTTTTTTTTCAGGTAAAATAAAATACAGCACTGGGTCTAAAGGCTATTTGCACATTTTTTAATAAGAAAAGTTATGGGATTTCATGTGAATTGGCTTCTTGCCAAACACCTTGCATTTTCTCAGCTATCCAAAATAAACTTTAATGAGATAGCTGAGAGATCATCTTGATGCATCACTGTACCTTCACACAGATACTAATTGGAGATGCCCATCAGGACGTTTATACGGATTCGGGGACCTTTAGCTGAGGTTTCAATACCGAGTGTGTTACATATCCTAATGTTTAACTGTTGGTAAGTGACTTTCACAATAAAATGTTCCGACTTTTTTAGCTGATGAATAAGCAATAACGAACTTCTCTGTGCTGTTGCTCCCTAGTGTACCAGTAATGAACTTTTTTTGGCTCAAAAATTGCGTTTTTGTTCTCACAGCGGTAGAAGGCCACTCAGGCCACAGTTTGGGGTTTCTAATTTACTCAAGTGAAGGGTCCATCCGAATGCTTGGAAGCTGTGTTTAATCTGCATTTGTATCACGTGCTTATAGCTTCACCTGTCTGGTTTATGCTTCTTGTCCTTACTACATGGAGTTTGTTTGTCCTTATTTACTTCAGGCTCATGCATTTGATTTTCAGATAATCATTCTGTTGAAAAACATGAACTTGTGCCATTATAAGAGGATAAAAAGAATAACTTCCGTGGCAATTTGTTAGCAGAGAGCAATCTGCCTTTAATCCCACTACAAGTTTTGTTCCTTCAATGTATTGCTTTTCCTTTCCCCTGTTTTTAAGGTGTGTTCCCCAGACCTTTAACATCCCCGTGATTAATTCTCATCACACAGCTGAAGAAGGACCCAGAAGCAAAACAAAAGAAATTCTTATCCAGAATTCAAGCCTATTGCTTTTGCCATTGAGAGAATTTATGTATCTTAATCAGGCCAAAAATAAAGCAGTTTTTTTCTTCAGATCAGAAAATACAGACTACCAGAGGTAGAGAAACAGAACCCGAAAAAAGCTATTAAGGGCAAAATTACACCTAACACTGCGTGATCATAGGCAGACAGATGTTAGCAGCAAGGTAGCAGATGTCCTACTAGACAGCAATAAACACACTGGAGGCAAGTACACGCTTCGTAACACAGGATTAGAAAATAAGTTGAAGGTGCAAAATATATTCCTTATCTTTGGTTTAGTGAAAAAAATGACCGTTACCCCTTACGCATGGTGCAAATCTTCTAATGCTATTCAGAGAATTAATGAGATTGAAGAATTTTCTTCAGATGCAAATTTTGTTATTTTTATGATTTTATTTTATGTTTTATGATTAAGTTTTAATGATGTCCACATTGCAGATCGAATTCTACCTTGCTCTAGAGCTGACAAACGAAGTGAATATGGCTACAAGGCCAACCATGCCAGTAAGGTTGTTGTAGTTGATGGTCATGGCATTAATCCTCCTTTCATTACCCTGGAGCAGTTTCACCTCCATGGGAACTGGTCCTTCCCCAGGAGAAGGGAACAAGGAGAGGTACTGGTTTCAGTAGATTTTGTATTTGGCCTGGTGAAAATAAGAAAACTGAAATATTAAGGATAGACATTATTTGATTATTTGTTATCTATGACACAATCAGTGTCCATGAAAAGGAAATCTCTTTTGGTAACATGCTGCTAACCGACAGCTTTCAACAAAGAAGTGAAAAGATTCTTTAAGTTTTAAGTGATTAATTATTGGGATATTTTAGTCCTACATAGTAGATTTGGATGAAAAACTGATTGGCTTTCTTCCTGACCAAAACTATAACGGAGTTCTGGTACTGCAGATTTGCACAGCTGAAATCCAGTCTGTTACAGCCCAGAGTAGGCAAACAGGCTGTCCAAAACCTGCCTGGTTAACATATCTGTCTCACAGGCACTGTTACATCAAACAAACATCAGTTGTCACTTGTTAGGACCATTAACTAGACAAGGCCAAAATAAAACACAGACCAGAAAAGATACATCTTACATTCTATAAATTGTGTGGTCTGTGAATCTATTAAAGCTGACAGAGAAGAGGGCTCTGAATTGGTGAGCAGGCTGATTACACCCCGTTCTTTATTCCCTATTGACTTTGGGTATGCCATACCTTTCCATTTCCTAGAGAAATAAATTAAAAGTCAGAAGTAATTTACCTGATGGAGGGTGCAGGTGGAATTTTGTACAGACGGGCATTTGCACATTGTGAAATCCAATTTAACCCCTTGATGGGGTATAGCTTATTTTCTTTTGTTGACAGCTTTGTGGCAGCTAAAATAGGAACCTGATTAAATAGAGACAGTGAGAGATTGAGGTCTTGTTCTAACAGCAGGAGGATCAAGGCCTCTAATCTTATCTCCCCAAACAGTGAGATGAGCTGAGGATGCTGGCAGTGAGATAAGCTCGGCTATTTCGAGCTATAAAAAGACCCCAAGAAAAGAGAAAAGGTGTGAAGTGTGGGGAGAGATTTTTCACATACAAAAATAATACCGCCTTGTTTAAATACATTTGGGTCAAGTACTTGGGATGTTTAGGGTATTAGAAAAGCAGTGATTTCATTTTACTGTATGGGCGTACATCAAAGTACAAATAATAGGAGCTCACTCCCTTCTTGCAAAGAAAATACCCATCTGCAAATTTCGGAATACAATTCATATTTGTAATCTAACAGGAGCGCAGTAACAGCAGCAGAGGCCAGGTGGGAGGAGACCACTCCTGGCAGAAGTGGAATTGCTTCTTCCTGCAGTCAGACTTTAAATCTATTTTGAATGGAGCAATAACACCACATTTCCCAGGAAAGTGTTTTGTCAGGTTTAATGCAAAGCTGTCTGGCCGGGACAGTTCAGTTGTTTTTTTGTTTATTTGCTTGGAAGTAACCAAAGAAATTACAGAAGCTCTGTTTCTCCTCTTGTCCGTATGGTGTGGGCTTCACACTTTCTTGTAATGCTGTGTCCCTTATCAAAAATCAGGACGTGAGATGAAAATGAGAACGAATGGAGAAAGGAAAAGAATGGGACAGGGCTGCGCTAACAATTAGTTCTCCATTGTCTACCGCAGGAATAAAATGGAAAGGAAAGGCTAGACACAAATACACAAACTACTTAAGTAAGGGTTCACACAAAAGTAACTTTTTTTTAGGAGTAAAGCAAAAACTTCCACTTTTGCAACCGTCTTTAATTAGCAAAATTTTAAAATGACAGTTAAGTGGATTTAATTCAGCCATCATCCTGTTTGCTCCCCTTAAGGCTATGAAGATGCAAGGTAGCTGAAGATCTGCCGAGTAGAGTACGTAATAGCCAGAGTGTGGCCATATGCTTCCCTGAGCACATCTTTGAAATTCTATTGCCCCAAAGGGTTGAGGATTGGTCTCCAGCATTAGCTGGCTAAATGGGTTCCTGTTGTCACAAAAGAAACTACGCTCATCATATTATGTTATACCTGGTAGGATCGTTCTTCTCTGATCAAAATACCACTGATTCGGTTCCACTCCCAACCAGAATGGATTTGGAATATTGATTTAATGTGCTCTTTGGCCATAATACACAGTCAAATGTCTCCTTTAGCATGGGAGCCTGGTGTATTCAAAGTTACCAGTAATTAACAATTTTTAAACCTTTGGTTATTGCCTTGCAATGATAATTAGCATTTATTTACATTCCCAATATTCTTTAATTCTGATTATCCAAACGCAGGGAGAACATCATTGCTCAGTTCAATTGGATCAACTGCAGTGGTGAACTCATACCCAGAACTGATTTTTGTGAGGATTTTTGCAAGAACAGAAGACCCTGCATGAGAATCACTGTGTGCACATTAGATCAGGATTTTCCCCGGGTTCCTATCTTTCTTAAGTGTCTTGAAAATACATTGTCAAAACCCAATTAAAAACTGTTTTCCTATAAGGCTTTTTGAGAAAAGGAGAAACAGCCTTGAACTTCATAGGAGATGTAAGTTTTTCTTCCTCCTTCTGATAACTTTGGACAAGCGCAGTAATAAATTACTACTAGTGGCTTGACTAGAGAGGTGTTAGTAGCAAAGTGCTTACTACGTATTAAAATTCAATTTGTCACTTAACATGTATTAACTGCACTCATATTTGAAGTCTGAAACTTAAAAGTTAGCTTACTTTTAATTGGGCAATATTGAGATTCAGAGACGTCTGTTCATTTGTTAAAAAGAAGAAAGTAAAAGTTTTTTTCAGAAACAAGGGAAAATTTGGAAATAAGCAGTGGTGTGGTTCCCTGAGGGGTGTACAGTAGGGAGAAGGTCACTGAAAGCTGCAGGAACAGCAGAATCACTCCTTAGAATTTTTCCCCATGCCACTCCAAATGCTCTCCTTCAGAAGAATTTCAATCAAAAGAGCAACATATTTATAATATACACATATTCTGCTTTGCTTGTGGATTCCCAGGGGTAATCCAGAGGCTGGGTTCATGCTGTGCACCAGAACTCGGATGCAGTGGCTATGTTGAAGCCTCGGCTGAGCTGAAGGATAGGACAGAAGCCAGGCATGACTCTACCTGAGCCACGCTTCTCAGAGTCAGTGTGTCAAGCCATGACACTAGAGAGAACTTTGCTCACGGTTAGCCATTCAGCTACAAGAACAGATGCAGGAAAAGATGACTATTGGGAACTTCTATTTTCACTAAATCAATTTTCTCGAGGCTAGAGGCTATTCTGGTTCTCACCCTGATGGTACGTTGTGCTTAAGGGGACTGAAGGGTTCTGACTGACTTTTTATAGGGACAAATATAGACAGAACACACCTTCTCTCTTCCTTTTAAATCTTTTCCACATACACTGACATTAATTTGACCCTTAGTTTGAAAGGCCAGGTATTAGGAAAGGTAGAAGTTAATGCATGATTTGGTAAGTGCTGCTTAGTTTTAATTACTAATGGAGTTGCTACATAATAATCATACGACAGTTAAATATTAGGAATTTGCTCATTATTATTATTGGATTTTTGCCACAATCTTTAATAGAAAAAGGACTAAATCTATTATTTTCATAAGAAAATGTATGAACGAGGCCCTTTTTATTAATACTGTGCTAGGTCTAAAGAGAGATTGCACCATTTGAGCAATAATTATGGAGTGTGTGGATTAGTAAATCATCTTTGGTGACTGAAGTTGTAATATTGCAGTATCTTTGAAAAAGAACCCATTTTAATATGCACTGAGAGTGTACTTGAAGCAAAGGCTGGGCTTTATTTTGTTTCTATTGTAACAAAAGTCAGAAGCAAAACACTTGATTGCTTTTGTTCAGGAAGGTTTTAAACTGCTCTTTAAAGGATGTTACTGGTAATTTGTCTTAAATAATGGACATGAGCATCGTATTTCTTTTTGGGGAGTTTCTTTATTTATGGTTGTATAAATGACAATCATTTTTAAGAGGCTTCAGAGCAGATGCTAAGGCACTGAGTGGAGTAGCTGGATTGACTGGAATGCCCCGTGGGCAACCAGCCTGGTGCCTGCACTGCAGCAAGTGACTGGCGTTTGCACAGTCACCACTGACTACAGGAAGGCTGGTTTGGGGGGTTTATTTTTAAATTGTCCTTGCTACACAAGCTGCTTTTCTTTACAGAGCACAGGAGTTCCACTCTTATCACAATCAGTAGTGTATTATTGCCTAGGAGGGTCAACACTCTTCTGCTAGGCTTTGCTCTTCATTCACATGGAAATGGCATTATGAAAATGGCAGCTGTAATCGAAGAGGATAACATCTCTGCAATATCCATTCAAATCATAATTACTTACACAATGCAGACCTGCTCACAGGTGCTGTGAGAATCTCTGCTGCTCTATTTCATGCCTTGTTCTGAATGGTCTGCCTCGCTCTGTGAAGTTAATAATTTCCCCTAAAAGGGAAGAGCGTATTTAAAGCAGGTGTGATTATGCTGCTGATTAGCATTCATTTCTCATTGTCGCATCCTGAGAGAGACGAATTTTTTGGGCTCTTTTTTTCCCCAGCTTTTGATTGCTTGATGTAGCAATGCTAGCAACAACCTTTCAGCATCATCTCTTTTTGTCTCTCTTTTTTGAATGAATATATGTCCATAATACATATCTAAACATATCCCTTGGGATTTTTTTCTGTTGTATTGATTTAGCTGAGTAAATGCCTACAGCCAAACGCTTGCATGCACGTATACACACACATACAAGTGTGGAGATGAGCAAGCAGTGGGATTGCCCTTAGAAGTATGTAAGGAGACTCTGCAGTGACACTTCAGCCATTTGAAATTCTCAATGACTGTTGACAATTCTAAGTAAAGGCTGATCCAGAACGTTCAAAGAAGTTAATCCGAAGAAAAATGAGAAAGAAACTAGTTAGTAGTCTCTGCCTGTGTGACAGATCCATGAGATCCGTGCAGAAGAACGCTTACTGGCCATCCTATCTCTGTAGAATTCTGTGAGTGTGAAGGACACACTGGTGGATGCTAAGATTTCTATATTCTTTCATCAGTAAGTATTTAAATAATTCTCCCTTAATTATGAAACTGCAGATCACTGTATTCTAAACGATACTTTGCAGAGTGCCATTTTTATTCTGATTAAATTTTGATCTATGCAGTACATAAGGAAGGACTTTTCCCCTTACCAGTAAACAAATATGTTACTGTAGAGAGATCCTAAACCTTCAGTGCATGAGTCAGATTTGGAAGCAGATTTACTGCACGATAACAGATTGCCACTGTTTGTTTGCACCATAGCATCTTTTATCCATAGTGTCCTGCAAAATGAAGTGTTCACTTGATAACAATAAAACTTCCAACAAATTAATTGCTAGAAGCCCTTGGAAGATAAAGACCATACAAACGATGGCAGATGACTCTTTATCCCTCTCTTTAATTTGTTTTGGGCATTGATTACAGTGTTGGTAATCAGTGGAAGCACTGTTGAGAGTTGAATGGGCTGTGGGCAGGCGCTGGGGAAGAATGATTTACCCGAATTCTATTGTGCAGGAGCCCAGATAGCCTGATGTGGAGCTTTCGTGAGAATAACTGAAAAATTGCAACAGATCACCTGGTAATATGGTTTTGAAATTAATTCACCCCAATGTTGAGCTGACCCTGAGTCCCACTCCCTCTTTTCTTGATGTGTTTCATGCTATGTTTAAATTTGGATCTCTCCAGACAGAATTGCTGTACTGCAGTAAACAGTAAACTGTACAGTTTTCTCTTTACTGTACAATTTTCCGTATCGAGCACTGGTGGACTGTATATAATAGCTTGGCAACTGAATAGGAATTCTCCAGTTTATGGGTAACTAACAAGAGCGAAGAAAATGAACAGGGCTCTGGGCTCTGGAGCTGGAAAGTATTTGCACTCCACAGATGTTCACGTTGAAATTGTTTTGATCTGCTCTGTGTTCATTCTTCATGGGTGAGAAAGCTCTTTCCATATTCCTCAACAAAACAAAACCGCTGGAGTTAAAGATGCCAAGTAAATTGCTGGTGTGTGAGGGGAGCTTTAGGAAGTGTGATGGTGAAGAGCAGCCCATGCCTGATACAAACCCTCCTTCTGAATGATTTGCAGCAGCACTCGCCACACAAGCTGACCTGTTGCTTCTCCTGTTGTCTTCATGACAGGGCATGAACCTGTTCACCCGCTGTAGCTTCCAAGTGTATTTGCAAACATTTATCTTGTGAAATTATACAAAAAAATGTCTCTTTTCCTACCAGTCTGGACCCTGTAGCTCTTTGTAAGTGTGATAATTGTCATCAGAGGGAGAACACTGAAGTAGTAGACCTGCACTAGGATTTAATTATCTGTGGTTTGAAATCAAAGGACAGTTAAAAGTAGTCCATAGGTGGTTTAGGTATAAAGGAAATAATAATTTCAGTTTCACTCATTTATCATTAGTGATGGAGGTTAAAGCTGTAATACACCCAGCGCTGGCGTGCAGCTTGCTGTGTGCCACGGCATGGGCAGTGCTACCGCTGGGATGCTTCAGGCAGCTCCCTGCCTCTCCGACTGAGCTGGCACCAGCTGGCTCACCTTGGTGTGTGTGCAGCGGTGTCCGCTCCCTCCCATTCCTGTCATGCGTCCCTGACACACCTGTCTCACTACATAGGCTTCCCGGGTAAAAAACACTCACAGCCTTGATTTTAAATCTATGTGAACAGCTACAGTTCAAATAGGAGCTATTTCTGGACACAAGACACTTGAGGGTATACAGTTAATGTGGAACTTTCCAAATGGATTTCAAACTGTCTAGTAAGGGAATTACAACTGCGGAACAGCTGCTGCTTTGGATCTTCCTGGAGCCTGGGTTACAGATTCTGGCTTCTAATTTATTTTTGGTTTGGTTTGGTTTTGACTTATTAATTTGGAAATGCCTAGAATCCGCAGTGAAAAGTTTGTTCCTGTTGAAAAAGACGGGTGAATAAGATGGGCATGTTTCCACAATAGCCCTGGTCACTTGGCAAAGTAGGTGAAAACTGTTTTTCTCTTCTGACCAGAAACATTAAAATAGCCTTTCATTAAGAGAGACTTCCAGAGTAGAAAAAGAGACTCTGAAAATCCTGAAGATCATGCTTCAAAAATCAATCTAAAGTGCTCCCACTGTGATGCTGTGCACAACAGGGAGATGCGGTAGCCCACGGATTCCTGATCAGGGTATGTGGTGCAGTGATGTCAGGTTAACCGGCAAACTCTGAACTAGAAAACATGAAATAAACTAACTTCTTAGCACCTGATCTTCTAGTAACATTTTTGTTCTAACCTTGATGCTTATTTCCCCCAGTGTGCAGGTGGGTTGCTCTTTCAGAAAGAGGTTCGCAGCACCCAGTGGAGATCTGTCTAATCTAGCCACTAGCAAACCCTGAGGATGAAGTAGGATTTATGTCTTTTCCCTTGCTGGTAAGATTTAGGTTTAGTCTTGGTGTATATATTTCATACAAGAGGGAAATGTGGTTTTCAAATCACTTGGGCAGACCCAGGGAACATATCTGCTGCTTCCTGGGTGCATGTTCAGACAGATGAAGGGGTAAAAGGAGCTCTGCTCTCCCCTCCTTCCTCCGCTCCACCGGTTACTTTAAAAGAACGGCAGCAATCACTGCATCCCCCGTGGAATTTATCCCGTTCTTTTGGAAGGCATGGTTTACGACCACCTCTGAAGCAAGGCCCACTTGCAATGTCGGTGGAGTGCCTTGTTTCTGCATCCAAATTGGGCCTATGAATTAGCTAGGAACTCCGTTGTTTAACTCTGGAAATGCACAGGGGATACATTTGGCATTAGTGAAAGTGAAGAGTTAAGGTTTTTGCGGGATAATAGATTTCTGTATTGCTAATAAGATGTTTCCAGCATTTAGGTGTCTAAATTTTATTTCATTCTCACTTTAGCACCTCAATATTTTACAGTTTTGAAATCCTTTGATCTTTTCTGAGGTCTGAATTCTTTTCATTTAATTAAACCAAGATACGAAGGACTTGGTCAAAGTCTGTAAGTATCTAGAATGAGCAGTTGACTCCTTAGGCTTGGGGACAAATGTACAACAAGATCCCATGGCTGTGCATTGAAGCTCATTAAGTTTAGTTGAGAAGGAAGGTGATTTTTTTTTTTTTTTCAACTAACAGTCGGAGCAATTTGCCAATGGTTTGGTGTGTATTCTTAGTCAGTTGGGGTTTGGGCTTGGTGTTTTCCTTTAGCTAAGAGTGAACTTTAAGGATCTTGACAATGGAAATTTAAACAGTGATTAACTAGAGGAATCCTGTGTTCTGTCAGTCAGTTGCTACCACACCATGTTTGGGCTTTGTCAGTCGTGGATTTGTAAGTGCTGTTCTTTTTAATGGCTGAAGAACTGAATGTTAGTGTCCTAGCCTTTTAATGTATGCAGTTACATACATTGAGAAGCACCTCAAAGCCTGGAGTTGACTTGTTTAGCGGTATGTATTTTTAATAATTAATAGTGCTGAGCTTAAACTTGCTGTGTGCTAAGAGAGCATCAGTATCAAGTTGGTGCAAATTAACTTGTAGCTGTTTATTACAATGTTCTCCCTGAAGCATTATGCTGGTCCAGGAGGCTGGACCAGATGGACTTTGGTGTGAGAATGACATGCAGCATTCTGTCCAACGCATCTGTCCAGCAGCATTGTCAGAAGAGCGCTTATATTTTTTTTGGTTGCTATTACACAGTTTGCTTTGATGGTAACCCTTTCCCCTGTTAGGAAAAAGATCCTACCTGTGTAGAGAATGGTCAGGTTAAAATAATATTTGGAATGGCTGGAATAATAGAAATCTTAATTTTGGTTTAGAACAGGGGTGTCAAACTCATGGCCCGTGAGCTGAATCCGGCCCTCCACCTTGTTTCATCCAGCCTGGCACCTTGTTTCCACCTGTCAGCAATGCCAGCCTCCTTGCCCCTGTGCTCCTGTCAGCGCTGGGCACATGTGCAGTGTGTGACATGCGTTACGCTGCAGGAGCAGGAGAACAGTGGGAGCCGTGAACTTGACACCCCTGGCTTAGAGCATACTTGGGCAAATAGCGTTCCTGTAAGCTGTGTCACAGGTGTAGCTGGGTAGATGCTGGTGCATTTTTGCAGCAACTGTGACTCTTGCACGTGAACTGAGCAGCCTTCCCTTCTGGGGTAGGGATACTGGACATTCTGCACCGGTGCAGTCTTCTAAAATGGAAACTTGTCTTTGTGTTAATGTCATTTCTAGTACACCCGTTGTATGAGACTCAAAAATTAACACTCAAACTGAACAGTTTCTGGTGAATGTAGGTCTATTTTTTAATGTTGTCTCCCCCACTAGCCAGAAATGCTGGCAATAATAACCCTGGATCTCTCCTGCAGTCCCTTATCTGTAATTGTGCTCAACAGCGCATGAAAAGTGTAGGATCATTCTTGGATTTTAGGTATGAATCAGGCAGTTTTGTCTCTGCATCATTTTAGAATTTGTAAAGCAATTTACAAGTTAGCTCCTACCTGGCTGAGTGGCGTTACTGCACACACCCCTTCGCCCTGCTCCATCATGCCTTCTTCCAGGAGAGCAGCCACTGCAGGAAAAGCACCACCACGAGCTTCCTGCCACCACAAGCACTTCCAGCAGCACTGCCACCACACATTCCCAGCTGACCAGCCAGCTGAATGCAAGTTGATAACTGAGCTGGCAACAAGCTCAGTGTCTGGAATAGAAACAGCATCAGCTTTTCAGATCATACCCTTCTCTAATGTAATTAAATTCAGAGGCACAGACCTGGAGTGAGGCATGCTTCCAACTGATGCTGCATTTCCTGAAGGTCAACTGGAGAGCAGCATATTTCATTGAGTGCCATCTATAGAGTTGCAAGTTTCCTGATTAGGCTCGCATTTGAAGAGCTTCCCAAGGCCTAACTTAGTTGGGAAATTGCCCATTTAAGCAATAACGCATAATAACTCATGACACTGCTGCTTAATGCTATCACATATGGGAGTGTGCATGGGAAACAGAAAGATAAACTGATTCAGAGTCTCCTTTTGTGACTTTTTTTAAGTAGTAGCGTCAGTTCTCTGTATTGTCCTAGTGTTCTTCTGGGATAATGAGTTTGATGGATAGCATCCAAAATATGCTTGTTTCATATCCCCATACTTATAACTGTGGATTTACTATGAGATCTCACCAGCTTTTTCTTTTCTAGACTTCCTGAATGTTTTGTGCCTGTTTTTGTTATGTTTTATCACTTACTCTTGTCTGCTGCAGACGAGGTAATTCTTAGCTCCCACGCTGGTTGAGATAACCCAGTAGTTCATCATGAGATGAAGAAAGCAAAAGCCTGCTAGTTGTTTAAAAGAAACATTCTCTCCTGTCCTCATTGGCTGTTCTGTGATTTGACAGTGTCTGACTTGCTAGCGTGGAAAAAGGCTGATGGGAAAGGAAATGAAAATTCCATAAATATGGAGTTAACTTACCTGATCTTCCTGACTAACCAGTTCAAATTTCTTCATTTTAATAAATATTGCAGGTATTTCCCTTCTAAAAGCTACTTTTACGATGAAAGGCAGGAATGTCAACCTTGTCATCCTCATTTATGCTCAAGCACCAGAGAAAAGACCGCACTTATGAAGGACCTGGTATCTCAATAATATTCACAGAAATAAACAGTCTGCTGTCTCTCCCAGGAGGGCAGGGAAGAGTAATACTGTCTGCAGGTGGAGAATTGAGATGTTCTAAGTTCTGAAACGTGACCCTCTCTTCTCTTTGTGGTCCTGTGTCACAGTATCACAGTATTACAAGGTTGGAACGGATCTTTGAGATCATCGAGTCCAGCCTATGACCCAACACCTACACCTACTCATCATCTAAACCCTGGCACTAAGTGCCTCATCCAGTCTCCTTTTAAACACCTCCAGGGACGGTGACTCCACCACCTCCCCGGGCAGTGCATTCCAACGGCCAATCACCCTTTCAGTGAAGAATTTTTTCCTAATATCAAGCCTAAACCTCCCCTGGCGAAGCTTGAAACCATGTCCTCTTATTCTGTCACCAGTCACCTGAGAGAAAAGACCAACGCCTGCCTGCCTTCAACCTCCTTTTAGGTAGTGATAACAGCCCCAACTTCAGCAGAAGCTGCTTCTCCTAAGTAACCCTTACCATTGCCTCCTGACAGAGCTTTCCTTTAATTACTTATTTTTTGTGAAACTTACTGACTCAGTCTTTAATTTATCTTCCTGAACTGCAGTCCATTTTTCTTTCTCACTTTTATATAGGAAACTCCCTAAAATTCTCCATCCAATTGGATAGAGCATTAGCGTTACGAACACAGAAGCCCTGAAGCATAGTGAATTGTCAGCGGGAAAACTCATGTATCAGTCATGATCCATCGTATCGGCATACGATATCTTATTCTTTTCCATAAATGTCAGGTCCTTCAAAATAGGCTTATCCCTGCGAGCTGTTTCCCATCTTTGACAGGTACTCAAAATAATGAGAGTACAACTGGCATCAAAATGTGTCTCTATTTATTCAATGTCCCTAGGAAAAAAGATTTGGCATCTTCTGGAGGTGTTTAACTGTGTGCGGAAAAGAGTTAAGACTCACTTCTCTATGCCATGAGAAAAAATTGTTTAACAATAGAGGTTACTGTGGATATGGATATGGATATGGATACGGATACGGATACGGATACGGATACGGATACGGATATGGATATGGATATGGATATGGATATGGATATGGATACAGAAATGGATATGGATATTGATATGGATATTGATATGGATATGGTTAGATATAGATGTAGATGTAGATGTAGAGATAGATAGATAGATAGATAGATAGATAGATAGATAGATAGATAGATAGATAAATGATATAGATATTGATATAGATATAGATGATACAGATAGATGGTGGGGCAGAGATTATGCTTCCAAGTTGCAACAATACTTTTATGCTGGATAGTGAGTAGTGAAAAAAAAAGTTATGTCTAGATATATAATGAAGAAAGGTATCAGTTCATTGTTTGACCATGAATATTCCATGCAATTAACCATTTTCGTCTCTTGTAATATAGGATAGAAGTATTTCTGTTGATAATATTACAGACACAGCTCAGAACTGCCATTTCAGACCTCTAAATAAGGTTGCCAAAAACCTAATAGTTAAGAATAAGATCTTAGTGAAATTCTGAAGTTATCAACATTTGATTTTGCCCTGAAATAGAAAGAGATATTTATAATTTCTGAAGTAGAAATATTCTGAAATACACAGTAATAAATGTTATCTTTGTATTTTTTATTTAAAATCAAACATTTTGGTATCACTGAAGCAGCAATCATTCCTTTTAACTGAAATAACATGGATGGGAGTGGAAAGGTTCTTGGATCTAAAAGTCCTTCACACAGTGTATTCTCCAAAAGAGAAAAATATTTCTCAGAATTATGGAATGCTGTTGACGTTGAGAGGACAATCACATCAGAGAAGGTAGGCAGAGATGGAAGGAAAATTTTGAAAAGAGTTGGGTACAGAGAGATGCAGACCTTGTACTTGGAGAAGAAATTCTTAAGAAAAAATGGGCACAATTGTTTGAGTCTTCAGAGCTAGACTCAACAGCAGCATAGCTTTAAAATTAGCAGGTATTTTGGAAGCCTGACCTTAAATCTACTTAAAATTAAGCTGCCAGATATTTTATTTTGAAGACAATAAGTGCTCTGGAACACCTTCAAGGGTGTCCAGTGGCTACTCATCAATATCCATAGGCACCTGAATTTGATCTGCCTGGGAAGTTCAAATGATGCCAAATTTCAGATTAAGGTAAATGTTAACAAACATTCCCTTCGTTATAATTTAGTTACTTTATCACTTGGAAGCAGGACAGGTTTTTTGGAAGTAGTTTTCTAGCTTGGGAGAACAGTATGCAGTGGTCAGGAAAAGAAAATTACATTTTCTGAAATCCTATCTGTGTGCTCTTCCTACGCCTCAGCTTCATCTCTTCGAAAAGAATGAAAACAACCGAGAAATCATGTTGGGAATTCACCATGGTACTGAAGAAGACATTATAAAGGACACAATTTTGAGACATTTACATAATATACCCCAAGAATAATCAGATATAAAATTAAGATAGGGTTAAAATAAGCTGGTTAATTTCCAGTGGAGCAATGATTTTCCTCTGCCCCAACTACAGAAATGTTTATTTTCCTAGTGTATTTTAAAAACAAATGTGATTATCTTAAAAACCAATATGAGGAATTCTAGAGTTTCATTCAACTTCACAGATTACTTCATTTTAGCCAAGGAGGATCAAGAGTATTTTTCTAAGAATTAGAGGATAGAGAGTATTTTTCAGTAAAACAGTGAATCTACTGCTTATTTTATTTTGGGGGTTAAAATGGGTGGGAAGTTAATTCCTTATAATGTTAAGTACTTTCAAGACTCAGAATGGGTAGGACAATCTTAAGGAAATGCGTAGCTAACTCAGTGTGTTTCAAAATACTGAGCTTTACACCTACAAAATATTTAAATAATGAGGAGGTATAGACTTTGATATGCACTTACATGGATCTGATTTGGAGTTAATATACAAAGCCAGTTAGAAAAAAATCTAAGATGCTAAATTTACACTCTTTGTAACACTTGTCAGGACGACCTGATGTGGGAACAAAACTGGGCAGGCTGTGAACTCTCCCAGCTTCCAGTCATCCCATGGTCGTGCTCTTCAAGAGGACTAGTTCTCCTCCCTTAAAGGTTTGCAATAAATGTGCAAGAGGTTTAAACCCCCCCCTCAGGCTAAGGATGTCAAAGGCCCATAGATAAGTGGAGGTATTTTCAACAGTATTATTGAATATATTCTAGGTTTTCAGGCCATATTGAACTTCAATGCTATTTGGGAATAATTTGAGATTTATGAAACTTTATTTGGTTTCTAAATAAATGTGCTGATTTTCTTGTAAGTGTCAAGCAATTGATAGCTCTTAGGGTAAATCCTTAATGATGCCCATTGTAACCTGGCTACTGCAAATGTTGTAACGTAAGAATACGGATCCTGGGGATTGCTGACGATCTGGGGGAATGTTCAGCAGCAGCCTTAGAAACCTCTGGGAGTCTTGGAGCAACAGGTAAGACTGACACTGGTCTCACTAGTGGGATATGATTTATGGAATCCTTAAGAAACTACGACAATGTCTGAGGAAGTGTCAGTCAGACGTTAGGGGCTGTTTAGAAACCTGGTGGTGAAGAATTATTGTGATTTTTCAGAACTGCTTAACTCCCATGTACATTATCTGGGTAGCTCTGGCAATTCCTTGTTGTATTCTCAGTCAGATATTTTAAATGAGATTAGACCTGTGTCCTTATACAGTTATCCATTTTGCAAAGTTCACCTCTCAGGGATGTTGGGCCTTTATAGATACAGTGCCCCATGAGAATACAATTTTTGTTGCACGGCTCCGGTGCGAACCTTTCAAAACCTCTGGTAGAAGATTGAGTGTGCTTACAGTCATTCTGTAGTACCTTTGTTCGTGATAAGGTGGTGGGGTTTCCCAATTAGCACCTCTGCGGAAGAGTACACCACATAATTTGTTCAGTGTAGACTGGCCAGGATGGTAGAAGTCTGCTGAGCACTTGGATTGATGCCCTTTAAAAGCACAAAGCTGTTGTGTTGTGGTCAGACACCCCGAGATACACTTACGGAGGATCCTGATTCCATTAATTCACTGGATGCTGCTTCATAGGTAATGAAAAATTAAGCAAGCTTTGACCAAACCTTGGGACTGTAACCCAGCCATTGGCAATGGAAACCCAATTAAAATACTTCCCATGTACTTGCTTTTAAATATTCATGCTATTGAACCATTCCCACTTAATGCATAAATGACAACATAATATCCGACTGTAACAGTTGGTAGAAGCCATTTTAAGTAGCAGTTTAACAAACAGAGATGGATTTTAATTTGCAATGCCAGTTGAGCTGTAATAAAATCTAGTATTCCAGCTGTGAAAAAAAAATAAAACACAGCTTGGTTTAGAGTTATTTACAGATGTGTAGGGGTTTGTGGTTTGTTTGTTTTTTGTTTTTTTTTTCCCTGAGCCATACAATGGAACCATTTGGTCATTATTCCTTCCCAGAAACATTTGTATCAGATGCCCTTCCTATCCCTAACTTTTAGAATTTAACTGCTAAGAAAACACACATTAAAATATTATGGTAATTCTTAAGTGTTCATTGATGACAGAATTAAATTTCCTGTTGCAAATGTTGCTGTGGGGCGTTAATACAGCTGTTTACGTGTGTTTATGGACGCTGATGAGCTTCTGTTGACTTTGAGATAAATCCTATATTGCTGGGTTTGAGTGATGTTCACGTGTTGGCATTGCTGCTGTCTCCTGGAGCGTTATTAAGATTCTTGAAACTTTGATTTCTGTTTGTTTATCCTTCTCAAAATATCAGCTGTGGAATCATGGTATTTTGTGAAAGTTGTAGTGCTTTTTCTTTAATAATGTAATTCCCAGTTGCACGAGGGAAAAGACTGCAAATAGGGACCAAACACACCTTTGGAATCTCTTTGGGAAAGTCAAATTGAAAAAATCTAAGCTTTGCTTTTCTTCACATTAGGTCAGGGCAAGGAGAAGGTAAAATCCCATAATCTAAAGACGGCCTGGAGGGACGATTCTCAGTACGTTCCACTGAGCAGAAGACATTGTCACTAACTAGCACAGTGACCTTTCTGCCCTACTTCTGGCCTTATTTGATACACATGGCATTACGATCCCTAAAGATTCATCTGTAGCTAAATATAAGCTCCCATGGACAAGATGTTCATTGTCCTGGGAAGGGCTCAAGAAAATACATTCATGGTTTGGATTAAGGAATCTGGCCAGTGAAACTTTCCCTGCTTTTTCATTTTTGCCTTGTGTGGTGTGCATATAGTGCTGTTAGAGATGAAGCAAGGGTGAAACAGACTCGAGGGGAAGGTAAGCACTCGGGGACCTGAAAGTCTGCAAGCAATAAGCACAGCAGCAAAGTTCCCAGAGACGATTTGTAGAGTTCATGAGTCTGAAGTGCTTTAATTGGAGCAGAAAGGTTCAGAAATTGGGTGCTGGTCTCTTCTCGCAAGTGACAGGTGATGGGACGAGAGGAAACGGCTGCAAGTTGTGCCAGGGGAGGTTCAAACTAAACATTAGGAAATATTTCTTCACTAAAAGAGTTCTCAGGTACTGACAGAGGCTGCCCAGGGAGGGAGTGGAGTCGAAATCCCTGGAGGTATTTAAAAGATGGGTAGTTGAGTTCCTTAAGGACAGAGTTTAGTAAGGGGACAGGTATGGTTGGACTCAATGAGCTCAGAGTTCTCTTCCAGCCAGAGGATTGTATGATACAATGGAAAGGAACAGGGACAACTTTGAAGACTCTAAGATCTTGTGACTACAAGTTTGCAGTGCAGAGGTAAACAAAGGGGAGGAAAACCTACATATGGTGCACTTGCACAGCGGGGCTGAGAATAAGGCTCTATTGGAGGAAGAGAGAACAATGCACATTAGGAAGAGGAAAAAGCACTTCTGATGTTGTGTAGGAAGTGGCATTAATTCTGTCTGCCTGAGCTTCAAGCTTTCTTATTTTAACTACACTTTTTAGAACGGTCCCAGGTTTCACTCCCCATAACTCAAGTGAAATGCAGGCCTGTGGAAAATATTTCAGTGACAAACGGAGAAGCTGCAAGTAAATATCAGAATTACAGCCTTCCGAATTGGTGATGGCATCAGGAGAGTTTGACATGAGCTACTGTGATCTGAACCGCATGTGCATTAAACAAATAAAGAGCACAAAGGTAACTTGGAGCACTCATGAACTCTTTGAGAGGAATGGGGAACATGGGGAAAGGTTCATCACAGCACACAGTGTGTAAAACCCAGAAACATTCTGGAACGGTTCAGCCTGTTGCAGTAAAATTGATGGTGTATCTTTCGGTGGAGAAAAAGGTTAAAAAAATCCCCTGAGAAAACAGTTTTGAAGAATGTAGCTTTTATAAAGTGCGAAGGATTTCAATTCCACCTCACAAGCAAAAAAAAAAAAAAGTAAAAGTTGTTTGCTTTCTCAAGGGTTTTTCCTGTATTTCAATTTAATTGCCTTTCAGAAAAATTGTAGAATCATAGAACATTTTGGGTTGGAAGGGACCTTTAAAGGCCACCTCGTCCAACCCCCTGCAGTGAGCAGAGACATCTTCAACCAGATTAGGTCGCTCAGAGTCTCATCCAACCCGACCTTGAATGTTTGCAGGGATGGGGCATTGACCACCTGTCTGAGCAACCTGTGCCAGTGCCTTGCTGTCCTCATTGTAAGAAATTGATTCTTTCTATCTAGTTTTTAATCTACTCTCTTTTAGTTTGAAACCATTACTCCCTGTCCTGTTGCTACAGGCTCTGCTAAAAGGCGTGTTCCCATCTTTCCTGTCCTGAAAGGCCACAAGAAGGTCTTGCCAGGAGCCTTCTGTTCTCCAGGCTGAACAACCCTGTAAGTACCCCGCGGGTAACAAAGTATTTTGCATTAGTGCATCAGAACTTGTTAAAGTGTGTCCTGGTGTGTCATGCGAGCCTGGAGCCTGATTGAAGCAGGGCCAATGGGTTCTTTCAGTCACCCAGCCCTGAATGGGAGGGAGGGATGTGGGCTGGCACTGGATGGGGGTGCAGATTGGAAGTTGTTACTGTTCCTGACGCGTAAGCTGGAAGTTCTGCTCTCCTGGCACTCTACCTGAAGTGCACTTGAAGAACACTTCCTCAGAAAAGCTAAGAGCAGTGGTACTGTCTGCAACCAGGATGAGAAGTCCTTTGCCTCAGTTTCCTTTTCTTTCAAGCCAATAGATGTCAGTGGTGAGTGATCCTTTCGTGAGAAGACTGAGAGCAACTCTCGGAAGAGTAGGAAGAACAAATCTAAAAGTATATTGTCAAATCTCAGCTTGCATGTCAAGAAACAGATCGGAAAGATGAAGAAAACCCGAGGCCTAATTCCCTTCCATCTTTCTGCAAGGCTACAACACTGAATAGGCATCTTCTGGGAAAGTTCTTGCTCAGGTACCTTCACTGCAAATGCTAACTTGCCATCCATCACTATCACCTCTCTTGTTTCTGGCCTGCACCTTTGGAGATTGCAGGAGAAACTTTGTAGAATTGAAGCTGTTCACTTTGCTGCCTTCAGGGCTGGATTTCTGTCATTCTTAGTTAAAAGCTGGTGGCATGGCATTTTCGCAGAGGGCAACAGCATTACTGCTATGCAGATCGCTTAATTATTCCAAGCGTTATGAGTGCAAGTCTCTGAAGATGACAATGTAATGCAGGGAAAGCTGAAATGAGAGGTAATGAAAGGTAATGAAAAAGTCAGAGGTAGACAAGATGATCCTGTGATGCGAGGTCAAACCAAACAAAACACTTAATAAAGGACTGTGGAGCTGGAATTAGCCGGTACTGCTGCATGGGCCACCTGTGTCACAAAAGCAATATACTCGCTGGGAGCGGGGAATGGAGAATGTCAGTGCCATACAGAGCTCGCTCCTCGGGCTCCCTGGAGGCTGCTTGAAAGCTAATGCAGCACCTACTGAAAAAGCTTTCTCCTGTATTCAGCTGCTATGTATAAAAGAAAAGGAAAGGTAAAGCTTCTTGAGGGAGGTGGCACTGCAAGCAAAAGCAAAATGACCATTAACACCCAAAAGGGCCATCTCAGAATTATAGGCTGTACTGAATGCAGAATGCAACCAGAGGCACACACATCTCCATGATATCTTTTGTCTCAAATGAAAATGTTACTAGAATTCAGGAGAACTTATGCAGAAAATAAATAAAATTTACCTGATTGTTCAGAGCCAGGACCAAACTGACTTCATCAAAATGTCACTTAACACCCAGGACTAGAAAACTGTGTTCGTAGGGAAGAGACGCACAGGAAACCCTACCACACTGCCTTTGTTCTGCATCTTCCTGCCAGGGATCTTTTTGATGTAGAATATTGTATTTATTATTTGATTTGAGAAGAAAATGCAGTCTCTAATTTGGACCGTGACCCTCCTGTGCTAGGTATTTTACACATAAAAAATAACAAGACACTCCCTGTCCTAAATCACTTTTACTCTTAAAGCAGATAACAGATGGATACAGGCAGATGGCAGAGAATAAAATAGTGACTAGGTCTGATCAAGAAGATTTTCTCATTAAAACCGTGGTGATTGATAAGCTCTCCTTTAAAGAAATTGGCTTTGACAGTCTTGACAAAACTTTTGTTGAAAAGTTAAGAACAGAATTCAGAGTGAAGGTAAGGGGACCAATAGAAAATAATAATGAGTTTTTCACTGAGGTGGGCTTTAACAGTCCAAAGTTCAAGTATTTCATATGATTTAAATCAGACGTTTTGTCTGTGAGAATACGGTCCCTTAACTTTGTCTGAAAGGTGCTTCTTATCTTAAATACACACTTATATATGCACAGGTATACATACAAGGATGTGCACACACACACTAACACAGAAGTCTCAGATTTGTCTCAGTGTATAACAAGACTCGAGTTTTCTCAAGGAAACTGCTTCCTTTTTATATGTGAGCAAAGCTAGAATGTGGAGAAGAAAGATGCAGACGGGGAAAGTATAGGAATAAATCACCTGAAAGGCAAATATTTAAAGTTTAGTCACTGCTTTGGCATAAGCACTGGACTCAAGCTGGTGTGAATTGCTACAGCTCATCCAGCTACAGACATGCTTTGATCTAGATCTGTAGGCATATGGTCTTGGGGTCCACACTTGGATTTCTTTTAGAACATTGGTCAGGAGGTCGACTTGTGAACCCTTGCGGCGGAATGGGCTGTGAATATTGTAAGGGACTTTCTTATTCGTCACTGTTACCAGAAGGGAACAACACTTCCTTCTGAGTTCTCTTCCTTCTGTTCATACCTCAGAAGAACATCACATTTCCTCTTCTGTAAAGAGATTTTCAACAGCACCTCCTCAGTGTCCTCCATTCTCGGCATTGCAGTGGAAATAGACTGAGGGGTTTCAGCTGAGACAGTGGGAGGGAAAATGGGAAAAACATTTTGTGCTACAGAAGAAATTAGCTCTCCATTTAAAATTATGTAAAAAAGCTGTGCCTATAATCTTCAGCTGATGGAATCTCTGATGAACCAATATCAGACACCCAGTAAAAATGCTTCGCTTAATGTGGAATAACATCTCAAATAATAATAATGAAAAAGCGTTATTTTTAGGATGTGTGCCATACATTGCTAAGCATGGGAAAAAGAAATAGAGATCACCCTGGCTCAGCCTCTACGATTACCCAAAAAATAACATTATTGTAAGGCAAATTTTAAGAAGGAAATCTCGTTTACGTATAAACGTACATCTTATTCTGCACTTAACTGGCAATATCAAAGCTAATTGAGGGCAAGTACAAATTGGAAGTCTGATTTGAATATTTTAAGAGTGTAAATATATGTTGAGGTGCAAAATACAATGTGAATCTTCATTCAGTACCAGTATCCCTTTCATTGGTGTGTGGATGCAGTCACTGAATACACCGATGTCCACTCTGCTTTGACATATTGCAGTGTTTTGTGTAAAATTAATTTTAATACATTGAAGCTTTCATAAAATAGTTTGATTCCTACTCATTATGACTTTTTTAATGAAATCAAACATTTCATGGCTTAGGTTAGCTGTATTTCTTATATATTTACCATGTTCAATGTATTATCAACCTAAAAATGTCACTTGAATTCACTTCGTGACCTAACGGGCCATTTCACCCTGAGTAGTCACAACTCATGGAAGTTCAATCCAACCTGTGAATGCGTTGTTCTGAACAAGGGTGTTTCTTGCAATCCAGATCTGCATCTTTAAGGTAGGATAGAAATAGAAATAGAAACAAGGCTGAGGGGGGTTTTTTGTCTTGGTTTTTGTCTTAACCACAATGGAACCATCAGTAGCAGACAGTGAAGCTTTCTCCCCTGGCAGAGAACAAATTATTCATTAAGATGTCATAGTTGAGTTTTTTTGAGAAATCAATTTTTTATGTTTTTTCAGACTAAACATAGGTCAGAAAATGGGAATTGCCTCATTGCACCTGGTTTTATTCAATGTTCGAAGGGCTGTGATGTGGTAAGAAACTGGGTTTAGTTCTTAAAGATTTATGATTCTGTTTTAAAGATTATAAAATAAATTCTTCTTGCAATTAAGAACCCCTACCCTTTCATTCTTTATCTGAATTTAATTATCCCAGTAAGAAAAGTTTTAATTTTAACATTTCCTTTTAAGGATGGAAGTCTGTTTCTGTAGTTGAGAAGTGTGTCTTGTGATGTAAATTAAAAACTCTGCCAGTATACAGAAAGAGGCACATAATGGGAAATTAGACATTTTTCCTATAAATTTATTCTTTGAATTTTGAGTTGCTGCTAATTTCCTCCCTGTAAGATTGGAAATGGGAGTAATATAATGTTGTCTTTTCTCCAGAGAAGCTGTTTAGAGGTTTTTAACAAACTAAGACACATCTAAATATTTTCATGGAAAGTAGAAGGAAAGCGTTGTGCAGGCTAGAAGTAAAGATGTTTAGTGATAGTATGAGAAAACATGTAAAAGAAAAGTTTAGCTCCTGAAAAAGAGAGGCTTTGGATTTTTGGAAAGAGCTAATCTTGGGAACTTAACTAAAAAGCGACCTGAGTTTATAAAGGACACCTCGACTGACCTGCTTGCTCTCTGTATCATGGAGCCTCTCTTGTTTTCTTTCTTTCCCATTCCCCTCCTCTCTGGCTCTTTGTATCCTGCCCGCATTCGTTTGAGACTTGAGCTCCCTGTAAGTTATGCCAAGCAACATTTAACTTACAGATGATGGTCAAAGTCAGACAACATTAATACAATTAATTCTCACTAAATAGTACTTATCGTTCCTCTGGAGAAACTTCTTCACTAGCTCTCCTTGCAGACAAATGGAGCAGGACTGCTCTCTTGAGTGTTCAGCCAACTTTTGTTCCCCAAAATCATCATCCCAAGTGACAGCCATGAAGTTTAATGACCCTCCACGGTCTTTGGGCTGGGACTTACACACACCCAGGCCTACATGAGGTGACACATGGTGTGATACAGCTATTTATGACTTGTACATAGGAAAATTCCCTGAGCTGCCACAGAAGTAATCCCTTTTCTATCATAGTTAAAATGAAAAATAATACGAATGCATTTCTGTTAAAGCTGAAGGCTTAGCTAGCGTGTTTGGAATAAAACCAAAACTGCTATGATAGTTTTCCTTTGACTTTATAGCAGTATAAGAAGGATTAATATACTGTGTGAGCATAGGGGATGATAATAAAATGGGAGAATTAAAATCACTTCAACACATTGTAGATAAACCTTTGAAAAGCAGTAAAAATTCAATCTAAAGTATCAGAATAGTTGGGATGTATGAGTAACTTTTCCTAAGAAAAGCTTCTTTGTGAAATGCTCATTATCAGGGTGTAGCGGGAGCAGGGTGTTGCATTACAGAGAGACAAGGAACTGAAAGGCTACAGAGGGCTGGGGCGGTTGGAGATGATCTATCATTTCTGGCACAGGAAATCTTTTTTTAGAGGACAGGGTGACCCCAAACACGGAGAACAAAAGTGCTCTGTTGCACTACTTGCAGTGTCTTAGTATCACTATGGAAGTCCCACTAAGGTCATGAACGAATCACACTTTGCATATGTTTATTGTCCCAGGGTACATGATTCCTGTGGTTTAGTGCAGGGTGCCGAGCATCTCCATTTCTGGCAAACAGCAAATCTCCAGAAAAAGATTGTATTTAATATAAAATTAAATAGTGAAATAGGAAAAAGAAATGAAATTAAAGATGCAGGATCATCATTTTAGCCACAGGTTTCTCTTATTGTTCAGATCAGGAGGTGAGTCTTTCTTGGTGTTTTTCCAAATAACAACACAAACTAAAAACGCTGAAACACCCAAGTGCTGTGGTCACTGTGACTACCAGGATGGCAGTGGACATTGGGGAAATAACATGCATGTCAGTCTGGACGTGACAGGCTCTAAACAGGGAAGGTACGAAAGAAAATGTGATATGGTGATAGTACATGTTCGTGTTTCTCTGAAGAACAGGACAGAAATCAAAGAACTAACTTTTTAAAAAAGAGTATTTTCATAGAAGATCTAAAAGGATTTGGAGTGGCATCTTGTTTTGATAGGGAAAATACACACACATGGCACATGGGATATGAAAAATCATAAATACCATCACTGCTGACCATAATTAATATTAAAGGTCACAAACAGATGTAAGAACTTGCATTAATCTCCTTTTTCTGAATGTTGGAATCTGCTTTGTGCTTAATGAAGGGGTAGGATAATCTTGCCTTTCTGGCGAGGCTGGAACTGAGTCTGTGTCAGAGTCCTGATTCTGCCACATGCATCTTTACGATGGTAATCACAATGCTTTTATCTCTATTTTTTTATTTGAAAATTGGATGTAACAGTTCCTTTCCTCATAAGAGCAAATGTTATATCTTATGCTGATTTTATAGAGAACATTTATGGAGTTTTATTTTTACTGTATTTTGGACTGGGGAGACAATGATTTTTTAATATTGGCTGATCTTAAAACAAAGATTGGAAAGATGAAATAAAAGTGCAAAAGCTCTGCCGACAGTTGAAAGAGAAGCCTGTACAGAAAACTGATAAAAAATATAGCAGAGAAGTCAAGAAAAGGCCAAATTGTTTAACTTCTGAGAAAAAGAGACTTAGTTTTACCTTGTCCTGATGCCCAGGATACCTCTGATTGCTCTTTAGTTTGTGAAATAGGGATAAGCAGGTACGGTGAGCGAAAAGAAAAATGTCCCCATTCAGAGTGGAAATGAAAGGAAGGTTTTTGAAAGGCCAGAAAGGTCATCGTTATGGATCGATTAGAATTTCTATCAACAGCAGTCTTTTAACGAAGTCTGAACTATTTTCTGAAAGATATTTTACAGCTCAGCAGGAGCGACAGACTTGATGCAATAATTACTGCCCTGCACCATGGAGAAAGTCAGTCTGGACCGCTCAAGTCGCTCGTGCTGGCGTGACAGCCCGTGAACCTGGGCACTACTGTTGGTGTCACGCTGACACCCCAACAGTGGAAACCACAGAGGCATGTGAGTTCTGCTAACTTACTGCAGGTCTTGGAAACGGAGAGGAAGAGAGACCGCTTCCAGAGAGCTGTCTGTGAACAGATCACTGCCGTGTTTCTCACAAGTTAATTCTGTGAAGGGCATCTTATGTTCTGTAATGACAAGTTCCTGTGCATGACTGTGAATCCATCTGCTTTGTTCTGTGGGTTAGCTGATGAGGTAAGATTGGATTTGTTGGTACGGGGGGTTCTATCTTAGAGGAGTGGTACAAAAATAGGTCACAAGACTGAGAACTAGGCTTGCTTCCTTTTTTTTTTTTATCCCCCCACCCCAATATTTATTTGCAACGAATGAACTACGTAGGTTGCCTTCTCGCACATGTGGTCATGTTTGCCTAATAATTTCAAAGGAAAGGAAAAATTGTTGTCAGCAAGGTGTCCTGGATGGAGAGGTGGGAGAATGGTCTTTTTCCTAGTGTCCAGGAGCTCAGCTGTTAGAGAATTCACCTGGAATATGGCACGTCTGGAATCCTCCTGCCTGGGAGAATTGCAATTCAAGTTTCTGACTTACCAGGGAAGTGACCTAACCAGCAGGTCCCGGGATATTCTGGTAGCGCAGAGGCTACCAGAGCTCCAGGTGAGCTTTCTGATTATGTGGTTCTCACTGGCTTGGCTTTTGGTGTTAATGGTATTTTGGTATTAATTGGTATCTGGAAAGACTTACTGAAAGATTTTGCTTGAGTGTAGCTTTTGTGTTGGGGGCACTAGGAGTGAATACCATTTCCTTCTCGCAGCAAGGAGAGCTATGGGTTTCCTGTGCTTCTGCCTGGTTTAACCAGGCATCATTATGTGCAATTGGATAAGGAACTTCAATGGCAATGCTGTGGACTTCACTTTCCTTTTTCTTTTTTTAAGCTTTTCTTAAGCTATTACCCCAAAGCTTTGTTGTAGGAATGGAATGTTGCATGTAGGATGAAAATGATTTGTTGAATTATTTTACTATCTCAAGGAGAACAAAAAAGCCCAAATTATTTAATATCCATTTGATTCCCAAAGAACTTATTGTTTCCTTTTCTCGTGTCAGCAAATGAAAAAAATGAAAATATTTTTATAGTTCAGTGGGTTTCCAGGCATGGTGAAGATGGATCTCCCTAAATCAGAATAGAATAGGCTGGAGTTGATTTAGGTATGGTATTATGCTGAGACAGGCACTGATTTGAGTGTATCAGTGTAATCAATCATCTCCATGCTGTTTTAAAACTGTTTTTTTAAAAAAAGAAAGTCTGTGGCAGAATTGGACACTTGTTCAGAAAAAAAGGCTCTTCATTGTGCCCCAATGTTTTTCATACAAACAGGGGGAAAAATCACTGTCTTTGTCTGAGTTCCTCCCCTGCCCAGTGAAGGTCACCTGCACCTCCATTCATCCCTTATCTTCTGACATTCTTCAAGGCATACCTTGTGTTCCGTGTTCATGCCTGGAGCACTCTATGTCCTTAGCACATCCTTTAGGACAATATCCAGCTCTCTTATCTCCTTGATTCAGAGTCATGCACTGCAGTTTGAGAGGAGGCTGGCAGCTCAGGAAAACAAATAGTCCCAGAAGGTCAGGTACTTCCCGCATCGGTCATCTTTTCTCTTGACCTCAGCTGTACATTTTCTTTTCTTGTGTCTGTCTGTGTGTTATGCACTTGGAATTATTTTAAATCTTGCTGTTTCTGGAAGTGAAAATCACAAAACATAACACAAACCTATAAACTAGAGTGTGCTTTGCAGATAGTTTGGGTGACCGATACTCATTCGCAGAGCAGTACAAGTAAATGGCTGGTGTTTAAAGTCTAAAATGGAAGAAAAAGTCAGGTCAAACACAATGTTTGCTCTGCTCTGAGTACGTAGGAACATTAACATTAATAGCTGAAATACAGTTTTATACAAAACAAGACTTAACACAAACATTGAAATGAGGAAAATTGTTGAAAATATGTAAAAGACTTTCAGAGAAAGATATATTTTCTTGAATGTATTTTGCATAATTTCAAGAAATGATTTAGTCAATTCGAAGATGTGATTTCTTGGGTGGGCTGGCTTTGGTGTGGGTGTATGTGATTACATGTATGTGTTGCAGTAGGTTAACGAGAACTGGAGGTATCAAATAAATTGATACCAAAAGTCAATTACTTTCAATAATGTATTTCAAGCCATGAAAACTGGAGACCCTACTATTTTTAGGAAACAAATTTTCCCTGCAACTCTTATGTACTCTTTTATTTTTACTTTTTAATGTACCCTCACTGACACACACAGAGATTGTTAATGCCCTCTGTTCTCTAGAATACTTTAGTTTAAGCAGCCTATAACAGATGTATAATCTAGGTAAGATGCTGCATTATTCATTCCAGTCAGTTTGAGTTATTGATTATGGCATTTTAAGGTATTCCTGCACTTGATTTTTTTTCTTCTCCCTCCTAGAGTGATAGTCTAGAAAATGAAAATGAACAGGGAAAAATAAGAGCATAGTCTTGGTTCCATTTCCAATTATTTGTTCAATTCACTAGCACATTCATGAGCCCTTTGTTTTTCTTCATAGCACCACCATTTCGATACCCTGCGTATGGTTGTCCCTCAGAAGCTGGACGGCGTGCATAGTGTCAGCCCTTGGCTTGATACAAAGGTGCAGGGTTTTCATTTATAGAGGCACGGTATTATCTTCCTTTATAAATGCCAAACTGAATGAAAAATGCTCCTTAGAGAATTAGAAAATAATGAATGATTGGCATTTGGTGTACAAGTTTTTATTCTAGTGAGATTTTGGCATGCCATTCACTGGGAAATTCAGAGTGTTGAATGACATCCACATTTACCAGATGGGCTGTCAAGGCTTACTGTGTGTCAACACCTTTGCAGAATATTGCTTGAAGCCTAGTTCCTTATTTATGGGCATCTGATTCCGTGTTTCTGAAGAAGGTATTATAGATATTTTTTCCCCACTAAAGCTGTTCATGTTACTGAAGCTGTGGCTCCGTCTCTTTACTCACAAAGGGTGTCTGTGTCTGAGGACAGAGGTTAGGAGAAATAACGCGGGAGCACACACTCGCTAAGTGATGGGAAAAATTAATTCCATGATGTTCTCTTGTGTTTTCTCGTGTATTGGTATCTTAAGGCAACGTAGATCCTGTGACATCCAGTTAATAAGAACTAGTTTGAAGTCCTGCTGGTGACCAGTTAAAAATCATGTTCCTTGGTAGCCAATACTTATAAAGATCAATAAAAAGTCAATACTAATAACAAAACATTGTTTAATTATTCAGTAGTGACTGGTTTGTTGGAATGACGCCAAACAGGGTGGAATAATTGATCTGCTTCAGAACAGGGCTGCCACCCAAAAAGTTAGGAACATGATGGACAAACAGGGTGACAGGAACTTCCGTGATGCTGAGTAAGGAGAAAAGCACCCTTCTGCAACTGGGATGTAACAGCCCTAAGACGTGGTACAGGAGCAGGGTGTTTAGCTGAATGGCAGCTGGGCAGGGATGCTGCAATAGCATAGTTTCAAGTGTGTGAGAGGGGGAGAGATGATACTGAGTTTCTAGTGCTTCTTACTTTGTGAATATCCGTGGCCAGTGAGAGGTGACAGAAGTACAGGTTGATGTTTGAAATACATAAATGGTATCAAGGTTTCATCATACCAATGGTTTCCAGCACATTGCAGTTCTGGAAGGAACCGCAAAACCAAGTGCAACTGTGTTATTGCGGATATGCAGCATCTTCCGTGTTCCTTACAGCAGGGCTGATCATAAATAAACTGGTTTCAAACCTCTACTGTTGTGCTTGGTGTGAGTTTTCTTTACTGTCTAAGCAGAACAGTATTTCCTGTAGTGTAATCCCTCTGCTTGTTGTCCTGTTCACCACAGCCTGAGAGCAGACTGAATTCTCCATCTGATTATTTTTTCAGCTACGTTTCTCAGTCTCTGATCATTCTTTTTCTTACTTCTAGATTCTTCCAAATTGGTTTGTGTCTCTCCAAGTGTGTTGCCCAAAAGTGGTCTTAAATTAAATGAGACTTGTGAGTACCAAGCTGAGCTGAGAGATTTCTTTCTGTATCCTGCAGGTCATAGTTTTGCTTGTAGTTGCAGTATGGTGTTTCCCTTTGTGCAGCACTTAAGTAGTGTTTCATGTTCAGCTTGAAATCCACTATAATTTCCAAATTCTTTCATAAGAAACTGCTATTCAGCCACTTCGTTATGTGGTGTTTTATCTAGAGTTCTGAATGACAGAGGAGCAGAACGGTGAACAGAGCTGCCTGGAACCGGTTTCACTCTTGGTCACTGACTAAATAAATATCTTTAGAAGGTTGTACCAGCTGCTTGTTAGAGCAAAGAGCCAAGAGCCAGGGAAATTCCGAGACCAAATCCTAATTAAACTGCTGACTTGCTTCATGACCTTGGGTGGCCACACTCTTTGTGTAGCCACGAGCCCCAAATCAAACCTTTTCATCTGAGCTTCTCTCTGAAGACAGATTAAAAACCCCACACAGAACAGAACCTATGTACATCACCAACACTGACGTTCTGTGTGTACTGAACTTCTAACCTGACCCCTGACACTTAATGCAAAACATGTCTGTGCCTTCCTATATTTCTCTTGTTCTTAATTGTTTATATGGATTTGTAGCTGCATTATGATTAACATAGATACAGGATTATTGAAAGCAGGTTTGGGAAGATATGATTACCTGTTTTATTGTACAGAAATGTGCAAGCTTTTGTGCAGCTTGCATAAGATGATACATTTTTGTGAGAAAGTGTATCGGCTACAGTGTTCTGTGTCTGAGCTTCAGCACGGAAGTTTACTGCTAGGCTCTACACTAACAAATACTAAGTTGTTAACCTAAGTCATGCTGGACTCCAGCTGCACGCAGAAGGCTGATGAGTTCAGGGACAGCAGGAAAGAAGATGGGGATGAATGGGCAATGTACTGCCTGCCTGTGAAACTGGAGCTACCATGGAAAAACAAGGGGGAGAACATGCTGTTACAAATGTGAAAAAGCAAAGCACACATCTTTGCATATCGTTTGCCAGGCATCTTGTCTGGAATGTGTTTTGAATGCTAAACAAAACTGTACTATGCCAGTTTGCACCAGCACCAGTCGATATATTTGGCCACTGAACAGACAGGAAGTCTCTGTGAAGTCTGCAGGATTCCCAATCCCAGGGGAGCACCAACTGGAGGCACATCTGCCGCACGGAAACTGCATCCACAGCAGCCCTGCAGTGTGACCTAGCTGATAAATGCATCTGCCTTGGCAGCACCCACCTCCCCAAGCCTGAAGGAAACGTTTGTGCCGTATGGTTGGAGAGGTCCCAGAGATGCCCCAAGAGAAACCAGCTAATGTAGTTTCAGAGGCCAGACCATTCTCAAGAGCCAAGTCCTACCCTGCTGACTTCACAGCAGTGTTTGCATGAGTGGTGTCTTCTCATTCAGAGATAACTACAGAAATAGGTGCACACCACTGAAAAAGAACAAATCCAGTTTATCATTGACTGCACTAGGGATTAAGAAATAAATAAGATATGCTATCTTAACAAAATTTCTCAAGTGATCTAGAAAGACAAAGAAGGGAAATGAGAAGAGCAGAGGAGAAGACAGCTGGGAAGGCACACACTGTTCTTTTTGGAGGTTTGCCGTTGCCTGAGGTGGTTGGCTGGCTGGTTAATTTTGTAGCAGGGGGAACATTTCGGTTTTCATGTGTTGAATGGTGTCTTGTGGGTGTTGTCTTGATGCTGATAAAAGCTACGGGGAATTCAAGTAATGCTTGGTGTATCCTTACTACATACTGCAAGGAAGGCTGGAAATAAGTTAGCAATAAACAATCTGGTTTTTTTAGTGACAGCCAAGAGTCCATTGGGCCAATTTATCCTCCAGTTTCAATATATTTAGAGCTACTTGGGAATTCTGTACCCTGGGGGATTCTGTGCTATGTAGTTCCTTCCCAGACTAGGTGGCTCAATAGCAGAGTCGTACAGGATTTTATTAAGTGTTGAATAAAAAGGAGTCTCTGCTGATTTTCTTGGTAATTCTGCAGTGGATAAAACGTTGTATAAGTTTTTTTTCTAAAGTAGAAAGGAAGAATTGAATTATGAACTACACCTGCATATCCTGCTGCTGCTGAGATTGGAAGGCATAAGCCTGAGCAAAGTCTGTGTAAGAGCAGGACTTTTGCTCAAGTGCTGATAGGAACACACTTATTCTGGAGCTTCATAATCAAAATATAGTTCAATTACAAACATGAGTTGCGTACTACCTGGAGTGCTGTGTATGAGAGTTGAGTATTTGGAGGCAAGGTTTTCAAAAGTAGAGGAAATAAAAGTTTAAGTACTTATATTCATTGATACCGGCTGTGCAGCGTTTGATCTGATTTCTCAGCTTGGACATCCTTGGTTACTGCAGATGAGTTTCTCATCACCTCTGCAGGACCTGCACTATTTTTATGTCCTCTGGTACCTGAAACTCCCCTACTTCCATCAGTTCCGATCACGTCAGGATCTCTCTTCTGTTTCCCTTTGGTTGTAAGAAGTTGTCTTGTGTGCTGGTGAGAGGTGCCCTACTGTGCCAGCCCAAGGTCCTGCCGGGAGGTGGAGGTGGCTCTGTGAACAGTGAGATCTGTATAACGCAGTGTTTCTTTGTAGGTGGATTGTATAAGATAGTTCATCAACAGCACGAGAAAATTATTAATTGCCTCTTCTTCAAACAGTGGCTGGTTTTACTGGTGTTTCTGGGGTTGTTCTCTGAAGTCATGGGTTCTAAGGTTAGTCATAGCTCTGAAGGGGTGCACTGAAGAGAGCAGATTCCTGCCCAGTCTGCTGATGGACTCAGAAATGTGAAATATACCTTAGTTTTAGTGTGGAAGAGTAGTTCTTGCTCACAGAGCTTTTATTTTATTTGCATTTGCCGTCTCTTTGAAAGTTCTGTCTCTCTTCCAACAGCCTACATACATACATTGCTTCATGTGAGCGAAGGTGCACTGGAAGGGGCTACAGTCAGGCGGAGAGGGACTTGGGAGTGCTGGTGGACAGGAAACTCAACATGAGCCAGCAGTGTGCCCAAGTGGCCAAGAGGACCAATGGCATCCTGGCCTGCATCGGGAATAGTGTGGCCAGCAGGACTAGGGAGGTCATCATTCCCTTATACTCGGCACTGGTCAGGCCGCACCTTGAGTGCTGTGTCCAGTTCTGGCCCCTCAGTTTGAGAAAGATGTTGAGATGCTCGAGTGAGTCCAGAGGAGAGCGATGAGGATGGGGAAGGGGTTGGAGCACCAGCCCTGTGAGGAGCGACTGAGGGAGCTGGGGTTGTTTAGCCTGGAGAAGAGGAGGCTCAGGGGAGACCTTATAACTCTCTACAACTGCCTGAAAGGAGGTTGTAGTCAGGCAGGGGTTGGTCTCTTCTCTCAGGTGACCGGCGACAGAACAAGAGGACAAGGTCTCAAGCTTCACCAGGGGAGGTTTAGGCTTGACATTAGGAAGAAGTTCTTCACTGAGAGGGTGATTGACCATTGGAATGCGCTTCCCGGGGAGGTGGTGGAGTCACCGTCTCTGGAGGTGTTTAAGGAGAGATTGGATGAGGCACTTAGTGCCATGGTGTAGTTGACAAGTAGGAGTAGGTGTAGGTGTTGGTTCATAGGTTGGACTCGATGATCTCAGAGGTCTTTTCCAACCTTATGATACTGCGATACTGTGATACTGTGATACATATCTCCTGGTTTTGAACAAAATCTTTCTTTGACTGATTCAGTGCCCATTTTTTCATTAGAAAGCAAAATTCACAGTGACCTCAGCTGCCTTAGGACAGAGTTACAAGTAAAAAATAACTGAGCACAAGCACCTACCAGAGGAATTACTGAATGGGGAAGCGTTAGTGAACAGTTTGCTAAGATGACTGATTCCAAAATAATCTAATTTATCTATTTATCCAGATCTTACTGAAGCCTACAGAATCACATACTATAGCTGTTTTCAGCATAACTTTTATGACAGTAGTTAAAGCTTGATGTTAAAAGATACTTTTAATGTTTATAATACCAACTTGTATAACTGTGCTAAAAAAAATGTGTTTTCCCTTTGCATTGTATGAATCTGCTCCAGTAGTAACTGCATTTCTCAACCAGTTCAAGAACCTAATTCTGAATTTTCCATGCTATTAAGCTGAAAACATATATTTATCAAAATGTTGCTGTCATTGAATTTAATACTCAATTTAATTTAAGGCAGTAAAAGCTGAGGCAGTTGCTAACACTTCTGCCATTCTTGGGGAAGGTTATCGTGTCTCTTAAAGAAACTATGGCAAATCTCAAGAATAGCTGGTGGCATTATTTATACTGATCATTCTTTTTAGTATGCACCATTGTAGAGTTTTCACTAATAGAGTCGGTTCCTTTGCCAAGGCACGATTATGGCCTCGGGAAGCCTTTTGGCAAAACCACAACTTCTAAGGATAAATATGATTTGAAAAATGATAAGAGCACATGCTAATGATTCTCTAAGAGCAGGAATCATGCAAAATATTTGATTGACAGCTAAAGAGTATAAAGATACCATTCAAATAGTGCTGAGATTCTAGATGGATAAAGCTAGTCATGCGTGTATATGAATTTGTCCATTCTAAACCCCCCAAAATGGCCTGTCTGCAAATAATAGAGAATTTCTACGTAAAATATGAACTAGACAGAGTGTTCTCTCTCAGTGCTTCACACAGTATGAACAAGCGTAGAAAAGTACTGAGGAATAGACCTGTTACACCTGGAAAGCTGGTGCTCCAGAAAAGGTTGCTAATGCACACCCTTGGAGAGTCCACTCTTCTCACTTAGTTGGACAGAGCAGCAAGCAAAGTTTTTACAACTGTAATTATACCAAATCAGTCAGAATATACGCACAGAGTGCAGTACGCTTACGTGACATATCTAAACATTGACAGGTAACAGAATGTCAAGGAAGTCTGAGTTAAGAATTTTATGCTTTCTGAATCTTTTTGTGAGTACATTACAGGCAATCCTAGAATCCCATAGTTATTTAGAACTCAGGAATAACTGTAGGTCATAGAATCATAGAATGACCTGATTGGAAAAGACCTTTGAGTCCAACTATACCTGTCCACTACTAAATCATATCCCTAAGTGATTCACCTACCCTTCTTTTGGATATCTCCGGAGATGGTGACTCAACCACCCCCCTGGGCAGCGTGTTCCAGTGAGCAGCCTGTTCCAGGTCCCAGCTTTTGGGTCTATTTTCTATTTGACATAGCCATTTTTAGAACAAAAGTCCTAGGTTTTCATACCTGTCTGAAAAAGAACCAGCCTCCTCAAGTCTGTTTTTTGCGCTACATGTACGAGACATCGTAGGTAAAGATACATTGACAGACTATAGACATTTGCAGTATAAAGGAAGCAGAATGCTTTCCAACTTATGTGCACAGTAGGAAATGATACCTTATTCAAGGCAATTGCTTTCCCCTTGTTTCAAAAAGCTGGCAATGAGGTGGATGTAAACAATATATAAAGACAACTGAATCTTAAACAGAGTCAGGTTTTCTGGAATGCCTGTTTAAGCCAGTACGCATGGCAGCCACTCATCATCTCTCAGGATTTGACCCGTTCTGTGAACTACAGAACTATGAAATGCACAATACACTCACAAAAAGAGAAAGCAGCAGGCCTCACACAATGTGGAAATAGAACTCCGCTTTGCTAATAGGGATAAAAAGAATGTGCTTTCACTCCATCTTATCTGCCTGAAATAGCAGTACACCCAATGTTTTCACTGATCCATCTGAATAATGTTAAATTCTGATCTCCAGTGAATGCCCATTGCTCATTGTTTTCCCAAATAGCCACATATGGCTCTGTTCCATCCGGCCCAAATTATCACAGATGTATATTAGTTGAGATTTTCAAAGCTGTTTATGTTAGCAGGAGCTGATGATAATGAATAAAATGCATCAAATTGCTTTCAGGACCCACTGCTTCGCCCAAACACAAAGGCAAACATTTCAATCTATTTACAGGTTGAAAACTCCCCCATAGAGCACAGCTGTCTTAAGCCCAATTATTTATATGTAGATTTAGTGGCACTGAGGAACCACCCCTCTTCCCATACCCTCAGAAGGCTTCAGAGCTGATCACCTAATTTTCTGATCTTTACTCAGGTATTTAACGTGCATCTGACTGAAGTAAGGCCCATTAAAGTAAATGGGGCACTGCCCTTCAATAGAATCAAGATTACTTGAAAAGCCTGTTGAAAGCCATTCAGAGTAGAAGTTATCAACCCTCCCTCAGCGTCAGACTGGATAAGAATCGGAAGAATATCAAATGCATCTATTTAGAGAATAAATAGAGAGTAAAACCACTCTTAAATGTTATTGTATCTCCAGTCCAGGATGTAGAAATAGGACCTGTATACCTTTAATCCAGAATTCCTTATTCAAGATGTCTTTTGAAGTAGGATTCATGCTGCCCTGAAAGTTTATTTAGTCCAGTGAAATTAAATTTGGAATGGAGCTAGAAATGAAACAAACCTCTCTTAAAACCAGGTCAAAAGTGTAGGTAGAAATTTTATTTCATCTGCTGAAGTGTGTGGCTCAGCTCTAAAGAAGTGGAGATGCTTCAAGCTGGGCAGATCTGACAGCTGTTTTGTGGTTTGGGTTTTGTGCATTTCCTCATTTTGGAAAGGAAGCTCAATCAAAGTTAGTTGTTTTTTTAATTATAATTAAACTTACAGTTTTGTATCAATACATATATTAAAGCCCTATTAGTACTTTAGAAAATGGTAAAGAATGTGCTTTCTTGGAGTTTTTGAACAGAGACAGCTGATTTGCACATGTTGAGAGTACTTGAACTGCTATTCTATCTCTGAGTCTCAACCTAAATGGCAAGAGCAGCAGAGCAGGAGAGAAGAGGTGTGCTTTAACTTTAGCTTACGTTCAGCCATCGTGACCCTCTGGAACTGCATGGAACGGGCCCTAATTATTACTGGTGAGTACAGAATTATTCTCATCTGAAAGACAATAAACCTACACCACAAACTCTGGCTTTGGTTCATAACATTAGCATAAAGTAGTATATCAGAGCTGCCTTGTGTCCTGCGATAGCTGAGGTTAAAAGGGATTTGGCAGTATAAACTCTCATTTTCCATGGCAACTTAAGCTGCTCTGGATTGAAAAGTGGTGTGCCAGATCCTAGTCCAGAGTGCTGTACGTATTTCCCATTTAAAACCCAGGAAGAATTAGGATGTGTCACGCATCTACAGTTGTGTAAATATGAAGGATCGGAAATTCCACCGCTTACTCAAAGCACAGGTGTGTGTTACACTGTCATTTACCTTCATGCTTTCATGTATGTGATGACAAAGCCAACCGTGACAGACTGTGTGCACTTAACAGCCCCCACCCTGGCTCTCCCCTTTATTACAGTCCGAAAAGCCATGTCTAGCTTTTTCATACCAATAGGTTTGCACTTGCATTCAGGTTCCTGTCCTTAAGTAAGAGTATTTCATGCAAGCTGTCTTTGCGACTCTTTATAGCCCTTTTCTATCCTGCCACTCCGATGGGTGCTGAGGGTTTGCTGCAGGATGTTGAGTGCTTTCATATCAGAGTGAGTAGAAAGTAATAATGTCAAGTGAAGGCTCTGTCCGTTTCAGACTAAGTCCAGGGCATGTTACTTGTCTTCTCCCAGATGATAGGGTTTTGTGTTTATGCATATTTAATATAAACGGTATAAATCTTACACGTCTTAAATATGTATTTATACAAGAGCCTGGAACCATTCCAGGAAGAACCATTATACTTTGGTGGTCTATAATATGGCTTTTAAAGCGTTTATAAATACATATTCAGCTATCAGACTAGAACAGTTCTTTCGGAGACAGTCTACACATAATACACATTTGTAGAGTTCCTATTTAAATACATTATTTACCAGAGGGAGAGAGAAAATTGTTTCTTCATACCAATTCCAGTCTCTCAGGCAGGTATTACACACTGAGAAATGTACTAACATATCATTTACCTTAAAGGACCACTAAAGTATCATTCAGTTCTTCCTAAGCCTTTTTACTTCAGTGATTAAACCATAGTCAAATCTCACCTGAAATAACTTCAGTATTGAAATGTAAGTATGGTTTCAACACCATCAGAAAGAGAATGAGCACATATGAAAGATACAATAAAAAAAAGTAATTAACTGAATGACCCGTTTTAAGTTACCCTTGACACTGTTTTTTAGATCTAAATTTCCATCCAAATATGAAAGCAAATTTTTCCACAACATTAATACATCTCAACATTTTACAGTCAGCACTTTAAAACGTTTTTCCACATTCTGAAGTGATGGCTGCTGTACCTCCAGTGCCTTTTCAGGAACTGCTGAGCCCAGCCCAGCTGTAACAAGCAGAGAATCTGATATTTCCATACAGAAACACGCTGAAGACTCTCTTTTAGGAGAGAGAAAGCATTAGTCACTACTGTAATGATATATATTGCCTGAGAGAGACCATTTTTAAGAATGTATCATGTATGCAGAGATATTCTAGATCAGAAATGTTTGGCAAATGGATTTTCATCAGAAAATATCAACTTATCCAAAGCAGCTTTGCTGGAACACACAAGTTTTGAAAGAAGCTGTCTCGGATTGGAAAAGCTTGTTCTGGGTTTGCATTGCTGTGTGCAGATCGGCATCGGGATTTGGACTAATCTCTCCCATTACAAAGCAGGGCTGGGATAGGCACGCGGCACGAGGAAAGCTTTCGTGAAGTTGCCTGGGTTTGTTCCTTCTTCATATTTTCCTGCTCTTGGCCCCCTAAGATTAAAGTTTTGGTGCAGAATGGGAGGATTTTGAAATCTCAGTGTTCCGTGGGACACTAGAATGTATTTTCCTTTGGGATCTGTTTCTAGTAATGTTTCTTCACCCGACTCACCCTCTGAGATGCCTCAGATGTAAAATGTTGCAGTGCAGTTGAATGGAGGATGTTGCTCAGATCTCCGGTGGGATTTTGCAAACACGCATCGTGGTTGGTGAGAGTAAATGCTCTGGGATAGGGATAAAAACAAAGGAAAGCTTTTTGACATGTAGAATTATCCCTATCTCCTCGTAAAAACTTAGCAAATTACTTTCAGGCAATTTGTACTAATTAGCGCTTAATCATCTCCCTGTGTGCGGCATCTCTGACTTTGGTTCCCATCACTGTAGTTTTTGGTTCACTGCTGTTCTGTGTTCACAGGGACGTTCAGCAGTATCCAATCTGGTATCATGTTCTCTTGCAATCAACTGCTCTTCCCTCCCCCTTTGCCGGGTGGCGCCACTGTGACTGCATTGCTGAACTGTGCACCTTGTTCGCTAGAAATAATTGGATTTTTTCATGACTGCAAGAGGTGCCCACAATGGTTTCCTTTGGGTATCCTGTGTGTGTCCCGGTACAGGAGTTCTGGGACAGTGGCTGCAACCCCAGGGCTGAAGCGCTGTCTTCAAAGGCAAGAGCTGGTGGTTTCCTTGTAAAACACTGCTGCCCAGTAAGATCACTGCTAAATGCACATAGAATCACAGAATCATAAGGTTGGAAGAGACCTCTGAGATCACCGAGTTCAACAGTACCTGTCTCCCCACTAAACCCTGTCCCTAAGGAACTCATACACTGAGTAAAATGGTTAGAGAATGTCTAGTTGCTGCATGTTCTTTTTCCCACTTCTATTGTGTTCACTGCCCTTAAACTGTTTTCCAGCCCTGACTTATTTTGACTCCCCCCACCTTGCCCTTTTTATCAGTCTTCTGTTTTAATGAACCACAGCTACTGTACTGTTTAATGGGTCTCTTAATCTACTTTCAGCTTTCTTACCTTCCCCCACATCCTCCTCTGACTCTTCTTCATTCCTTCCTTTGGTTTATCCAGTATTCCCATCCACATCTTTGTCTTTTTTCCCTTCAGCTGTTGCTGTGTGTCTGTCTGTTCTTGAACCAGTCCTCTTCCACGTTTGGCAATTCCTGGAAAGACACCTCTGTCTCCCTGCAGTTGTTGTCAGGGGGAAGAAATGCATCTAACAATAAATGCAGGTGGACAGTTTGTTTTGACAGCAGTAATTATCTGCAGTATTAAAGTATAATGATTATTTGTTATTAGTGAAATTAGTAGTTGAGACATGACTGGCATGTAGAAGTGCTGCTGTTGAATGGGGGGTTTGCATATCCCAGGAAAAAGAGAGAGCTTGGGATTTTATTTTGTTCTAACAGTACCCCTTTTCAATGACTGTCAGATTATCCGCAGTTCTGACTTGTTACTGGATTATTTTGGATTAGAAGACCTTGAAAAATGACACAAACCTTGATTCAGTCACACGGCTGCACTGGGTGTGTTTCATCAGAGGGCAATGGTTTAATGGCCAAATGCCCCATCAAGAGATTAAAGTGTCACTAACTTGTTGGGATGTTTGAAAGCATATGAAGAAAGATGTCTTTAGATAAGATTCATCCGAGACACATTTCAGTATGTTCATTAGCTTTAATCTTTGCCCAAATCTCTTTTCTTTGCAATTTAAATTTGGTTTCTTATACTCAGAAAGATTCACGTATCCTGAGCGTCTGAAGTAGCATTGCCAGTATGAAAAAGTGTTTCCTATATTAACAAAGCATTGGTTTACAACTCACTTCTGCAGTACAAGTATTATATGCGGTGTGAGCACACTATTAAGAAACTTTTTAATGCATTCCTGTTAATATGGCTTTTTGTCACCTAACAATCTACCAAAAAGCAAAAATCCTATCAGCATCACTAAATCCTTCTTTAAGATTTGATTGATTTTAGCCTTAGAACAAGATTATGAAAACAGTCCTACACAGAGATAATGTCTAGAGGATTTTGGCTAATCTCAACACTCATTTTAGATTAGATCTAGTCATATTCAGACACACAGCTATTCTCGGAGATAACATATGCCTACCAGTGTTTACCTTTAATTAAGATGCAATAATTGCTTTTGTTTCCTTTGGTCGTAACAAGAGTAACGCCAAATATATTCATAGACCTTTCATGATAAATGCCTTGTACTCAATGTATAGCATTCCGGGCTCGGGATTGATTTTCCCTGATGAGGAATTCTTTCTAATGGTGAAAACCTGTGCAGTGAATAACGTCATCTTCATGCATCCTAATGTTTCAGACTGCACTTAGGTATTCAGCTCACTGCTTTAGTCTTCAGTTCCCATTCTGCAGAAACTTATATATACAAAGATTATTCAAATAGCTTTTTGTCAGGGAGTGAATTATTTTGGGAAGGACAGCACGTAAGAAAAATGTGGAAATTACTATAGAAGTTGAAGAAAAGATTTCATTTTCACTGTATCCATTTTCAGGTGTGCCAGGCAGCAAATGGAGTCTGACAAAGACTAAATTAGCAACATAAAGAAACCAGAATTTAGGCTTCAGTGTTAAAATAATAATATGTATAATGTTCTATACCTCAAATCTGTCATTCGCTTGCATAACTCCTTCATGGATTTTCAAGTTCAGCAAATCATCAGGGTGCCTTTTTGTCTCACGTGTGTGCAAGTTTATCAGAACAGCTAAATCTCATCTAAATAGAGTCATACGCAGTGGTATTTGGGGGTACCTTTTACTATAAGTATATGAAATTGTCCAATGCATTGGTTTTCATGGGGAAAACCATAAGCCTCTGAGAGCGTACCATTTGTTTACAGCTGGCTCTTTTGCTCTGTGAGAACATTCTGCTTTACATTATTAGTTAACAGCAAGGGAAAATGGAGAGTAAAATTACTGCTGCATAAACAAACCTGTTACACAAATGCCTTCTGTATTCCAAATGATGATGCTAGAGATTTCAGGATTTATTTTTTGCAGGGTCATTTCTGAATAACACAACAGTTGAGCTTACACAGTTTACCAGCCATAGTAATGACAGAGTTGTTTAGGGCTCAGTTCTTAAACACATTAAAGTTGATAATTAAAATCCCCTTGGCTTAAGCACTTCCAGAATAAGTCCTAGACTGTCAAAGAGATTTCTGTTCTGTAGCTAAAAAGCTACTTTTGTCAGCAGTGAAAGAAGTGTTGTTTTCCAGTAACAATTTCTGGTGGGAGTCTGAAAAAATACCTTCCTGAAAGTTCTCTTATGTTTGTCCCTGGTGTGTCTGAGCTTGCAGGAGGGCTCAGGGACATTTACACAGGTAATGTGATATAATTAACGTGATATAAGGGAAAGCTGCAGAAGCAACTGAAGCAGTTGCTCTCTCTCCATGTAGATGTTACAATTAAGTATTGTTCTGATGAATCAGCTAAAGTCATTATATAATTTTTGCTTAAATTGCACGAATCTCAGTATGGCAGTTGTTATTATTTTGTATAGTTACTTTATGTCTCAAAAGTCATTAATACCCTTTTTTAAAAGAGCACCTCTTCTAAGAAAGTGTGCAGTGTTAGACAAGACAGACAGCAAGGGGTTTCTTTTGCTTATGTTACACAATTAATACATTGAAAATAGAGCTGAGCCCAGTCAATATTGGCATTATGCTACACTTAAATCCCAAATCACCGAGGTTTTCTCACGTTTGCTTGGTACCTTAGCTACTCTCTTCCCTTTTATTCTCATTCAGTGAGCAAATCCACGTATGCAACTTTTTGCATCTTCAGACACAGTGCCCAAGGATATCATTACAGTTAAGCCTGTGCTCTATTGTTGTTTTGCATAAGCTTGGCTGCGCATCAGCGGTTTCTCCTTTTTTTCTGTTTTCTCTTTTTAGTGTGACATTATGTTTAGTATTGTCTCCAAGAAAGTTATCAGTTCACTTCTTACTTGTCTTCAGATGAAGTTGAGATCATGGGCCTTCTATATTCCTGTAATTAACAGTAAAATTCCTAGTGATGTCAGACAGCCTCCTACCTCCGTGTCCCCTTTTTTCCACTTAAAGTCCCTATTCATTTATTTGAGATATTTGAATAACTCATACACTTAGTCCTTTGGTGGGAATGGCTATACTTCATTCATTTTAATGCCATTTGTCTCCAGAATATGAAGATATTAGTACCAAATAATCTGCAGTGTTTAGCAGGTCATAAATTTTATAGCCAATATATTGCTTACTTAGCCATGAAATATCCAGTGTGTGTTCTCCTAATCAGGCTTGTTATAATCACTGAACTGTAGGATGAGTTTGCAGTGTCCTTAGGACACAGTGGTTTTTGGCTTGAAAAAGTCTGAACCAAGGGACCTCTCTGTTTTCCATACCTGACGCTGCCATGTATGTGCTGCATGAGCTCACACAGGTCATGTGGCCAGCACAACTTCGTAATTGAAGTCTTCACGCTGTGCAGGGTCTAAGAACCCAGCAGCCACCACTAGACAAGCCATCCTGTTTTTCACCTCTATCTCCCCACCAGCTAATTGCATTTAACAGTCAGTGGTTAAATTTGAATATGTGGGCACAAACTTCAGTGTCCCCTGTGCCGTCTCTGGAGTGGGGACGACATCTACACCCAACACTGGTTGTACAATGGAAAAACCAGAGTCATTACATGATTAATGTGTAGGTCTTGTTTTGGTTTGTATTGGGGTTTTCTAAAAAGATTCTTCCAAATGTGTTTTTAAAACTGCAGACTCTCTGCAAGACACTGATGAAGTTTTCCTACTCAGAAAGAGGAGTTAGGTACTTTGTACACATAATGACCAGCTGCTCTCTGCCTGCACAGGGTGATGCTTTGGGGACGCAATGGATTGGTTACGCACTGCATAAGGTATAGCTCCGAGGGCTGTTTCAGCATCTTGGAATTATTGGCATAACTGTTCATAGAGGAGCCAGCCAGCAGAACCAGATGAGCTTCACAGGCTGAGTGAGACATGCACAGTTTCCTCCTGGAAGCTGAAGGTTTCCAGAGACTGAAATGCTTTATATTTAGAAATTCATTGTTTTCACTTTGCTATCTCTGGACGTAGTGCAGTAGGTCAAAGACATTACTCTTTTGGGTCTATAATAGATTCAGAAATAGTATTAAGGTTTTCAAAATGTACCCGGTTCCTATTTTGAATGCAGTCTATGAATGCATAGAAGCCCTCATCAGAGCATGGATTTAGCATGTGCCGTGTGATTTCTGCTTTACTGTGTGGAATTGGACACAGGAGTGGTGGCAAAACAATATCGCATTTGTGAAGGAAATGAAAATTTAGGCTTTTCTGCACTCCTAAATCTCAAAGTTAAGTTCAGATGCAGAAACCTTTCTACTGAATAATCAAGAAGTACCAAAAGCTGGGTTGGTTAACATGTCAGTTTTTCATCCTGAGTTTTCTATGCATCCCCTTTTGTGCAGGCATCTGGGTGCACAGACACCTAACTATTCAGGCTACACATTACTGGCACAGGACTCCTGCTCCCCAGTGGCTTTTCATTTGACGCTTCTCTCTCTGTACAACTGTGAGCTGGTGTACTCATGCCAAACACCACACAAAGGGGATGAAAATCAGGACACAAGTGGTAGCCTTGTTGTTTCCAGCAACACAGCCCAGCTACTGAAATAACCATCTGGAGTGGCTCTTCAGGAGAGGTATCCAGGGTCTATCAGTGCTTATTGTGTTTGGAAAAGTTCAGAGGCTTGAGCAGCATAATGCTTAGTGATGTCTGCTGCACTCTAAACATTTTACGTTTTTAGCAGAAACTTAATTTATTGTTGACAGTGACAGTCTCTCTGTTTACTTCACTGTGTAATCTTTGTCTGATTTCAAGTGTGCCTGTAAATACTCGTGCCATTTTGGCAAACAAGTTATTAGCTCTTTCAAAGGGAAAGACATGAGAGTTCTTTGAAAGGTTAAGTCTTCTAGGGAGAAAAGTGCCTCTTGAAGGCGGAGGCCACTTTTCTTTTCCTTTGAAGATAATCAAAATATGGAGAGTGGTTGGTCAGGAACAAAGTGATCAGGGTGGCATAAGTAAAGCTTATTGGATTTATGCTGAGGATCCCCAAAACAGCGCTTCCATTTGTTGCACACAGTTTTACCCTCTAATTCCTAATCACAATGCTGTCTTATTGTGCACAATGAAAAGACTGATTTGACTAAATCCATTCATAAATGACAAAATCAATAGTTCTCCTTTTGAAAGTCACTCAGCATATAGAATATGAGAATTTATGGTTAGTTTACTGCTGTCATGGATGGCTCTCTCTCTCTCTGGTCGTAACTGATAAAGCAGCTTTTGAAGTCAGACTGTCTCAATAAAGCACTTAAATCCATCTTAATGTACCCCAGGGAAGGAAGTCTGAATTAACCTAGTACCTTAGTTTTGCAACAATAATGTGAAAAGGAGTATGCAGCAGAAACTGATTATAATGAGTGATACAAAAGGAGACAGCAACAATGAGGCAGAAGCAGAATAGGAACTGGGATTAAGGGATCTCTCACCCAGCCATGTGCAAAAATGTTGAAAATTAATGTTGTATTGTTTAGCTAACAGCTGTCAAGTCATTCGAGCCATTGTAATGTGTGGTGTGGTGTGCTTGCTTTCTTCTTTGTCTCACCACAAGCATATTAGAAATCATATTCTTTTTCTTCTGAAGAATGACAAAGTTAATCCTTCCTTCCATTGCTCTTCAGACAAACTCATAGTAAAGGCTTTCTCTTAAGTTTGTCAGTTAGGATATTGACATAGCGGGAAAGTTTGATGTCAAATAGGCACTTGATGAATCACTTGGGATCATATCCAGCTGTTGCATTTGTGTCTAGGAGAAGACACTAAGGGTGCAAATATGCCCTCATACACTTGTGGTGCTGCTGCAATCATACAGAACCCCCTATTCCTGACCAGCTAATTACCAAGACACACTGCTGAGAACATGGAACCACAAGGGAGAGCAAGGAGTAATCCTGGATTCTCTGTGTTTCATTAAAATACTAATATCCTATCATCATTATACAATTAAATTGAAAATTTAGTAAGAAAAATGTCTTTATTAAGCAGCCTTGGAACTCAAAGATTCTCAAAGATCTCGTACCAGACAATGTCCATGTCACTCTGTTCTCATCTGTTATTATTTCTCTAACTCCAATATCCTATTTCATTGCTCTCTTGCTATGCACAGGTCATAACAAGTTATACATGGGATGGAAAGGCTGTAGTGAATTTACTTCTATTTATTAAAAAGTAATGTTTAAAAGTAACATTTAAAATTAATCTTTGTTGTGATACCTTTGTATTTCTAAAATTTTGTCTGTGGTAGCAGAGAATCAGACATCAAACTAGGTTGGCTGGTACTTCTTTATCTCTTGTACTTTCAGACTTCGTCCTCAAAAGGCAGAAGTTACATGCAATGTCTTTTAGCCCTTGGCATTCCATGGAGGGTGGTGATAATGATAGATGCTGGGTGTTTGCTCAACACTCAGAAACAATTGATTTTGTTCTTGCCTTTTCCACTTACTCTGATCCTCCCCTTTGGAGCAACTGTCCCAGATACCATGGGAACAAGAGGTACTTATTAAGGATGTAGAACAGAACAAAGTGTTGCTTACATTTCTTTGATGTTTATCATCTCTTAGGCAGTGCTAACACTTTTTTACTGTTTTAGACGTCAGTTGATTCTTATGAAAAAGCAGAGCCGATGTATTCTTCTATCTGTTTTGTTGTTCTGGTGCTGAGTCGCCGGGAAAACCACTGTGTTGGAGCAACTCTGGGGAAGGAGTTTCAACCTTCACTAAAAACAACCTTTAAAAAAAATCAAAATACATCCACTGTTAGAGTGTGGTAGTTTGAATATAGATGGAAAAAGGAGAATAATTTCGTTTGAATCAGGATGATCTTGATTTTTAGTGTGTATTTTATGCCAGAAGCAAGAAGCACATGGAGCTTACAACCAGCGAGGATGCACTTACACACAACGGTTTTGACGGTTGTTAGCAAATAAACTTCGGAGTCACTGCGAATGGATGCGCTGCTGTCCCACAGAAATCTGTGTTTCCCCAGAACCCTGCAGCAGCACCCGTGTAATGAAATACTGCCCTGCATTGGCACTTCTTTACTTCCGAGGGGCTTCGCGGGAAAATCCTGTAAGTGCATTCGCTGTTTCAAGGCTTCACTGTTTCAAACTTCCAGCAATTCAGGAGAGCTCACAACTGTGTTGCAACCTCCTCTTAAAACAGTGATCAAAATTTTCAGAAAGCATTTCCCTGGGCATTTGTTGTTATTACAGATAAAAGTATGATGTGCAATGGGACTTAGGAAGAAACTGAATATTTAGTTCCTGGAGTGAATCCAGTAGCATCCCTTCACACCTCTGGGAAGCCTTTGAATCATTGGGTAGCTCAGCCCCAGCACTTGCTTCTCCGAGACCCAGGGATGTTTCTGTGGTGATTTGCATCTGGTGTTTCCCCCAGTGCTCAGCATGTGAGCCCAGCAGTATCCGAGTGCTCCAAAATGAACCTGGTCACATTGAGACACATTGATGTTCCCCCTCTGCCGCTCTGCTCTGTGTGGTCAGTTCAGCTCCCTAGTGCTCCATGCGATAGTCTTCTATGATTTTTATGATTCACCCTACAAACGAGCACTACTTCCTTACACGTCTCTTAGTCACTCTCTCAGCGTATGCATTAGATTATCTCTTGGGGATAGCATTGCAAAATATCTGAGATACTTGAAAGAAGACACTTGGGAATATAAAAATAAGATGGAAAATGTAAAATGAAGTGAAAGAAAATGTTTTCGTACCCAAGTATGATCGGCTTTTTATCAATTTTTTGTTTTCCATCAAGGAAAATTATTTGTGAAGCCCCCTGTTTCTCATCATCAATCAGTTCAGTTTAGAAACTATGGAGCTAAGTTGTACCCCATAGAGAGTCTCTGCTGTGGGAGTGTTGCCTCCGAGCAGCAGGAACCATTTCATGGCATTGTGCTGCGAGCTCTGTCTGCAGAGGCTCTGCGGCGCTGCTCCCGCAGGCTGGCTGCAAGCAGCAGGCTGGCTTTGCTTGGTGTCTTGTCACCATCTGATGCACTTACAGCGAAGCGCCTCCCGGTCCTGCTGGAAAGAACACAAGACTGTTCAATTGTTCCTTTTGTTTTCATACTCTTTCAAATCAAGAAAGTTCCTGGGCCTTTATACTCCACCAACCAAAACACCCAGTACCTGGTGAGGTTGAGTAAGCCATAAATCACCAAGACATAAAACTTCACTGCACCGGTGCCTGTCACAGGTTTCCCATCAGCCACAACGGGTCCAAAGTTAACCCGCTGCAGCCCGGCTTTGATCCTTTGAAGTGTTGTGTCTTGAGTCAAAGTGTCTTAACACTTGAATAGCTTGTCCATTAGGGCTGTTTCCATTAGTTTATAAACTGAAACCAACCTTGACCCAGGCTTTCCCCTCCTTCTACAACCCTTATTTTCCATGCTTTTTTGCCAGCTAATAAGGTGTTTTTCTAATGATTACGAGGGAAAGATCAACTACAAGCAAATTGAAGCAATGTGTAAGGTGCAGATTCTGTAAACAAATGCTATTTTTCTCTAACAAGTGATTTTCTCATCAATCTGTATTCTGTTCTTTCGGCTGAACCGGGGTCACTCACTGTTGTGTTGCTGTCTGTGATTTTTTTGGATTGTCATCATTAAATAGCAACAATCTGTGCAGCCTTGTTTTCTACAGGGAGCTTTCACCTTTATTAGACACAATTTTCTTTCCTTAGCAATTTTGCCCAAATAACAAGCTTGCAGCTGTATTTTTGTGCAACTGTAGCCATTGAGTGCAATGTTGGCTGTTGAATCATAGAATTATTAAGGTTGGAAAAGACCTCTAAGCTCATCCAGTCCAACCATCAGCCCAACCCCACCGTGCCTACAGAACCACATCCTGAAGTGCCACAGGTACATACTTTTTGAACCCCTCCAGGGATGGAGACTCCACCACTGCCCTGGGCAGCCTCTGCCAGGGCTTCACTGCTCTTTCGGTAAAGACATCTTTCCTGATATCCAGACTAAACCTCCCCTGACACAAGCTGAGGGCATTTCCTCTCATCCTGTCACTTGTTACTTGAGAAGAGCCAAATGCTGAAGTCTGCATTCTCCATTCATTTTTAATGGAGCAAAAGTGCAACTCTTAATTTTCTTGCTAAAAGTTGAGACCCCTTTTTTTTTTGTGGTTACAAATTGTGACCCTTTTGGAGTTTTTAGTTTGTTGGGTGTTTTTTTCATCTCCCCAAGGCTTCCTCCCTGAACACTTGAGCTGGCAGTGGAGGCTGACAGATTTGTTAGCAGACGGTAGAACAGGAGAAAGCCAAGCTGATGATGGGTTTGGAAGGTGAGCACAAAAAACCTGAAAAGCTGGTGCAGGCAGTGAATGAGAAATGAATGGCAGTGGTAATAAGATAAGTATCCTTGCCAAAAAGGCATTGTTTTAGCGACTGTTCATTAGAAAGGCTGAAAATGATCAGTATCTGCTGCTGGAGGCATTTTAAAGGAATCATCAAAAGTCCACATGAATTGTTTTAACATTCAAGACAAACTGGAAAAAGCTGGAAAAAGCTCTTTACACAATGACCTGGATACAGAAAGAAAATCAGAGAAGGAAGGCAAATAGCACAGAGACAGCAATGCAAGCGCTGGAGATATGCAGGATTTCCCAGTGATGATAAAAAGAAAAAAGCTTTTACCAGTGTAGCTGCAGGAGCTCAGTTTTTGTTACCCAATATTTAAAAAAAACAAATAAACTTTTTCTCATGCCTCAGTGTAAAATCCACAGGATGCGCTGGATAGACGCTGGAGGGTGGAGGTACATTGATTTCTCAACCAGCTTTTTGATTTGAAAGCTTGTTACATAAATGCATTGAAAATGTGGACGCTCTTTCTAAAATTTTCAGCAAGTGCTGGTCTTGTGCCCCCACCTCTGTGAGATGTAAATTATTGCAGTAGGGCATATCAGCCACTCCGAAGGAGGACCTAGGGAACAGCATTGTGTACAACATAGAAAAAGCAAAACCACTTATTGTTTAAGAGCATGGGAAAACTGAGAGAGAGATGAATATGAAGGCTAACTGAGCCAGTTTAGATGGCATGGATGGTTTATGCCCTTAAAATAGAGAATAACATATATTTGCATATGAACTGTGGGGTTTTGCAGACTGAAACAGAGGTATGTGTGAAGTCTGATGTCCTTCGCCTTCTTGAGCTTCAGTCAAGAGGGCATCAGCCTCCAACCACATCACAGCAGATGTGAGTGTTCTATATCTAAGGCCAAATAATTCAACTTACAGATTGCCACTTATGTTTAAAATTCGATTTTATATACATATATGGGTTTGTGAAAAATAGCATCAGTATAAAAGCTAGCTCAACCAAGGAGTAAGTAATATATATTTTTCTTACCGCTTTCACTATGAATCAGTGTTTAAATAGTGGAGAAAGTAGTTTTAAAAGCTTCCTGGGATTATTTTTTGAAAGGTCCACTGTTCTAATTTATCATTTAAATGTGCTGACAGTAAGCACATTTTCAAACCTTATGGCACAATGCATCAGGTTACCTAATATTAATTTACTTTTTATAGTTCATTTAATATAGTATTGATTGCATTAGCATTTGGATTAATGACCTTTTAAATGCTCAAAGACTAAAGCAGTTGTCTGGTAAGACCAGAAGACAGGCAGGAGGCTGAAAGAGTTGGCCAATCAGCTCTTTTAAAATAAATTAAAGATTGTGTAAACCAAAGCAATGTTGAGAATTAGGGCTTTCTAATAAGATCATCAGTTTGAAATCAATACCACCAGGGTCCACGCTCCTGTTTGATGTTCGCTGTGTACTTGGGAGAATTTCAGTAATCAATTCCTGGCATTTGGACTTGCAGATGCAGGGAACTCCACCTCTGTGCAAGGTGTGAGGCTGCAAAGTGAGCTGTATGCAAGTACGAGGGGTGTGGATTGAACTGTTCCAAAATGGAACAGCTGGACTTCCATAATCCTGAGTTAAACTCACTGAAAGTCACACACTGGGTTGCATTTGAAGCTGATTCTTTGTGAAAATAAGGGGATGCATAGTTCGCCTAATCTAAACCTACTTTTGAGAAGAATCTCCCCTGCCATTTTCTCTGCTGAGCTCAATGCACTTTAAGGGGATAGAAAATGCAGTCATGATGATGACAGGGAATTCAGGAGAGAGGGAAGAGTAAAACCTTTCCCACTCCAAGTACGGAATTTGACTCCAGTCCTGTCATCTTCAATTGCTTTTGCTATATCCAAGTATCCATTTACTCTCAGGGTTGTCTTTGGTTTTCTTTTCCCTTCCTCTCTCTGTCAGTGTGCAGACTTCCACGTACTGTCTGACACAAACCTGTCAGCAATTAGGAATATAAAATCAACAACGGGATAATCACTGCCCCTTATTATTTCACTCTTTGCTTTCTGCTATGTTGGATAATTGTTTGCACCTGGGCTCCTTAGACACACCTTGCTTTTTTTTTGAGCATACACTGGTGAATGTGAAGTCCTTGAATACTCTCTGACTTCACTAGTGAGGGAGTCCAGACCTGACTCCTGGACTCTCCAGTTGTATCACAGTGGTAGATCTGCAGTCCATCCAAAAAGAGAAGTGGTGAGAGATCAGGCTGTCGTGGCTCTGTGCCTCATACAAACCTAGGGAGTACGGTCTGAGGGGTTTCCTTGAATCAGGACTTATTGTTCTTCTCTCCTCTGCTGGATAACCCGAAGAGCATTTTTAGTGTTAGCATCTTGTTATCCATAGACAGAACTAAAACCATAATTTGAGCAAAGCACAGGAATTTGTAGAAAGTTCTCTGCCGTTCTTTCAGACTCCGTGCGCTGAAGGGAATTCTGTGTTGTTCCGCTGGCAGAGCACTGCGAGAGGACAGGGTGGCTTTCAGCCATCTTTGCCCCCTCCGGTCTGTGTGTGCGATGTTAGCACACTGTAAATGCAGAAATGCAGAAAGAGCACAGGTAAATGCTGTCTGCCTCTGATTAACCATTCTCTTCTGAAGTTTCTGCTGTGTTTATGAAATTAAGGGAGACGGGATTTTTGCTAAAACAGCATTAATTTTTAAATATGGTTTCAATATGAAATATTTTTATTTTGGCTGTTCATATTTAATGACTACAGAGTGCAACTCAGCAAAACTATGCAAAGCAAACCAAGAAAAAAAGAGAAGTTATTAACATCAAATATTTGCGTAAAAGCCATAAAATATTGCAGCGAAGACTATGTAGGTGACTGGCAGATCACGCAATGAAGACAAAATGTACAAAACCTGCCATTAAACAATCAATCTGTTAGAACAAACTTGCAGTGCTACATTTGCAGCGTATCCCCTTCTGGCAGAGAAGGTATTCTGATTTCAATTTAGGGGTTATAATGGAGGTTATTATTAACTTACTGTGTCTCTGAGCCACATTCATCAGTGTCCCTGCTGTGTATTCAGGGGATGATTGTACCTGGTTCTCTCTAGCACGTTTCTGCTGGTGGCTGTGGATGATGGCAGTCAATAGGAGTTTGCTGTCCTAGCGAGCCCGTCAGCCTGTGAGTTACTGAGAACAAACCTCTCGTGTGCTTTGTGCCAGCCAGGAAACCTCTCCCTTCAGAACACAGCTTCATGCCTTTGCCTAGCCATGAAACATGTCCGTTCATAGCTTCTAGGTTGTCAGTCAGTAAACACCATGAAAACTTTAAGGTGAACTACATGTACTGTATGTACATCAAGCCAAAAGCATGAGCTTAAGCAATATCTTGTCAAATGACCAAAATAGATGGTGAAAAATCAGTCGTACTTCCATCTGTGGCAGCTGGATTATTAGAAGAGTAGCAGTGTTACACTGATAGATGCCAAAAACTGGTGAAAGAGCAGAACTCCTGCAGCCATGCTATGAAAAGAAGTTAACAATCAATACAAACACGGTTTTCTGCCTTGTTTTAGGATACAGTTCAGCATTTCAGGGGGATTAAATATTTCAAATGATTTTTTAAAGAGCTTTTCAATTTCTGACAATTTCTTTTTCACTTTCACCCAGGGTAACTCACTCAGGAAGGAGGAGAGAGCATATGTCAGAACTACATTGGAAAGGACTTGCAGTTTTTATCCCAGCTGATCAGGGAGGTCAGGAAATTTATTTCTCTGTGTGCATTATATACATGTACACATAATAGTCAAGTAGCGTTTGAAGATGTTTTCATAAAATCACACATTTAACCATGTAAATGTGAAAGATGCAAATTGTTATTTTCCTTTACTCAAGTACTCCAGTAGGCAGTCGCTCAGTGTGCCCTGAAGACCCTTAAAACCTAAGTGAAGGCAATGGTACAATGTAAAGTCAAGTCGTACGGCGTGAAACGAGGGATATATTCATAAATTAGTTTTATATGTCTCAGACCTTTGAGTGAACTCTACAAGTGCCATATTATTCAATGATACTACTGGAAATCAGCTTGATATTTCACCCAAACCGTACTGTGAGAAGATAACCATTCCAGGACCACAGCTGATTACATTCATACCTTTGATTACCTTCGATCTTTGCTTTTGACTAATGGAGAAAGTTTAACGTAAGAATTCTGTTTTCCAGTTGTTCTGTAAAAAGAGAAGGTGGATGCACATTGACAGACATAGTAATAAGCATGCAGGGACACCTGTGTGATCTATATGTGTAAGTATAGGTGTAGGTAGACAGCAGATGGGTTTTGTCCCCAGCTGTTCAAGGGTCCATGCGTAATGGTCGCACTTAACCGCTAATCTTTGATTTGATTTTCCCTCTTTGACACCAAGTGCACAGCCCTCCTCCCAGCCAGGGGTCCTGCGCCAGGCGAATCCTAAAGCCCTCTGAAATATCGACTTCCTAACGACTCAGATGGGACTCTGTGCACTAATTAGCATTTTATTTTATGGCAGCCTTTTCTTCTGTCCTGTTCCTGTGTGCTCCCTCAGTGGAGTGAACAGATGTACTCACACATCTCCGGTGCTTTGCAGAAGACGGGTGTCACTCTTCAGGATAAATGTACTTAGTCAACATCAACATCTGTCTGTGTGGCTGCCTTCCATCGATGGGGGTTGTAACGGCATCACCGGGACTTATGAGCTAGTCATTGCAGGACTTCACATATTTCTGTGTCGTCCAGGTAACAACTTTTTTTGACCTTTTCTTTGAACTTTGTAGTCTTTATTTAAGTTTGAAATGTGTAAGGTATTTCAGCTTCTAGCTGCTAAAACATCCTTTCAGCGGCTACAATGCAGGATCATTCTGAGAGGGAACAGTACCAGAAGCTAAAATTTGTCCCATTATAATAACTGAATTTTCTGATTTATAAAACTACATTACTTGAACATCTAAACCTTTGGTGCTGTTATCTCCCTTAATTATACTACACCAGAGTCACTATGGTCACTTTTCAGTGACCTGAGAAGGTGCCATGCACTTCCCATGACAATCAATGGGCATTTGCACTACAGATCTGTAGTCAGGAAAAGTAGCACGGGGGGTTGTGTGACTCCAGATATATTTCCTGGAATATGCACGTGGATGTTTCAATATATTAGTGTTAATGGGACTGTGTCATTGCTGGGCTGTCTTGTTCCCTGACATTTGAAAAGCGGAAGGTATTGGGGGGATGCTTCTCAGGGCCCTGTGCCCTGGGGCACACAGCTCTTTCTGTTGGACATTTAACTGCTTTCAGCAGGTTTCTGCACAAACATCTCACCTGTGCTGCTTTCCATCAGAGCTCTCTTTTTGTTTGTGTTCTGTACACATACATACGCATGCCAGAACATCTCTGTCACGGAATCATAGAATCGTGGAATGGTTTGAGTTGGAAGGGACCTTAAAGGTCATCCAGCTCCAACCCCCTCCCGTGGGACACTCACACACTCACACAATTCTAATCTCAACTTAACCCTTGCAGTGAATCACAGGCTCTTCTTCACTGACAGCTTTGCAGAAGGGAGAAAACAATAAGCAAGGAGATGCAGATCATCTGTGTTCTCCACAGAACAGATGTGCTTGGTGGCACTGCCAGTTAGATTCCCTTGTGACGTTTCCATGTGTGTCTTAGGGACCAGTCCCCATAGGGGCAAGAGTTCCATTCCACTTCCGTGCCCATTAAGCCTTTGTTCTCCAATAAACCTGTCACCATGTTCGTCAAAGAGAGACAGGTCTGAGAGCATTCTCTGATGTCGACACCCCAGCACTGCGGAGCAGAGTGGGACCATCCACTTAGTCCATGTTGGCCACAAAGCAACTTTCAGAGCTGTAGAATTTTAACTAAGTCATGTAAAAGAAAGACAGTAATGAGATTTCACCTGAGATCGGGATCTGTGCCTGCCTATGTTAGATCATTAAATTGCCTTTTCCACCTGCTTTTTGGAAGGAAACTAATTAATGCTCTTTTCTTACATGGCTTCAGTCTGGTATTAAGAAGCTCAACATTCCCATTGATGACTGAAATTAAATAATCAGTGTCTCATAAAAAAGGATATGATTAATTAATAAACTTTGAAGAAAATAATTCATTTTCACTTTTAGAAAGCATTTTACTGGTAGATATTATGAAGGCAAAGGACATGATGATATGTGCAATAAAACACTGTTAAATTCCTCTTCTTCATTTACCTTTTCCCTTTCTTTTGTTCTCTTTGAAGCAAATTCCTCAAAGATCATTTAATTTAATTAAAGTTTAGGAAAGTACCTAATTCATATGGGTAGGCTAGAGAAGCCTTCTCCTCCACTGTGAAATGCTGGCGTGAAACTGGTGTCAGCTGACAGCTTTCACTTGGGAAAAAGTAGGAATGGCTTGTACCTGCAAACCTTGCATTAATATTTCCATGTACCAAGGGCTATACTTTACACAAATGCATGGGTATGTGCACATGTATACTTACATTATATAGATAATTTTTGGTACAAATAGACCTGATGGTTTGACCCATTCTATTAGGCTGGTTGGCAAAACTGGCAAAAGTAATTGGCTTGTTTGTCTTAGGAAGAAATATCCTGTGTCTTCCTACACTGGAATGGTCCCCTTGGCTTCACAGTGGATGCAGTAGGTAGTGCTGCAGGAGATTTTGTACTAATTCTGTGCAAATGCTAAATGTGAATTATTATGAGTTATGGTGCAAATGTAACAAGAAACCACGCCAAGAGGCTAAATAGAAACAGGTGTCCTCAGTGTAGGTTATTTTTAATAAACAGTCACATTTTAAATGCCGCTAAAACTACAAAGATAGAAAAATGTAATTATGAGTGTATTTAATACATTTTACTATTCAGTTTCTGGCTTAAGAACCACTACAGGACTTTTTTTCAGTTGACCTCTTTCCACATGACATCAAGAGGTCCAATATTCCACAATCTCTTTATCAGATGTATTTCTTGGAGCATCTCTAACATTGGGAATAATTAAGATTTTTTTCATCTAGACTGTTGCCTCAGTCATGTGGCCACTTCAATCACAACGATAAAGACAGAAAATCACTTAGTAAGTTGCAGAAGGATATTAGCAGATGCAAAGGGTTGCAACACATTTGAATTGCTGCTTACAGAATGCGACTTCTGGAACAGCTCTGATATTCAGCGGCTGTGCAATTACTTCAGACACTGGAGGGAGAAACTGCCCTTCATGAATTTTAATCCAGTAGACTTTTGGGTTCTCTGCAGTAGCTTTTTCCTGTCTTTTGTTGTCACAGCAATGCAGACGTATTTGAGAAGTGGTTCTCACAATGCATTTTAAAAGAACTTGCTTCTTGAAAACTTACTAGATGAAATAATTTACATTTTGAAAGCTAAACAAATAATAAAGAATTACTGTTGTAAAATGTACAGAACATGAAAATGTCTCGTTTTGAGTGGTAAAGCTCATTGATCTATCTTTGATTAATTAAAGTGAAACTATTGCAATAATGTTAGTAAAAATTAACAATAAATCCGGTTTTCAACATATTTGATGCCTATGGCTGAAGTCCTGACCAGCAGAAAAGGTCTAAGTGCTATGGGTAATATACTGTGGCTTACGCGACCACTCATGCAATCAGGTACACAATGCATCACATGTCTAAGATCTAAGCTTTTATCTTGCTGTTCAGATCAAGAAGGGTTACTGAGAAATCTTCTGATCACCTGAGAAGGTAAATAGCTGCTGTAAGAAAAGGACTGCGATCAGTGTAGGGGGCAAAAATGACCCATTCAGACACTAAGACAGTTGAGAACACCTTTATTTAAGAAGCAGGGAAGAAAAATTTCAGATGTGTATTTTGAAGTGTCCAGAAGACATCTTTTATTTATTCATATATATATTGCTGCACCACAATGAAGCTCACAATGTAAAATAGACCCTGTGATGTATTTGTTCATGTCCGGATGGTTGTTGGAGGTTGAGTGAGCTTTCAGTTCTGTTCCTTACCAGCTCATCAAGGAACTCTGCTTTCCAGGGAGCACTATTTGCTGCAGGGTACACCCTGGTGCTGGTTCCCATCTGCACGCAAGAGAGCCCAGGTTGGGGCTGCTCTCACAGCTCCTCCCCTACCTCAGCCGGACAGAGGTGCGTGCCTCACTGCTGGGAATTCTGCGATGACTCTCAGGCCCTGCTGGCCGTGAGCCCTCCGCCTCTCCTTAGCGTTGGTGGGGAATGGCTGAATGCTGGACACAGCCCACGTGCAACAGACCTGTCTTCAGCTGTGTCGGCACATAGGTTTAAATGACATTTTGGAGGAGACTCTGTTACATCTCTGTAGCCTACATCTGCATTTCCTCATCTGTTGTTTAAAGGAGAACACAGACACTGTGAGGCTGGCATATCTTACGTAAGTGCATTTACAATGCTGTAATTATGTGGCCTCCACCACCCTGATGTTATTGACTGAAACCTCAGGGTTTCCATGCAAATCTTGGAGCTCTTAGCGTAAAACTTATTCTAAAATTAAAGAACATCACTCTCAGTACAGATCTCATTGTCAGCCTCCTAAAAGCATAAGCTTCAAAAAGATTCCTGTCCTTTATTTCCTAGATTTCTCCCCTTTCATAGTAGTGGTCAATCGAGTGGATTAAGATAATTTCAAATTGAAGTAGAATGGTGCGATCGCCTAATGTCTGGTGCATCATTTGAAGTTACAGTCTAAATGTCACTACACATTTGGGCCTTAGTCTGATTATTCATGGAACAAAGATGAAGGTTAAGTACCATAAAGTTTATTAAACCAGCCTATAACAAGTTTAGCAGATGTAATGCTCTTTCTTTTACAAGTTTTAACAAGAATGTTTTTCCTGCACAGATTCAGAAACAAGCATCTGACTCCCTCTGGTTTCAAAGCCATGGGAATTAAGCAGGTGCTTAAAGTTAATGAGGTACTTAATTGCTTTCTAAAACCAAGATGGACTGTTGCATTGCAGGTATGATGAGAAATTGTCACCGGTTTCCTTTCTGAATGGGAAGATTTTCAAGAATCAAGATCTCAGTTGCAGTCCATCTTTTTACCATTTAGGCATAATTTGATGGTTGAAAATTGTAACGTTCTGTTGCAATCTGGGTGGATTCAATTACAGCATCGTTAAACCCATTCAAGCTTGATTAAAAGATTGTATAAATTTTCTAAATAGTATGACTAAAACCATGGAGGGTAAGTAATGCCTGAGCATTTTATACCACCTCTGGTTTAGCAAAACAGAGTCCATGCCAAACCAGACAGGCCCAGAAGGTCTGTGGCAGGGAGGTGAGCGGACCGCAGGAACAGGCTTTGATCTTGACTGATGGAGAATCTTGTGTTAGAGGAGCAGACTAGGAGAAGGAGAGACACTGATGGCTAAAACCATGGGTATGTTTTTATTGGAAGAAGTTGTTTTTATGACAGAACACAACTTCACATCTGGAAATGTCACACCAGATTCTAGGTCTCAATTGCGTTGGAGGAAACCCATCTTCAGCACCCTGCGACTTACTGGGTCCTGCGCTGGCTGACCATCGCCACTCCAGGTGAGAGAGGATTCCAGCGATGATACCCACTATTTTGTTAAAGCCAATAAGATCACAGTATCCCAGTATCACAGTATCATAAGGTTGGAAAAGACCTTTGACATCATCGAGTCCAACCTATGACCCAACACCTACACCTACTCCTGCTTGTCAACTACACCATGTCACTAAATGCCTCTGGATGATAGAGGATTGGATATTTCTCCTTAAACACCTCCAGAGACGGTGACTCCACCACCTCCCCGGGAAGCGCATTCCAATGGTCAATCACCCTCTCAGTGAAGAACTTCTTCCTAATGTCAAGCCTAAACCTCCCCTGGCGAAGCTTGAGACCGTGTCCTCTTGTTCTGTCACCGGTCACCTGAGAGAAGAGACCAAATCCTCAGATACAAAGCAGGTGGAGTTTCTATTTCTGTCAGAAAAGAGCGTGGCTGCGGTTGTGGTTGGTCACTGTAAACAGCACAGCTCTGAGAAGCAGTATGAGAATTCACCTTGAATCATTAATATTGCCTTTATGCGCTAAATCTTACCCTAATGGAAATCATTTACTATACACATATGCTCTTTAATTAGCATGGCCAACATCTGTTACATTTTCCCATCTTTAAAGCACAGGGTAATATTTCACTCTCGCATGCTAATGTTTGTTACAGCGGTAAAGAATCTGCTTCAAGAGGAAAGGCGTTGTGTCTCCAAGTAACTTTAAACCGTTTATGGTATTTCTATTTAGAATAATTCCAGAGGTGTGTCTATTTATCTTCTGCATTAAAATTCAAGAAAAAGGTTTAGCTTTTGGCTTGCCTTCAGGGCTAAGCTGTGCAGCAGACATGCTTCTCTAAGATAATTTGTTTTCTAATTGCCATTCGTTTGCCGAAATACAATTAAAGTTATTGCTCTAATATTAACATCAACATCTTGATTGCCTTATCAGAATATGAATATGTATTTTTCTTACTCTGCTCAGAGACATCTTTTACTAACTTTCTCTGAACATGTAGCTCTTAATTAAAGAGAATTTTTGATTCTTCTGTAACAGCACTTCTCCAGCAGCTGCTGCTGGTGGCTTGGAGGGTCCTGCCATCCACTGGTGCCCAGGCTGCCAGCACACAGGGCATGAGCTAATCCAAAATGCCGGTGTCTTTGAATCAACTTGGACAAACCACTTGATCTTTGAGTAATTGCCAAAATTATGTTTAAAAGCAGGCAAATCTGAGTCAAGCACTGATTCATGAAGAGCTGGGATGTGGCGAACATGCGTGTGAAGGCGCTGGCCAGCCGGTTTATTTGAGGCACCAAATGAAAAGGGAGATGAGAAAGCAATCACTTTGCTCACTTAAAAATAATGAGGGGACGTCACTTAACAGTGCAGCTGTGCACTCCCCTTGTTTTGTTGGGGGTTAAAGAACCATTTATTTACTAAAGCCAAAGCAGAGTTACCAAAAAATGAGCACAGTTGTATTTTTAAAATGATCTTTATAAACATTTTTACTTGGACTTCAACAGCGCTGCACAGAAATGTTTAATGAGCAGGATTCTTTCAATCAGTAAAAGTAGGAGAATGTTCCAAAATAGTTACATAAATGAACAGGCCTCTTGAGATGGCAAAAAACAGAGCTACAGTGAAGAAGCAATCCCATTTGGTGATGAAATTGTGCTCTTTGCTCTAAGAGATCCTTTAAAATCTTTTTTTCTCATTTAGTAATTTTCCTTTTATGATGCTGTATCCGTGTCCCATACCTCATTAGTTTCTGAGCACATGTGAATATCCCGCTGAGGTACAGAGAAAATGATTTTTTTTGAATATGATAGAAATGCAAAATTGAATCCTAGTTTCAAAAAAATAATAATGAAATTGACATTTATGCTCTAGTGAGTTGTTCTCTAAAATGAATTCAGTGTATGATAATCAGCAAAAATTAATTTGTAATTTATATCATGTAGGGGGTAATTGCTCCATGTTAGAGAACTCTGGATTTCAAAACTGACATAGCAGCCTTTATTGACCTTTCCCCAGACCTCAGGTAGAAAGGATCAAGTGTGTGTTTATTTTCTCTGGGGAAAACATTTTTACATATAATTACAGGTTTTTGAAAAGTACTGTGATCTTTGCTTTCCAATGCTTTTGTGTTCTGCATTGAGTCTTTTCTGTTGTGAGGGAAGGGCATCTGGCTTTTTAGCTTTAATCATTCACATTTCCTTCTCTTTTTGAGCACATTGCTGTGAACTACTCAGTAGCTGTTGCCTGGACATTCATGTCAGAACTGCAGACAAAAATGTGTCTGTGGTTGCACAACAACTGATAAAGACAAATAGGAGGACCTGTCCTGGATTGAGGCCAAGCAGGGGTGGGGAAATGTAAATTTAGTTTAGTATGCCTTAACGAGACATTCTTTCAGACTGCACTGGATCCCCTCTGCAGATTTGAGTGCTCGGAAATTCTTAATCTGCCCATTTAATATCCTAACTTTTATATGGGGTTTTATTCCATGAATAAATAACCATCAGAATTAATACAAGTTCAATAACTGCAGCGATGATTTTGCTTTTTGGTGAAAAGTGGCTTCAACTAGCGGAGAAGAATCAACTTACAGATAAAAGCGTGATGTTTCAAAGATGTGCTTCCAGACCAGACATTGATAGTGCGGTTTGGATTTGGGTTTCCAGGCTCTAAGGCTTGAGACTTAGGGCTGACAGTATTAGCCTATCGTAGCAGGATTCAGCTGCGCTTTTATGAAAACAAGTCCATTTAGCAGTAGTTGTTGGCTTGAAAACAACCTCAGCTGATACTCCTTGGAGAGACTTTTCAATTAAAAACATATCCAAACTGCTGGAAGTGCTCTGCTGTGATGAAACTCTGAGGAGCGCTACATGCAGCAAGCATGGAGCTCTTTATGAGTCCCGCTATGATAAAATGTGTAACACTTATTTAAAAGTTTATACAGAAGTAACTGCAAGCCCTGTAGTGCACCCGGACTCTTTCATGTTTCGAGAAACCAGTGTTTCCTATTGCTTTGCTTTCTCATGTTTTGAATTGCCTAAAGAGCCTTTTTAGTGCATACACGCTGCGTAAAAATCAGCTTGCCTCATTGATTTCAATGAGCAGTTCCAAGGTCAAATGTTATTCAGCTGTAAAATTATCTATTAGACCTTTTCACTAAGGGAAACCATCCGAGTATTGAAGGACAAGATAACAGTCCATTTCCAAAATACAAAAGAATGCACTTTGTTTGTTCAGCACATCACAACAATAGGGTTTGCTTTGCTTCTCAACTTTTATTTATAGCATTACAAACCTTTGGGTGGGCACCAGTTGTGACCAGCACATAGAGCACTGGAGAGACAGATAGATCACAAGAGGATGCAGAGTAATTACCTGGGAGAAGGGAGGAAAGCTTAAGAGTTATTGAAAATTGCCTGAAACAAGAAATAAAATTGATCAATCAAAAAAAAGGCCATAAAAATTATGTGTGACCGGAAGATAATTTTGGAAGTTGTGTTTTAGAGGTGTGTGGGGGGGAGAGTTGGTAGCTGTGTGAGGGAGAGAGACATCTAAATGCCTTGATTCTACCGAGGGATAGCCAGCATTTTCCAACAGATTCCCTCTTGCTGGACATGTCTGAGCTGCTGCATTTGTACTACTGATGTTATTTTTCAAATAAGGTCTTCTATTTTGCTTGAGAGGAAAAAGATAATTTTCTTTTTTCCAAAATATTTTCCTAGAAGGCCATTTTTGTTTGAATCACTTCATTTTGGTTTTATATTATAATATTTGTGCTAGGAAGATTCCTTCAGTGCCAAAACTACATCTGTGATCCTCCCTGTATGTGAGTGCAGGCAGTCAAGCCTGAGCAGAGCGTGCTGCTGCCTCGCAGCCCAGCGCTGACAGCCCGTAGGCACGGGATGGCAGCAGGTAAGGAGAGAGTCAGCTAAGTCCTTATCCTGCTTCGTAGCTGGGAGCCATGAGAAGACTGTTCAGCCCAGGGAGTGAGACTGGGTGAGCAAAGCATTAGAACAGCAGAGGCAGAGGAAGCTCCTCGACGTTTGACAATTATTTGCCTGTGTTGAACAATTTTTAGCCAGTCAAGAGTGGTGCCTTGCTTCCAACAGGAAGAAGTCATCTCCAGGTTCCTGTCTGGGGGGTTACCTGCTCTCACTCAGGGCTACTTGGTTTCTCCCAGTCTCTCCACTAAATCCCAGTCTTCGTCAGAAGATCATGGTTATTTAGATTGGAACCTTGAGAAATTTTGATAATTTTGAGGAATCTCAATTCCACAGTTGGTACAGTCTGTCTCCAGCAGAGTCTGGCTGACACCAGAGGAGGGTCGGGAATGTGATCTTAGGGCTGGAGCACCCCTGCTATGAGGACAAGCTGAGAGAGTTGGGGTTGTTCAGCCTGGAGGAGACCTTAGAGCAGCTTCCAGTACTGAAAGGGGCTCCAGGAAAGCTGGGAAGGGGTTTTTTACAGAGGCCTGTAGCGATAGGACAAGAGGGAACATCTTAAATAGGAAGGGGAAGATTTAGGTTAGACATCAGGAAGAAAAGTTTTGCTGTGAGGGTGGGGAGGCCCTGGCCCAGGTTGCCCAGAGCAGTGGTGGCTGCCCCATCCCTGGAGGTGTTCAAGGCCAGGTTGGATGGGTTTTTGAGCCCCCTGATCCAGTGGGAGGTGTCCCTGCCCATGTCAGGGGGTGGAACTGTGTGGGCTTTGAGGTCCCTTCCAACCTAAACCATTCCAGGCTTCTATGATTCAGAGTAAATTAGTTCTGTCTCCCCTGTGCACAAAGCCAGCGTCAGCTGCTTACAGTGTCCTTTTCTGGTGAGAACTTAGCAGCTCCACTCAAAAGGGAGCACTCCCATCTCCATTGCTTATTTCATTTTTTAGCTGGATTTGCCAAGGAAATTCAGTAGCAGTTACGGATGTTCTCCGCACACACAGCAATCTCTATCTTAGAGCTAATGCACTGAGATAACCATTTTCATGTCAGCAATTACTTGCTCACCTGGTGACTGTAAAAATGTTTCCAAACAAATTGTAACAGATTCCCTTCTACTGCACAAGTGTTTCCCGGGAGACCGTGCCGATAACACAGATGTGTCAGGATAACTGGCATTCTTTTATAATGTAGTAAAATAAATTGTGTTTTTATAGGACGACCTTAATGTACAGTAACACAGAACTCTTCGGAGAGGCATCAACAGCAAACTGGAGTTAAAAGAAAGATTCTACAGCTGAGTTGCAGAGAGGTGGTGGAGTTTTCTGAGAACAATGAGGTGCGTGACTGCATTACCAACGAGAGTTAGGACAAATGAAAGAGTAACTGATAATTATGAAGCAACTTCGCTAAACTGAATGGTTTTGATGCCCTTATTTCTGTGATTAAGTTTTTATCCATTAACATACGATTTGTCAGCCTAGACAAACCTAATAGAACAGTAGTTACAGCCCTGTATGTTCCGTAAGATGTGGAGAATGGATCGTATCATTTATCTAGTTCTTTTTGACAACAGCTTAACATTTATTACAGTGGCGTGCACTGCAATATTTCTATCTGACATTAAAATTATGACTTCCGTAATTTTATTGTAATTGTTCTTAACCCTTTCTCCGAGAAGGAATCAGCAGTGCCCAATCAGAGCCAGAAGGGAAGTAGGGAAAGTACTTTTATTAACTTATCTGTTTACCAGCAACAATATACCAGTACTTTTTTTCCTGTGACTCTACCTTGTTTGCACCCTTTGAACAGCACAGCTGCAACAACTGACTGCAATTAACACTACAGCAGCTTCGGACAGGCAGATAAATAGGCACTCTCTGCTCAGTATTTCCCGGTTAGGGGTTTTAATCAGTCGTGTGTTTGCCAGTGTGCTGGCCGAGTGTCATGATAATGCTGCTTGAGAACTGGAATTGTAAACAACACGATCTGATATATGTGATCCCTTTTCCTGTTGTGCAGCATTGTTGCTCCGTCTCTATATAATCTGAGGCTTTTCCGAATAGAAAAACTTCTGTAATTAAAAAGTGAAATTATGTACAGAATTCTGATGTAATAAAGAGCTTAAGTAGGCTTTTAATACAACTGTGGTATCTACTATATTGCATGCAATTTGTCACCTTAATCAGAGGAAGACATCCTCAAACAGTCTGTACTGAAAAACTGATCAGTAATTTTACTCAGACTGCACCTGAAAGAACACCAAATAACAACTTCACAGAGGGAGTATTTCATAGACTTCAGCAGAGACTTGGAAATTCTGCTATGTACAGTTACATATTTTTCTTACCTGCTTCTAACAGTGTCTCTCTGGTCACACAAGAGCTCTGGAGTTCCCCATTTGACTACAAGATAATTATACGCAATGTCAATGCCGTTATCAGAGGCACTTCTTATCACTCATACCTTTCTCCCAGCTCTGGAGGAGGTTGTGTACCACAATGAGGAACAGGTTAGACATTCACAAGTAGGTAGTACCCAGTTTAAACAGACTTTAGGAGAGAGAATGTGATTTGCATAGTTGTTTATAAGTGCCAAAATAGGAAAATCAGTCTCAAAATTCAGTGGAGTTGTTTCAAGGTTAAGGTAAGTGTGGAAAGGATTGTTATCCATATCAGCTCGTGGGTGGTGGCCTAAGTACAGCTGTAAAAGGCCAGCTTCGGGGCTTCAGGTGGAGACAAGTGCTGTGGCTGCTCTTGTGCCCGTGCTCCTCTCTCCAGACTCAGGAGATTGCTGTCAATGAAGGCATTTCATTTCTGTGGGGTCCAGTCCAGAACATGGGGCTGTAGATGATGATTTCCTTCTCTGCGTCTCGGTTTTAGCCACTGGCAGGTTCTGCACAGCCCAGTATTCTGTCCAGACTCCAGGCAGGGAATAGAATTAGCTCAACCACAATGGCCTGTAATCCCTTTTCAGTTTACCAGTTCCATCGTCTTGCTGGGCAGCGGTAACTGCATCTCGGCCACAAGTGCACCATTCACGCTTGGATTACTTTTCTTTCTTCAGAGACCTTCTGGGCTTTGGTTCATTGGGTTTTTCCTTTTTTGAAACCTTTGCAAGGAGTTCAGGCCTCTGCATGAAGAGCTGTCCTTCGTAACTTACAGTTAATAGTCTTTACTAGAAAGGAATATTTTTACAGTTAAATCAATATGCCAGTGAGATCTGAACCTAGTGAGGACTCTAATGGCTGCAAAGATTTGGAAGAGGATTTAATGAACACTCAGCAGGCAAGAAAATATGCTTTTATGTTCACTCCAAACAAAAATATACAAGCTGAGGAGAAAAAAGACAGGCTGTAGCCAACCTTATTAAACAAGAAGTGGCTGTGAAATTATTTATTTCATCTAAACTAAATAAGTCCAATTATTTGCTCTACATATGAAACCCAGAGAAGTTTTCGGTGTGCTTATGAAACAAGGACCTTGTTTGATAAAGAATTACACAGAGCCAGCTTACAATTAAGTCATGTTTTTGAAAAAATGCATTCTTTCCCTCACAGGTAGATTAATGGCCAGCCATACCTGTAGCCTTAGGGGCTGAGATCCCATTCTGTTCATATTCTCATATATGCATTTCTATAATGCTATATAATGTACATTATACAGAATATAACTCAATGCTATAGTAACTGCATTGTATTACATTTATTGGTATTCACCCAAGTGTAGAACACCAGTGTCTGTGCTGGAAAAGCTTTCTCCAGCTTGCACAGTGAATCAGGGCCCCTGATTCCAGGAGACACGGTTGAGAACACTCACTGTATTTGCAGGGATACCTTGTTCAGCTCTGTGAAGATCCCAAAAAAAGAGTGGAAAACCATTTCTGTGAGACTTCTTCTGACATTTATTGCTGGAATTACAGTTTTTAATTTCCACAGACCCTCTAAGAGGCCGAGTGTCTCTCAGGCTGGTGCGTCAGGAGTAAACAGAGGCTTGCTTAGATTGAACGCTCTTTAAAATTGTAATTATCGCGTTGGCTTCACATGCAGAAGGAGATGGGATGGAGTGTCTGATGGAGCCAAGGCTGCAGCACAGGCAGGCGGCTGTGGGAAGGGAGCACAGAGGCAACCAGGTCAGAGAAAGGACCGTGCAGTACCTGCAACAGACCTTCAGACCCTGTAATTCGAAAGGCGGTTTCAAGTCCCTGCTTTGCTGTGCACTGTGTTTGAGGCTGGACAAATCCCTCAGTCCCGAGTGCTCCAACGCGCTGTCTGTAAAAGGCTGCTGGAGCATTTGCCTGCCCAGGGGGGTGCTGTGAGGACAACTTCATTAGGAAGCTAACTATTGCAATAGATGCACAGACCAGCGGCACAGCCCTGGGCTCAGCAAAACACACACGCAGGCAGTGTAGGGGCAGGGCTGGGATTGGTTTGTTTTCCCTAGGAGACAAATGTGACACTTTTGAACAAAAATAAACACACAAACACAGAAAAGAAGTTCTTAAGCTATAGTCAGAAAAATACTTTGCAGACCCATCTGGAAAGCCTGAACAAACACTACAACATCTGTTTGCTGAGTTATTGATGCAGTCTGTTGTCAGGCTCCTGTCTGCCTTTCAGCATCTTCCAAGACTTCATCTCTTTCTGTTTGGTTTCAGAGGTCAGGACTGGCTAGCTGTCAGTCTGGAAAACGTATTCCTTTTAACATGAAGCTCATAGGTGCCATAACTGTAAAACAAATGCCAAAGAACTTGTATTATACTGTTCAAATGGTGCTCACCAAGTGATAAAATTACTTGTCTTATTTCTTATCCCTAGAAATAGCCTCTCCGTACCTCCATTTGCTACAGCAAAATGGAAATTTCAAACTACATTTATTTTAAATGGCAGAGAAAGAAACAAAGAACTTCACAATGGAGAAATGTTCGTTGCTGGCAGTATTATTGCCTATAAGTAAGCAGGCACCAACACTTACTGCTTGTGCTCTTGTATAAACTCATTAACCAACTAATCTGTGCTTCCCACTAAGAGTTCTTTTATTTATAGTAATCTTTATAGTATCAGCCTATCACTTCCTAAAGCCTGACTATCTCTGAGGTTGGCTGCAGAAACATGACTGCTAACACCTCACCCGTAATATTAATTAGCTGAGATTATTACTGTGTCATTGCTGAAGGCAGACAGAGTTCCTGGAAGAGCAAAATGGAAAAATATGACCCTTATCTTTCTTTCCCTTTGTAATCTGAGAAATATTAGGTAGGGGAAGGGGATCAAGTGCTATGTTCTCCTCTAAAAACAGTCCTGTATATTTAGAGCTGCTTTAACAATCCAGTTCTCATGACAATTAATTCAAACCAGGTGGTAAAATCGAATTGATAGCTGGGAAAGAAGCCAAAGCTTGGAGAGATGTGGGTTCAGGGTCTCTGTTCTACCCTCTCTGTAGGAATCTGGACAAACCAGTCAGCGCTGAATTGACCAAAGTCTACAGTTTAGAGACTCAGAAGTCCTAGCTAAAGCCTGAGTCTGGAAGCACCTAACACCCCGTGTGTCAGAATTTCTAGCAGTGATGCTCCCTAGGGACCTTTGGTTTTCACAGTGCTTTGCAAGCAGGAGATGGTTGATACATTTGCTTGGTGTTCACAAATAAGTCAGTCTTTGTGAAATGAAAGCCAAAGCTCAGACCTTTCCCACCAGCTGATGGCTCAGGGAAAGTGCATCAGGAGGAAGAGGTTTTTTTTCCCGTGGGTTTCCTATCTGGCACTGCAGAGGCTAAAGAATTCAGCTGACATAGGGAGAAATCTCTTCTGGCCTCCAGTAGGTTTGACTCATTTTCCATCCCTTACGCTCACTTTAAGAAAAGTTCTTCTGGTTTCTGTTTATTGAAGTTGCTCTGCTTCACATTCCTGATCTGAAACTAACGCACTAGAGGGGAGGAGCGTGCAGCCCCAGATTTACTGCTCATGGAAAGGCAAGAATTAAACCCTTTGAAACCTGCCCCTTCTAACACACACAGTTAACAGTCTTAAACACTTCCCAAAGGCTAATTTTGATATGGACCAAAGTCCTGAAAAAGCTGTAAAACACTGCTTTTTGCCCCAGAATAAAAGGTGTAATTTCAAAATACGTTGTTTCAGTGTTTCCATGTGTCTCTCCGTGGCTCCTTGTGTTAGATTCACAACCCAACCTGATTATATTGAATACTACTAATATTAGCTGTCAGCTACTTTATACCTTCTGAGTGCACTGAGCTTGGTGACAGGATAAAAAGATTTTCCTATAATGGCAAAAAAGAGAACTGCAATCATTTGGGAGCTGCAGAGTGTTCCTTCAGCAAAAGCCTGGATGCTTAATTTAATCGGTTGTGCTTCACTAGAAAAAAAATAGTGCACTCATTAAAACATCAAAATTCCAAGATATCTGCTTCTTTTTTGAATTACAGCATGTGTAGAATATAAAATTTGATAATATTTCACCCTGATTATACTCCTATAACCACCATTTATAATTTGCAGACAGTCTGTGGGGGACAGGAAAGCTCTGGGTATTATTGATTTACACTGTTGAGATCAATGTTATAAGCATATTTGCATTTGTAAAATAGATGGAATAGCTTTATTCTTCTCCCTGAAGTCCTAAATCATCGTGGAGCTTGTTTTCTTCTTTGCTTCTTTTTTCCTCTTTATTACAAAAATTGCAAACCTTAAAATGAAATATGAAGATCCAAGTACCACCTGGTCTGCCAGGGCTGCAGCCACACTCTGAGTGAAGGATGGCACTCAGGTATCTCATCGCAGCAATGCTTTTATAACTGCATCTTCCATAGGACCGTGGCCTGGAGTGCTATATGACAAATCCTAAAATACTACCGACAACAACTGCGGTGTGGGAAGGAGGATTATTTAGAGAGGTGAAGACTTCATTGTGTTTTGCAAAGCATTCTGTTGCCAAGTAAATTAAATGTCAGATGCCAGAGTTCCACATGGCGGTCGCAGGACGCTGCAGCGCCCTCACACACCGCAGGAGGTAGAGACAAGTGCTTGGGTGGTGCCGTTACAAGCCCAGGACCCATCACTGTAATGAGCATCGAGAGCTTTTTCACCATTAATTCTTCCATTACCAAATCCAATCATTTTGGTGTTGCGGACGTCTCCAGTTTGCTCTTCCTGCCCCGATGTTCTAACCAGAGCAGCAGGCCCTGTTCGTGTGCCAGGCTGAAGTCACCTTTAACAGAGAGCTCGGGTTTCTTGTCCCAGGGCCCCACACAGGCAGCTGTGAGGGCGCAGATGTTTTTGCCTGAACTGCTTTTGGATAATCATGTTTTGAGGACCTTCTGCTGATGAACACTGCTCCCACGTTGGATCTGTTGGCTTCCAGGCACCTTGCCTTCTAATGGGAGCTGAGCTTTAACTGGAAAGCCTGGTGTGTAATTCTGGATCCTGTTTCACAGTGTAGCATGAGAGCAGGTGTCTTGGCTGACTGTGTCCTACTGCTTTTTATGCTTCTTATGGTTGAGTTCCTCGCATCTGAGGAACTCTGAATGCTATTTGTAGTGTTTAGAGAATGAAGAATAAGAGACCAGTGAGATGGTTTCTTTGTCCAGATCTTTGGTTTTTCTCTGTCACCACCTCCTCTTCCGTTTTCCCTGCTTTCTCACAGGCAACCAGATACAGGAATGATCACACCACGTCGTATTACTCAGATCGCAAAGTAATCCCGTGAGAAAGACTGACAATAATCACAAACTCACGCACATACCTGGCCACATATCTTTATAGCTCTTTGGTCTCTTTTAATCTACAGCAATTCGGAGAGATCCTAGAAACCTTCTTCTCTCTCCTTTTTACTAAGATTCTATTGAAGAGTCCAAAAATTCATGAGGTTCTTTTCTCCCTTCATTGTAAGAAGTTAATTTGGAAATGTATCTCCTCCCTTTTCATCCCATTTACTGATTATTCTGAGTTCTGTTATGACAGTAGGGGAACTCTAATTGTTAAACATGAAATTTTGAATACCACAAGGAACTTGTAAAGATCTCCATACAGGAGTGAATTCCACCAGGCTCTCTCTTAGAATACAGATGATGGGTTCCTTATAATTATTTCCCGCAGCAGTTTCATCTGTGCATCTCCCCGAGAGGCTTACCTGACCGACTGTCATTTTATTTGGCATTTGGGACAGCTCTCAGCTCTCTCTAAAGCTGTGTCAATCTTCAGGTACTGTTCTTTCTTGATCCTCTTTTATATGAAACTGATCCCCTTTGATACCTATCTGGCATTTTTTTATATAGTTTTATTTTCTTTTGATGTCATTCCCTGGCAAAAAGATATTTTATGTTCTATATCTCTTTTCCCCACTACTCCTTTCAGCCCTTACAAACCTCTTTTCTTTTCTTATGCATATAATAGAAGCACTGAAAACACTCTCCTACACAATTTCAGCCCATCCCTTTTTCTGTTCTCATTAAATCTTTTAACTTTACTTTATCCTATGTCCCACTGTGGTTGCGAGTGGCTTTGCCCCTTAACCCTTGAATACTTTTTGCAGATGAACATTTAATTTTGGTGCTTGTTGCTAGATGTCCTGCTCTGTGCTGCCCTCTAGGACGCAATGTCCAGAAGTGGGGGTTTTTTTTCTCTAGCTTCTTCCTTCATTTCTTTAGCCCATTTACTTTTACCCAACACTTACATGACTTTTTTAAAGCTCCGATTCAATGTCCTCACTTAGAACTCTGCCACTTTTAAGATAAATAATAAAAATAATGGGGCTGTTTTTGAACTACTGACTTCATGACGTCTGGCTTTCTGCCAAGTTTCAGAGATTGTCTTTTAATTTCTTTTTTTTATTACCTTTTGTGCTAATTCTACCTGTAATATTGTGCCATACTTGAGTGATTCCTTCCTTTTCAGAATTTATACAAAATGGGCTAAAAACTGTAACCACTGACTGTCCTTTCACATCTGTGTTGTTTGGTTTCAATTAACATTTCCTCAAATGTCTCTTTCAAATCATTAGTTCTTCCTGCCAAACTTTTCCATCATTATCTTTAATTCCGTGTTACATTTGTATTTCCATAACACACAGAATGCTGGACATTCCTCTGTGTCGTACAGCATTCCCATTTATTGTCCTAAGATTTGTACCACACTCTGCTGGCTTCAGCACACACCACACATACCACATTCCCAGTGTGAAGGCTACACTGCATCGGGCACATTTTTGACTGAATCACAATAAAATTTCCTAAGGCAAATGAAAGGAAAAATGTGGGAAAAAATGTCTGGTGTCTTGCAAACATATTGACACAAGTCTAAGTGTCCTCAGCTGATGCATCTGCATTCGGTGCGGGGTCAGATGCCCAGTCACATGGGCCTGAACCATGAATGTTTACTCTGTTTCTGGTTTAGTGCCTTACAGCTTTCAAGAGGCAATGTCCAGATTCAACTGGATTTCTTTGTGTTTCATAAGAAACGTTTTATCAGCTCTGACTGCTGCATCTTGCCGTAAGGGCTCTGATCAACATGGATTAAAAAATCTGGGAAGGATTGTCTTGAAAAAAACCTTCCAACAACTGGTGAATTTGTCTGTGTGTTAAACAGAAGCCTTGGTGGCAGCTCGGCAATCTGGAGTTAGGATGTTCTCACAAACACATCTAAGCGTCGTGTTTTGCATTTGGTAAGGGACTGGCTAACAGCTCTCCTCTTACACTATTGTTGTTCTCCCAGTATGTTTTTGCCACAACTTTAAAAACTAAGCAGGCCTGGAGGATAAGCAACCTTTGCAGAGAGTTTTAAGAGGTTATGCAACGTGCGGATATGCATCTGCGTATCCTACATACTGATCCCAGCAAACCAGAGAGATACTTAACTTCTTGCCGTACATGAAGCTCTCCAAACACGGCTAAGAAAAACAGGAGGTTATTGTGCCATAGAGCCTCTGATATTTCATTATTATAAAATTTGTTCAGGAGATAAAAAATTCTATTCATTTAAAAACACTGCAGTGGGAAACTAATAGGGAATAAAGGACACTGTGAGAAAGGAAAATGAAGGCAAATTCAAATTTGTCTGTCATCCTAATTTAAAGCAGATTGTGAAACAATCTAGAAAAGTATTTTATATCCTTGAAAAGTATAATCATGTTAATAGGCTACTGATAAATTAAAAAGGCAATACTATACATGTACCTGCATTTTGTGTTCAGGTGAAATGGTGTCCCATTAAGACCACGAGCAAAGCATGCATTCATTTTGAATTCTCAAGGTTAATAAATATTTTAGCAGTATAATATTCCTGCTGACTTAGAATATCAGAATTTACCTTTTATACGTTAACTGCTCTCAATTTCTTTGACAAATTCAGGTAACTTTTCAGTGCAGTCACAGTTACAGAAATTAGGAGTCAGAAAGTCAACATTGGCATAGTCTGACAGTCAGTTCCTGGCTACATTAGAAATTTAAACAGAGGAAAAAAGCTCCTACCTTGCATCTCAGACTTCGATGCTTTGGAGTAGTTGCTCTTGGAATGTAAGCATTTTAGGGGATGAAAATTACTGCTACAGGCAGAAGACATCTTGTAGAAGGCTGCAATAAAGCACAGTCAGCATTTTACTGATCCTTGCAAAGGAAGTAAGAAGATCTTCTGCCTGGAGGAATCATCTTTTTCAGATGGTCACTCACGTGAAGATGGGTTACAGCAGGATCCTCCACTCTGTATCCTGGGCTGAGCCCGTGGTCATGTCTCTGTGCAAGGTCTTGCTAAGGCAGCAGTGGAATGATTCCTGTAAATTTTAGTAGGGTCAACCCGATGAGCTTTGTGAGTTTTGCTTTCTTTTGTCTGATGGTTTTGTTTCCCCTTTGGATCCCTTGGATGGTAGGATGGAGGCTCAAGATATTCAGGGACTGAAACTACCCCTGAAGAGTGACCAGACACTCTGGTGACACTTGTCTTGTCCCAGAAAGGTTTGATTTTTATAGGTATGAGTATTTTTGCTCTTGATTCCAAGTCTGTTCACAATGTGCCTGGCACAGCGACATAGGGGAATTTTATCCTGTCATAGATGCACACAGTTACCCACAGAAACCAGTTTCAGATGATAAAGCAGGTCTAGCAGTTGAGAGGCAACTTCTTAAACTGTCAGTGTGTTCATCCTCAGGGTAAGCTTTTCTTAGACCAATCCTCAGGGCTCATGAGGTCGAAAGGGCCAACGTTGCCGGCAGGGCCCCCTTTACACAGCCGACTTTCTGCAGGCACAGCTCTGTGCGGGGAGCCCCAGGTGCCTGCTAAGAGGCCCCACTGGTGTTCCAGGGCTTCACAGAGCTCAGCAGGAGGGAGGACCGGTGGCATCTGCCGCACTTCTCGCTGCCAGGCATTCAGCGCTCCCTGTGTGGAGTTGCCCCTGTGGAGGGTCAGCCATGTAGAGATGTCCCCTGCAGAGCTGGCCATAAAGATTTGGCCGCGAGGTGTTGTCCTTGACCTTCATGACGCTCACACACAGTCAAAGCTGCGGTCTTGTTCTGCTCCCTCCAATTTGCTGCTCTATGCGAGTTGTGTTTTGAATGAAAAGTGGACCAGAGTGATTTCCATGCAGATGTGTTTATTGGAGTTAGAGCAGCCATCTACATGTGCTGCCTTCACTCTGATTGTGCTCAGAAGCAACAAGGGCTTTGGCTTTTGTGTGGGACCAAGCACCGATGGCAAAGTGTTGGCAAATAGAGAAGGAGCAAAGAGCTGTCCACTACATTGTTTCATGGCAGCAAGCTCTACACCCTCCATACCCATTTTTTTTTTCAATGCATCAGGAAAGGATGGTCTGGTCCCTCAAAGGAGAAACGGCTGCTCAGGCTACAGCAAATCCCGAGTTATTGACAGTATGGCAAGTCCTTAGGCTTCCCATTTAGACATTAGGAAGAAATTCTTCACAATAAGGGTGCTGAGACACTGAAACAAGTTGTCCTGGGAAGCTGTGGATGTTCCCTCCCTGGAAGTGTTCAAGGCCAGGCTGGATGGGGCTTTGAGCACCCCGATGCAGTGGGAGGTGTCCCCACCCATGACAGGGGGAGTGGAACTGGATGTTCTTTAAGATCCCTTTCAACCCAAACCATGGCATGATTCTGTGATTCCCTGCTTGCCCTGCCCACAATCTCATTTCATTTGAGATGAGTTTCAAACAGTAAAAGCAAGAAACAGGGTATAAAAAGTGGGAGAGAGAGGATAAAAAAAAAAAAGGGGGGGGAGATTTTAACAGTGGCAGAGGAGGATGATGAATGGAAGGGTAATAGGTTCTATGGAGCTGAGAGTTCCTGATGGGAGGTGGGGAAGATGGAGGAGAAGAGGTCCATTGGCCTTGCAGAGTAGGTAACAGAGCACTGGAGCATTCTCCTGGCTTGCCATTGGAATCCGAAAGAACCAGAAGCCCCAGTGATGTCATCTATCAGTGATTCAAGCGTTGTTGCTATAGTAATGTGCTGGAGGAAGCAGCCTGATATGCATATTTGAGATCTGCTGTAGGATACAATCTATCAGTGTTGACTCATGAAAACAAACAAACCCGCTGAAAACCTCATCTTGCCTGAATCTGTGAATCCACAAGAAACTCTTGTTTCTTGTGGGGTTCTGTACAGCTCACTGCTCACCCACCTTACCCCCGGAGAGGGAAGAAAGCAGGAGAGACACAGACATGGGAAACTTGCTTCTCCTGTGTTTGTGACACCAGTCACAGATGCTGCTTTGTCCTGGATCCTCTCCTGTCACCCTCTCCACTGCATTCCCACTGCTCCCAGGCCATTGCTCTCCAGCCTCTCTTGTAACCCTGACTAACTGCACGGTTTTGCCTTCTGACAGCAGCCGTGGCCCTCTGTGCTGCCGAGTCACTTTTATCACACCCTTTATCCTCATCAACTCCTCCATTTTTCACAGCCTTTCTCACATTTTCCAAATTTCATTTTTCCTCCTGATTGACTCCCTCTTTCCCTCCAACTAATCTTGTTGCATTTTTTTTTCCTTTCACTGTGAAGAAGACATTGCCAAAATGTCACCTCTAATCTTGTTTCCCATTTCTTGCATGTAATTTATTAATCCTCTCTCTGCCTTTTTCCCCTGTTATTGAGCATCTTACATGCTAATACAGCTCAAGTTTTATTTTCAGATTGTCAAATAAATAATTTCACAAGTCTTAAGAGCAGGGGAAAAATAAAAAAGAGCTTTGAAATAATGATCACCCCTGTCTTTCCGCTGAGGCATTTTCTTGTAGATCTATACAAATCACTTCTTTCAGGGATGATACAGCTGTCCCTTATCAGTTTAATTATTGGCTAGGGTATTTAAAGAGCTAAGGTGAAAAGCCAGCCTTTGTCGAAGGGATAAGGAATCACTACGTAAAGTCTTTACAGTATGAGAACTCTGCCCCCTAAAAATAATATTCCTCAGTCTCCTTAAATCCGTAGTGTTGCTGGGCGGGGTTTGAGGGGGTTTCCCCCTCCCTGTCACTTTGAGTTTAATCAGTTTTGTCGCTTGTACTGGTAAGGTGATGACCTTTCTCCAGCTCTCGTGGACACTTCCACTGGATCTCTGAGTCAAAGGAAAGAAGAAGCTCTCGGCTCATTCTGAGCAGAGGTGAATGACCATAAAATACAGTTTTCTCTTGGTGCCAGGCCTGCTTTAAAGTGTAATTTTATATTTACTGGTAGATTTTTTTACCATTTCTGTATCCAATAAGAACAGAATCATTGATCCCCAATTTATCAACTACAGTGTCCTCACAGAGCTTAATGCCCTTCTAGTTTTGGCATGTTTCTTGTGACCTTTAGTCTCTTTATCGGAGGAGCTGACTTTGCTACAGAAAATCAAGAAGTACATGGAGTAGATGCACTGCGACGTTTTTCAAATTAGGTATCTGGTGGGTCCTTCTGTGACTGCAGGGTCATTCCTTCATTGCACCAGCCTGGTAGCATGTAGTCAAATATTGAATGTCATTTTCTCTAATGGATGTAGGTCCTTGCTGAGATCTTTTCATCATTATCCATCTCTAAACCTCGTTCCTTGACTAAGAGCACAATTCGCACTTCCCTGTTCCCCAAAATATATTGACTCCTGCTGCAGAGAGTGTCCTGTGCTGGGGATCATTTGTGGTGCCTATGCGAGCCCAGCGTGCGATGAGGAGTGGGGCAAGTGGAACTGCAGCCCTGCGGTCAGAGATGGATCTCAGGTCGTGCCCAGGATCATCAGTGTTAAGTCTTGCCACCGAGGTTGGCACTCAGTCAGGATGAGCTGCTTTTGTAACCCAGGTAGTGTTAGTTTCTGTGGAATAAATGGGTGTAGAAAGCAAATTGTGTAACTGTGCCTCTGTCACTGAGACAATTAAGCAGCCACTCACATTAATATCTGTTCCTGCCTGGCTTGTGCAGAAGTGTCGATATCACAGATGGGCAGCTGAGCACCTGCAGGTGCAACAGCCACAGGTACAGGAAAATAGCCTGCAGGGCAGGTAAGCCCAGCGTTTGAGTACCGTTGAGACTATAGAGATCTTCCTCATTTGCTGATTAACTCTGTAGGTACTTACAGTCTTGTAGAGTTTGTACATGACTGAGCTTCCTCTGCATCCACCCAGGACACCCCACGAGGCAGCAGCAAGCACAGTGCCAAGGCAAGCTGCTAGGCTTGAGAAAGGCTTTACTGGTCAGGTTCAGTGCTGCACAAACCTGACTACACTGGTGGCATTCGAGCGAGGGCCCAGCAGGCTCGTGGCTGCAAGGAAGAATCTGCACATGAAGCAGAGTCTCTCTCCACCCACCCTGCTCCCCAGGTATCAATTTCTGCTCCTGAGCAAATCCAAAGCCACTGAACATGCTAAATTTCTGAGTACTTTGCTTTTGTTTAATCCTATTAACAGGTTACATTACTGATTTCCCTCGCTTGCGTGGGCCTTGCTGGACACTGAGCCTCGGAAGCAGGGCTCAGCACAGAGGTATGGGTCTGACACAGGAGGTGGGCTGGCTGAGTGGTGGGAGAAGCACTTTTGCCACCCAGCAGAGAACATTTGTTGGTTTGGAGACTGAGCTTCTAGGACTGGGGTAGCGCAGGGGAGTGGCTTAGCTGTCTGTCGCTCTATGAGAGTGCCCAAAACATCAGGTATAGTCCTTTGTGGGGCAGGACTTCCTCATCCCAATCTGTTTAAGCTATATTACATTTACTGTATTCACCTCATTAGACATCAGATATAGGATATTTCAAAATGAACTAGGGCAGCAAACATGAGCTAGCTTTTCCTTAACTTATGTTACTGCTTGGCTAAGTTGAGTCAGTCATTTGCTTGTGCCCTTTCCCCTGAATCGGTGATCAGGCAAGTGCTTCCTACAAAGAAACAGGAGCCAGAGATGCAGCTAAATGCACAGGGGTAGAGAAGGGAAGGAGAGGAAGGAGAGCCTACAGCAAAGATAATCAAGAACTGCAGGGATAGGAAAAGGGGGAATGTTTTTAAGCTGAAAGAGGAGAAACTTAGGAAAAAATGTTTTGCTGAGGGGAGGCCCTGGCCCAGGGTGCCCAGAGCACTGGTGGCTGCCCCATCCCTGGAGGTGTTCAAGGCCAGGTTGGATGGGGCTTGGAGCCCCCTCATCCAGTGGGAGGTGTCCCTGTCCGTAGCAGGGGGTGGAACTGGATGGGCTTTAAGGTCCCTTCAAACCCAAACCATTCCATGATTCCGTGATTTTGGAGGGCCAGTTCATGGCCAAGTCTGGTGGCTTAGCTGTATCCTACGGTTTCCATTCCCATGGGCTGGAGCCTGAGTGCCCTGCTCAGGACTGTAGTTTACATAGACAGCAGGCCACTGGGGAATTATGTACTAATTATTGAAGGCAGTATCACAGTATTAGAAAGTTGGAAAGGACCTTTGATATCATCAAGTCTAGCCTCTGACCCAACACCTACTCGTCATCTAAATCATGACACTAAATGTCTCATCCAATCTCCCTTTAAACACCTCCAGGGACGGTGATTCCACCACCTCCCTGGGCAGCACATTCCAATGGCCAATCACCCTCTCAGTAAAGAACTTCTTCCTAATATCAAGCCTAAACCTCCCCTGGCAAATCTTGAGACCACGTGCTCTTGTTCTGTCACCGGTCACCTGAGAGAAGAGACCAACCCCTGCCTGACTACAACCTCCTTTTAGGTAGTTGTAGAGAGCAATAAGGTCTCCCCTGAGCCTCCTCTTCTCCAGGCTAAACAACCCCAGCTCCCTCAGTCGCTCTTCATAGGGCTTGTGCTCCAGCCCCTTCACCATCCTCATCTCTCTCCTCTGGACACACTCCAGCACCTTTAAGCCTTCCTAAAGTAATTTGTTGTTTGATCCCACATGTGGGTGGAGATGCAGTGTGAAATTTTTCAATCTGCCCAGATTCTAAAGGAATCCCTCCTGGAGTATGACTGATCTCACAGAGCTGGGAAGTGGCCGCAGACCATGACATGACTTATTTAAACAGGAGCAATCAGAAATTCATAGACACTGCTGTAATGTTTTTCTTTTGGGAACAACAACAGTAAGGAACTCTGCTACCTGAAGGACACAAAAATATTCTCCAGTGCCAGAAAAGTAAAAATCAACCAACATCCCAACCTGGTGTATCCGTCTGCTGCATTTCTGACATGTACAAATAACAACGAGCTTAGGCACTCACTGCTAATATCTCTTACTTCCTTGCAAATGGGACAATTTTCTCTGCCAGTGTTTGTCAAGCTACCATGAGTTGCATTCATATTCCATATGGATACGTATTTTTTCTTTGTTTCCCTTTGACATTAATGCTCTGGCAGAGCTTTCTAAGTAGTAAAGCAAGGAAATTAACTTATATTTGCTGGCTTGCAAAAGTAAATTAGCTACACTTCTGACTTTCTGTGATTTTGCTCTGAATGGGAGAAGCAATAAAAATGAAATAAGGCTAATCTCTGTTGTTCTATGGTTTTCTCAGTGGTGTGTTAAGAGGAGAAGAACCCATAACAAAAACCCTTGAGTTCATATCTGCTTAAAACAGGTCTCTAATTAGCTTCTGTAATCGATCTCCTTGCTCTAGCAGGTGAACCAGGTAATTATCTTGTTTATACTGTAGGTGAGTCACAAAAAGCCAGATAGCTTTCGCTGTATCTTTAAAAGATAATGCATTGTAACAAGTGTTCCCAATATGAATGCTCCACTGTCACAGCCCGTACCATCTGTTTCACACGCGGCGACGTGAGATCTCCTTTTATTCTTTGGTACAAAGAGCCTCAGACATCAAAGAGCTGTCCCTGTGACCACTGTCTCAATCAAAGTAGTGTACCTAGGCAAATCATTACTTCCCATTACGATTTCTGTGCTGAAGAACATCAGGTATTTCCTGGGATGAAGAGGAAGAATCCAGTCACCAGTGGTTTTTTTTTAGGGGCCGGATCTTGTCTGTGTTCCCTTCCCATGGGCCTTCTGGGTACACAGTGACTCCAGACTCTGTGGTTCATTCGAGGTCGGTAACTTAGGGCAGAGTGCACAACGCATGTTTTAATTCAGAGTGATTTGCCTACCTCTCACCTTCCAGAAGCAGAAGTGGACAGACATTGGCTAAATGCCTGGCTAGGGTTAGGTTGATGAATACAGGACACTATCCCAGTGTGTTTAATTGCTCATGGAAAAAACCCTGCATCTGACATGGTTTTGACACTTCCCCATTCAGTCTGTGCTTTATTTACGTAGTGCAGATATTTCTCTTTCTTGCAGGTTGTCTCCTAGTAAGCTCTTGCAAAGGCATAATCCCTTCTGACAGCCTTTAAAGGCTGTGACCAGTAGCACTAACAATGGTGTGTTTGCAAAGCGAGGATGCACAACACCCTTCTTGCTGGTATCATATGGAAGTGTTCTGTCTCTTTTGTACTAGAGAAGAGGCTTCTTGCTTGTGCTGAGTGGCTGAAATATAAGACTACATGTTTTCCATAATCATTAAAATAATAGTGTACCAGCTTTTCCTTGAGCTAAAAATAATCCTGTCATGGGCAGGGCCTTTTTCCTCTTCTCTTTGATGACCAAATTCAAAATTCCTATAAATAAGGTCTTTTTTTTTTTTTCCATTTTTCATAGACTTGTCCCTAGCAAATTTAGTTTCAAGGTCTTTTATTTCTGTTTCTAAAGTAATTATCCTCTGGGCCTCTTCTTTTCTTCCTGGTATGATGCTAGACTAATTATTCTTCTCCTAATGAATGCCTGAAATGGATCCCATATGGTGGCATATGTGCCTTCAGATGGAAGCTTCGTTTGAATAAAATAAGAAAATTCTTCTCTTGGGGCTTTCTTAAATTTTTCATTCTGTAACAATGATGAGTGAAATCTCTGTCTTGGGGATAGATGCAGGCAACTTGCTTTCCACTACACTTGGAGCTTTCTCTGAACTGGAGATTTCCATGTCTCTCTAACTATGGCCAGGCACAGCTCTTACTCCAGTGTCACGAAGACTGCTTGAATGTGTCAGTGCCTGATTAGATTTGATCTGAGAGTCATTCGTGTGTCTGTAAAAGATGATACTATGGATACCTTTGTTTCTCCTACAGTTCTTTGTCACCTCTGGCTATAGCCACCCCACAGCATGCAGTGCCCTCTCGTAACACCTTTAGGGCTCAATCCACACGATGACTCTTTTATTCCCTTACCTAAGATGAGAGACTAATTAGAGTTGATTTCTTTGCTTGTATAGTTCTCAGCAGAAGGCTTTCTCTACCAGATTCTATGGTACAAGCCAGTCTTTCATTTTACATGTAAGAGAACGAGTGCATTAAAAGCTTTAATGTAAAATGAAGGTCTCCAGGTCTCAGCATCGCAAGCACTGTGCTGGCAGTGACAGCAGCAGAAGGAAGGGCTTTGGCAATGCAGCATACGCTGCTTGATTTACACTGTGCTGATTGAATTTACACTCTGCTTGATTCACAAAGACGATCAGAAGGCTGGAGCACTTCTGCTCTGAGGACAGGCTGAGAAAGTTGTGGTTGTTCAGCCTGAAGAAGAGAAGGCTCCGGGGAGACCTTACAGTGACCTTCAGATAGCTGGAAGGGGCTCCAGGAAATCTGGGGAGGGACTTTTTACAAAGGCGTGTAGTGACAGGACAAGGGGAAATGGAAAAAAACTGGAAGGGGGAAGGTTTAGATTAGGAAGCAATTCTTCACAATGAGAGTGAGGAGGCCCTGGCCCAGGTTGCCTAGAGCAGTGGTAGCTGCCCCATCCCTGGAGGTGTTCAAGGCCAGGTTGGATGGGGCTGTGAGCCCCCTGATCCAGTGGGAGGTGTCCCTGCCCATGGCAAGGGGGTTGGAATTGGATGGGCTTTCGTGTCTCTTCCAAACAAACCGTTCCATGATTCTATGATTCCTGACAACTTTTAAGAATTATTGGTAAAACATCCAATGGAGCCTGGTGTTTTCTCTTTACCTTTCTCTAACAAGACTGAAAAGTTATAATTACAGATTATTATTTATATTGGGGTAGACTATAGAAGTCTGGATATGTGCAGCCTTGTGTTGAGAGCTATGTGATGGAGAGCATTTTCACCAACTTTAACATCAGGTAAAAAGAGGGGTCACTGGTAATATTTTTTGCAAGCTTGTATAAGTAAAACAAACCACACTGATACACTAAGCTTACATCAAACAAATGGAAATCTGTGAGACATTCCAGCTTTGCCATCCAAACTGCTAACAAATTCAGGCTTTCTGTTGCTTAAGATCCAAAATTTTTCTATAGATTTAATTTCAATTCTGTTATGTTTTCTGTGTGATTTACTTTTATTTACAGAAAACTCTGAGATGCCATTTTGTGCTTAAACACAAAACCTTTTTCTACATACTGATCCCTAAAGTAAGCATGGGGAGATCTGTTATCTGCATTTCCAGCTACCGTGTGACACTGTGCAATACTGTAGTGAATGAATAAGATTGTGCTTCTAATTACGGAGGTGATGCTAATGGCCTCGACCAAGCTGAAGTGGGGCTGTGATTTGATATTGCTGCACAAAAGCTGTGCCAGAATGGGAATATTTGTAGAGCAATGAAGGAGAAAGTGAAATGCTGCTTTAAAAAACACTGATTTTGCATAAAGTTATTTTAGCAGTGCATCACTTGAATCGTACTAATGACTTATGAAAACATAATCCTTTCATCTGATGCACATATTTGTTCTTGCTTTCAGAGACACAATGGGGAAATGCTCTATTGATTTCATTAGAATGTTTGATCCCAAATTGATCCCAAAAAGGACAATAACTAACTGTGCCACTATTAATATCGAGCTCTGCTTGGATTTAAAAAGACCTTTAGTGACGAGAGAATGCACAATCAGGGTGAATATTAGAATGAGGCCAATGTTAAGAGGTGCTGTGGGGCCTTAGTTTCTGTTTAAATGGCAGGAATGTTTGACTCTGGGTGGTCTCAGCCTGAGAACATCAAGCCATCAGCTTTGCAAAATGCACACTGTACTTCTGTGAATAAGCTTAGTTTTTACTTGCTGGCAGTTCCTTGTTTTGTTTTCTCTTTTCTGAGTAATTGTTAGGATTCCAATAACCCAGCTCAGACTTCAAAATAACAAACCACCAAACAGACTTTAGCGCCTCTAAAGATCTTCAAGCTTGCTCATCCTTGTAAGATACAACCCTTGATTTGGATTCCTTCTGTTTTGCTCCACTTTTTCCTGTTCCATTCAGAAATTTCTGATGTACTTGTGAAGATTCCTAACAAACCGAATGCGGAAGAGTCCCCGGTGATCAGTTCAATAGCTTGTGTCCTCTACCTGACTTTCAATCACTCGCTACAAATAACCAAGGGAACATAAACCATTTTAGGGGATAATAATTTATCTTTTGCAGAACAGTTGGTTTCTTTTCTTTCTCTGACTCGGTGCAGTGACCATACAGAATGCGTAATTCAGAGTTCAGACAGCAGTTCCTCACTCAGCTTTCAAATTAAAGTCACAGTGTCATTTTCTGACAGGCCAGTATTTGCATATAGAAGCTTGATGAAAGACCAGTAACCAGCAGGGGGAGAGGAAGGGGTCATTTCTTATCCATATCTCAATACTGGTTGTCTTCCCTGCTGGAAGTTGATTCTGAACACCCTCTTTAACAAGATATACTGCAATAAAGGTCTCTTGGAATCTGGGCAGCAGTAGCTTTTCTTAGAAAACCAAAGCTTTCAATGTTGGCTACTTAAAGTTAGGCCCCTAAATTTATTGTTAAGTACCAAAACAAATTGCTGTGATGATGAAAAATTCTACTTAGCCACAAATCTAATTTTGCCAACGTGAGCTGTGAGCACTCAGAGCTCTGTAGAAGCAACCCACTTTGATCTACCTAATCAGATTTGGCATCTTGTCTCTGCTGAGTTCTGTCTAGCAGCGATGTTCCAGGAATACTGTTCAGGCAATATCAAGTGCAGGACATTGTCATTTTCTTGACAAGGTTAGAAACTTTCTGTACTCTTCCCAAATCAGACTTTCTTTCACTCATGGAGACTTGGAGCCAGGAATTTCCATAGGCTGCTGGATGAAGAGCCCAAGTGCACACTCAGTGATACTCACATGCTGCACAGGTCTGACCCAGCATTTGGGACCAGATTTAGGGAACGATGACGGCACAGAAAGTGCATGTAGATACCTTGTGTGATCTACAGAACTGCTTGAGTAGAATGTCAGCTGGGGAGCAGGATCCCACTGCCTTTCAGCAGGAGTTGCCTGGTCTGCTCCATCTATTTTGAAAATACTGGGGGACAAGAATCGCAAGAGACTGATATCCGCACCTGTGATACGGCAGTTATTGTGGGACTGATTTTTAAGACCCAGTCAAGTTCTTTTGAAAACAAGGTACCAGTTTTACCCACTGACAGGAAACCTCATCAGTTACTTTAATAAATTTCTTCCTGTGAAACTGGCATAACCTTGCTGCTCGATAGATACTTTCTACCACCCAGCATAAGTTTCTCTCTTAAGACTTGAGCAGGGTCTGTCTGTGTTATCATGTACCTAAATCCCTTCAGAAATCTTGTCTTTTGTGCTTTCTGTCATAAAATCCCAGCAGAATCCATACCGGAGTTTGTTTGCCCACTCCAGGTGAGGCAGTTCACTGAGGGAAGATTTACCACCTGCATCAAATAGAACTCCAGTGTGATATGATAAAGGAAAAAAAGAAAAACTCTTCCTGTGCTGGGTGTTCCAAGCCCAGGGAGAGTCCTAATGCAGAGTCCTAATGTTTACCAACCTCACTTCATGTAATAGCAATCTGCTGTAGTGAGAGAATTGTACCATTCCAGTAAGCCTACAAAGTCATGGGCTCTTTCAAAGCTCTGTAGCTACAACATGGTCTGCTGAATTGTATTGTTTCTTCCCCAGTCATCTGCTCAGTGTTGTCACCTGGTGAGGAGCATAATCAGACAATAAATACAAAGAAGCACAGGAATTTGGAAAGCTCCAAGCAATGCTTTCAAGCACCCTTGCAGATTTGCTCTGTCTCACACTTTATATTTAAAAATTAATCCAGAGCACCCCCAAAAAAATCTATTTTACTTGTTTAACTAAATGGAGTATTGATTTGCCAAAGCCTAAACAAAGCAGCCTACATGATTCATTGAACAGGAATTTGGGCTCTGTCCATGTGATCATTAACTTCTTTGTCAGACGTGTTCATTTATTCATAAGCTTTGTTTATGGCAGGCCCTTTCACTGGCTCATTTCAAACTAACAAAACCCAAATGCCTTCCCTACCTTCCATTTCATGGAATACAGAAGACACAACAGAAGGCACTATCAACTTCAAAGATTCCATGAGCTGTCTGAAGAAGCCAGGAACTCTGGAGGCTTTCATGTAAGTCCTGGCTTCAGGATTAATTCAGATCTGCACCTCGTGAATATAAATTTTTCCAAGGAAAGCAGCTCCTTTTTCTGCCACGTAGGGAACAGAACCAAACTTGAGAAAGTCAGCACCGTTGGAGCTCCGCGTGCCTGTGTAGCGTTGGTCAGGAAGCACTGTTGTGTGCCGCAGAGCCGATATTTGATGGCCTATTTGTTGGAAGATCCTAATGCACAGGTCAAAGGATTGTACAACAGGATCTGGTTAAAGCCCAGCATTTAATCACAGAGCAAAACCTTTTAGGTTTTCCACAGTACATTCTCTGTGGTCCAAAGTAAGTGAAGCAACAAGAAGAAAAATTCTTCTGGTTTCCTGAACATGGTTCTGTTTCAAATTCCAGACTTATTGTGCTGTATGGCTTAATAGTAGGCAGGAGACACTAACAATGAAAAACGAGTCCTCATAATCCCTATCTGAGCATTTGCTGCCATCCATTAAGCCTGTATCAAAGGTAACATCACAGTCATGAAAATGTTGATATAAGGTAAAGGAGGGTAGGATCTTCCACTGCACCCAACAGCTGGTGCTGACAGACAGGGTTCAGCACTCTCTTTGGAAGACAGGTGTGTTAGGTAACCCCTACATGGAGGCTGGGGAGCTCGGCTTCCTTCCTCTTCAGGTGTTGGGGGGTAAAGGCATTGCGGAGGGAGTTACCACAAAGAGCTGGCACCTTGTTGGATTTCCTCTGCAGATGCAGCTCCTTAGCAGGGAGCTGCCAGCCTTCTAACAGCAGACACGAAAATTGTAGGGAAAGAAGATGAAATGTTTTGTGTGGTTTTGGTCTTGTTCAAAGAAAGAATAAAGTAGTCTCGCTCTCAGTCATTTCTACAGCTGACGTCTGATTTGCACCCTGGATGGGCGACCATGCAGACTATGGAATGCAGCCAGACATCGGGAGCCTGGGTAGCTCTGACAATGTGGAATTATGTCATTCTGTGTGTCCGCTAACTTTTGCAAGTATGAAAATTCCTCTATATGCATCAGGCTCTCACCGAATAGCCAGGATAAAGCACTGCTGCAATGGGAACTACAGGCCTCACCCAGAGCTGGAAGGGAGGTGGACGCTTTCCCGCAAATCGGATGCAGCAGGTTTTGGATTTGACACCAAGCCTCTAGTTGGTATCTGGTTGTGGTGACAGAGAATTTAGTAGCTCAATTTATATATATTTGGGTGGGAGGAATGAACTTTATCCTGGCCAGACTTGGTGTGGATCAGTGTGGTGAGAACTGAACAAGCAGCGTCGTGACCGTGTCTCCCTGCTGGGTACCCAGTGGCACTTTCCCTCCCAGAAAATCTTGGGACCCACTCTTAAAAATGGTGAACTTGTAAACATATCATGCTGAACTCAAGCATTCTTTACCAGAGACAGGCTGATCTGAGACTTAACTCTGGTGTCACTGCTAGTTTTGTGCCAGCAGTGGAACAGAAATCGGAGTCACACTTTGCCCCAAGCAAAGTTCTCCCACAGTCTGTTCTATTTTCAATACAAGTCACAAACCTGCTCTGCACTGAGAGCTCATTACAAACATTTTTATGCTCTGCAACATTCATTTGATTTAACTTCTTAAACTATTTATATTTGGACAGTCACGTATTATGAGCAATAAAAAATAAAACATCAATAAGAACTGCATATTCTCTGCGTATACAAAATGCATACACACACATATTTGTATTAATGGCTCAAGCAGTCTCAGAGAACAGGAAAAAGAAATTAAAACATTAGCGTTATACTAATGTTATACATATATATACACATTTTTCTCTCAGCAGCATATTTGCACTATGCTTTTTCAGTTAAAGACTGTGTGCCTCAAGAAACAGGCTTTAAATGGATGCAGAATAGCTGGCTACAATGGGTAATTTCATTTAGCCACAGAATTACAAAGTAGCCATTTTTAACTTCAACTAGATTACACATTTACTAAACCTCCCACAAATTCATCATTTGGCTGAGTCACTTTGAGAATTGTTTTAAATAAATCTATGTGAAAATTAAATTTAAGTTGAAAAGCAGCAGGAAAAAGATGTATAGTAAGTACTTCATTTGTTGTAATAGGACTATTTGGAAGGAATACAAATGCACTTCAAATTGTAAAGAGCATAATTATTTTTCTCTAGAAGCTGAATGAAATAGAGCAGCTTCTGCCTATGTAATATTTAATATGAATCATCCTCATAAAATTCAAGTTGTATTTTTAAAGTTAAATTTTTTTGTGTGTATAGGAAGTTTTCAAATGAGTTCTCCATTTCTTTGTTTTATTCAAACGGCCAAAAAGTACACAGGAACGGTCCTAGCTTGTTGGACGTGCTGTATTTTACTGCCTCTGGCAGTGGATGTGAACAGATGCTTCACAGACATTTCAAACCCTATTTATTATAGAAATCAGGGTGGAGACAACAGGGAAGGGACACAAGAGGCATGGACAAACTCTTAAACCTGCAAAGCCATTGAAGAGGTCACCTCATCCACCACCCTGCCTCACTCAGCCACGGGAGGGGAGATTCCATCCTAACCCCTGACAGTGAGTCTCGGTCTCAGGGGCTCTTCCCCTTCCTCTCAGCTCTGACAGCACTGCAGATGCGTGCGTTGTCCCCTCCATTCCAGTCCTTTCTGCATCCCCTGTGGGGATGGTGTAGATGGCTGCAAATGATCTGGAGTGCTGCATAATAATTTATTGTTAATAGAGGACCGCTGCGGTTTGGTGGTGAACATCAGGGGAAGGAGTACATCCTTCCGGACAGCCACCCATCAAGTGTCACTCAGGAGCTGTTAAGAAACAACGTCACAACTGTTAGATTTAATGATACTACCTCCTTTTCCAGAGGAATAGGGAAGATGTTCTGATGAGAAACGATTAAGGACTTGTTCCCAAAACCAAACCCAAACAAAATACAAACCAGAAAAAGTGGTGAGATTGAAAGAGGGAGTGTTGTAACAAGAGAGCGAGCCAGTTGTAGCAAGAGAGGGCCAGTCCTTGCTGCATAGCGGAGCTGCTTCCAGCGCTGAAAATGGTATGTGTACATCGACCAGGCGCTGGGCCAAGCAGATGCAGCTGGTCCTAGCGCAATGCTAGCTCTGTGCTGCTCACCAGGCTGCCATTTGGAATCTGAGCTGGGATCCTCCCATGGTGCTGTGTGAGAGCACCCGCCAGATTAGAGTTCCTTCATTGCCTGTTGGTGCTCCCAGGTGGGTGTGCCACGGGGAGCCGGGATAATAAGCTGGGGGCATCTGGGAAAGCTCCCCTTGCTTAGTTGACCTGTTCCCTTCCAACACTTAAGCCAGGGTTTAAAAATCTCTCCTTCAATTTGTTGTCCTTTTCTTTTTGTCTTTAAAGGTTTATGCCCACAGCCAAATGCCAAATACATTGTACTGCTCCTATGAAGATCACATCCCGGCACTGACCCTCCTCCGTGTGTGGACTTCTTTGTGGAGTTCAACCTCCAGGGCAAGAATGACTGATACCCTGCGTATCGCAGCCTGGGGCCTGGTCTAAAAATGAACAAATTGCACATTCCCCTCGAGGAAGCCCGACAAGGCAGGGAGATGGGCTGGTCGAGGGAGGCACGGATGGAACTGTTTAACCATTCACTGTCATGGATGATACACTGTGCACTGGCAAACTATTAACTTCTGTGGATTTGAGGCACGCTGCCCTTGTCACCATTAGGGAGCTTAAACAAGAACTTTTGTTCTGAAACATCTGTCACTCACAGTTTTTATACTTCCATCATTTTCACTTTCCTGTATGTTTTCTACCCTTTTTGAAACAGTTGTGCTCTCTGCTGTGTGTGGATGACGTGTGGTTTAATACAGTATTAATCAAATGCTATCCAGGTTCATTTTTATAGGGAAACAACACCAAACTTTTTAGAGACTTTGACTTAAAAATAAAATTGTGCCTGAAGAAACTGCATGCATTAAATGTCTACTTTATAAAATAAGTGACTGCCTTTGGAAAAGAAACAAATGAAAATTCTGGTTACTGTGCTTGAAAGTGGTGACAAGAAGAAGTGCCAGCATCTTGGCTCCTGTTGCTGCTTTATTGTCACAAATTGTTAGTTACATTTGGAAATTGTGGAGATCCCTCATTGTGGGAGCTGTGCCTGCCAGTTGGTGCCTGCACACCAGAGCAGCTCTACCCAATTAGCAGGAGTTCCCATGCAGGACCTGCAGGAGCGATGCACGTGTCCTCACCGTGACCACAGCTGCGTCTCCTCCTGCGATGCCGGTGGTCTGGAAACAACTGTGTTGCCAGGTGAGCTCCATGCAGGAGCCGTAGGAAGTGCCTCGGTGGCAGTCAGCCTTGGCACGCTGCTGTAGCTGTATTTGTCTGTAGCTCTCTCCCCCCTCACAAACACACTGTGCAGCAGGCAGAACAGCTTTTTTAACCCCAATGCACTCAGGAAATGAAACAGGTCATGGAAACCATGACATCTAAGCGCTACTTGTAATCCTCATCACGGGCCATCCCAAGCTATTTGCATCTCTCTGCTGGCACTCACCCAGGTGAAACTCGCCCTGTGCAGAGCTGTGTGCTACTCAAGCCGCATCTGCAGCTCACACTGAGCTGATGGGAGCGCCGTTATGTAACTGCTTCACGGGAAAAAGATCAGAGGGACTTGAGAGATTGATTTCACGTAAGGTTTCAAAGTGAAAGAGGAGCTGTTAGTGGAGAAACAGCAGTCCTGAGAAGCACGAGCTAAACTGCAGTTCTTCAGCTGCCAGTGGGTGGAATTACATGTTCCCTGGTTTGGGTTTCATTAAGCAGTGGGTGCCCAGCACTGCCCATCAATAACGCAGGCCCATGGACCTGCCCCGGTGTTTTTGCCTAGCTGCTGTATGTAGGTTCCTGCATTTCTCTGGTTGTCAGTAAGCAGACAGCACATTTCCAATTGGGTTCGCAACTCAGAGATCACTCTGGGCTCCGACTAAAAGCTGTTATGATAGAACACATTATAGAATAATAAGTCACGGTGGGCTATAACAAACCCATGGAGCATCTGCCAGCTTTACCAGTAGATAGACAGAATGTAATCATTAAAAAAAAAAAAAAAGGAAAAGGCAAATTAAAAAAACACGTCCCCCTGATCCTAGATAGCAATGTGCATCTTCTCCCTACCTTTAAAAAGCATGTGAGCTTTGTAGGTGAATTTTTGTTTCACGTAGGTAGTGGAAATGATCGCTTCTTTATGCAGAGAAACCGAGGCACTGTATCCTCCTGATGCCTGTTTGGATCTACAGCTCAGGCCAGCACTGCTTTGTAACTGGTCCCAAGTTAACAAACCCAGCTCTCCTCACAGAGCCAGTCCAATAAGTAAAAGCTGTGAAAACGTTAAACTTCTCAAGAGCCACCACTCTTATTTTAATGGCTTGAGGAGCATCCAAACAAGATCTGGATTACTTTGAAAAAAACGTAATGAATTTTATTTTAGGTGATCTTAACCACTCTAAGGCAGTCGTGTTCTAAATATTTAATAACTCTGCTTTTTTAATATTTTGTCTTGCATTAAAATTAATTTCTAATTTAGCAATGTATATAGTATGACATAAATCCTATCCTGTAATGATCGTCTTAGTGCTAAGCGGCATAAAATGTTAACATCATCTACTTAGAAACACTGTATTTTGTATTGTGCTTGTCTCTTCAAAATTCCTTCTTTTTTCCTTCTTTAAAAATATATCTTGCTCATTCTGATATTTGGGTTCCTAAAAACTGCTAAGTATACTTTTTCCTTTAAAAATAGGCACAATAGAAAGATTGTTTTAATGGTGGTAAATATAAAACAGGAGATAAAATATTTTCATTGAACAATATGACAGATTGTTCAGATAATTATTATGTAATTTATTAAAGTAAAGAGAAAGTAAGAGAAAGGTTTTTCTGTTCAAAGCATTTCCCTTTTGAACTTCCCTAAATTGTGTTTGAATTTTCCTCTTGACTGTTTTCGTGGTTAAGATCCCAAACAAAGCCATTCGTTATTCATCCACATCCAGATAAGGAACCCTAATTTAAACAAGTCTTAATTGTTCTATTATTGATCTGTTGCATTTGTTATGTTTTGAAGAGCCACTCTTAACTTTCACATGCCCCACATCTCATTTCATGTTGTTAAACGTGAGCTCTAAATGAGCGCTTCCATTTGTGGCATCTGTTGTTCTTCCCTCTCCAGTCACTCTCCGTGTCCCTCCTGCTGGGAGAACCTGAGCCAACACAGTTACTGCTGGCAGTGTCACTGTCTGCTTTTCATCCAGAAAAATGAGTTCTGTGTCTTAAACACCCTAAAGGAGGCTGACTTGGATGCTTTATGTCATTCTGCATTTTACTCAAGCAACAAAGGTTACTCCTCCTCTGTTCCCCTCCTACCAGTGAGTGAGTTACTCGATAGCGGTGTTTGAGAAAGGCTCTCGTGGGAACCAAGGTGAATGAGATCAATGCAAAACTGCAGACCCCGGGGATCCAGCATTCTAGAAACACTGATTTTATTAGGAAAACAGTAAGCTGAGCTATATGTCGTTTTTTTCAGCATCAAGGACCCTCTTTCCTGCTGTAAGCATTCTCATTTTCAAGGATATAAGATGAAAAGAGCTCCTGGATGCATTTCATTTGCGTTTATAAGAAAACAAGGCAAATTTAAGCAGGGATCTCAGCAGAACAATAATGACCTGCATTTCTTGGGGTTGGGCAAATCTTTATTGTGATCAGACACCACTGACAATAATCAGAGTATTGGAGATTCTACGTTGTGCTCCCTCACACAGTGTGAATCTGGGGATCCATGGGTCCATTTGGATTTTAAAGGCCTCTTTGTTTTGTGTAAGGAATCAGTGGGCTAGCTGACTATGACTTGTTCAACAGAGTGTGCTCTGCCTGGGTAAACTGCCCTCGTCCTGGGAGGTTGTGACAGGACGGAGCAAGCAGTGTTCTAACCAGTTGGTAAAGGAATCTGAATCACTTCCCATCGGCTGCCCCACCACAAGAGAGTCATTCCTGGGTGCTCCAGCCATTACCCTCCCCGTGCGAAAGGCAACAGCCTAATACTCTGAGTGTGACCTTCCCTTGTGTCATCTCCCAAGCAGCGCAGGCTGTCAGGGAGCACATGGGCTGTTGCCAACAGCCACAAGATTCCATAGAGCCATAGAATCATGGAATCATAAGGTTGGAAGAGACCTCTGAGATCACTGAGTCCAACCGTGCCTGTTTCCCCACTAAAATCTGTCCCTAAGGAACTCATCCACCCGTCTGTTAAACACCTCCAGGGATGACGACTCCACCCCCTCCCTGGGCAGCTGTGCCGATCCCTGACCACCCTTTCAGGGAAGAAATTCTCCCTAATGTCCAGTCTAAACCTCCCCTGCCACAACTTGAGGCCATTTCCTCTCGTCCCATCGCTGTCACTTGTGAGCAGAGCCCAGCATCCACCTCATCACAGCCTCCTGTCAGGCAGTTGTAGACAGTGATGAGGTCTCCCCTTAGCCTCCTCTTCTCCAGGCTAAACAACCCCAGTTCTCTCAGTCTCTCCTCGTAGGACTTGTTCTCCAGCCCCTCATCAGCCTCGTTGCCTTCTCTGGATGCGCTCCAGCCCCTCAGTGTCCTTCTTGGAGAGAGGGGCCCAAACTGACCCAGCACTTGAGGTGCCATGGGGCACAGGAACTTCGCCCATGTAGTTCCGACTGATGTCTGAGCCCCGTCTGTCCTTTTGGAAACCTACCTCTTGTTATTTTGGCATCCTCCTTTTCCCTCAACAGAAAGAAACACCCTAAAAGCCCAAAACAGATTAAAGTTTGAAGTTCCTCAGACCTTTTCAGTGCTGTTGTTCTCGCATTCAAATTGATGTGAGGCAACTTGGCACATTTAAAGGGAATGAAATGAGGTTGGAGGTTTGAGCTCTGATACACTTGACATATTTTGCTAAGATTGGGAGCTCTTGCTTCACAGAAATTTAATTGTCCCTCATGCAACAGCAAGGGGAGACTTTCTAGGTCAGGGTCAGGATTCATAGGTGGCAAATAAAGGAGCCTTTCTCTGAATGAGTTCTTGCCCTAAAGACAATAAAAAGTATTTCTGGAGACCACGTGGGAACACTACTTGCAAAAACCAGGTTCTATTTTCTCCGTTACTGCTAAAGAACAAAACCGTTCCAGTACAAAATGCTCATTTTTAATTTGCGCGAACTTTAAAATTCAATGAGAACTTTACAATGTGGTGGAAGAGTGATAATGGGTGGCAACTCTTTATATCCAGTTCTCAGAAAGCAACGGAATGCAGGGGGCTGTTTTGAATGATTTCCCATGTTTTAGGGAATCTGAACCTACGTTTTCCCTCCCTCCCAGGAAAGTGTCCTGGCTGTAAGATCAGGCTGTAAGGGAGCGCCTCTGCTCCCTAATGTGCGCGTCATGCAAAATCAACGCTGACCACAAAGCCTGAGATGCCTGTGCTCTCGTGTGCTTACAGATACACACATGGGGTGGCAGGGGTGATGAAGCACTCTCCAGAGAGACAGATTAGGATTTAAATTTGAATTTCAGTTCCCTGGGTAGAAGAAGCTGTGAATTCAAGTACCCTGCCTCTTCAGTGAGCAGCTCAGCTACTGAGATAAATGAGGTAGCAGAGGAAACATCTAATTTGTAGCCACCTGTCTGCAAGAAGGACATTTTCCTGACTTTTCCAAAAAGAACCCTGAAAGAAGGTGATCATTTTCCCCTACCTGACATCCACAGATGGAGGTGTTATTTTAGACATAACCAATCCTTCGTGTTTCCAAAGGAGTACATCAGATGGCCGTCTGTCCAGGCTCACTACTGGACTCTAGTGGTTTTTTTCCTATCATAAAAGCTAAACTGAAAAGGAAAAACAAAACCAAAAAAATCTAAAATACCTTTGTTCAAAAGTTTTCATGAAAAATGTTTGACTTTGACCCATATGAGTGTGGGGTACAGTTAGGTGTCTGGAGGGAAGGCAGCTCAAAGGCTTTTAAACGTTACGTGCTTGCTGCCACTGATGAAACTACAGGATGCAGGAAGAAAGGTGATTTTCTGTAATGGGGTCTGAATTGCATAAATGTTGAAGTTGCCCTCCACCCGCAGAGTGCCTCGTTCCAGGCTTACTGTGCATATGAGGTTACCCATGTAACCCTGTGTGGTGTATTTATTCATCACATTCCCTCTTGCACTGCAAATTTGTATGACACAAGACCAAATAAGATTGGTTTTCTTCTCTCAATAGAATTCCTTAAAATATCAGCATTCACAAGATTCATTATTTATTGTATTTGTGTAAAATATCATGTTATTGTCAGAGAACAAAAATATCAACTAAAGGAAATACAAAACCTGTGAGTAAGCACAAGGTTTGCTGTTTTCCCGTATCACATAGCATCACTAACTGTTGGTTCTCCTTAGCTAGAAGCAGAAGGCAAATGCTTCTGAAGCCCTAATACATTCTTACTTAAAAAAGCACTTCCTCTCAGGTCGATAGTCTTAATTTTCCCTAAAACAGCCATGTAAATGTATAAAAGAACTTGCAGTTTGTCTGGGTTTGCCAAAAGCGTTTTCCTGAGGAATCTAAGAGAACGCCTCTGTTCTCAGCACACTTAATGCCCACGAAGAGGTGATGGGATGTTCAGAGCTGGCAGCCCCCTGCCATGTCCATTGGGTCACTGCACTCCTACTGACCTCAGCGCTTGTGGCTCAGTTACAAAGTGAAGCCTAAGGGATGAGGGGCCAACGTGTTCTCTCCTTGCCAGCTGAAGTAGTTACTTGCTGGAAAACCGCCGCCACCGCACGCAAACCACACTGCTGGGCAGCATGCAAAGCACCACATGAACACCACAGAGCAACAGCACCAACACCAGCCTCAGTCCCTGGTTACAGGTGCAGAATCCTTGGAATTCCATGGAACTAGAGCAGCTCTACCTTGCCATCAACTTAGCCAGCAGCCCAGCAAGGAATGGAGCTCAGTTCTTCAAAGCTGATCCGATAATGTGACTGCTGCATCGCCTTGCCTCTGAATGAGAAGCCTGTCTTGATTTTCTAAGCAGTATTTGGTCTCAGACCAAGCAACAGCTGCAATGGTTTCCAGCAGGTGAATTATGACCAGATTAGAGTCACTGACTTATAAATGAGAACTTTTTTAAGTGAAAGGCATAATTTTCTGGGACTTGTGTTCTACTTGTTTGTATATTTAGGTGTGTTTACTTGGATTTGTATGTAGGTGAAAGAAGCAAGTTAACTTTATGGAGTATCTGCAGCACATTATGTGGAACTCTCAATAATTATTTAATCATTTACTAATTATACTCTGTGTCTGACTAAAGATGACCTGTTTTAATATTTCATAAATAAAGGACAACCATTAAGTCACTATTGACAACTTCTTGGCACCAAAAGTTCTCTACCTATTGAAGAATTGTTTTCAATATTCAGTGGAATCGCAGGAATTTGCACCAATTGTTGGGAACGTTACAGAAAATCTGAGGTCTAAAGATTGTGTAATTGGGAGAGAAAGCTGTGTAATTGAGAAGAAATTATCAAAGATACAAATTGGGAGACTGGTAGCTCTTCTTTTTCTCTTTCCCATGGACAGATAAACAGACTTTGTATGATAGCATTTCAGCTGCAATGGTTATTACTGGACACGTGTCATGGCAGTTACTCAGTCTTTCTGTGTGCACGTTCACAGGGATTATGCAAAAATAATATTAGCAGGCTTCATATCCGTGGTTTAGTAAATGCTGTGCTGCAGCTACTGGAATACTCAAATTAGACCAGATGTCATAGTGCCAAGCTCCCATCCCAGCAGAGTTCACCATTAAAAAAATGGTTACATTTGTTTTTAATTTACTACTTTATTTTACTACTTTAATTTACTACTTTAATTTACTACTTTATGGAAGAGCTAAGTCCCATATGCTTACTTTATTTTTAAATGAAAGTATAAATATTGTCCTATGGTGACATTAGGCTCGATATTATATAGATAGGCACCCTGAGCAGCTAAAATTTACATCTAACAAATATGTTTTCATGCGTATGACCATCTGCATGATAAAAGCAATGGGTAAGTTTGTGAAGTGAGTGTAAACAGGATTCAGCGTGACCTGGTTTTGTGCCACTGTGGGAATAAGAATTACAGAACTTTAGGAAAGCTGGAACCATAATTTCTCCTATGAGACAAGTCTGGTCACGCAGGATGAAGGGAAATCAGCTGCTGGAAAGACTGAATCTGAAGACAGTAGCAATTCAGCATGGCTGAAAGCATATGGCTTGTGAAGGGTTTATCAGGACTACAGAACCCCCCCTAAACTCCTAAGCCTGCCTGCGATCCCGGGTCAGCGGGAGTCCTGGCTTCCCAGCCCACTGGTGTGAGAGCAGCTCAACACAACAGAGATGCGGAGAGCTGTGCACTGCTCAGTGTGCAAGGAAATAGGGAAAGATGACGGGGAAATTAGAATGTTCTTTCTCTCACAAGCAGAGTTCTTCGATTGCCAATGGAAGAAAACAAAAAAGGGCATGGCAAAATGGTTCTCTGGGATTGCTGTTCCTGGTGGGGAGGTGGTCCAGCACAGGCAGCTTCCATAACTTGCTCACTACTTGTGTAACTTCTCAGAGGAATGTGTTCATGACTCAGAGAATAAAATTTCAGACAATAATATAACTTTTGCTTTCTTGTCCCACTGGAGCAGCCTTTCTAATACTGATCGTTATGGCTTCAAGTCTACACCTTCCTTCAACCCAAGTCCAATGAGTTCTGGTGTGAGAGCTGGCATTGGTGGCCAGTTATGTCTGCGCAGTGGCTGCAGGAGCTGAGTTGCTTTGTGTCCCTCATAGCAACCTGGAGAATGTTTCAGTGCTTTATTGCCAGAGATACTGGATGCTCTTGCCAGGATGAACAGTGGCTTTTCTTAGGTCTAAGATTTTTGGATGCTGGCAGTTTATCGATTTAGAATAATGCCAGGTACAGCTGCAGTGTTCAATACCTTTTGTTTTCCAACATATGACTAAATTAAAATCAACTGGCATTTCCTAAGTATGTTCTGCCATACAACTGTAAAATCACTCACATTGGAAAAGACCTTTAAGATCATTGACATCCATCACTGCCAACTCCACCACTAAACCGTGTCACTAAGCACCATGTCTTCTAAATCCCTCCAGGGATGGTGTCGGGTCTGTAGAGACCCTGTGTGTCAAATGCTCCTGGTTCTGTGTCCAGATGCAAATTTCCTCAAGTATAGATGTCAAGGCCTCATTTTATACTCCTCATTGGTTCCAAATTTTCCATCCCAACTTGTGGAAGCTGCCTGCATTCCAAGCATTTGGCTCTGACTTTGGGAGGTGGCGCACGAGGCTGGAGGTGCAAGCACTGCTGCCGTTCCTGGAGCAGGTGCTGGTGGAAGGTGTCCTGCTGCTGCTGCCCACAGTGCCGCTGCCACCCAGCAAGGCCCAGGAAGGGCAGAGTCAGACTCAGCACCCACTGCACTGATGCTTGGCTGTCATGGCAGTGTTTAAAAGAAGAAAGAAAGAGACTATGGCTACTATGACTATGGTTCAACAAGGCCAAGTGCAGAGTCCGCTATTGGGTCACAACAACCCCATGCAGTGCAGGCTTGGGGAAGAGTGGCTGGAGAGCTGCCTGGCAGAGAAGGACCTGGGGGTATTGGTTGGCAGCAGCTGAACATGAGCCAGCAGTGGCCCAGGTGGCCAAGAGGGCCAATGGCATCTTGGCCTGTGTCAGACCCAGCGTAGGCAGCAGGAGCAGGGAGGTGATTGTGCCCCTGTACTCAGCGCTGGTGAGGCCGCACCTCGAGTGCTGGGGTCAGTTTTGGGCCCCTCACTCCAAGAAGGACATTGAGGGGCTGGAGCGCATCCAGAGAAGACAACGAGGCTGGTGAGGGGCTGGAGAACAAGTCCTATGAGGAGAGATTGAGGGACCTGGGGTTGTTTAACCTGGAGAAGAGAAGGTTGAGGGGAGACCTCATCCTTGTCTACAACTGCCTGAAAGGAGGCTGTGACGGGGTGGGGGCTGGGCTCTGCTCACAAGTGACAACGATGGGACGAGAGGAAATGGCCTCAAGTTGTGCCAGGGGTGGTTCAGACTGGACATTGGGAAGAATTTCTTCCCTGAAAGGGTGGTCAGGGATTGGCACAGCTGTCCAGGGAGGTGGTGGAGTCACCATCCCTGGAGGTGTTTAACAGACGGGTGGATGAGTTCCTTAGGGACAGGTTTTAGTGGGGAAACAGGCACGGCTGGACTTGGTGATCTCAGAGGTCTCTTCCAATCTTCTTAGGATTCTATGATTCTATGATTCTATGAACTATAGGATTAAGTGTGGCCTGAGAGTCCAGTCACCTCTGGTGGATTCTGACATTCCATTCAGGAGTGGAGACAAGAACTTAAGTATAAAATCCCCTTTTAATTTGGCTTTGGAGCTGACTATTAAATGAATGATGTGAGAAAGGACTGACTGCCACTGCAGTTGAAGACATCACACTTTTGGGCTGAACACTAACATCTGATACTCTGAACTATTCTGTAAAATCTTTTATTTAATATGTGAAATGGCAAGAGGGAGGACCTGTTGAAAAGGGAAGATTATCTCCTGAAAGTAGAGCTTGGTAATTATATTCTACTGCTCCAGCCTTGTGGCCAGGCTAGAACAAGCCATGTAGGAAGACCTGGGAATTCAGGAGACTTAATGCAATCCCAAAGCATTCAAAGACATCTCACTAAGGAATCAATTAGCAAGTCATTTCTCCAGCTTCCATAAGAACTTCTACATGTTTCCCCACCTATGAAACAGCAGCTTACCTAAAGCAGTGCAGTAAAGCAGAGAACACCACTAATGAGCTTACCACTACTACAGTTTGGGAGGGAGAGAAAGGGAATTATTGTCTTTCTTCATAAAGTTAAATGAAAGGAATGGGCTGATGACTTTGCAAAATAAAGATAAATACAATTTAAAATAGAAGGCGCTTCATGGGTCCCAGATTTCAGCTCTCGGTGAGTGACTGTACTCTTTAAAGCACTTTTGAAATACAGGTTTCACGTTTGAAAAGGTTCTTCAAGGTTCCTACTGTAGATAAAAATAAGTCACACTGTTTTTAAGAGACCAAATCTGAATGGAAGACTTTTTGTCTTCAAAGAGCTTTTAGCAGATTCCCAGAGAGTGAGAAACAGGAATTTGCAACATATGACCTGGCTGTGGCTTTAGCAGGTCTTCTCAACTTTCTGATTGATTAAAGAAGTAGAAATCCTGTTATTTACCTTCTGGGCATAATGTAAAAATTAATTCTTTGATGCCTTTTGTAGATGGACAGAACTGTAGCTGCTGATTATTAATATCCTTAGATTCAGCAAACATTCCAAGACTCCTTTTCATGGAGCTATAGATTTCAAGGCCAGGAGAGCCTTGATCTTGTCTTTGATTAACTCAATTACCCTGTTCCCTTTTATAGCATTTTCAGACTTCGTAATTGCAGTTACAAATTGTTGTGAAACACAAGAGTTAGAGATGCTTACTGAAACAAGCAAGATGCATTAAGCATACACGCGTACATTTTCATATGAATGTGTATAAAGGAGACAACAAATAGAATGCTAGTCTAGTGATTTAGGAATAAATTAGTGAAAACACTAGTAATTTTTGTGAGTGGTAGTCTGCGCTAAAAAACAAAGATTAAAGGATTTGGCAGAAGCCTTGCTCCCTCTAACTCATTCTCTTTCCATTTCCTTTGTCCTTGGAGATTATCATAACGCAGCTCTGTGCATTTGCAGCTAGGCTTTGCCAGATGTCTACTTCTGGCATGTATTTGGAAGAAGTTAAGCTCAATTTAATTGAGCCCCAATTCAAGAGAGTATCCCTATGCTGGCAAGTTGATTATGCATGGTGGTAATTTTAATTATCTTCTTATCTCTCACTGGTGTGCAGTTAGTGAAGCTGATGGAGTTAACCCCATAGATAAGTGCCCTTTGTAAGCTGGCATCTTGGATAAGAAGGATAAAGCTTTCTTTTCAACATCAGAAATTAGCCAACAGCTGTCTGGAGCCATTTCTCTTTCACTCCCCCATCCATCCCCAGACCACCTCCTGCCTTACAATGGAATCACCTGTATTGTTGGTTGTTTCACCCCGCCAGTTTTGCGCTTGCTGTGAGTCGTTGCTCTCTGTTCCCTGTGACCATGCTAAGTTGGCTGCTCATGCCTTTCCCCCCCAGCTGTTCCCCTCTCGACGTGACCAATTCTGTTGTGTGGGTGTTGCAGAGATGGCCCATGGCCAACATTTAAAGGATGCAAGTTAGCGTTGTGGAGGCTTGAGGACACGTGGTGTCAGTTTTTACATGTCGCATTTGTGGTGAACTCATAGAGATACACAAGGCTAGCATTTCATTTAAGAATCCCAAGATACCATTTCCAAGCATTGCATTTAAGTGCCTTGTAACTCATTTAATTTTCTTTCTGAAAATACCCTGTCAAAAGCCCCTAGGAGGAACAGCAGTGTAATTTAAATGTCATTTTGCTTCCAATAATGAATTTCGTATTCGGTCGTCCAACTTCTGTGACAAAGCTTGCATCTCTGCTAGCGTGTTTCTGGTCGTTTGGCCCTGTTTTCATCTGGGTGTGCACAGAGCCTGAGTGCACTTTTGTATACTTAATTATCTGGCTTTTAATTAACACAAAAGAACAATAGCTTGGAGAGAAGAGTAAAGAGGGACTCTGTAAATGAGAAGGTCTTTCAGAAAAACAAAGGCAAAAGGTCCTTACTGTAAGGGAATTGTAACATCCCACTATCCAGCAACTGAACTTGTCATAGCTTTTTGGAGTATCAAGGCATTCACAGACTTTCTGTGCATCTCAGATTACTAATAAATGCAAAAGGATTCCTGCTTGTCTTATAAATACACACTTACACACACTCAGCATTTGGCTGCTGGACTGCAACCTGGCAAAACATATGAGAACAGTTCCACTGAAGCTGTATAAAACATAGCCCTTGAGATAGATAGATAGATATGCATATATTTACATACATATATATATATAGTCTGTAATGCCCTGGGAGATAGAAAGTCCAGCAGCAAGCTCCTGCATCCTTTTCTTATAAATTTATCAAATGGACATAAGAAAGCTCAGCTGGTTCCCATCCAGTAACAGTGTGTGAGAGATCAAAATACCCTGCACACATTTGTAGGACGTGAAACTTCTCGTTACACTCCAAAACACTCTATAGGAATTATTCCCTTTAATCCAAACCATAATTCAGGCACAGCTAGGGTGATCCACAGCCCCTGCTGAAACAGCAAAAGGAGACAATGCACACCAGAGAAGGAGGGTGAGTAAATGAGAGCATTTCCTCCACTGGCAATTTGAGCAGGAAGAACATCACTACTGACTGACAGCACAATCTCACCTCTGGAATCAAGCTCACGGTCCTGCCCAGCACTGAAACTGCCACATGGATTTCCTAAATTCCTCCATTTTGCATCTCATTTGGAGAAAACCACCTCCAGTTACTCAGCCCAAACCTGCTCTGAGAGGCTGCGAGAGATTTGTTCTCCTTATCGATTCCTCATTAGAATTTCTGCAGCCCCTGAGACACCTGCTGAGATGGAGCATTAGAGCACTGGCCAGGCCACATCTTGCTGCACTTACAAGAGCTGATGTGTTCATATCTGAAGGGAATATTGATCTACAGCAAATCATCTTTCTTTTTTGTTTCAAGCAAGCTGGAACTCCAGAGGGGAGAGACAGGACAGCAAATCCCTTTGCCTGCGCTAATGAAAACCAGCAGAACAGAATAATAGCACTTTAAAAACTTGCAAAATGAATCCAAAACTTGGCAAAAAACATAATGTAGAGGGAAAGCTCACACACGAAGAATGCTGTTTGTACTTGGCTCCCCTTCTCAGTAAGCCTGACCGATGGCTGGCACAACCAACCCTTTAAATGCCATTGCTGTTTATTTGTTTACAAAGGACTTAAGAGGCTGGAAAAGAAATGGGTGATGCTAAAAGATAAATCCACTGAAAATCATCTTCCCCTCTGGCTGGTGAAGATTCCTGAACACGCACTGTCAGCCTGTTACTGTTGCTCTCGGCCAATATCAAAAGCAGTTGGCACTGCTCTCATCATGCAGAAATTCCAATCAGATTTCTCAGTGTATCCTAATTACTGCAGCGACACTTGTTGTGGGCCTAAACGACTGTCTGCTCATTCATTCCTGTCAAAAGCAACTGGCAATCATGCTGTAAAGCCTTGGCCAAGGCCCACTGTGGCACAGCTGACTGACATGCAGTGCTTCGCTCAGCAACGCTGAGCTCAGGGCTTACCTTCCTCATCCAGACCTGCTTCAAACGAGCTGCAGAGCCGTGCAAACTTCTCTCTTGATTTGGGAAACAGCATGTATATCCAGCAAGGTACGCATAAAAGCAAACTACACGTTGCTTTTAGAGCTTGAGATGGGTAAATAAATGCATTTAGGAAGCTACAAGAAGTGGAAGCACATTGCTGTAATTTCCATTCCTCCTTTTGCTGTGCCCTGGTTGAATTTTACTCCAAATATTTTAATCTTTTGCTGATCAGGTCATGTACTGCCTTTCCAAATTAATCCCCGTACACTGCTGTGCTCACACGGCCTCATCGATGCAGAACTGCTCTCGGCTACGGTACCTACCTTAACACAAACATCCTCTCACACTGTGAGCCTGACATCTGCAAGTTGTTCTGTTGCGTGGCCATGACAGAACTCAGATGCTTTGGTAGATGTGGTATCTCCAGCTTTAGCTTGTCTCAGTCTCACAACGTTAACTATGTGTTCTGATTTTGGTAAGCACAAATTGAGTTTGATTCTGAGAAATCGAGGTTCATGATGCCGTGAAAGTTGCCATAAAGACACTCTGAACCTGTGTAAGTTCCAGAATCGAAGACGTGCATCTAGAAAGCATGCACACACACAAAAACCCTTTGGAAAAAACCTGTTCTAAAAAATACCATACAAATATAGATGGTGTAGGCCGCTTCTGCGCTCTGGGATCGTGTAACCAGGAGTTCGAAATGGAGCAGAAATTCATAGAACTACTATTTGGGATAGGGAAGCGGAGGAAAATAAACTGCAAATACTGCAAAGCACACACTGTACCTTACAGACTTCTTGGTGGTAAAAATGCCAGTGCTGGTCATCACTCACGTTGCTGTTTTATTTTGGATTGTTATGATTTTTCTCCCACGTGAGTTTCTAATTTATTTTGCAGGATGGCCAAGCAACCACAGCTGGAGGTGTGGGGAGTGCCATGCACGTATGTACATGGGGACTTCAAACTGCTTTTCAGAACAAAGTTAAATGACTGAACATGACACCCTGGCTTTGCCATCTGGCCAGGAAGCCTCAGCCAAAGAAGCTCTAGCAGATCCCTTCCTTTGGGTGACTGGGAGCCAGAGCCAAAACACCGATTTTGAACACACTGTCCTGCAATTTAAGCAGAAATACTAAATGCCAAATAGACTTCTGCATCAATCCTCTGCCAATTAAGAATAATATGAAGTTCAAAAATCAGTGCTATCCAAGATATTACAGTTTGGAAGAGAGAGAATTTTCCATAGCAGAAGTAAGACTACTCTTGTGTCTATTACAAACTTTATTTTTAGATGTCCAGACTGAATTTAATTGAAACTGTCCAAGATCTAAGTAAAGAATTCAGAGGAGGTTTTTTTATAGATTCATACACAAAAGTACAATTGCTCCCCTGGAGCAGGAGTTTTTTATTTTATATTTTTTTTTATCTCTAGACTTACTCCCCTCTTTAAATCATTCCAGGTTGGTTTCTTTTCAATTGTTACTCATTTTGACGTTGGCTCTGAATTGAACACAGACACTGGTGATCATCGGCATGGAGAGCTATTGTTGTACGCCGGGACAGAGACGGGGCTTCCTGCGGGAGGGATGGCTGTGGCAGTTACACATGCTGATCCAAAACATTCCCACATGCACACACACCACCAAATAGCCCAAAGGGAAAAAGGCCTCTTCAGGTGCATAAAGAAATGATGTCTATAAAATTACCACAGTACAAGAAAGAGCAGCTGTTTAAACGGCTGCAATATAAAACAACCGGGAGCCTCTTTCTGCATACAAGCACTTCTTTGCAGCATTAGAATTACTTGATTTATGCAGCTTTGGCCAGTTAAACAACTGCTTTTTTTCATTTCTTAAAAAATAGTTGACTCCATTTTACACACACCACAGCTTTTGTATGAGTGTATAATGCTGTTTCTTTCTAATGTATTTTGTTACCTATGTGGGTAAAATTAATAGTGAATGCTGACTTACTTCATAAACTTTATTAAACCTTTGGGGAAACTGCAATGTGCTCATCTGGAGAGGCAATGCAGAGCGTATCCACTGTGTCGTGGCAGAGAAATTACAATTCCAAGCTCAAAATAAAGGGCATTTCAGAAGAAGCAGAAGGAACAACATTTAAGGAGTTAATAATGAACCACTTGTCTTCATTTTCAGCTCCTTTAATCCTGCTATTGTGCAGCTCTCACACAGTGCTAAATTGAATTACTGCATCATTTTTTACAATTTCTCCATACAGCTGACCCAGTTTAGAGCAGGTTTGAAAGCATTCTCATTGCTTAAGGTTCAAAGATGCTGCTGCGGGTTGCATTACAAGTCAATCAGTGCAGAAGTATTTTGATGTAATTTTGCTTTTGGATATGGAAGAACAGATACCCTAATGAAGGATGGTATTTCTTTTTGTCATAACCATGTCACGTAATAAGCATGCCTCTTTTATACAATATCTGTAGTCTATTTTTTGATTTGTGTTTCTGGCCCTAGTAAAGTGAATCCTCTGTTTATGGCTTCCAATGTTTTTACTAACAAGTAAGAAGGTTGGAAAAAGTTCTGACACGTAGCTTTTTGCTGATGTGTGGCAGATATATTTATTTGCATGCCATTAGAAAGCCCTAAAAGTGTTTCTAAACATGGTACCACTTCTAAAATGCTCCAAGCCAGAAATTCTTTATCGGGAATTTTCCCATTCTTGAAGGGAAGTACTTTCTGTGGCTTTTTTAGCACATAAACACGGTGCTCAGTCTAAATACATTTTGGGCAGTGTGGTTTAGGTAAAGCATTTCATTCGCTCAAGGTCATTCTTTATGCTTCAGGTGTTAATTTGTGTTGTTCTTGAAATATTCTTATTATTGATAGTAGAGTCCTTGGTATACATTATATTGAAATATTGCTAATGTATGAACTGTAACATTACATTTTTAATCTAATCAATCAAATGGCATGCATATGCAGTAGATGCTTGGCTTTTACTAAGATTAATTACCATGTGCTGTGAAAACGAACCCTGTAAGGTGAAATATTGCATGCACACAGACACACACACTGAGAAGAAAAGAAAGGAAATTGTGCAAAGGGATGAGCACTGTTACAAATTAATAACTACTTCCGTCATTCAAAACATATGCATAGCCTTTAAGACAACACAAAACAAAGATTAAGCACATGTTAAATCAACTATCTATTAAAGCATTTAGAGCTTTTCTCCAGATTCTGCACGAAAATTATGCAATCTGTTGCAAAACTGAACACTTGTCTCCCAGATGGTGCTCAGAGTCTGTCTGAGCAAACCCCCCTTCCGTGCTCCATGTAACAAATTGTGCATAGTTTTGTTCACTCGGCTTCATTTCATGCATTTGAGGACATTTACACTGAAGATGCTATGTAGGGATGACTAAATTTGCATTATAAAACCCAACAATGTGTTTATGTACCTGATTGTCATCATGAAGTGGGAGATGCTCCCTGATGGAAAATGGCAGTGTCTCCCTTTCCTCTGGCCGGCAGCTGCAAACATTATGCTCACTGCTGATACCCATCTGGGTTATAATTCTCACAGGTCATTGGTAGTCACCCATTAAATAATGAGTAGCTAATTGCTTTCTTTGAACTGTACTGGAAAGTTAAGCTTCTCTGGCAGTGTTTTGAGAGAGTGTTTTACCATGCCAAGTAACAGTTATGATTGAATTAAAGCTGCACTAATACTTTTATAATGTTATTAAAATGTCCACTATTCACACAGTGGAAGCACACGGATTACCTTTCTGGCCGAGGCTGTGGTCCAGCTGCAAACCTAGGGAAAGATACTCCAGCACAAGGAAATCCTTTGAGATTTTTGTTCTCACAACTTCTTTTTTCAGTATTTCCTCTGCCTTGGTTTCTACTTGTAAAATGGAGATAACAGTGGTTTCCTATTTCAGAAGAGTGATGAGAAGATTAGGATGTTGCTGTTAGTGAATTATTCAAGTATGTGGTAGTCGACTAAATCATAGAATCACAGAATCATAAGGTTGGAAGAGACCTCTGATATCACCGAGTCCAACCGTGCCTGTCTCCCTACTAAACCCTGTCCCTAAGGAACTCATTCAGCCATCTGTTAAGCACCTCCAGGGATGGCGACTCCATCACCTCTCTGGGCAGCTGTGCCAATTCGTGACCACCCTTTCAGTGAAGAAATTTACGTGTAAGTCTGCATGTTTGAAAAGGCAGAGGTACTCACCCACATAAACAATGTAAAGCTTAAGCAATGAGGGAACTTGAAATACACTTCCCTGATGGAGCACTTCGCAATATGACTTTCTTTTGCCTTGTTCATTGTTTCAGCTCCTGTCAGAGAAGCAGCAAGTATATTAAGTGAAAGGGGAACTAAAAAATGAAAGTAAAATAATATCTTCTAAGTTCATTTCTGTAACTCTTTAAATAGAGAAGTGATTGTCTCCATTAATCAGCATAACTTTTGTTAAATCCATGGGGCTTTAGAGACACTTGAATGTAACTTCATATCTTGGAAGGATGAAAATAATAAAGTTCAAAAGTTGGATGGATGGCAATTAGATATAGAATGCAGCAAAACTGCAGAGGAAGAACCAAGCTGGTAAGTGCTCCAAAGCATAATTATTCATGTCTTCAAAATGCCAAGGGAGACAGCCAGCACGCCAGACAGTAAAACTCTACACGATGCATCGGAGCAGGGTCAACCTGAGTGTTAGATCAGGGCTTTTTCCAGACAGTGCTGGGTATCATCAAGGATAGTTCCATGATCTCCCTGGAAAATCTGGTCGACTGCTTTAGCCATCTGCGCTATAGGGAAACTTTCCTTGCATCTGTGGAACTGCTCCTGCCCTTTCATGGACACACTGAGGAGAATCTGGGTCCATCTCTGCTCTCCTTCAGGCAGTTGAAGTCATTAGAGTCATTAGATCCACGCTTCTTTGCAGTGAACCAACCACTTCAACCTGTCGTTAAAAGTCAGATGCCCCAGTTCCCAAGCCTTGTAGCTCTCTCCTAGACTTGCAGCAGTGTTTTCTGCCTCGTCCATGGGGTGCAAGGGTGGACACAGTTCTGGGTAGAGAAGTGTAACCGCTTCCTGGCTGTGTCCTTGGCGGCGGCAGCACTGTGCCCCAAATCACAGCCCCGCACACACTCAGCTGTTGCTGCCCTAGCAATGTGGTGCTGGCTCATGGTCACCCTTTGTCTCCAGGACCAAAATTCCTTTTCTGCAGAGCTCTTTCTAGATAGACCGCCCCTTGCCTTCACCACAAATTGTTCTGTTCCAAGCTCAGAGTTATGCTTCTGCTCAGTTGTGGTTTTGTCACCTCTCCAGCCAGGTCACATCTCTCTGTCTGACAACTCTGCCTTCCAGGGTAGCTTATGGACTGTCCCATCCAGTGTGGTGTGACCCATGGCCTGATGGAGGATGGATCCCATGCTTAGGTTGTTCATACAAGAAAAGAACCAGCCCCAGTATCAGCCTCCAGCACATATCACATATAACTAGTTGCTAGATGGACTTTGAATCACTGACACACCAACTTAGAACCTCTACCTCTTTGAATCAACACGACAGTCAGTTTTCACCTTCATGACTGTCCTGTCCAGTTCATACCTGGCTTTGGCTTAGGAGTATCCATACTGATGGACGCTTCTGAGAAGCCTAGGTTAGAGGCAGGCACTGCTCTTCCCTGTGCCACAAAGCCAGTCCTTTCATTGTAGGAAGCAATCCTATAGGAGACTGCCCTACGAGGAGAGACTGAGGGAACTGGGGTTGTTTAGCTTGGAGAAGAGGAGGCTGAGGGGAGACCTCATCCCTGTCTATACCTGAAAGGAGGCTGTGACGGGGTGGGGGCTGGGCTCTGCTCACAAGTGACAGCAATGGGACAAGAGGAAATGGCCACAAGTTGTGCCAGGGGAGGTTTAGACTGGACATTGGGAAGAATTTCTTCCCTGAAAGGGTGGTCAGGGATTGGCACAGCTGCCCAGGGAGGTGGTGGAGTCACCATCCCTGGAGGTGTTTAAAAGATGATTGGATGGGTTCCTTAGGGACAGGGTTTAGTGGGGAGACAGGCAAGGTTGGACTCGATGATCTCAGAGGTCTCTTCCAACCTTAGGATTCTATGATTCAGTCAGGTTGGTTATACACAGCTTGGTCCTGACAAATCCCTTCTGGCTGATGCCAGTCACCTTCTTGCCTTTCATGTGCCTGGAAATGCTTTCCAGTAGGCTTTGCTCGGGTCTGAGTGGTGGCTTTATGGCCAGCAGTTCCCCAGGCCCTCCTCATCTTTGAACATGGGCTAAACTTTTGTTTTTTCCTGGCTCCTGACTGACAGGACTTCTGAAAGATGACAGCAACCTTGCAGGGACATCAGCATCTTCAGATGCATCTGGTCCAGCACCAGGGACACGGAAGCTTTCAAAAAGACTGGAAGAGGCCCTGAGCAACCTCCTCTTGTTGACCCTGCTTTGGAGCAGGAGGCTGGGCTAGATGAGCTCTAGAGGTTCAACTGTTCTGTGATTCTGTGTGTATTTCCAGTTTGCATAAGTAGTCCCTGCCTTCTATTGAATCCACACTGGTTGTACAAGTGCATTTTGCATTGCAAAGCAGAGTGTGCCGGTTCCTGAACAGAGCAGCCCAACACCTCATCATCTGTGCCATGGGATAGGCCATTTCTACATTTACAAAGGCGTAAACTGGTTTCCTCTACTAATAAACACCTCTCTTCATTCCAGTCTATCCTTCTTATAAAGGATATAAAGGCACTGCACTGCCTTGCTATCTTTCCTCTGTCCTTGTCTTGTAAGAAGGAAAAAGAGATGAGGGGAAGGAGGGCAAAAAAAACAACAAAAAAGTGGCGGCTCATAGAAAAAAAAATGATACTTGGGGAGAATCCAAGACCAACAGAGCAGCAAGCCCACTCATTTTTCTCTGCTGGTTTGGCTCTCTTCCAGCCCCTCCAGGTTTCTCTCTCTTTCCAAACTGCTTTCTGCATCCTCACATATGTTATAGAAAGCACTGTGATTTCAGAGAAGTGCTTTAATTTGATAACAACTTGATCCACAAAAGAAGTTCTCCAGTTTTTAAAGGAGAAGATGAGGGGATCTTGTTGCTCCATCTCTCCTTAATGGATGTGTGTAAACTTGACTATTCTTAGCAGAAGATCCATATGTGCACAGTATCACTGAAGGAGAAATGGATGCCTTTTGCATATAATTAGTGGGCATAATTAGCTGTAAAACTGTTTGATTTTGGATTGCTCTGGCAGTACAATAAATATTTTAAATCCAGCACACATCAGACCTGCCAACATCTTAACAGAGAGAAGCACAATAGTTCAGCTTTGCATTTTGTCACACAAATGATCCATTTTTCTAGTGCAGCAGAAAGCCGGTAGGGTGCTGGTATGAAAAGGCATTGATGAGGATGATTTTTATCTGTATTTTTAACAGATTCTTTCCAAATGTCATACATTTGGAAAATTACTGATAGGCTCTGTATAGTTACTAGAATACTTCAACCCTTCTGATCTATGGGGGTGCGGGTTGGAAAAAAGTTCATGATTTAAGAACTTAAGCCATAAAAGTTTAATAAATGTAATAATTATTTGAATAATTCTGGAAGTTGAAAACAAAAAGGTCAAATCGTGTCTCTCACATGACAGCTATTCCAGCATCTACCTAACACACCCCTTTGCTGCGTAGCTGGTAGGAAGAAGCTACACAGCTTGGCATGGGCTGTGCTTTGCCAGGGCTTCCCTTCGTGACACTGGATGTGGCATGAATGGACAAAGAAGTTTTCAAGCAGAAGCTGCAGACAGTCTGCAGCTCCTCAGGTCCCCTGGAGGGGTAGGGACACTGGTGGGACATCAGCACAGTTGTGGGAATGCACTGGAGCATCTTCATTGCATTTAGAGGGAGCCTGGAAAAGGCCAGCTCTCGGTGCTGCTGCTTTTCCTGCTGCTGAATGATTCCTACAGCATTTCCAGAACTTCAATAAGGGAAGCGGCAAATGACTGCAGGTCAGGAGGGCCGGGTGAGCTGGGTACTGCCCATACAGGTTCTTTATCTTACAGACAAGAGAACAGCAACAAACTCAGTGGTGATGGTTGTGGGGAGTGGCCTTACCTTAACGTTTCCTGGGAAAGCCCGTTACATTTGGAATATTCCGGGGCATCCATGGAACTTTCAGTCTACGACCAGGCTCAAAGGGAAAGCAGATTTATACCGTGGCATGAATCTACAGAACTGGGGGGTTTCAACATTAACTGTACTTTTCCTTTCAGCTTTCATAGTTAAACAGAAGGAAAATGGCCATTCAGATAGAAACTTCATGGTCCAAGGGATTACTGGAGTTTTCAAAAAGAGATGGAAATGTGTATGTCCAAAAATATTTGAAAATTCTAAATCTTCAAATTTTCTGGATATCATACTCCAAATTCTTAAGAGTTTTTTTTTCTTCTTAATAATAACATTGTTCAAACATGTAAACGTGAGAAACAAACCCTGGTTATTCTTCAGCGTGCTGCAAGAGGTGCGTCTTCAATTGAAGAGAGGAGGTAGTAAACAAACCCTAACTGTGGTCTGCAAATCTGTCACTGTGTTCCAGGGATTGTGACTGGGGAAAAACCCCTTCCTACTGAAGTTGAGGCAGGGGCAGGCAGATTTTGGCCAGCCCCAAGCAGAGACAAACTAGCTCAGCTGAGCTGATGTTTAAAGTCCTGGATATCCCAGCTACCCCTGTGCATCCCCCTTTGGGAGTTTTCCATCTGTAAATGTAAGGAGCTTTCGTAGGGGCATATATTTAAATTCTTGTTTTGACTCCTACTCACTGCTTTTGCTACATCCCCAATAACAACAATCAGATGAAGTTGCTCATTTGACTTTCAGAGTCAATGTTAGGTAGGTCTGGAAGTGTGCAGGGCTGGATGCTGTCTGCCTTTCAATGCCAGGCTCTGCCTGTCGCCGGTATTAATTACCTACTACATTTATTCTCTCCAGTGGTTCTCACCATGCCCACCATGATCGCTGTGGCATAATAAAACATTACTGTTTGCAGACTGGTGTAAAACAGATTTACAGGTGTAGGATTTACATTGGTTGCAGTTGCTCTAGCAAAAATTCCGGCTTTGGTTTTTTTTTTTTCAGGGGGCTGCTTGGTTGTTCTGTGAAAAAGAAAATGTGACCAGGTCTGATGCACGGTTAGAGATTCGTTGCAGTGAGCTACGAGAAGCAAGAACCAGTTGACGCAGCAAGTTTACAAGCTCTGGTCAGTAGATTCTGCAGCCAGTGACTAAAGAAAGCTCCTGCTATTCTGAGTCTTTGCTCCTTAAGAACACTGTAATGATTTGGTGATGCAAATCGATAAACATCTGTACATGCATATATAAAATATGACGGGAGGAAGGGGTAGATATTTGTAAAAGTAACCCAGCAATCTGTTGTCTTGCGATTTAGCCAAGCAGATGGGGATTTGCTGGGCCTTTGAACGGGGTGAGTTACAAAGAGGCCACAGTTCTCAGAATTCCGCTGGCAGTTTGGTAGCTAAAGTCAAAGAGAAAATGAAAAGGGAAGCAAGTAGCTTGAGGGACTTTTGAAAGGGAGAGGTTTGTAAAGCCTGATTGCCAGCACAGATAGCTACATGTGATAAGCCTAGTTGTACGTCTCTATTTACATATTAATTGTAATTCATCTATGGCATAATTAAAGAGGCTCAACACGGGGTTATATCCGAACATCAGCTGCATCAACAATAAGCTGAAGACTTTTGAGGATCGGAGCCGGGTTCTCATAAAATGCTTTGATGGCGCTGATTGCTTGGGGCTTGTGACAGGGATCTTTACTGTTTCAAGACCCTCACTATAGCTTTTCAAAGATTCAGTTACAGAGATTTATTAAATAGAAATGCCAGTTTAAATGAGCATAAAATGAACAACCTAGGATACCACATTATTATTACTGTTCTTACTCCTTCTGCAATTACTATCAAGCATATGTAATGCCACAAATATGTCTCCTGAAGAGCAGGCTGCATAAAAGAAGACAAGCACATAATGAAAGGGAAGGGTGGCAGAGAGAGACAGATCGTCATTCATAAAAGCTGTTTGGTTTATGTCATATTTCAGGCATGTAAGTGATTTCATTGGCTTCAGTGAGGTTTCTGGAGTAGAGCCACGAAGCAGAAGTACATAAATATACCTTCTTCCCCAGTCATTATCAGTCAAAGGAGAGACGGTCAAGATTTGAAGGAGAACAAAAGGAAACTACGTCAATAGGGCAGCAGAGAAAGCCAAAAAGACATTTAAGGGTGAGGTGAATGGCGTGGTCAGTGGGGCAGACTGGATGATGGGGGCAGGCAGGAAGGCTGGAGCACTAAGGCTCCAAAAAGGACTAAACAGATTGACCTCTGCTGCAGCAACATCATGCAAATCACAAATAACAGCAATCCCGTCGGTGGTACAAGGACCCTGTCACACCTGAACGTGCTGATGCCACACTCATTTGCACTATGCCCATGCCCTTTTACATGCCATACAGAATTTATTCTGGCTGCTTCTGATCAGACCTTTGAAAAAATTGTGGGACTGTTCTTAGTGAAATATCCAACCTCCTTGTAGAGTGGAATGGAATGGGGTAGGATGGCATGGAATGGGATAGGATGGCATGGAATGGCATGGAAGGGAACAGAACAGAATGGAATGGAAGGGAAGGGAATAGAATGAACATTCTAGGGTCTATTTATCTCAGCAATAGATGAAGGCATATTTTTTTTCCATCGATTTAAGAGGCCCAAGTGGTTTATGATAGTAAGTATAAAGTCCCTTCATTAGTATTCCAAAAACATATTTAGAATCCATTCCACAGGCAACAGCAGACCTGAACGCTCTGGGAGGGGCCGGGTTAGCAGAACTGGAGTACCCAGGAGCTGCTGTGCCCTTATCCCACTTTTGACTCATTCCATGTTTCAAGAGTATAATCTGGGATACCACACTTCAGAGGTGTTTTTCTCCTGCTCTCAGTCATTGCCTTTCTCTAGATGTGCACATTTTGATCTCTTTCAGGGTCCTTTAGTCAACGAGACATGCAGAGTTCCTAAACATCGGTCTCTTTCTCACACACCGTTCCACGCTAAGCATCCAAATTCTGCTGTCAGCTCCTGGTGCAGCAGTAATAAATATAAATTAGGAATTTTGTTATTTTTTACAAAACCAGCAATATGTGCACCAAACTCCATGTGCATGAACAGATGGACGGATGTTATATCCAGAGGTGGTATAAATCCAAAGCTTCCTGTACGTGGGTTGTGGGCATTTTTAGCAAAAAAAAGATCCATGTGTTATAAAATACTGACACCGTAAAAAAGGTTTAATAATTAATGTATAAAACCTATTCAGAAGCATACAATGATTTACATTCAAATCCTGAATATTTAAAAATTAATAGAAAATATCAGCATGTTAATAATTGAAATCACAGGAATGTACAATGAGATTGCACTCAGTACAGTGTATGAACCATTATCTGCAGCTTAATAGAAAAATGTTTAACCTCAGAATAAATAGGATGTACACTCTGTAAGCCCCTAAGGCTTTGTTACTATTAAGCCAACGTGATCCTTGCAAACACAGACGTGCACTTCTCATGGAATCAGTAAAGCATGTGTTCTCACAGCATTTTCCTGCTTGAGAATTGTCCTTCTATCCGTAAATCTGGGTGGGAAAAATTAAAGCACTGAAGAATGGCTTGACTATAAAAGAAGGAAATAAAATTATCATGATATGAATGTAATCTTTCTGGACTTTTCACTGCTTCCCATACTGTTTCCTTTATCTTTCAAGAAGTTTTGGTGTAGCAGCTCAACAAACCAGCAGCAGAAACAACACAGTGGGGGTTTTTGGGCAAGTGGTTCATGACTTCCCACTTATACTGCGAGTTTTAACACCCATTCGTATTTGTCCCCTTTGTCTTCTATTCAAATGTCCTTTTAGAAAAGATTGGTTTCATGTAGAGGGAAGATAAAAATAAGAATCCTTACCTCATATGCAAGCTATCTTATTTATTCGTCCACAATACTGGTTAGAGAAAAAAACCTTCTGATTCTGGTATACAACCTTTAATTCATGTTCTTCCTAGGGCTAAAACTATGAAAAGGAGTTGAGGGGAAGTAGAGGTTACACTTTTATTCCAGTCTGTATGTTATTCAGAGTCGCAAGCACTGAAATATTCATATTTGAAAAGTTCCTGGCTTGCTGTGGCCCAGCATCACGAGGAGATGTTTGCAGCACAGGGTTGTTGCGACAGCAGCAGACAAGTGTTGTTACTCTTGTTTAAACAGGGAATCCAGCAAAAAATGTGGTACCCCATGTTCTGAGGAGCTCTTGTTTCTCGCTGTGGACTGGAAGGAGGCGAGGTGGGTGCAGCAAAGCCCCTGAACAAGTAGGAAGGTGCATAAATTATTGTGAAATGCAAGTGGGAAGAAATTGGCATTCCAGAAGGGCAGGCAGCACAGACAGTCCATTATCCCTTTAACCACATAACTGGCTCCGACACAACTGCCTGATCAATCTGGAGGCAGATGCTATAGCGAGAAAACTACTTTAACAGCTTGGCATCTGGGCACTGCGATTGCTGAGGAAAGAGGCCGGGTGCGGTGTAACGGGGTGACCGGCAGCCGGCTGTGCCCCACGCAGCGTGGTTAAATACGTTTTCTTCATGGGAAAAAGCAGGTAAAGGGAGAAATGTGATTAGAAAAAGCAACTGATGTTTTCCAATTAACAACAGGCTGTGCGGCACAGAAAGCTGACAGTGCAGTGAGTTTTGCCCATTGACCCCCCAGCAGAAGTTTGATAGAAAGGCTGCACTAACAAGAGTTTACAGAGGTGCTTAGCACTAAACCCTGATTCAGCCAAGAACTTTTCAAGCATGTGAGCTCAAAGCAGCCCCACAGGCAAAGACTGTGCCTTGCCACTGTACCTGTACCTCACATTAAGAATATTAATAATGATAATGTTGTGTTCTCCAGCTTATTTTGACAATTTGTTCTCAACTTTCCCATGTGTAGCAACATCTGCACTTGTTTTTCAAGTTCAGAGCAAACTACATATGGGAAAATACAGGGCAAAATTGGTCTACAGCCCACAAGTGATATAAATCCTTTATGGGTTCAGTATGGATTGATTCTAGTTGAAGGTCTGACCCTGTTATGAAAGATTTACATGGAGAAGTAAGTCAAGTGTAATCATTTTCAATGATTTGGCATTACACAGCCCGTGTAAAATACTTGTTTATTGCTTTGTTGATGTTTATGTGAGAAAATAATAGATTTTTCCTGAAATATTAATGTGGAACAATAGAAAGGGGTGACAATATACCTGTTTCATGCTGTTATATGTTAAAATTAAATGTTGCGTAAAATGCCATTGCCTTTTTGTCAGTGCTGGAAGCAAAATACCGCTGCCCCCCCCAGCCTCATCTCAGCAGCACCAAGGGTTCTGCAGTGACGTAAGGTCATGGTTGTATGCAGCTGTCTTGGCTTCTGGAGGGATTAAGGAATTGTTGGTGTTGTAGAGTACCTGATTGCTCCTACACGTGGATGTGTTGTAGAGTACCTGATTGCTCCTATACGTGAATCTCTCTTAATTTCTGATAAACACTGCTAGAATTAACATACAGTTCTAAATTAGGTTGACTGTTGTATTTTTCTGTTGTACCACACACATTTCCTGCTTTCAGGGGAAAGCAGACTGGGTTTTGCTGTCATTACACATCAATGGCATTACCTAAGACTTGAAGACTTTGCTTTCATCCTGTTACAATTAACGTGCTTCAGTGTGTACGTGACCAGAGGAAAAACACAAGCTGCAGCTGTCTGAAGAACCTGCCAGGGTAAGAAACAGAGTAACTGGTGTTCTTTAGTCCCCGCGCTTCAGTACCAGTGCGACACTGTTAAATCATACGATGGCTGAGCTGGGCCATGCAGTCTACTAAAGGTACATCCCCTCTTTTCCTATTCCTCTGTCAATTGACAAAAGCCACCTGCTAGTTGTGCTTTTTCTGTTACCAGCCTCTGGACTTACTCTTTTCCTCGATTTCTCTTTGTTGAGGTGGTTTTCCTGAAGGTTGGAGAGCATAAGGACTCATGCTCTCCCCTCATTTGCATCCTCATATATACTTCCTAGAACCCTTATTACATTAAAAAAAGGAACCATTGGCCTTAAAGTAAAAGGTACAATTAAAATGTAGAGGTCAAGATGTAAAGAAAACAAAATATTAATATAAAGGACATGTACAATATCCCCTGCAGCTCCACAAGGAACAGAACAGGAGGTGGTTGAAACCCTCCAGGAGGATGGGGGGAAGAGAGAGAGAGGAGGGAATACTTGGGGTGGTTGGATGTGGAAACAGGGTGCTGCGTAGGTAAGTGAAGGTGGGTACGAACGGGTCTGTGTGAGCTATACGCTGCGGGGAACTGGCTGTGTACGGCTGCAGGTGAACCAGGACGGTCAGAGCAGAGACACCTCTGAAGCATTTTCAAATGGCACAGCCCAAGCACAAGGACAGCAACTTCATAAAAAGCCGAGGCATTAGAACTTGAGACAGTTGGCTGGAATCAGTTATTATGCAGGAAAAGTATTGTGGAGAAGTAAATGATATTTAAAGGGCAGGTGGTAAAGAAATATCACTGAAATGAAATCCGAATTCCAGCAATAAAGCTGAAACTATTGTGATTATTAATAACCAAAAAGAAAAAAGAAAGAACAGGTTTATGAATGACTGGAAAGACAGATTGGTGGTTACGTGATGTTTTAATGTTAAATCATGTAGGAAAAACTATTAGGAAGAGCAGGAACAGATAGCCAAGTGGTGTCACACATCCTGCAGGAGTAAAGGAGCTGTATAGAACCTTTGAAAACAGCAGGACAATGTGATAGGGAAAAGGTCAAGGAAAATTAGTCCTGATTCTATAATACAAAGGAATAAGTTTTATTTTAAGAACTGGTCTTGTAATTGAAAACTTGATTACAATACTTCCCAAGCTTTAAGGCAAAGCTGGTTGCTCAGGTGTTTAGGGCAGGGACTGTCATTGCAAACACATGGGCACAATAGCGATGCTTATTTCTGTCACCGAATATGGAAGAGTAAATAAATTAAATGTCAACTCACATCCAATTCTGAATTTTGCAAGAAATGGGTGATGTAATGGTCTAAGTGGCGGTGTTTAAACGTGAGGTCCAAATTTTTTGCTTGATAAAAGCAGGGGGAAAAAAGGAAAAAAAAATTGTATCAAAAATTCATTGTGATCTTCTAAGAGCTATCAAATCATTTCAATTTCAAATCATTTCATCACATTTCTAAATTAGAAAAAGACACACTGAAATATTCCTTAGCAGTTTCTTTGGTTTGTTTCTTTCAAGCAGAACTGAACTCTAGATTTTCAAGGCAAAGAGAGCTCATCCTTGAAAGAGTTACTATTCCAAATATTTCAGATGGGAACATGACCACCTTTCAGTCTTGCAATTCAGAATCTTTCACTTTATTTCAATCTCATTGCTTCAATTATATCGAATTACAGACACAATGTCCTTAATGCAGATGTGCTCCATGTATCTTGATCCTCCTCCCCTTCTCATCTGGAAAATTATTGGTAATTATAAGAAGCTATGGGCTTAATTTTGGTCCTTTCCCTTGATCAATGGAAGACCTGAATTATGGAAAATTCCAAATGTTTGTGCTCCAAAAATTTACTTTCCTTCAAGGGTCCACGTCAAAGCTACAGAGACTGAAACATTCTGGAAAATTTGTTACTTTGGAAGTGGCAGCCTTACCCTTGTGTCTGGAAAGCTGTGATCATTTCTTTTGATAACCGCAGGCATCAGCTAGCCAGCGCATATGCCAGTGCTAACAGCTCAGTATTAATGAAGTGTCGTTTTTTCTGCTGGTAATGGAATTCATTCTTGGCATTAGAACTCTGCCTTACGTTGTCGAAGTAAATAGAAAATGAAAAGAAATGGCATTTATTCATTCAAATTGGAAAATAGCAATTGAATTTTCTGTCCGGATAGTCTGCTCCATAGTATCTAAATATCTGGCAGTGGGAAATGGCTGTGGGAAAAGCTGATCCAATGATAACAACTCCAGCTTGGGACAGCCTCTGAGTTTGAGAGACTTGTTTATGTTTGAGCATGTTCATTTCCACAACACAAACCCCTTCAAATAATCCACGCTGAAGAATAACCTGGGCAAGGCAGGAAGTCACACCCCGGGCAGACGATGTCTCTGCTTCTCAACAGCCAGACTGGGGCATTCAATGCAGGGTTAGGAGATGAGTGTTCGGTCACTGAGGAGGGGACTTGCTGGTTCTGTCATTGCAAATCAGGGCAGGCAGTGAGCTAGCATTCTGCCTGCCTCGACAATGAACCTCTGTTCAAACCTAAACTATTCTGCAATAGAAATTTTAAGGAAATGGGGAAGTCTCCAGGAAAATTTTCAATCATAGAATGATGGAATGACTTGGGTTGGCAGGGACCTCAAAACCTGTCCAGTCCCACCCTCTGCCATGGGCAGGGACACCTCCCACTGGATCAGGGGGCTCCAAGCCCCATCCAACCTGGCCTTGAACACCTCCAGGGATGGGGCAGCTACCACTGCTCTGGGTAACCTGGGACAGGGACTCCCCACACAGCAGCCAGCGCATGCTGTGGGCAGCCGTGGGCTGATGAAGTACAACAGTTTGCCAACAGTCCTCCTCATGTTTAACGTTTCTGTAACACTTCAGCTAAAAGTGCTTGTCAATGGGAGTTAAGTGTCATCATCCTCGTAGCACAACACATAACACAATTGCAACAAAGCACAGGCATTTCTGAGATCACTCAGCTCCTCTAGAGCTCTGCCAGGACACAGACTCATTGCAGCAAATGGTTCATTAGCCCGATCTGTTCTTTGTGACAATGCTATTTTTTACCCTTCCTTCCACTTCGCTCACAGTGACACGGAGCTGGCACAGCCACTTTGCTCTGCACTTTAAACCTTCCCTGTCCTGAGGAATGTCTTTATTATTCCCTAATGGAAGCTCAGATGCCAAAAGGGGCGCACAGGACAACAACAACAAATTGGCTCCCATAAGTAACTGCTGGGATCCTGCGGTGATTCTGTCTGAGCCACATGAATTCAAAAGCCCAAGGTGATTCTCCTCTGTCCCCCCATCATTTGCTATCATTCCATATGTTCCATCCTCTTCAGAAAAGGTAAATGTCAGCCTGAAATAATTAAGAATTTATCTCCTTTCTGGGAAAGACAAACACACCTGAAGAAGATGAGCTCACAATGTGGCAAGGATTTTTTATCCCGTTGCTCACCTATCAATCCTACACCAGGTGAAAGCAAAGGCAGGGATGACAGATTACAGGTGACGAGTTCAGTGCAATGATTGCAGAATTAAATATATGACCTATTAATACACAGCCAGCTTCCAGGGCAGTTGCATGGGCAACAACATTAAATCGCCCAGATAAACAGCAGAATTGAGTGATACTGGTGTTGCTCAGTGAATTATTTTAAGCTACACGAGTCGTAACACCCTGGAGTCTTTCTGCCATGCAACATCTTACCTGAATAATAACTCTGGGATTGGTTTAATAGTTTATTTGTGAAGCACTAATTAAATCAAAATATTCTCAGTGTTATACTGTAGTAACGCAGCATGGATTTAGATCTACATTCTGCCTGGGGTCTCAGTGAAATTGCATCAGACTTGCCGTGTGTGGCAATCTGAATCTACACATTTAAATGCTGGATAAGAAATGCTGGAGCTACTTGCCTCACCAATTTTTCATTGTATAAACCAAAATATTGCATGATAGCATCAGCCTTGTGAAATGGGAGATCTGAAAACTTCAGTTTGGTTTCTTAAACAAGAAATTTTTTAAGAGCTGCTGCTCCTCAGATAATGTTTCGATTTTGATCGATTTTGGTTTCTTCCTTTTGTTTCTTTTACTCATTAAATAAATTTTACTGAGAAGTTCCCAACCAGGATTAGGCCAGTGTCTGCTGCCTCCAGTGTCCATTTTTGCAGTGTTGAAGTATACAGAAAAGCACTGCAGACAAGTATTAAAGGTAGATGAAGAAAGGGAACCGAAGACAGGAAATCAGTGGTTCAATGAAGAGCATTGCGGCGTCAGAGAAAGTCACTATAATGCTTAGGTGGGAGTTGGGGCACTGTTTCTGTAGACACATATAAATGCTGACCACAGAGTTCTGAAGACGTGACTGTGAGCAGCTACCTGAAAAGCCTGGCTTTGTGTCGTATTTATTAGTGGGTGTTTGATGATGGAAAGGCAAGGAAGACCTCTTGCCTCTCCTGGCACCCGTAGAGGTGCAGCAGTGCTCGTCTGTGTTAGTGGCCACTATGAAACCTACTGAACTACCCAGAGGGTTTGGATCAGGGCCTGGTATTAAAAGTGCTTTATATTTCTGAAATCACTAGTTAATAAATAAAGGGACAGCAGATGCTACAAGAAAACAAAGCAGTATAGTTCCTGGGATTTATTGACCAATAAAACTTGTTGTTATTGTGAACTGCAAATGGTTTCCTCTGTGCAGCTCTTTACATTAGTTTTTAACAATTCCTATAGAGAAGAAACCCTTTTTATTACATTATTAGTGTACCTGAGTCCAGATAAATGGACAGAGAAATGTGGTACAATCGGGGACCATTTAAAACAATCAGAGAGCCAAAGAATGAGTGCGCGAGGAAGAGCGAACACACAGAAGACAGTCGGCACTCTGATCAGAACAGGGAATTTGGCACCGGGTGCAGAAACAAACCTCGAAGCTTCTTCAGCCTTGGATTTGGCTGCTGGTGAATAGGATGAACAGCCTGGTGGGAGGTGAGTGGTGGGAACACAATGCAAATGAAAGCAGACGGTGTTACTGCTCCGCAAGGCAACGGTTCAACTCCACGTAGAGGGTACAGCAGCAATCATCACTCTTCGATAAGAGGGAGTTTTTCTTGAAGGAATGTAGGACTGATTTTAATGATACCAGACATCGAAGATCTAAAACGTGAAGGATTGAGAACACTTAATATATAGTCAGCCTGATAACAATAACATGGATAAAATTCCTCTTCAGATTGCAAGAGATTTAGGAATTAGAGTTATGTCTCTCAGTCAGTTTTTCCTACTTCACTTTTCTCATTCCTCTAATTATCACACTGAATAATGCTGCTCCGGGAAAATTGCACAGTGGCAGGGGTTTTGCAGGGGTGATCTTGCACAGGAAAATTATATATAAAGCAGTCACCACACAATCAATCATGAGTGCTTTCGATGTGTAAAATATCCTTACCCAAAACTGGGATTAAAAGGCAAAACTGAGTTTCCAAAAACCTAAAAAACAAGCCAGAAGATGAAAACAGAAACATTGTTTCAATTATTTCAAGAATGTATTGGGTTGTTTTGTCTTTTAAAAATTTCCCCTACATGTTGTTTGTATTTCAAAACAAAGTGCATTTTGTTTTCATTTTAAAAAGTTGAAACATAAGCAGCTTGAAATCCATTTTTCAGTATTTTTCCTGAAGCAAGAAGTTCACAAATGCTGTTTTTCCTTAAGCATTAACATTTTCCAGGGAGAAAAATTCTCCCAAGATCTATTTCAGAGTTATACTATGCAGCCTAACACAGCTTGATCCAAAGGCTGCTGAAGCTAATGAAATGACTTCTGTTGCTTTCAGGAGGCTTTGGGTTGAGCCATTTAATAATCAGAAAGGGACCAAAAGTCCTAATGTAGACCCAGCACTGGAAACAGAGAGCTAGGAATAATGGAGCAGGGGTACTCCGTAGCTTAGAACATCACTGATCTGGTAACACGGCAAAAAGGCAGGTTTGCAAAATTAAAGCATGGATGACAGAAGTTCAGCAATTGCTTCTGGGCTATGAGTTCCAGTCTAACAAAGCCCATGCAGAAAGGGAGTCACTGGGACTCTGCTGCTCACAGGGGCAGAGGGGCACAGCCTCTAGGCATTGCGTGGCTGTGCTGCCGAGTGGCACCGAGGCACAAGGGGCGGGATAGGGGGAGAAGGACTCTAAAGGATGAGGGGTAGAATATATGTGAATGAGAAGACCTAGAAATCTTAACTAATTAAGCACTTAGCATGTCTCAACTGCTACTTTTAAATTAATGCAAGGCAGTGGTTTCAGTTACTAATGTATTAAACCTTCTTTGCCGTGACCACCCCTCCTACAGGAAGTCCCTTCACCCAGGCTGTCCCTACGCACCCTCTGGGCAGCAACAGCAGCATTCTTGTTTGGCAAAAACCACAATGTAAAGTACAAAGTGGGGAAAGGAAACTCTTTTTTCTCCCTTTCCAAAACAGCACTCAAGGCTACCCCTCTGAAGCTGCAGAACACCACACCGCAACAGGCCTCCCATCCAAATTCCACATCGGGGAGGAAAACCGCCTGGTTTTTGGTTCTGTCACAAGCCTGACACTTCGGCCAGACCTTGCCATGGTCTGGCCTTATTTTGGCCAAATAAAATCAGGAAAAATTACCGTTGCCATTTTAGAGGCTTTTATAGTTCAATGTCTGAATTGTCAGCTTGTATTGTCCAGAGCTTCACTGAGAGCAGTGAAATGACAGTAATTCACACCAGGTGAACACCAGGACCGGAAGATATAAGCCTACATGAGCAAAACCAAAAGGTTTTTATAATCCAGAGTTTGCATAGCCAATAGAAGACCTCATGTCACGCACAGAGAACTTTAGATTTGAATTATCACATGCAAAGGGAATATAGCTGGCTGCACGGCAACTCAGGACCCCAGTTCTAGCTTGCGAAATTTTGAAGGCTTAAAGACCCGTGAAAGGAATCACTCTTAATAATTCTTAGAACACATCCAACTCGCATTTAGAATAAAACTAATGCTGGGGGAAAAGCAAGCAAACATCATTACTTGTATTCATAGAAATATTAAAGCACAAACAAGGGGAAAAACCAATCAACCATCAGCAGGCCAATGGGGAATTGTTATCATCTTACTAGAGGCCAATTTCTCAAGAATGGAGGGATTTAGGGAATAATGAGGGCTTTTTAAAATGGAAAATTACATGTCTGGTGAGCAGTTTTGAAGACAATGACTAAAGGCAGCTGGAGGATGTTCCAAGACTGCATGATCTATGCTACAGTGCCCAGCCTGAACAAAGCAAAGAATAATAAACCACAAGACGAAGGCCAAATTCACATATGTGAGGGCCGGGTACAGCCAGACGTGCCTCTACACAGGGTCAGGAACAGGCACAAAGATGTTACAGCCTTTTTGTTCCCTGTATCTTCTAAATCCAATTGATTCCAGAATGCTTTACTGCCAGTTTTGTTTGATGCACCATTTTCCAAAGAGAGAAGGATCTTTGTAGGCACAGAAGACAAGAGCGCGGCTATGCCATCTTCCACGAGGAACTGCAATGACTGCTTCCTCTCCCCACACTCAATACGAGACCTCCTGCCCCTCGGAGCATGCCTCTGGCTGCTCCTGCTCCACATCGTCCCTGGCACAAACTTCGCTTCTCATGGCAGAGTGTGGCTTAAACTGAGAATTTCTGAATGTTTGATGTAAATTGGCTCTGCTGACTTTTAAGTTTCTGTGTTAGCAAAATTGCTGTGCAAAACTGGTTTGTGTTAGCCCCACTGTCACAGCCTGCATGAGATGATTTTCATGTGTGTGCCTGCATGGGAAAATACTTGTGTTATAAAAGTCAAAGCCCTGGCTGGTGGATTTGCAAAGGCCAGTGTAATGAGTGAAATGCATAAAAAATATACATAGCAGGGGCTATGCATATGGGAGCAATATGTCAAATACACAGGACTTCTGGTTTCCTGTGTCAAAACTCAATTTCTTCTAATCTACACCTTTAAAAAATGGTTAGATTCATAGAATTAGCCTGAGAAGACTGTGATTTCTGGCTGGGGAGGCAGCAGTATTCTACCAGCAATTGAGTCGATTCTCGTTAAGAACCATGACTGTTTGCATAAACAGAAATGACAGTTTATAGGTAAATCCTACCCAGTGTGGAGTCCATTCATTCTAAATGCTATGCTCAAAAGGCCACAGCATCACAATAATGTGAAGGCAGGCATGAAGCCTCCAATAAAACTGCACCCACTGGGTCAGTGCCATTGCATCGCATGCTCTGGGTGTTTACGGAATGATTATACACTGGGTGGTCAATCAAAGCTCATTCTGTCTGTCATAAATCTCAGCCCTAAAGGCCACAGATGTGGGTTTTACAGAACCATTTCTTGTCTCCTCTCTCACAGGATATAATACCTGTGTGCCTTTATAAAGAATTTGCTCTCATTCATTCCAGCCTTTCTCAAAGTGACTCTTCTGCACATGGCATCCACTTCATTAGTTCATTAAGGATCCTCCCCTAATGCTCATCCCTCCTGGCAGAGCTGTACTGTCATTTTTTCATCTCTCCTGTGGTCATGCAGACAATGAACTAGAAAGCTCGTTGCTTGCATTTTTCCCCTTACACTGCCTTATCAGTTGATGGCAGATGGTTTGGGGGAATCTTAGGGAGAAAAGAGCCACTGCTAATGTCACCGTCGTATCTTGAACTTTAGTCTTTCCCTCTGCATGTTATTTGTTAGCAAAACGTGGACTCCAGAGCAACAGAGCAGCCTGTCTGAACAGTGAGAGCAGTTTTCTCGCCAAGAGACAAAACTCAAATAACTCCGCTCTGTATATGAGGTGGAAAGTAAAAAGCACCCCACCCAGCAACCCATAAACCCTCCATTGCAGCAATGTTGCAAATGCCAGGTGTTCAATTCTTTGTGGTACACAAAATTAATAAAAGATTATCAATATAATACAATGGTTTTACAAAAAAAAACTAAAAGGAAGAAAAGCAGAAAAGTTGTGGGATAAAGAAACAAGGGGAGCAGTGCATGCACAGACTCTCCATGGAGTGGCCAGCTTTCCTAGGGGTAAAACCATACGAAGAGGTGCAAGCATAACACAACCTGGCTGCAAAGGTGGCCAGTACAGAGAATTATAAGCAAGCATCAACCTGTGCTGCTCCATCTTCTGTTTTGCCTCCACAGTAGAACATCGTGTCTATCCCGGGCCTGGGGAGCCACTCAGCTGTGTCAGTGCAGAGCTCTCCCAGGCTGATTACACGGAGCAGCACAGTAGTTCCCCAGGGCATGAGTGGTACCTCCGACACCCAGGGAAGCCCAGGGCCATTAGGCCATACCAGTCCAGCTCTGGGTAGGGACCTACAGCAACGCAGTTTTGCAGCTTATGGGCAGCTCCACGCTCTCTCTTTGTGGGTAGCTTTCCTTGTTTGGTGGGTTGGTTGGGGTTTTGACACACAGCAACATCTTAAGCAAAACACACAAAGGGCAAGGAACTGCCTCAAACAATATATCTCATCTATGCTACAGAATATTCTGAACTTAATTACAATATTTCTGTGTTCCCCTGTGATTTAAATTCTGTCTCAATGGTTTAAGAATGACGCTGAAGGCTTCACAAACTGAGAGGGCTTGCATAATTCTTCAGCATATTTAGACCTCATCTCTAAAGCAAGCAAAGCCGTAGGAGTACAAGTGAATTTCACTGGTCTCCCAGCAGAGAACTTGAAAGAGACACAAACAACATTACCACCACATTATAGAACTCTGCTGTATACGCAAACTCACTTTATAAACCTGGACTGCTTCTCTCAGAATTATTTTAGCCCAGACAAACCCAGCAACACAGTAACAGCTCCTGGTTTCAGACATACAGAGGATTCACTACTTTTGGCACTACTCTACGTTGTGTGAGGTTTTGAACTCCATCTATGGATCTGGGGGGAAATTGTGCTGACTGGAGCTAAATGAACTGCATTACCCTCTGTCCTAAGCAGAGAGCAATTGTTAGGAAAAGAATGAATCAAAGTTTGCAAATTCGCTTGGCCCAGCCACTGCCCAAACCCTGTAGTTTGTGCTTTAGGCAGGACTGGATTTAGTGACGTTTGGACTCCCTGAACAGCCTAACCAAAAGCATGTTCCGACAATTCAAACCATTTTCCAAGTATCGCTGGAGGGTTGCAGGGATGCTTTGCAGTGTTGTGGCAGGACACCAGCACCAAGACTACACGCTCATTTTCCTGTTTGAGGGATGCAGCTGAGCTTTCCCTGGGATATTCAGGAACCAAATCATAGCCTGTGTGGTTTCGTACTGGAAAAAAAGACTATTTACATACAGAATTAGCCAATTGTCAAATCTGAGCTAGAGGCTCTGAGGAGATTTTTTACATGACCAGAAGGAGATTATTATTGCAGTCAATTTTTTTCATGAAATTGTGAAACATGCTTTATCAATGTTTAATGTGAATAAAACCAGCGCTGTTTTATACTAAAATTCACATACACAAATCTGCACTAAAAGAGATGTTTCTGCCTCCTTAAGGATTTTAAAAAGGCAGTATCAGAGCATTAGTAGCTTCTGCTAAGGGTTTTAAAACTGGAAGTAAATATTTATTGTAGAATACTAATAATCTGTTTAAACATAGTAAATGTTCTAAAGAATTGTCAGATGCTTCTGTTTCTCTCTAGAAACAGAAGCATTTTCTGTCCATAAAGGTGCAAAAAGTCTTGCAAAAAATTACAGTTGCTGTGACTTACGAGTATGCACATTACTGGTAAAAATGGGACAGACCCCGTGTTCCTTACCAAAGGATAAAATCTCACAGATGTGAATGCGTGCCCGTTTACCAGACCTGAAGCATTATCCAAGATACAGGAGGCACTGGGAATAAGACTACAGACAGCATAAGCTTACAGTTCTCACTGACAATCAACTTGGAAGGACACTCTGACACCTGCATGAAAGGCTGCTGAAGCCAGAAATGATAGGAGACTAATTCCGAGTGTTTGGGATATTCTAGATTCAGAAAATTCCCTGTCAGCCTAAACCACAAGTCAACAATTTCATTTCAGGGCAGAGAAGAAAGAATGGCATTCTGAAGAAGTTGCTTCTGTGACAGCATCATTGTATGCTCTTCTCTTCCTTCTTCTGCTTCCCCATTAGCTCAGGAGACAGTGAAGAAGGTAAAACAAGGCTGGAGTAAAAACATCAATTTTTCTGGCACAGACAAGACAACACGGTACGAAGCCTTACTTCAGCTGTCAAAGGCAGCATGGAGGGTGCTACCATTGTCATTAGAACAAGACAGCATGAGTTACAGATTGTTGGTATGAGTTGAAGCATCCTGTTGTGGCCACTCTCCATGGGATTCTGTCCTGAGAAGTTCCAAAGTCTCCAGTTTTTTTACAAACCTGAGCGCATTGTCCTCTCTATCACAGTGAACTAGAGCACAAAAGCATAAACTGCTTTCTACCTCTCTCTGCTGTATATTGCAGCCTCTTCCAGTTACCCCTGAAATGACAAAAACAGTCCCAAAATACAAGAATAATCCACTTTGTCCTGTTGATATTCAGTACCTATTGAAACATTTGTGAAAGATAAATTGCAGAGGAAAACACTGCCCTCCTACCTGGTGCCACTGATGATGAAACATGGAGCTCATAAAAGGCTTTTGTCACTGCATTTATGAACTCAGAGATAGGTAAAGGACCACTCTAATGCTTTACAATGTTTTCATGTAAAGGTAACTTTAGTTCCCTTACTTAACCTTTAATGGAGTTATTCTTACTAGTTATTCTTACACAAGAGGAGGGCAAGAATCAGATCCTCAACTCAGTCCTGACTGCAGACAAGGCTCATAACTGAAGTTCTGAAATTATTTTTTGCCATAGTTTGACAACGATGAATTGCAGGTGGAGGGAGGTGGTTATTCGCTTCTGTTTGGCACTGCTGAGACCACATCTGGAGTGCAACATCCTGTGCTGGGCTCCCTAGCAACAGAAAGACATGGACACACTGGAGCGAGTCCAGCAACGGTCCACAAAGATGACTGAGGGCTTGGAGCATCTGCCCTACAACGAGAAGCTGGCAGGGCCAGGACTGCTTAGCTTAGCGAAGAGACAGTGCAGGGGGATCTGGGTATCGATACCTGATAGGAGGTAAGAAAGGCGGAACCATCCTTCCCAGCAGTGCTCAGTGATGGGACAAGAAACTGAAACACGGGAAATTCCATCTAAATGTATGAAAAATCTTTCCTGTAAGGATGGTCAAACACCAGACCAGGTTTCCCAGGGTGGCTGTAGTGTCCTGGAGCTGTTCGGAGTCCAACTGGACACGACTTGAGCAACCTGCTTTGAGGTGGGCAAATGGTCTCCAGAGCTCCCTTCCAACTTCAACTAGCCCGTGATTTTGTGACTGAGAAGAAAACAGACTCTTTGCTATCCTGTCAGGAGACCCAGGATAATGATTTTAATCCTTGTGCTCATAATGTTTTTGGGGGTTTTTATCATCTCAAATCAGAATAAAAACAAAGTTATGAAATATTTAATTTCAATCATCCAGATCTTTCAGACTAACAAAATATGCTGCACTGTACTCTTACAGAACACAATATATTGATCTTGCTATATATTTCAACACATTCTCACTGAAAACTCCAATGAAAGTAACATGTCCCAATACTTTTATTTATTATCTTCCTATATAAGTCTCTCAGTTGGAAGCTTTTCAGGCTGTTCTTAAAGTCTGGTCCAGACCACCCGTTTTCAAATCCCAGACTCACAGCATTTACTGGATACTTCTGCCTTGTAACGAAGTATCACTGATGTACACTATGGGTACAATATACACAAAAGGCTCAGTCTGAAAGACATGAAGATTATATACATACCAATTCATTGAATCTCTAAAACATCACAGTCTGCAAGTAGTTTTATGTGCTTTCTCTTTTTGCTATTGCTTTGTAGGTTTTTTACAGAGTTTTTTTCCTTTTTCTTTTTTTATCCTGCAGATACTTACATATTTCCTCTTTCAAAAAAGGAAACGGTAAGAGAGAGGAGGAATTGTTAGCAGAAGCTAAACAGAATGCGAAGGGGAGAACATAGGCTCGGTCTCCAAGGTAAGGATGCTTTCTTGACTAAATCTTTTTGCTCTGAAGCTTCCAGTACCAAAGGAAAGAACCCTGGGCCAGTTTTGCAACAGCGTTTCTGAGCATTGTCTGACAGCAGCGTTACGACAGAAAGGTTTGTTGCAAGCTGTCAAATTAAGAACCAGGATAATTACCTGAACCAAAGACTCTGAAGAAAGTTTCTGGGTAGCGGAGTTTGATGGCACATGCTGTTCCTTTCATGCCAAGCGATACAGTATTATCCTAGAACTGTTGGATCAGCCACACTGACGTGCAGAGCAATGCCCATTCATTGCAAACTTTCTTCCCTGTTGTAGAATTTCTTGCTTAAAATAGCCTGCAGTAAAGCTCAGTTTTATTCATCTTTTTCAATTATCGTAGACCACCGCACGCAGTAATCCTTTCATACATTCTTTTAATTAGGTTGTAAAATGTGAGTGGTTCCTTTCTGAAATGTATATTTATCCAATTAAGCAATACCTAACTACTAGTATTTATCATTAATTATTATTTCACAGACACAAGGTAGGAATTTGCATTTTATTACATGCCATCAACAAACTAAGGAAACACAAAGTCAAGTACTTCTCCCTGCAAAGTTATACCTAACCTAAAATTTGACTCATGCCAGGCACCACAATTAAATAAATATATGTTAAATGATACTAGGCAAGTGCATGACAAACTCCACAGCACATGTTTAGATTGCTGCACTGTTACAGGAAAACATCATCGAAGGCATCAGACACATTGTTAGTGAAACACTGGTGACCACGTTCCGCACTGCCCATTTCCCACTTTGATCTGCATCTAAAGCACAACCTCGTATTTCAGAGATCACAGCTAGACTAAAGCAAGCTGAACACATTTCCCACTGAACAATGTCAGCTGGGAGTATTTTTTGTGGTAGCAAAAGCCCTGGGGTAGACACAGTCACGCTGAGAACAAACATAGCTTATTTCCCTCACACAAGCATTTCTGACCAAAGCCCTCTCTTACCATGGCAGCTGCACCCAGACCAGCAGGATCACCAAGCAGAGCCGTCTGTCTTTTTTGGTGAATGTCAGAATGCCTGGGATTCAGTGAATTCCATCAGCTGCTTTAATCATCAGTTTTCCCAGTAAAGACCAGGTACTGCCAGGGGACAAGATGAGAACACTGATTGATTGCCCCCCTCTACAGCTCTCCCAGTGTATGCAGCAGGAAAGCTTTGCTGTAAGGACTGGGTAAAAGGACTGAAGAAACCCTGTGTTAGGAAGTTAAGGCCTAGTCTACACACAACAGTTCAATTTCTTTAATTATGTAATAAACTGCATCAATAAAATTGTTCCTTTGCTGCTATCATAGACTCTCAAATATTTATTATAATACGCTCAGTCCGTTTGAGGCACTTTCATGGTGGTATAACGAAAAACACATTAAAACAAAAATTCTATGATTACATAATATGAGTGAACCACGCTAAACGGAGATCCTGCAGTGAAAGTTTCCGAGTTAAAACAAACAGGGAAGAGAAGTTGTCCTGCAGAAGGCAGTGCACACAGACCAGAACGAGGTTTTGGTATCCAAGAGCTAGAACTGGGCAGGAGATGAGGTACTACCACACATAGAAACTAACCCGGTTTTTACTTCCTGAACAATGGAGCATGACATATAATCATTCTTTTGTTTGGAAGACAGGCAAACCCACAAAAACACAGAAAGATTGCCATCTTGCTCCTTGGAAAGCTAAGAAACTATCCAGTAGTTTGCGTCTTAGGCTGGAATCCTGGGCAGCAGCAGGCAGGGCTGTCTCAAACTCAGTCTCAGTAACCCCGCTAGACAAGAGGAGATGAGGATGGGCACTGTGGCTACCATAGATTGCAAGATGATACAGGAAAAGATGGATTATGTAACATAACTCCATACTCTCCCCAGCAAAACAGGCTACACAGCTTGCTCAAGAACCCAGCCAAGTGCTGGTTGATAGTAACACATTTGTAACACAGTCATTCAAAATCTTTTTTGCATTTTCAACTTGTTAAAGTGGACCACGCTTTATCACCTCTTTCAGAGATGGTGCTGTCTATACTGCAGGGTGAACAAGATGACCATGAACCATGAGGTTTTATAGGCAGCCTGGACACAATTCTATTGTTAAGTCGAAGAATCACATGACTTCCCTCCAAGGCTCAGTATTTGGGATGCATGGATTCATGGAATCAGAAACGACACGAAACACGGATTCATGGAATCAGAAACGACACGAAACACTGACCATTACTTCCTAACGATGACATCTGCTGTATCGTAAATAAAAATGAAATGAATAGAAACAATGTTTGATCCCATGGCTGTTTATCACAAACATTAATCACGGACACAGGGGCTCTAAAGAGAAGGAATCTCATTGATGATTCCTGATTTATATGGAGTAAGAGCCTACATTTAGCAGATATTTGCTTTTCCAGTGGTATTCAGTGCAAAATAAAGCAGTATGCACGAAAGATTGTACTTGGTAATGTGCTCCTACAGAATATAACTTGATAAAATTCTTGGCTAGGGGCTCAGCTGGCGGAACTCATTGGATCTTTGCCGTTCACACCAACTGAGGACACGGCTGAGCACCAAATATTCGTGCTAGGCAACGAAAGGTGCTTTTTGCAATGTGTCAGCTGCTATTCCCATGCGAGAAGAGGTCATTAATGAGTGGCAGTTGGTTCCTCCTATACACACAGGCAGATACGAGTGGAGCTCTACACCAGCACTGAGCCACGTTTGGTGCAATTTCATCTTGTTCGTCAATTGCAGTGAACCTCGAACTTCAATGGCAGTTGAGCGATGCTCATATTAGTAAAAACTCCCTGTACCACCACAGGGAACAACACCACTATGGAACAACATTCATACGCTGTACGATATCATGATATTTTCAAATAAATTATCACACACTTAATTTTATTGTTTATCCATTGTTAATAACATTGTTGTGCCTTGGCATTAGAACTAATGTTTAACAACATGGATTCAATAAAATAATTGTATCCAATTTGGATGTCAAAATTTACAGGTGAAATCGATATCGTTCCCAAAGTCCAAATGACAACACAATAAATGTACCAAAAAAAGTTGGGGAGGTGAATGAATCTTAAAAGACTGCTAAACTAACAGAACTGAATGGCAGGATTTGGCCAGAGATGGAAAATAGCACAGAGATGGGAAATAAAAAATGCCCCAACTTAAAAAAAAAAATAAATTCTTAAAACATTGGAAAGTGTGGTTTAGTAGCTAATGATGAAAATGCAGAATAGAATTGTAAAAAGAAGACCTTTCATGTGCAGGCAGTGCTTGTAACTTGCATCTAAAAGGCATTTTCCCTCCATTTTCCATTTAAGGCAGAGTTTTTCCTTGCCTGCAACTTGGACCAAGATTTAGCCTCTTCGCAAAAATTCTAATTATCTACTTCAGCTTCGCTTCTTATTAAAAGAAACCCAAATCCATACAAGTCTTCCTAAGTGCATATTTTGGAAAGATAAATATTACCAGGACTACATCTCCATACACCTTTCCCTCCCTGGAGGTGCCCAAGGCCAGGCTGGATGGGACTTTGAGCCGCCTGATCCAGTGGGAGGTGTCCCTGCCCGTGGCAGGGGAGTGGAACTGGATGGTCTTTGAGGTCCCCTCCAACAGAAACCACTCCATGATTCTATGATTCCAATGAATCTAAGCAAAGCAAAGGGGATTGATCCCTTCCTCTCTCCTTCCTGAAGAGTAAGGAAGTTACTCTCACCTAATAGACAGCACCAGGCTTTAGGTGCTGCATTTGAGGTTCAGACTTCTCCCTTGGTTCCTACAATGGCAGATAAGCAGGATTTAGACATCTATATTTACAAAAAAAAAGAATGAACAAGATCAGCAACAGCCACCAGAACCTAGAGAGTATTTAAAACAGAGCAACTAATGCTCTGGCCGAAATCCTTTGAACTAAAAAATGTACAGAACAAAATGTCCTGGTAAGAGAAAGAGAGTGCGTGTCTGTTCAGCCTGAGCAACTTTATGAATCAGACAGTCATTTCTGCCTGTGTTTTTGGAAACTCCAATTAATTAAGCATAACACATGTACTCTTAACTGAAGAAGGGAGCCACCAAGCAGCCAGAACTGAAAAACACAAGGACTCATTAAAAGCATTACTGTGTTGTTTATTGGCCAAGGCACTGAAAAAGGCTTATATTCCATTTTTCACACTGTTTTATTCATTCTAATAGATTCAGATACTCCACACTACTGACTAGTTTAGTATCCTTTGACCTTCTGGCTGCAGAGTGGTCCAGTTTCAAAAAGAATATTTTACATTCTGGTAGGTAGTGTCTCCTAGGTATCTGTTACTTTATTCTTTCACTCCCTCCTTCCCCCAACTCCCTATCCCAACCTTTCCCCAATGCTCCAAAATGCACAACTGAGTATCAGGACCTGTAGCTTAGAGCTACATCTTCAAAGAGTAGGAGCAAGGGCTAGAAAGAGCACAAGAGAGTTGGGATCAGAATAACATTCCTCTCCTTAGCTGTTTCAGCCCTTGTCTCAGCATGTACCATGTCTGAAATGCATTCCTAGGCAGCAAATCTTCTCCTGATACGGATTTAATCACTTGAGTTTAGCTATGAATTCTGCTCCTGAATGAGATGTGATCTAGCCTGTGCATCACAATGAAGTCTCTATTTTTTTGGTATCTAAAACATAAGTTGTGAGGTCTTTCTTTCATCAGACTCCAGTGGTCTGGCATATGGCTGGTAATGTTTCTAACACCAGCAAAATTAAAAATTAGTAGCAATAAAAGCCTCTAAAGAGTTGGACCTTGGGCTATTCATTGGAGCCTGTCAGACCCCATTTGCTGAAGTAAAGCAAGTCTCAGTGCCACATTCCACGACACGTAACACAACCTCATCAACTATCCCACCTGTGCAAAGAAATGGCGAAAGGCTGTAAAGTGCCTGAAGATATCTCAAAGAGAACTGTAAATGCATATGCTCTGTGGAGACATTTATTTTCTCTTTCTCCACTATTTTAAGAAGAATACAACTATTAAAATTATAACTGTAAAAATTTTGCTCTCTTCTGTATCTGGGGTAAAAAGTTACCGGTGGCTTTCTACCCTGCATTAAACTTCCACTAGTATTTTATAACTTTTATAGCTGTAACTGTGACAAAGTATCCATGAGGAAATGATGCTGCAGACTGAAATGCTGTCTCATCTCTGCTGATACCAGCGATGCCAAACTTCCTCTCTAAGCAAAATACTTGCAGGGTTTTCTATTCTTAAGTTTATCCCAGAGCCATGACTGTGTATTCACACTGAATTTAAATCTATTCCAGTTTGAGCTAAGACTTTTCTTTAAGTTTCAATGTCCCATCAGTACTCGTTATCACTGAACTAAAAACCTTCAAGAAGAGAAGGCACAACAATTAGAATTCCTGAGAGAAAAGCACACCAAACCCTATCAATCGAGAGTATTCCTGTACACAATCATCCAAGAACTGAGGACTATGACCCTGCTTGTCAAATAAGCAACAGCTTCAACATGTTTGTATGTAGATGAAAAATCTCTCATATCTCTCACAACGTAATCTGAGGTTCTGAAAAGCACAGTGTTACTGGTACAGGAGATCACCTTCTTTTTCAAGCATATCCAAATCAGTGTTGCAGGCTCTTAGCACAGGTATCGTGAGCAAAGCTGTTCAGTGAAGTGATCCTTTGGCTGAGAGTCAGAAACTTCTAAGTGGACTTCTTAGAAATGCGTCGTATCAACATGTGCTTTTAGGCAAATCACTAACCCAAACCCTGCCGCTCTCCTTATTTGCAAAACCAGGAAACAACGACCTTTTGATATCTTTGCAGAGTTCTTTGAAATCCATGCCTTGAAAGGCTCATAAAAGCATTTGATATTAATGATTACTATTGTTACTTCAGACATAGGAAAACTAAGAACAGCCACTAGTTAATATTTAAAAGGCAGCATGAATTGTGTTTATCTCCAGGGCATGAGTTACAGGGTGTCTTTGACCTCCTTTCATAATTTGTTATGGAAGAGAATATTTCAAATAAAATGTGGCAGATAATAGTTGTCTCTTGGCCTTTTCCCAGTATAAACACTTGCATTTTGCTTACTTAAAATTCAGTGAATTACATATGTTATTCTTCAGCGTGTGCTCCATATTATTGTGGGACATTACTGAAAAATGCCTACAACTGCTATTCATTGTATCTGTTATTTACACTGGATAGCAGTGTGTGGTCAAATTCCGCTCTCGGTGTCCACGCAAACCCAGGAATGCCATGTAAGCACAAGAAAATCAGTGGAGCTTCCCAATCATAACCAAAGTCACCATTTGTGAAATTCATTCCTTGAAATTGAACTCTATGATCATCCCAGGTGAAAAAACCAGCTATGAAAGGGGAAAGGGAACATGCTCTTGAAGAGGGACCAGTAACAAGTACTGAAGGTTAAGCTGTTACTGTGAGGCCTCTTTTATGTGTCCCTGGGCCAACACTGCAAAGCTGAAACGCTCTTGCTGACTTCACGGCACACATCGATACCAGAGCTGGCTCTGGACAGCCAGAGCTTGAAGCAGAAATGCACCAAGGAGCCATAAAGGAGCTTGACGTTTATGACCACACTCACACATCCAGCACACAAGTTCAGGTTGCAGGTGCTGGGTGCTGGTTATGGAGCTGCCACACAGATGTTCTGGCTCACTGTGACTGCCTCACAGATGTTTGTAGTTAAATATTGGACCAGCCTCGCTACAGCCCAAACCCCAGCCCGATTATGTCAGCGGTTAATGTGCTGACAGCTCAGCTCACATCGGCAGAAGCCACAGCCAGGACTTGTGTGGATATCAGTACACAAGAACTCTTCTTAAAAAAACGAGTATTGTCTCATTTTTTAAAATTATGATGTTAACAATAACATCATATACTGCCTTTAGAAGGGAACATTCAGAGATAAGCAGGATTTACCTACTTATTTTGCCTTTGCAGCGGGGAGGAGGCAGTGGAAGCAATATAAGCTGCAGAGAGATGTGTTTTATCACACGGGGAGCCATCAAGGAACCTCTTCAAGAAGAAGAGACCATATGCAGACTATGACAGCATGATGTATGAGTCACATTGTCGCAGCGCGAGAATCGACGCGGCACGAGTCCCGGACGGTGGTGGAAGAATGCGGCCAACTCAATATGAGTGATAAGCAAGCTTCAAGTTTATTGATGTGACACAGCTTCTTTTATGCTCCTTTGCTTTAATTATGCACATGTGTTATAACATAATTGGCTACCTTTACTTTAATTATGCATTCGTATTATAACATTACTGGCTACTGGTGACTTCATCTCTCGGCTGTAGTTTGTCTCCCAGCCGCAGTTAGTTAGTTTCCCGGCCGCAGTTTGTTTCCAGGCCGCTTATCCTTCCTATGCTGGCTCATTACCAGGAATGTTGCTTACTCCTTGCTCAAGGTTATCGTAATCTTCATGGGCCTTCTGCATAGCTCCCTTATGCTAACCGAGCTCGCTTATGCTAACGGAGGCCTAGGCACACCAGCTCAGATTGATGCTGTTACATGCTGCAAACTAACTCGTCCAGGGACCCATGTCCCTGTTCCTTGAGCCATTCCCCAACAATTCCCCCTTTTTCTTTTAATACAGGATAGGCTTTGTGAAACACCGATTGAACACTCTTTTCGATACAATCCTGCATACATTGCAAAGTACAAGGAATACAAGTGATTAATAAAAGGATTATTATGCCTACAACAATTAATTGTTTAATGAGATCCCTTAACCAACCCGTTAAGCCCCAGTTAGATAAAAAGTGGTCAAGCCAGCCGTTGTTAATTGTTATATCCTTAAAATTGTCGCGCAATTGCTTAATTTGTCTAAAAATGCTGCTACCGTGATCCGAAAGATTTAAACAACACATCCCTTCAAATTCGTTACATCCATGACCTTGGGCTAACAATAAAAAATCCATGGCGGATCCAAGAGACGAGATTCGAACATGGGGGTCACAATCAGGACCAATATTACTGATAGATCGTCGCTTTCGTGGGCTTCGAGTCATGTTATATGTATTGTGAATTAAATTCCGATAAGAGGGGGTAAACATAGTTAGCTTCCCAACATCACATTGCTGAAATCAACTCCTGGATTCAACAGTACCATTTGAAGGGACAAACCCATTATTTTCTTTAGCCATTCAACCAAGGGAAACATACCGACTCAATTGCCAGCACAGCTACCAGAAGGAAATTGTGTGTTCCTTTTAGTATTCAAGATATTGCTCTATTGACTTATTCATATGAAATTCAGCATCTTTTTTGAAAACAGCAAAACAATGACTTTGTCTTCATTTTAATTTGGAAGGAGTCCAAATTAAGCTATTATGAGAGATAAATGATATAATGAGAGCCGCCTGCAATTTACTGTAAAAAAATGAACAAGCAAAATGACCTCGCAAATGTTTGCATTTTTCTTTTTTGAACTTACTGAAATTTTAATGTTCTAGGTAGCAAAGTCAAGTTTCATATTCAGCTTTCCTGTTAATGTCAACATGCACATGACAGGTTCCAACTAAGCAGAAAAATAGGACATTAGGATGCCAACCTAGCGTTCCGTTATTATCAAGAATAAATGAACTCAACTTGCACAGAGGTTCTATATTAACTGTTTCAAGAATGCATTCCTATGTACAATACTGCCTCATAGGAACTTGTCTGACTGGCAAATATTAGATGTTCTGGTAGTGAAAATCGACTCTGAGAGCTTCTGTTATTCTGCGGAAGCAATTGTGAACAAAATTATACTGGAACCACTGATAAACCAAGGGCTCCGGGACTGTATGATCACAAACCTTTTGAGTAGTGAAGTCTGCCTGCTCACAGCAAAGGTCATCTTCAGTTTTTCAGCTTCAGGCTTTTAATCCTAAGTAAGCCAATCAGATTCATATTAAGTGATGAACATATTATGTTAATGAGCATAATTATTCTAATGAACATTCCTTCAAGGAATCTTCATTCTTGATTCATTAGTTAGATATTGTCATCTGAAACCAAAGGAAAATGATTTGAAAAGCTCATTTAACCTCTTTGGGGCAACCACAGACTGCACTCAACCACCTTTCGATGTTACCTCTTCTATCTATTCTCAGACTCGCCCCTGTCTATGGTCATCACTTCACTGGGACTTCTCTGTCTTTTTCAAATTCTTAATTTTCTTTCAGACAGGAACTACAACCCTGCCCAGAAAAATATAACAAAAGCAAACCCAACCACGTACAGAAAAATCCTATAATGGAGTTTTACTGCTGAAGCCCTCTATTTCTTTGCAAGACTTAATATCTTGATTCAGAGACTGGTACTGTTGGTTCAGCAGACTATCCCTGTGGTATCATCTCCTGAACCAGAATGGGAGAACACTAAAACAGCACAGAAGTTGTCACAGTCTGCCTGTGCAGGACTGCGGGACCAGCCAGGGACCAGCCAGGGACAGGCGCTGTCCTGGCCAGTATGGATGGTGCATTCTGAAGTAGAAGGAGTACTTGCTGCCAATGGTACTCACTGTTTTCTGACACACAATTCCTATTCCACATTGCTGATCCTGCATGATGACACTCATTTCTAAGGTTACACTCCAATACGTTAAGGCACACCCAGTATCATGAACAAAACATGAGTTTATAATGGCCAAGAAGCTATTTGGCCAGATGTATTTAAGGTATTTAAGCATTATTCCAACCACGTGCTGGTATTAATAGAATCTACATGCGTAGAATTTGTATCAGAGAACATAAAACATCATCTCTCAAATTCAAGGCCACATCACTTCAGCTCAGCAGCTGGCACTACAGGATTTGAAAAGATACACAAGAGGTACATCTTTGTGACAATGAAATACATGACTATGCCTGTTGCTGGCTACGTGTTCTCCACAGCAAGCCTCTTGTAACGTTAGGCTGGTTTGCATTCCACAAGCAGCAGTGCCCCACCAGTGGCTTTTTAATATGCTTTATTAGCTTCATGTGCCTGAACACTGCCCTTGCGTGTCGAAAGGTCAGGGCACTGCCAGCCCTGGATTCGGCTGCCAAAGCCCTGTGTGGACGAGGGAGCCCACACGTGCCGCCTGGCTGAGATCACGGGCCCGGGAAGTTACAGAACTCACAACTCCCCTCTCACCATTGTGTCGTTACTTCACTCCATCAACACTGACAAATAAACCACGAGAAGAATTCTACAGCAACCTGCACAGTCCCACCGCCATCCCAGCACTGATTTATGGAGATCGACAACTGCCTACGATTATGAAAATTGGCAGCTGGTACCGCATCTCTTACTCATGCCTGCAGAACTGGGCATGGAGAAATCATTTTCCTTTTCAGTATTCCTAAAGGTTTACTGTTCTTAGCTTTATTCAAAGAAACTTAAGGCCCTGGGAAAATATTGCAGCATATATAAACAGGGCAAACATTATGTCAAGCTATTTTATAAATGTCAGTTTGTTAGTTGATGTAAGGTTCTGACTTAATGTGTCAGAGAAAATGAATGAGTATGGAAATCTCTGTTTAGTAGTTTAGAAAATGGGATCTGAGATTGCTTTAAACAAGGTCATAAAGACCTCTTAACCTTTCCTTTTATTTATTTTTTTTGCAAATCCATTGCCTGGCTTGCTGGCGCCCCACAGACAAATATCTCCATGCTGCATGTAATGAAACAGTGTCACTGCTTCATCCGGACAAACTCCCAGTGTGATTGCAACCAACGTAAAACATCGTCAAGGCTGCGAGGAAGTGTCAAAACAAGAAACAGAATCACACAGACGTGAGATGTTTTCCATTTGCAGACCTTCATATAGGTGTCTTTTTTCATACTTTTAGCTGTATATTGGAAAGCATAATTTGATGATAGACGTGAAACTGTGTATTAGTTTTTATTTTGACAAATTCATTAAACATCACATAGCTTGAAAAATGAACCAGGAGGCACTAAGCCAGCCTGGGAAGATTGTACTTCATAAACTGAATTGCTCACATGGGCAACATTTTGGTGGAAGTTATAGATTTTCTAGCATATCCCTGATAGATAGCACTAATATAACTTCAATAAAAACTGCAGATATGTCAATATAAAATTTTTTTCCAGCATCGAAAGATGTAAGATACTTCAGCTAATAAATTGGAAGACTCCCTATTCCTTATGGTACGCTAACTTACACATCAAACTATAACAAGTATTGAAACCATCTAAGGTGCAGAAGGCAGCAGTGGGTTTCCTGCTTATAAAAGTTGCACTAAATTAAGTTACCAATGTACCATAGGTAATAACTGGAATTTGAGATCTAGAACCAGCATTTCTGTAAAATGTTAGCATTCTTCTATTTTTAGCTGTTAGATAACATGCAATTTTTCAAAACTGACAGATGAACGAAAAAGAGAAACAGTATTTGCTGCATGCGATTGATGTTCTTTCCCTTTGTTCCCAACCTTTCTCTTCCCTCCCTAAGATTTACTGACTTTTTAAAAATTGCTTCTACTTCCAAATTGATTTGGTATGAGGAGTGCAGACAGGTGTCTTGTTTGGAAAGGAAAACAGAGAGAAGACTCGGAAGGCTGCCAGTGCATGAGGATAGGATAGCGTGTACATACACGCACACAAATTTATATATATATATACTTATACGTGGGTATGTGGATGCACGCACAGCATTAGGTGTTGTCAGAGTTTAGACTCTACATCTGCTTCTACATCTTACAGTCAATGACCTAACACAATAGGATACACACTCACAAAATGGGACTGGAAATAGCTGCCTGGTTGGTTTTAGACATTCAATTAGCAGTGACTCTAGTGGAAAGAAGACGTGGAAATTAAAATGTTTGAGTAATGAAAGCTTTTAAAACTGACAGAAGATACCATGGAAAAAGGTTACAGAGTTTGAAGTAGGATGCTGACAGGAATTTGAGATGTTGCTTGGACTTGGCTGAGAAAATTCTTCAGTTGGTGGTACCCAAATTTATTGCAGACAGGATGAGATAAACAGCACGTAACTTGCTTAGAAGGCCACAGAAGGCTTCCTCGATTGTACCAACCATTAGATACTTCCACAAGGTTCGTAAGAGGCTTTCCAGCCAACATTACAAATAGTTTGTACAGACTTTGTGCTTATACGGTACTTCCAAAATAATTACTGCAGTATAAAACAAAATCTATTTTCAAATGTGTCTAAATAAGTTATGTTAACACACCTTTAATACTGCAGAGGTGACAGTTCAAACGTCAGTGCACCTGAACAGGGCATGAGCAGTGGGATCCAGTTCCTTAATTGTATGGTCTCAAGTTAATAAAGCACTGTAAAGGCCACAAACACCGCAAGGTGTCAGACCGTGAGAAAACAACGTTCACTGCTTGCTTTCACATCCTTGACTCATAAACTCCTACAGTTCAGCATTAGCACCAACACCACATACAGTGATTTTTTTCACAGGTACTTTTGGTACACCTCCATGGTATTTGCCTCTCCTTCAGCACAGTAATGTGAGAATGTGTCATGGAAGATTTTTCATTTGAGTTACAGAGTAAAATACATAAAATCTATCCAACTGATGAGATCACCAGATCTTCTGTGATCTACACAGAGCTGTTCTGCATTCAGCAGAGGAAGGAGCTCTATGTTCATACGAGATATTTAACCTTAATCAGGAGCCTTATTACTCAGATTTCTGAGTGCTAAGGGATGACATTAAGCTGGTCGATAGGATCTGAAGACATATCAACACCCACTGGATATACAGCTCTGCCATACTCTTACGCTACTCCTGGCACAAAGCACTGTTCTCTAAGAAAGACAAACTATCAGCAGCTCAGTACTTCCACATACACAGCACTGGAAAGAAAGAGATGCTGCTTTGGAGCGGCCTGACTGCCAGGGAAAGCAAGATAATCTTCACCACTATTTCTTTAAAAGAATCCACTGTGACTCCCTGTACACTCACATTGCAGCACAGAGGGCTGAAGCTTTCTTTACCTCTGCCTTTAAGGCCCTGGCAAAGAATTGCTTTCCTTCTTTCTCAATTTATGCAGGCTGTGCTGTTTCCAGAGTACCAAAATGAGCCATTCCATAATGCACAGTGGTCTTCCCTAATATCTAATTTCTATCTAACTAGTAAGAAAAAAGAAATCAAGACAATAAATCTGGATGCTTATTGAATTATTATTATATTGACATGACTCAAAATTCAATTTCTTGACTCTCAAAAACCACAATGGCTAATTTGGAAAATCTATTTATTCTTTCAATGAAGACAATGGATGATTTTATTCTTCCTGAAAAAAATGCTCACAAACTGCCCCTCTTTTTCCTGCCCAAGCCAAAGAGTTGCACAGATGTAGAAAACCTTTCAGTCTTGTTGGTCAAGTGCAACAGAAGGGAAAGAAGTTACTACATTCACAACATGGTTGACTACAGTACTGGTAAATACTTGAGTAAGACTTGGCTTCTGTGAGAAAATATAATAATTCCTATAATTTATTCATTAAATGTAGAAATATATAGGGCATAAATTCCTTTATGTTGTTTCTCTTAAATACATCTAATAATCACACCACATATTCTTCCAAAATTATTTTCTCACTCCTGAAAAGCGATGAACTCAGAAGACAACAGATCAGCAGATGATGCTATCCTGACACTGGTTTCCTGTGAAATGTCTGTGGTTAGAGAAGAATTCCCACACTCTGGATCAAAAGCAGAATTTTAGACTGAATTGCTGACGTAGTTATGGAAATGTTTTCTGTAATTAGGTTAGATTGTAAGAAATGCCATCCTGCACAGAAATACAGACTTGTGCACTAGGTTAGTGCTACAGAGTTCACAACAGAAGTTGGAAAATCAAAACCATTTTACTCCTAAAATCTTTAGTCCATAAAACATCTTTTTATATGCTTTGTTTCTTGTTTGTTTTCAAGAAAAGACATAATTTTGTAGCTAAAAGCTCTTTGGAAGGTGAAGTATTTATCAAAATCAGGCAGCTACAGTCAGGAATATTTCACAGGAAATTCTGGTAGTAAAATCACTAAGGACACAGGGCGGTCTCCCTTGGTTTGTCCTCCTGACAGGAGAGGAAAGCCAGGTCCCTCTTCTGTTACATCAGTGCTGTTTCTGAGAGCAAAGCCACTTATCGCTGGTCCACCCACATCGCTGGCAAGCCGTAATGCAACGGGATGCTAAATCAGATAAGAGTCGAGGTTAATAAAATTTGAAATGTTTAGAGATTCGACCGGGCAGACAAAAGCTCTTCAAGTTCATGAATCTCCTTACATTACTGTTACAGAGCATCCCCACTGGTTAAGACCACGAGATTATGGTAGCTGAACAGACTGCATGGGTGACCTGAACCTTGTTCATAACAGATGAGAAAACAGAACATGTCTGAAAGATTTTTAAAGCTGGTAGAAGGGAAATACCAATGGAACTGGGGTGACCAAAGTCTGGGCTGGGGCTGGGGCTGTGAGACCATAAAAGCACTGAGAGTAGGGTTTGCCAACATGAAATGAGATATATGTTTCATGGTAAACATAGGGAGGGGTGCATCTAAATAATGCACGTAGGTATCTGATGTCTAGTGACGACAGAAAAAGCAGGTGGTTGTGTATGTGAGTGTGCACACACGGGCAAAGATGTATCTGACAGAACAGGTACAAATTTTCTGGGATGTCTGTTACCAGGCTAAAATTACCTCTTGTAATATGAAGGAAGCTGGCATCATTTTAGAATTTAGTTTCAAATTGATTCAAAATAACACAATTCAGACTTTAAACGCAGTACTCGGAAATTAACTTTATTGGACTGGCTGGCAAAGCCATATTACGATTGAAAATATTTTCTAGCTATGAAACTTATACAAATTATTTTGGACACGGCAACTGTTAAAATTTTATGCAGACATACAAAAGGAATAATGCTGCTGAATGTTTAATGCTATTCATTTCGCAACACTGCCTGGGAGTAAATAGGAATGACACATTCCTTTCTGATGATGGGCTGTGAGCGAGATCAGCCAGCTTCTTCATGCTGATTTCTCTTTCTGTTTGGTTCTCTCACAAACCTTCACATCTGCCTCAGTCATGCTGCCCGCCAGCATATGGTGCACTTGTGTCTGAACCTACTTGCACAAAACAAGAACAAAGCGGGGCTTTATTTGATGCATTTCCTTCACCAGAAGAAATTTCCTTCACCCTTTCACGTCATACTAGACAGATAATGATCTCTGGGAACACTAAGTTTTTCCTTCTTGGTGTTAGCTGTGCTGTGATTTCTTTATTATTGTATCTCCTGTTCTCATCACAATGAAAATATCTAAGAATAATATATATGAAACAGGAGATTTTAGTTTTCTTCTATATAGAAGTGCATTTTGGGGGCTGTGAGGATCAGCCCCTTGGATTGCTTTAACACTGTATCTTTATTTAGGTAGTGATGTAACTGTTATTCGATTTTCAAACCCAGTGCAAAATAAATATAGACCTTAAAGTTATTCATACTATTAACTATTTTAGATTTATTGAAAAGCAGGGCTGGATATATGAATACAGCCTTAATGGTTTGTTTTAAAGCTCATTCAGGCATTCTTCAAAATGATGGTCAACATGTTGATTCTGACTAAATGAAGCTGAAAATTAGATTTTTGCAATATATCACATCAGCATACACATCTGCTGATCATTGCTAATTAGTCCTATATTTTCTCATTTGTAATCTGTGTATGTTTTATAGGAATGTAAGTAGCACCACATTAGCATATATAATATGTGTTTGGAAAACTTCTGCTGAGCAAGTGACCAATAAATTGTTGTTAATGTAAACATTAATCAAATTGAATGCCGGCATGGAAAAGCTCTCAATTTAAGACGGAAAATCACCTTTCCACCATGTATCTTACTGTTGAACTGTAATTAAGACCATGATCTTTTCTGAATATTTAAAGGCAAATAAATATATCTGGGTTAGCATCTTCTGTGCCACCTTGCAGAGCCAATCGCTTCTTCATCAGCAGGAACACATGCCAGTCAGTTTGCAACGGTAAATTAAATTTGCATCCATTGAAAGAAGGAATAAAAAGAACAGAGAGAGAGGAAAACATTGCATAAATGAGTATGAAATTATTTAATCCGAGAAAGAAGAGGTCAGCATATAATGGCCCATGTGATGAACACTTCACAGAAATGTAATGACCTATATTTGGCCTAAACAAGCTGTTGCATGACCATAAATGTACCATTATGTGAACAAATGAGGGACTGCGGTCAGGGTATGGAAATGGTAATAAATATATAAAATACATTCTGTTGCCATGAACAGAGAAAGCATTTAAATTACAGCGCTGTTCCGCACTTTAATAACATTCTTTGTTATTCACCCTTTAAAATTTCTCTTGTTCTTACAGGACTTGTCTTTCCTCAAAAAAACCCCAACTCAGCTGCTGAGATAAGAGAAGCTAAACCAGAGACTTATGAATTTTCCAAGGTATAACTTGGCGCAGATAGAAACTGGGCTGAACATTTCTACAGAAGGAACGTTTATATTTAAATTTGGCCAAGAAAAGGAAGAATTTATAAGTAGTTCACAGAGTGGCCAGATGAAACACTACAATTGCTCATATTCAGTGCAAATACAGATAAAATAACTAATCTGAAATAAGAGAAAGCATTAAGTTAAAGAAATGAGATGACTTAAAACTTAGTCATCTATCAATCTTAAATATATTCCTTTCTTAAACTCTGATGAGGTATATACAGAAATCTGCTAACTCAAACTCATTCTCCTTCTACAGCTGACTGAAAGAGAGACCTTCAGCTGTGCACTTCTCCATAGCAATGAGCGACACAGACCACAAAACAGGAGTGATCATCCTGAGGAAACCTAGGGGATTGTGAAGACGTGCCAAAGGAGATGGGAAGCTAATTGATGAAATGAAGACAGACAGGAGGGATTTCCAGACCAGACATGGCAGGGAGTGCATTAATTGGTGAGGGGACAAACCCTGCCCTGCTGCTGCTGAGCGCTGACAACCATCCAGACTCACTCGTGTCAGCATAAAGAGAAAAGGGGCCATGCTCCGTAGCAATGTAACTTCAGAGAGTGAGAGAAGGTAGAAAAGGATGGAAATAGCACATGAATTTATGTAAGTTTTAAGCTGAAAGCAAAACAACAGAGAAGTCTTCAGAAAAAAAAAGAGAGTGAGGTCTTAAGAAAGGGTAGGTTACTTATCAGAGCCTGAAGTCCCAGCCTTCCTAGCCTCTGTTGGCAACAAGAGGAATGCGAAATGGAAGTTTGAGGCTTGGTTATCTTTTTTTTCCTTTCTTGTTTGTTTTCTAAATACAGAAGTATGGGGAGGCTGGTTAGTGAGAATTATTTTGTGGTGTTACATTTATTAAAAAGTACCGTTTGAGCAAATCCTACATAACGAAATCCAAAAACATGCAAAGGTATGTGGCAGTTTTTCTCATCACTAAAAAGTGAGAGAAATACTCCAGGAGGGAGATGAATGCAAATACAGGACGAAAGGATGTGAATCGTTTCTTGACTGGTTTTCTAAGTAGGTTGGTCTCCTGACCAGAGCAGCCATTTGTACTTTATAGTATTTCTTACTATTTCTTTTTCACCTTTTTGGTGAAGTATATTTTGACTGATATTGATTTAGTTGCAGTAATAACCACCAAAATAAAACTAGAATACAATGAGCTTTTAAATTAACATTATTTACTGTAAAGAAAGAGGGAACACCATTTCTCTCTGCAGGAAAATCAGTAAAAGCTCAGAAGGTTTTGCTGCTGGTTTTAGTACAACTGCAAAGATTTCATGGGAAGGTAGCTATAATTACCATCAAGTACAGCTTCGACCTTAGCACAGGTGCCAAAGGACAATTAAGTTCAGATCTGAACAGTTTTATCTACAAGCCTCTTGCTGAATAAAACCACCTTTTCTCTACAGTCCACTCCTCTACAGACCAGACATAGTGTTTGTTGCTGTGAGAGAGCACCAGATATTTAATGTTCTGGCTGTTACAGCATACACATAATAATCTATACATCATGCAACCTTCTTAAGGTTTCTTCTGCTTCCCCTTCTAATGTATCTTCATTTGTGGTACCATTTTTTATCTCTTTTACGTAGTGCTTGCACTATGTCTTTTCCAACCTTAATGATTCTATGATTATATCTGATTTTACAAACCTAAGAGAGAACGAGTAGCACAATAGGTGGCATAAAGAAGATGAAGGAATTCTCTCCTGATTGCTTCGTGGTTTTGGGAAGCTACTGCTCCTTGAGGTGTGCACCAGCTCCCTGTCTGTGTTAGGAGGCAGCAGAGAATGGGGCGACAGAGCCAGCTGTTACTGCAGAAGTGGTATCTGTGCCAAGGATGCTTAGGACAGTTTATTCTGGACTGACTTCAGGCAGGTTCATTAGAAGAGATCTGCTGGGTTAGGGTAAACTGAATCGAATCCAGTTTGTGTGCTCTGAGATTACACTGATGTGAAACAAAGCACAGATGTGAAAAAGCACAACAATCAGAGGGGCTTTCAAATGCCCTCCTGTTCCAGCCGTAACAGTGATGTAAGTGCATCCTAGGTAATTTCACAAGGATTAGATGAAATTTTCCCAATCAATTTTGAGGTCACAGACCTGAATGGAAACTGACTTTTAAATAGGAAGGAATATTGTCCTGATCAGAGAAAATAGTAATTTGCATTGTAATGTGTTTAAAAGATGGGTGGATGAGTTCCTTAGGGACAGGGTTTAGTGGGGAAACAGGTACAGTTGGATTCGATGATCTCAGAGGTCTCTTCCAACATTACGTTTCTATGATTCCATGTAACAGGAAGTTTATGTTTCCTGTTCTAGACTGTTTGGGTGAACAGGAAGAACAGGTATGAGAGAGATGCTACTGCCTAGGATACCCATAAATGCAAAGGTTAAAAAAGTCCACAAAAATACCGGTTAAAATTTAAAACATTTCTATGAAATGAATATTTTAAAACCTTTTAGAGCAGCCACTGGTGACGTTTTCTCCTTTAAGGATAAGAAAAATAGTCTGAAATGTAAAAATATCGAGGGTTTTTTTTTTACCCCCCTCCAAATGTGAAGCACGCTCAGGTGAAGCTGAAACTGAATTCCCAGCTAGAAGTCTGCTGCAGCTTGCAAAGCTACCTAAATCAAAGTGACAGTCCAGCCAGGAACTGAGAGACATGTCACAACAAATTCCTCTAAAAGATAAAATAATTTCACATGCTCTCCAGACCATTACCATTTTGTAATTGTAAAGAGAGATGAAGATTGCACAGGGATATTTCAGGTGTTATTTTCTCTTCTCCACATCCACGTTTTTAGTGACTGCAACTGTTTTATTCTACTGCTATGTTTATTAAAATGGTCTTTTATGTAGAACATCTTCCAGGCCTATAATCTTAAGGAAATCTTTCTTTACATTGTGTCATTTGCATTTTTTCATTATTTTTCACTATAAGTAACCTGTGTAATTCATTCCATGAAAAGATTTTTCTCTTTAAAGAAATTAGACCTACTTTTTTGGATCATTAAGTAGTGCATAATGTTCGAATGGGACATTAAAAACCGTAATCAGTGACATCACCATGACAACCGATTAAGAAATGTCTAGAGAAGCTTCTGAAAATGTCATTTTTTAATATAATACATTTAAATGAGTTCATCAGAACAAAGCACCCTAAGTAGATTTATTGTGAACTGAATATCTAGAAATAATTTGGCTACACAGCTAACACTAAAGATTTTCTCAATGTGTCTTCAGTAGATGGGGGGGCATCAAAATTCTCCCTGTTACTTTGAGAGATTTAGCTGGGGGGAAGCATCAAAAGAAAAATTTGGTTTTCTTGCACTCCCTGACAAGCCTTCTCTTCAACAGATGAGTTAGGGCAGTCGGGGTATTGATTCAGCCACTGCTTTGCACCACGGTACCGCATTCATTCACCTGGCAGCTCTGGCAGAGCAAGGCGCTATCTCCGAGCACAGAAGGCAGATCTGATCTGTACAACAAACACCCAACAAGGTCCATCAGCGAGTTCTTCAGAACCCCTGCATTGAGCTACCCAACTTCAGAAAGCTCTGAAGTTCCTCAATACCTAGGTTTATGTCCTCAAGGATGAATATACTTCAGTTGGAGGCATTAAAAAAATCAGCTTCTTAAATACCAGTGGTATTTGCACACCAAGCTCAGCCCATTTTTCTGAAGTCTTTTGGTCTTTCTATATCACACATTATATTAATTGGGTTTTTATGCATGCTTCTTCCTGTATCATTTACAAAATTGACTAATTTGTAGCTATCTATTACATCAAGTGAGGGCCTCTAGGAATTAGGCGTTGATGAAATCCCTCGTGATTTAGTCCTTGGTTATCACAGGGTGCTTTATCCAGTCCTGCCTGCTCTTATGAGTGAAACTGGGAGCAGAAGAAGCATTCTCATGATGCACAACAACAGTAAAATATAAATAAGACACGCCATAAAATGCCTTCCTGCAATATATTGTGTTACAAGGTTATATAAATTATATGCTCAGTAGTTAAGGAAAAAGGACTCATGAGAGTGAAAACCAATCAAAATAATACATTTAAATGTATCAAAAAAAGCTTAAAAATAAAAAAACCCAACCTACTTTCACAGATAATCTGTTTGAAGAGATTAGTTATGCTTCACAAGAGTAAACTACCCAGCACGCTTGCTGTAAAACTCCTGGCTCATCCTTTAAATGGCTAAAATAATATTGGAATTTCTTCTCCGCATCTTCCATTTTCCAATCTGTCCATTCCAGTTACAGCTTGTTCTTGTCTTTAGCGGTTAAATCTCGTGCTCCTGCCAGCTGTGTTTATTATACCCTTTCCTAGAACAGCTCTCATGTCAGCGTTTGCAAGCAGAAAGCACGTTTTAAAAGAAAGCATGTCCAGAGCACTGTGCTGGGCGGGGGGTTGTGGTTGCGTGACTGGGAGTGGGGCAGCAGAGTCTGGCTACCCACATAACCTACAGCTTTCTCTTGAAACGATCTATCCTTCTCCCTCTGCAAGGAGTTCATAGCAGGGGCAGAATCTCAACTACTGCAAAGTGGCACTGCTCTGCCTGAATCGTCTGGGTCTGGGATATTTTATATCAGATGCAAATCTGCCTTTTAGACCATGCTGGTGCCTCCTAAAACATTGTGAACCGTGGCATTTTTTAGTCAGGAATTTTGCCTGAGACTGATAAAGCTGTTGGCTGACTTCAGGATGCTCACCTTCAAAGTGCCTTAAAGCAGTTGCAGGAGCAGGTTTTAAATACCTGCTGAAAACTGGGAGTTTTGAATTGCTATCAGACCAGAGGCATTCCCAAACCACCAATCCCTTTTGAAAGCCCAGGCCATTATACTTACAAAACACTGACTCTCTATTAAACTCCTTGTTATTCTTTTACTAATGAGACACTTTACCAGCCTGTCATCACCTGCTGTGATTAATTCTCTACTTATAAAATTTTAGCTCTCTCTGCTGCTGCTGTTAATGTGCTTTGTACCAAATGAAAATGAAGTTGATGTTTACAAATCCTATCTGGAGGTTGCTTTAAAAAAAGTTCTTCTTTGGCTCACATTAATGAGGCCAAGTGTACTGATTTTTGTTCAAAATCATTCAGGATAATTAAGCACTGTAACGGAATCAGGGAAGGTGTGAAACTTACCATTGCTTAAAGAGCTTTGTAATACAGTATCGGTTAAAACATACGCTTTGTTATTACCTGCCTGCAGTTCACACACATCAGAATTTAGATTTGAAGATTGTATGCATCCTTTTAATCTTAATAACATTTGTAAATCTAGTAACAAGCGTGAGAAAACATTTCTAAACACAAGGTCTATGTAGTCATACAGGCATCTGGAATTAAAACACAACTATGGTGCGGAATCTTGCACTACAGATTGCGCACCGCACTGCTAAGAACAGGGCGAAGTTTATCTCAAGCACATCAGGAGACAAGAACTACAAACAACAGAATCCTGCCATTCTGTGCTGCGTCACCCCTTCTCTTCGTGCTGCAGAGTTCTCCAGGAAAGGACTTTCCCTAGAGTGTTATCTAAAAATATCCACCAACCTGCAGTACAATTGTCCCCCTGCAGCACGCCTTGAGTAACCATGAGTTTATCCCTCTCCCAATTCCGTGTGTTCCGGAGCCCATCCAGCTCACAGCCCAGACCGGTGCAATACCTTCCATGTGAAATGACAGAGACATTACTGCTGTTAAGTACATCTTTGTTGAAGATTTGTGTTCAATTTGGGATGGTGTAGGTCCTGAAGAGCCAACAATAGCTCTGCATCACACTTCTGCTCGTACAGAGCGCTGTACTTCCAATAGAAGACCGGATGCCTGAGCATCCTCCTGTATTAAGAGAACTTCAGAAGCTATTCTGCCTCACAATTTATAAGGAATGAATGAAGACAATGTCTAATTATGTAAAAAGCACAGTGGCAATGTTCAGATTGCAGGCCTCTCAGGAACTAAAGTATTCAAAAAGCTTTTATGCCGGAGTCAGTTAGCTTTTGCCTTTTTTCATACGACATAAATGTCATTAAATTCAATGGGAGGGAGACATCCATTTTCTTTAAGTCTTCTAATCTTCAAATCTTCTAATTCTTTGCAAATCTCAAATGTACGAACTTCATACAGTAGATGGGTCTTGCAATAATGCAGATTTCTAATTGCATGCATTCTGCAGTTTACTCAGATCCATGTATTTAACAAAAAATACACACAAGTTCGTATTTCAATGCTGTGATTTTGCATTTCTGTGTCTACTTTTTTCCCAGTGCTTAGGAAGGTTCCTACAGTCATCCTGGGAAAATGCCTCACTTTCAGAAATCTAAAACACAGTGAAAAGGAACAGATAGATGAAACGTTCTATCTATTATAAAACTAAAGAAAATGTGGCAGAAAAAAACCTCTAGCACACAATAAAGAGGTGGGTATAAATTGCAGTCACTTCACTGAGAGAGACACAGTGGAAGCTAAATTATAATGAAATCTGAAGACACAAAAATTGGAAGATGTGATAAGAGAAAACCTGAATGTTGAATCTCAAGGTCTGCATTTTTCTTCCTTAAAGTACAGAATGAAAGGCAGCAAAATCTCCAGCCACATCCTTCCACTTGAAACCTGAAGCAATTCTCAAAAACAGAGAATGCAAACCAGCGTTTTAAGCTCCTTGTTCGAACATTTAGTAATCGGAAACATAATGAGAATTAAAGGAAAGATAGGCAAAGGTTTTTGTCTTTTACAGAGGTGAACGGACTCCTCTGAAAACTTTATGGCAATCACAATTCCAACTTTTTTCAGGACAGCTTTTTTATAGTCTGTGATGTCAGATGAGATTTATATAAAGCGGTGAGAAACATTCTTAAAAAAAAGATACGCATCATATTTGCTTCAGTTTACTGCTGTGTCAGTTTGGGTGTAGGATGTGGCAGTTCTGGCACTCGTGGACACCTAACCCTCGGCAACCAAACTGAGCTCAGCAAAGCATTTCACAGGAACCCATCAATAGTGGGACCCTTCCTTTATTTCTTTCCTAGGATATAAGCTGAAAGTCTAGGGTATGTCTGTATGGATGGGCACAGACAAACAAGAGTTCTCTCTGCCAGCTCCCTGCTGTATGAATTAAAATCATTTCCACTCAAAATATCGTGTAGGTTTTCAGTGCTAATAACAGCCCACCCTGTGGCACAGTACAGAGAAACCCTTGTAAGCGCAAACTCCCAAGTCCCATTGGGAGACCTTGCCACTCAGACTTAGTTTAAAAGTGCCGTTTCAGGATCGCATCCTTTAGAGACGTATGTGGAAAGCATTTAAAAATGACTCTTTATGTATTATACCTGTTAAACACTACAGCCCATATCTGAATAGAGTACAGAGAAGCATCATTATGCATCATCACTGAATTCAGTGCTGCAAGCCTGGAATACTGCTCAGTATCTCTCATGATGCTGTCTAAGTTATTTGCAATGGCACCGAGTCCATCAGCAGAGAGCAGCTGTTGGACTGATCACGTTCCACAAGAAGTCAGTTTAAAAGTGTCCATTAACTGCCATGGGAAAAGCCAGCCATTAAAATACCAATTGCTCAATTCTCTTTTCTTATTTTTCTGTCACTTTCATTACAATTTTTTCCTTTTCTTTCCTAGGAACTTGCCTCATTGACACTAAGGAATAACCAACATCAATACTCTACCAATGGCTTTTTAATATGTATTTAAATATTAAGCCAAATGCTTCTGTGTTATTTTGAATCTTAACAAAACCAGAATTATTATTTACTACAAAGGCATAGCTTAAAAAATTTGGTGTACTCAAACTGTTCAAGCCTACAATAAATGAACAAATGCTGTGAGGATGCTTTGGATTCCAAAATTTTACTCCTTTCAATGCATTTAGAGAAATAAAAAAAATAGAGAAAGTAGCATGGCAATGAGGCTCGTAGAACAGAGTTACCTGTTCGGTTGTGTTCACCGTGTAAAACTTAAAATTAAGGTTTGCATTACAGTGCCTGCTGGATCAGTTTCAGTGTAGCTTTTCAGCTCTCCACAGGCCAAGCTCCAAATTGTGCAATGGCCCTTGAGAGGTTTCCACGTCTGTGCACTCCCCCTGAACTCAGTGCCACGTGGCTGCAGGGCATCCTTCCCACCGACGGCAGGCCTTGGTCAGAGCCTCTCAGGGGTTTTTCAAGTCTCTCTCTATCACATGAGTCCAGACAACAATGCAGTAAACAGCATTAATGTTTTAGAAAGGTAAAGAGCAAAAATCAGTATCACTATAATCTAAGATGGACAAATGGGTCACAAGTCTAGGCATTACTTTCTTAATTTAAATTATGGTAAGAAGCTCCAGTGTAACATACGAGACAGACATGTATAAATAATGTTAAAATACATTACTACAGGATGCTATCCATTATTTCATACCACTTATACATTATAATGTGCATTAGTTCTTACTGTTCTACTCAACATTGCCCTAAATATCTAAGGGTGGAAATACATATTAATCATTTACTGATTACTAATATATTATTTCTAAGTGGCCATAAATTAAAAATTTAATTTTTACAATAAAAATGCGTTCCTTAAGGAAGAGACATGATGAACTTAGAGTAAATTCTACTATCTATATGTTTATCAATATTCATATATGGTTTAAGGTTAAGAATGCGGGAGAACCTTGTAAGAGTGAAAATGATCTCTACTAATGAAGTGCTACTGCCCTAAAAAGAACTGTACAACACATTGCAGTATGCAGTACTGGAGGACAAGTTTTATTTTCCTTCCATAGTTTACTCATCTCCAAACTACAGATGCCATTACAGTCAACAGAAAAAAAATCCAATTACTTAAGTCACAGCTGATTGGGCCATTTGATACAACTGAAACTATATCCAGTGTAGAAATGCCTTCTCCCTTCTTGCTGAAGATATACAGGAATAAAATATGTTAGCAGAGATATAAATGTCAGGAATGCCAATAGGATTTAGAGATAGATTACATATGCTGCAGTTTTCAAGATACCCAGAATGGTTCAGGACCATCCCTAATGACAGGCAGAATGCAGCGCTTATCTGAGAACTGGCAGGGACACCTGTGATTTACCTGCGTGCTGTCCATGAAAGCTGTGTCTCTGCTGCTGCAGGATCAAATCAGAAACCTGGCTAAGAGTTACCTCATAGTTTCTCTGTACTCCTGGTACGGATGGAATCATCTCAGCACTTCACTGGGGGCTTTCTGTCCGTTCCAAGTGTTCTTACCAACCAGCCTGCACTGAGGGCACAGCACAGAACAGTAGGATCACAGAATTACCTGAGTTGGAAGGGACTCAAAAGGACAATCGAGTTCAGCTCTTGTCCCTACGTAGGACACTCCCAATACTCACACTGTGTGACTGAGGGCATTGGCCAAATGCTTCTTGCATGCTGGTAGAATTGGTGCCATGACTGCTTCCCTGGGGAGTTGTTCCAGTGCTCCACCACCTGCTGGGTGAAGGACCTCTTCCCAATAGTCAATCTAAGCCCCCCCGGCACATCTTCCTGCTGTTGCCTCAGGTCCTATCATAGGTCACAAGAGAGAAGAGCTCAGCGCCTGCTCCTCCTCCTGTCCTTGTGAGAAGGCAGCAAACAGCTCTGAGATCTCCTCTCAGTCTTCTCCAGGCTGAACAAACCCAGTGACTTCAGCCACTCCTCATGCAACATCCCCTCCCAACCCTTCACCAGGTTTGTGGCCTCCTCTGGACACTCTCCAGTAGTTTTATCACAATGATTTTCAAAGGAAAGCACTCTTTGGTGAGCAGCATCTGTTTGGCACATGAGTTCAGCTAAATATTGCCAGGTAACTACCTCAAATCATATGTTTTGCACAGGTTTTTCTGGAGGTAAACTTTGCTGTTACTCATATTTGAATTTCCTAAGAGTATTTCTCTTCCAAGGGAGTATTCTGAAGCAAAAAGGAAGACAACAAATTATCTACACCACATTTCAGAGGCCTGAAAGTTTTATTACAACCAAAACTCTATGATAGCCCTTTGATTTTTAATCTGCTAATGGGTAGCTTAACTAGGTAGCAATAAAGCTTAACATTTCACATGCCAGGTAAAATACTCAAATATAAACTCATCAGTTTTAAAAGCTGGTCAGCAGGGTGAGGGAGGTGATTCTCCCACCCTACTCCACTCTCATGAGACCTCACCTCACACAGAACTGTGTCCAGTTCTGGAACTTCCAACATAAGAAGGACATAGAACTGTTGGAGTGGGTCCAGAGGAAGCCATGAAGATGACCCGTGGAATGGAGTACCTCTGCAATGAGGACAGGCTGAGAGAGCTGGGGTTGTTCAGCCTGGAGCAGAGGAAGCTCCGGGGAGACCTTAAAGCAGCCCCTCAGTGCTGAAAGGGGCTCCAGGAAAGCTGGGGAGAAACTTTTTACAACAGCAAGTGGTGACAGGACAAGAGGGAACGGGTTTAAATTGGAAGGGGGAAGTTTTAGATTAAGAAGCAGTTCTTCACGATGAGGGTGAGGAGTCCCTGGCCCAGGGTGCCCACAGAAGCTGTGGCTGCCCCATCCCTGGAGGTGTTCAAGGCCAGGTTGGATGGGGCTTGGAGCCCCTGATCCAGTGGGAGGTGTCCCTGCCCATGGCAGGGGATTGGAATTGGATGGGCTTTGAGGTTCCCTTCCAACCCAAACCATTCCATGATGCTATGATTTCTATACCCAGTTTCTGATTTAGGAACCCAAAGCAGAAAACAAGCTGACTTTGCCGAGGACTTGCTACCTAGTTACACTTTGCTCTCCTTACGGTCCCTCATGCTCTGCAGTCCCTGCTGGTGGCGTAAGCAGGGCCAGAGCTCCAATTAAAGGCAGGAACTTGCAGCTCATTTCACAGCATCGAACAAACACTTGCAGCAATACCAGATTGCCTGCAGTATTTTACATTCAAGTAAATCTTTAGTATTCTTATTCACATGCCCCACAAATCCTAGAAACTATTTCCTCCTGATAGAAAGCTACGGAAACAATAAAGATCTCATACATGAAAAGGAACCTGTTAAAAAACATGAACAAGTTTCTCAAGTTAGTGAAGGGACTGTGCGGCTCAGGGGAATGGTTATTGAATTTTAGAAAGCTTTACAGCTCAGACACGTTTTGAATCTATCCCAGACTCACTGTGAATGAAAACCATTACCATCGCATATGCACTGAGGTATGTGAGATGAATTTGGTGTCTCAATCCAGTGTCTTCTGAGCAGTCACTCGCATCACAAAGTCACTGTGACATCTTTCCGTAACTGGCATCCTTATTGATGGAATCAACGGGATTTAATGGCCATGGAGACCGAATCACCTTCGCTCACGCTTCAGGCATATTGATGAGGCCGAGGGGATGTTTGTGCTGTCGTTAACTGCACTATCACAGCCTGAAGGTAAACAGAGGGATGGCAGCTCTCAAGGCTGTCAACCCACCATCTCCCACAAGAAGGAAACACACAAATGACAAAGGGGGCAGCAGTCCCACTCTGAATGACACAATAGAGACAAATGGCTCGGAAGATCATACTTAATGTATTTCATGTCTGTTTGAAATTTAAAAAAAAGCACACATCAGGTTTTTAATGTCCTGTTTTTCAGTCCCTTTTAAAACAATGGATGGTATGTGGGCTGAGAAGGAAAAGACGGCACAAGTGTACGCTGCGCCATCGTGCTGAAATGACACCATGCTGAAATGATAGCAATTCTTTGTATATATCAGTGGAAACCCAAATGTAACGTATTTCTGTACTTCAAGAAGCTGAAGAACAGCAAGCATCAAACCAGGATGGATGAGGAGTAAGAGTATTTCCACAGAGTGTTAACTTCCATAAAATTAGTCATTATGGATGGGAAACACATTAATTTTTTATGTTTTCTTGACAACAAGACTCCTAACTGTCGACAAGTTTATCAGGAAACTTAACGAGATTTACTGTGACATCTCATGGTAACTCCACTTTATAGGAAAAACTTAATTGGCTGCCAAAATTTTCTGGAGGGGAAAATAAATAGAATTACATTTACAGTAACAAGTGCTGGGTGAATCTCAAAATTTGGTGATTTATATTCTTCTCCTGAGTAAGCATCTGAAAGCAAGGGCTTTACTTTGGAAGGATAAGAACTTAGGCAGACTGCTTTAATAATTGAAATGGAAATGGAAGATAAGTGCTTGCTTTTCAGCAATAAAATACTTGAGATTTTTCTCTTGAAACAATGAGGAGATTAACCGCTGAAAAAAGCTTATTTTTTAAAAAAACTCACAAGAAAATTCCCACAGCCCCAACTATTGGGTTGCGCTCCATGCCAGGAATTTCATAGGATGTTATGAGATAGAAGGGGAAAGAACTACCAACCATCTCCACACCTCAGTGGGACAGGCAGTCTCAAGATATTTTTCTTTGCAATGCTGGAACAACCATGGTAAACAACCATGCAGAACTTTTCCAAGGGAATCTTTTCCTCCTATTATTACTGGTTTATTTACAAAACAATGTACCAGAAATATCAAAGCAAGACATTTTCTGAGATTAATACAACCCTATCTTTCAAGCTCAGGAAGTTTTTCTCATTTGTATGAGTTTCAAGTAGCTGTACAACTCCGTATGCTTAAGTGAATGAATTACTGAACCTTTTGGTACGTTCCCAACATGCCAAACAAAGTCTTACTTCAACCAGTCATTTCATCTCTGGGCTCACAACGCTACAGAAAACTGTATGTGTCACCTGCACCTAGCGAATCATAGCCTGGAGTCAGTAAGGAGACATATGGTTTCTATCACAACTAATGTGTATCCCAGCAGTCAATCAATGTGTTACGTATCCGTATGGGTACATAGGCTGGTTTGCCAGTAAGATGACCTTCCTGTCACCCACTCATTGAGCTGCTGAATTTATCAGCCTGCAGGCTACAAACTCGAGACCGCAATAATTCTTTCATTGCATGAAGTAGCCTAAGAGAAGAAGCTGCCTTTCATGAGCCAAGTGATAAAACACCATTGTAAAAGTATTGAAATGATACTTAGAAGTGAACACATTTTCTTTCCAGCCTCATCTTTTCAGTGCTCAGCCTTTAGTTCTTTTTTACTTTTTCTGGAGTTTATTTTTGGTTTGTTTTTTTGTTTGCTGGTTTGGTTTTTTAACCTGCAACACTAATTTCAGACACTAGAAGCAGCTTATTGATTGGAAACACTAATTAATGATAAAACAGAACACAATTAACAATGTCGACACAATTAACAAAACCTACACCATCCCCACTCATTTTTGTTCGGTCTACAATAACCAGGATAAATTCTGAGTAATGAATGTCTTTAATTTTACCCTTATTAAGCAGGAATTATTAGCACATCTGTACGAGTTACAGGATTAAATTCCGGAGAGTTCTTATGGTGCTCTAAAGGATAAAAACACATTAGTAGAAATCAGTGCATAGTGCAGCACCAGATGATGAACTTTTAAAAAGGTCATTTTTTGGTAGGGAGTGAAGCCTGGGTTCCATCACTCAGTTACGCTCTGACATGTGGCCCCGTCTGGAGGAGCTAACGTACACAGCTTCTTACCAGAGGACGACAAGCAGAAACAAGCTCGTGGCTGTCATTGGCAATAAGAATAGCACAGATGAAAAGTTCAGATTTTGGTTCAGGTGCACTCCCAAAAGTCAAAGGAAGTCAAAATGTTCACCATGCCGTGGTTTTTGATCCACATTAGTTAGGAAACTTTCCTCTTTGCTGGAAGTTACTTCGGAAGGCACTAGGTTTATCTGTATTAAGTGTATAAGTTAGGAATACACATATATATATATTATTTCTTTCCTCCCCTCACTGCTCCCTTGTTGCTCCCTGGTTGTTGCTATGGGTTAGACTTTATCAGAAAGCTGTATTTTTAAATAACGCATTATACCAGTTTATCTCCTCTCTAATAAACATCATCTGTCAAATATTCCTTTACTCCAGCACAGAGTTCGGAACGGGACTGACCAGCAGATGCTTGATAATGTACAACTGAAATACTGGCAAAGAGGCTTGCAAGTAATCCATTTTTGGTTTTCAGTGACAAATTAGCCATATCTGAAGCAACAACGCAAAACAAGTATTTCAGTTGGCTGCCTTCAGAAACTGCTACAGTAATTGCACGTAAGAAAATGAGGAATCCTAATGTAAACATTAATAAAATCTGTAACATATTTGTGCTGATACGTGCAGTAACAGAGCACAATATCTACCTTTCCAGATTGCCAATATGAAAAAAGTGATAAAAATATGTTTCCCAGGTTATTTGTTGTCTAGAGATAGAGTTCAGAAATTATTCTTCTAACAGAGGGTAGAAAATATTTCTGTTTAATGATAAATATCTATGCATTCTTTTCTGAATAAAGTAAAACAACCCAAACCAGTGTGCGTACATGTACAACAACCATGCAAATGAAGGACCGATGTAGACTTAAACAGGACCACTGCTAGATCGCAGTGCTGAGGATGTCAATAAAATGTCAGAGGCAATGCCAAGCATTCAATGGCTGTGTAATTAGGAATCACATCATTTAATTGAGGGCTGTCAACATGGACATGTCTAGCAAGACCTGAAGTCTTTGGCCCATACTCCAAGATGACAAAACATAACACAAACCAGCCTTGTGTCAAATAAATAACCCCAATTATGCACTAGGTAGTAGAAAAGCAAGGCATAGTAGAAAGGCATTGAGCAAAACACTACATAAAACCAGATCTAAATGTCTTCCTCACAGCTGTCTTCCACACACTATATTGGGAAGAGGGCAAGGCACCACAATCTTGCACACATTTCTGTTACTACCAGGAGTTTAAACTCCCAGAACGCAGTAAATGAGCACAACATTCCTGTACAAAACATTGCACTCACAGAGAAAACTCTTCAAAAGGCTTGTACTATGAAAAAGTGTGAGGCAAACCAGAAAGCAAAGCAGGCACCCACCCTGTGCAACAAAATTTAGCAGTGCTACAATCCCCATGACCTGCATCCCATAATTTACAATAACCAATTTGCTTAACTTTAGTTCTTACTTCAGCTCTGTGTGAATAAGTGCACAAATTTGTGCCAAATCAAGAAATCTGTGCATACAACAATCCAGAAACATCTGCTGTGCCTTGGTAACCTCTGCTCCGTGTTTCCTATTAAAGGGTCATAGGATTCAGGGCTTTTATGTCAACTTTACTGGCTCTTTAGTTTAACATTTTGCCCTATTGGATTATACTTGCCCAGTGTTTCTGCTGAGGCACTCGGAGGTTATTAGATACACAAAGTGAGGAGATGGAAGTTGTTCACAAGCATTAAGAAATGACACACCATTTGGGTTGGCTTTTTGCTTTATTTTAGAACACATTGTATGTTAAATCTATGCTTAATATACAGAAAGTATTTCTTGACTATTTATTTGCCACTGCACCATGTAAACCAGTTTCCATTCCCGAACAACAAAGAGCTTTTAATCTTGTCTGTTGTATCTGCTGTAGGGAAGCCACACTTCCGCCTGAGCTTTCAAACTGGTTCAACAATATCTGAACGCCCTGCCACAAAAGAACCCATCTTTAGCATACAGTCTCACTGCTGTTCTTCAGTATTTCTATTTTCCTGTGAGGACATTTGTTCACATATATCCTCTGTCTGTAGCTCTGCATGCTCACTTGTGAACCGCAGAGCTGAAACTGGAGCTGCACAAGGTCTGGGAGCGTTCTCGGTTTCAACGCGTGTTGTTAGGGTGTTCTGTAGTAGCTGGGCAACCTCAGACACTGGATAGTGTGTGTGCCAGATTCAATGCCGAATCCTGAATCTAAATGACAAAACACTAAAGGGTGTAGTTTCATATCCAAGCTTCATGTGTAGGAATCACAAGAATATTGAATCTAAAAACATCCACTAGAAATTTTTATTGACATGAATGTGATCCCAGTGGTACAACCTTTCCAGCTTTGTACTGCCTTGTCCTCACACTTTGGCTCATGAATGTGATCAACTACGCACACGGAATGGCACAATACCATCACAATACAGTTATTGTTTTTCGTATAGAGCCCACTGAACACACACACCCTGGTGAAATCAGAGCCGACTGAGGCTGCAGTTCCTCAGGGACTCTGAGATTACTGATCAAGAACCAGGACCTTCACTAAACAGCCTGATTTGTCATAGAGACTATTGGATCGGTGAGAAAATCCATGGCAAAGTATTTGATGCAAGCAAACATAACTTAAGGAGGAAAGGATGAGAGTTTAAGTTGGTTCATTACTACCACGACCATTGCTCCAGATGTCTTCATTCAAAGACTGACCTTCACCTTAAAAATAAATTGATTTCCTGAGTGCTTAAAGGCACTTCAACAGCCCACTGCTCGCAGCATTAGCCAGCACCAATCTTCACATCATCCCCTCCCAAAAATATGAAATATTAATCACTTATATAACCTGGTTTAAGCTTCCACTCATCCCATACATTTTTAAGCTGACTACTGTCTGCACTGCACGGTTACGCAGCCCGAGGAGTATCTGCTTCTTTCTCAGTGTGTGTAATATTACAGACACTTGTCTATGCGTACACCTACACGAACACAGAGCACAGGGAGGAAGTTCAGTGGCTGCAAGTTTTAGGTTCATTCATGAAACAATGAAAGATAACCAGTAGGGAATTAAAAACTACAGTTTTGGAAGGAAAAATAATTTCACAATGACTCTGTTGTGTATGAGGCTACTCTTCTCCTCTCCCTACCCCCGTTTTTTTGGACTGCTTATTTCTGTTGCACCAACTGAGAATGTGGGTGATAACAACCAGCAAAACAAAGGATAAACAGCAACAGCTTTCACTGACCACAGAGGAGGCAAAACATATCTAGGTAATGAGACACATGGTGGGACACATGTTCTTTGGCTTTCTGAACACAGTGCCATCACCGCTGGGTTGGATTCTATAGCTCCCACTTAACCACTGCTCCTCGATGTCCTCAAATCAGAAATCAGCCTGGCAGAGGGTCTAAACCAACACAACAAAACCATCCTAAATGGCTGTGAAATGACATATAACACCTGAGATCCAGCACTGAATCTGGACTGAATTTAAGCACTCGGGAGGACTTGGCGATGGCAGTGTCATGCAAAGCCAAACCCAATGATATTCGCAGGATTGTACCTGCTGCTCATGCTAAAGACGTGTCAGTAGATGCATCCATTTTTTCTCTGCCTGTTTGATGCAATAAAGCACGAAAATTGAAATTCTGGGCAAAAGATAAAAAATTGAAAACCTTCAATTTACATAAATTGGAAAATGATCTTAATTAAACAGACGTGGTTTTTCTTTATAGTTGTTAACATTCTACATGTCTGCAAACTTCATGCTTGAAGTGGTTTATCATAAATAGACATTCCTGAAGGTCCCTCAAGGCAGACAAGTGCATTTCTAGAGAATTAGATACAGCTTTGTTTGAAAGCATCCTAAATTTCTTTAATTTCAATGAGAGAAAAATTGTCAAGTAATATGTAACGTGAATTTTGTACTGATCATCTGTGATGGAGTCTGTCAGTAATGTCCATTCTTAACTTAAAGTAAAGTAATTTTATTTCCCTTTTTCCAGAATAGAATATCCATCTCAATTTTACTGCTTATAGAGGTTATAAAATAGCTAGCAAAGAAAACAGGTAGGCTCTGCTTATCCACAGACAACCATCTTGGGACATATCTCTGTAGACGGCAGTCTCCAATGTGAACACAAATTGCAATCCCTAAGGTTAAAGGTTGGAAGATTTCTTCACCTGCTCACCCACATCTCCTCTGACCTGCTCCTTCACTTTTCCTGGCAGGGTGCAGGTACTACATTTAAAGCCTTTCTTTAATTAATTACCAGTGCAAAGAACTGATTCAAAATTTTTAAACCATTTAAGTAGGTACTTGAAAGGCAGCTCCCAGTGAAATTTCTGCTCTCACACCAGTGTGTAATGGAGCAGCTGTTCCAACATCAGTGAAGATACTCCAGACATTCATCACTGTAACATAGGTCAGACAGTGGTCCCTGGGCTCTGTGAGAGCGCTGACCTATTCAGAGAAAGGTCAGTTTGCTGTAGAAGACAGTTTGTAAGCAGGAAAGAACCTAACGTAGCCTAATGCTGAATGTTTTGGATCTGACTGGGAATATTTTGCACACACATGAACTCACAGGAACATATGTACCTTGAAATACATGAGAGCTGGGTTTGGATTGTGTGAGATTTTGCATCCTCAGACACATATTATTGAAATAATCGAATTTAGCCTCGCCTGCGTGACACCTGAGCATAAACATTGTCGGTCTGTTAAAGAAGACGTTGCCACTCCCTGCGTATGTTCTTACATACTTACCTTGGGCAGTGGCTTACAGGGCTTCAGTCAATTTTGCAAACTTGTAAAAGAGTTCTTAACACACAGCCCTTAATTCTCAAAAAACCCCACAACACTCAAACAGAAAAGAACTATGAAGGGAAATGAGGAAAACTCTAACTTATTAAGTTTTCTACACAAAACCCTACCCATAATAGGTTTTCCAGTGTCCTGAGCTCTGTTGTTCTCTTAAGCCTTTCATTAATTTCAAATGCAAAATTAGTCACTGAGATTCTTTCTGCCATTTGAAATTTTGGTGATTTTTCACAATTTACGAGGCTGAAGTGCACAGGCTGCCAGCGTAACTCACACTGTATTGATTCAGTGCCAGGGCTGGTTAATGGAGAAGCCGATTCTCACTGAATGTATGACCTACTGATATCCCAAGGCAATGTTTGTTTCCAATACCCCAAACACACTAAATTATTTAGAGTACAAAAATGTTACAAATGTCTGGTACATCTGCAGTACCTGTATCTATATATATATGTACTAATACCTATAACACCTTTGCAAACATACATAGGCACTGAAAGCTGGCTGCACGCACCACTACTATGCTGCATTGATGAATTTATAAATTGAAGCCAGAAATAACTATTGCAGAAATATTGAGATCATGTAGGTATTTAGCAATGTGCAGTCTTTAAGGAAGATGTGGAGATGTAGGCACGTCTTACATTTCTGCTGCACAAGGTTCCTGTGATTTCACACGCTGTGGACTGGAAGTCAGGAACCTGTCACAGAACATCATTGTTCGAGTACAGAGTAATCGTACGTCTTTCAGTCTCTCAGAAGACATTGCTTACAGATTCATTGGGCCAAAAAATTTCAGCAATAATTTAATTAACTGTGATGGAATTACACTAGTGACAAATTTGGTCATTGTTAGGCTGCTGCCCTCAGGTTGCCACTTGCTGACCCTTTTTATGTCACTAATCACTATTTCCAAAGGAATATGCTGTGGCAAAGGGTATTTGCCTGTGGATAAGCGGTCTAATATTTCCTGTGAAGTATGAAATCTAAGTCTTCCTTAGATATTGAAATAAAGCTTTAAAAGCATCGGTCATGACATTTTGTATAAATATTTTCCAAGTGCCCCATGGATACTGGCACATACGTGTTCCAACGTTAAGAAACGAGAAGAGACTTAAGAACAGATACACCATGAGAAGATATCTTCTTAAATTCCCTATTCAATCAGGTGTGAAACAGTATAATATCTTAAAAGGACACATTTGGTAGCATGAAAGACAAGTGCAGTGAGCCTTAAGCTTGCTAAATTCATTGCATTCTTCAACCTTAGAGCTGCAAATAGATTATTTTTTTAACCTATCAAGAGGATGGCAGGTATTCTGCAAGCAACTGGCATTGTGAGGCAATTTAAATGGTCTCTATTTGTTAGCTGGTTTAGTGATTGCTAAACTGTATGGGTAAAGTTTCTGATAGGGGTTTTGCTTTATTTATTTCACTCAGTAACTTCTAGGCTAATAGCTTGCATTTCCAAGCCTGACACAGACAAAGCATCAACTGCTCAAAATGGACTTGAAGGCACAGCGTTAGGAAAGCTGGGAGCTTGACTTCTGAAGCAGAGTTTGCAGAGTGGGTTAAAATGTGTCTAAGGTAAAATACAGACATTGCTTTTGCTTTGTGCCTGCAGACCTGCCAAACTACTCTGAAATCATTAGCTTAGTCTCCAGGAAATTACGGCAGTTATCTAAGCAAGTCCACCCCGGACTGTTATGACAACAAAATAACTTCTGCCTATCTCTTGTGTTTTCCTCAGCTCTCGAAACAAGTAAGGCTGAAATCGTTATTCAGCCTCACAGGTTTTTATTAATTACCTTCATGAAATGGATTTTGTTTATTTTGAAACCTGTATAAATTTGTTTATCATTTCCGTGTGGCAACACCTTACTGTTAAGAAGTTATTGAAATGTGCTGAAGTCCTAAACTCTGCCTGTATTTCTAATTCATGTGTATCACTTACCTTCCTTTGAAACTTGTGCTCAGCACACAGACAGATGGATGCACTGAAGCATGATATTAATCAAATAGAAATCCAAAACTCTGCCGTAGCATACGGGCATCTTAGGCCATCCACATATTTGAGCTCGCACTTCCAATCTGGGCAGAGTGTTAGGAATCCCCTTGGTTTTGCATAGAAAATGATGCACATTTTCATGCAGATAGAACACTTCACATGATATTTATCAACTCGGAAGCATCCTTCAACTGGCCCAGTAATGCGACTTGTTCTGATGCTGCAGCTTCTGATGCCCAAGAGGCTGTTGCCTCCATATGTTCACTTGTAGCTGCCATGACAAAATCTCTGCTGTGAAAAGATGGAAAGGGAGCACAATCTCAAGCTTCACACATGAAGAGGAACAAAGTTTTCACTGCATAAAGGATGGAAAAGCTGGAAGGGCACTATTTGACACTGGTAACCAATCTTTAGCTTCAATAAAATTGGAACTGTAAAAATGTAAATAATGCATCCATAGGCGCGCGCTCAGTGGCCCAATGTTCCGCACAAAGTATTTTCAAAAAATATTACAAAGGTCTTTACGTTGCTTAGAGTGTAACTATCCCTATGGCTTCTCTTTTAGTTATATCAGAGAGAAAATAGAAAGCAAGTACTGAATGCGCATGCCTGTGCTTCAGAATTCTTGAATCTTTTATAACAATTTATTGCACACAGGTTTCTGTACATTCTTCTATCCTTACAGTTTGATACCACTGCAATCTACCCGGACCAATCAATATGGCCTGAAAACACAATTACTAACACAGCCTAGTTGTGAGCACAGTGCATTTTAAATGCTGTTGCCTCCTGCAGGGATCTGTGACCTGACTCGTGCCTGATCATACCTTCCTTTTAGTGCTCCTTGGCCTTACGACAGACCCAACCAATAACTTTGTGATTGTTAGTACAAAAGGGATTTTTTATTGTGCGTGGCTTTCACCTCACAGACCAGGTAAATAATTTAATTACGATCCCTCTGACTTTTTATGACATGAGAAATTCAAGAAAGCTTTATTTTTAACAGGAGTGTTTTGCCACGAAGGAAGTAATGGGCAGGTGGGCATTAAACCGTCCCAAGAGAGACCAGCAGAACCAAGAGACTTGCAGATTAATGGGAAGGTAAGACTGCTTTTTTCTTTGTGCAATGTCTTCAAAAGCTCAACCCCAGCAGAAACAGATGAAAGAGAAATTATATTCCCTGTGAATATTCCTGATCAATCAGATTTTTTGAGGTAAGAAGCAGCAGGTTCAGTTCTTTGCTTTACCTGCCTTGTACCACTGGCTCTGCTTTTGGCTTAGACCCATGTCTTCGAAGTGTTTCTAAAACTGTCTGTCTTTTCCCACAGATATTTCTGGAGGCCTTTTTTTCCAGAGACTGGGAAGGTATGCAAATGCAAACAACTCCGTTTGGATGGATCTGTGTAAACCCACCTCTCTTTACCCTGGAACTGGCTAGCCCACCTCCCTAGGTGCACCAGGAGAAAAGGGTTCTGTGCTTTCAACGTTTGTGTAAGGAACAAGTTCTGAAACTGAACTTACTTCAAAGCCTGTTGTAAACCCCAGACCATTCTTAGTTCCCTCTGCTGGGCTCTGGAACCAGCTCAGTGGGCAAAATGTCTGCAGTGTGGGCACCGCCAGGACATCTGGATGGTTACCCAGAAGCTTATCATGGAAGCAAAATCCTTTCTTATTTTTGTTTGCCACACAGAGACAGAATAAAGACAATGGGGTTGGAAGTGCCATGCTGAAAACTTACAATCATTAGGTATTCCTTTACATATTGTACTTTCAGGGCTGTTTTCAAGTTCTTCTTAGAGAAAAGTGTTCTTAAAGTTTTATATCTGAGCATGCTATTTACGTTTCAGTCTATCATTATACACGACCACGGATTTTTAAATGTATATTTCTCTGACGGTATGAGTTGTGATAGATTTTAGCATTCACATCTTACAGTCTAGCTTCAAGCTTTTCTCACACTTGATTTGTATCTTGTGTCTCAGTGAATAACAAAAAAGCACTTATATATGAGCTATGAATTTTATGCAGATTCTTTTCACACTGAACCCTATATTCAAAACCAAAATTACATATAAACATTATTTGCTAAGCAGTCAAATCAATGCCCAAATAATACCTAAAAAAATATATATTTTCAAGAATATAAGACAAATTAATATAAAGAACATTACAAATCCTTTGAAGCACAACAAAGGAGCCATGGTTAAAATTTTAACAAGTTAGGATCATTAGCTAAACAAATTCTGACAGCTGAGCTTTGCACTTCCAGTCACACATGCTCAGAACAAAGGCTTGGTATGTGAGGCAACTTTAATAGGTCCCTCTGCATATGACTAATTTTTCCTCAAACAGTCATTTTTTATTTCATATTTTATTCTAGATCCTGAAATGCCACATTTTATTAATCTGTGTCACTCACATGGATTGTTAAAAGAACAGACGAGTGTTGAAGGAAGTGCATCTCATCATTACCATATATACACGGGATGACAAACGGATGTGTTAAAATTTGGAAGAGTAACAATTATTAAAAGTAGAACACGCCAGAATAGAATAGAAGCTCTTTTTCTCTAAACTACATTCCAAAATGCACACAGCCAAACAAATGGCAAGGGCAAGGATTTTTCCAGAAACGTCCTATTGTGCATTTGTATCCTCAGTAAACAATAAAATAGGGACATGGTTCCTGACATTTGCACAGCTAAGTCAATCTCACTGAGGAACTAATGATGACAAAACTAGGCCTTTGTCTTTATTTCTTTTGAATAACCCTCCCTGTTTGTGTGAAACAGTACCATTGTGTTTAATGTGTTTTTGTGAATTCAGTTGAACTGGGCAAAAGCAGAAACAATACATGTTGAATAAATTGACTCTCCCTTCAGATGAGACAGTCTGAGGCAATGCAGGACTCAAAATACCAACGCAGAATTAAACATAACGGCATTGTATTAGCATCATAGTATCCACTGGGGACAGAAAGATGTTGAGGCGCAAGGAAGGCTATTCTAAAGTCCATACACATAAAATAAAACCCTTGCAATGGTGCATTTTGATGGTATATCCTTTCTCTTAATAGCAAAATGTAATTATAAGCTATGTCTATTAACAGACAAGAAAGTAATGGAAAGTAGCGGCAGAAAAGACATAGAAATAAGAAGAAAAAATTATACAAAATCTTAATATGAAGTTGTCTAGAAGATAGTATTTCTAACAGAGAAAGATCCGCGTGAGGATCAGGCAGCACCTCCTTGGTTACACAGACCACCCCAAGGAGGAACTAGAACCAAGCAAACTCCTGAATTCGTTATCACAGCTCAGTTGTTTACCAGCCTGCTCAAATAAAAAACAAATATTCTCACAGAAATAAAATAGCCACACCGCACTTGTGAAGCCAGATCCACTCTATGTAAATAGACACACACATACACATATATATGATTTGGTACTGTTAAAGAGTTCACTGTGTAATGATCTCAGCTGACAACCCATATTTACACCACAGCCTTCCTATCTGTGCTTTGCAGAATTATCTGTTCCTAATTGCCAGCTTTACTGCCTGAATTTTGAGGACCAGTTTAAGTCTGAGGAGTGGCTGGATTGAGTAAGACAGGAATCGTCTTCCTCTCACATACTGCAAAGGTGCAGATGAGCATGGAAAATGCAGCTGAAGACTTTCCTTATAATTGATTTTAATTAGGAGTCTCTCCAACTTTCACACTGTTTCCTAACGAAGTGCTGTACAAAAGATGGCACCGAATATAGATATTTGAAAGCCGAACATTTCAAGACAGTAATGTAGCAGAAAATTACCTGATTTTAAGATATTCAAATAGCAATGGGATGAAAATCCAGACAGGTCAAAGACATGCTTGTAATGAAAACAAACTAAGCCTAACTCGTGCTGCATGACAACATATGGTTGTGTTTTATATTGTTGTCACTTCCTATGAGTCTCCCATCCAGCTCGTACTCTAAGTGTCAGCAGCGAGATGAGCTGTACGGCTTTGAGGTCCCCCAGATCCTCTGCTAGCCTGAGACCCCAGATTGTTGCAGGACTAACACCACACTCTTCTTCTCCTGCCACCTCCCCACATCTTACTTATTCTGTCGAATTTATTGACAAGAAAGGTCTACCCTGTTACCCATAAATTACAATAGAACCAGAAAAAACTTGGACTGTCTGGTCTTTTTTCTTCTGTCTAGAGAAACAGATCCAAAAGCCATTGTAAAATTCCTCTGGAGGCTTTAAGAAGTTTAAGAAGGCAGTGTAGCTTTTGTGCATAATACATAATCTCAACTCTTCTTAAGAACTATTCACATCTGCATCTTTAATGTGGACTTGTACAGCTATTAGATAGCAATGACTACTCTTTGTCTGGGCATCTGCCTAAGGAGAAAACATGACAATAGACAAGGTAAACAGAGAAGAAAATCAACAAAACCCCACCACCACCACCAAAAAGCAGATGAGTTTTGTCCTGGTATCACCACTCCTTGATTAAACAATTAGACTAAAAGATGAAAACATAATTTCAAGAGAACATGCATTTTGCTGGCCACCACACCAGACAAAAAAGTAAGTGCTGTACAGATGTCAGTGTAATACATTAAGATACAAAACCCTGTTCTCACCTTTCTGTGAAGAAGACAGAGAGGAGAAAACCAGGAGACTTTTAAGTTGGCTTAATGCTTGAAAAAACTAATTGCAGAAGCTGAAATGTGTTCATAACAAAGTAATTGTATCCACCTAGGTTTAGTGGGGTGGAGGAAGAGAAGAGAGCCCAAAGTTCGTTTGAAGGCTTTATCCCAGGCCAAATCACAATAAATCCCATCCTTGGCAAGCTGGCAGTTTTTCAGCTACATCTGCATTTGTGTCACACACTGGAATACCTTAGTGTTTATCTGCAAAAGCTGCTTGTTGGTGACTGTTGTTTCAAACCTCCTTGTAAGTAGTCTCTGAGGAAAGTTGTGTTTTTCCCCCAGAGACAGAGTGCGAGACAGACAGGAATTAAAAAAAAAACAAACCACATTTTTCTTACCTTTCTTTAGTTCTGTGTATGGCGAGGAAGCCTTATGAGAGAGGAGGAAAAAAGAAAATTATGAGACACTGCTAAATGAATACGGCGACTTCTGTCCCCACAGACTGCATTACAGAGGCAAAGAAAACTTGTCCCTTAATTCTGAAACATTTATACTGACAAAATTTACACAAATCAAACAGTGCAATTATACTGAAGTGACCCTTACAAATAGTCTGACCCGCGAAGAGTGATTTCCCAGACCCAACTCTGGCAAACAATACAATCCTGAGGTTGTGAGCAGAACATACAAAGGAGGCCTCTCAGAAATGAGATATTATGACAAGTGTAAAGGCTATTAAGTCAATCAGCAGCAAATCCCTTGATGCCTACAACTTCTAACACAGAATTAGAGATGAACAATTATTTTTAGTTCATGCTGTGTTTGGAGCTGGCAGACATTTATTTCTGGCCCACTTCACGTTTATTCCTTTGACAGACCTGAAGGTGGGAGAATTGCTTTCCAACCAGGACCTATTGCTTGCATAGCAATCTTTCTATTTATTGAGAAACAAAAAATTTTTGCAATTATATTTTCTTCATAAAGTTAGATTCTACATTGAAGTCCAGTCTTCCTCCTCTCACCTTGGAGGCTCTATGTACCTCTGCTCCTGCCTTCTCATTTGCTGTAGGCTCTTCTCTTATCACCCCTCACCTACAGCACTCCAAAACCAATTTAACATAATCAAGTGTCCATCTCTCCCAAAGCCACTTCCCCATTCTTACTTTCCCCCTGTTCATGAGCTAGTTTACCTCTCTGCATTCAACTTGAAGCCTCACTATTCTGCATTCACTCTTCAGAGTTACTGTCAATTTTCTTGGAATCCTCCATTTCATCCATTTTTCTAATATATCTTAAATTTCATTGAGCTCAGCATTGTTTTCACTCACGCACAGTCAGGTTGCTTTGATTGCAGTAAAATTTCCTCAGGGAAGCAATTCTCATTTTCACTTAATATTGTATCTTACCTTTAAAAACAACAAGAAGATAAAGTGGGGCCTAAGATAAATGATTGAGTTGCTCGTATTTTATAAGAGCTAGTTTGCTTAATACTAATAGTGAAGCAGTGTTGACAATTTAGGCAACAATTTATTAGGGTAAGAGTCGAATGAAATCACTATGATTTATTCTAGTGCTGTTCTATGTCTTTATTTCTGGAAGTTGCAAAGTAAGAGGTCTGTACCAGAGGAAAATAGAGCCTGAGTGTGTTAGCACTTCCAGGACTAAAATATGGTGTGGAGACCTACAGTTATCTAAGATAATAGTGTCCTGCTGTGATTGAAAGAGTCCCACTGACACCACTAAAATTCTGTCGGCACAGCTTCCCACCCAGGGCTTGGGGAGTAACCCCAATCTGAAATAACTGCATCTGCACAGGGATGCTCAGAACGTTCCTCACTGGAGTCTCTTTAAGGTGCCCCAGAGCAGAGATTGTAGATGTCTACTCAGAATGAACCACTGCTCCTCCACTGTTTGATGAAAAATCTTTTCAAGTTGTTGCACCAAATAGTTGACAGTAATTATATTTACACCGTTTTCTTTATCCCATTTTCTCACTGTAAGCATCTGCGTGCCATGCAGCTTCAAGAGGCAAACAGAAAAAAGCTCTGCAACCTCTTTGACAAAGAATATTTCTGGCAAACACACTGCACTAACATGAAGTGTCAGGATATCAAAGACTCCCTGAGGAGTTCAGCAAATATATCTAAAGAAAGCCAAAGGAATGATTATAAGTCCTTTTCAAGACTGCTAGACCCTTCTTTAAAAAACTACAGTCTGAATAAAGTCAGTTGCTTATCCTGAATGACATTCTTAATAAGGTAAAAAAGGGGGAATGGGGAATAAAATTGTTGAAGTTAAAAATAATTCCATCAGATCTGTGATAATACTTCCATGTGTAATTAGTATTTAAATATATAGCAGTTTATTATGATACTTAACTGTATCGTATATATTTAAGAAATATAAATGCTCCTTCATCACCCAGGCATAGATGTAATAATGAAATATAAATCGAATGAGTACCTTGATATTAAGATTACAGGAAAGCTGGGGAGGGGCTCTGGGGAGTGCAGGGATAGGATGAAGGGGAATGGTTTTAAGCTGAAAGAGGGGAGATTGAGATGAGATCTGAGGGAGGAATGTTTGGCTGTGGGGTTGGGGAGGCCCTGGCCCAGGCTGCCCAGAGCAGTGGTGGCTGACCCATCCCTGGAGGTGTTCAAGGCCAGGTTGGATTGGGCTTGGAGCCCCCTGATCCAGTGGGAGGTGTCCCTGCCCATGGCAGGGGGTGGGACTGGATGGGTTTTGAGGTTCCTTTCAACCCAAAGCATTCCATGATTCTGTAGTTTCTCTACTAAGATAAATCTGAATGTTTTTAAATGTGTATAGTTACATGTAACTCCTAAACCATCACTAATCTGAGATTCTTCAGGAGATACAGATGACCTGCTAAAACCCATTTGATTCTGACTTATGTTAAGAAGCACCTGAACTGGATTCTCTTCAGTAGCACAACATGGAGATACACCAAAAACATGTTCCTATGTACAGTGAGCGCTGCCAGCTTATACTTTCTGATGCTTCCCTCTCCAAACCTGCAACGGCGGTACCGCCACACACCACCAGGCCAGGTGCTGTGAGTCCTGGCAACTGCTCTGTCCCACTGGACAGTGACTACACAAGAAAGTGAACGGCACTCTACCACCTTAGCCAATATCTGGACTTTTTTCTCCCTAGTAACAATATACTCCTTTCTGAAAATATTTACTTCTTGGAAAAAACTCCTCATTGCCAAAATCTAATCATTTCCAAGTGTTGGTGGCCCTGTCTTCACCTTTCATTCGCTACAATGGTTACTGTTTAACTGATATGAGACTTTTCCCAAGAAGTTTACTGTCTTCAGAGTCTGTAAAACAAGTTTGTTGGTTTGTTTCCAGTTTATCTGAAGATTGACAGTTTTCAGAAAGGCACGTTGTAGGAAAAGTAGTCAATCCAAATTCACTTCCGAGAGGCCTAGGAGTGTCTATCTGCAATGCACACAACTTCAGGAAGCAAATTCATAGAATCGTAGAATGTCCTGAGTTGGAAGGGACCCAGAAAGGACATTGAGTCCAGCTCCTGTCCCTGCACAGGACACCCCAACTTTCCCGCCGTGGGGCTGAGCGCCTTGGCCAAACGCTTCTGGAATATTGTCAGGCTGTGACTGCTTCCCTGGGGAGCTGTTCCAGTGCTCCACCACCCTCTGGGGGAAGAACTTTTTCCCAATATCCAACCCAACCCTCCCCTGGCATCTCCCTACCAAAAGGACAACATTCACTCCACTCTGATGAGGTTTTAGATATTTCCTGGAATTTCACAACCATTCCTGAACCTTCAGCCCATTGCACAGCTGGTCACTGCAAGCCAGTCACAGATATGTTTGAACCCTTTGAGGGCTGGCTTCTTTTTCATATGAACTGAGAAAACCAATTCCTTCTATAGTACTTCTCAATAACCAAAACTATACAAACCACTGGAATATATACTGTAAGCCTACTTATTTGGCAGGGACTGGAACAGCACAAAAGAGTCAGAAAAAGAAAATTACTAAACTTGGGGGAAAGCCTACTTTAACTAATTACCAGTTGGTGAGAGGAAAAAAAAAAACTCCTAGTACTTTAAGTATTAAAGAATCTACCTACTAAATATACACAAAAAAAGAGCTCATCAATGTATTCACAGAGGAAAAGAACTGCTACCATCTCATTTAGCACGCACAAGGGCACATCTTCGGCTTTTTATAATTACACATCACTCAGCGAGACTGTGCACATCCCAGCTTGTTCTTCTGTGACAGCAGTAAACACGGATTGATGAAAACTGCTAATTTAGAAATTAGGCACCAAAATAGAATCTTAATCTGCCACTCCAGCAAGTATGACAACAGAAAGGGCAGATTAATCTGAACTTTCCTACAGCAGACAATCTGGTCTCAACAAGGGGTGTGTGACAGGCAGGTTATGGATGATCTTCATGAACCACTGCTTCAACATGTATTTCCAGACAGCATTCACTTCTTTCTGTTTCAACTAACTTAAGTAAAAGTAATAAAAATTTCCATTCCATCTGATGCATTTAAGCTGAATATTTTTTCTCTTTTATTGCAAATTTGTTTGCTGTCTGTCCTGTAAGTCAGTGCTGGAGACGTCCATCATTAGCAGCAGAAACACAGCTCTGTAGGGCACTTGTACAACTCTGTCTCAGCAACAAAAAGCAAAAAATAAACACTGTTCCTTCATTACCAAATATTTAATACAGAAAGAGAGCTGTAATTTTGGATGCTGATTGCAATGATCATGACAGGAGTGGGCTCCAACACACGGACAGGGCTGTTCTGTAGCAGAAACTTATTGCAGTAATTCCAGACGATAAATTCAGGAAATGATAAAAATGAGTGCCGCTAAAGTGCACACATTCATTTACTTAAACATGTCCTTGTTTGGTGAGGTGATGCTGTGTTTTAGTGTCAGTGAATCCCTACTGCAGGAAAAAAATAAGTAAAAATCCCCTTTTGCTAAAACTGAGAATGACCTCCTATAGTCAGCACTCAATAACATATAAACTATATTGATCTGATTTTTAAATTAATATTAAATTGACTACCTAACATTGAAGGCAATGATAAAAGTAAGCAGCTCCTTTGCTGTTATTAACATAACAGTGTATATAGTCCATACATAAAAAACGTGTGTATATATGTGTTTTATATATAAGGGTTATACATATATATTAAAAAAAACACGCAACAGTGAAAGCTATTTCAAAGTGACAACTATATTATTGTATTGCTTCTCAGGTTCCTGAGGAAGCATGAAGACACAGTCTTCTTCCTCACCTGGGGATCAATAATTCTGTTATTTATCCACAGTTTCACACTGTTCCTGCTCTACAGCGTGATAACCTTGCACAGAAATCATTGTTTGTGATACCTGAGAGATGCAGATTCCCGAGACACACAGAAAACTGATCCCCAAGAAGATACAGTCATACAATAAAAGTGACACTATCTCGTTTCTGTGCACCCTGAGCCACAAACCACGATGACTGCAGACATCTGAAACCAGGATGGAAGCCCAGCCCTTTCCACCCCTCTAGCATAACCACGCAGGCTTATGAATGTTAGAATAGAGTTAATTGCAACCCAACACTATACACAGTATTTTTCTTCCAGTCTCTCTGCAAGTTTAGCCTAAATTCAATATGTTTCTACTGTAGGCTATGTTTACTGAAATCAAGCTACATTCAACTATGGGCAACCTGTCTTTGAACATATGCTGTAGGCAGCAATCTAGCAGAGAAATGGGCAGCAAGCTGTGAGACTAAACTTTTATCATCGTCTCTATAAATCAAGATGAAAGCTATAGACTTCCTCCTGCGGACCTCATACAGCCTTGAGGAAATGTTAAAATATTTAGATCGAAAGAACAAAATAATATAAAGAGAAAAAGAAGAAGTCAAAACTAAAATTAGTTGAAGCATTTGTCCAGTACTAAGTGCAGGCTCAACTTGCAAGAATATATAATTTTAATTATTTTTTTAAGATACGCTTGACCTAAATGACTAATTAGTAAGATTAATGATGGCTGTCCCATCCAGAAGCGTTCTTTCTTCAGCTCCATTCATGTTGCTAGCACAGACTACAGCTAAGAATGAATTTCCACTTACTAACTGTACAGCAAGTTGTAACAGCACAGCTTTGGTGCAGCGAGAGCCATCACTTGGCAATTCTCATCTGCCAGCTAATTAAGCAATTTATAGTATGTCACATAGGCAGGTAACATCACATGAAGTCCCTGAAATATGAAATTCATATAGATTCCATTAAGTTTCCAACATTTATAAAACTATTGTAGCAAATGGGGTTTGCACTGATTTTTTTTCTAATAATGATAAATTACAAACCCACTGCCCTTTGTGTATACATTCTTCAATATATAGTTAGAAGACTGCAATTCTGGTTTTGTCATGCCTGTGTTTTGAGGTGGAAATATTATAGTACAAAGATGTTTAAAAAAAGTCTGAGTTAATCTGGACTGAAAGCCACACCTAGGGAACTGCACCTGCGTGAGACACTTCACCCCTCGCTTTCTGTCGAGAAAGAAAAACTGAATTAACAGCCACTGCCCCTCAGCTCTCGCCTGCCTCTGTGCCACAGGTTGTCACCCCTGCACCACAGTTGACAGAAAACAACATTGCCTATGACTTAACTCGGTTTACGAGCAGAGATGAGCTTAACCCCCCAACAAAGAGGATCAGGACTAATGGGGGTCTGACTGGCTCTGCTGACCCTCTCCTGCGGATAGGAGCCTCTTGCAGAAATGTAATGAGAGACAGCCCGAGGCTGTTGGCAACTCAAACACGCCTTTCCTTCGTGAATGCAAGTTAAATGGCACTGCAGGCTGCAGAGCGGCAGGAATACGCTCCCTTCTTTAGTACCTATGCTGTTACGATATAAAATAGAGAAGAATCATCTCAGTCACATAAGAATTCAGTGCACTATGCTGGACTCCTTTTCTACTTTGGCTCCTTCATTTTCGAAACTACTCACTTTTGCATCTACAGTAAAGGACAGCCACCCTGCTGATCTCACTGGGCGATCCCCGCAAAGTGAGAGCTGCTCATTAGAGTCGATCTTTGGTGCGCACATTGCAGAGGGAAATTTTGCCCTGCAGAACTATGATCAAGAAGTAAGAGCAGCACGCGGACAACTAGAGTGTTTGCACAAGCAAAGTGGGTGGCAAGACAGCAATGTGAGTGCCTCGAGATGAACTTCGCATTCGTAAAACTGTAGAAATGCAACCCCAAAGGTACTCCTTTTATACAAAGGCACGTACCAACTAGTGGAGTTCATTACAACAAGCAGTAGAAAGGGAAATGATTAAAATAATTTTGCCCTTACCTTTCACCTATTAGTTACCATGTCTACTTCTGCTGTCTCTCCAGTATTGCACACATTCCAGGCCTTTGTTTAATCTGCTGTCATGGACATTGTGAACAACAAAAAAATCAACAGTACCTTTCACATTTATCTCATTGTTTTAATGACATCAAATAAAAAAGAGCTACAGTATCTTCCTACCTTACATTCCTGTTAATGTGGCTTTAATAGAATATACATTACTTAGATCTCTTGAATATTTCTTTTTTTTTGAGCTTTTCTGTTCAAAGCTATTTACCATAACCATTTCAGATTAACAGTAACATGCTGAAGAACCAAGTATGAAATATCTTACTATTAATCTTTCTACCTTTTACGAACATTGTGCAAAATTTTTAATCTCCTGCTTTGACATGGGAAATGACCAGTACACAGCAAAACTATCCTATTAAATAGAAAGGCCAATTTTCCTTACTTCATTTAAAGCCAAGACATTTTTCAAATTAAAATCTATATTCATGCATATTATATCTTCTCTTACAAAGATCTATACAAAATACTGCTTAGGGTGTGCCATTTTTCCTAACCACAAATTTTTCTAACATCAGATAAAAGAAACTTATTGTCATATTCCCATTTTAACTTCTAACTTTTTCCTAGTCCAAAGTATAAAGAAACCCCCTGTTTGGAGGTTTGGAACAGTGCCTACTAATTCCCTGAGACAAAACTTACTGAAGAAGCACCATTCTTGTTTCTATTCTTGTTATACTTAGATATTTGACACCACCATATTTAGAAAGAAAAGGTCAAGTCACCTATCAAGTGTTAGGAAAAAGTTGTAGCAAAATGTAATCTAGGTATTCAGTTTTTAATTCAGAAACCTCTTTCTTGAAATAAAATATTCAGAGGTCTCACTATTTCTAATATGCCTGTGCATGATGCTTTGCTGAGGCCAAGAATGCAGAGACTGCAGGTGACGAGCGTTGGTGAAAACTGGCGCCAGCACTGAGCCCTGGGAAAGCTGCTCATGACTGGCCACCAGCTGGATTTAGCTTCACCATAGCTCTCTGAGCTCGGCCACCCAGCCCATTTGTTACCCAGCGAAGACTATGCCCACCCGAGCCATGAGCAGCTCTTTCTCCAGGACAGTGCTGAGGGAAACGCTGACACAGGCTTTACTGAAATCCAGGTAGACTACATTCACAGGCTTTCCCTCATCCACTGGGCAGGTGACCTGGTCATGGAGGAGATCAGGTTGGACAGGCACACTAACCTAAGACACATCGTAGCTCCTATTGATGTTTCCTAGCTGTCATAGAGCTGGTTAAATCTTGCCTTCTCGAAACAAATTCAGTAAAGCACTGGTTTTGGTGGCCTTGCTAAAATGCTTGTGCTGGATTTACTTCTGTCCAGGTCACTGCCACTGGGGAGACGGAAGCACAGGACTCTGGTGGCCCTGTGATTACAGAGTGACTCCACATCTATTGCAGCAATGCAAAGGAGAACTTGAGGCGAGGACCGGGCTGTGGCCATGGATTGAATGGATGCTGCTGCTTTTGGGGGGCTGGGGGAGTGAGAAGTGGCAGATGTGTGGGGTGTGCGAATGCAGAAAGTATGCGAACAGTGAAGATACACTGTGAGGTCCTGATGTGGTTTGTTTACCTTGAACCATCCGAAGTAGCTCAAATCCTCCAACAGGTTAGAGGATATCTGATTGTCAAAGCAAATCTCAATGCAGCTCTGAAACACCCCTGTACGGACAAACAGCCCATCTCTGTTATAGCCACACAGTAAAATGTAAATAGTAAATGACACTGTAAAATGTCATCGTGAGCCAGTTTTGTGAAGAGAAGTATTTTTAGCCTGTAGTTTAGGAAATTATAAACTTCAGCCCTTTGTGTTCCAAGAAACAGAAATAAAACCAGATTTAACTGCAGATAAATCAGAGAGAACATCTGCTGTTAGATCCCAATTTCTTGAGAGAAAGCTGATGCCTACACTGGAGACAAAGAAACATTGACTATGCAGGTCTTGTAACTGCTGCAAATTCACAGGAATTGCAAAACACAATTACAGCATCAGGAGAAAAAACATGGTATTTATTTTAATAAATTATTATTACAATAAATTATTATTATTTTAATAAACACCAGTTTATTTATTAATATTTTTCTTTCGAATTATTTTCTTCCAATGTTAATATTTTTTTTTGTGATTACATTGAAAGTGGAAGTTTGAATATTTTCCAGCTTGGATAAGAAACGTTCTCAAAGTTACACAGTACATTTAACAAATCACATTACTCTGTTGAAATGATGTCACTCTCTGATGAACATCATCACAAACACATTCTTTCACAAGAATATCTACTATAAAAGACAAGGTTTCCATTGCCACCGTAACACTACAATTATTTTAATTATTGTATAACACTACATAGGAAACTGCTGGATATTCTGTTGTTCTTGATCCAACTTTTTCCTCTGGCATCTATCCCAGTTTTATGAATTGCAGTCCGTGGGCAGGTGAAGGGTACGGCTTATTCACGCCGTAACATGACCAGAGACTTCCAGCGCCTTGGCCCGTGAGGAAGAAGGTGTGATGGAAGGAGGCATTAAAGAAAGTGTCTGCTCCTGAACAAAGTACTGCAAGTGACAAATCTCTTTAAAGATTAACCTCTCCTCTCCACACAGACCACACAGGAAATGGAGATCAGCAAGAAATAATTTAAAATCAAATGCAGAGCCAACATGAATAATTCACTGTGCACTGCAAAAAAACAACAGAGGACAGCAAATAACAATAGTCCTTTCAATCATCACAAAGAGGAAGAGGAGTTTTTTTTAATAATAGAAAAATACACATATTAACCACACTCTCTAGGGATGGTAAGAAAACACTGGTAATGCAGAAAAGCTCTTCCAAACTGTGATACGATTAAAGAAGTACCCGTATAAAATGTCTTGAAGAGACACATGACATGACAAGGAGGCTGCTAGAAAATAGAACAGCATGATAACCAATATCCAGAGCACATGTGACAGCAATGAGACCGCAGTCACTGTTGCTCTTCAGAGCCAACTTCTGGAAGCACAGAGATCAACAGGGAGTATCTCGCACTGCTGAAAAGCAGACACGTGCCTGCGCTGTGGGTATAGCCTGGGTTAATTCTTCTTTAAGACTGTTGGTGAATAATAAGGATCAAAGCAATGGACACAGCTATCAGCTGCCCCACTGGGTACCCTACCAGGTTATAATTCTACTTTTCCTCTTCTGCCTTGTATTTGAGGGGAATAAAACTACACACTTAACCATGCAAGCAATTTCATTCACCCAGAGTCGACTGCTAAAATGGGCAAAAAGTGCTTTCCAACACAGAGACATTCTTCTCTACAAACTACCAGATCACGGACTGTGGAGAGCAGTTTTGACTCTATTCTATATTGCTCTTCTCTTCATGCGCAAATAGCTTCCCGTGAAACCACGCTGCAATTGTATCTTATCTCAGAAAAAAAAGCAAACTTATCTACAGGCGACCCTATGTGGGTTACTTTATTATATTCATATTTATGCATTTTAAACCCTTGCGCAGCGCACAGGTCAGGCTCAGTAATGTCTTGGCTGCACAGTCGTAACAGCAGGACCCTCGCTGGGACTCTAATTGCTGGCAGAACTCCTCAGCTCTCTTTCTTACGTGTCACGTGTGTGTATTTTCTTGGTTAAATGCTGTCCTGCCTTTTGATCCTATTCCTGCTGAAGTTGCTGAGTGATAATGATCTGCCCGTCTGGCGTACTGATATATATATATAAAAATTAATAGCACAGTCAAAGCCAGTTGGGAACTCATATTCTGACTTAAATGAATAGAACAATGGAAGTTGCAATGTGACTGAATGGCAGGAAATTTAGATCCAATTTTAAAAATTATCTACAATTAATTTTTCAAGCATCAAAATCTACTGAAACAAACAGACTGGTAAGATTTAAAATAACACCAGGCACACAGCTCATCTTCAATAAGAGCTTTTCCAATTCTACGCATTATGGTACTGCTACAAACTTCTATATCATAGCATGATTGTCTCTCCCCTTGAATAACGCAAGTACTTGTATTTTGCTGAATTTATCTCAGACCACTAATAAAAACAACAAAGAAAACTGGTGCACAGGCCATTATTTTTCTACGATTAATTCTCTCCATTCCCTCCTCTCAGACCTTACTGAAAGCTGAATAGCAAACTGGAAGTTAAATAAAACACTGGATTTAAGCCACTGGAGAAAATATAATAAGAGACAGTCTCTGAGACACAGAAGTTGGGCATAAGGATAAGAAAAGATGAGTCGGGAAAAAGTGGCAGAAAGGTCACTTTCACATTTGATTACAGATTTTATATATTCTGTGTGTGTCTTGGAAGTTCTACCATCAAGATTCAATTCTGTCACTCCCAGCCCTGCCCTCGCACCACCCCCTCAAGATAAAGAGAGGCTTAGGAAGGACTGACAGTGTATTAGAGGACATATTAGACTTATATCTGCAAATCAATTACGATAAACTCAATAAATATAATTACAGGAAATCCTACAAATATCTAACTCTCCACAACACAGTATTACTTTGCAATCAAGAAAACCCTGATAAAATTGGGTTTGTACAAGTATAATCGACACCGACAAAACTGTACAATTTGTATAAGCATAAAATCCATGAGAAAAATTAATGCTAACCTGGAGAATTTAATCCTCACATAAGAAGAATTTTATGAACCCCGAGTAAGCAAGTAACAGATAAAAATCTAGTTACTTCAGTTTCACAGTTATAAAACACTGGAAACCAAAACTTATTATTTTATTTCAAGACATCTTGATTTAAGCACAAATAATGAAAACAGAGAAATTATTTAAAAAGCACATAGTCACATCACTTTATTAAGGGAAATATTTCATCAGTTTAACGTTGGACGGTATTATCTACCAAGATTGATATTATTACGACAGATTATTCTTTTCAGAGAGACTGCAGACAGAAGAGTGATGCTATAGAAGCCTAATATCACATTTAATCAAAGTTCTTAGAAATAATAGTTCCATTATTTTAGCATTTGTACAGCTTTTCAGTGAACCAACAGGCAGTGCCTTCATCTTCTATTTCTAATCAGGTAATAAACCTACAAGTTGCTAAAACCATGCCAAAATATTGGCATGCGTTCTCATTCGTCATCATTGGATTTCAGCAATGTGCAGTCCGATTCATGACTTCTTCACACAATGTCTAGAGGAAATAAAAGTACGTTTGCAAAATTATCTTTCTGTAATTGGTGCATCGAGCTGCCACTCTAGTATTTTGTTTATTGACTGGACATTATAGTTCAGAGCCTCTTATAGGATGAATCACAGGGGCTGAATGAAAAATGAAAACACAGTGACAAATTGGGATTTCCTAGAGGCAGAAATGGGGTGGGGGGAAAGGCATAGCTCCTGAAATCTAGAACAAATGTACAAGCAGTTTAAATCTTGAAAAAAATCTTAAAAAAAAAGTTACTGGGCAAAGTAAAGAAAAGCTCAGGTTTAAGACTAATTGGTGCTTTAGAGAGAAATAAAGAAATCAAGTTAAAGTGTGCCAGAAATGGAGAATGGGGAAATAATAAATTGATGCACCACATATATAAAAAAAATGTATTCTCAGCAACCTAGGAAAAGTTTTCGAGCTCAAACCAAAGATTCCATCAGCCTATTGCTCCATTTTGGCAGCCATGTCTATGCAGAAGAGTACAGCAGAAAGACAGGCGTATATTGATACCTCCTCAAGAGTGCTCTCCCCTCCTCTAGTGCTCTGTAGCTCGAGTACTTTACAGACCTGGGATATCCCTCTGCATTTCAGAACCTTCATTACAAGCGGAGTCCCCAGGGCTCCAAGTTGGGGCCACTTCAGTTCAATATCTTTATCCATGCTCTGGATGAGGAGATCGAGTGCTACCCCACTGAGTTTGCAGCTGGCACCAAGCCGGGCGGGAGTGTTGATCTGCTGGAGGGTAGGAAGGCTCTGCAGAGGGTCCAGACAGGCTGGATCCATGGGCCAAGGCTAATGGGATCAGGTTCAAATACTCTTAATTCCCATAACAATCTGTTGAACATTTATTCTAGAAATAGTTAGACATGGATTTGAAAATGGGGTTTTGTTTGTCTGGGTTTGGGGTTGTTCTTGTTGTTGGGGTGGGTTTTGTGGGTTATTTTGGTTTGTGGGGTTTTTTTGGTGTCCATCCTCCACCTTCACACCTCATTCCCTGCTTTCATTTAGCTCTGTACTAGAAAATAAAGAAAAACATTCTAAATTCACCTTCTATATGTCACTAACAATTGAACAGGTCTGTGCTATATGCTCCCAAAGTATTCTCTTTTCCAGGCTGGAAGCCCCTATGTAATTTAATATTCCACATCCAGGATCTGCCCCGTATTTATTATCCCTGGTGTGTATCTAGGGAAAACTTAAATGCTCTGAGCACAGAGACACATTATTACATAAAATCCTTGGGATACTGCTGTGTCTGTCAACTGAATATATCTCAAAACTAGACGGTAACTATTTTAAGCCAAATGACTGGGCTATGGATAGCAGTTTAGTCACAACAGCCTGGACAGAACAAATGGAAGCGTGGTGAGAGTAGCCCAGCCTGATTCTCTTCACGTTTTGCAGAACACAATGTGTGATCTCTAGTCCACCCTGAATGCCAAGCTGCTGCTATTCCAACTGGCGTAGTAGATAAATCCTACAGCTAAGCACAGAAATAACGGCATCTCAGGACTGTTAAGCTCCACAGCTGTGAGAACGGAGCTTTAAAACCAAAGTACATGAACTATACTAGAGAAGTGCTGGGTAATGATCCCAGAGTTACAGTCCAAAGGTTACCTACTCAACAGAACCTGCCATGGACTTGCACAACGCTTTCTACAGCTTTAGGGTCCCAGGTAGGCACAGGATTATAGCTGCTCAGGCCAAGACAACTCTAGCTACGTGGAGAAGGCAGAATAACAGGCACTTAAAAAACCTTTATGTTAAAAATGAAGGCTATCAGAAATAGACAACTTTTAAAGCAAAAACAAGCCTTTACACTGCAATTTCAGATTTAAGCATCTGAACCTGGCTTATGTCTTGTGAAAAGACACGTGCACTGGTTTGTAATCATTGTTCCAGACCGCTCTCTTGGTCTGACCTGATGGCTCAAATCACCTGAAGATGATTAATCTGTTCGGAAGGATGATTGATACCAGTCTTTTAAATAGACCCCTCATCCGCACAGGAATTGAAATACCAACAAATAACAGGCTGATGGTGCACTGCCTGTTCAACTACCCATACTTATTTTTCCTGAAAGGTCAGTTAATTGAAAAGTGCAATTTACTTTGCTTGGAAAAAAACAGAAGATAGCAGAAGCTGCAACACAGCCTTCCTTATAGCATAGTCAAGACACGTAGTTACACTTCGTTTACCTCATCTGCATTGTTTTCATTTACTTAATTTCAATTAGATTGTAAATTATACAGGGATTAAGGTGTTTCTATTGTGTGACCTATTCAATTTTGCAGTCAATTGATTTCTACTTATTTAGTAAGTGTTTGGACATTAGCTTCCTTCGCGGTTAGATTTACACTTGGAGTCAACTCTCCAACACAGCAAAATGCCAACACCTTGCATCCTTCACGAACACGGCAGAGGAAAGTGTAAGTTGCGGAAAAGGAAGCGGGTGAAGATCACGTGTAACGGGACTTCAGTCGCCAAAAGCGTAATCAGAGCAAAGCAAACACTGTCGTAGGACTGCTAACAGAATCTGCTTATACACCACATGCAGTCACTATTTCTGGCCACCAAGGTCTTCAGCTGGAGATGTGTCTTCAGTTTCAGCATCTTTTTTCAATAAATACTGATGGGAAAAATGGGCAAGTTCCAAAGAAACCAACGCAAATTTTTAGCTACCCAAGTGAAGAAGGGAAAGGGAAAGAAAGAAGGTTGAATCAGAACTGTTCAAGCTAGAGAAGGAAATGCTACAGGGAGGGGGAACGGGATGGACATGACAACAGCCTTAAAAATACAGTATGCTGCTGCGTACAAAAATAGTGGTTATGTCTCTGGTCAATATGGCAGCAAGAGGATGAAGCTGCAGCAAGGAAGATATGGGTTAGACATGAAGAAAAATGTTCCAGCTGCTGGAGAAGTTAACTGAGGGAGCTTAGTCTCTGTCAGTGGAGATCTTTAGAAGGTAGACATGCAGCTGTCAGAGTTCATCTGGATTTTCACAAGGGACAGAAATTATGGCCTTTTGACGTTCTTTCTAATCATGTGAGGATCTACACAATATTAATTTCTCTGCCATACGAATAAATTCCTGAAAACACTGAGGTTAATTTCTTTCTTAGGTGAAAGGTTTTTGAAAAAGGGATCTAGAAAGATTCTAACACTTAAAAAACTAGATTTACTGAAAACAGAGTCCCTACTGTCAACATTAATATATCATTGGCATAGATGCCACAAGCTAATAGGGTGATACTGCGACAGATGCAGTCATTAAGCCCTCAGGTTCTCTTTGCATGTTATCACGTTGACAGGCCAAGTTCCTTTTTCCTCTTCACAACATCAAAGATAAGAAGCTGCTAATGGCATTAGGGTAATTAATAAGGCAGGTAAGAGGGATCCTGGATGTTCTGATGAAATTTTTAAGGCTTTTAGTGGAAGGCTGGTGTCTGGTAAGTGATGTGTATTTACCAATGTGTGAAGGGAGGCGGTGTTTCAGAGTCTGCTGTCAAGCTGAATGCTGTGCTGAAGGACCATAACTACGGGAAGCACAACCACACAGTTACTCAAGAACAACTACACCTGACTCGCACTGAAAATGAGATCAGCTTATACTTCAGCTGCTCATGCGTTGTTTATAAGAGTAACTGGGCTTGACCTCTAACATTCAAGGGAAAAGCAAACCTGACAGCTCATCCCCTCTTGTGCCTCTGCAACTGTAGCTTTCAATGTGTTTCCTCCAGGAGGTTGGTGGCAGCAACTGCATTCTTTGTGTCCTTCCCTCAGCACAGTGACAACATGGCACAAGCATATAGGACAGGACACGCTACCCACAGTGCGTCCAGGACACAGAAGCACAGGGGAATACTCCTGCAACCAACTCAACCATTTAAAATGCAACAGAGGTAGAACTTGTCAGTTCTTCCCCCAAAGTCTCTTACAAAGTTAAATTTTTCCTTCTTTTCTTTCTATTTTGTAGGGAGCTGGAACTTTCTTTTACCTAGTCCAAATGCCCAACTCAGAACTACTGTGTCACCCTTTGCTAAAGGAAGGTGCTTTGGCCACTGTGAGAGTGAATTTTTAAGTTGATGTTTCTGCTTGCTGCTCATGTTTTCTGTTAACTCAATTTGCATTGCTCTTGTTTAGCCTTGCTGTTTAGGGGGTTGTTCTAACGTGCTTTGTGGATTGAGCGAATGTGTTTGCCACGAAGTATTCAAAGAAAGATTGCTCCAGATTAGCATTCTGGTTCACAGCTTTAGTTGTATTTATCTTTTTTTCCTTACTGGGTTTGTAAGGCATAGAAACAGCAATTCTCCACTGTTTCCATCATGTTTACATTCTCATCACTTGTGTTTGCTCTGGTTTAGCTGTTTTCTTTAGAAGCTTGGTTTATTTTTAAAAACCAGAGCACAGTTACTTAAGAGAAAAACAATCAAACGAGGGCAGAGGTACTGAGTAAGAGAGAATGACCAATATGTTTTCATGAAAGACATATAATTATGTACCTCATCCTAAACATGACTGATGTCAATAGGAATACATTCAGCCTGTAGATGGGAATCAGTACTCAACAGGAAAGGGATCTGAATAGGAACAGATGATTCCACTGTATTTCTTCAGTGTCCTAGAAGTGATGTGAAGGAATGATGATATATATATTTTTAAAACTAATATTTCTTACTAACTACTACTGCTACATGAGTATTTATTAAGAAAAAAAAGCTGAATGATTTAACAGGAAGGTCTTTGAGAAGAGCATTGATGAAAAAGCATAATTAAATCAAGTAGGTACCACAAAACAAGTATCAGAGAAGAAACAAATGAAGACAGTGAAGAACCTGCAGTAAAAATATTCAAGAAATGCAGATACCCTTTTCTCCCTCAAGACTTGTTCTATGATGTATATCCTCATCATCCTCCCGACTAGGAAATCACTGTTTGGCTGCAGATCAGGAAGTGTAATGAGTCAAACAGTCAGGAAGGAGAAAAAAACACTAAAAAATACAGTGGCACACACAGATCAGCAATGTAGTAAATACAAATAAATAAAAAATTAAAATAGTTTCTCTTACTCAAAGACAAGTTGTATATCAAGATAAACATGCTATTACTGCTATTCTTAATTTCAGTAACCAGAAATAATGAAGGAACTTCAATAATTTTTCCCCTGTTATAAATGAAACATGAAACAGCAATGAAACAGATCTCGAGGGCCTCTGCCCAGTATTGCCAGCAATGCTCACCACTGTAAGGGTGGGAGGTCAGACCCATTTTCCGGGCTGGATTCCCAAGCCCTTCCCACATCCATACTGCCTCTCCGCACAACACATCCCCTCACAGCTCTGCAGGAGACACACAAGGTTCATACACCAAGCCAAACCACAGTTTAGAAGGCGTTGCTTTCCGCTTCTAAAGCCCTGAGACAGAAGCAAGTGCTTCAACCTACTAAAGCCAACGTAAATGTTCTCACAGCCATTGAAAGGCAAGCACCTTGCTTAAATGCTTTGCTGACCCACAATCAGAAAATCCCATGCAGGACTGGCCTCTTAGAAACCAACCGCACATTTATACCTTCTAGCAGGTGCCGACGCTCGGCACTGAGCAGACGCTGGCCGTGCAGGAAGACTGATTGCCTCTCCAGTGCAACCAGAGGCTGAGCTGCAGCCTGAGAACGTGCTCCGGTCACCTGGAAACTGAGATATAAGCAGCGGAGAACAGGACAGTGAGAGACTTGGACAGAATTGCACAAGCTCCTGCAGTGACCTCAGCAGCTGGTGTCAACACGCAGGCGTGGCACGGCACTTACTGCACGGCTCATGCGTTTGGAGATCAGGGGTATGATGGAACAGAGACAGGCAAGTCAATTCTAGCTTCCACCTAAGCGACCACGTACACCAGCGCCAGTGCTACTGGGGACACAGTTTCTTTAGAACCCTGCGTGGCTCCAGCCTGCTCGTGCATTAGTGGCTCAGCCTGTCTCTATCAAAGCCAACGCACGCCTCTGCCTGCTGCTATCGCACCTGTAGCACAATGGAGACGTTACTGCTTCACCTGCTGTTTGGAGACGGTTTTCCGGAGTGCACAGAAGAGACAGCCTCTTGCCAGCAAACTCTTATTTCTTTGTTATCTAATATTTCAATAAAAATAAGTTTACTTGCAAAGACAAGTTTTCTGCATCTAAATAAAAGCAGTGCAGCTTGCAAAGCAGACCGGGTGATTCCTTACCACATGGCCCCACAACTGGAAGAAACAGACCCCAATGAAAGCCAACAGTTAAATGGTCCATGGAGAATTCAAAGAACTTCAAAAGAGGTGAACATCGGCGTCTGCATCAGAAATTCACTGTACGCTGCTCAGTCCTAAGCTTACCCTAGCAAGACAGTCCCAGAACGCAGTCAATGTGTAGCTTTTGGTTCAGATGACACATGAATTTTACACAACGTGAACTCTAAGAATTTCACACAGCTTCCCAGCAGTTTTATCAGCTTTGCTCATGCTGTGATGTCTGTATGCTCTTACCATTAATACTATTCTGCTTGTCATGATGTGTGGTTTTGTTTGCAGTGTGTTTTCTTATAATGCAAGTGAAAAAAATGCAATAAAAACTGACCTTTTTCGCATTTCTACTCTTGTTTTCCAATTTATAGTAATGAAAGCATACAAATGTAACACATCTCGCACAGTACCAGGACTGCTGGTGGACTCCCATAAGAAAAAAATAAAATCAACACCGGAGGAATGTTTCAAAGAATAAAATATACTGGTTACTTTTTAAAGTGTATTAATTATGTGCAAAACAGATAAGAAACAAAGTGCTCAGTACTGGTAACTAATAAAAAATAACACATCTATTGCATTAAAAAATTAATATATTTTGCCCATATGAGCTTTTCCTAAATAAACCTGGTCTAATATGTATTAATATTCAATTTCCTTTCACTTACTAATATTTCAAAACCCAAAAGACAGCAATTTTATGTAACATGCATTTACACTGTAAGAAGATACTATTCCCTTATACTGAGAAATCTGAATATTACGTAATGCTTCTTAAAAATAACCCATTAGTAGCTACTGCTTTATTTCTGATTTTTGTGTGGAAATGATTAATAAATTTTCCAAACATATGTAAGTATGATTTCAAGTTAAAAACAAAGAAGTAGGTTTAATGATGAGTTATGGGTAAGAAAAAGAGTTTTCTTTCCCAGTAGAAGCTCCATCACTGTTACCTGGAAAAACCCTTGCTAGAAGGATAGGTTTCTGTCTATGGATTCTGCCTCTCATTCTTTTGAGAACACAGCTGGAAGAAACTCAGAATGATAGGTTTTCGGTGAAGCCACAATAATTTGACTTGCATCACTGGATCATTTTTTTCCACACTCAAAGTCCTCATCCACTGCTTTTGAAACGAAGCAGCAAAAAGCTGCTAGTACTATTTTTCAAAGTAAAGATCTGTGTAAATGCCAATTGTTGACCCTGATGGCCTTCTCCCCACCAGCACATGCTTTTTCTCACTGCCATTATTTGATTTGTTGATGTCGACATGAGCCTCTCTGACAAGGCTACAAGTCAGCTCGCGGCTTTAAGCCATGTAAAGCTACCACGTTCTCAAGGAGAGGCTGCAGAATGGACAGATGGGCTTCGACTCTGCAGCCACGTAAAGGACCTAGCACTGAACAGGTTTATTTTTCTTGTTTAACAAAACTGATCCCTGACTAACGTAGCATGAATAACTTTCCTCGGGATACTTAAAAGCGTACAGTAATAAAATATGCATCCTACTGCAATGATTACAATGTCATCTGTTCAATTTCTGCTTGAACAGCCTACACTGTAAGTTATTACAGTATTGTTTGAAATTTGGTATTAGTTTTAAATAAGAAAATGAATATGCTCATGGAGTAGACACTATAAAAGTCTGCAGTGAAGAGGTCAGCTGGCATAAAACCACGCTGCAATTGCATTTTTAGCATTCCAGCATTTTAGGATGGCCATCTTTATGTCCTGTCTAACCCTTCAGAAGACTGGAAAATATCTTTATTTTAAAATAAAAGAAATATTTAGGTAATTTACATTTTAAAGTTTAAATGTACATCTAATGTGCGATATTATACATTGACTATTGAAAGTGATCTCTAAGAAAAAATCCAGTGCTTCATTCAAAATCTTTCAAAATCGGGTGCTATAATGTACTGGATTAGTTTTCTTCTCTTCTGCAAGACATTCTTTCAAAAATTCTTGATGAGCATTCATTGTAATATATTCATTGTCATCTCCAGAAGGCAACTGAGGAGCCAAAGAGTTTGCAAAACCCAAAACAGAGCTCTATGAGAGAACAGAGAACCGAGGCAACTGCTCTCAGCACAGTCTAATGGATACCCGCGTGGATTCATCCTGCTCTGGCTTTATTCTGCCTTCATCCTCTAACATGTCAGTCCTGTTCCCTAAATGTCTAAGAATTACGTGGCTCCCTGCTGTGCAACCTTTTAAAGGGTCAATGCCCAAGAGCAGTGGATTTTTTCACTGCTTATGTTCACAGTGTTCCGTGGTGTGCAAACCATGGGAGTGGGAAGGAGCTCTTGGTGTACAGACTGATGAGAATCAATCTCCAAATCACCATTTAACAGTAACTAAAATGTTCCAAATTGGAGAATATCAAACTACAGAGAATAGCATTCACTATTGGTTTAGAATAAATATATTCCTACTCCTTTTTTCTTTGGATACTCAATGCCAAATTGTAGTACAGGTCTGCAAGTTCCCCTTGCACATAGCTCAGAGTTTAAGCCCGTACACTTTTGGACATCTATATCTGAATAAGCAGAGTGTAGCAATAGGTAATTCTGTATTGATCAGAGTCATGGGCTGCATGTATATAACCTGTGTGTTTATTATAAAATGAATCTTTAAATGTATCCCAAAGTAAGTTTACATTATTTAACATTTGAAACTCCTCATTCTCCATTTAAACTGCCAGAATGACATCTCTGAGGATGGCACTATCCATAATAAGGCCATGAAAACACTCACAATTCATAGAATCATAGGATTGTTTGGTTGGAAAAGAGCTTTGAGATCATTGAGTCCTACCGTACCTGTCCACTACTAAATCACCCCTGAGCAGCTCATCCACCTGTCTTCTAAACACCCCCAGGGACAGGGACTCCGACACTTCCCTGGGCAGCTGTGCCAGTGCCTGAGAATCCTTTCAGTGAAGAAATTTTTCCTGATGTCTAATCTGAACCTCCCCAGCACAACTTCCAGTGTCAATATACTAAATATATGTAACTTCCTATGACAAGAACACTTTGGGGAGTGTTCATATCATATTTTGTATACACCAGTATTTTCACAATTGACAGGTGATCCATGTGTTCACTCAAAGACCCTACTGCACATTGAGCACATAGGAAGCATTAAAATTCTATTTCTAAGATAACTGGGATACAGCACTCAGATGAAGAATATAATCTACTCAGTTCTGTTCTAGGCCATTTGCTTTCCAAAGGACTCCAGGGTGAAAGGACCACAATGGCATAAAGGCATTCACTTTATAGTGCTTTGAACAATTTAGCTAGACAATTTCTGCATTGTTGTGGTTTTCAGCAATGATAAGAAACATTAATTAAACAGTTATTAAATTCTAGATGTTTATTTTGTGGCAAGACTGAATAATTTTAAGATTTTCCACACAAAGTACAGCATTTTGGCTATTTAAATTTCGTTTTGAAGCTGAGCCACATTATCATGAAAGAGGTGAAGCAGTCTTGAATTGACCAAGGGTCATTTGTAAATGGCTTCTCACAGATGATGCAGTGAGATGATCACTAGCTGGGCCATAGCGATATCTCCATTAAATGTGGGCACGTGACCCACGAATAAGTCAGCCTTTGCTTTGCAGTGGCTTTCCCTAAGGTTTTCAGTAACTCCATGGAAATTACCTGGTGAGAAACCACATTATTAACAGTCAGGCAAGAGGAAATGATCAATAGGACTTGGGGAAAAAAAACCCTGAGAAGGCCGAGGTGACAACACAGAAACTGTGAGACTGAACTCTGGTTAGAAAGGTCTCTTTACAAGGAAGAAGTTTAGCTATTTTCTCAAGCTAAATCACAACGTTGGTCTGAATAAGGGCTGCATATTAAAAAGGAAATGTTAAAGCTGGAAGGCAAATATGAGTACAGTTACCCAAATAAGAACATCAAGTCCAACTAGTTCAGAGTTCGTGGGAGAACTGATTTCTAGTTTCCATTTACTATGAAAAGTGCAAATTAGTCAGGAATAGATAGTGTGAAATAAAACAAAACATTAGTTCTGTGTCATGTGATTTAATCCTAAACAGCCTCAAGCTCGACCTCCAAAATCTCATAAAAGAAAATTTTACTCTTCATGGGGCCATAGTGGAAATCTTTCGAAAGCCTTTCAGAACGTGCCCTGCCCCCAGTCAGCACGCCCTCATGAAGGGAGAAGTCAAGCAGAAGTAATTTCTGAGTACTGTGCACTGGCCGGAGCGTGTGCTGGGGGAGGGATGGATGCCCAGACTGCCTCAGCCTAAAGCTCAGGCACTGCCGAGACAGCATGGACTGAGCACACTGAGAGCGACCTTGGGGTGGGAGGGGGACACCACGCCACAGACACCAGCAAGCACTGAGCGCAGAGTGGTTAAAGAAGGTGCTCTAGAGAAAAAGAGAAAACACCATTTCAGCAGCCTGCTTCTGTCCCAAATCCAGCCTGACTCGTGGCCCTTAGCAGCGCTGATTTGAATACTAATTTAGTGACCTTCAGGGCAAAGGTCATTTCTGTACATACAGTTTCTATGAAATGGTAAATGAACTCTGCATTACTTGAAAGCTATTTTCTGCCTGTTATTTCAAATGAGAAGCCTTATCTAGTCAAGCTACTTCTTAAACTGATCTTAATACTAATGAGTTTAGAACTGGAAAAAACAATGAAGAAATCACTCAACTAATGAAGCAGCTTCTTGGCTCAATGAATGAAGGAGCCAGTTTAGTGCATCAACAAAGCAGAGGAGAAAGAGATTTTTGAGCTAAGTGTAGAAAATACCAAGTTGTGAAACCTGCTGGTAACTCTCACATGAGGGTGTGCTTGTGATGTGCCTGCCCAGGCACACGTCCTCCCGTCTAAACTTTCCCCAAAACTGAAGAAGGAAGCCAGACACTGCGTGCCACTCCAGAGGCAGAGAATCCAGAATCAACTGGAAGGCTTCTCTTGGCAGTGATTTTTACTGTACACTGTGTCCAAGTCACTGGGAGGCACACAGACACTGCAAAGATTAAACGGCTTAAGAAGGTGAAGTATCACTGTGGTTCAAAATGAAACAGTTGTTCTGAAAGAAGGAGACTTGATCCTTCCCATGCTAAATTCCATCTCGGGAGTTCAGGCAGAGGGATGAATGCAGAGGTGAATGAAGAGCTGCGGAAATACATATGGCAGAAGAAAATAAGATACGATTATACAAAGGAGAATTGGTGAAGATATTCCTCAGAGAATTAAAAATGAAAAGGAAATTTACAATGTCAATAAAAGGGCCTGTAACTGAGTATGTATCTAAAGGAAGAGTGCAAACAAATTTCAATGCAGTACTAGATACAACTAACAAAAAATATGGAAGCTAAAAGATGTACAAACATTGTACAAATTCAATTCCCAACCAAAAATGTGAAAAGGAGAGAACTATACTTATCAGCCAGGCCAACTTCACTTGTCAGACAGAATTTTGAAAAAAATGATTAAATAATCAATTAATAATCACATACAGGATAATAAAGTGATGAAAATAGCCCACACAAGTTTGTCAAGAGCAACTTGTGCCAAACCAATTAAATTCCATTCCTTTACAAGTAAATAGTGTCATTGATAAGGTAGAAGCACTGCAGCCTCACTCTAATAAAGCTTCAAACACTGCTACGCGTGGAATCCCCATAGGCAAACTGGAGAAATATTACATGGATGAAAAAAAGCCTTGAGAGAAACCCTTGATTAATTTAAAAGATACGTTCAAGAAGAAATTATCAATATTCTGATTTTGAACTGAAAAAAAAGACATTAAGATGGCAATTCGCAGGGGTCAACCCAGGAAATGTCTAAATTATCCTCTAGTGAGGAGAATCAGGGCAAAAGCACAAGTGAAAGAAGGCAGGAGGACTTGCAAGTGCTCTGGATCTTCGTAATCCAAAATGATCTTTACAAATTGAAAACGAAGTCAATAAACACCTCTAGGATGAGTTTTCATAAAGGTAGATGCAAAACATGGCACGTGGGAATAAGTTATGGAATGGGCCAAGACAAAATAAGTAATGAGGGAATAGGGAGAAAACCTGAAGAAGAGAATAGAAGACATCGAACACAGCATTAAAAAAGGCAAACTGACTTCTAGGGTCCCAGTGGGACAGCAAAATCTAGAGACAGTGATTCTTGACACTGACTGTATGAGCCAGGTTCTAAGCCCCCAAAATAGATGCTGTCAGATTGCTGACTCTACATAAGAAAAATAATAAAGACAATAGATTTTAGAACACGACGAGTAAAGAAGAGCTGGAGGAACTTGATATATTTGATTTACCAAAGGAAACATTCAAGTGAGATTCATGAGAGACTTATAGTGCAAAAATCTGAAAAATGGAATGACAGCCATTCTATGCAGGGCAAGAGGAAACAACAGGAAGGCTTTATAATGTGGTGCAAGGATGTGCTCCAGATATTGGTTCTCTGACTAATAGAGGTCTTAAGCCTTCAGAGATTTCTAGAAAGGCTGCAGAAACCCTTTTGATTTGTTGGTGCTATAAACACATTAGACAAACAGCTATTTTGGTGCAAAGAGATGCATAAGATGATTTCTTACAGACCTCTTCGCCTTAAATTCCTATAGTTCCTGGATTATCTTGTTCCGCTGAGCAATTCTTGAGTAACAAATGTCTAAGCAAACTTCAGAAATTATTTTTAATTGTTTAAAGAAAATCAATATTAGCAATATTTGGTGAAAGTCAATAAAATACATACAATGAAATAGACATTAAATTCAAACTCATTAGAGGTGGCAAATGTTAATATGTTGTATATTTTTATTTATTTTCCTTTATTTAGGAGAAACCTTTTTTCCCCAATGATAATTGGCTACTACAGGTCAGGTTACTGGCGAGGGCAGCTGAGCATGCGCTGTTAACGGGGGTTCAAACTTCAATTCAAAGACTAATTGCAATTAAGAAATATGTGGCAACTTAACACTTTTTGCAAAATGCTTCCAAAAAAACATTCCTTCAAATGGAAAAGATGAACCCCTTTGACATTCAGGACAAGAACTTAATGAACTGTAAACCATTACATATGGTGACAGCATCCCTGCTGTAGGACGAGAGCGACTGAAAAATGAACGGAAGAAACCCACCTATTCTCAGTCATTTTATGAAATGACTCTAATTAAAATCAGAATACAATTAAATTGCCAGCCATAGAAATAAAAATTTTTACCTTGTGGGTACAGCTGATCATTTATACCTCTTTTGATCAACAAAGAAAAATATCTAGTGATTGTCCTGTACAAATGATTTACCATGTGATCCAGATAGTCTTTTCCAAAACACTAATGAGCTGGATTAGGCTCAGTCTCAGGAGTGAGAGTTTCAGCCCTGTGGAGAGGATGCTTAGAACATATCTTATACGGTAAACCCATCTGCTTCCCTGATACAGCTCCACTAGCTGATTCATTCGTGTTTGCCAAGAAATCACACTGCTCATTTATTTTCAGTGTTTGGGTTTTCACTTGTTGGGTTTTAATATGGGTGTTTAATACCTTTTGTTTATTAAGAGAGATAGAGCTTTTGTAAATATGAACAAAGCACCAAGGAGTTACTGAGAAGTTCAAGCAGTGCGAAAGGTGAGATACAGGCACGAGAACAGAAGTAACCTGAAGATCTGTATAACGGGAGAACTGACAGCTTATTTAAAACTGGCACTTATTTCTTCCTCTGTTGCAACGCATCAACAGAAATTTGGGGGCTTTCGGAAATGTTTTCAAACACACAAGCAGTTAAAACTTGGATTTTGCAGTCAAAAATTGCTCCAGTGTTGTTATTGCCTGGCAGTACACTGACCGATTTCTGTGCTGCTGTGATCTCCTGTTGATAAAGCTGAATGCATTCATACAAAACCAGAAACAAAACAAATGCTATTGATTTCCGGCTAATAACCGTACGGGCACACAGCAATCAGTAACGTACCGTACGTACCGCGTGGGAGTCCTACTTGTGGATAACTATCTTTTACATATCTGAGTAAGGTTATGTTCCGTAAGGTGTATGGATGCCCTGGAGGAATAAAAGCAAGAATTAACACTCTAGTGCACATGCTAATTAGGATTTAATTAGGGAATCTAAAAAATGCAGAGTGCATGTTTTCAGCAAGAGCATAATTACCAACTTACTGCTTGTGGGTTTTTTTCCCCCTGTATTTTGTCATTGTAAATACTATAATTGTCATTTTAGGTAAAATTCAAGAAATTAAAACCCTATTTTGGTTTTCAGGAAGAAATATTTTTCCTCTGGCACATTTTCATCCATTTTAATTCTTAACATCCCATCCTGAGTTATAATATTTTTCTACATTACTAATTCAGCACGAAAGAGATTTCTTTTCTTTAAGCTTTCAAATGTACACAGAATGTACCCTACAAATTACACCGTAACATTTTCCTTCAGCCTCTGCTGTTACTCTGAATAACAGTTACGACCTATGGGTCAACGTAACCAATTCCTCCAAACAAGGTGCAGGCCTTTCTGGAACTATTTTTGTCCCAAGAACATCATGAAAATGCCAAGCTCCATGTCAACAAAAAGCTCCTCTCCGACCTCCTGCGTGCTCCTACTTCACTCTGCTAACTGGATGTCCCACCTCATTTGGAGGCTGATGGGATCCTGACATCAATAGTCCGTGAATTTTGAACCTGATCTAAAGCTGCACAACGTCAACTGAAATTATTCCAGTTGCATCCGTGCATTTGGGAATTCTTTAAGTTTGCTCACTGGAAAATCCACCCAAGAGAGAAATAAACATGCAATAAAGGCAAATTTTAAACATCTCTCTGGCCAGGCTTTGAAAGGAACTTTTGACTAGGGACTTTCTAATGAAAGGGAATTAACAAGATGATTAAAGCTTTAAGAAAATTCAATCTGCATCAGTATTTTAATTATTTCAAAACAAACCATTTATACATAAGGTAATCTTATAAAATACCTTTCCTCCTTAATTATTAATTCTAATTGCTGTTCTTCATCATTTTCTTTTCAAAATCAAAACTTTTTCAATGAGCTTTCCTTGCCATTTCTTGATTCCTATTTTCACAGCCGCAGTGCTCAATAAACCCTTAGATGCTGCACAGCATGTAATTAGCTTCACTCCAGACCATGACAGTAACGGCCCCCTGAGACTTCCCACTTTTCCACTTTAATCCTTGGACTTCTTTAGAACTTACTATCAGACTGCAGCATCGTTATCAACCTTGCAGTGACTACACCCTTTCATTCACTCAGAATATGACTGTATAGAGAGAAAAGTAGTACAGGGGTTGACTTTGTAAGAACTTCTTGGGCAGAATCCCGGTGAGAGCATCCACAGCACAGCCTGTCAGACCCTTCAGAAAGCCAGGACAGGATTTCATATGACACAGAAAAAGACACGTGAGCGTCCAGCACTATCCATGTTGGGTTGGCAGTCACTACCGTGAACACCGTGGAGTAGTGGTGAATCAGCTTGTGAGTTCAGGGATTTCAATGTCCACATTTTCTGCCTTTGTTTTCATATGCTGTGGTTTTATTAATTTGCTGAACTATGATATGAAAGAATGAAAATGAAAAGCAAACCAAGAAAAAAACACATCCACCAAACAAGTGAAAGAGCCTCTAACGCTGTGGAGTCCTTATACTACGTTTAGTTCCATGGGTGATTTTTCCTGCTGTTATTTAAGCAGGAACTTTGGGTTCTGCCTCACTTATGGCACCCAGGTATCACCGGCGGGGTAGAAAGCAATACTTCAAACACAAAAACACTCAACACAATAAGATTAACCAGACAGGAAAAGACACCTGGAATGTTAAGTAATTGATAGGCTTGATATTTGGAAAAAATTCTTCATTGAGAGGGTGATTGGCCATTGGAATGTGCTGCCCAGGGAGGTGGTGGAGTCACCATCCCCGGATGAGGCACTCAGTGCCATGGTTTAGATGATGAGTTGGTGTTGGTGTTGGGTTATAGATTGGATGATCTCAAAGGTCCTTTCCAACCTTCTAATACTGTGATACTGTGATATTGGTGATAGACATTCATGTAACAAATTAATTCGCCTAACCTCAGACACAAATACTTTACCTTAAAAAGAAAATAAAAACTGGATTCCTCCCTTGTTTTAAAAATTTCTTGACTCAGTTTAAAATTATCTGGAGTTCAACTTCAGTTTCTTTTGTGTCAGTGATGAAGCTTATTAGGAACAATGAAAATAGTCCAGAAAACAAATTAAAAGGAAAAATCTGTGGCATTTAGTAGTCACTGGTTCCAAGCTAGGAAAGAAATTCATTGCTTACGAAGATTGTGCCCCATCTAACAAACAGGTGAAAGACATTCTTCAACACACGTGCATTGGTCTCAGGGATGTTGCACTGCTAAAAAAATAATAAAAGCTTAAGCAACTTTATTGCAGTCTGTCTGTATCATTGGAGTATAGACCAGCAAAAACCCAAGACCTCAGACTTTATTTAGTCTTCTCTTAGGTTTCACTCTGTGTACAGGTTCACCCACCCTCATGCAGACTAGATTATAGCATAATACTAGGCAATAGCTGATAAATTTCTGCTCTCAGTACATCACTCAACTGCCTTTGATATCACAATATTTAAATGATCAATCACAGCATGAAACATTTCAGCTAAGTCTTTGTAACGATTACAAATTAAATCCTTTAAAAACATTTTTACAACCCATTTTGTTTGAAACAGTTTTTCTTTCCAGTAGCTGTACTGAATTTCAAGACATCATATCGGATTATGTTAAAAACAGCATGAAAAGGCAAAGCCTTTATTAAAATGTAGTTGCATGAAAGATTTCAGACTGGATGAATTTTAGCAGATGTTTTGTAGATAATTACTAGGTCACTTAAAGGAATATTTACGTTTTGACTACCTACCATATGTACAACAAAACAGATGTTTTCTTACTAGAACTGTTAAAGAAAGATCCTGGAGAGATTTATTTTGCATAAATGAAGCTTGTCCCACTGAAATAGTCCATAATTTTTCCTAGATGTAAGTTTTTACAGAAATACAGAAAACATTTGCAAACATCAGACCAAGAAATTAAACAGCTGATAACCGATCCTGCTTTTTTTCCCCCCACACCCACGAGATTTCAGTAATATTGACATCCAGTGTGCAAGTTTAGAGCCAAATTAGTTTGTGTTACACACCTTCAGTCATCTCTGCACGTCTACAACCAAACAAACCATAGAATCAGGGATTGCTTTGGGTTGGAAGAGACCTTAGAGATCACTCAGTTCCACCCCCTGCCATGGGCAGGGACAACCTCCCACTGGATCAGGGGGCTCGAAGCCCCATCCAACCTGGCCTTGAACACCTCCAGGGATGGGGCAGCCACCACTGCTCTGGGCACCCTGGGCCAGGGCCTCCCCACCCTCACAGCAAAACATTGCTTCCTAACATCTAGTCTAAATCCCCACCCTTCCCATTTAAAGTCATTCTCCCTCACCCTATCGCTACAGAGCCTCCCCAGCTTTCCTGTGATCAGTACTGGGAGGCTGCTCTAGGGTCTCCCCAGAGCCTTCTCTTCTCTAGGCTGAACAACCCCAAGTCCCTCATCTGTCCTCACAGTGGAGGCACTCCAGCCCTTGGATCACCTTTGTGGCCTCCTCTGGACCCATACCAACAGTTCCATATCTTTCTTATGTTGGAGATTCCAGAACTGTACATAAATGTAGACAAACTAGTTCAGAAAATAAATATACTTCAATTACTTTCTGGAGAAACTCAGCATGGAGCTGGGAAGAACTCCCGTGTGCTCCAGCCAGAGCCCCAGTCTGAAGGAACAAGACACCGTCACTAAAACTTTTTGTATTTACGGACCTCTAGCTAGGACTGGATTGTAAGTTCTTGAATAATGAGCTAATTGTCGTCACAGCCAAACACAGAAATTGCAGCCCAACATGAGCAATTCTGTCTCCAGAGGTCACTGTGATCTAAGAGGCAGAATCCACAGGAAACATCCTCCGGCACAGGTCGACATGTGCAAATCCTGCATTCACAGAGCCAAATACAGTCAAACACAGACAAAACCAGAACCTCACCAATAATTCAGAAAAATTAACATCAATAACAACATCAAAATTTAACTATTTTTCATGAAGATAAACCTTGGAGGTTTCTGTAGAATTTCAGCTGCTTGAGGCAAATCTGCAGACTAAAGCACGACAGAGATTCAGGCAAGTTTTTTCACATACAATGGAGTTTTAAATACTGGGTTTCTCTAACTGCAGCTACACCAACATTTTTTCTGCTGTGGAGGTTAATAAAATTAGACATATTTGGTTTAATAAAGCTGCCTCTACCATCCAAACCATCCCCTTCAATGCCTTTATGTCACATTACAACCTAGAATCAGCACCAAGTAGCAGGATTTACTGCTAGGGATAACACGAGCTGTGGCGTTGTGTTTGCATTTTTCTTTGCCTGAAAACTTCGTCTCACAGTGTATTTAACACAAATTAACCCCTAACCTAAGCACTTCAGCCTACTGTGTTCTCTAAGTTCTGCAAACAGCTGCAATGACTGATTTCAGAGCATTTTAATAAGGGGCTCAATGGACTTCAGGGTTTTGCAAATCTTACATTCTAATTTGATCTGTAGAACTGACTTCATGATTTTCTAAAAACACAAAGTTGTGGGGAATTTTCCATAAGGGATATTTTGTCGGTGTGAACAATGTTAAGATGTAGAATCTAAATAGAAAAGAGTTAAAGATCGTGGTTCCAGTTCCATTCAGATCAGTAAGCACTGTTCCACTGGTGTCAGGTGAAGTGGGTGGCCTCTCCGATGCTGGCAGGACTGGTAGAAACAAGCACTGGAAGATATGAGATAGGAGCTGCTGGCTTGCAGGAAAAGGAGAGACCACAGTGAAACAAAGTTTAACTTGTGCAGAGGAAGCAGCAACAGCTAAGATCAGGGTTTAAGAGCTTTTCTTTCTCTGTACTACAGAAGACTACAGATAATGCTATATACAACACGTAATTCACTGTTAGCAATAGTACTTCTCGCCCTCTTATCTTTACTTTCTCCATCCTATTTCATTGAAATAAGCTAAATAAACATGAGATTGTACTCCTGTCACATTTTTACACAATTTCACTTTCTCCAGATTGTTAACAGTTTTCCTTAAACCAAGTACGTGAAACTTCAACTAAAAAAAATCTGAATAATTCTCTCTTTCCAGACAATAGATCCATTCTATTTAATGCTATTAAAAGAACAAAATACAAGATACAGCATTTCAAATTAGAATTTGTAAAGCCAGAAGGATGTAATATTTATACTATTTCTCATACCTATGCTGTCATTCTAACAGTGCACATAGTGAAGTATTTCTTTCCACATTACTTGTTGCTTTACTTTCTCAGGACCAAATGGTTCTTGTGTTGGATCTGTAGATCCACAATTAGATGGAAAAAAAAAATTCACGTATATACACCTTCATACACACCTACAGCTCTTCACTTCCAGGCCTTGCCAGAGTGGTAGGATGCTCCACGGAACCCAAACCTACACTGTGCTTCTGGCTCAAGACTGCTGGACCAAGAAGACTAAAGGAGTTTGCATAATGAAGCTGGATTTCACTGAAGAAGACAAGATTATTCACACCTTACTTACACTGAAAGAGGGGAGATTGAGATGAAATCTTAGGAAGCAATGTTTTGCTGTGAGGCTGGGGAAGCCCTGGCCCAGGTTGCCCAGAGCAGTGGTGGCTGCCCCATCCCTGGAGGTGTTCAAGGCCAGGTTGGATGGGGTTTGGAGACCCCTGATTTTGTGGGAGGTGTTCCTGCCCATGTCAGGGGGTGGCACTGGGTGATCTTTAAGGTCTCTTCCAACCCTACGATTCTCTGATTCTGTGATTACTGTGGAAGTTCCCAGCGCCTTTTGGGCAGGCATGTTTCTAGGTCAGTTTGCTGCAAACCAGATTCTACTGTGTTCTATTCCACTGGCACAGGAGGTCACCAGAACAAGGTAGGGAACCATCTGTGAGACTTCAGTACCCGCCTGAATGGCTTCCGCTTCCAGTTCTGCCCCAGTTACAGAGAAGAAGACAGATGACCTATCATGACTAATAAAAACTTATGCTTAGCAGTGAAAGATCTGAGATGTTATTCCCAAACAGGAACTAGGGAATGCTTTCTACTCCAGTTCATCTGGTCTGCTTTTAACGAAGAGGGGGGGAATGAGAACACTTACTATTTTGGCATTTTAGTATGGCAAAGATGGGAGTCCCAGTAAAGATACTGCAAATTCCCTGCTCACAGTGCATCCTAAGGAGAACTCACATCAATTTCCAATAATTTATGCAGCAGGCCTTTTAAATCAATGCTTTTCCTCATCACTGCCTCCTCCATCTCTTCTTTATTCCTTCCTGACTCTGCAATTAACTCATATTGCTGAACTTGGGATATCAACATCCTGCCTGTCCAAACATAAAGCCCACTGAATGGATCAGTGTCTCATTAAGAAGCCTTAATGTGCAATGTGGCTTTGACCAAAGGTGGGGAGCCCAGCATGTGCTCTCGTGGGCTCTCATGCGCGATTGTTAGGCAGTCAGTGAGCACACTGATGGCCAGCTAATAAATAATTCCCCTTATAGATGGGATATCAGTTGATCTGCAAATTCAAAAAGAGCGTGTCAACATTGTTGGGATCTCATAGATTGACACAGCAGAGCTCTACCAGTAGATACGGAGTAAAGGAGAACATCAAAAACATTTCATTCTCACTTGGTTGAAATCCTTATGTATCGGCTTATGATAGTTTTAGAGTGTTGTACACAACACAAACAATGTGTTTACAGCTATGACCTGCCCTTAGATAGCATGCTTCGAGCCCCATTGACATACTACAGCTCTCCTGGTATTAATTAAATATACAAATATATATTGTTACAACCAATGTGCCCTGAAATATCATATTTTGGTACTACTGTATCAATACCTTTTGGCTTTAATTTCCTTTCAGTTACATTAATTTAACTTCCAGTTACATCTAATATATTCTATCATCATTATACGCTCAAAGCTTACTCTCATTAGAATAATTAAATTATTACTAATTTTTAAAACTGCAATAATAGCAAAAATTCAAACTTAACTTCCTCATATCTCTGCATGCAACATGTAGCTTAACTTTGCTCCCACTATTTCACACTTGTAAATCTTCAAATACAATTTGGAAAAAAACCTGTTCCTTTCTGAATTTTTGTTTGTTTCTTCTGTTAAGTCAAAAAAAAGGAGACAGTTACATTTGATTCCATACCAGGCAGTCCCGCACGCTACTGACTGATGAATAACAAAAGTGAACAGTACAGGACAGAAGCCTTCAGGATACGCATGTTAAATATGAAACAAGTTTAATATCTAATATTAATACTACTAATAATGAACAATAGAAACAATAAAAAATGTCAGGTTTTGTGCTCCTGAACAAGGCATCACTATTTTAAAAAGCTCTACATACAAGAAATATTATATCTTTAAAGTGCGATGATTGTACAGCCACAGAAAATGTAGGTCTTCAATTCTTTAACTCTACCTCTTTTAGGTTATTTTCTTAGTTTCCTAAAGCATACCAGTTCTTTTTCAGAAAAGGCCTTAAGGGTGACATATTTGCAATGCTGTATGGAACCACTAGGATGGGATGGCATGTAGGTTATCAAAGAATCACGGATTGGTTTGGGTTGGAAGGGACCTCAAAGCCCACCCAGTGCCACCCCCTGCCATGGGCAGGAACACCTCCCACTGGATCAGGGGGCTCCAAGCCCCATCCAACCTGGCCTTGAACACCTCCAGGGATGGGGCAGCCACCACTGCTCTGGGCACCCTGGGCCAGGGCCTCCCCACCCTCACAGCAAAATATTTCTTCCTAAAATCTCATCCCAATCTTCCCTCTTTCAGCTTAAAACTGTCCCACTCATCTCATCCCTGCACTCCCTGATCAAGAGCCCCTTAACTTACCAACTTTTAACTCCGAAAAGTGTTGCTGCTAACCCTTGCTTCTTCAGTTCTGACACGCTGCCACTGAAAACTCCTGTGAGAGAAGCTTAATGTCTTGCCTAACCACCAGGTACACTTTCCATGTAATTAGAATCAAACCCATAATGCTTTTAACTGCTTTGATAATGTCTCCAGAGATGAGAAATATCCTAAAACTGAAAACATGCATTCTGCCAAGATGCTGTGAGTTCTGTTCTGTGCAGCCTTCTCTCGAAGGACTCGTGCCGCTCACAGCTGTACCAGAGGTACGGAGGCGTGCAGGCAGATTCAGGGAAGGGTAACAATGCTGAAAACACTACCAAACCTCATGATTTGAGAAAGTGTTTGAGCTTTCCCTGCAAGAACACCAGATTAGGAAGGGCAGTCACTGGAACCTTTTCATACATACACTTGCAGGCAATGAGGCGGTTGACTTTGGAACTCATTCTGACCAGAGATTTTAGGCATTTGCCAGAGCAAACGATGATGTGCGTAACAGAGTTTCTAGTGAGGATGAGCCACTGCTCAGCTGGCTTCCACTGAAGAGAATCTGTTTAAGATGACAGGTAATTATCTTTGATTCAAGCCTGACTGCAGTTTACTTGAAGAAAAGAGACTGTATAAGCTTTTCCAGTATGGAACACCTCAAGGACCTCACAACACCTATCAGACTGACATAGTATTGACCCACCTTTGACAGATGAATTCTCTTGCTCCTGTGATACTTTACTTTCAGTTTTTATTCACTGTAAAGGTGGTACTTGGGAATGTATACCTTTGTATGGCAGTTCAAATTCATATTCACATTCCTCTTAGCGAGTTTAAATATCATAAAAACATCTTTGAAACATATCCGTTATTTGTACATCACTGAAATATCATTTTGTCTGCAGCTCAGACAGGCCTTTGAGCTCTCTTTTCTCACTATCACAGATTACAAACATTCTTTACCGCTGTTTTCAGCTTTTTGAGGTTTCCTACCCAGATAGAACTACAGAGTTTTGCAGGGTCTACACAACCTTCCCACACGCAGCTGTGCTGCCAGTGCTTGGAGCTGGCTGGAAGCAAGGTAGACACTTCAGCACATACCTGAATCTGCCTTAGAAACCCAACAGCCTTCCTAAAGAGTTGTGCCTAGAGTTGCTCCTACATACAGGTCTGATGAAGAGTTCTGAATGAAGGCAGACATTTTCGGGGAATAATATACATATATATCACAGAATTGTTTAGGTTGGAAAAGACTTCTAAGATCATCGAGTCCAACCCTTAATCTAGCACTGCCACATCCAGCACTAAAACATGTCCCTAAGCACCACATCTACACATCTTTTAAATCCCCCCAGGGACAGTGACTCTCCCACTCCCCTGGGCACCCTGTTGTAAAGTTTGACAACCCTTTCAGTGAAAGAATATTTCCTGATACCCAATCTAAAACTCCCCTGGCATAACTTCTACTTCCTCCGGTTCTATCACTTGTTACTTGGGAGAAGAGCCCAGCACCCACCTCCCCACAACCTCTTTTCAGGGGCTGCAGAGAGCTATGAGGTCTCCCCTCAGCCTCCTCTTCTCCAAGCTCAACAGCCCCTCAGCCGCTCCCAGAACACCCAGCTCTGTTTGCCTTCTCTGGATGTGCTCCAGCCCCTCAATGTCTTTCTTTTCAATAGTTCTGCAATGAGAAGAATAAGTAGTATATTCCTGAAAGCCTTTGACTCCTGCCTGTCTCTCTGTGTTTCACAAGCATTCTCTTGCACTTGTGAAACATTCCCTCGCATGTTAAGCCTGAATGTGGAAGAACCCATTTCCCTTGCACACAGAATATTATACAAACACAAAAAATTCTTCCTTCTATTGCAACATACCTCTGTGCAAGAGTATGTTTTTTCCCTTATTGCTCTTCATTTCATCCCCTTTGAAGACACTGAATGAGCAATCAATCTGAATGTGTTTTCACACTCACATACTAACACGACTTTATATGAATGGAGGCAGATTTCTTGCAGTTCAAACAGGTTTGTGTCCCCATGAACTTACTTATTCTTTCAAAATGAATGATAATAAAGGTTCTATAAACAGTAAAAGGAGGAGAGGTGCACCAGGCAAGCCATCAGGTCAAGAGAAAGGTGAAAGATTTGAAAGACTAGTAAGAAAATAAAAAGGCTTTGCATGCTTCTAATGACATTTCTTTTAGGACACTGGGGAGGGAAAAACGCCACTGCAAGATGATGGAAAGGGCAAGATGGGGAGAATTTCTGCTGTAGGAGGAAGGAAAAAAGCAATACAAATCCTGCAAGGTCATCTGGGAAACCCACAGAGCTACAATGCAAGAACAAAATAGAAAACTGAGGATGTTGGAGAAGTTTAAGAATGGGTCAGGGCATATAGAATTCTGTTAGACAAAGTAATAGTACATCATTCCTTCAATTTACATCCCATTCTCCCTTTAGCTTGCTATTTTCTGCTTTAGCAAGAGGCTGTCCGCTGCCAGTGAACTGTATCTATTCTCAGGCCAAAGAATTTCAACAAAGCTTTTCAGCAATCCAATTTGGCTCTGGAAAATTCAAGCAAGATACAGTAAATTGTGTTTGGTTTTTGTTTCTTTTTCATTAAAATTTATTTGTTGGGCTAAGTTACATTCAACGCTATGAACCAAAAGTGCCGTACATGATCCTGCTCATTTATTCCTCCCAGATCTTCTAGCAATTTTCAGACTTCTGTTGCATTACACAGATATTTGAAAGGAATAAGTCATTTCAGTTAGCAGTATCTCAAATTCATTTCTGCTTTTAGTTGCATGCACATTTAACTGAGTTGTAAGACTGAGCTCTACTTCTTATGAAATAACACACAAGTTTCCTCACAGATCTACTGCCGATTAAGTCCTACTCAATTTGCAAACCAAGAATGAACACAGTTTTCTTTAACACTGTAAAATTTTGAAAACAAACAGATCATGACAAGTACCAACTTCTCTTATTTCAACTGACACGTTCACACCTTGGCTGATAGCATCTTTTGGCTAGAGAGCGCTTTCTGCAAGGTTGGGTTAACAATGCAGCAGAGTTTCAGTTTGCACAGCGATAGCTGTATCCTGGAAACTGAAACCAACAGTTTCTTCAGCAATTCAAAAATGTAATGTAGCGCTGTGCATTCCAGATTCTTTTTCAGCTCTTTTTTTCCCTTGGTTGTTTTTTTTAATGCCTAATTCTGCATGTGGTACTAAAACAACGATCATTGGAAAAGCTTCTGGAAATCTCATTGAATTACCTGTAGACTAAGCCAAACAGAAGGGGTCCAACAGAAGTTCTGACTATAACCAGACAGTGAAAAAAATCACAGAAACTCTACTGATTTCCTAACCAAATAAGATCAGGCTTGTCCTGCAATAGCCTAAAATTCATTCAAATCCATTTCAAATTCAGGGACAATCTTTCTCTTCGATATTTGAGCATTATCCAATAAAAGCCACACTTAGAGTTCTAAGAATGATCACTATTATCATGACTACATGTATGCTAGACCAAGAGTGAACAGTTGCTATACACGGGGTTTCCATTATGCTTTACTATAAGTTCTTCAGTATCCTCTAAAGCAAACTGGAAAATTGATGATTTTTCTTTAGGTCTGCTGAAAAACATTTTAGCACAACTACCCACATACAGAGTTCTAGATTTGCAAGGACAGGAATTATTCCTCCCCACTCATCCCCACCTTTTCATCTGAGGCTGCCTGTGAGCCATGGTACCAAGTATTCCTTACTCAGCCTTTTCAAACTAAGTCCAGTTCTTTTCAGCAAGGCTGGAGACCTTTGGTTCTTCTCATCATGACTCAAATGGCAGCATTTTTTTCCCGCAGTGAATTTATCAGACAAAAAGCTCCAACCACTGGCATCTTGCCAGCTCCTGTCTGGTGAAGCTGTACAAACTCCTATTAGACAGAGCAAAACCACTGCGTCCCCACCTTGGCTCACAAATACCTTCACAAAAGGATCTGCTTGCAGAGAAGAAATGTACGGAAATGTGGCTTCTTTCAGTTCGTTTGTTTGTTTTCTGGTTTGTTTGGAGTTTTTTTGACCTTCAAATACCATCACAGGAAACAAGCACAGAACACAAAACACTAATTAGGACACTCCAACCACTCTTAATTCTTAATAAGCAGCCTTCCTGTCCTGTATGAATCAGCACCACTGTATGAAAACTCCTTCAGTTCTCAGGCAATTTTCCACAACAGCTCACAACGCCCTTGCCAACAAAAAACTCACCATCAACTCTGCTGAAACTCAGCACACTGTGAGGGTTACTTTTAGTTACTTAAAGTAAGATTAATGAGGCACTCTCTTTAGTTTATTTTTTACCCATTAAGAGTTTATTCAACTTTAATGTAGACTAAATCAACAATTATGGGATCTCTGTTGTTGTTGCTTTTAATGCTTCAGGCAGTATCAGGATTTACTGTTCACATCTGAAAAAAAAGCAAACCTGCTCTGGATATTTTTTCCTCTGGAAATGTACATTTACAATTAAAATTAATTGCAATGATTAAACACCAACACTTTGCCTCAATTAACCGAACATTCACATTAGAAAAGAGAAACAGTAAAATATTTATTTGCAAGAATTAGAGAACACTAGTTTTGGCCTTAGTGAAGTCTAAATTGCTCACTAAAGGTCTGAGGGAGCTTTGGAATTCTCTATTTCCCATTAAAGCTAACATATTGACCACAGCACACACATTCCTTGTTCTGAGCTCACCTAGTCCAAATCAATTCCTCAATCAGCTGGTACTTTGAAGCAAATGGGGTTTTGAAAATACCAGAATACAAAGAAACTATGAGCATCAATCCCTTGAATGAAAGTATTTCCCTCTTTTGCCCTTTCTTGATTTATAACAGTTTTTTAAAGAGGAAAAGAGCAGAAACGTCCTTACCAGTTAAAATTCTATGGAACACACACAGGTTTAACACCTCACTGCTTTGTAAAAGTTCTTTTTTATATGAGGGTCCAATGCTGTGAAAGTTGGTGACGTTTCTCAAGTGCCTCCATAAGCATTCTGCCTGACACACGCACCTTTGACACATCTACGGTTGCTGTTTATTAGCAAACACATAAATAGGTTCAAACTCTGTGTTTTGACATGTCCTTGTCTTGACACATTGATGACAGCTTCTCAAAACTGGCCGTTCCCCGTTTCCAAAGGGAACAGGGGTACCTACATGTTCTATTCAATGGGAATCTGCTAGAACTAAACAGAAACTCAGCAGTGTTTCATAGTGTGGGTTTGGATTCATGTGTGTCACGGGACCTCTCTAGATGGTCCATTCTTGCTTCAGAGACACAGTAAGTTTCCAAGACCACCCAGAGTATAAATAGTGAGTTCAAAATTGTATCACAAATTTAGGTCTTCTTCTGTAGTTTAACATCTGCATAACCACCCCTAGCTCTCCTACCTGCAAAGCTGAAGCCACTCTGCCTGACACTAACACCTTTTTTTGCTTTTGGGTTATATTAATATCCTGATGTTCACATGAGCTATACTTTCACTTAGAGCAACAATAAAAATACAGTACTTCAAACAAGGAAACCTAAGTAACTTGCCAGACTACGACAATTTAAGCTTAATTTTGGCTTTGTCTGTATCTGCTGTCTGAAATGGGATAGGGAATACAATTAACCTACAGAGTTTTCAAGAATCAAATAAAAGCAATACATATCTCTATTTTGCAATCCTCGTAATATTTTATTAAACTGTAACGAGCTTGAATTAATTCAGACTTTTTCCAACAAACCATCATGTTGTATTGACTAAACACAAGCAGCCAGCCTACACATGTGGGTCTACTGATTTCACACCTCCTGATCAATGTGATTTGTTTTCTCCAATGCATTCATGTCAAATAAGCAAACCTCTTTTTGCACTGTAATAATTAGATCTAAACAGCACTGATACACAACAAACGGTACCAGCACTGCTACCTTGAGGTTTCAAAGGAGTCAAACTCAGTCATTAAAAAAGTTGGGTGTAGAATTAAATGAAAAAAGTGCTAAAATTTGCCTCAAAACTACTTGGTCATGATGAAAGAAAAGGCCCGATATGTAAAATCATATACTTAAATAAGCATGAATCAGCCTACCACTCAGCCCGTTACCAGTTTCATCCTCTTCTCTGACAGATCTGGGAAATATTGTATGTTATTAATATGGCTGGCTAATTTCTAATTAGGAACACATTAGCAGTTCTAACAACCATAAGTTTTGATAGATTTGCAGTCAATTTGAAAAAAAAAAAAAGGTAAATGACTAAGTGACCTTTTTGAATGGGATTCCTTTATCTGTTTGATAACACCACTTGAAATCTGGACTGAAAACGGAAAAAAACACATTTTTGTTCTGATCTAATTTCCAATGTTTGGAAAGACTTCTTGCCTTCTTCTCTGGACTTCCCATCAGAGGATTATCATAGAATCATAGAATCACAGAATCAGAAGGTTGGAAGAAACCTCTGAGATCACCGAGTCCAACCATGCCTGTCTCCCCACTAAACCCTGTCCCTAAGGAACTCATCCACCCATCTATTAAACACTTCCAGGGATGGCGACTCCACCTCCTCCCTTGGCAGCTGTGCCAATCCCTGACCACCCTCTCAGTGAAGAAATTCTTCCCAATGTCCAGTCTAAACCTCCCCTGCCACAACTCTCATTTCCTCTCGTCCTATCGCTGTCACTTGTGAGCAGAGCCCAGCCCCCACCCCGTCACAGCCTCCTTTCAGGCAGTTGTAGACAGGGATGAGATCGCCCCTCAACCTCCGCTTCTCCAGGCTAAACAACCCCAGTTCCCTCAGTCTCTCCTCATAGGGATTGTTCTCCAGCCCCTCCCCAGCCTCGTTGCCTTCTCTGGATGCGCTCCAGCCGCTCAATGTCCTTCTTGGAGTGAGGGGCCCAAAACTGAGCCCAGCACTCGAGGTGCAGCCTCACCAGCGCTGAGCACAGGAGCACATTGTGCTATTTTCTCTTCATTCAAACTGCTTTGTCTTAATTATGAAGAACAAAGCAAGGTATTTCCTGGCTTATTGGAGTTCATGTGTACATCTAAGTTTGAACGTGCACCCTAAGAGAAAAGCATACATCAGCTCATACACACATTATCTATATTAGTGGGATCTGAATTCAGATGAGAAGACGAGGCAGCTCTATTGAATATGCAATGAAGCCCACAGAAAACACATTTCACACAAGGTGATGTGAGGCTACAGAAGGGCAGACAAAATGACAGGAAATGTGAAGAAGCTGCTCAAGGCCTTGTTCACTGAGATACACAATAACAGCATCACTCTTCCACAGAGATGGAATATTAACTTACACATTATTTAGGTTTTTTCTTTTTGTTACTTAGGCTCATAAAAGCCAAATGAGTCTGGCAGAGTCTTGAATAAGTCATACTGGATTTGTTCAGCATACAAATCCAACCCAGGTGGTAGGTGCTCTTCTGGAAAAGGCTTAACACAAAATCACAGTGCAGCATTTGCAAAAGAGAGATTGCAAACATTTATAAAATTCAGTTTGCTCTGTGCTAGCGAGAGAGCAGAACTTTAAATAAAAGATGATGTAGCACCTTAAAAACTACCTAGATGCATTTTATACAATACATGGGATGTGTCCAGGTTAAGCGAGACCGAGGAGATGATTTGACGTATCCCTACACGGCTAAAGATGACCGTCTCAAGCATCCGGGCGCATAGATTGAAAGAAGATCTGAAGGCTTTTAATAACTTCACTGCTCATCCACAAACTTCTGCTTCTTTATAATAAGCCTTATTTCAGATAGTCCAGCTCCTAAGGACACTGAGGCTCAATTTCCATCATTTGCCTGCTGTCACTTTTGCGGCTGGTATGAAATTCTCATTTGCAGTAGAATTGAGTACAGGAAGAAGTTCCAAACTTTGATAGAACAGAGTGAAATTGATCATTATTTCATGTCCCAAAATGAATAAAGTACACATCAAACACACAAACATGATATACTGGGAAGAATAATACCAACCTGAGGAAGAATAACTACCTACAAAAACTGATCTGGTGTTTTTTGTTTCAAGCCCGTGGATATTCCCCGGAATAAAATGGAGTGAGTGGCAGCACAGCTTTCAGCTAGGTCAAAGACAGCTTTTTAGAGATTATAACTGGATACCAAGTTGCTGAGAAAAGGCTTGTTTTAATCAAAGAAGACAATATCTCATGTGATTTTGCTTCTGAAATTAAGCAAGAAGCTCATGTATTCTCCTGTGCTTGCAAGCTGCACTTCGTGAACCTGTAATCCCACTCAAAGTAGCAAAGAGAAAAAAAAGACTCTCATTGCTTTTTTTAAATTTATTTATTTTCCTCATCCCCTCCGGTATACATAAATCCCTTTTCTTCCCCTTCTCTTCCAAAATACCAAACCCAGATTTTTTCTTGTTGTTTGTCTGTTTGTTTTTAAGTGATGGAATCTGATCTAGATTTTAAAAAACCCCCAAACCCCAAACCCCACCAAAACTCCTCACAAAACAAAAAAACCCCACCCAACCCCCAAACTCTAAATCGCACAAACCCCCCAAGAACTAATATTATTTTATATGAATAAATTAATTTTGCATTAAATTATTGGAAAAAGCTCATTGCACTTATATTAACTATTCAGAGAATCTGACTTTATTCTATATTTCATTAATAAAAAGAATTAATTTGGGTTTTATCCACTACCTTATAATGAAGCATTCCAGTAAAACTTACATTGTAAGCACTGGAGACGCCTATCCTGTTAGCCAGCAAGTGAGCAGCTCCTCAGAGTCTCTTCCAATAAAAGAGACTGTACACAGTCCTGCTTCCAGAATGTCCTATATCATACTGTATTTTACCATTGATTCCTTTAAAGAGCTCGACCTTACAATGTAAAGCACAGAAGTGGCCATTTACAGTTAATTTCAGAAACCCTATCAAAGTTCTTTTTCACCAAGAAAGGTTGGATCAGATGATTCTAGAGGTCCCTTCCAACCTGGTGTTCTATGGTTCTATACATTCAACGCAAATTTATAGCTCCTGTCTACATTTGGATCTTCTTTGGACAAGGTGAGAAAATGTTAAATGTTTGTGAAAAAGGGGCACAGCTGAAAATTAAGAGCCAAAGCAGCGTGGTTGATCAAATTTCTCAGTGTTTCAGTCTGGTTGTCTTTAGGCATTTCCATGTCATTTAACAACTTGACTCCTACATTACTGTGGTTCAATTCTGACTGCAAGAAAGTCTCAGTTTCAGGAGCAATCACGGTGCTTGGGACCCACTCTTGCTCCCACTCAGTCACTGACACCAGAAAATTTGGTCAGCAGCTTGTTCAAACGCAAGAGACCTGCAACCAAATGACCACGTGTCCTTCTTCCAGTTTTACCTTCTTGTCTATAAAATGGACACACTGAATAATTCAATAAACTATTCTATGTAATTGATGGCTATCACATTGTCATGGACAACAGATTTCAATACAGCTCCGGCCTGTCATGACAACGAAAGACCCTCTGTCTCTTTTTCATGAAGCAAAACTTTCTTCTGCTACTACTTCATTAAGAAGTTGATTATAAATGCCCCTTTCATATTTTATTAATTTGATATGTTTATTTTTAATTACAGTCACTGCCTCCCACAGATTATTATTTATTGCTCAGTGCAGCTGTAATCCAATTTTAATGTTTTTTAAATGTATGAACCATGTCAGTCTCCCAACTAATTCCGAGGCCACATTTTCTGTAGTGAAGAGGGCATTTGATTTCTCTTCCCAGACCTCCCTTTCCTCTCTTACACAAATACAGGCAACATTGCTGTATTGACAACCTTTGCCTGTCTAGATCAAAGGATAAGCTGATAGATTTCAGTCTCAGGGAATGGTTCTGCATTGAGGAAATAGTAATAAATTGCACTTTTCCTTCCTTTAAGGAGACCGAGTGTAATCATACTCACTGCTTTGGAAGAAATCATACCTTCAGTCAAGGTAGACAAACACAGGAGTGTTATGAGATCATTTGTGAAAGCTTCCGTTTCTGCTGTCTTTGCTGAATCATTGTCAGGAAGAACAACGTGTTCCTAAACACTGCTGAAGTGTATATACTTCAGAGAAAGAAATAACAAAAAGCCAGTCATGGTTGACTTTCTGCCTTAAGAAAACATTGTGGAGGAGCCCAGGTAAAAACAGTGACAGAAGAAAAAAAGACCTTAAAGCTGACAAGTTGAGCAGTATGAAGTTTGTTCCTGTAGAAAAATCGATTGCCAAGAAACCTGAAATCAAAGCCAAGAAACCTGAAAAGATAGCAGACTGATGAGAGAAAGGAAAATTAGGATCTCATTGCTAGGCAATAGTGTTCTCACTAACAGCTCATTTCTAAAGATTATAAAGACAGGGGAGATAATGTATATTTTTAAAATACATTTTCCCCTTTTACCTCAGATCGCCTAAATTCACATAATTCACTCTGATTTACAAATCCATACTGTACTTCAAGTTTAAGGATGGAGGAGGTGCCATCTAGAAATCCACTACTGCCACTCACAAACTGACTCCTCTCTCTCGGAACTGAAGTTACCAGACCGAGCTGCAAGTGCCGTAAGTGCTCAAGAAACACTTCAGACGCATCCAGTGTGGGCTCTGCAGAACCTCCAGCATGCGCGAAGCCACTACAAAAGCTAAGTGCCTACGTAAGGTACAAATATTCAGAGGTAGATACGCAGAGCTTTTCCAAAGCCAGACATGCAAAATTAGATCATAATTTGAAGCTTGACAGAGCTTCAAGATTGGAAGAAAAACCGAAATTATTATTGTACTGGTCAGCAAACAAGCAAGGCAACAGCCCTCTAAATTTTATTTCACCTTAAAAGAACTAACAACAGGGCACAGCACAGGGAATATCAGATAGTATTGCAGCTCCCGCTCACAAAAATCAGCCTTTGTCTCAGATTGATGAGGGATGGTCTCCCTGTCTCTCAAAGCATCATTATACCTCGAAGGAAGGTTTCCACATACCCTTAGCCTCTAAGCTGAGCAATCTTCTGCTTTCTCTGATGGGTGTCAGCAACAAAATTCATTTATGTTCCCAAGGTCACATCCACGTGGAGAAGGAAAGAAAATGAAGAAAACTGCCTCTACTGTCATTTTGCCCAAATCACAGTTTGTTCATGAGAGGTTTGTGGACAGTCAAGCCCAAGTGTTTGTTTTATTTAATTTACTACATGCTGTAGGATTTACAGTGTAGGGAGAAATCTGGTTTAAACTTTCCTTACACTATATGGAGCACACACCTAGAGGTAGACATGAATAATGTGATCTTTAACTTTCAGTTCACCACTTGGGCTTCTCTCTGGTTCTCACTTGCCCTTCTGCGTTTTTATACACACATATACATGTGTAAACAAAATAAATATATCCATACATAGTTTTTATATGTAAATACACTATCATATATGATTATGATTGCTTCATATGAATGAGATGGCAAGACTGCTGCTGACACTATTGCTGACCGCTGCTATGATGAAGTCAAAAGTCAGCAAAAATGAAGGTGAGTTTGTGGATTACCCTGTCCCTGTTTATAGAAATCTATTTAGAGTTATGGTAGAATTTAGAGTTATGGCTGAGAACCAAGATCAAAAAGCTGAGTATCTCTTCATCTTCCACAGTTTGGTTTCTCTCCCCTGCTGCTCCTCCCTATAGCAGAGCTTTCCTTCTCAGCATGTCAGTCATGGTTCACCACAAGTGTCATGACACAAATCACCACCTGAAATATGAAGCCTTTTAGACACCCTGCCACAAGATCCCCTTTGGGTCACTAAAACATTGGTACTTTGTGTACTTTATGCAGAGCAAAGAATATGAAATGGTGTGACAGATATATTACAGCCCACAAGAACTGCACTGTTACCAAGGTAAGGTGAGGGAAGAGTTCATAGAATCATAGAATCATCCAGTTGGAAAAGACCTCTCAGATCATCGAGTCCAGCCGTACCTGTCCCCTTACTAAACCCTGTCCCTAAGGAACTCATCCACCTGTCTGTTAAACACCTCCAGGGATGGTGACTCCACCTTCTCCCTGGGCAGCTGTGACAATCCCTGACCACCCTCTCAGTGAAGAAATTCTCCCTAATGTCCAGTCTAAACCTCTCCTGGCACAACTTGTGGCCATTTCCTCTTGTCCCATTGCTGTCACTTGTGAGCAGAGCCCAGCCCCCACCCCGTCACAGCCTCCTTTCAGGCAGTTGTAGACAGGGATGAGGTCTCCCCTCAGCCTCCTCTTCTCCAGGCTAAACACCCCCAGGTCCCTCAGTCTCTCCTCGTAGGACTTGTTCTCCAGCCCCTCCCCAGCCTCATTGCCATCTCTGCATGCGCTCCAGCCCCTCAATGTCCTTGGAATGAGAGGCCCAAATGGGATGGTGCTGGAGGACAGCTTTAAGATAAGTAAACCACTCATAAACTGAAGTTTTTAACTGGACAGGCACAGCAGTCCAAAAAAAGACTTAAAAGTCAAAACAGTGCTGGGCTCACTGTCTTTCCTTTGATAGTTGTAGACGGGGATGGGATCCCTTGATGGCTGCACACAAACTCCAACTGCAATCACTCTCAGAACAGATACTGCAAGGGTGACTGTACTTCGTCACCAGCCCCTGCAGAGCTCATCACCCTGCCAGATTGTAGGAGGAAAAGAGAAATCACTTTTAGACAAGATTATTTGCTTTTCTTTCCTAGGTTTGCCTTTGTCTCCTACCCCACTTTGCAGATTTGCAAAAGTATTGGAAAGGATCACTTGGAGCAAGGGCTGGAAACTTGTTCCTTTTCATTTCCAGCATTCTCAGTCTTTCACTTCCAAGAAAATTCTGAGTTCTGGAGCAACTATAAAACTTGGGAAAAATCTTCTCTACAGCTGAAGATTGTGTTTATTCCTGTAATGATACACTTAGTCACGAAGGCTTTTCAAACATATATACAACCTAAAACAATAATAGGTATCTACAAAGATGCCCTAGTTTTAAAGGCTGAGCACACACAGCTCTCTAGCTAAATATCCAATCACTTGTTTAGGGTATAAGGACTTTCAAGTCACTTGAATTTTGGCTGGGTTTTGTTCTCATTAACACCGAGGAATACCAGCTCCATGGCATAAGGGGCAACAAGTGAAAAAACATAAAGAGAGCTTTATAGAGGAAATATAAAGCCATGATATAGGGTCTGGTATTGCACATACAAATATCAGATAAGTACATACAAATTCCATCAGTTTTGTGGCAAAGTTCTTGAACAGAGTAACAGATTTATGTCTGTCATTAGGTATTTGATGTCACTTTTTTCTTTAGAGTTTTCCACTTTCTCTTGTGCTCTGTTTTTCTGCACAAATTACATTGATTCAACAGAACCTAAAGCACATTTAGTTTACTGAAATTAAAATATGCTCCCATGCATCTGTGTTTCACTATAACCTCATACCTAAATAAAACCAGAAAATCTTGAGCATTCTGGAGAAAACCAGGATGCCTCTTGTGAGACACAGACTAATTGACAGGGTCCAGCTAAAGCAAACGGGTTTCCCCAGGTCCTCTGGAATTCCGTTTGCAAACAAGATTACCAGAAAATACAAAAAAGTACAGTCTCTCACTCCTATTCTGTCCCATCCATTTATAAAAACTCTTTTTATAAAAAAATAATTTACTACTTCATTATTTTCCTACTTTTACACCATGTACCAGGTGCTCAGATGATGTAGTCCAAGCTTACAACAACCATATATTACATATCGGATTCACAGGGCTGACATCATCACTTACGTGTGTTCAGGTCACTATAATTTGCATCTTTTGTCGAGACAATATAGGCAAAAATCATCCATATAAAAATTTGAAAAGCAATGCAAGAAAAATCTTCCCAAGCTCAACATCTCATATTAATCTAGAACACAAAGTCTGTGTGAATTACTAATATCACTCAGGAGCAAAACTCAGTTTCTAATAAAAATACTGAAAAAGTGTGGTTTCCAAGTTCAGCCCCCATGATACGTTAGCACCTGCACAGAGGTCAGTAACACATCAATCTGGATGTGTATTCAGCTCACTAGGAGTTAATTATTAGTTAAAAGGATATAAAAATATCAATCTCTTCTCCATCCCTCATGAAAAAGCATGTTTTTTACTTTCTAGATTACAAAGAACACAAGTTTTCTGATCTAGAAAGCCATCATAATTGAAAAAGAAAATGTTTATGAGGATATTTCTTGGTTATTTTTAAAAATCATTACAAATGAGGAACAGATGTGGAAAAAAATGGCAGGGGAAGAAGAAAGCAGAATGGACCTTTATATACTTGTCCCTCTAAATTACAGCCTGAAGACACAAGCTCTCAAGTACTGACTTACAGTGGTTGTATTTTAATAGGAAAGAATATAACCCGATTTTTGTGTGTGCATGCACATGCTTTGCACACAAAGGGTACTTTGTAACAGGAATATTCCCAAAAGAACTACTTCCCTCTGATGGAGACAGACTGCTGAAGAAGACAGTTTTTTTTTTCCCCCCAACATAAAAAAGAGGAAATATTACTCTCAGTCCATGCCCATGACTGCGCACACAAACACGCACAATTCATAAATTGAGCAGCTGCACTAAATGACTTTGTGGTTAAGATGCCACTGTTGACTTACTTCATGCTGTTATCACTGAAGCAAAACGTATGACCAAATGTAACCAGGGCAGGACTGAATTCTCTGTTCTTATCTGGTTATCTTAAGCAAAACGTGACACAACATTTTAATCTTTGATCTGTCCTGGGCACAAAGTCTATGTTGTTTAACTTCACAGAGGAGTTTCTGGTGCCCCTGCATGCATAAGTTCATCCTATGAACACAGTTGCATTAGAAAGAGACTAGAGAACATTCATAACCTACAAGACAGAGAACAGCTGAATCCCTCTAATTGCATGAGCAAGATCATTTCTGAAGACCTTGCTATAATTTCTAGTTTACAAAGCTTTTTGCAAATGGAATCTTTGTAATATTAATTATTTAGAGAAAGCCAAGCTGAGGACCCTTTTTGCAGGATAACATTCGCAGCATTTAACATGTAATGTTAGGAGACTCAAAATTAATTCAGATGCATAAAATGAACATTTACATGAACAAAAGTGTTAACATCCAATGCACCTCAAGCCTTTAGTACAAAATAAGATCAAACTGGTACATTATTACAGTGCAAAGCGTTAATGTGTGAGCCTGGCCTACGAGAAGCCAAAATTCCAGTGAAGCTCATGGGCGTGTAAACTACCAATTTGTGTGCTACGCTTAATAACCTTCTTTAAGAGTGAAGGCAATTGAGATGATCAGTCGCTGCCAAAACACTAGGACGGCCAACCGTAAATGCAAAGTGTTCCCAAAAAGTGAAAAGGAAGAACCAGGTTTGAAAAGGAAGAACCAGTTTTGTAAAGGATACACAATCCAAAGGCAACCAGGTGGGTTTGGCCTCAGCAGCCTGTCACTCTCCACTAAATTCACAGGCCATGAATTCAGACTGTTTTTCTAAACTGCTGCCCTCCTCTCCTCTGCATAAAGCCAGAAAAAATCATTCTCTGTGCCAAAGGAAAGAGAGGAGCAACTCACCAACAGGGAATGTCAGCCCTCTCTCCGTCCATCTCCCTTACTGTTTTGTTACTGTTGCTCAGATCCAGGGTCAGTATAATTACAGCAGTTTCACACTTGCAATTTTGTCTAATAATGATGAAGATGGCCTTGATGTTATAAAAGTAATGCTATCATGCCAGGCTGACCTCTGTACCTCTCTGGAGGACGGAAATTTAATATACTTCATCCTCTCAAGCCACAGATCATCTTTGAAGTCCTTACACTGCATTAGTTTACAGCACATTGTGCACATTTCAACCCATAATATTCAACAGTACTTCTTGATGAGGGCTATTATTTACATATGAAATAACAATTAGGATCAGTTGCAAAGAGGACTGAGATAAAAACATATTGGGATGGTAAATAAGTAAAATTTAGTCACCTTTTATCAAATATGCTAGCACATAAAATGCTGCTGGAGCCAACAAATCACCTTAAACCCATGTGCTGCTTAAAGATTTATGACAAAGCAATCCACGCTGGCTGCCTTGTACCGAATGTCACCAAGCAGAATGCAGTCTCCAATATGTAGCATACAACTTACAAAGATACTCAAATCATACTAATCCAAACGGCTCTCCATCAACTGCGACAGGTACACTGAGCCTGTTTTCCAATTTTGTTTCTTAAAAAGCCAGAACTGTCCTATTACCAAAACCAAATTCCTACCAGATTCTGAAAAAATGAGCCAAATTTTAAGGAAAATAAGCCCTCTTTGTTGCACATCAGAGTTCAGGTGCTCTGAATATCAAACATGCATCACTTTCTCAACAGTTCAAATGCGAACATTTGTAGATTTACACACTTTCAGGCTGTGTAGACCTTCCTTGTTTAATTGCCTCGGAACACACATCAAACATGATGGAATGAGAAAGATTAGCCTTTCTTTTTTGAGGAAAGATTTGTTCCACATTCTGTGAAACAGGAAACTGAACCAGAATGATATGTTTCCCTTCACACCTAGATCACGGTATCAACAACACTGAGCAAACAGATTGTGTTTTATCACCTGTTTTATTGTCTCTTTATGTACAAGCACTATTGTTATCGACTGGGAACATTCCTCAAGCCTCTGCAACACCACAGCCCCAAATGGCAAAACATTAGAAGGTTGATGTATTCTTCAGGCAGAGAGAAAAAACAACAATAACAACAACAAAAAACAAACAGGAAAATGATAAAATATCACTGAGTGTCTTCTACTTTTTCCTTTAATCCTATCAAGTAAATAACATCATTATATTTGATTTACTGAACGTAGAGTTGCAATGAACGCAGGTATACAGCAACCTCTAATATAAAATAGGGTATTATTATTGTTTGAAATTGAGCTAGAGATATTTTGTGTTTAACTCTAATCATGCCCACTAGGTACGTTAAATGTATCTGAGCTGAACAATATTATTTGCCATAAATACCAAAAATACTTTTTCTACTTTGAAAAATGTCCAGCAATCTGTTTGCTAAGCAGACCAAGAAGTGACAAAAGTCTGTCTTACTCCTGTAAGATGAAAGCAAGAGACATTTCGTCATGCATTTTCCCAAATGCAATGATTTAGAGAAGGAAAGACTGTCTTTTAAGAGGCTACATCTATAATCCACTAAACAGAATGAGAATTTCTCCACTGAGATCAGAGGGCTCTAAATCTAGCACAATGCATTAAAAAACCCTGGTGGCTTTAACTTCAGTTCTCCACACGGAGTGTACAGAAAAACCTCTTTCAATTATGAGAAGCGAATATGCCTACCTCTGCTTATTACCATGCCAATAATATGTTCTTTGATTTTGGACAGACTGGACTTCAATAAGATTGAACCAGACAGCAGTGTAGTCGCTTTTCTGAATTACTATGTAAGTGTACAGAATATCAGCTGTAGCAAGGACTTCATAACTGTCACTTGTATTGATGACAAAGTTGAAAATGCATCAGACAGAATGTGAGCTCAGTCAGGGAGTCAATCAGAAAAAGGTTATGCAAGAACCTAGAAAAACCAACAAAAACAATCTGCAATAAAAGAAAATGTTGTTGGTGGTTTCTGGGCTTCCACACAATATTTTTCTCACTTCTTCCCAATAATAATGAATTCCAATATAGAGGTTTTTTGAAATGTGCATGTATCCCTTGTATCTTCCATCGCTGTGCATTGTGTTCCATAAGATCGTAATGCCTTTATTTCTTAAGAGAAATTCTTCTTGAATGAAATGAATGAGAACGGGATCCTCTGCCCAGAAGCTACTTTACATGAGCGGCAGGATGACACTTCTACTGACAGTTATTTCATTACAATATCAGGTTTGTGTTTATTGCTTCTCTTAAAGAACAGGACCATGTACTTTTCATAGTTTACTTCTAAACTTTGCATTGATGTACAAATAACATGAAGTACAGTTGATTTTACTTGTCAAAAATGCAATTCTCTCAGCAGTTGCTTTGACATTTTTCATACTGCAGTGTTTAATAAAGAGAAGCTTTAGGGTCCAAATTAATCTAAGTGAAACTGATCCGTAGGCAACAGCAAATAAAAAGGCATGGGAAACACTTCTGCCTTTCATTCTTCAAGGATAAAACGTCTGCCCTTGCAGAATCTTGTAACAAACTTAATTCTGAGCACATGCACGGAATAAAAAATAAATAAGTAAATGTAGAAGCAGGCAGGAGAAGGTCGGTCTCCTCAAACTTCTGATGTTCTGAGCTCTAGCTGTTACAAAGAGGCAGATAAATTAAGAAAGTGCTATGGAAAATGCAGCCAGTTACGGGAGGAGAGAGGAAAGCCTGGTGAGAAACGACTTGTACATCCCGGAACCTCCACCTTCTAAAGGTACCTCTCACTGCCACCAGTTCGACCAACAAACACATTTGTAATTGTTGCTGTGCATTACAAGATGTGCACACACACATAAATGTATGTATGACGGTGTATATATATGGTGTATTTATATGCAGAACAAACTTAATGCTCTTATATGGCACACTATTTATTTTTTGCTATATTTATTATTGAGGTAGAAAAGTTTGTCCTTGCTGAAATGAAACCCCTGTCCTCTGTTTTTTGCATGTTGTTTACTTTTCATGCCTCATTTTTTCTCTTTATTTATTTATTTATTTTTTTAATTTAAGTCCCCAAATGTCTTCATTCCACAATAAAAGGCACGTGTTAGGGGACTGCATGTAGTTTTGTTAGCTTAGGTTGTATTCTCCATACAAACTTTTGCTTAGTGAAGAACAGCAAGAATAAAAATACCTTCCTTGGAAGTTCCTTCCCATTTTTTATCATGGTCAGTATGGGGAATGTTGAATTTATTGGGAGTTCACTTTCCCCAAAGGCACAAAGTGCTACGGTTATAACCATTACAGAGTTTCTCCACTCTCTGACCTCTTCTGAAAACAATACATGGAGGTGAGGAGTACTCATAGAGCACGGTGGCAAACTCACGGCCAGAGGGAAGAATCCACACCTGCACCTTGTTCTACCTGCCCCATCACCTTGTTCTACCTGCCCCGCCACCTTGTTTTACCTGCCCAGCCACCTTGTTTCTACCCAGTGGCAGCACCAAGCTCCTTGCCCCTGCGCTCCCGCTGGCGCTGGGCACATGTGCAGTGTGCGACGCGCGTTACGCTGTGGGAGCAGCGTATGTGGCCCCCAGTGAAAATGAGTTTGCCATCCCTGCCGTATAGCATCAGCTATTTAGTTCCCACTTTGTTTCCAGAGGATAAACACACTCCCAGAGTCCCAGCCTCCTGCCACAGGCACGTTAATCACTCAAGTGCAGAAAGTTACTGCCTTGTGACCAGGCAACAAGCAGAGTCCAAACACGCTCTTGACTCCTTCAACCTGGAAGTTTGTAGTGTGCTGCTTATCTTGATAATAACAATCATAAAATGACTTACTGGATATTTATGGCTTGAGAATAAATGTGTTAAAAGCACAAGCTGTTTAAAGACAAATATCCCACTTGAATTCACAAATGACTTATTTACTGTAAATGTTTCTGCTCCGATCAGTAAGAATATTAGAAATCAAAGTTGGAACATTAAAAGTAATTTACCCACGAGTAGGAAATTTCCCGGGACAGCTCAAAGACTGCAGAGTAAATTTTCCAACTAAGGACCATCAGAAATCTTTTCACTTTTCACTCAGTTGTTCAAGAAATATGTGGCAGCAAGTATGGGATTGGGTAAACACATGCTTCTTTCAAACCCTCTTGCAAATCAGAACCCTGTCTATGGAGTTGCACTTATTATTATTTTACCAGGAACTTTGCACATATTTGCATCCCATACAAAAACCAAGTAATTTGCCTTAGCACACTTCTCTCCTCAAGAACCACTGCTGTGTAAATTGCTAAATTTATCTGTAAAGCAAGAAACAGTGAGATGCTACAATTCAGGATGTGAAAACTGGCAGTGACCTGATCACAAACAAAAAAAGAGCCTCGCCCTGCTGGGTTGGACTCAGCCCATGGGCCATGAGTTTGACACCCTGGGGCAGCAGCGCTGAAGATGGAGCTTTTTCCTTAAGCATTGGCTTTCCTGTGCCATTTGGAATGCCACACAGTTTAGCAAATACACAGATATTACAGAAAACACTGATGGGAGAAAAAATATTGTATAGGTAAGAGGATAACACTTTTACACGCTGTTTAAGTAATGCATAGCACAATTATTAATATTCATTTTAGGTTATTCAAACACCGAACACCAAAACTTGTCAGTCAGAGAACACATGGTTTTTCTTCATTATATGGAGTTTTTAATGAGAAATTTTCACTGCATTTTTAGGGACGTTGTTGAAGAACAAGCTATTACTTTGTCTAAAATTTACATATTATTCTTATGGATTTGTAAAACTCAAAGTCTTTCTTCACTATGAGATCTTCAAAAAAACTTGTTAAAAAGTTTGATGACAAATAAGTGCATCTGTGGAAAAGCAATTGTATTTCTAAAGGACAATTCCAACTTGTCCTGCACCTTTTCCCCACATACAATTAATTTGGGAATAAAGCAGTTCAGCTTTTGCTTTCAACCAGAATTTTAAGTAAATTCCTTGAAGTATCTCCATTCTAAACCAGATCTTGGAGTTGATAAAAACTGTTCACTACTTTTACTTAAAAATACAAACACCTTTCACTTCTTTGCTACATTTTTTGTTGCATCCTGCAGTCCAGAATCCATGCAGTAGCGAGAGCAATAATTATACATTGCCTGATGTAAAACAGGCTTAACTGTGTACAGTTAGCTTTCAGTACAGCTAAACAAAGTTTTCTTTCCTGAAAAAATGCTGACGCATTTGTTGAACTCCCTGACACAGAAACCAAATGCATTGAACAGCACAAGTTCATGTGCTTTACCAACATATTTCTAAGTTTAGCAGCTTAATGGAAATTTGTGTTAAACTTCTACTCATTTAGTAACCTTTGTGGGAGTATTGGAAACATGTGTTTTGAAAGTCCGAGAGTGACATCATGAAATAGGAACAAGGATTTATTTTTACTCATTGGGTTAAACACAGCTTGGAACTCTGATCATTGCATTGTGATAAATATCTACATATTTTGTAAACACAACAAATGTACTACTTCCAGTAATAAAGCATGTACCTAGGGAGCTACCTTGCAGGACTCCAATTTTCAGAGCTGTCCCAAAATTAATCTTTTAGCCTTCATATCAGTAATGAGACTGAATATTGAACTAGATTCCCATGCAATAATTACCTGTCACAAAGGGCTAATGTTTGTAAGTGTCTTCTGTCTTGGATGATGTGAAATCCTGAGTGTTTAGAATACACACTTACCACATACAAAGCTTTTTTTTCTTTTTCCTCTCCAGTGCCTGAAGTCTATTGTCGAAATGATTGCTGGTAACTCCCTCCTCACTTAGTAAAGTGGGTTTTTCAGCTCTATTTGGAGTAGCCAGGATTCTAGCAGTGAATGATGACCAGTAGAGATGTTTTATGTATCTGTCTTAATGAACAGCTCAGACAGGAAGATTACTACTTTTAAGAAGGATGCCAAATAGTAATTTGTTTATACACTTCCCACATGCTTCCAGTGCTTTTACTTATGATGGGGCAGCTTTTCCATATTTTTGTGCAATACGTTGCAGAAAGAAACACTGGAGGGGGATTGAAAGATGTAGAGCAACACCAAAGAGATGAAGGGAAGTAAGACAACAGCTTTAACACTTCCAGAGAACAAAGAGCTGGAGTATTGACTAGATAGGTTACAGAGAGATGTTACAGTCCAAGATAATTACATTTTGCACGTCAGCTTTGTGGCTGGATAACAAAGTCCTGGTTATGTTTATGCATTATGACTCCAAGATTTGAAACAAGGAAAAGGATAAAAGAAATCACCAGTGCTGTCATTTTTTTTTCTCTGCTGCTAATGCAAGAGAAAAAGAGAAGATATTTATATGATGTGACTGACATCAGACTTGAGCTTTAAGGGAGCATCACCATTTATCCTTGTTTACAACAAAAGAGAAAGATAAGGAACTGTTTTGTGATAGCAGGGGTGGAGCTCTCATTATCAAACACTGTTTTCCCAGAAAATGTAATGCATGCATTTTAGAAACAAACACATAAACAAAAAAGAAAAGACAAGACTGGATAAGTTACTTCGAGAGACTGAGGCAGTAGATCCACAATTACTGCGATCCAAAAGAACTAAAGTGAAACAGTAACAGCAGCCACGCCACACACAGATGGAGGACATACAAGTTGTTTAAGAAGCACTATTTGAATCAGTGGTGACACCCTTTGTACTCCAAATAATCCCGAGGAAAAGATAAGGCAATCTGCTTCTTGATGCTTCCATGAATGTCAAGGAACTGAGGTTCTATGATAAGTAAAGGTCCCATTACAATTCATCAATTCAAATTCAGTTTCAGGCAGTCATCACAACTTTTATTCCCAGAAAGACCTCATTTTGAATTTCCAGCTTTGTCCTAAGCCTGTATTATAGCAGGTTTTCTTCCCACCAGTGGCTGAGTTTCTCTGCAGAAGCGCCACTATTGATTAGGGCGTGAGCACAAATGAATTAAGAAGAGAAGGGCTGATTTAAAGTGGGAGGTTGTAACTTTATTAACTTTTATCACAGCCAGCAAAATTATACTGGAATGTTTTTACTTGGTTCAATATGTTGCTAACTGTATTCCAAACCAAAAAAATATTATACAGCCTAAGCATTCTGATAGTTGTGTCTTTCACTAAAAAAGGAAGAAAGCAAGCATAGAAAAATTATCTTAACCAGAGAGGATTTAAAATACTTTTTTTATTATATTAATAATCCAATAGTACTCATTATCTCCTTAATCTCCTGTATTGCACTGAAAGTAATCTACCTGAAAACTGTGACAAAACTACAAATCCAATCTAAATACAAAATTTACATCTACTACCCAGCAGTCTGGCTTGAAGCATCCAGGCTGTTATGAAGAAGATACCTTGGCAATTTAGGTTTCCTGGAAAAATATATTCCTGCTTGTATATCTTAGCAGTTGGACAGACACACCAGTACCTTGGGAACACGGTGCCTGCAGTTTGATGTAGGGCAAGCTGTGTGGTCTCGGCCAGAACAGCTCAACTGCCCCATTTCCAGACCCACACAAAGAGGAGATGACAGAGATGAGCAGCTTTGCTCTCTGTCCCTGGTGTCTGGCCATCAGTGGACAGGGACATAAGGTCAAGGTGAAATAAAGTGGGAAAGGGCCTCGACTGTGACTTGGATTCAGCTCCGACGACCAGCCTTCCCCCTGCCTATGTGATCACAGGCATCTCCATCTGGACAGGCAGCGAGATTTAAACAGCAGCAGAACCTACACACTTGCACTGAGAAGCGTTCAAACTCTGCTACGTCGCTCAAATACATAAAGAAAGGCAGCTTCAAAGATACCAAGGATGTATAGCATAAGTTTTCGAAATATTACAGCATTTACAACATCATTACTAATTGTTCCCTGACACTCAACTGTGAAATTTAAAAATACATATATGACTTCATCCTCCGTGCTTCAAATACAACTAGTGAACGGTGTTTCTACGATCAGGCAGACTTTTCTGCAGCAAGGCACCACTGCTGTGGTACCAGTTATTTATATTTGCATGACAAACACTCACTGGCTCTTTGCCTAACAGGTTGGTGTTAGAACATTTGGTCCAAACAACGCGTCTGCCAGTTTAGAACTGTGCTGAATCTGTCAGAAGGTGTTAGATAAATGTGTCACCATTGACAGCCTGCATGTGTATAATCTGAACTACAATAAGTGCAAGTTATTGACCACAAAGCAGCCTGTACTAGGATTGCACACACTTCCCACGCAGACATAAATAGTGACTGCAGCTATAGACCCATTTCTATTTTCCAACCAAGGGTGTTGTACTGTTGCCCATCAGCTTCGAATACTATTTCAATTTCATGCAAGCAACAGAAGCGGGCCAAACCAGCCTCGACAATCAAAAAAATCAGAAACAAAACAAACAGATGAAAACCACACACACTCCTATCCCTGGGCCTCAGTATCTGTTGCATACATTAGGATATTAAACATCATGAATAAGTTCCCAAAACTCCTTCCTTGTGTGTTCTTCCCTTTTCACAACGCGTGTCACTCCAGAACGCCGACGCCCCTAGCCAATAGGTGCAAAGTGAGCAGCTCAAGCAATCCAACCCTGCCACCAACAAAACGAGCTCCCAGAACTCTCCCCAGTCACCCTCCTGCATGTCTTTCGCTATGTGGTGCCAGATGTACACAGATCCTCTTCTTTAGCTTGGGCTGAGCTTGCAGTAAGAACTCAAAGGGAAAGCTTGACATAGCAGTCCCGGCTGTTCGCGAGGGCTGTTCTCGCTTTCACTGAGGCTCTGACCCCACTCACTTTGAACTCAGCAGGTGCCGGCTTTCAAAGAAAGAGGAGTAAGCCCACAGCTCCCCATAGCGCACACAGCAGCAGACTCTTCCAGTGGGATTCCACTGATTTTAAGGAAAACTTATTTTCAGTGCCTCCCTCTCCAATGCAGGAAAGCATTCTTTACGAAGCAAATAGAATGAATTGTAATAATTGAAAACAGCGTGAGCCCTCACTGTTAATTTTGGGAAAGGGATCTTGAAAAGTGAACAGCTACCATCTGAAGCAATCATAAAGAACTTACCAGCAATTTATATAAATACCAACTGAATGTAATAGGAATTTAACTGAACAGCAGATGGAAATGAAAAAAAGTTGTCTATGCTTTGCAGAACTGCTTACCATAAATGAAGCCAGCGGGATATCTACTGACTGACATCACACTTAGATAAAAAGTGACCCAAAAATGTGACATATTTTTACAAGCTTAAAATATATATATATGTACACACACATGCACAGAGTATACAGTTTTTATTTGCCCTGTTCTCTGGAATATTAAGAAGTGACTGACAAAATCCTATCTTTGTAGCTTTATACTACATTATGTACACTCATTCTATCAATTTTTAACACTTTGTTCCTCAATTTTTAACAAGAACTGATTATATTGTGGTCTTCCGTTTTTATATTGTTTCCTTTGGGGATGCTGAGCATTTAAGTCAATAAAAACAAGCGATTGGCCTCATCAAAACAGAAGACTTAACCTTGCTTGGAGGTTTGTGAAGCATGATTTCTACTTTTAATATGCTCACGATTACCGCAGTCATCAATACACCTCACCTCACTGCAGTCAGTTACAGCATCTGCATACATTTCACCCTCATTTTCAACACAGATGTTTAAGCATGAGAATTAACCTACTGAATTATATTTCATTATATCTATTGGAAGAAAAGGACTGTTCAAAGCCTGTCCTGAAGACTGGATTCACATCTCATGCAAACAGTCATCCAACATGAGAGCTCTGCTGTGGCCCGAGCAAAGCCCAGGTAGGTCAGTCCAGCTACACAGCCGAATGATTGCTCCCGTGGTCACCGGGCAACAACAGAGGCTGTTGGCCACCACAGACACCCTTCCGTCAAACAGATGAGGACATGCATTTTGTCCAGACCCAGATGTGCCAGACAAAAAGCTGTCGCCAAGTTGCCTGTGCCGGCTCCTACTTTCTGCTCCCAAAGTCACTTTTGCAAAGACCATTCTCGCTTGCCTTTGGTCAGAAGGAGCTAGATGGCATCAGTCGATTTCTAGAGCAAGTCTGTCTGAATCCAGCTTTCTGCCTCAAATGGGTCAGGGAGCTTTCAAAAGAGCAATTGTGCTAGTAGGGAAGAAGACCCTACAGGGGAGAACAGCAGGGAGGAGGGCATCGCTTACAGATGATAATTGCTTCCATCGGCAAAACTGGATGCCAAAGAGGACATCTGCCGCTGGCCCGTGACTCTTTACGAGCTCTAGTTAAGCGCATGCACAGCCGAGTGAATGCTGCCATCACCACAGTCCCTGCACGTCCCCAACAGCGACACAGGAGTGCGACACACGCGTCCTGTCCTCTGCCACACCAACCTAAACATCCATCTCTCTTCCACTGAGTCTGTCCGTGTGGAAAACGGACAGCAATAAACCCAGCTCATAGAATTGTTAAATATTTTACTGATCTTTTCACCCATATTTTAATGATTTTACTTTCTGTACAGTCTTAAAGTACTTTTTCTGAGAATCCTTTGAATTATTTATCTATCATACAGCAAGGCTAAACTAGAGCACCAATAAATATAATGTAGATACTGTGAAAGGGCTTTGTCTATTTGCCATTGTGTTGTTTGTACAGAATTCTTGAATAATAAGAAAATATGACTACCAGCAATAAAACTTATCTTTTTTGATGTGTGAGGGTTCACAGACTGTTAGAAAATGCACCGTGCCCAGTGTTATACTAGTAAAATTACACTTTGCCTCTCAGACTAACAAGCATTTCCATTAAACGTAGCATTCTCAGCAAGATATTTTCTCAATAGTGAATAGTCCGATTGACAAAGGATTAAATTACTGTTGAGCCATTCATTATTTATGGCTCTTAACACCTGTTAGGTGTTAAATTTATCTTTTCACGTCTCTACTGTGCAAGGTATCTGCTCCCACTTCATTAACATCCAGTGTTTTACATCAGTGAAGACATTTCAACATACGGTAGAATAAAACTGATACCTTCTTGAATATAATACTAAGGGTTTTTTTTTTCAAATATATAGTTAATGATTTCACAGACAGTATTTTTCTCCCAGAATGGTTTCAAAGAAAGAATTTTAGAACAAAATCAATGTCAAATTTAGTGTTTTTCTTGTTGCCCCTTGAAATTTGAAATGATAAAATAAAATGCTTGTCGTACTGCCTAACAAAGTGCCTATAGACGCTGCTGTTTCTCTGAATAGCAATAGCAAACAGTAATGGACATAACACATAAATGCCTTGAGGCTGTGAAGAAAGGATTCCCTTAAGCACTATGAATAATAAACGAAAAGGGGCTCAGTAGATCTGTGCAATCAATACAGCATATAGTTAAACAGAAAATGTTTAATTATCACCTGGATTTTCTCTTATACTAAAGAAAATCATTACCCTGTTGCAGTTGTACAATTAAAACCCATTGAGACTATCAGAGCATCACGGCGTATTTGTACAAGCAAGAACTGTTCAAATGTTTTAATAAGGTGCTGTGCAGTAATAACTTCAGTGTGTTCCCAAATCACAGAATTAATTTACTGTCCTTTTATAAAACTAAATGGATTTAATAAAGTCTGCTCATAAATTAACACTAACAATTGACGTAAATTGTACTGTCAGTGAGATTTACTTCAGTTATGTTACTGTTTATGCTATTATAAATGAGATTTTTAACGTATTACAGGTTGAAGGGCAATCTGTTTAATATGGGAAACAGATTTGAAGGCGGTGAGGTGACCTGTTTGCAGAATTCTCCTAAATCCCAGGACAATTATTAGAGAAGCACTTCTACATAATCTTGACAAAAGTAGTGGAATGTGGCACCGGAGCAATGTGCTTTCTTGAGAGATGTTTTAATTAAACACATGCGAAGGAAAAGGTTAAGTGAAAAATAAACAGTTTCTAAACAGGCGTGATGAGGAGAGCTTAACCCACACAGAAGTGGAAGAAGATGGTTGCGATGTTTAATAAAACCTCCGGAGCTGTGTTGGCCAGAAGCAGCCTCAGAATATGAAGTGCATATCTGTACGCCTCAATCTATTCGTGTTCACACTGAACACATTGAAAGACTCGATAAAATATGTATGCATGTATTCAACTCTGTGTTACACCACAGCACCTTCCTTTGCTATTTCCTCCTTCTGAAAAACATATTTAAGCCAACTCCAGTCCTCTGCTCCAAGATTCAGGACCACCGCTCCCATTACTGGAAGAAGTGCATAAAACCTACAGGAAGCCCAGACAAAATTCAGATTAGTCAGTTCATTTGTGTGCATGAATTTTTTGTCCTCTTTTCAAGGTATTTCATTCAAGGAGTTGGTTGAAATGGGATCTATTTTTCAGATGTTAAACAAAGGAATGGGCGACAGATCAAAATCATATAATCAATTTGCTGAGCAGCGCATCACTCTTTGGTTTTGAGGAGGAAGAGCTCTCCAACAGATTCAAATGAGGCTGGTGTGCGTACTTCCCCAGCGTGAAAATGCATACTTCGCTAAAGTAACTTACTCAAAAGGTAATAGAGAACTTGTTCTTCCCAATGAATTTATAAGAGAACACAGAAAACTACTAAAATGTAGGGAAGAACAAGAATCCTTGGGAAAACAATAGAGAAAATTGAAATTCTTGTGTTCTTGTTTAAGCCGGGTGACTCCGAGGAGTCCAGAGAGGACAGGTACCTGCAGTCAGAGTTTCCTGCAGGTTCAGCCACCTCTGAGTGGCTTGTCGACAGAATGAATCATGGAATCATGGAATGGTTTGAGTTGGAAGGGAGCTTACAGATCATCCAGTGCCACCCGCTGCCATGGGCAGGGACACCTCCCACTGGATCAGGGGGCTCCAAGCCCCATCCAACCTGGCCTTGAACACCTCCAGGTGTCCAGGGATGGGACAGACACGACTTCACTGGGCAACATGGGCCAGTGTCTCACCACCAAAAGCAGCCAAGGGGGATCTAATAAAAAGTTACCCAGAGATTAAAATTAATAGTAATGAAATAAACTAAAGTTCTCTTGTTGATTTCACTTTGGGATTTCACCCTGGGAAATGGGGATGGGGCAGCCATGACTTCTCTGGGCAACCTGAGCCAGGACTTCCCCAAACTCTCAGGAAAACATTTCTTCCTGAGATCTCATCTCAATCTCCCCTCTTGCAGCTGAAAACCATTCCCCTTCATCCAATCCCTCCACTTCCTGATCAAGGGCCCCTCCCCAGCTTCCCTGCAGCCCCTTTCCATGCTGGAAGTCTGCTATCCACCATTATATACAATTCATTGCCCTACCTTCATAAGATTCATAACACTACTCTTTTTCAGTCCTATCAGGAATGCACTCTGAATTTTCAAATGTGCAAAACCTTTACTGGAAACACCAAATGTCTCTTCCTAAATGTCATCCCAGGAGAGAAAAGACCATGCAAATTCAGAACTAGATACATGCAAAAGAAGTAAAATTTAAGAGGAATTTATGTGCTTTAGTCCACAAGGGCAATGTTCAAAATTCTCATCTAGTCCCTACAAACACAACATTCTCACCAGTAACATTTCAGGAGTTACAGACACGCTTTTCTGCACATGCCCAGAAGGATCACTATCTTTTCAGGTTGGTACCAAGCCACACAAACCCCCTGCGGAACCTTCAGTGTGGATGCTCTCCTGCTATGTTCCCCAAAGAGAACATCTGGGAAGGTGTGACAGCATAAAGCACAGCACCAGATGTTACTTGTGTTCAAAAGCACAGCTTGGAATGGAAAGAGGCAGTGTTCCAGATTTATCCATGAACTTGTGAGACTGGACCCAAGCTGGAACAAGCATGCTCTCCTGTTTGCCCTCCACCTCAGCAGCATATGCCTTCTCCACTGAAGTATAGAAAGGTGTTCTCTCTCTCTTTATGGCCCAGTCAGTTTTACTCCTGTCCTGTTCAGGCCCAGTTACATGGAACCCAAATACCAGTTCAAATGCTGCCGTGGCACTGATCTTCTGCTCCTCTTCTGGCTACCCCTTATTTTCCCCGTGCAGCCTTGCTCCTGGTCTCACTCCTCCCATGGGCAGGCTGCAGCCTGTCTGATCCCTCGGTGAGGTAATTTAATGGGTTAATTCAAAATAACTGTCTGGGGGAAGAGATGGGGATTAGATTTGGTTTTTGTTTGTATCAGCCGGTTGAGTCAGCTCAACAAACAGTCAGCAAAGCACCAGTCTCCAGACTGGCACAAGTGCCCACACGACTGGAAGCAGCTCTGCTCTGTGAAAGGGGGCTTACACCACTACCTTTTCTCTTGAAAGATGCAATGCTACAAGAAAGGAGAAAGCACAGCTGGTTTTGAAAGGAGTTTGGGGACCTATAGCTAACACAGCTCCTGGGATGTGAATCTCAGTTTGCAGACAGGGACTCCCTTCCCCAAAGGCAAGCGCTGAACACTTCAGAGGGCTCTGACATAACCTGAAAAGGAGCATTTTAATATTTCTGTTAATATTGCATGTTTGATATAATCATTAAGCTATTCTCTATTCATTCCTTAAGCTTTTGATACGAGCTTTCCAGGTTCTTCTTTATTCAAGTACCCTGTGGATATTCTACTTCCAAACCCAAGTAATCAATTTGGCATTTATGAATAATGCTGACTTTGTATTGTACGGCCACTTCAGAACAAAAAGAATACAGAAAGGAACATTAATTATTTTTGCCACCTGTTTTTTAAAGAGGAAATAATTTATCAATCTAACATTAAAACCAATCCTTTTTTTAAAAAAAGAAAAAAAATTCCCTGTAAAAAATATTGATTTGGCATTTTTTTCAAGTAGTATAAAAATAGGAAATAATATTGTTAATGAAAACACCTAAACAGCCTGAAGTATTTCACCTTTCATAGAACTTACTATAAATACCTGTGATTTACCCTCTGTGGCAGCAACAGGTTGATAAGGAACAATGTCGATGCTAAGGGAGGAAAAGTAGTTATCAAATGCTATCCACTATTTCCGATACTACAACGTGCAGCACTCCTCTTGTTACACGGTGAATGCCAAGCTTATGCAGCTGAATTCAATCATGTGACGAGCTACGGAAAAGCATATCAGAAATGCACCAGGATAAACAAGTGGGAAAAATTACTCTTATTCCTGTAAAAACAAGTTGCATTTGTTCCAAAATAACCTTTTTCCTTTAATAATACCCTAAATAAACTTTGACATGGTTTTATGTGAGTTTTTAGGCAGTATCTTAAGTAATACAGCTCTTGGTCTAAGCAGAGAGAAGGCGATTTGGCAAGGAGAAATACAATAAAAAAAAGCAGATGGGATGGAATAATGCTTTAAGAAGAGTTGCACTCTCTCCAAACACGTTATTCCATATCGCTATGAAGCAATCTTTTCCGTAGTAAATCCATCTTCAGAATGAATTTATTTTCACTGCTTAGAAAAAAACCCACATAATTCCCAAATCCACATCAAGTGTAGAATAGGGAGGGGTTTTATTTGTTAAAGGAAACTATTTTCTCTCCCTTGGGTGTAAAAATAATGCAAAAAGTGTGCTATAAACACAGGCAAACAGTTCTGTTAGCTAAGTTAAGCCCTTCCACAGCACTTCAGTATCCATATTATTGCCCCCTCAAACTGATACCTCAAAATTAAACACATAGAACCTTTTTTGAGTATTTACCCAGTCACCAGTCTTTTCCTTTCCAGAATTCCTTAGACAGTGACAAGATTCATTTAGCAACCAGAACACCAGATCTATTTAGTGCCCTATAAACACTCACTGTAAGCCTTGGGGTCATTATTTTTAGCCCCATAATTCCATCACAAAATGTTTCCTGTGCAACTGCAGTTTCTTTGCATATGAGCATCCTCATTTTAAACACAAAAGAGTACCCAAATACTAACCTCTAGTGAGGGTCATCACTGGTATAAAAAGCACCAGTTCCTGCTAAAGTATTGTGTTATAGCCAGAATTATTCCTTTATCCATTTTTAAATGCCAATAAACCACCTTAGTCCCCACAAGTCTGTCATAATTCATGCATGGGATTATCCCATTTTACTACCCCAACTTCTGGAGTACCTTCGCAATACGATTCTTGTTATGTTTCTTTTGGGAAAAGTGAGAGGTTACTACTTGAAACTGCTTCATCTGAAATAATTCATAATTAACTCAATGTTAATTTTGTGCTACAACGCAAACATAATTATGTTTTTAAATTTGTATTTAATTATATTATAATCACTGGGCAATATAAAGGGTAAATGAATTACAGCATTATCATAGAATAATTAAGTATTTATCTTTGAAACATATGAGTGACAATTTGTGACTGTAATGTGCTAAGAAGAGTTTTTTCCCTAGCAAACTGTTGTGAACCACAGCCAGTTGCCTTATCTTTTGCACCTAGATAAATAAGTCAGGCTGTATCATCCTTTTCCAAGAGTAAAAGTGGGGGGTTTACTCAGATCTATTACCCACAGCTGTACATACACAGTTATTAATACAAAATGGTAGTGGTCACTTAATAGGAGTAATTGAGTTACCTTTTATAGCTGTTCATCAATATTCTATAATTTACAAAAGTTTTCCTCATGTAGATTTGTAAAAACAGAGCAAACCAAGAGGCCTAAACATCTCTGAGGCATTTGAGGGAGTGAGATAAGAACTCTTCCACGGTCAGGTACCACCTCACCTGAAACCCCTTGGATTCAGCCTCACCCACTGTTTACATCCGAAGTTGGCAGTGAAAAGCATCACCAGACGAATCCTCGTGCCTGCACTGGCAGAGCAGTTCTCTCTCCCTTAGCCACAGACACAGCCTCACAAACATTCTCACACGCAGAATACTTCTGTCAACCGAAAAACCTGGGCCCAAAGATCAGCTGTGTCAGTTCCCGCTGCACCAGGCAACGGGAATCAACAAGGAAGTTTTCACAAGGAAGCTTTCTCCCAGAAACTACTTCTTTTGGAAACGGAGACTGACAAAGCAGCTCACCTGAGAACTCCCACTGCCTGCTCCCCTCGTGGAAGGGATGATCCCTAGGCACGACATCCCAGTGTCAGCCATGAGCAGTGCCCTCGCTCTACACACGGTAGAACAAAAATACTGCAGGGAAAAGGACGCTGTATTTACCGTAGGTCCAACGTATGATCCAAGGGATAAAGCTAAAAGCATTTACTGCCCCTGCTACACACCTTGCAGCTTATTCTGTGTCTGAAGACAATGGTTTTTTTCTGCAAAGGTGGATAGCACCGGTGGCGGCACAGAGGAGAAAATATGTCACTGGTCTCTTTATTCTCTGTGTACACTTAAAAATTAACGGCGGGGGTGGATGTTCCCAGTGAATTCGTGCTGTGAAGCTCATCACCAGATGCACAAGGCCCATGCAAACCTTCACATTGCCTGTTCTCCCCTCCCTTTTATCAGCACCAAATCTATTCACTTGGGAAACTGTGGAAAATTATCCAAATAGCTCTGATTTCACCCCTACAAAATGCCAAAAAGGTAATTCTCTCACAGCATTTAAGCTTCCAAATTGAGAATCTTTGCATTCCTGTACAGTATTTTACTGGGAGAAGTGTAAATGAGCCCAAGAAAGTTCAGGAGAAAGAAAAATCACACTTGGGAAAGGTAAATTTTTTCAAAGAATTCTCCACAGCAGGTTATTATCAATGGGATCTAATGCAGCATCCTAGGAAGATCCGTTGCTAAGTGAATTGCTGAAGGAACTAATTACTGAACAGTGAAATACAGCGCTCTGTGCTGAACAGGTCTGAAGTGCTCGATACACTTGGCCTGTTTTTATCGTAAATGAACAAACTAGGTAGGAAACTTCAAGCCAATAAGTAAGACAGAGAGGTGAAAAAACATTTTCTTGAGGTGAAATGGAAGAGAGCAATGTAAAATCAGGAAATTAAAATTAAATCTGGGCTAAGTGCAAACTATAGCCTGTCAGAGGGATCAATAATCAACTGATCAATCATGACTGCTCTACTAGGAGTTCACCTCCATGTGTGGGTACTGAGAAATTTCAAATGAAACCTTGAATTGAAATAGTCAAACTGCACAAAACTTTTCTGTGGAGGTTCTTAGGAAGAAATAAGACATCCCTAGCTTACTTAAGTTTAAACACAACTGAACAGCAACAATCTTAAAACAGCCAATGCCTCCACTATAAATACCTACCTTACTATTAATGCCATTAGTAAGGCTCACAAAGCAAAGAAATCAATAACAGGTCGCAAACACATGTTTGAAATAACTCCAATTTCAAAAGTAACTAAAACTTTCCTGGCACAACCTCTGCTTAGTCATTTTAAAAAATTAGTGGAGAAAAGCTGAGTAAGGAAACTTTAAAAACTTTGCAATCTGAAAAATAACAGATGGACAGAGTCAAAACCCAGGCCCCTGTTTGGTAAGGTAACCATGTCCAGTATTTTATTAAAGCGTGTATATCTCAACCAGAGATCGACAGTTTTTTTCCTAAGAGTTTTCATACTATTGTGGTATCTGAAATGCCAGGAAGCAGGAAAAAGAAAAGAAAGATGTGTATACTTTTGTTACTGTCTCTGGAGGCAAAAAGTTGATCACAACATCTATCACCTACAGTCTTTTCACTATACATACTTATCTGCATTATGGCTCTAAATTATCTGTAATGTGTGTTTTGGGGTTTATTTTGGGGGATTTTGCGGTGGGTTTGTTTTGTTTTTAAAATCCATTAACGCCAATTTCATTCTCTCACATGCACCTACAAGCCCAGAGAGATGGGTCTGGTGACAAAGAAACGGAAAAAATCTTGCTATTTCCATTATTAATGAGGTCAATTTCACTGATGCTGCAAAGGAAAGAATATATAATGTGTTTGTAGACTTGCAGTGAGATGATGCATGTTTTGTTTGACAAACAGACAGAAAAAATGGACAATTTGTCACCTACAATAAGTCCTTTTTTGGATATGAAATAGAACTTCCCTTCAACTGTTATTTGTAACATCTTTAAAACCTTCTCTGTAAAATATGTATTTTGGGGGGAGTCATGCCACAAAAATATTGAATTTAAAAAACTCCATTTAAAAGATTTTGCTATTAAGTAGGAAAAATGTAAGGACGATGCCACTCCAGCAGAAGCTGAATGATAAATGATCTCATTCCTGATGAATTGGTTGAGACTTCTGGGGAAAAAAATGGAAGTATGAAATCTATTAGAAAAAAGGTGTTTGTGTGTTGTATGAAGAGGCATGCGGAAACAAGCGGTACAAGCGTCTAAATTCAGACATGTTTTTGTTACAGATATTGTATTTATTTAGGGAGAAGTAGAAGAATATATCTTTGTTTGCATGATGCAAGATTTTAGAATACAGCACAGCCTCACTGCCCCCACCCTGCCACGGCCTCGCTCTGCCACGTGGAAGCCCTTACAGTCTTGGGTTGAAACACACCTTAAGCACAGACTCACACGTTCCGCGATTGACTGGAACAGGATTGTTCATTTACCCAGATACATTCGCAGGCTGAAACACCAATAGAGCACTTAAATATCATTTCCTGTGCCAGCACAGAGATCTTGCTTTGCACCAGCATGAGATAGGAATGCAGAATTTAACACCAACTGCAAACTGCCTCTTCCTTTAGCTGTTGCCAAATAACAAGGTATTAATTGTTGCTTCCTAGGTATCTTGGCGATTAATGAAGTTTAAGAAGGGCACCTTCACTAATAATATGTGCGCCACATTGATCATGTTTCCAGCAATCATTAGTATTCATTAGCAGCAGTCAACTCCTTAATTCCTTTTTGCTTAAGTCCAAATTATTGTAAGTTATTTACAGCGCCCTATAGGAAAAAACAAGGCTCTCACAAATCTTCAAGGCTTATTCCCAGATCTTCACATAGCAGCACTGCTGAGAAATGCACGCGCGCTGCAGAGATACCCTTGCTGCCAGCCCCCAGAATTAAAGTGCACACAGAACCTTCCACACAGCGCAAGCAGGAGATAAGCTTGCATCAGGCACCACACAGAAATACAGGGGACAGGAAGGCAAAATACCTTCCTCTCTCACATCTTAACTACTCCAGTGGTGGTCTTCTCCTCCAGGCTGCTTGATGTAATCTCTTTGCACTGTAGGATCATTTTACCACGCAAGTTGTCAAACACTGTTCCATTGGCAACTCCCAAGGCAGTCTCACACCTGGATCTCACCCCACATCCCCACCAATTTAGAACACAGCAGAGGAGGAAGGAGATTGGGCAAAACATTGGGCAACCCAGCAGTGTGAAAAGCTGGGTGAGAGAAGGAGGGTGAGGAGGTGCTGGAGCAAGGATCCCTCTGCAGCCCAAGGGAGAGAGCACAGCAGAACAGTGAGAGATGGAAAGAGCAGCAGAGGAGAAGGGATGTTCGCTGTCTGCCATGCCCCAAGCTTCTGGGGAGGGGAGAAGGGTCTGGAGGGACCAGGTGAGATGAATCCATCTCAAAGGTCTTTTCCAAGCAATTCTATGACTCTGTGACAAGGGAGAAGAACTGTGCTGTTTTAGTTTTTGTCTTTTCAGTTCTTACTACCCCAGCCTATTTTAACTAGGAATAAAAGTCATTTTTCCCCAAGTCCTGTCTCTCTTGCCTGCGAAATAATCAATATGGAATTTCCCTCTCTGTGTCACCCCCTGAAAGCTTTCGCATCCCATGTTCTCCCCCTGTCCTGCTGAGGAGCGGAATGAGCCCGCAGCTGAGTGGGCACTGGGCCATTGGCCAAGGTGACGCCACCCCAGCCATAGAAACTGGTCAGAGGATGTTCCACAGTACCTGCCTGTCTGCCCTCATAAACTACAGAAGTGGTGGAACCATTTCCCCGTGTTTCACCTGGGTACATTAGCAGGCTTGCACTGACACTGGTGGGAAAACCCTTACAAGGTCAGTTGCAAGATCTGAGGACGAGACCCAGCTGACGTTCCATGAGCTCAGGAGACAGAAGTCCTCTCTGTATCACCACATGTGCAGTTAATAGTGCTTTTAAGACATTTGAAAACTACATTTCACCTGCATAAGCACTAGCACCTTAGCTTATTGCGTGCAGGAGTGCTAAGTCCTCACTCGACTGTAGTTTATGCTGGGGACCAGCTGTTGCTGGACTGGTACAAGGGTATATCCTCAACGTGTAACTTTTCTTCACTAACTCTCAATTAGGTCTTTATTTCAATGAGGTGGATTTCAAAGACTTCTTACTCACAATGAAATCATCCTATTATTTCAAAACCTACTGTGGGGCATTGCTGGGTGTTTCCAGTCATGTTCTTCACTTTACACAATGTATAAAAAGTATTCCAAATAATATCCATACATCCTCCCTATCGCTTTTCTCTTTCGATTAAAGTATTAAAATGCTGCAATACAAAGCATCAGAGTTGTAAGATTTATGAATACATATCCCATCTGGCACTGATTGCCACAGTTCCTAACTGCAAGCAGATGAGTAAATCTGAAATTATAATTCCTGCAAAGACCATCAGGATGAATTAAATTTCTTAAAACCTGTAACACCATGAGAAGTACACTAGAAAAACTGTGTGCCTCAAGATGCAGTGTACACATACTCCATAACAGGAGTTTAAATATAGGAAAAGAAGTTAAGGCTATGATAATATTTGCAGTGAGGGATATAAATAAAATATTGTACTGTAACACAGACACTGTCTTTGGGAAAGTTAGCTTCTAATCCCACTATTTAATTTAAATGAAACTGAAATATTGTGATTCACAACTCTAGAACACAAACGTACAGGAAAAGCACAGACCTCAGGTCAGGAGAAGTATGTTGAAGAAGAAATAGTCCACAGCATTTGCAATTATCAGAGGTTTCTGCGGGTGCTGCACTCAGGAAAGACTAGTTCTTTCTTCCTAAGGTGAACTTACCATGTAACAGGAGAAATAAAACAAAACCGCTGATAAAGTTTTACTGACCCAGTGTGCCAACATTCAGATTCTCTGGCTATTTGTAGTCTTGCTGCGTGGTGCCTCGTGGAGCTCCCTGGCGCCACCTCATTTCTGTTTGAACGTACCCAGCCAGCCCTAAGCCCACCTACATAAACAGAGGCCCACAAGGCTCCCCTCAGGCCAAGGGATTGGTTTGCTCTGCCACTCTGGGCTCCCTCTTCTCCTCTCTTTTCACATCAGTGGAAACATGGAAAGTGAGAAGGTGAGATTTGGATGCAGATTTTGACGTGGAAGGTTGGAAACTTCTCTGCGCTGGGGTCAGTGGAGCTCAACGCTGCCATTCGTTGTCTTGAGGACTTTGTACACCCGCTGAGTGGGCAGTGACTGGGAGAACTGCTTTCTCTCCGTGACCCGAGCAATGACCTGTGCTGCAACCTTATATGCTTTCTGATGCGGAAACCTGACTTTGATGAACACTTCTGTGTCATAGAAAGAAATAACTAACTTATCTTCCTTTCCTTAAGAGCTAATGTGAAAGGCTGACAGCTGATAACGGATGCAGGCGTCTACACCGACACCTTCAAGCAGCGGCTATTAAGAACCATTCTGGCTGGATGGGTTTTCCTGACAACTTTTCAGGCCTGAAAAAAAAGAGCAGGCAACCTCAGACTTGTCCATATGAATGATAATGGAGGTACTCGTCGTGCACAGGCCTGGTTTTATCCGTGGGCGACCTCTGGATTCACCTGTGTGGGTTGGCACACGGTGTAGAGCCAAAAAACCAAGCAGCACTTCAGCCTTCACTTGCACAAAAGTCAAGGAGATAAAATAACACGACCTCGCCAAATGGTTAAGCAGCAAACACATTCATATTCCACTGGATTTCTTTGTAGCAAAGAAACAGCTAAATAAATAATAAAGTAGAATTTAGAGAAAGGCTTGAAAAATTAATGGAAATCTGAGTGATCAAGCCTGGAAAAGCCTGATGTGAAGCTGGCTGCGTAGCTCTGATCAAATCAGAAAAGTCAGGGAACTGTTTCACATCAATGCAGACATCTCTGGGAATACTTTTATAGTGACACCAATTCAGCACACTTTATTAAACTTGTTAAGATACATTATAATCATATCTGACAAATGAGTAAGTTTGGATCTATTCCAAGAAGAATCTACATATCACTATAGTTAATTTACATGCTGGTTTAAAAATAGGAAATTATGCAGTAGACACAATTGCCTCCTGAAAGGTAAAGTATAAAAGCCAAATAAATAAATCAACCAATAAAACAAGAGTGTATAACTCCTAAGCTTCCTCTGAACCCTGGCAATACAAACCAGCTCATGATGAAGGGAGAAATTTGAGCAACTCCATTTCACTCATCCTATTGCTGGGTTCTGAAAGCTGGAGCAAATCGAAGGATGTGAACTTAGAGTAGGAAGATTTATTCCCACTATTACTTAAACATGCAACATAAAAGTGAGGATTATTTGGTGCTGATATTCAAGGAACGTCAGGTAACACTGAATACTAAACTGCATTACTGTTCTTTCTTCAGCATCCTGCTTTTTCTGGCTCACACTTAGCCAACTGTGTTGAGATCTCCTACACTGGGTGCACCTCTCTCTCTTTGGTTGAGATCTTCTTTTTTTGGTTTTGGGTACTTTCATCCTTATCAGCTCAGCCATTTCTGACACTGGCAGTGGGAGAAAAGAATTTTGCACATGTAAAATATTCCCCAGACTTTTTTGTTTTGAAGCCTGCTAGCATTTCCACACTTCCCACACATGTAAGCAGGCACTCAAAGATTAACAAGAAAAAAGTCTGTTCTCAGTGACTGAACTGGAGTCTCTCATGGCTCAGACTTGGGTTTTGCTGACCAGACTTCACAAGCATTGTGTCTCTGAAGAAAAGTGGGTATTTAATTCTGTTATAACCACACAGTGCATGTTCTAATATCGTACACTGAGCAAGCACATCTTGTTCTTTGGGAGTAAGGGTGGAGAAGGTTTTAATGATAATTGCTGCTACAAGACGCAATAAGGTATTTGTATTAAAAGCAGAGACCTTTTGTCTCCTTGCACTCTGCTGGCATTCCAGCATTGCTGAGTCACAAGCTAAGGAGAGAAAGAAAGGAGCCGACTGAAACTACAGAGAAATTGCCAACAGTCTGACTTGACAAAAGAAGAGGAGGCTAATGGTCAGGAAGAAAACAGGATTATGAAGGATAAAGAGCTGAAGCCTGGGAGGGCATCACAAATGAGGAGCTGATTAAGGATGCTTAGGTTTTATAGTCAGTACATGCTTGCTGAGGAACAGCACATAATCATAATGTAAGTGCAAGAAGGGGCTAAATGCCAACAATCTGGTATTTCTTAACTTTCAAAGATATGTATAATTTTGTTTCACTTTTATTTTGTGTATTCTTGTTGGAACACATACATGCTGAGAGCAGGTGCAGAAATGAAGTTTCAGTTTCTGGGAAACTTTTATTTTCAAGAAAAATAAGAGTGAATTGGGGCAATAAATCAAAATTTGAAAATGTGTATTTATTGCCAAACTATGACATTTCTAGAAAGAAATGTCTAGTCTGAGGTACCAATCTACTTGATAAGCTGACCACTGGCTGGACAGCCAAACAGTTTTGGCAGCTCTAGATGGTTATGGATAAAATATGTCAGCTCCATAGCTGTTCAACTCTGACTAGCAGAATAGATTTTTATTCTGACTATGGATCTTAATTTCACTCTGCACCTGCCACAACTTCTATCACAGCTCATTAGGGATCACTTACAGTCAGGAAATCTAGAGACCAGATGCCATGCAAGTTGGCCAGCCTAGAGATCTAGACTAGAAGCCATGTCTTATGAAAGCACATGGTGACTGATTCCAAATACATGACCCCAAGAAACCTTGGGGGCTTGGCAGCCCAGCTGCACTCATCCAGAGCCAGAGGAGCAATTCAAGAGAAAATGAAGTTTCATTATGAGCTCATAAAAAAATGAAACCACTTATGTGAAATACTTCCAACCAGACAATGTGGCAAATTCAAGAATTGAAAAAGTCCCTAAATACAAGACCTATGGCCAGTACAACCATCTGGTAAATAAATGAAGAAAAAGTGTCATTTTCATGTTGTGCTCCTCTTTTGCTAGTTCTTATCTTCATAAATTCCTGAAAACCCTATCCAAAGAATGCAACCATCAATTCCCTCCCAGCACTTGCTGCAATTTACATCTTGCCACCCTGTAGCACAATGCATCGCCAGCATGTTACTGTAAGGCATGTAGCAGTGGTGTTAGGTTTTAAAATCATACAAGAAGTCGGTATTCATTGAGGAGTAAACCTGAACCTCTAACAAAGCACAGTTGTTGGGGGTGACAGAGAAAATCATAATATATTTCACCCTGGGACTTAAGAGTAAATACTTCAAATAGAAAGTACTTTCTGGATGATGAAGAATGCAGAGAGCAAAGCCATGCAGAGAACTAATGACACCAGAATACAATTACAATTACAACTGATCCAAAGACTGCTCTCCAAAAGCAAACATTTTTTAGAACTGCTTTGGGATCTATGTGGCAATAGAATGTGGCTTCTTTAATGATGGAACTCCTACAACAATGGGAAAATCTCTCTGCCATAAACTTGAAAAATGCTTACTTCTCCTTTCCCATATAACACACAAGCATTTTGATTACCACTCTACACTAAAAGGATGTTTCAATTTAAAGCTCTTCAACAGACTGCCAGGAAGGCTCTGCTCAATGATAAGTCTATTGTACAAGACAAGCGAGGAGAACATTACCTCTCTAAGTGACCAGGGAAGTGTGTTATTTACAGCCAAGTGACAAAACAAAAAGAAATGTGGAAAACGTCAAAGGGCATCCAAGTCCACGAATATTAAAAAATAGTCTGAAAACAACCACAATTTTATTTTCCTCTCCCCCTCCCCCATGAGTCTTCATATACTTTGATGTTTAAAAGTGACATAAAATCTTCTAAGGGAAGACTCAAAGCAGAAATATCTCAAGGTGATGACTAGTAAAAAATTATAATCCCCAAATGATCTAATTCAGGAGAATGATAAAGATGTGTACTCCCATTGACTGAGGTTGGCTTTGATGTGTTGCATCTATTGATATGTAAAAGGACCCTGTCTAGGGCTCCACAAGCAGCTGCACAGCTGTGATCTCACTAGCACAGCTCAGCCTGGAGGAAGACTCTTGAGGAAGCTCTTGAGGGCTCTTGAGGAAGGACAGGATGGGGAAGTAAGGAAAAGGATGAAGGAGCATCTTAGACACGCACAGGTTTGCTGCAGAATGGGTGAAACCTGATGGTTTAGAGTTCATGGGTAAGCACCAAGAACAGACAATCATGGGTTACACAATAGTGGGTGCCTGGTACAGATCGCTTTATTAAGAATGATTAACCCTTAGAGAGCTGGAGGCTGCCTCAACAGCACAGCCCTGCTTCTCACTGAGAACATTAATGACTAAAACTTTGCTGGAAGAGCAACATGGCAGGACACTACAAATCCAGGAGGTTTCTGGAAAAAGTTGAGACCTTTTGAGTGAGAGGTGATCAATAGGTTAACCAGAACAGGCCCAGTGTTGGGCCTATTCCTTCATAAATAAGAAAATCTGTTTGAGGATGTGGAGGTTAATGACAGCCTTGGCTGCGAAGACCACATGGTGGAGTTTAGGATCCCGAGGGAAATGAGCAAAACAGAAGAACCGCAGCCACAGACTTCATGAAAGCATATCTCAGCTTAGTGGGTCTGGGAGAGCTGGCTCATCTAGAAGCAGCGTTTGGGACAGTGAAGCAGTTCAACAGAGGAAGGTTAACCTAGAGATTTCTCCAGCAAATGGGCACGTACAAGTGCACACAACTCGAGGGTGCCAAGGGAGCTTGTCAGTGGCATTGAAAGGCCATTCTTGTCATCTCTGAAACACTGTAGGCGCCAGAGGAACTGCCCAAAGGACAGATCGTGAGCGATTTGCTTGGAGTCTTCAGCACTTCAGCAGGGTTGGGCTAGCTCAGATGACCCCCAGAGGGGCCGTCCAAACTATATATCCTATGGTTTTACAATTAAACCCAAGGATATTTTGGCAAAATACAGGGTTATTTAGAATATGAAGGCAAATTTTGATAACAAAAATAAGAATGCACATACATGAATGAGTATTACTTTAATCTTCCTTCCTAATGTTGTATGTGTATTATGATAAGTACAAAACACAGATGTAATGCATTTGAGAGAGAGAGACAGAAAATCTAAACAAATGTAATACATTTGTTAATAGAAACACATCTCTTGGTACAAAAATTTAAATGAAAATGCATTATATTAAAAATTATTTTTCTTTCCTTTGTTAAACATTTTGTGCAATGCTTGCTGTTGCATTTATAACAATCCACCACTGGCAACAGATTGCAGGCCTAATAATGGGTAGAAAAAAACCTCTTTCAAAAATATGTTGTGAAGCACTGGTCTGCTGTTTTTCATTGTAGTTCAGTCATGCAAAAATGTAAGCACTAGCTGAAGGCCTGTAAAATGCACGTAGATTATTCCAATATCTTCCATGTAAATGGGATCAGACTCAGCAGGAACGGTAACAGAGGATTGACTCAACTCTCACCACAAGTGACGAAAAAGAATCCTTATAATTTAGTATCTGTAAGAACGTCTTTCCTTGCTTTCTCCAGGCTTTGTGGTAGCAAAACTCCCTGAAAGACTGAGAAAAGGCAGGAGTTTATCCTTGACCTGAAACAAAAAAAAAAACCTAGGTGATTTGGTGAATAATTATAAATAGTTTACCCATCTTTTGTGCACATTTCTCTCTGGGACACAAGCAGCACCCACTGCACAGCATTAGTAAGCTCAAAATGTCTTCATTCTTTTGATGCATGTGCTGCCCAAGGCACTTAATTACAGAGGGTTTTTTGGAAATTATTTACATTTGTAAGCACCAAGCAGACAAGAGAGATGAGAAACACAAGACAAATAAATGTTAATCTTGATATCAAGAAAGTAGCCATGATGCCTAGCGTTTATAATGACAAATAAATATTAACACTTTTGTTTAAAAAATTGCAATATTTCATCATGGCAAATAAACCCTTTCCTCTGTAAAGTGACCAGAATAATAGTTCAGGAGTATTCTGGGTGAAACTTTGGTCTCAGTCAAATGTGGCATGTAAGCACGAGTTCAATTTTAGGAACCTGTACAACCTTGGTGAATTCAAAAAGACATAAAAATGGACAAATTGCACGTTTTAGCTGACTGCAGTGACATTATTCACTCATTTAGAAACATTTTTGGACATAGATAAGTCCAAGCAAAGCAGACTTCTCAAACCATCCCTGGAGGTGTTCAAGGCCAGGTTGGCTGGGGCTTGGAGCTCCCTGATCCAGTGGGAGGTGTCCCTGCCCGTGACAGGGGATGGCACTGGATGGGCTTTGATGTCCCTTCCAACCCAAACCATTCCATGATTCAATGAAAATGCTTATGTTTTGGTAGGTCTGGTATCTCAATGGTAGTTTCAGGCACTTTCTTGGTGTAATATGCGCTGTACGCTCTTCAGAACAGAAGGTTATATACTACTTTTGTTCACAAACACAACAGTCAAAGGGTCTCCCTCTAAATCCATTCAACAGTTGCTCTTCTACATCCATTCGCAATAGTTCTGCATGTGAATAGCAGCATGGAGAGAACTGTTGATGATCAGTGTTGGCACCGCAGGAGCTCCATAACAAGCTGCAGAGACAGTGAGCTGCTGCAGCAATTCACCACAGAGACAAAGAATTCTAGCCATGAAGTCATCTGTCTGCACAAATCTAGGAAAAGCAGGGAAAATGACATCTTCACTGAGGCAAATAATGTTCTGAACATACCAGATCATGTAAATCATTGCAGGAGAGCACATGTTCATCCTCCTGAACAGAGTATGCACTGACAGGTAGATCATTCACAGCACTGGCAGCACGTTAAGAGTTCTCTTTTACTTCAGTTTCTAACACTACGCTTACTTCATCCAGATGAGATTGAGAGACTAAAACAGTCCAGAAACAATAACGTCTGCCAAAGAGATTTTTCTCATATTACATACTCAACATATCTGGGTTTTTTTGTATTAACTGCACTGAGAGTTTCAGAAAGAGTTTTTGATCCTGGCAAACTGGGGGACAAAGTCCTATGTCAGTTAAACCCAAAACAATTCACTCTAAAGAAAGTGTTAAACCATACATTCAGACATGATCACCGAACCAAGCTAACGTGGTTTACAAAAGAGATCTTAAATTCACTGTGGCCTGCTCTCTGAAAGAAGTGTAACCCAGGTAATTATTATATCATAGCCAGGGATCCTCCTGGATTTCAATGCATGGAAGGAGGGCATCTCATACTGCAGCCATTTCAGTCCCTCGTCTCAAAATAGAGAGCATTAGAAAAGCACAGAGAAGGGACATAAGAAGATTAGGGGAGAGAACATCATAAAAGAACTGACTAGGACTCTTCAGCGTGGAAGACAGGCATTAGAACACTACAATGACATGAACAATAATGAGGAAAATAAATGCGGAATGAATGCTCACTTTTCACAGCACAGGAACTGAGAGACCTTCAATGCAATTAGAAGGTAGCATAGTAAAAGTCATAAAAGAAAGTAATGCTTAAAGTAATTTTTGGCACAATACATAATTCAATGTGAAATTCATTGCCACAAGACGTGGTAGAGCATAAGAATATTTCAAACAGTATGAGCCAAAATTCCTAAAAGATTCTTCACCGGGCACAGTCAAATGCAATGAATGCTTTTGATGCAACAGGGGAAAGATCACTCGGCACCTCCACCGCTCCTTATGCTTTTTCTCCCACGAAAAGGTAGTGAAAAACCTGCAACTCCAGGTGTTAGAAACAAGATATTATGTGTGATAACTCTTAGACTCACATGATCTCCTTCAGAATCTTCAAGGAAATCGCCATTAGATCGTAAAGTATTAAGGGGGTATTATTTACATAGATGAATTAATTAACAAACCAATTCAAGATTAAAAACAGAAGTGCCGAAGACGAAGAGATTAACAGAATCTTCCCCTTTCGGTGATCGCTATGTTTTCAGCATTGTGTGTAACAACATTAATTTCTAACAAGGGCAGATGAATATAACTAATTGAGAAGACCCAGACATTTTTATGAATTCGTTTCTCAAAGCAGTACTAAAGTCTTCAATTCACTAAGCCCGCTGACCAACTAAACTTCTCCAAATCGTGTTTCAACAATGAACTACCTGTTTTGTATCCTGCACTACAAAAGCTTATGCCATACATTTCTAACCTTTAGTATTGCCATAAATGACAACCAGGACATATGAAACCATAAAAAGCCTCAAAACCCATAAATATCAAATTATTACATATTAAAATGGGTTTTTTTTCCTTCTCTGACCCACTGGTAAACTTGTTGATATCCTTCTGATTACAGTTAACAGGAACTGATACATTAAGTCTTTCCTTTTTTCTGAGGAACAATAGGAACCAGAACAAAAAAGCATAGCTTCACTTTCACTTAACATCATGATCAACTATTGATCAACTATTCGAATGAAAGCCTATTTAAAAAAAAAAACCAAATCCTTGTAAAAACTCCATACTCTGCATGCTATGCTCAAGTTGAGAGGACAAGGAGCAGAACTACCTAGAAACATAGTGTGTTTACACTCCACATATTCACAAAATCCTATGCCAATTTACCATTTATACATTCATCTTATTAGCAATGACTGCACAGTGGAATAATACATAGGAGAATATGATCCTGCTGCTGTATTGACCTTGACAGTGAACGAAGGCAAAGATCTGCAGTTACCAATGTTACAATCCTATCAGTTACACTTTTATGAAAACTGAAGGGCTGGCATCAATTAGGAGTCTGGTAAGAATTCAGTGTTCAGAAGGCATTTGGCTATGGAAATCTGAATATAGAAGAACTTTGCAATGAATTATTTCTCATTTACAACATTTGAAATAAAATACAATCATTTGAGCTATATTTAAATTACAAGAGTGCAAAAAAAAGGAGTCCTGAATACCTAAAGAACTGAAGCACTCATGTAGTTCTTTTGATCCTTGGATCACAAGCTCCCTGAAAACACTTTCACATACTTTATAAGTTGCAAATGCTTTGTAACTGAAATGTTGCTATAAGAAAACAGACAATCACAAACTAATTCAATCTGCAGTAACAGCAACTCTTAGCTAACATTGTCCTGAGTGTCATGGGAGCATAAAACCATTTGGTTGGAAAAGACCTTTCCTACCTATCCACTACTAATTACAGAACCACAGAATCACAAAATGCTGGGTTGGAAAGGAACTCAGAGATCATGTGGTCCAACCTTTTAGGTAATACATAGTTTAAATGATATGGCCCAGGACCCTGGTCTATCTAAAGCAGATCCCTGAGCATCTCATCTACCCATCTACTCCAGGATGGAGACTCAACCACCCCCCTGGGAGCCTCTGTTGGTACCTGAGAACTCTTTCAGGGAAGACATTTTTCCTGACATTCAAACTAAACCTCCCTTGGTGCACCTTGAGGTATTTCCATGTGAAGTTCTGGTCTGTACCAATCTACCTCTGCTTCACAATGAATGTGTCCTGTCATCACAGAAAAACAAATTGTCAGGCTGACACAAACCATTGTGCAGAGAATGACCTCAGGTCTTTCCTCCCGCCTTTATGATGCAATGGACTTACCATATATCAGAAGTTCACCTACTGGATTAAAAGCATTTAAGTTATTGGAGAAGCTTTCAGGAAATATATGCTTTAAGATCTTAAGGTGGTCTTAAACTCATAGTTTATTATTGTATTAAAAATCTTAATGAGATCTCAATATGAGGTTGGACACAACTGAACTAATAGCTATCTGAGAACTTAACCTGGTGGGGCTTTATGAACGTGTTCAATAACTTATTTTCTCTCAGTTCATATTATACACTACCTCATTTTTTTCTCTATGGTACCATTGACATGAAAAATGTTATTGATGCTAAAATCACATTAGAAAAATACTTTTTTTGATTGCTATTGCAATTTCTCATTGATATTTTGTTTTAGTGGGGAGACAGGTGTGGTTGGACTCGATCTCAGAGGTCTCTTCCAGCCCTCTGATTCTATGATTCTATCACTAGTATTCTGTGTTTTGGACTAGTTTTTACATTTTTGACAACATATTTTAGCTGTTAATTTAAAATAAAAATGTCCACAGTTGCTAAGCAGACCAGATCTGGGAGATCAAACCTGTAACAAAGTTCTTTAAAACCTGCAAGAACATCAAATTCTTTAAGTTTCAGATAGGAAACTGGATGATTCTTTATAGAGCTTTGAAAGAAAAAATACCCAAAGACTTTTCTCTACTCTGACTGTACAAAGAAGACCCCTTTAAATTTTTCAGGGTCTTGGTGAAGAATATACGTATCCTGTATCCACCTATGAGATTAAATGTGCTGACCAAAAAAACCCCTGTGTGTGTTATATTCAGACACCACAAAATTGGCAAATGAACTTCTATATTGATTGACAACCAAAATCTGCAGTCCTGTCCCTAAGATCAGCACTTCAGAAGGAAATGTTATGAGTCAACTCTCTTCAAGTGACAGAAAAAATAAAATTTGAAATTATGTACAGCATTTTACTTTCTAATTAAATGCTTGCACTGTTCTGGATTTGATAATCATAGAATGATTTGGGTTGGAAGGGACCTTAAAGCCCATCCAGTCCCAACCCCTGCCATGGGCAGGGACACCTCCCACTGGAGCAGGGGGCTCCAAGCCCCATCCAACCTGGCCTTGAACACCTCCAGGGATGGGGCAGCCACCACTGCTCTGGGCAACCTGGGCCAGGGCCTCCCCACCCTCACAGCAAAACATTTCTTCTTAAGATCACCTGCTGTCACTCTCAAATGATACCTGTAGTCTATGTTACTTGTTAATATTTAGTAATTCCTTTCTCCCAAAGCAAATGTTTAAGTAGTTGAAAAGGTTGTGTAGGAAAAAATTCAACAAAAATATTTAAAAATATGAGTCACAAGCTCCTTCGTTCTGTCTTCTCTAGATCTGAAGTGGGAAAGCGAAGAATCGTTAAACATATTCCATGCCTGGCTGGTGTGCAAAACTTCACGTCAGTGGACGTTCAAACAGCAAAATGAATGCAAATTCATACAGAAGATCTGCAGTGTAGATAAAAGAGGTGCAGTGAGGACCGGAGAAGAGAATTTTGCCTCAAGGATAACATAGAAAAGAAAGCAGATGTCAAGTTCAGAACAGATGTTAGAAAACATATCAGGAGATTAAGCTGGTGAAATGGCCTGAAACACAGCACACTCCTACATCTTGTAAGATGCATCAACACCAGCCAAGGATGTGCAAGGAGAAAGAGAAGTTTTCTTTTGTTTCGAGTTCCTACATAGTCCTTAAACTACCCTGGATGGGTTCTGCTGCTTCTTAATAAAGAAGTGAAGATGCCGCTTCTGAAAGCGTTTCAGCCAGCTCTCTGTCTCCCTCCCCTGTGTCACTCTTCCTCCTAGGGACTGCACTGCTCCAACACAAGCTATAGATTCCTCTCTCAGTGGTGAACGATCCTGCTCTGGACTATGACCTTCTTTTCTGCAAAAACTCCATAAAACATTGAGAAACAGGCTGACTGTATGACATCAGCGGGCAGAGAGTGAGAGCGCGAGAGCACGAGAGCCTGCAAGACAGTGCAAGCCTACGAGAAGTTTCTAACTCCTGCTCTAACACCTTATTGATGGAAATTCCAAAAAGCACATTTCTCATTTTCTACACTGAATTCAGAATTTGGGGTTTCAGGCACCATGTTAATCACATAAAATATGGAAAAATAACTCTGTTTACTTATGTAATTCTGAAAGTATATTAAACTTTCATGAACCAATTTAATTTCTCTTCCTTGGTAACCCAAGAAAAGCTAGCATCAATTACTTCAGATCATTTCAGGTGGTGGATAGATGTGCTTAATGTACTGCTTTTCAAAATATACAGGTTAAAAATTTTCTTTTACTTAAAAAAAATCTTCATTCTCCACAGCTATTTCCAATTTAAAGTTTCTACATTGCATTTTCAACTTTAGTTTCCATCTTCTTCACACTTAACCCATCCCTTTCATGCTTGCTCAAGTAAGTATAATTGAAATTTAAAGTTTTTGAGAGCAAAATCTCTAATTAAGTCTGTGTAATTTAGACAAAATAATGTCGAGATAATGTTTTTTGAAGACTGAGAATCATAATACATATAAATGAAAAATAAAGTAAAAGTAATTGCTACACGATTACATTGGTTTTATAGCTTAATATTAAAAGCTACTATTGTAACACTGTAGACTTGATTTGCCAGTAAGACATCCCATCCAGAAACTGAGCTCCTTTTTCATTATGTGATACTAAAATACATTTTCACATGATGCCCTGAAATTCTTGTGTATCAGCAGTTTTATTATTCTTCTTAACCTACAAGCAAACTAACAGAGATGATAACTGTTTGGTCAATCAGCAAAACAGTGACATGGCCTTGTTATGCTAAAGTTTCTTTTTTTACCAGACATTATTTGCATATTTTCCTGCTTTTTGAAAGTCACATGGCCAAGTCAGATCAGGAGCACTGTTAGCTTCTTGGATGATGCTAAGGTCACAAACAGCAGAGCTATGAGCAATTCTGCCTTGGCTGAGGTTGCTCATGATTTCATCACTTCCCAACAGAACTATGCAACTTGCTGTACTGGCTTGTGATGACGCAAGTCTATCTTGGTCAGGCAACATGTCTAACAGTTAACAGTGCAGCGTCAAGTGCTATGTGAGCACACCAGATGTGCTCAGGTGTCCACTTTAAAGAACAAAAAAAGAAAACAAAGCACAAAACCCAGAGGCTTACTAATTATCATCCTCATTTTTTTTCCTCTTCTGAGTTAACATGCTCTGTCAAATATCCAGGGGAATCTGAAAGACTCCCTGATGTCCAGAACAAAGACCATGGTCAACAACTTCTGGCACTGTTAAAATCTCTGTAACAAGTTCAACTAACACATGAGACAAAACTTTCAAGGTAACTCATAGGAAATAGGCACAATCCCAAATCCCACCGTGCTTTGCTTCAAGAGTAAAGAATATATCTTTGCCTGACCCAAACACTCTAACTTCAATAAAAGACCAATCAGAAAACAATAAAAAGAACAAAATATCTCCTGCCAAACAAAAGCCATTTAACTATACTCATTTCTCTTTCAACAGATCAAAAGAGCAACCGAGCCGTGACAGGTGACTCGTGATTTAATGTGCCTGCTGGCACCTGAGTACTGCACCAAATACTGTCACAAAGGATCTGTATGGACCTAGAGCAGATGTTTGGAACCACAGAATAACTGCATTGAATGTGACCCCGGACTTGGAACCATGAAGGGTCCACCAGAAAGAAACAGTAAGAAAGGCCAAGGCAGCAGCTGAAGCAGCCAAAGCACTGGCATACGCTTTGTCTGGATTGTGTCATCTGGCCATCAGCCCCAAATTTTCCTTCTACGGCCTTCACAACACCTTGGCCTTTATTTTACTCCTTCACTCTTGCTCTCCATTATCTGCTTCATTTTACTGTATCATTTCTCACAAGTTAAACCGTTATACTTCACATTCCTCTTTCCTGAAAAACAAAGTAGTTCTAGAAAGATACAGCATCCTACTATCCTATCATTTCCTCCTAGGTACATCATGTCTTTCACTGTAATATCAGTTTTCATTGTGAACTCTCTGACAAACTGTTGATCTCTGTACAAAATCTTCTGTAATGGGTGTCCCCTGCTCCCTTGTCATTAACATAACACACAAGTTGCAAGCAACACTGAATTCTATGGGATTTAGTCTGACCCATATATTCACAATTAGATCCTTACTTGTGATTCACTCTACTAGACGTAACTGTTTTCCCCCACAAATACAGAGTCTGCTTTTAGAAGTTGTCATTAGCACACAATTATACTGTCTTATCCACCTTATTTTATTGGGCATTGTTTGTAAGAATACATTACACTCATGCACCTCACACAAAGCTGCATTTATATGTTCACTCATACATCTAATGAAGAGAATTTATCTTATAATATTTAACTGCCTTCATTGAATCTTACAGCACTTTTATTGTGCAATAAAATAGTTCCTACACAAGCCAGAAGGGCACTCTACATTCTAAGATTAGAGCTTTGCTTAATAATTGACATTTTCTATTCAATAGGTCATTGAAAACTGAAGTTTTGGATACCAGAGAACTCAGTTTTGAATTAAAACAGGATCCTTGGAAAATTTAATAACATATTTCCTATAGTTCAGAGTTCCTGAGCAAGTCAGCTTTTATCAGCAATAATTGAAGTTGCCAAATTCAAGAACAGAAGTGATGTGGCTCCACACTGTGAAACCATTTAGTGAAAGCACAAATACAGTACCCTGCAATTAGTCAGCTAACTGTTGTTACAAAAAGAACCGTGCGGTGTACTGCCACCTCGACATAAATTCCAAAGAAGTGCTTATGTTGTACAATATTTCTAGAGCCATCAAAATTAAGTGCTTCTGTTTGCCCATCTGTACTTGTAATTAACTGATTCATAACTTTATGTAACCGAACAAAGGTACCTGAAAAAGACTGAAGTAAACCACTTTGGTTTTGGAAAATCATTACTCAAAATCCATATCAGTGCCATCATTTGGAATTTCAGATTTTTCAGTTACTTTAACTCATAAAAAAACCACTCTGAAGGACTTTCTAAAGAATTCTTTAGAAGTAATTTTAGTCCCCATCAAGTATAATGCATGATGTTTCTTGCCTTAAGCTATTTTAGAGCCTTTCTCATTTAGTGAATGTTTTTTACTTCAAAGAACTGAGGTTTACAAGAGGTTTCTCTCTCTATGGATCTTCACAGCTGCAAAGGTGGAGAAAAATAAGTGACTACCAAAGAGAAGAAAAACAAAACATATTTTCATACAAAACTCTCAAAAAGGCAGGCTATGAATATACTTCTTGGCTTTTGACTTACATTTTGTACACACTGTGTAACTTCACAGTAGCCTTTCTTGTGCCCATGAAACTCAACATATGCACAGAGGACACATTTGTACACTCGCAGTAAAACTAGAATATAGTCCTTTTTGCTGCTTCAGAAATTTACCCGTGATCACAAAGCAGCTTTTTGCTTTACAAGTAGCAGGATTACTCAGAAATTCAACTTTTGCCAGTCCAAACATTAGGGACATTGTATTACACATTCTTCAAAGGCAACCAAGACAAGCATCCGAAGGAAACATGACAAAAAAGTGCTGGGGAACTTCTTCCCATTATTTTTAAGGTATAAAGATGAAGTTCCATATTTATGCAAGTTATCAAAATACTTCAGTAAGTTTATTTTACCAATGTAGATGTCCTAATCTACAAAGTAAGGTAACTAATACTCTAATTCAAAACATCTTATTTAGTATTTTCTTTGCCCAGTTCTTTCCATCTCTCACTTGCTTGGGTATCAAGGTATGGTTCAGTCAATTACCCCGTTTGAAGACTGTCAGTTTTTCCTGTACAAGGACAATCTGAAAGAGTTTGTTACTTTTAGGACACAACCACTTTCACTTTTAAATCTAGATTCCACTCATAGATCAGAAAATGAATGATGTGGCAAGTTTGCTTGTGTCTCCAACCCTGTCCTCCATCAGCTCCCGATGCTAAAACTCTCCTCCTAAGCTTTACTTTGGGCTGCACTTCACAAGGTTGTTCAGATTGGGGCTGAAGTTTCATTATCAGCCTCCTTCACTAAGGAATTCTGGTCTCTTGTACCCTGCTTTCAAAAGCATGAAAATCTTCAAAAAATCAGACAATTTCTAAAGGTGCTGACATTCTCTTACCTTTTCTTGACCTAAAGACTCATTGTGATTTCAACTCTCTGCTTCTGTAATGCATCTGAAATAACTCTTCAGACTCTGCAGTGAATGGCAGCAATTAAACTCAATGCCCAACGGAAGTGCTGGGTATAAGCCCAGGCACATGCCCTGAGCAGCACACAGCCATCAAAATCGACTTCAGGAATGGCTCCAGACTTGCCGTATATGTCTAGACCATGCATGCAACAGCTATTTATGCCAGGTTCCTGGCAGAGCTCCAAAACAGCTGTCTGATATATAGAAATACCGCATGAAAGACCAAATACTGCAAGTAAAGAAGGGCACAAAGAGAATTCCAACAAATATACTTGAAATGGATGGAGAAATCATCTGTGCGTTTCCCTATGGCAATTAAGCCTGAATATTCGTAAAGCTTCTATCAGCACCTTTTATCAGTGCAAACTATAATTTTAAAGGTAATCATGCAGGCTGAAGAAATTTGGAGGCAAGGATCCTTTATTTTGTACAGTACCAGTACTGGCCTGGTTTGATAAGGCTCCAGGTAACACTAGAAATCTACACTTAAAAAAATTTGGCCACTCTGACCATCGATCCTGTGCCATTTCTCACGCTTGAGTGCTGCATTCGTTCCCTGCAATTAAACAGAAGGCAAGGCCAGTCAGTTTGGGAGAAACTTCCCACACCATTACGGAATGGCACTGCGCGTGTGCACCAGATATATTCATGTTTCTGAGAAAGGTTGATGTGTGATTGAAGTGCAGTAAATACGCACCACAGCTTGAAAAAATCACTGCAAGGCAAGCCTTACATGCACTTGCTTTTATTTAATTATCCCAGTAAGGGGTAAACAGTCCAGCTATCAGAAACCTCTCCCGTAACAAACAATGATGGAAAACGTAGGCTTGGTACAGAAATTAGAATAGTTCTACAGATTAATTATGACCACAGTTCAAAACCTTTGCTATCAAAACAGAGAAGAATTTCCAATTCGCTTTCAGCCATTTTCAGCTTCCAAGACCAAGCATTGTTTTTAAAAAGATGAAAAGACCCAAGCCATTTCTTGACCGTTCAAACATACTACATGTAAAATAACATAGTTCAGAATTCTCCATTGCAAAAGTCATTTAAAACAGACAGGTCATCAAGAAACTTCTTCTTTGTACAACTTTTACAGCCTGAGATGATATGTTTAAAAGGAAATAAAATAAAAATAGGGAGAACCACAGTATTCACCGGTACCGAAGGAAAACTCTTCACACGTTTGTGGGGCATTTCTTATGTGTGTATGTACATGTTCTTCCACAAAAATAATATGAAACAGTTTTTATAAATTCAGTTGGAGAATAGCATTATTGTATATTCACTAAAATGTAGCTGTTAACTACACAAGATTGCCTGTATTTATTACTATGGTTTAGCTTATAGAGGAACAGATGGTTTCCATGTGCTCCCAATCAAATACTCTCAACTGCTTATTTGATCATCTGCACTAGGGTTTTTTTGATTTAAATAATTGAGCCTTAGCATTCTGTACTTCTTAAATTTGACCTGCTTCTTGCAGCTCTTTTGACTTGTGGCAATTGCTGTTGGCTGATGGCCAGCAGCCTTTTCCTTCGACTTCGTGTACAGTTAATTCAGCAGCGAATTAAAAACACTCTCCATTCCTTAGGACAACATAGCCTAAATTCTGTTCTCCAAATAATCCCTACAGATGCACACAAGCACAATTAATAATTCAACTATTAACCAGAAATGAAAGGCTTGTTTAATCTCATTTAACACTGTACAGTCTTATGACACATAAATGAGTGGCTTTAACCTACTGTTTATGTAATTCCTTACAGAGCAAAGTCATTTGAAATACAAATACATAATTTACACAGAGACAAATAACATTTAAAATCTATTTTCTGTTTCTCTTGTCCATTTGTTTTCAAGCCAAGACTTGTTGTAAAATCATTCTATTATGCTCTGCATCTTCGGTTATTTAATTGAAGGAAAAATATGTACATCAGTGAGTTCTTTAACGATGATTCATTGCAAAGAAGCCACATGTACTTTTATTTTTGGTTTAATTTGCTACTACTGCTGGAGCTGGATGTCATAGACCAGGGAGCTGGTGGAGTCACCACCCCTGGAGGTGTTTAAAAGATGGATAGATGAGTTTCTTAGGGACATGGTTTACTAAGGGGACAAGTACGGTTGTACTCAATCTCAGAGGTCTCTTCCAGCCAGATGATTATATGATTCTATACAATCATGGAATGGTTTGGATTGGAAGGGACCTCAAAACCCATCCAGTTCCAACCCCCCTGCCATGGGCAGGGACACCTCCCACTGGATCAGGGGGCTCCAAGTCCCATCCAACCTGACCTTGAACACCTCCAGGGATGGGGCAGCCACCACTGCTCTGGGCAACCTGGGCCAGGGTCTCCCCACCCTCACAGGAAAACATTTCCAAATAACAAAGTAACAAAAATTCTCTTGTCAAGCAAGTGCAAGGAAATAAGCACACTAGTATTTTCTGATCCCCCAACGATGGAAGTGTGTTTTTAATTACTTGAAACACAATTTGACATATGCTTCTTTCTGGAGCATAATAAAATAAATTAAATAAAAATCAAAATAAATTAAACAAAAGAGTTTAATATTGGGATAATCTTTAGCGTAAAGCAGGGTTAACAAACATTATAGTTAATCAAAAAAAAGCAAGAGTGTAAGAAAGTGCACGTAAGAGAAAGATAACAAGAACAAAAAAGAAAATGTTTAACGTAAATCTCAGTTTCTTACAAATATATAGTGAAGGGCCTTCTGCAAACTAAAACACGTATAATTGCACCAATGCATGTTTGCCTAATACTAGGTTCCTCTATGTAATTCAGAATATTAAATTAAAATACTAAGTTTGAGATCTTCTTCTAGTTTTCTAATTGGGTCTGTAAAGCTGAGGCCTGAGAGAAATGTGTGTTATGTTAAATCGCTCACTGGCTGTATAATATTCTCACATCTATACCCTCTGATGGTTAAATCACATCAATTAATTTCTTACAACCAAATGAAAATTATTAGGCTGTAGTAGTTAACCATTGGGTTAATTCATTGCTTCCATCCTGCCAGAATTACAATACTCAAAAATTTGCCTATGCACGACAGTAAAATATTTTCAGAGCCGAGCAAGGGAAGTAAAAATTAAGAGTTGAAGTCTTTCTAAGCGTAAAAATAATGCCTTGACTGACACACTGGAAAATGGGAGTGTACCAGGGGAGGAGAAAGAAGGAAATGCAGTGAGAAGCAATGAGTCCAGACAAAGGATGGACGCATTCAAACCCTGCATTGGACTGGATTGTAGGTGGTCGAAGAACAGAATGTTACAGTACAGAAACCAAGAGCGTCTACAACGGGAAGAGGAATAATACTAAAAAGGACAGTACCACCACTGCTGCCAAAAGCAATAGCACAATCACAGAGGAGGAGGAGGATTCCATATGCCAGAAGGATGTAGAGCCAGATTTCCAAAGATACTTCAGTACCTAACAAATGTTACTGAGCACTGAGCTGCAAGACATGTTAACAGTTGATTTCTCTCATTGATTAAAGAGCTATATAGTAGTTAAGTCTCTAAATTCCTCAGGGATCTAATAGGGTATTTGCAGTTACACGCATTTTGCAGCTATTTTCCACCTAGCTGCATCCAGTATCTACAGGTTTTGGCTATATTCATCTATTCCTGAACAGACCTTCACGTTGTCCTAAATGCTGCAATATTTAGGTTTATTAGTTCCTCCTAAGAAGGCATCTTAATGGTTTGTAAAATATTAAAAACTTCAGATTGCATTGGTGGAAAAATTCTTGCAGTCCTTCCAGTTTCACCTGCCTAAATTCTCTACATTTGATTTAATGATTTCTCTTTTTTCTTTTGCTAATTAAAAGATAAAATGAGAAGAGTAATTACTTCAAATGATTGGGGTAAAGAACTAGCATCCGTTGAGGTAGGATGAAAAATCAAGTGCCTGGTCCAATTTATTTAGAGCCAGATGTTGGATATATTATTGCAAGCCCTAATTCCCAGGCTACGGAACACTGTAGAGCTCCTCTCACTCCAAGTTTTCCTATTTCACTTATTTCAGACTATAAAATAATAAACTAACTGCTCTGCACAAAACCCAATGGAGAGATCCTAGAGTGGTGAGGTACTCTACAATGGTCAAACAGAAAGAACACTTGTCTGCAGCACACAAAACAAGGGGGAAATCAATATCGTACGTAAACATTCTTGATTTCAACTGCGCTTGACAAGTTGGCACCAGCACCAATAGAAATTGTTGTATGAAGGCCCTATAAGGGCTGAGATTGTGAGAGTTTGGAGATGTATCCTTCAACTCGAGAACTGTCTTCCAACCTTTGGCATTCCTGCTAAGCAGACCACCAGTTTCACTCAGTCCTCAAGACATTAGAAGCTGAAAGTGCCTTAGACATCATACCCACATTCCTTCTTTGAGACAGCGAAAGGAGGCAGGACTTCAGTCTGCTCCTAGATGCTTTGGGAAGAGGACGTACCTTAAAAACTTGGCCTGAGGCCAGGCAGATCTACTGAACCGGAAAACTCTTCACTGCTTTTGAAGATCAGGGAATAAAGATCAGATAGAATATTGGTAATCAGCTTAAAATGAATGATTTAAGTTGAACAAAGAGTAAAACAAGCTGAAGAGCACAGGAGTGAAGTTCAAGGGAAAGTGAATTACAGAAAAATCATTGAATAAAAGCAGAGGGTAAACAGCATAGCTGCTTGCTGGAAAAGCATATGGGGCTTGGAGGTCTTTTGGGGTTTATTTTACAAGGTAATTCAAATACTTGGGTATTCTAAGAAGTTCCTACTAACTTCAAAAGTATGCACATTCCTAAAGTGCCCTGCCAACCAAAACTTAAAGATACAGAGAAAATAAACACCTTGATCAGTACAGAAGGAATCTGTGTGTTCAGTGTTACTTAATTTCATAAATACTTAATCATAATTAAAGTCACTGGATGGTTTTTTAAAAGTGGTTAGTTGTTAAGATGATTGGCAGTTTCCCTTGCTGTTGATAACACCTAATGATACATTGCAGGATGAAAAGCTACATTAAGAAGTCCAAAAATACCTCCTCTGTACTCACCCCATTAGATAATTTTTCTTTCCACAGGCATTTCATTGGTACTTATGGTTAAAGATGGCTGATGGATGTCAAAGGCTCACTAAGGATGCTTTATCAGATCAGTTACTGAAAGGTTTCTTCTAAAGGATTTTAGGAGTTGGTTGTTGTTTTTCCTCCCAAATCTATAACTCCAACAAACACAACGAGCATGCTTCAAGACGTCAAATTACTTCAGAATTTCATTAATTTATATCTCTAAATAAGAAACAGGACTACTACATATGGCATTTAAATTCAAGCCTTGGATTACGATAAATTGTTTACACATGAAGATGTATCTTCATTTCTTTTTGCTACAGATAAAAAAATCTACAGAGATCCTGAAGAAGCCAAAAATGGAAGAGAAATACGGGGTCAGGCTCATCTAAGAGACTTCAGTATTCATACATTAGATTCACAGCCTGATTTACAGTTGCCATTCATGCCTGTAGCAGCCACACTGCACACTTACAGCCATCCCAAAGTAGTGATCACAGTATCACAGTATCATAAGGTTGGAAAAGACCTCTGAGATCATCGAGTCCAACCTATGACCCAACACCTACACCTACTCCTACTTGTCAACTACACCACAGCACTAAGTGCCTCATCCAATCTCTCCTTAAACGCCTCCAGGGACGGTGACTCCATTACCTCCCCGGGAAGCACATTCCAATGGCCAATCACCCTCTCAGTAAAGAACTTCTTCCTAAAGTCAAGCCTAAACCTCCCCTGGTGAAGCTTGAGACCGTGTCCTCTTGTTCTGTCGCCGGTCGCCTGAGAGAAGAGACCAACCCCTGCCTCACTACAACCTCCTTTCAGGCAGTTGTAGAGAGCAATAAGGTCTCCCCTGAGCCTCCTCTTCTCCAGGCTAAACAACCCCAGCTCTCTCAGTCACTCCTCATAGGGCTTGTGCTCCAGCCTCTTCCCCATCCTCGTCGCTCTCCTCTGGACACACTCCGACATCTCAATATCTTTCTCAAACTGAGGGCCCAGAACTGGACACAGCACTCGAGGTGCGGCCTGACCAGTGCCCAGTGTGCAAACCTTAGCTATTTTTTTTGCTTCTTTTGCTTTTTTTGCTTCTCTGCTGGTGGATGCCACCACACTGAACGTATATACTCAACTCGAAGCAAACAAAAAAGTTTCTTACCAATGTGGTCTATGTATCTATATTCCATTAATTTTGAATACAGTGGCCTTTGCTGCATTTAATTATTTCTATTTTATGTGACTAAGTAATCACAAACATTGTAATTAATACTTAATAGAATAAAAAGAGAACACAGTACTTTAGATTTCTACTTCACTTTTTTTCTGCCTGATCTGCAGCATCACGGGTCAGTTTGGAAAGGAAAAAATAAACAGTTGTAAAGCTGACTACCAGCATTTGTAATTTCTCTTGGAAGGTTTTCATTAATTCCAACAAGAACTTTGCCTTAAGTGATACAGAATTTAGTATTTTTCATCTGTACAAATAAAGCATAGCAACAGAACACAACAGTTACTGTCTAGAAGTTTTAAGCCTCACTTCTCCCAGGATTTGTAAAGAAATGCTCAATTTCTATGAAAGTTGTGTTTGCATTTGTTCACAGTACCTGCAGTAAACCCAACAGGGCTTAGCACTTAAAACTCAGGATACTTTTAGTTCTCAAATAAACTTATTTAGAAACCAGGCATTGAGTACTTTTCCTGGAAAGAAATTTCCTCCAGAAGTGCATCGCTCTACACATTACAAATGCAGAAAGAAGAATAAACATGAGAGTTCTCCATGAGGGCACTTCAGACACTCGATTGCAGGTGGTTGCAATAAACCGGCTGGCCTGTGGTTCCCTGGGTCCTCCTTCTTCTCCTCTCTGAACAGAGAAATGATATCTGCTTTCAGCTGGGCCTCGGGCACCTCTCCCAAGCTCTGTGATCATCCCAAGGTTATCGAGAGGAGCCTCTCAAATATGTCAGCCGGCAGTTTCCCTCAGCACTCATGCATCAGCACTCAGGGACTTTTTTATGCCCCTAACCTGATCCCCTTTCAGCACAAGGAAGATTTCCTCACTCCAGAATTCCCCCTGGTCTCTGGAGCCTTTGGTTTCTGAAGGACAGCCTTGCTAGCAAAGACTGAGATGAAGAAGCCATTCAGTACCTCAGGCTTTTCCACACCCTGTGCTACCACGGCCCCTGCCCCAGTTCTGCAGCAGGCCCACGTATTCCCTACTCTTCCTTTTGCTGCTTATGTACTTACACAAGTCCTTCTGGTTGCCTTTGACAGCCCTCATCAGATTTGACCTCAGGTGGGCTTTGGCTTTCCCAGCTCCACCTCTGCATGCTCAGACAGCTTCTTCATATTTCTCCCAGGAATACCTGCACTTGCTTCTGCCTTCAGTCCATCCCCTTTTCATGTTAGAGTTTTGCCAGGAGCAACTTGTTCATCCATGTAGTCTACTTGGGGTAGACTGCTTTTTAGCTTAGAGAATGTGATCTTGAATATCAACAAGCTTTTCTGGAGCCCTCTGGCCATGAGGGCCCTGTCCCTGTCTGCTGCGGCCCTACGTATGCTAACTGGGAGCAGATCCCTAAGGAGGCCAAAGTCTGGTCTGCTAAACAGGGCTTGGGTTTTATGTATCTTCAGCAAGAAGGTGATTCTGTATATGTAGAATTCCCCACTATATTTCCCTCCATGCTTAACATCCGAGGACAATAGGTGCAGCAAATAATGTTACATTCATAACACTTCAAAATAAGATTGGAACCACCTAAAATATAATTACTTTCTTATTGAAGCCAGGTTTAACATAAACTTGTACAACACCAATATTGCACCTCTGTTCCATGGAGGCCTCTTGATACCTAAACAAGTAATTGAGACTTGCTTGTCTGATGTTAGAACAAGCCAAATAACCATCTTCGGACTAAGAGCTAGAATTCACATATCAACTACAGCTGTCCTTTCAGTCGCTTCTGGCAAGCCAGATTTGATGCCTACCTTGACTTGCAGAAATTTAAGACAGTAAAGAACTAATCTAGAATCTACACACAGATTGTCCATTAGCTGTTACTACAGCTGTCATTTAAGTGCAATTTCTGCCTCAGGAATACGAAATATTGGTAAGTAACACCATCTGGGAAGCCATGCAAGGGAAAGAATGTTAGCAGAAGGAAGGCACCGTAGTTATACTTGGTAGTCTTAGGTTAAGAGTTGGACTCAAGGATCTTAAGGGTCTTTTTCAACCTAAATGACTCTATGATGCAATTATCCAGAACTCCACGTGCTTCCATAAGCTCGTTATATTGCCTTCTGTTAAAGACAGGATTATCAGTATATACTGATGTTTGCCCTCACCACCCTTAAGATGAGACAATAAATACAAGTGACTCTTAGTAATGTATGTTGAAATCATTGTTAAAAACCAGGCAGAGCGCTATGACGTGTCCCCCGAAGTGATGGGACCCCATTCTGCCCTCTCTGCTCACCTACTCCAAGCCCAGTCTGGTGCTTTAACAGCAGGAAGAGTCTTCCTCCCCAGCTAAGCTTGGTTCTATAACCTCTGCAAAGGTCAGCAGGACTGTAACTCTTCCTTGTAGCTCTCAAGTCTACATAAACATCTACAAACTCATGTTAGTGTACTCATCTTTTTGTAAGCACTAAATAAGTCGAGTCTACCTGAGTAGAACAGAGCCAAGAAGCCAATAAAGTTTCCGTGGCTGAAGAGATGCCCAAGCAGGATTTCAGGAATATGAACCCGGTGAAGCCTGCAATCAGAAAGTGTCCCACAACCTACCCAGTGCCATCCTCTGTAATGCACCAAAAGCCATAACATATGCACAAAATAACAGTGTGCTTGATATCACTGAGGTTCACTCATGCTATGCAGTATTAAAAAACCCCAGTAGATCTATAATATGAAATCAGCTTTCCTACTGCAATTTTTTAACTATGCTGAAAGGAGAGCCGCACCTTGTTCTTAAAATAAATGAAACATTTTGCTTCTTCTGTATCCTCTGACAGCGCAAAGTAAAATGATTCATTAAATGACTACTTTATGGTTATTTATGAGATGCTAACTAGGTGTATGATGTGCTAATTATTAAGAAAGCACACATTTGGAACATCTCCAGGTGCCTTTCCAAATCTTTTTCCCCAGGTGCAGTTGTTTTTCAGGTTTTTTTCTGTTTGAATGAACATTACAGCATACACAATTTTTCACTTAGTTTCATTGTTTCATAGACTTTAACATCAGAGCAAACTAAGAGCACCTGATCACCGGCCATTCTACTGCATCCGGACACTTCTATTACCAAATCCACAAATGTATATAAGCAGAAAATCCCACTGTATGTTTGAAATGAAAACAGACAAGATACAGAAGTAAGAGGCTGCTAGGAAGCAGCCCAGGAAGGACATGGAGCCATTGGAGCAAGTCCGGAGGAGGCCACGGAGATGATCCAAGGGCTGGAGCACCTCCTGTATGAGACCAGGCTGAGAGTTGGGGTTGTTCAGCCTGGAGAAGAGAAGGCTCTGGAAGGACCTTAGTGCAGCCTCCCAGTACTGAAAGGGCTCCAGGAAAGCTGGGGAGGGGCTCTGGATCAGGTAGTGCAGGGACAGGACAAGGGGGAACAGTTTTCAGCTGCAAGAGGGGAGAGTGAGGTGAGATCTTAGGAAGAAATATTTTGCTGTGAGAGTGGGGAGGTCCTGGCCCAGGTTGCCGAGAGGAGGGGTGGCTGCCCCATCCCTGGAGATGTTCAAGGCCAGGTTGGATGGGGCTTGGAGCCCCCTGCTCCAGTGGGACGTGTCCCTGCCCATGGCAGGAGGTGGAACTGGGTGTGCTTTGAGGTCCCTTCCAACCCAACCCATTCCATGATTCTGTGATTCTAAGGTAACACCTGAAGCTGCTGCAAGGGCAGTGAAACAAATACTTTGAAGGCTTCCAGGAGCAAAATGTTAAAAAAAACATCTCTCCAAATTATTCCCAGTCTAACTTAGGAAAACATTCCTTTCCCAGTGCAAGTCAGGATAAGCTATGCAAGCACCTGGAAAAACAGCTGTCGGAATGCTGACCCGCTCCGTGCTTTGTGCCGGTCGCTCGGCTGACCCAGCCCTTCTGCTCTCAAGGAACCTCAACAGTGAAAAAGGGTATTGGGATTCTCAGAGCAGGAGAAGACTGAGCTGTGTTGAGTTTTACAGGTACAGCACTATGGAGAGCAAGAGGAGCCCAAAGGAGTGAATCTTACGCCAAAGTTAAATGACTTGGCAAGTCTTACTGCACTGGGGCGCACAGTTTGAGGAGACCAACGCACACACACCATTTCATGGGCTATTTAATAATCTGACAGTGTGACTGCATCAAGGCTAAATGAAAATATATGTTAAAAGGATTCACTTAGGCGGACATCACTGTCACTGATTACGCTGATGTGGACAAGCCTGAAAAGGTGCTTAAGGAGCAGTAGAATTCAGAATTAATCAATTTGACACATGTTTGAGTGCAAAATACATGGATCCATAGCACAGAACTGGAGAAATAAATAGCAGAAAAAGCACCATTGGGCAATGATATTACTTAACTCAGTATATAAACCTGTGCTATCTCACCCCTAGCATTTTCCGTAGTGTTTTATTAAGATTATTTTCACATAAAATTGGATGTTTACACACAGCACGATCTTATCTGTGTGCTTCAAACAAGCACTAAATAAAAACTGAGTTTCAGGTTACAGCAAACTGAAGGATGGAAAAGGAAGATATTTTTCTGACAAGAAATTTGAAATTAGGACAATGATAAATAACAGCAGGTAGCACATGTGTGCCAAGTCATGGTATTATAGATAAGGCACAAAGCGTTCTGTGCACACCAAATTACTTCAAGTTGAATATTAACATTTCCAATAATAAAAAATATATTTAAACTTTAGACTGTAAATAAAAAGTTCATTTACCTTCCAGTAATGGAAAAAATAAAACATTTTACTTAATATTTTGCTATGTCTAAATCCTTGATCTTGCCACAAAACAGTTCTTTCCATTTGTTTTTCAGTTCTTAGGAATGCCCGAATGATTCTGGGAATGTAAAGTTTTTAGATCTTTTCTTACAACCTGCATTTTTGTTGGTTTGTTAGCTAATTAAAGTTCTGCTCCACATTCTATTTACACGCAACAAAGTATCTTGATTGTGTTATGAGTGGCATATAATGAGTTTAAAAAATTATTGTCTTTGTACTTACCCATTAAAATAAGCAAAGGTTGGGGCAAAACAGAAGGTTGAAGTTCAGGCCGAAAGTAAATTTTTGTGAAAACCTGAGCTTGTGAACTGTAGAAATAAAAACTATTTCTAAAGCATTTTACAGAATGTATTTTTTTTTTTCATTTTCACTTCTAATTATTCACTCGAAATTCAAGATCAGGGTGAAAATAGAACTAGCTTTGAGGCTTTGCCATCCATTATTATTTTGTAAATGACAAAGCAAGTAGCAAATGAATCTGTTATATAGGCTTAGGATGCTGTCCTGACCTCCAATTGCAAAGTATCCCCTTACCTTCACACCTGATCCCGCAACTAATAATCCGCGCAAGGAGTTTAGTCCTAATAGGAAAAACCCTAAAGTTTTGATAAGTAAAAATAAGGATCAAACCCCTCGTTTAAATGCTCAGAAAGTATCAAAGAACAATTAGCAACCAAGATGAACAACAGAATAATTAAAAAATAAAAATCAATATGCTAGCTCCTTTCTTTGGAGCGTCTGAGTCCCATGGATGATGACCTTTGGTTGTATTGGACTTGTTCGGCCTTTCATTAGAAATGCTTCTGCTCTGTTTATTCCCAACAGACACAGCACACCCAGCTCCGAATCAATCAGCCAGAACCTGCTCCACGGGCACAGAGCTGCCAACCGCAAAGTCTCAGATCACAGGCGTTTTCTTAACATCACAGAGAACCCTTGGCAGGAGCCCTTTGTTCAGCACATTGTAAAGACAAATGAGGAGATTCATTAATTCCAGGACACGCTGAGGCACTGCAGGACAGTTTCACTGCTCCCTTGGGAAAGCACGCAGGCTTTCAACAGCCCTTTCTTCCCAAGGCCTACACACTGGTCTGGCCAAACTTCAACCCACCTATTTTTTCCGTAAATATTGTAGGATACTCCTCACCTGACTTCGTAGAATGCAACAGCCCCATTGCCTGATCGCTTGGAGCTCACTCTTCACTGACGCTTCAAAGACATCCACAGAAAGGCAGAGGTTTCTCTTCGTAGTAGTTTTATCTAGAATTAGACACGTGACCCACAGAAATTCTTGGATATCTTATGGATAAGAAATTCTTGCTGGATTTTCTAACCAAAATAACAATGGCAACAGTACTTGGGTTGCTGACACAAACCCCAAGTTCCAGTCTCTCCAAAGCCCCCGACAATCAAATTACAGAATCCGTTGCTAGAATTACACGGACTTGGACAGGATTCTCTCAAACCTTGTGTAAGCAGTGAAGTCACAATGAGGAAGACATTTTGGTAGTAAAAGTGACAAAAGAAATCTAACAAAACAATATCAGTTTTTTTAAAAAATTAAATATTTTGTAACTAATATGGTTTTAAATATTCCAAATAAATGGATTCGGTTTGGTTTTTTGTGTTTGGTTTTGTTTGGTTTTTTTACAAAATATTTTCTTTGTTGCTTAAGGTCTCTTTTGCACTGTTGGAAAAAATAAATTTCAGCTGATATAAAAATTTATAATGAGCGTTAAATGTTTATTGAAATGCAAGTCATTAAAAATAAATTCAGATAGAAGCTGATCTTAAGATAGCAAGGATTTAAATGCTTGCTTAATATAAAATATATATATGTTTGTAATGAGGATAATAGGTTACTCGTGTGTGAAACCAATCTGAAGGCTGAAGTAACTTCCCAAACAAAGTAATGAGATTAGAAAAAAAAAAATTACAACAGTAAAGAAACTGTCTGAATTTTAGAAAATAAGTGGAAAATTCAGTTGGTTAAGCTAAAGTGAGAGCTCTAAAGCGTTTAACAATTATTTTAGAAAGGTGTTATTCAGAAGTGGCCAAGGTTGTCGAGAATACCCACCAATGATCAACCAGAATCCAGATATTGTATCATTTCAGTGCAATACAACAGAAAAGACCTATAGGTGACATTAAGTCTTATTACTCATTTTCCTCATTCTACTGGCAATTTTCATTAATATGAAAAATAAAAAGGCACATTACTATGACAGTGACATGATGTGAGCAATTTTATTGAAGTAGAAAGCTAAGAATGATAATATGCAATAATTATTTTATTGATGTACAAGAAATGAATTATTCATACTTACAAAGTATCTGTGGATAATTCTAATTACCTGCTTTTAAAGTATATTGAGATCCACAGAAAATACATTAACAACTTTGATTGAACACCTGCTATCCTGTGGAAGGTAACAAGTTCCAGATTCCAAACTTCTCTGACTTTGAAGTCAATTCCATTAGGTCTTCCAAGTGTGTATTACTAACAAATTATGGAGCAGGTTGCCCAGAGCAGTGGTGGCTGCCCCATCCCTGGAGGTGTTCAAGGCCAGGTTGGATGGGGCTTGGAGCCCCCTGATCCAGTGAGAGGTGCCCTGCCCATGGCAGGGGGTAGGATTGCAGATATTAAATTAACTTGCTAACTGTTCGAGGCATCTGGTCTTTGTTAGTGCAGGTTTTGGCATATTCAAACATTTTGAATTCCTGAATTCTGAATTTGGTCACTTTACTGTGAACATTGACCCTAGAGTAAGACAAATCCAGTATTTGTACTACCAGTTACTCTACCATCGTATTTCTATTATAGAAGCTCAGTGTGACAGAGGAGAGAGTACACTTCAGTATAAACTTCAGTAAGATATAGCACTTAAAAGTTAAGGTGGAATTCTTCACATCATAAAATCCTTTCCAAAAGTGTTCTGCACCATCAATCCTGTTGTTACTTATTTTGCTTGTAAAACAGACAGAAAACCCACAGGCTGTTTCGCTGTCCTCTAGAAAAAAACAAAATAATCAAGTGAATCAATAGAAAACCAAATTTTAACTGAATCCCTACATCTACAAAGCAGTAGCAGGATTTCTTTAACAAAAACAGCACTTCTGCTACCTAACAGTAGCTTTAGCTATGATGATGCCATGCACTCAAAAACAGCTTAAGAAGCAAGCAGTTCCCCTTTTTACTTAGTTCTGTTCTCCAGCTGCCGCATAAAGGTGTGTGTTAGTGCGGAGTGTGATGGAAGGGACTTTTGCACAGTAATTATTTATCTATAAGAAACAGAGTGAGAACATTCTGTGTTCTTAAAACCATCACAACAGCCAGCCAGATAGGATTTTATCACTGCCTGTAACACTGTTGGATTTCAGCTGATGTCCCACAGTTGAAAGTTTACTCATTATCAGCCTATGAACATCTACTATTTTCTTTCAGCACTGTTTCAAAGAGGATATTGATAAGAATCACACTCACTGCAGAAAACTTTCTTAAAGTTTCACTAAATGTAGAAGTTAAAAGGTATTTCCAATTTTACCTAATACAGACAGTTAGATACTCCTCCATAACAACTCCTGTACCATTCCTCACGGCATTCTTAAAACAAACGTATTTGTGTTGAGGAGGTCAAAGAGCAGAGAAAGAGCGATGGTAAAAATGTTAACAAATCTTCCTGGCAGTAAATACTGAGGGAGCACTAAAGTGTTTAAGAATAATGGATCTTTACTGGATCTGTGCAAGTTGTAACTTCTGTTAGCACAGAGTCTGCTGCAAGACGAGGAATTCATTAGTTGGTTCAGCAAGCTTAGAGGTTAAAAACTCAAGCAGCAAAGTGTTTGTTATCGATAACCAATAACACATCTGGAGAAGACCGCTGATTCTGTTGGTGAACTACAAGACGAAAGGAGCACCTGCCTTCTCTCACCAGAGCTGACAGTCACTAGCGGTTACCTCAGCTGCTGAAGATAACGTTCTGCAGGTTGGCAGAGGAGAGGATTCCCTACCTCACATGGGTGAAGTTCCTGGCAAAGACGTGCAAACCCAGACTTAAACATACACAGAGCAAAGTATTTAAAGACAGAAAGAGATAAATTGTATTGCTAAACAAATTACAGCTTTCTTTTGATCACAATCTAAAATGTATAAATAAGGGAGATGGAGACCGAGAACCATGGGCGGCACGAATAAAATGTGTTATGATACTTGGTTTACTTTATGTAAGCAAAAGGAAATTCAGTTATGGAAAGTGTAGGGCTTAGCTATTGCAATTAATCTCTATCAGTTATTTGCTTAGGATAAGTCACAACTTGGTGTAACTCACTGAAAATTATACTTAAATAGCATAAAATGAGAGAGAAGTATACTATAGTCGCCTACTCCAAAATATTTTCAGTTAGTTGCTGCCTCTAAATTGTATTTCTAAATCCAATGTTATCTTCCATAAAACTCTCCCAGTTCAGTTAGTCTAAAAATATAAACATTTACTCCTTTATGAGCTTCAGAATCAAACTGGTTTCCAAAAGTACTATACGAAATATTACAGAGGAAGTGACACGTCTAGAAATGACTGATCAAAGCAATGGGAAAAGAGCACAGCCCACCCTTGAATTCACATTCGGATGCTTTGCTTGCCTTTAAAAAGGATACACATGTAAGATGTAAGGTACAGTGAATATAGTGTTTGCAGTTTCCTTCTAACTCATACACAGGTTGATTTACATAAATCTACCTATTCATTATTTAAAAAGGCAACTTATTTTCAAAGGTTTTTTAGCTAAAATGAGAATAGAAACATTATAATCAGCAGAAACTAAAGTACAGATTTGCTAGGAAATAAAGACCTCCATCGCTTTCTGTCTATGAATGAAAAATAAAGTTATAGCTGAACTGTAGTTGTTCAGAAAACATGAAGTAATTTCATATGGCAAAGTTCAGAGGAAGGATTTATGTACTTGTGAGATGGTAAAGATACCCTCAGTCAGGAAAATATACGTAAGGTAGTTCTTCAGAAAAGTGAATGTTCCATACGAATGGACCTGCCAGCTAGGAAAAATAATGAATAGACATTGTTGTACGAGATGCTGACTATCAGCAGATTGATCACTCAAGATTTAATTTTTAGTATTACAAAGCTTAATTTAGAGCTATGCTATTAATGTATTCCTTCCTAAAATATCGTAGGCTTAAAATGAGTTCAAAAATAGGTACAGGAACAATACCAACAGATGGACACTATTCTGACCACAGGCTGATACAAAACTGTCCGTCATGCAGGGACCATATACACAAAAAGAAAAGAATAAAAAGGAAAAAATACAGAGTGAGCTATTTGATAATCAGGAAAATATAAAACTCGTGGGTCGAGATAAAGACAGTTTAATAGGACAGAGAAGGAAATGATAAGAATGAGAACAACAACAAAAGAATATACCGAACAAGTGACACAATGCAATCGCTCACCACCCGCTGTCTGATGCCCAGCCAGTCCTCGCGCAGCAGCCACCACCCTCCAGCAAACCTCCCCAGGTTTTTTTGTTCAGCATGAGGTCAGATGGTATGGAATTTCCCTTTGACCGATTTGGGTCAGCTGCCCTGGCTGTGTCCCCTCCCAGCTTCTTGTGCACTCCCAGCCCCCTTGCTGGCAGGGCAGAAGCTGAAAAGCCCCTGACGCAGAGGTGATGACATCAGTGTACCAACATTGCTGTCATCCTAAATCCACACCACAACGCTTCCCAGCTACCAGGAAGAAAATTAACTCTATCCCAGCTGAAACTAAGACAAGGAAAGAGCAAGGAAGCATCTAATATTGTTTGAACAACTTCTGAGAAGAACCAATGTCTATGGAGATTGTTAGTCAAAATGGAATTTGAACTAGAGGCAAGATTTGCTGCATTCAGGAACCACAGCTTCATGTCCTGGGACCGAAACATAGTGCAACAAAATGCCTTAAAGGAGAAAGAAAATGGAGAAACCTGAAGCTGACATTCTACTCCAGGGACCAAATGTAACAAAGCATTTGGCCGCTAACTAGACCAAAAAACCCAGAACCATTCCTCTTCCATGATTAGACAGCTTAATAATTACCTTACCTATTCATACTAAAATCTCTTATCACCCACCACTGACTGAAAGTGTGAGCCAATATCTTCTGCAGAATGGTTCTGATTAATTGACTGAGAGCAAATAGGCCTTTCTAGGTAAGATTAGTGCTCCTTTCACTGTGTCTCACCTCTGTGTAAATGAAACAAACGAGGAACCAACACACCAGATCTACTGGAAAAAACTGTCTACAAAAGAAATTACTGCATTTTTAATGAAAGTCAGGTTTAGAAAATGTTTCCAAATTCAGATTTACATGTAAAAATAACAGGAAAAACCCCAATATTTTCTAAACATTTTCCTTATTATGTTAAAACAAGTGAATTCCATAGCTGGTAACACTTCCCTTTTCCCATATGCTCTTCTTTCACATACACTCTCCAAGGTAGAACTTGAAATTAAAGTCTTACTTGAAAAAATGTGATTTGTAACAAGCTCCAGCTTTTATTTATATTATATATATTTTACATAAATATAGAATCATAAAATCATAGAATGACTTGGGTTGGAAGAGACCGTCATGATCATTCAGTTTCGACCCCCTGCAATGGGCAGGAACACCTCTCTCTGGATCAGGGGACTCCAAGCCCCATCCAACCTGGCCTTGAACACCTCCAGGAATGGGGCAGCCATCACTGCTGTGGGCACCCTGGACCAGGGCCTCCCCACCCTCAACAGGAAGAATGTCTTCCTAATATCTAATACATATATATATTCTACATAGCTACATTAAAGTACCTGAAAGGGAAATAGAAGGGTATTTTTCAAATTTGAAACTATATTTCCTTCCAAAGAATGCAAGGTTACCTTAGTTTTGAGAATTAGCTTAGGAAAATCCAATTTTTATAAGTAGATTTAGAATCCTTTCATGGAATTGCCTCCCTTGAAGGTTTTTTTGATGTCTGTCTCTTGCTAGAAGCGTTACCAATTACTGTTTTCTGAAAATACTTGACAGTGTTAATGTTATCAAATGCATTGAAGGTAAAAATACATTCTTTTAAATGAAATGAAATTTATTTACACAAAATTAAAAGATAGCCTTCAAGATCAGCATCAGGAAAAATTTTTAATAACCCCTCCATGGCTGCAGTTGCTGCTTTTCAAAATATGGGCTCCTATGAAACCAGAAATAGAAAATATATCTCTAAATATCTGTATGATTTTTCTGTATAATTCATGCTTGAAGTTGAGCTTCCAGTTTCAGGTATTATTTTTTTAATAGTAAATCATTCCAAATGGAGACTGCAGAAAATAAACATGTTATATCTGAAAACTGCAAGACCGTATTTGAATATGTGGTGCAACTGATACCGTTGCCAACAGCCTTCCGGTGTCAGCGCAACACTTCTCACATCCCCACCTCTCCCTTTTGGCCCCCACACTACACATGCACCAACAGCGTGGATAAATCTCACACAGCAGACATGTAAAATCTCACACACAAAAGTAAAGCCTGCCTACTCCACAGAAAACACTCCAGGAACGCGTGAGGATAACTAGGACAGCTTACTCGACAAAAGACGCTCTTGGTGAAAGGAAGAGTAGTCATCATCGGAAATCCCATTTTTCCCTGTGCAGTTTATGGCATTGTCACCTGGATCCCTGGGATCGGGGTGTGTGTGACTTTCAAAAGTTATTGCAGTTCAGTTTTCCAGCCAGGTTCCAGGCAAATATTAATAACACCAATTAATTATATCTCACATCCTCATTCTTGCTTTCACAAATCCCCTCTATTTTTGGTATAGCTTCCTACAAAGAAGGTAGTAATAAATTCTTTTCCTCAGTTATCAAGTAAAAAGATTCCATATTTTTCAGAATATATATGTTTGTATTCTAAACCAACAAAATTTGTATTCCTATTTGCAGTATAAACTAGGGTCACTTTGGAAGAAGAACTGGTAGCCTTTGCAAGCAATACCAGTGGAAAATGTCATATGAAAATCATGATAGATAATTTTGTTTAAAAGAATCTACTGAGAGTTATTACTAGTCCAGGAGTTGGATATCTAGCAATACTTCATTTTTTTCAGTACCAATTATAACAGAAATTGAAAAAGCATGTAGCATTTCTTCATTCTCTGTGCACAGGTCATGAATCTACATTTAACAAATTATATTTTGTATTCAGATAGTTTGAAAGTTTTAATGGTATTTGTGACACCATTACAACATCAGTATTCCCATTTAGAAAATAAAAAAAATGAATGGTCATATGCTTATATGTTTGTTATATATTTTCCTAGAAAACAGCTTTTCACTACAGAAAATAATCAATATTAATCTTAAAATTTCCTCACTGAATTTCATTCTCAACTAAACCTGAATTAAACTCTGTTTCTTCCCGTTAATTTAGTTTCTACTGATCTCTATCAATAGCCTTTGTTAATTTTGATTACTTTCAATAACTTTCAATTAAATCCTTTTACCTCTAATTCCTTTCCATAGATTTCTTTCCTTTGAACTCATTTGATGGTTTTAAAACCAATGCTCAGATACAATGTCTGCCTGATTTTTCACTTGAAACATCACACATTCAAACTAAAAAAAGTCACAGATAGTACATATATTTTGGTGAAAATTAATTAAATAGGTTTATATAAATCTGACAGTTTTCCAGTTGTCTGTGTGATTTAATTGTGAATACTCTGATAAAACAGTGAAAACTCTTAGCTCTTCCATCTATTTATAGACACGCGGGCACGAGTGGTTTTTCAGAGTTGCTGTGCTTACTGTGCTTTCCAGGGTATCCTTGTCTGACACAAAAGTCTCCTCAAAGACCCCTGAACAGGCTGCATATTCAGACCAGTGCTGAGAAAGCAACAGGACCAAGGGGCTGAGAGAAGAGGTTCTACAACAGTTTTGGAGTGATAAAACATTACACCTCTCCACCTTTGGTTCCGTGCTGGAAGCGCCTCCACTCCGGAGTCAGCCCCTTGTCAACAGCTGTCAGAGCCCGCTACATTTTTGACTCCAAGCTACCAGGCTGCAGAATCCAAAGCAGAGGCAGGTACAGGTGTGAGGGGCGCTCCACAGTGGAGGCATTTCCTTCCCACTAGACCAGCCAGGCTGCAACTCAAGTGAGAACATCGATATTCCCATCTGCTGTAGCTGGCATTCCCGGTTCCATCAGGCAGTGAATCCTACTACTGAAACTTACGGAATGCCGTGAAAATGACCCTAGTGCATCAGGAAAAATACTGTTTCTTAGTAAACATTGGGTAAAATCTTCATGAATGTGATTTATCCCTTTGAGTCACGGAGGAAAATCCATACATACACCTCTATAAGACAGAGAAGGTCAATATCCATAAATGTATCTTTCTGTAAGGAAATACGCCTTGATTATCTGTTTTCCTATGTCCATGCCAAGCCCTCCTCACAACCATAAGTGTTTATTTAAAATGTCTGAAGAAGCTTTTCAGAATTTTCATAGCTGTATCAAATAAAATGCTGAGAAAAAGTTGCATTCCTATTATAGAGCAATAACAGAAAAATAAATACACTGAACTTCTAGAAAAGGTCTGCATTTCCAAAGAAATTGTGCATGTTTCAAGGTTGTTCCTTTAATAATCCTCCCGATTTCCCGTCATTAAAGAGCATTAAATAAGCACCTTCAATGATTAGAGCTACTGATAATTAGACCATGAGGGACTCTTTCCACCCTGGTTTGGATCAGGACCTGAGTGCCCTAAGGCAAAGCTTCATCGCGCAAGTGAAACCAAGCTTGGTTGGGTTTGTTTCTTTAAACAATTTTGAAGGCTTCCTTTGTTCAATGTGAGATTTGGTTCTGGTTTCTTTCCACCTCTCAGGAGTTTAATATAGGCTGGTAACCTGACTCAAACCTTCTGAACCAGAAGGGGAAAAAAAGAAAAAGAAGAAAAAAGAAATGTAATCAATAGAGTACTTCACTTCCTTTGCCCTACAGATTTTCCTCACTTAAACTATAAAAACTACCAACAACAAGAACAAAAAACCACCACCCACCAACCAAAAAAACCCACATATCCATCAAAAACACATTAAAAAACCCTGGACAAAAAAACCTTTATATATATCCTAAATATCTTAGGATATTTTTGTATAGCATTCAGCTTATTTCTCCACTACAGAGATTTAAATAGGACTACCCCCAGGCAGTTATTTGCGGTTTAGTTTATGAAACTCTTATTACATAGCTAGAAGTTTATTAAAAAATATAAACTCAGGTTCATGAAACCTAAACTGGAACTTCAACATTTTGCCGGTTACCTTTACCTGCTGCGTGGTGATCCTCTGAAGTAGGCACAGGTAAATTTTCATCTTCATTAACTTATCATTGATAAATTGTAACTTCAAAAACTTTTTCAACCCAGAAGTAGAGAACAGATGTATAAACTAGACGTCTGGAAACCTGATGTAATAATCACTAATCTGTAGAAGGAACTTCTTGCATGCTGAGGTACCTTTACAATATATATATATATATATTTGCATAAAATTTTTTAAAAAATAAAATGATAATGGGTTTAAACTCACTACATCTGAAATTCTCTTAAAAGCCCACTTGAAATTGTCAACACATGCCAGCTAATAAATAAAGAAATAAATGATTTCCCACCTTCACTAACACATACAGGTTTGAAGCAAAGTTCTGGTTTAAATGAGATACTACTTCAAAATGCAAAATTTTTGATAAAATTTGCATCTCTCACGAGCTCTGGCATAGAAATCACTTGTGAGAAAGACATAAAAGAAGCATAAAGAATCCGTACCGTAAGTATCGACATATGAAACTGTGATTTTGATCAGTCTCTACTGAGTCAAGCACTACTGTCTCTGGGCCGTTGCTTTGCAATACCTGGTCATGGACAGTTTGGATTTTTTTTTAAAAAAAATAAATTATTTACTAATTACTTTACTAATTAGAAATTACTTGATTATCTTGAAAAGTTGAAATGTAGTTTTACACTGTCTGTAACAGTCATACAGCATGTCCTTCATCCACGAGGCCCTGAGCTTAATAGAGAACTTCAAATCCTGGTCTCTGTTCTTTGTCTCCCTTTTGCTCATTGTCCAAACCTCATAACGATAACACAGCAATTACTTGTTCTGTCCCCACTGCGAATACATTAGATTTTGTCAGCATTTCTACTTAACTGTTGTATTATTCTTTCATGCCCTACTTTAAGGTTTCCAAGTAGCTTGAAAGGGCCATCCCAATAGAAATATCTTTGCTTAAATATGTTTATTTCTGAGTGTTTATGATTAAGAAGATAATATCATAGGCAACCGGCTGAACATCTCTTGTAATTAAAAACAAGTCTTTTAGGGCTTAACATGTTACTTCTAAACTGAATATCTTAGCATCTCTGAATCCTCTTCATTAAAATATAGTTTTATTCTGTGACCATCATAGTATCTATCTGTTTTAACATGTGTGTGTGAAAGTATTTTGAACTTCATATATGGGTTTTAAACTGCTTCCATTTTTTTCCAAATATTGTTAGCTCAAAAATAAACATAAATCACAGCTGAATTTTAGCAGTTATATTGAGGACGGAGTCTATTTAAGGAAAACTGTTTTTCTGCTAATCATGTATCATTTTACCCGCTCAACAGCGTAAGTAGCTCTGGTCTCTTCTGAATACTTGTCAAGGCATACAAAAAAACCATAGGTTTACCCATGCCTGGAATTGTCAGGGCAGCGGGTAGAAACACAAGCATGATGCCCCCAGAAGTCATCTTTGTGCCTGATAACTGAACAGTTCAAATATTTTCCATTACCAGAAAAAATGAATTCATATTGATCTTCACCCTCTCTAGAGCATCCTTTGGAAAAATGATATATATGTATAGATGAGGCACTGTTCACTTTAGTACCATAATGATTGGTTTCAAGTGAAAAATGAGGACAGCAACTCATTATACAGCACACGTGGGGCAATGTCTTTGTTTCCTTTTCATTTCTTTTTTGCCAGAGTAAATGTTCTTATTTAAAACTTCATCACCGAAAATGCCTGTACCTAAATTACAGCATAAAGAGGATTCACTCAGTTCTTCAGGGAGAGAAAAAGAGGGTAAAGACAGTGCACATTTGGTACCATGGCTATTGTACACAGCATCCATCACTCGCCACGTTTACAGAACATAATCTATTGCAATCTCTTATTTCTCTATAATCATTGTTACATGTGCCCCATAAACACAATCATTGACGAAACAAGCTTAATTGCCTCAATAAGGTAATCAGAAAGGGGATTGCAGTTAAAAAAAGCACAACAATAACAACACCGAAACACAAAAGCCCCCACGAGTCAAGAGAAAGAAAAGCCCCCACAAGTCAAGAGAAAGAAAAGCCCACTATTTTCTGCCAAGATTTTCCTTACTGGTGCTCCAAGTTAAACAAAGCAAATATGAAATGCCCACACAATGTCCTAAAGCAGCTCAGGGTTCAGCAGTACCACAACCTGGGGACCCCCCCTCTAACACTGCCGTTTTCTCCTCTGCTCTCTCAGGGTGTGGCTGTGTTGGAAACCACAGCAGAGGGAGAAGCACTCAGAAGAGCTCTAACAACCAGCTCAGGTGCTGGCAGACAAAGCAGTCGCCTCCATTTATGGACTTACTAATTTATGTTGCTTTGGAGCTGTGTCACCATCCTTAAACTAGAAATACGACCTCACAAATCTGAAATGAGTGTGTCTGTTCTATATATTCTTTTACCAATTAGAAATATCCATTGTTGCTTTGTAAGTAGCTTTACTATTGATGGAAATATTTTTTACATTATATTGCCTGTTAATGCCTGCATCAAAACCTATCAGATTCTCAATTATCCCCATGTAGTTCAAAACACTGACATAATGAGGAACTTAAACAACAAAACAAAGTAAAAGTCTCAAGATACAATTCTACATATGAGAAAAGAACACACAGAACGATTTTGAAAACAGTTTCCAGCTTGTGCTCAGAAAACAATTAGACTTCCATTTATGAATAAAAGCCAATGTGAAAAAAGGAAGGACTCCCGTTTTCAGACTGTAAATGTTATTAAACAAACAAATTCTAAACCAGACTGGTGAACTCTTAGGTATCCAGTTACTTATCAACAAGAATCTCAATGCAATTCATATGTGAAAGAAACCCATTTGCCAGTAAATGCCAGAGATTCACAATTTAAAAGCCTTGGTTCCTCATTCTTACACAACAGAACTGAAGGATTTACTTTAGCAGCCTTTTTTCCATGAATATTTACAGTGGTCCAAAAGGACCCAATAAAGATGCAGTGTGTGGTAACGTGTAACTAACAAGTAACTTGTTAGTTCATGTGGAGCTTTAAAGCAACACAAGATCCAGGGTTTTTAGTTTAGCCAGCTCTGCCTAAGCATCCAATGCTCCATCAGGCCGACCTAGCTCTGTTAACATTCCCCAATACCAAAAGGTCTCTTCCTGCATCAAGGAGAGCAAAAGAGCCAAGCAAATGTTGATTGCAACCTCTACAAAACAATCAAGTGAAAGATGGGGGCCAAAAGCATTCATGCCGGGTTCTGCACTTGCGTGTGCTGTTAGAAGGTTAATAACGAAATATGGGATGTTCTCTCCATGGCATAAAGTTGAGAGACCGAGCAGTTTCCTTGCCCCTATGAAATGTGGAGGATCTTAAGCTTAAAGCCAGTAACTATTAATCTTTATGAGAGGAACAAAACTTGTGGAGAAATTAAAGAGAAAATATAGTAGGAAAATCAACACCAAAACTAATTTTTTGATGAACCACAAGGTGCCTTTTTCTTTCTACAAATTCTCTGCATCCAAACAGGGACAGTGTCACAAACTGTCTCTTAAGTGAAGCAATCTATTTTTGCATTCTGGCCTTAAAAACTGCAGCAGAGAAACAACAGGCATTTATTTTGTGTATTAATCAACTCCTGTATAGTGACTCTTCTCCAAGGAACCTTCATAAAGCAGGTTCACTAAGAAAATATGAAGCAGTGAGAATAGAGAACACTTCTAATCAAGTAGCCAAATACTCCCATATCCAAAGACTGGAGTTTTGACTGATCCGAGAAAAGGATGAATTAAAGGTATCCCATCAATATTTTCTCTTCCGGGCCATTTCTAGGAATAAAAAACTCATTCTACAGTCAAACTTCTTAAAGAACTGTTCTCTTTTTGCATACAGTGGGGTTTTCTCTAATCTAGATCAGCAAAGGAAGCTTCATCAAATAAAAGGATTTCTGTTTACTTTGTGTAGGAAGATATTTCTCAGGTTTATAAGATTACTGGAACATTTCTCAAAGATCCAGTCCTAGAGTCAATGGCAACAGCAATTTCAGAAGCAGTTAAACACTAGAAGACATCACTCTGACCTGCAATATCATTAGATATTCGGTATTTTCACCTTCAGGGAAATCTTACAAACCCGTTTGTATTTAATCCAACCAGTAGCAGAGGCTCACTACTAATAGCAAGAGAGAGTCATGTCCAACAGGCTCCGTGCTTCAAATGCGCAGTAACTGCAGCAGACTTCTAAAACAAAGTAGAATAATTCATGAGGAGCATACGAGGGGTTAAGAAGGTGAAAGAAATTCTGTGCAGAGAGGTCCTGGAATAAAAGCTGTGAAATGTAGCTGTGTAATCAGTAAAACACTTTATTTGCATTGCAGTGTTTGGGTTTCTTTTCAATCACGAACACTAAAGTCAAAGTGGGACTCTGATCATCTCACTGTGGTTCACCAATCAGGATTATATGTCAATGTGTAATGAAGTGGAACTCCACGATGTGGCAAAATATGATGTGACAACTAGATTTTAAAGGAGAACCCACTAATTTGGAACCCGTAATTGCTACAATTCAAACAGCCCCGTTACTTATATACTGAATTTTCAAAGCTGCATTTGTGGCATATTTTTAACTGGATTAAGTGTCAACTTCAATGGAGCAATTAGCATTTCTAAAAAATATTTCTCATCAACTCAGTACTATTTATCACCTGGCAGGTAATAATTTCTTATTCCTACCTTTAGTACCGCTGAATATTTTCTCTCAAATAATATATTCAATCAAAAGAACACAACATTTTATGCTAATGTAATCTTTGTACAGCTTTAGCTAAAATCTCAAGTGCTGATAATTACAAAAAAGTCTGTGATGGGATTCCAGAAAACTATCGTTTTATTTTTTTATGAAAACAAAAATTCATCAAATTCTTGAGCAAGGTTCTATAGCACAAATTGCAAATATTATCTTTGCATGCCTTGCATTACTAGCCCAGAGACTGAAAACAGCTCTGGAAAAGAGCAGAGGACACATTGCAAAACTTCTGGAGAACTTTGAGAAATTTGCCATTTCTAAACAATGCACATTTCTCTAGGAAGGTGACAACTCAGCATTCCATCTGTCAGCTTCTTCCTTAAAAGAAAAGACCAGGTTCTATATAGATTAGCACTCTGGTAGGGAGATCGCAAAAGTTTCTTTGTGAAAATTCATATAAAGTATTAAATTGTCCACTGGGCACCACGACAATGCTTCCATGGCTGGAGATTTTGAATGATGTGCAAGAATTTATAAAAATAACAGATACCACAAAACAGGACTAATTTTATATAGAAGACCATAAACCAACGATGGGCAAGAAGGCTACAAATTTGTGCATCATGAGTCTTTTCGTCTTCCTAGTTAAGAAGTTACAGTTTCTGAACAAGTGCTCTGCAATATGCAGTAAACACTTCGTCAAACGTCACTCACAAACCATAAATTCTGCATACACCTTTCTCCAAATAATGTCAGGCCTCGTGTGATACCGCTAACAATCAACATGTGATTTGTCTATCCTAGTAACAAAATGACGTAGATACTCAACCTATACTCAACCAATACTCAACCCTATGAAGAGCGACTGAGGGAGCTGGGGTTGTTTAGCCTGGAGAAGAGGAGGCTCAGGGGAGACCTTATTGCTCTCTACAGCTGCCTAAAAGGAGGTTGTAGTCAGGCAGGGGTTGGTCTCTTCTTTCAGGTGACCGGCGACAGAACAAGAGGGCACGGTCTCAAGCTTCGTCAGGGGAGGTTTAGGCTTGACATTAGGAAGAAGTTCTTTACTGAGAGGGTGATTGGCCATTGGAATGCGCTGCCCGAGGAGGTGGTGGAGTCACCGTCCCTGGAGGTGTTTAAAGAGAGATTGGATGAGACACTTAGTGTCATGGTGTAGTTGACAAGTAGGAGTAGGTGTAGGTGTTGGGTCATAGGTTGGACTCGATGATCTCAGAGGTCTTTTCCAACCTTATGATACTGCAATACTGTAACCTCTTCAGGAACAGGAAGCACTGAAAAATCGTATTTATCTATTTCTTATACAAAAGGCATACCCAATGCACCAGATGTAACAAAAACCGTCTTCCTCTTGGCAAAACTTCTGGAAAGACGTAATGGCAATGTTCATTTCAGATTTTTTTTTTGTTTTTTTATAAATGAGGTTAGGAAGGGCATTCTCCTTGGCAAAGTCTCGCCATCTTTGTTGAGTATTGTTTTTGCTTATAGCTCAGGGCATCTCACTTCTGTTCCAAATCAAGCCTGCATATTGAATAAAACAAATCATTTGCTGGCCAGAATTATACTTAAAGCCTTGATTTAAAGCCTTCTAACTAGGAAAAAAACCCCAAGTTTTTCTCAGATATGTGCCCATTTGTAAAAATGTGTCACATAGTGATAGCAAAAAATACGCATGTAGACCACCAGCACAGCTTGTGGTAGGCACTCCAGAAGCAACAGAGAAGGCTGGTGGCAGAGATGACACAGTTCTTTACCAAAAGGCTCCAAGGGGGACACCTTGGGCACTTCTCAACGGGAATAGTAGACACGATGGAATGCACAGTTGGCAGTTGGAAATGCTGTTTAAAAAAGAAATGCGTTCTCTCCTGTGTATCACAGATATGGATTTACTGATTACATAGTCAAATGACAACTCAAAGAAATATTTAGAGGCAAACTTACAAAAATTATAATTAACAGACACATGTTTGATACCTCATTGTCAGGTTGTTACAGCAGTTTAAATTGGAATGAAGAAAGCTGGCATTTAGTCGTTTCCCTCAAAATTAAGATCAGAAATGGCACCTACTTCAACAGCAGTATGTGCTAAATCTTCTGGTAAAACAGGTATTTTTCTTTTCCTTTTATACAGTATCACAGTATCACAGTATCACAGTATCACAGTATCATAAGGTTGGAAAAGGCCTTTGAGATCATCGAGTCCAACTTATGACCCAATACCTACACCCACTCCTACTTGTCAACTACACCATGACACTAAGTGTCTCATCCAATCTCTCCTTAAACACCTCCAGGGACGGTGACTCCACCACCTCCCCGGGCAGTGCATTCCAATGGCCAATCACCCTCTCAGTAAAGAACTTCTTCCTAATATCGAGCCTAAACCTCCCCTGGCGAAGCTTGAGACTGTGTCCTCTTGTTCTGTCGCCGGTCACCTGAGAGAAGAGACCAACCCCTGCCTGACTACAACCTCCCTTTTAGGTAGTTGTGGAGAGCAATAAGGTCTCCCCTGAGCCTCCTCTTCTCCAGGCTAAACAACCCCAGCTCCCTCAGTCGCTCCTCACAGGGCTTGTGCTCCAGCCCCTTCACCATCCTTGTCGCTCTCCTCTGGACGCACTCCAGCATCTCAACATCTTTCTTAAACTGAGGGGCCAGAGCTGGACACAGCACTCGAGGTGCGGCCTGACCAGTGCTGAATATAAGGGGATGATGAACTCTCTAGTCCTGCTGTCCACAGTATTCCCGATGCAGGCCAGGATGCCGTTGGCCCTCTTGGCCCCTTGGGCACACTGCTGCCTCATGTTGAGTTTCCTATCCACCAGCACTCCCAAGTCCCTTTCCACCTGACTGCTCTCCAGCTACTCTGTCCCCAGCCCAGAGCTCTGCATGGGGTTGTGTCCAAAGTGTAGAACCCGGCACTTGGACCTGGTAAAATATCCTGGTAATATCCTATCCTGACCAGTTCTATTCCCAAATCTTAACAAATGTGGACTTCAGTACACACAGCTTTAATTTTTTTAACCAACACTTTGAAGACTCATTGGATATGGCCAGCTTGTCCTTGGATGTCTAAAAAGCCATTTTAATAATGATGTCCGAGATAAGGCATCAAAACCACATGCGAATTATGTTATACCAGCTAATACTGAGTTATTAAGCTGTTTCAATGAATATACAACAGCATTAAGGCAGAAGCCTCTCAGCTCTCTGAAGTTCTGTTTATTACTACTTATTTTTCTGCTTTTATTAAACTTTTTTATTAAATAATTATTTTTTTATTAAACTAACTGAAAACATGGGGTGGAATCCTAACATAGATTTGCCTATCAAAATCATCCACTGACAGAAAATGTTTTTGGAAAGAACTAGCGTGCACTACCTCAGCCTACATAAAGCTCTGTTTTTTATGTTTAATTAATGTTACGTAAAATTCACAGACGTGTTGTGGCATCACTAATGGTCTGGATGGGAAGGGACCTTAAAACCCACCCAGTGCCACCCCCTGCCATGGTCAGGGACACCTCCCACTGGATCAGGGGGCTCCAAGCCCCATCCAACCTGGCCTTGAACATCTCCAGGGATGGGGCAGCCACCCCTCCTCTCGGCAACCTGGGCCAGGACCTCCCCACCCTCACAGCAAAACATTTCTCCCTGAGATCTCATCTCAATCTCCCCTCTTTCAGCTGAAAACCCTTCCTCTCATCCTGTCCCTGCACTCCCTGACACAGAGTCCCTCCCCAGCTTTCCTGGAGCCCCTTTCAGTACTGGGAGGCTGCTCTAAGGTCCCCCCAGATCCTTCTCTTCTCCAGGCTGAACAACCCCAACTCTCTCAGCCTGTCCTCGTACAGGAGCTGCTCCAGCCCTCGGATCATCTCCGTGGCCTCCTCTGGACTCGCTCCTACAGCTCCATGCAGGTGTGCCTGGAAAAGCCTATTTACATTTCAATACATGGAACACAAGTCTTGCTAAAGGTTTCCAGGTATCAGCCTATATGCACAGTAAAATGCCCATTTCTTGTTTTTCATTTACTGCCTCAGATGTTTTTCCTACACCTAAATGGTTTTCTCCCTAGAGATTTCATAAAGGATTCAGCCACACTTCAAGCTTCTGAACAGCTTAAGTCCCTTCAAAGCCAACACCAACTGACGCTGAATAGTAAACAGACTGAAACTTCTATTTTTTTCACGTATAACTGACTTGGAACAGTTTTAAAGCTAACAAAATACTAGAAATTCTATACACTCACTTCAACACTTCTGCACATTATCAGCTCTATTTTGCAGAAAACTATACAATATCTTTCAATTCTCTGGGTAATGGACTAATGCTATCATGTCTTAACCAGCCCCATGAAGTACCGAATCATTCGTAATCTTGCACATCTTTAGATTTGTCAGTCAACTCTCATAATATTTATTTCAATATTAATTGCACAAATTTCAGGCAGGATTAAGCAGCACATAATAAATAAATAAATAAAATCAGAGAAACCAGAAGGAAAAGGTTTCCTAAGCCCTTTTAGGAGCTTAGAAGTAAATCATGAAGTGTCAAGCTACAAAAATTGGCTCAGATAAATATGATTTTTCCTGAATTAGTTCACTAAGCTTTTATCCTTTCTGAACACTTTCAAGTCAATCCTAAATGCTGTGCTTACCTTAATATCGAACAGCTATACAACCACAAATACAAAAGATTGAATGTGCATATTATTCTCAAAGTGAAGGATTTTGTCTGTCTTTGTTTAAATAAGGAAAGAAAGGAATTTATTTGGCATTGGAAGGACAAGCAAAGCTGTAAAGATAATTTTGGGGTGTTTTTTTCCCATTAGCTAAGTGCTTCCACTGGATGCTATCTTATCTTCTGTTACAGCCATTATACACTTCAAAACTTTGGATGTTAAATCTCACAGCTATTTAGTTTCATGTATTCAGATTTTAATAATAATATAGTTTTATGTGTTAGTAATTACACTGTCATAATTATACCATCATATTTTCAAGTAGTTACGGCTTTAAAAATTTCAAACAAGGTGTCATTTCATATTCCATGGGGCTTTTGCTATTTTTTACGTCCTGTGATAAATCCTGTTAATGCTAAGTCATACATTATATATGGATATATGAAGAGTACACAATTTAGATAAAATATCCTCGATTGGGATACAGCGCCCAGAATGTATGAGAAGTGTTATAAAGAAAACATTTAAACCCCACAGTTATGTAAAATTGAAATTTTAAGCCTGGTAGTAAAAATTTATCATTTTTTTCAGCATACTAATTTCAAAACGCATATATTTTTTTAAATGGCTACAATATTTAAAGATTCCATTTGCTTCCAGTCCCTTGGAAACCTCTCCAATAAGTAAGATTAAGTTTGCCCTTGTTACTAAACCTGCAAGGTTTCCCACAGAGGTAGCTTACCTGGGCTATGAAGAAAGTTGTCAGAGAGCCCTTGATTGTGGCCTTAGTAGATAAGACACGATTCTATCAGCACCGACAGATGTTCTTCCCTCTCTGGAAATGGCCACCAAGGATAAACGTTGCTATCCGCATATAAAGAAGATTAATTTGCATTTGAAGCCCCATATCCACCACTGAGAAAAAACAGGCCTGCGCATCTTTTGCAGCATCGGCAGCTGAACACAAGTACCGTTTCCCGGTGAGAATCCCCTGTCTCCGGAGGCGATCACTGGGTGCACGACGTTAAGGTCACCACCATACGTGTTGTGTTCCAAACATTTGCCTCAGCTCCTCCTGCTGTGAAGTCTGAGAGGACGGGTTTGTTGGGCAAATATATTTGTGCATAAGTATATTGGAGTGGAAATATATGTTAAAAAAAACCCAAAACCAAAAACCAGATTTCAGTGCGTGCCTCGAAGCTCATAAAATAGTCATTAAAGTGTGAAGATCCACGTTACCCATGAAACCACCTGGAAACTGGTCAACAAGAACTACTTCCATCAATAGTGTATTTAAAAAAGACCAATATTAAGACTAAAAGCATTAATATTAAAATCCTCTCCAATACCTGTATAAATATATTTGTCGTATGAGTCAAACAGACATGTATGTTAATGTAAATTATAATTCCTCTAACCTCAAATAGATCTGCAGTTCAGAAAAAAAAGATGTATTTCCTCTGAGGTTAAATCCATTCCAGGGTAGAAGAACATGGCAAATGCACAATACAAAAATAGGGGGAGTAAAATTTTTGCTACACAGAGTCTTTTTGATGCATCCGATGACCCGGAACCTGCTCAGAGGTGGTGGTCAGATGCAGTACAACAGGCTCTCTTGGATCTATCCCAAAGGATATTAAATTTCAGCACACACAAATGATCAAATGCCTCTCTCTCAGAGCAAATTCAAGGCTTGCAAATAAACACAAATACACTCTAAAAGTTCGTATTTAAAATACTGCACTTAATAATTTATAATTGAGTAAAGTCCATAAATACAAATGCAATTAAATGTAAAGAGAATACAAGGCTGCTGTAGTCCTTTTCACTGATGGATGGCTTTGTGAGCTACTGGTAAACCGGTTCCCCTTCTTAATTCTTAGAAATGCTACTGTGCTGTCCTGGTTTTGCAAACATTTGCTAAATGTGCCCAAATGCAAATTAAATACATTACAGATTCTGGTTGTTAACGTATTAATTCTCTTTTTCTTCAACAATAATTTTCATCTTAAAAATAGACGCATTCCCATAAACACATATTAACATAAATAATACATAGAGGAATCCAGCCTGTTGAGCATCTTCTTTGCCAACCAGTAATCCTAAGGTGCCTACAAGTAGCCAAGGGAGGTCAAGGACTTCTTCAGTACTTCAGTAATTTTAAACCAGTCTCAAGGGAAAAATGCATCAAGCAAGTAGGTCCCTTTAATTAAACAAAATATTTTGCCTTCTAACCATAAAAGATTAAATCAAAAGGAAGAAAAATTAAATCTCGGATTAGAGAGCAATTATTTTTTTTGTGTTGAAACTAATCCCTGTAGCTGTTCTTTAACACCAAAGTAAGCACCACCGGTAATGTTTTCTGAAACATGCAAAAAATGTGAAATACATTTGGGATAAAAAGTTATTCCAGTGTTCATTTTCAGTACTGTAAACTTCTATGTTCATAATTATTCTTTTAGAAAATATCTTTGCCATTAGTTATCAGACACTTAAAGAACCATTCTGCCCTATCTACTGTATAAAAGTGCAGCTTCCAACTCTCTGTAACTGTTTCCTAAACCAGCACACAGTTTTATGGTGGAAATATGCTGAATTTAATTATAAAAAACCCTTTGAAACTTAATAGGAGCTTTCTGGTTTCAGTGCAGTAGTGGGGTAGGTGGGGAAATGAAGAGAGTGGTAACAGAACCTTTGTGCTGCCACCAACGGATCAGCCTGTTCCGTACCAGACACAGTAGAAAACAAGTCCTGCAGTACACACTGCAGAAACCTAAAAACATTAAAACCCTGAAGAAACCGTGTTTTCCAGACACCAACACTTAAAGAACGTCTGCATCCTAAAAACCTTGATACAGGGGGACAAATCCTTCTTTTTCTCTGATTCTACAACAAAGACAGAGCGCTCGTGGGTAATGAGGCAGAAATGCCCATTCCATGGCGACAACCATGATCACACCTGTACAATCAGAGGTTGAGGAGGAGTAGGAACAAAAGGCAAACTTGTAGGTTAAAAAAATAAGGACTATTTCATAAAATGATTAAAAAGGTATTAAAAAGTATTATAAAGGTCAATTTAGAAATACAAGTGTATTTTGGTGCAGACTGTTAAGGACTTGACTGTCACTGGTACCACATTAACAGCAGAAACGCGATCCCACGAATAAAAATTCAGAATCAGCAGACTTAGCAAGAAAAGTAATTATTTTAAGGAAGATATTGTTCCACTTTCTCCAAGTCATTTACAAAGGTTTAAGCTCGACATGAGGAAGAAGTTCTTCACTGAAAGGGTGATTGGCCATTGGAATGCGCTGCCCGGGGAGGTGGTGGAGTCACCGTCCCTGGAGGTGTTTAAGGAGAGATTGGATGAGGCACTTAGTGCCATGGTGTAGTTGACAAGTAGGAGTAGGTGTAGGTTGAGTCATAGGTTGGACTCGATGATCTCAAAGGTCTTTTCCAACCTTATGATACCGTGATACTTTGATACTGTTTGTTTCTCATAAAAATGCCAAAGTAAAAAAGAAATCTGAATATCACCTACTAGAAATGATGAATATTGTGATTGCCTCTAAACATAACAGATTCCGTGGTAGTTCTACCAATATATGTGTTCTTGTCCAGTGCCCAAAAAGCAGTTTCTCAACCCCATTAACAGTGAATGCTGATTATTTTCTCTCTTAACATGAAATGTAGACCTTTAAATTTTTAATAGAATCACTGAGAAAACTAATTTTAATAGCAAAATTGTTTTGTATTCATAACTGTTCTACATTCTTTATCAGGAAGATAAAGAATAGAACTTAATTAGCTATGTGAATTTACACTGTGAATAAAATGATGCATCTCATTAATATATAAGGAAATAAAACCTATATAATTGGAAATTATGAGATTGCTAATGAAAATTTCACTGAAAATTTATATATAAATCTATATCATTAAATAAGCCTTCCAGTATTTCTATGACTTCAGTAAATTGTATTATTGCCATTTTTAACCAGAAAATAATTGACATATCTGTATATTTAATCCAAATTTTAACTACATCTGTGACAGAGCAGGGAATGTAAAGAGAAATATTAACTCTTGTTTTCTCTTTCTAATTACTTACTGAAACCACCCACCACATTTCAGAGACAGAATAGCTATAAACAGCCACTGTGGTCTGATCCAATTTCTGTTCAAGTTAACGGAAATCTTTTGCTGACATTAGGCTGGATCACTGTGTGAGTAAAAAACCTCTTTACATTTATTCCTACTCATCTTCTGCTTTCACCTACTCCTTTCCTTCACAGTCCCCAAAATGCAGGGTATCTATTTCAGTTCTGTTTTCCCTTCAGAAGGTGACTAGGAAGGACACTGCATTTTGGAATTCCTGATTTCTCAGTGTCTAATGGAAAGAATTTCAAAATATTATTGAAAAGACTCCAAGAACCTATCTGTATATGTCTTCATTTTGCATACCAATCCATGATGTCCTTCTAAACACCATCTGACTCCTTTTCTCCTTATGCTTTTTTGCAAACTATAGAGATAAACCAGAGGCTTGACTTTTCAAGCAGGACCAAGCCAATTAAGGGATCCAAATTACTGGATAACTGATCACATTTTGACCTTTGAGAATTAATCTAGGGAATAAAATGGCAGATCATTAACAGCTCAAGAAAAACAATTCTTGTCTACAAGTTATACTAATCCTTCACACAAAATAAGTATAGAACTATAATTTAGTTATCAGCATTTTTGTGCACTTTTTATCGCTTTTACATTAAAAAAAAAAACAAAAGCTAATAATTATATTGGAATTCTCCACAGTGTTTGGGGTACTCACCACAACAACGGAAATTCAATAATACAAACTAAAGGTGGAAGAAATCTATTTGTTTATCATTACTGTGATTTGGATTACAGAGGAGGGCTGAGACCAATGCACACAAATGCACTAAATGTAATATTAAATTTTGCAGGGATCCTTCGCGTATCTTGATTTCCAAATCTAGGGCTGAAATTTGGAGCACCCTCCATGTCCAGAGATGTTGAGCGTGACCCACACAGAGCTGCCAGCAGGTTAAATGCCCTGTGCTTGTTTCCGAGTTAGGCAGGAGTCTCTGGATAAGGCTGGGGCTGGAAGCAGGTTTCAAATCAGAGCTCAACACTGGAAAGTGTACAAAGAACTCCCTGCATTACTGCATCCCGGGTGACGAAAGTCTGAGACAAAACATTCTACAAGGTAAAACAGATAAATTTTTAAACAAGATAATTTTTTCTGTGTTGTAGAACATGAAAACTAACCTTATGCACAGTTCTCTCCTTACCTAAAAGCATTAAGTACAGTAAATCGAAATCCGTCTCTCCTAGACCTCATTCTAGCTCCTGGGTCACGCATGGCAAATGGGCACCCATGGCAAATCCTTTCAGTGCACAGGCCTAGAAGATGCTGTACAGTGCATAACAACTACTTCTAACATTTGCATTTGCAGACTCAAACAGCCAACGGCTTTAAACAAAGCCAAATTATACAGAATTAATGTAAACCTAAGTATTGTAATTTGAGCATTGAAAATGTTTACAAGATTGGGACATTTCAGAATTGCTGCGGTGCTTTTTGTTACACAGGCTCAAACTGTAACTTGTTCCAGGAGTTCTATAGGATTCACCTCCTGGGTGCGCAGTGAGAGAAAACCAGTACATTCCAAAAAGCTTAACATCTGCATAGGTGGAAGCGCAGGAGGTGGAAATGAAATATCTCTGTAAAAGGTAGCCCTGAAAAGAACAGATCTCTTTTTGCTATTTTTCTAATATTTAGATATTTATTGCATGTTAAACAAACCAGAGCACATGGCTAAGTAGAGAGATAGCCAGGAAACTCGGGTTTTAATATGTGTTTGTGGGAATGCATCTATTTCTAGGATTGAAATTATTGTTGGGGAAGAAAAAAAAAAGAAAAGCAAGTGCGATAATGAGAGAAGACTGCAATAAACTAGCAGTACACTTGACTTTAAGGAAATTGGTCCACTTCTGTCTACACTGGGAAAGACTATTGCTCACGAGCTCTCCTGTGAACCTGCAAGGCAACCGATTAATGCCTTCACAGCCAGAGACGGACACAACCTTTGAAGAAAGAAAATTTGAATTATGCAGACTCCTAGGCAGGGCGCCTGAGGTGACAGTTTGCTCAGCTCAAAGAAAGAAATCTCCTGTTTACACTCCCAGCATCACCAAGGAGCTAACCAGGTAGGATTTCCTGACTGGCTGTGCCTCTAAGGGAGGTTCGCAGGCGCAGTGGCTTCTCTAAGCTCCTTCTTGATTGCAGCAAAAGAACAAGAAAAAATATTGTAAGGTGCACATGAGACACACAGCCAGCCAAAGAGCTTACATGACATTGTAAACAGATAAATAACGCTTGTAGTAAATGCCATGTGGGTATTTCAGAGATTAGCTGCAAAAAGGAAAATAAAAAAATACATTAGAGAAAACCTAAGTCAGAGACTGCTTCATTAAGCAGATGTACAACCACACACCCGACTCGTACAAGTGTATGTCAGCTGCAGTGAAGGTCTGAAGAGACACCACACACAATGCAAGACCTCCAATAACTGAGGAGAACAGACTTCTTTTAAACAGAGTTGGAAGACTTCCAAACGGCTGTTAATGCAGGCTCAATACAAATGCTTGTATTGCCCACCTTCAAGATGATTCCCGTCCCAAGATACAGTAGGTGGGCAAGTGAGCAAGCTGAAATTCAGTTGCTGAATGCTTCAACTATCTGTATTTTTACCATCAGCTCCACATTCCTCCGGACTGTCACTATTCCAGCCTTGAGCCATCCCTTAGTGCAAAGGAATCCTTAACTAAACGCTAGTGAAAGCTGATAATCAATGTGTTCCTAACGTAGAATAAAATGCTTTGGAAACATTAACTTTGACTGTACAGTAGTGTTCAAAATACAAAGTTAATAAATTCAAATGCAGTTATATCTCCTCAGAAAATGGTAACTGAACAACTACGATTAATCCATCATAGTACTGTGTAATCCTAAGGCAATCCATATTTAAAGAGAACGTCTACCAAGCTGGTTCAAAAGCTCCATGGGATTGTCATCATATGTGACTGAAATCACAGGCTACATCAACACACAGGACAAAACCCCTCAAAACCAATGAACAACCTAAACAGCCCTAACCACATCATTACTTATTAGAATAGATCAACACTCCTTTGGAAGAGTCTCCTGTAGGCATAGCAAAAATTGCATCCCAAAATTGTTGCAGACGAACCCTGGCTAATTCTCATAAAAGGGTTTGTTGGGTCTTTCCAAAGGATGAACTCAATCAAATGTAAACAAATGCAGCGCAAACCAAAGGACCCTTAAATATCTGTCTCTAAAAATTTACAACCTATGAGTTGAAAAGTTGGCCTTAACAGCAAACCAAACTTCGCCACAAATCAATAGAAATGCATACCTTCACATCCTCTTGCTGTACATCTAGGACACAGTGTTATCAACATTCTCTTACTCATCCCGCCTTATGTGATAAGAATGCGAACAGGAATTACATCCTTTTTAAATTGGTGCAGGTCTCAGTCGATATGAGCAGCATAATATTTTCAAACAAGCAAAGAAATATTTTCACTAGCTGCTTACAGTTTTTGAAATCTACTTTTTCCAGGATGAAGTCTGTTTTAAATTTAAATTAAACAATTATGAAAGGGAAAATCGAAGTTACTTAAAAAAAAATCTGTTCTGACATTGTTCGAATGCAGTGTTTAAAGTTGAATCTTAATTACTTCTGAAACAAACATACACTTTAGACCTCAACCAAAGGAAAAAAGTCAACTTCTGAAACAGACACTTGAAAAACAGCTAAATGAAGTACACTTTGACTGACCCATAAGGTCTGTGTCAATAGTTCTACTTATTCAATTTAGAATTTTGATATTTTTTGGTACCAACTGGGAAAAGAATTCACCTTCTAACAGAAAGCTGCTTTTTCAGCCTCACAAAACCTTCTTAGATACCAAGAAACCACATCTATCTCAGTTACTGTTGGTAGGCACTATGAACACATCGTTACACAGTAAGTGCTGGACCTACAGAAATATAAGAGCATATTATTTTTTCCTCACTTGTAATCCTCCAGATGCCCGTTAACAAATCCGTAACACCATAATATGCTTGGAGGAACTATCATAAGTGTGTACATAAAGGCAAAAAATGTCATATCACCTGCTCAAATGTACGCCTAGTTGCTGCAGAGTGAAGATGCGCAGTGGCTGCTGGTAAACCTGTCATGTTGGGGGTTTATGAAGAATTATATCCATTTCCACTAACTCAATCGTGTAGTAGAGAAATACCAGGTTAACAGCAATTCCATCTCAGCGCTGTTAAATGCAGCCATTCACACAATAATATATTAATCAAACAGCTAGCTCTACCCATTACAAGTTGAATGTGGCAATAATTACCACACCCACGCAGTCATGTTGTTCCATTTGGAAAAAATAGTTTATCTCTCTTTTTGAAGTTGATATTTTTTTTCCTTATAATTCCAAAATCACCAGTTCTCTTTTCCTTACATTTGGACAATGAGATCAAATATTTTGCAGTCTTACCTTTGAGTCACAGACTCCCAACCACTGCCAACATGACACGAACTGAACCAAGCCTGACTGTTGAGCAGAGAGGTAGGTACTGCAGGCAGCCCCTAACAAAGCTGCCCAGTAATAAGGATGAGGACTTTTTTTCCTTAGAAGGATGAAAGAAGAAAAAAGAATAATAAAACTATGCCTGTATTTGCAGAGGTATTTTTGTTTATGGATCTTGAAGACTGTTTTTAAAATACAGGGCAAGATAGTAGTTAGTAAGCAAAACCAGAGAAAGCAAAGCAGGTTATGTATGCAAAATGAATTGTGAATTTTAACTTCCCATAGCCAAAAGTAAGTGTTACAAGTTCCAGACAAGGAGCCATTTCCAGTGCAGATTAACAAGTTTATTGATCTTGCAAAACTCACAAAAAGGTCAGCATATTTCTTGGCATCTGTAGCTGACACTTCATCTATTGACTACTTGCATCTAAACATAGGTAAAGACCTTTTTCTCTCATGTCATGAAGCGCTGCTGAAAAGCTACAGCTATTAGATCAGTGGAAAAAAGGCAAACTGATACCTATTAAAAAAGTAACAGGTTTTGAAACCAGTAAGAGGCTAATATCATCTGTATGACTTCTAGCAGAAAAAAAGGTAAATTAATCTCACTCAGCATTTTTGCATCACAGCAATATATTCGTTCTTAATTTCTTGAAGTGGAGATTGAAATTTAAGAAGGAAGCTATCACTTCTCTCAATAAGTAAGTATTTAAAATATGCATACAATTCAAATATCCAGTGAATTTCTGCTAGATTAATCTACCACCAGTAATTTCTCCCCCTCTCTAAATCATAAAAATTACTGTTCAAAATTGATTAAATATCAGCTGTTAGCTGAACACAAAACACTAATCCGAGCAGTAATAAATAATGCTCTTTACAGTTCACCCACTTCTAGCTGAACATTTTCTTTTTCTGGATGAGAACTTAAGACAAGTTTCATCCCATTTTAACTCTGATAGCCAGGTAAATGTCTCAGACCTTCTGCTGAAGGTGGATATTGTAATTTGATTGGATTTTGGTTTGGTTTGGTTTTCCCACATGTCAGAGAAAGAGAACATACATCACAACTCTCTGTACAGTCAAAAAATATGCCTGAGTCAAAGGAAATCGCAATGAGTTGATCATAAATCGAGATTAACAGTTGCTGATGAGATGAAAGCAAAGTTTTCTGTATCAATGTTGGTTAATATGACTCCTCAGTTACAAAAACCTGGTACCAATATGCTATTCTAAACCGTCTTTACTTATTCCTCTGTCCCAAACTGCTCCTTACAAAATACACTGCACTGGTCTGTATCAAACACCAGATTTATGTCTGATATTCATTCATTTTCCTAGAAATAGAAAGAGTCCTAGCTTCTTGTGCTTTTCCTTCACTGTGTTAAAGACGCAGCGACAGCAGGCGGCAGAGATCTGAACACTGTTCTAATCTTGTATGGTACAGTCTATATTCCTAACGGCAAACGCATGAGAACTGGATTCTAAAGTGCTGAAGCCATCTATGACTCAACCCTTTGAGTCAGATTCTTCTGTCTCTTTCCACACAGCAAGCCCCAGCCCCAGCCTCAGTATTTTCAGGCTGCTGTGTGGATAATCCATGCAGCCTTAGTACGCGCAGAATTACCCCAGTCCCTTCGCGACGCTGAATTCATTCAGTTCAGTTCGTTCTCTGAAGTCTTGAGCTAATTTCCACGCCACCAGCAGCAAACCAAATTACCGGCTTCTCTCCCGGCTTTTACTGTTTTCTTGGAGAAGAACGTCAGGGCAGCAAGAAGGCAGGATATCTCTTCAGCTGTGAGGAAAATAACGTTCTCTCTCTTATACACACGGAGCTCAGGAGGGTACACGAGCAGCAGGACCTAATCGCCACGCTTGTACATGCGGAATACAGTCAGCCCCCCCCTTTTTTTTTTATCTTGAAGGTAGCTTAATAGTTTGAGAACAGAGTCTTATTAATGTAAATGAAGCTCTAATAGCATATTGCTTGAAATTCTTTTTATTAAGCATTTCTTTGGAAAACAGCCTACAAACTGGATTAATCCCCTGCGCTGTATGTTCTGTAAGCACCTAACCAAAGTGACTTTTAAAACAGATTGCTGAGTAAACTTTAAAGTAGCCAATAAAGATACTTCTGCTGTAGAAAAAGTGTTTCATATGTAGTTAATTTCACACTTATTTGCACTGGAAAATTAAATTTTTACTTATCAACATACCACAGAAATACTGGGGGAAACTCTGCTCTGATGTTCTACCCAGTATTTTTTGCTTTAGGCACACTATAATAAAATTAATGGATAATTAGGAACCTGACATTATAATCCTGGTATTATTGTCTAATTCTCCGATGGCACTGTCCACACTGCTGGTTCATTGCATCAAAAATAACAAAACCATTTTTTGTAACTCCTGAGAATGCACCTAAATTCCTGATTTTTTTTTTTTTTTAAAGGGGCATTAATCATTTATGTGTTCTTGAGAATAACACCTTAGGCTTGCTGTTCCTGAGCACTCCAAATTCCCTTTAACTGTAATAAGAAAGAAAGTAGGATTGAGACTCTGTGACTGACAGCAACATCTTACACTGATTCACAATACACTTAAAATGAGAAGAAAAAGTGCAAATATTTTGGAGGCAAAAAAACAAAGATAGATGAATTATCTGTCATTTAAAATAAAGTGTTGTGGACTCTTTGAGAAAAGAGTTTGAGAGGCTGTTCTCCCCAGACTGAAAATCTGCTTTATTTTGAGATAACTTGCAAACCAAGAGGCATTCTTACTTTGTAAATTTCAAATTTGTTTTGAGTTGTAAATATTACTGACAGAGATGTTTTTCTGCTTCTTGTTCTCAGGCTTTTCTCATAAAACAAGTGTAATTTCTAATACATTATAAATGAACTCTTCCTGACAGAGCTTGAGGTTTATCCTCTAGATCAATTAAGGCTTAAGCATAGCTGGCAATGATGCAAATTTGATTACTTTTTAACAGCCCATCAATAATTTCTTATGCATTTTTCTTCTTAAATATTGAATCAAACATCAACACCAAATCCTGTTATAATTTTGCCTCAGTGGCTTAAAGATTGCATCCATTTCAGTATAAATAGTATAGTGACTTTAAATTCCTGGGAAACTTTGTATCAGCAACTACAGGAAAATTCTGCCCTAGAAAGCCGTGTGCAGCTACCGGTTAAATGTATTTAAACTCACAAGAGGAGGAATGCAGAGTTAATTTGCCACACCAAACTGTCATAGATTTCCAGCAATGGCTTTTCATCCTCTCTTTGAGGATCCCTGTACCTCTGTGAGCACCCTTGAATTCTATTATTACCCTTCATGCTCTGCAATGTAAGATAATAATAAACACCTACATTTTCTTTTCCACGTGATGTTTCATACCTGTAAGATGAACGTGGAGAAAACTACCTTTTTATCTGGGCAGGTAGCCCTACATCACAAAGCTTAAAGTAACAAACGCCAATTAAATAAACGATCTATTACTGATACTTATATCACACCCCTAACACGGCAGTTGAAGATTCAGAGCATAAGCCTATTTCACCGGTAAAGCTGTCCGTTCTCCTGCCTGGACCCCTTCAAGTCAGCTAGTTTGTTAAGGGAATTTCTACTGTTACACAGTGAGCAAGCCTGAAAAAGGGCTCGCAGCTTCAGGTTCATAGAATCATAGAACCATTAAGGCTGGAAAAGACCTTTAAGATTACCCAGTCCAACCATCAGCCCAACCCCACCGTGCCTACAGAACCACATCCTGAAGAGCCACAGGTACACGGTTTTTGAACACCCCCAGGGATGGAGACTCCACAGCTGCCCTGGGCAGCCTCTGCCAGGGCTTTACTACTCTTTCGGTAAAGGAATTCCTGATGTTCAATCTAAACCTCCCCTGGCACAACATGAGGCCATTTTCTCTTGTCCTGTCACTTGTAAGTTGGGAGAAGAAGCCATGTGGTTAGACTTTGCTGTCCCTGCAATGATCCATTTTTTACAGCATTCACACCAGTTCCGAGTGCCTTTGTGTGTGGGATACAGTGGAAAAGATCCCTGCATTCACTTAACCCTAAACCACTTACAAGAACCTGCTCCCCTCTTCCTGACGGTTTACTGGCGAAGTCTACAAGCCCTGAAGTTTCAGAAAGGTAACTCACAAACAGTTTTTTCCTATATTATCTACTTTTAATAAGTAAGCATTGAAAAGTAAGAGTCAAAAGATTTATCAAAAAGAGCACAGCATCTTATAAACAGTATGCAGTGCTCCACATAAACAGTGAGTATAAATACTGTGAGTCACTGGCTGAGTCATTCTCCCTACTGCTTATCTTGAAGCTAAAAGCCTGTTTCATATAGAAGCAAACCTTCTCTTACTGCCTTTCATTGATGCCAAATGATAAAATAGAAATCCAGCCTGGAGGAGCCCTCACAATTTTAAAAGGCTTAGAAGATCTGAACAGTCCAGATGCAAGATGCTAAAGGCACATGGTTGCAGCAAACTGGGTTGTTCCCTCGTTGAAGAACACTTAGAAATGTAGCTAATGCATTGCTTGAGGGATATAATTCCATCTATTACTGACAGCCTTATTACTCACGAGTAGTAGCTGTGGCAGAGTTAAGAAAGGGAATCAGTCACAAATAACTACTACGTACAATATCACCACTTAGTTGCTCAATCCTGCATTGGTAATAATATTACTTAAATAATTACATTTGGGTGGGTTTTTTCTCACCAGTGGGGCTAGATCATTTTAATTTGCTGTTTGCTTAAGTTTTAGTGTTTTATATCAAAAATCTGTATTGAAATAACTCAGGAAATTGTCTCAAGAGAAAGAAGAATCATTAATGTTGGAGTTCAAATAGAAGTAAACCAGGCCTGGCTGGTGATTACAAGTTTGAGCAAGTGTGCTGCAAGTGAGGCCTAATAATTTGTGACTGCAAATAGTGAGAGATTTGTAGGTGGGAGACAGTTTAAATACCAATAATTGTTAATATTAACCATGCAAATCAACAGTGTTATGATTGTCATATTTTACAGATTTGTCTGTCACGAATATAAACACCCATGTCTTACAAGACTTAATTTCTCAATGTCAGACCCTTCTTTTAATATGTTTCTATTCCTTTGAGAGAGCTTCCGCTTTCATTCTTTTCCTGGGGAAAATTATTCTTACGTGTAAGTCCATCAGAATTCCAGTAGAGCCAGAGATGAATTTTTATCCCTATCAATCTAAGTTTTTATGCTCCATTCAGCATTATTAATCTTTGTTTAATTTGTATAACCTTAATTTTGCATTTTCCCCAGTCTTACTTGCTCTTCCTCTTTCCCTGCTTCTCTCTCTCTTGGTAGGTTTTAATATCAAGACCACATAAATAAATCCAGTCTCTTCAATGGTGAGCACTGCATAGACTGTCTTATTCTCTGCAGTTACAAGTAGTCTCACCTTGCTTCTCTGTAGGAAGGTATCATTTAGATTAGACATTAGGAAGAAATTCTTCACGCTGAGGGTGGGGAGGCCCTGGCCCAGGTTGCCCAGAGCAGTGGTGGCTGCTCCATCCCTGGAGGTGTTCCAGGCCAGGTTGGATGGGGCTTGGAGCTCCCTGATCCAGTGGGAGGTGTCCCTGCCCATGGCAGGGGATGGGACTGGATGGACTTTGAGGTCCCTTCCAACCCAAACCATTCCATAATACCATGATTTATAAACTTGGTTTTAAAAGCAGAGTGTTTACTGATGCTGTCAGTATGCTCTGCCTACATGACAGCCTCTCAACTGCCCTTCCCACATCTGCAAAGACATCCTCTGACTTCAGACGCTCCCTAGGACAACTCTACTTGGACTCTAGGTTTCCAAGATTTTATTATCACCCATTTATGAATAGAAATCAGTTACAATCAATTCAATTGGAAATTCATCGGGGTATTAGGAGAGAATGGCACCCACTGACTGTGTTCAGAAAGGATTTTAGAATGCAATTAAAGAAATATTTGTATCCCTTTGCTCTTCTTTCCCTTTTCTGATGCCCTTGAGTAAACATGGGTGATGAAGATAAGTGAGGGCAGGAGGGGGAGGGGGAAGAAAACTACAAAGGTTATGAGTAAGGAATATTTACGAACTACTTTCTTTTCCCCCACCCACACCCCTAAGTTGACTTGAGGGAAGAAAACAGACACAGGGTGTGAGTGCCCATAATGCAAGTGTGTCAAAGTGTCACCTATTATTCTAACGAAAACGTCTGATTCTGGAGCAGACAATGCTTTGAAGGTTTTAGAGCAAGTCAAAAATAACAGGAAGGTGATTGTTTAGAGGTTTCACTTTTATTGGAAATCATCTTTGCCCTCTGAAGTGGAACGAGAGATCTGAAATTTTGCTCAATGCCGAAAGTCCCAGTTTGATTAGAAAGCACGGTGACATTCATGCAGGGTTCCGCTGTCCCAGTAAGTGGTATCAGTGGATGTACTGGTGGGAAATCAATCCACACCTCAGGAACTGTTCTAATTTTAGGGTTTTTTTTTATCTCTTCAGGGTTGGATCAGTAGCCAACCAGGGCACTGTTTCAATGTCTCATTGCAGGCCTATTCCTTTTTTTTCTTTCCTTTAAATTTTAAATTGTTAGTGTTAAGCAGGTTCTTCCCTAATGAAAAGGCAGTAGCTAATGACTCATAAAAGCACAACAAAAATAGGGTGCCAAACGATCCTTTCTTTGTTTAAACACACTCACATGTTCCAACACTCATTTTCAACAGAGTTTTTCTCCAAATATAAACTAAAGGAAACCTCTGCTTTAAATCTGTGTGTGTGTGTAAACAGCCTGACTAGACAGGGAGAAAAACTGACGCCTCCTCTGCTCTAACACAAATGACCAAGTTAAATACTGATATTCAAAAGGTCTTTCTCTATATTAGGGAGTATGACATTCCATAAAGGGTTCCACAGACCACAGAGGGCTGCTGCTTTTTCTCTGCAAGACCTTCATAATTATTTTTTTTCTTCTATCCATGTTTCATATTTTATAAATTATGTGCATTATGAAAGTATCTGCAGGTCCCACTTGTGATCAGCTCTCCATGCTACTGGACACAGAGCTTCAGTCAGATTTTTGAGATTCTAGGTCACAGAATTATAGAATCATAGAATCCCAAGTTTGGAAGAGACCTCTGAGATCATCGAGTCCAGCCGTGCCTGTCTCCTCACTAAACCCTGTCCCTAAGGAACTCATCCACTTGTCTGTTAAACACCTCCAGGGATGGTGACTCCACCCCCTCCCTGGGCAGCTGTGCCAATCCCTGACCACCCTTTCAGTTAAGAAATTCTTCCTGATGTCCAGTCTAAACCTCCCCTGGCACAACTTGTGGCCATTTCCTCTCGTCCTATCGCTGTCACTTGTGAGCAGAGCCCAGCACCCACCCCGTCACAGCCTCCTTTCAGGCAGTTGTAGACAGGGATGAGGTCTCCCCTCAGCCTTCTCTTCTCTAGAAAAATTCATGTTGTCCCATTTTTAGACTAAAATCAGCTGTTGGGTAATTGATAGCGATAAAGAAAAAGTCTAACAAACTGGAATCCCTCTCATTTTACCAATATCTAAACTCAGCTAAAATATTTTTTATATTTCCATCATTTACTCTGAAAATAGTAGCAAATTCCATAGCGGCTAAATAGACACGTACACGAGCAGATCTGCACCTGCACTTTAATTAAGGATGCAAACCCACACTAAACCCTGTTACGGTGCCCATTAGGAGCAGAGGCTAACCTTGTTAGAATCTCAGTCGAACAATGCTTATGAGATATCACTTGGTACTTAAAGGAGCGCATTGCTCACAGAGTAGACCAGACCAACGGGGGTTTGAACATGTAATTTGAGTGTGGTTAGATATTGCATCTGAGGTTCAGATACCCATGTAATGACTTCCATTTATTTGCCCTAAGAAATATCCTTCCGTGGCTCAAAAACGTCTTGCCCATAATTATATCTAAAAATCAAAGAAGCTTCACATAATTTCCAGTAATAAAACAATCCCCCACAAGTACGTACTGTGTATAAACAACAGCAATTTGGGAACTAGGACTACAGTGTCATGGCAATAAAACGACTGTTTAGGTTCAGGGAAGTAATGGCTGTGAAAAAGTAGAAATCCTTTGCTTAGATTTCATATTACTCTAACAACTGCAACTCTGATAATGAGAACACTAGAGCGCATTTTGCACTTTAAAAGACTTGCTATCTCTCATGACCTATGCTGAGCAGAGGACAAATGCCAAAGCTACAGGTTTTTTAGTTGTATTTTTAAGCAATTTATCCTTATGGCTTAATTTATTCTCATTACAGTAACAGCTAAAAACCCTGATCAAGGATCAAGAACAAGGATGAAAACACGTAAGTTGTACACCACTGTACTTAACACAATTGCCTACTATGACACAAATATACTATCTGTATCTGCGTGTGTGCAAAGAAACATCAAGATTTGCTTCTAAACAGTATTTTTAGCCTAATTCCTCCATTTCTGCTTAAAACTTAAACAGAGGACTTCACCAAGATTTTCATACAGCCAGGAGCTGGTATCTACAAGGGATAATACTGTCAACTTTCAGCTCTAACAGGAAATTCAGGGGCATTTCAGTGCAGTCTTTCCACAGGAGCTAGAAGTGTGACGAATAAATTAAGAGTCGGAGCATTCTCCATTGCCTTCTATTTACCAACTAACCACTCACACCACTCACAGTTCACCATTTGGTGCCAGCTCCCCTAAATTATAATGAAGCGGCGGTTCTTTCACATGTAGAACTGAGCATGGTTTTCTGCTTTAAAATCAGCAACTAGCAAAGCCTCATATTCCTTAAGGGACAAAGGTACTTGCTTAGGCATTATAGAAAGCAGTGCCTAATCTTTGGATCTCAGGAGTTATGGAGGATAAATCCTGAGCTGCTCAGGACTGTCAGAGTCAAGATGTTCCAATACATAATAGGGCTAAAGAGCTCTAGTGCAAAAAGGCGTGCACAGCACTACCACTGCAATGCCTCCAGGATTAGACACGATCTTTACAACAGTTTAGAATTCCAAATTTTATAGCCTAAATTCAATGAAGTACCACTTTGGAGGAATAAATCCTTCCCTTGACAGACAATGATTTGGTATTCTTAAAATTCAAAAGGGGTTGCTATGTTATAAACCCTTTCACAAGATTCTGAAGAATTTTGAAGACTCTGCCTTGTGATTTATGAGGTAATATACTTCATGGGTTGTATCCCCAGGCTTGTGCCAAGGGCTCCTCAGGCAAATACATCGTTGGGATGAATTCCTGTAGAACATACAAGATAGAGTTATCAATAACTACTCTATTCTCTCTTTTTTCTTTTTTCAGGAGATCGTATCCAGTCCCTCCCTCACTGTTCTTCAGGACAACTCTTCCCTTCTTCACTGTATTAACTACATGGATACAACGATACAAAAGGAAGAAAAGGGAGAAAGCAAAATCACAACACATTAAAAGACAGGGAAGTAGGGTGAGCACTGAAGTCAGAGACCCTTCTATTCTACAATAAAAGCAACTTTAAAGATTCTAAATGTATTGTTTCTGCTGTAAGGTGTAGTCTTTTCATAAAATTGTTCCTGTGTTCTTCCTTGCGTTGTTTGACTTCTACAAAGCACATGTACATGCTGGATTCATTGTCCCAAAATGCAAAATTCAAGGCTACCCCTTATACAATGGCTGCCAGTGAGACTTCACGGGTGAACAACTTGAAAGTATGAATAAAAAATGCTTTCCTAGTATTCACAGAGACTTTAATGATGTCAACTGTTAATGCTGATTTATTCTACCAGAAAATAAAAAAGCTGTTGTAATGGAAGTTTTGATGAGCTTCATGAACATCTCAAACAATTCTGGTTTATCTATTCAATGCAGTTGAAAATAAAAACCCAACCAAACAAAAAACCCCACCACACTAAAAGAAGAGAGAGGCAACTCACACTGGGATAAAATGATCCCAATGACAAATTTTACCTACATGCACTGAGTCGTGAGCTGATTTACAGAATCACAATAATGGGTAGGTTACCCTGTGGAAATGCCAATTAATGTTCAGTATCTGTCAAAACAAAACGTTCAATATATGAAATTACTAGAGAAAAGGAATAGAACAGAACAAACATAACACTACGTCAGTATAAACCCATGGCTCACTCATGTTCAGCATGTAGTTCTGGTCCCACTGCCAAAAAGGTAACACCGGAATTGAGAAGTTGCTGTGAAGATGAAACAGCAGCAGACAAACTAATTCTGTACAAGAAATAATTCAACTACCTGGTTCTCTTCAGGCTGAAAAAAAGATGATAGAAGTGTAGAGACAAGCCCCTAAGCAGAACACAGAAGCTGTCCCATTGGCCACCACCTCTTCTATTAACAGAAATATTTTCTATGCCAATGTTTACATTTAGTCAAGAAAAAACAAGTTGACAACAATGCTAAGTTACAATAAGAAAAGAAAAAAACATAGCAAAGATTATTTCAGATCTTTCATTGCCAAGTGTTTGGATCTCAGCTGCTCTCAGCAATTCAAAGAGCACTCACAACTTGAACTGGGTTTTATATTTAATTATGCTAAGATGAATGTAACTCATTCTATTTTATGGTCCTTATTAATGCTTTCAGTTGTCTACAAAGCACTCAGCCTGGCATTATCCCTTGATATCTACTGGAATGTTAATGATGGTTCAAAAATTTAATTTACCTCTTCGGTATGTTCCTCATGACAAGCACATGATACACATTGGTTGCTTCCTAACATTTCAATAACTGCAAGTGGAACCCTTTCAAATTATAAAATCTCAGACAAGTCTAAAACTTTGTTTAGAGTATCACAAGTGTTTGAGTTACTGAAATCAATGAGTTATTTCTCACTAAAGAGGGCCACGTAAAACATGAGCGAACCGTCAGAGCATGTGAATAAGGTGATTGGATACGAGCTACCGTGAAAGCAATTAAACCCAGGCAAATGTTCATAGGAAAAGAAAGCACTATTGTCTAAAGCAGCTCATACCTTGAAGCTGCGTCCCAGGAAGGAACTAAAATATTGCATTCTCTACAGTATTCGCTTGTCATTACACTGTAACTGAATAAGAGCTTTCAGATAAAAGACGACACATCAACTGAAAGGTCTGTGATCAGACTGGTACTGGTTTATGACTTTTAACTAAATGATCAAACTCACAGCCCTTTCCAGACTGTCCGAGTTTAGCATCCCCTTGGCCAGTTCAGTAGCTAAACTGGGAAGATTTCAGTCCCAATTCCTCCACAGGAAGGGGGAAAGGGAAACAAGAGAGACAGAGACTTGTGGGTGGGGAACCAACACTAAAATTGGTGAAACAATAATAATTAAAGGAATATAATAATATCAATAAGAAAATAGTAAAATATACAGAGTATACAAAACCACCATGATAAACACAGGTCACGCAGGGCAGACACGAGGAAGGTCCCAAACTGGACTCACCAGCCAACAGGAATTGGAGTCAGGAACACGTGGATGGGTTTGGGGCAGGCAGGCAGACAGGTGAGGTCCTCCCTGAACATCGGCCACCGAAGAGGAGGGGAAGAAGGAGTGACCTCTGTGATGCCTAAGCTTTATCCTGAGCATGACCTGCATGGCCTGCACTACTGCGTTGGCTGGGCTGGGTCACCTCCTGTCTGCATTTCCCAGCAATCGGACCCCCTTCACCAGCAGCTCCTGGATGACCTTAATTTCCACAGGAATAGGTGTGAGCAGCGACCTCTCTGCACGCCACTGGCTCATTGCCTTGGTGACAGCTGTCAGGCTGAGAGTGAAAAACCCTCTGCTTCAGCCCAAACCAGCACACAGACCTAGACCAGCACCTTAATCACAACTATTGTAGCAACCGAAGCCTGGGAATGGGGATATTTTTGTAAGTAAGTTTTCTACTCAACATTTGTATTGCAAAAAGACTGCTACAGCTTCTATAGTATGAGGTAATCTTTGATCTCAGACAGGAACTTCAGAGTTCTTAAGCTGACCCAAATGACAGTTGTTTGCTGGTTCTGTATAACAGGACAAGCTTCAAAACTGTAAAATTCGTCACATGATCAGTCACAGTGAGTGCAAGATGTTTGTATATATAGATATAAAAGTTTGTAACCAAACTCAACGATTGTGCTAATAAAAATGTTTAAAGCTGTTGTTAACATAAAAATACAGCTATCCAGTACAAAGCTAAGAAAACCACTGACCCATTTGACTGTCCCAGCTGCCCTTTAAGGTAGTAGAACACATTTAGGCCTTGCTGAGTAAATGCAAGGAGGATACTGCTGTAATTTAAGTTTTTAAAATCATAGAATAGTTTGGGTTGGAAGGACCTTTAAAGGTCACATAGTCCACCCGCCCCGCAGTGAGTAGGGACGTCTTCAACCAGATCAGGTTGCTCAGAGCCCTACCCAGCTTGACCTTGGATATTTCCAGGGATAGGGCTTCATTTGTTCTTTGGGAAACTCATGTCAGAGCTTCAACACCTTCATTGCAAGAAATTTCTTCCTTCTCTGATTCTTATTCATAAGTTTTTAACCTGCTCTTTGCTGTTCTGCAGAGGGAGAGCGCTCTTTGCACTCTATTCATTTCTTGACATGGAGGGCGACACCTCCACCAATTCTTCCTCATCTGTCCCCTGTGAACAGCCTGTAGCCACCAGTAGCCACACTCCAGTCATGGAATTTGTCCCACCAAGCTTCGGTAATGGCAACATTTGGAGTTTGGAGTTCCTAGCAGCCCGATGCCTTCCAGCTCCTCTTGTTGGTTATCCACACTTTGTGCACTGGTGTAGTGGCACTTCAGCCGGGCTGTCAGCTGTGTCACCTTCAGATCAACACCCCTTAATTCCTTTTAGGTGTTTCACAGATGTTTTTCTTTTGGTTATTACCTCAGGAGCCCTGCGCTCACAAGCTCTAATAGCAGATTATCACATTTTTAGACAGAACATACATTTTTCCAATAGAAAAAAAAAAAATCACAATGAGATTTATATAAATTAAATGTCTAATAAATTAATCATAGGAATATTTTTAATTTTAAAAAAATCCCAACAAAAGATATGAGGAAAAAAAAATTCAAACTCTTATTCAAAGGAAAGTAAAACCTGAAATGAACTACAGTTAAAATGAAAGCCAAGTTTTACATGAATTAATAAATGGAAAAAATGCCTCTCAACAAAGAAGTTGTGCCTTCATAAACTCCTAGGTATCAGAACACTTAAATTTTATTTGATCCCTAAATCTACGTACTTGCAGAAATGTTTTCTGCAGTTCAGTTATACTGCAAGGTAAGATTATATCGTTATTGAGTTCATTTTCTCAGTATATAACACCAAACTGGGCTGCAGTGCATGACAGATGTATATCTATGTGTTTGGAAAAAAACCCCAGGGAACAGCAGGCATTTCAGTCCCTGCTGTATGACAAGACCTCAAGAATAGTTTAAGAAACTCAACGTGTTGCAATAGAGAGGAGGATTCAATTTCTTTTAAGCCTTGTCTAACCACCATATGCGTATTCCTAGCAATGTTTTAAGATACAATGCACCACGCACTGTGTTTCTTCTGAAAAGCAAACACCTCCGGTGCAAGGCCTCTCTGCAGCTCATAGACAAATTATTGCAGAGCACTCAGAGAAAGATTTACTGTGAGGACACTTGTGACAACAGAAATCGATAGCTTGTTACTATGAAAAAGCTGACATTTACAAAGGAGTTGCCACATGGTATTTCAATGTTTTCCATTCTATGGTTACCACACAGAGATGGCAGATGATAAAGAAAGAAATTAAAAAGAAGTAATGTATTGGTATGTAATGTGTAGCACAGGCATGCGGCTGCACCTGGGAAAATCCACAAACACGTAACGGTTGTGTGTAACCTCTGTGGCATAAATTGGCAGTCTCAGTTCAGCTCATAGGCAGGAAGACATCTGCATCGCTAAACCACCACCACAACCAGCAATAAAGACAGCCTTGCTGGCAATCTAAGCAGAAAGCCTGAATGATGAAGAGAAAAACTGTTATCTGAAGGAGATTTTCTACTGATAAGAGTTTGAGGAACCACCCCTGCTTTGTAGCTTTCATTGGTGCCACCAAGAGCAATACATTCACATCACTGGAAGTGTTCAAGGTCAGGTTGGACGGGACTTTGAGCAGTCCATCTAGTGAAAGATGTCCCTGTCCATGGCAGGAGAGTTGGACTAGGTAATCTTAATGGTCCTCTGCAGCCCAGGCCATTCTGTTGTTAAAAAAACCCAATCCAATCTTCACATCCAGATTGCGTTCAGTCCAATTTTTGAGAAAGAAAATTCCAGACTTAAGTCTGTCTTTGTGGCTTCATTCTGACACCAGTTTACTTATTTCACCAAAAGGTTCTATGATTCAGTTGTTTCACAGGCTGTGCCTTTGATCATGCAGGAAATATGTAGGAACTAATACATGCTTGAAACAGGCACATTCACAGCATCAGCATCAGCCAGGATGGTTATTTCCAAGTCAGATCCCATTCAGCTTCTGCAGGCCTGAGCTCTAAGGTGGGTTTATAGTGCAGATATAGGGCATGGTCAATGCAAAGAATCTCCTGAAAACCTGTTTTCCTACTGAGAACACTGTACAGAAGTAGTTTTTATGTCAAATCGTTCTGAAAGGTGAAGAGGGCTGGTTCAGATTTTTAAAACTGAATAATAATAATAAAAATTATTATTATTATCATCACTATTAGTATTATTATTATAATCACTATTATAAGGGAAGTGTTTTTTCAGCAACAAATACCACAAATTAGGAAAACAAATGGGCAATATTAAACAAAAACCACTAAACTCAAAATTTTAAAAATCCAGATTAAGTCTTATGCAGTTGCCAAGATTTGTTTAGGTAAAACTGTACTGCAACGCATCGTGTGGTGGTTCTTTAAACTGCAGAGCATCTCATTACAAAAGTCACCATCACTGTCTTCAATCAGCAATCATATCATTAAAGTCAAGATCAAAAGGAAGGACTGATTTGGCAAAGAAATCACCTCTATATTAAGGTTAAAGTGAAAATCAATGATGCAACAGAGAAGATGTGTATAGCAGTGTCCAAAGCGTGTTGCGGTTGGTCGTCACAGTCCTATGAAATAAGTACTTATGTTTCCCCTACATTCTTAAACAGAAAGCTTGTAAAGGTTTACTGTCAACACTACTAAAGGTCAAACGGGTCTGCTTTCTGCCTTAGAAGTACAGCAACGCTGACGTCGTATTTGATTTAAAGAAAATCTGTCACTTTCCCCAAAAATTATACACAACAGCATCAAGTCAAGTGTCGTTCTTCGAGACATGTGCTTCACCTGTGCATCTTCAGTTCTAAACTGCATCTTCCCAGTCCATTACCACTGTGCTCTATTCCCATACAGTCAAAGTACCAAAAAAGGATCCGTGCACTGAACAATCCTACTACAAAATAATATTTCTTATCACGTTCAAGCAGTTCACTTGTTTCTTACTGCATTGCTTTTCTTCTCATTTCTCCTGTGGTGTGGGTTTTTTTCTTCCTCCTTTTAACATTTTGAAATAAATGAAAAGAAAATAACAATCCCAAATAGCTCAAGCCAGTTGGCAGTGAAATTAAAAATCACAGATTCAAAAGTACTTTCCTAGTTCATAAAAACATCTCTAATGAGACAGACGAAAATAGGAATTGCTCCTAATGAGCTCAAAATTGCACATATTTCCCTCAGTTTAATTTTGTAAGTCTTCACAGATATTTTGTGTTATGCTTTATTATAAAACAAGAAGTGGCCACAAGGCTGTGATAACCAATTTGTGAGATTAAAGTACTCAACTTGAATGGTTTCATTAACTTCAAAGTCAGGAGTCAAAGTTAGCATAAAATACAACCCCTTTGCTATTCATAGAGGGTCTTACTCTCCAGTGACTTCCAACCTTTGGAGTCATTTGCACCCGGGAAGAGTAACACTGTTATTCATGACTCTTCACCACTACCCTCACTCGTATAGCTGTAAGAGGATAATGTACAGCAAAACTCTGAATATTAAAGCCCTGAGCCCTATTGGATCTGTGCAATGGATTTCAGCAATGACACAGCAGAACCAGTACAGCTTCTGTACTGTGTAGCACTCACATCAATCTAAGCTCTCATCCCCATTAATACGTTCCAACCAGGATCAGAACAGGTTGGAGCAAAGCCAGTGCAAATACTTTAGCCACCTTTTATCAAGAGATTTTAGAATGGCCAGGAACAGAGCCCATCACATCAGAAGTACGTGCCATTACGCTGCAGACAGAAAATGTGTCAGGACTTGTGAAAGCTCAGTCTCAGCTTCAGTCTATGTTCAATTGTGACCAACTCTCATGGATCAGTGGGCGCATAGTGCAGGTAACATGGGGGACGAGATAGTAACAACACATAGAGTGGGGGAAAAATAAAAAGAGTCCCGAGGCCAGCCATGTGTGCTCATGAATCCCAGGAACATGTTCAAATCTGGAACTCAACCAGTTCTGAGGCTGCAGTATGAATGTAAGGATAAGCTTGTGAGCTTTGCAGAAGTGGACAAAATATGCATTGCCTGCCCTAAACTACAGAATAGTTTTGATGTGCTCATAAAAAATAGATAAACCATAAAAGCTACCTGAGGGAGGTTTAGTTTGGATATTAAGAAGAGGTTCTTCCCCCAGAGGGTGGTGGAGCACTGGAACAGCTCCCCAGGGAGACAGTCACAGCCTGACAATATTCCAGAAGCGTTTGGCCGAGGCCCTCAGCCCCACGATGTGAGTGTTGGGGTGTCCTGTGCAGGGACAGGAGTTGGACTCGATGGTCCTTGTGGGTCCCTTCCAACTCGGGACACTTTCTGTGTTTTCTGTGGTTTCTGTAAAGAAGTGCAAACATGACCAGAGGTGTCCAGAAGAACATTAAGATCACCAGCAACAGCTCTTCAGGAAATGGCACCAGAGTTTGAGCAGACCAATAACCAATGAGGTATTCCCTACACAAATCCATAAACTAGGGTTGCTTAAGGCAACAAGAACAGTAAAATGGTGCAGAGAGTGGGGCAGGGGAGGAGGAAGAAGGTATCCACAACCCATGGCCATGCCCCATGACTACCCATTACATGGATGGAACCACTGCTAGGAGCTGGGACTATCTCTTTGATATACTGGGTACCCAAACAACTCTGGTGCGGGATCTCATGACCAGCTATCAGGATCTGGGACCACCCCTTTAACCTCTTAGGTACTAACCAAGTAGATAAGTAGCCAGAGGAGCCCATGACTGAGCCAGGACTGCACACAGCACAGCTGGATTCACCACATTAACCCACCCAACTTCTTTCCTGAACTACATCACCTCTGCCACTGAATGGGGAAATGGCACAAGGACCCACCATCCTAACCTGTCCAGCATCTGGGCGGATTATGCTGTCTCTCCTATGGGAAAGTGAAGCCATGACATTAGTAAAATTGCACATATTTCTGATTGAAGTGTTTTGATACCCAAATCCATTCAGTCTCCATGCTGTCATTTGGTTTTAAACCACAACTTCAAAAGGAACACTCCTTTACCACCTTAGCATTTTGTTATAGGGAAGAACATCTTTTTCTTTCCCATTCTACATAATATTTATGCAGATTGAGTTTCTAACTATATTACACCAAAAGGACTATCATAGCACACCGATCACGGAAAAGCAGTAGCTATACAGCAGCAGCACAGTGCAGTACAGAGTCATATTCAGCATGACAGCATAACAGAATAAAATATCAGTATTGAATATTAGAATGTACTCACATTTGTCTTGCCAGCACCTAAGGGAACTGCGTGCAGTTTTGTAAGAGAAGAACAAAAAGGAAGACCTGTATTTGCAATAAGCTTGCTAAAGCTTTGAAGACTTATGTGTATTCATTAGGTCTATTTTAGTAAACTGACAGTCTGGACAATTTATATTTACATTTAATTTGTAAAAATTTGAAAAATAAAATAAGAGCTAACATATTTAACAGCAAAAAACAGTTGCTCCTCATACAACTCCACGAGAGACTCAATCCACCTTGTTCGTTTTGATGTATTTCTCTCCTCTTTCACAAGTCTCTCTGGTTGCATTCCACCTGGTAAGCAACGTAATGTTGTCCAGATCATTTTTGCACTTGTCTCCAAACTGTTCTTGGACTTCCGCCTGTGATGTACTCATCTCTCGTGCACACCACACTCGCTGTTCAGCCGTGTTTCTCTTCTGAGCTGAGTGCACACTGATGCAGAGCAAGGAGCTGTATCACAATGCACAGCAGCGTAATGGAGATTTCACCAGTAAATATACCTTAATGAAAAGGTTTCACAATTCTGATTGTGTTGCTGCTCAAATATTAACCCATTTTATAGCTGCCCTTAGGAAGTACAGCAGCTGGGCCCCACATGCGTATATATAGTGAAATATAAATGAGTAATGATATGCAATAAGAGAAAAGAATATTCATAGCTTCCTCTAACAACTACTGTTTGCTTCCACTCCCTCCCTCCGTGCTGGGAACTGAAATGAGCTTCCCTACAACCACGAACTCACAGAATGGTTTGGGTTGGAAGGGACCTTAAAGCCCATCCAGTGCCACCCCCTGCCATGGGCAGCAACACCTCTCACTGGATGAGGGGGCTCCAAGCCCCACCCAACCTGGCCTTGAACGCCTCCAGGGATGGGGCAGCCACCACTGCTCTGGGCACCCTGGGCCAGGGCCTCCCCACCCTCACAGGAGAACATTTCTTACTAAGATCTCACCTAAATCTCCCCTCCTTCATCTTAATGCTGTTCCCCCTCCCCAGCTTTTCCACTTTACGTACTGAAAAGGGAATCTCAGAGGACAATTTACGCACAGGATTCAGATTTCCCTGTCCTGTCCCTGTCCCTGCAAACTGTGGGTTTGCAGTGCCCACCACTGCTACAGGACTCAGGCACGGACACTGAATCTGACTTCAAGGCTTGTGAGTTCAGTAGAAGGGGAACTAAAATACTCTGGAAGCAATTATTAGGAGTTCAAGAACCTGCATGAGTTTGGCATCTAGTTCAGATGAATTCGACTAAACCATCACTACCCAATCTCGGCCAGAGCATCCGCCCAGTCAACTGTTTGCCCACTTCTTGCAAATATAAGATCTACTCTCAGAAGTTAAGAGGACTGTCCTCTCTCTTTTCGTTTCTGACTCCAGATTTGTTCTTTACATTTATAGGTTTCCCTACAAAAATACCACCTCCGTACCTATAGTTCCTTGCGTTAACAAAGGGAACATGCTGTTGATATTCAATAAATGAAAATATATTTATAAATCTGTCGGGCCGGGGCCAATCCAATTACTTATTTTGCTGCAGGAATGAACACACTAAGGTGGTCTTTTTCTGCTCTCAGGTTTTATGTGAGTGTTTTCATTTGTATACCCCTATTATACTATTTTAAAGTTCTATTTATGCCCTTCGAAGATAAAAAACTGCACATAGAAAAAAATTTCACCTGAAAACTGTGGTCAGCAGTTTCCAGTTTTTTACAAAACTTCAATTCCTGTCTGAATATCAGACAAAGAGGTACCACATCTTATATCCAAGGACATATAACCATACTCTGCATGTTCACATGCAGAAAAATCTTCAGTATCATAGTCTGTTCTGAAAGCTTGAAAGTCCTCTGAAATCTACTTTTTTGGAGTTTTATAATAGACTTTATAAAGTCCATTTTTAGACATCTAATAAAATAATTGAAAACAAAAAGAAGAAATAAATCACTTAAGACAGAAGACAGATTTCATTATCTTGCACTTTCTTTGGTAGGAGGGAAAAGTGGGGAGTGGGGAAAAAAAAGGAAATTACTGTTTCTGTGGTTTCTTCTGCTAAATGAAACTATTCATTTAGTCAAAAATGCTATAAGCTTAAACAGATTACAAACATTCAGAACTTCATTAAAATGGCTTTTAAATAACTCTTCTTACAGTGAAAGCAGAAGCCTAGGACAATATGCATATGGTTCCTTTTTAAAACCAGTTATATTTCTTAATTGGTTTCAGAAAATGTCTGACTATTGAATCCTATAGAATGTGCATGTGGCCTTTAAAAATCCTTGTAAATGAGAACTGCTGGCAGAACAATTAGCATTTAAAAGCTAGAATGACCTTAAATCTGTGCATCATTGTGATTAGTTTGGACTTTAATATCAAGTACAGAACCAAAAAATACCTTAGTTGCCAAGATAAAGAGCTCCCAGCACCAACAAAAGGACACTGGGTAATAGGGTGAAGCATGTGCAACCAAACATAAAGGACAAACTTGTATGATTACGTTTGATTTGTGTTGACTTTGCAACCAAGCAGAAGGACCTTCCTGGGCAGTGAGCATGGAAAAGTAAGGGAACAAATCTTCTGTTTCTGATACAACATGGATGCACTACATGGGAGAACCTAAATTATTTTTCCCTGCGATGAATTTCACGTTGCAGAAGATAAATTGTGTGCAAATTTTGTTCCCAAGGTATCGTTGGATAACTCTGATTGCCTAACTGTACAGTGAATCAGAGATCATCTAAAAAATCCAAAATAGATGGAATGCTTCACTATATATATATCAGTTACTTATATGTATCGCGAGTATATGTATATGAGGTGTTATTTTATTTTAAAATAAATTTGCATTTTTTACATGCAATTATACTAATTCATGTAATGCCCCCCTGTTCTGAAAACCAGATGACCTCTTGTATGTCTAGAAATAATGACACTGGCTTGGGGCTGAGAGTGATGTTGTGCTACCACTACTTAAATGAATGATTCTAAGGTCAAAAGCCGAACATGTTTATTGGCAATTAAAACAGAATAATAAGCTACAAGTGCAGATGAATTTTTGCAGATGAATTTTTTAAAAACTTAAAACATTTGGTTCAAATTTTTTCCTAGCTCTTATTCTCCTATTCAAAACTACTAAAAAATAAATATGAATAAAATTTAAATTGATTTCTGTACAGGAAATATTGTAATTTTCCTACATTGTGATATATAATATTGAGTTAAATCTTTAAAAATATACTGAATGTAGATGCATATTCTGAATCGCACCAATTATTTACTTGAATAATTTGTAAAGATTCAATTTTCCTAAAACCAGTGCTACTTAACCAAGTAGTCAATACATTGGTTACTGCTGATGTCAGTAACACCGCAGTAGGAGTCTGGAAAACCCACTGATGTCCAAAAATCTCATGGAACACCGGTCATTGTACAAATAAGAAGTTATTAACAGTGAATGCTATCACTTAAGATCAGTGAGATTTGCTCATCTACTGCCTTTCCAAGCAACTGGCCTATCAACATTTTGGAGTTTTACACTTATTTCATAGCCTAGTTTTGCTAAACTCATGGCAAGTGCATTATCTCATCAGTTTAGCACTTTCTATGCGGATTAAGTTTAAGTTTGTGATGTGAAGACTGCTAGAAAGGAGACCATTTAAAGTCAGATGTTAGGTCATATCAAGGGATCTACATACTCATTCCAGGTGCTTCATAGTCATATTTCAAAGAGCCATTTTCTTATCATAAATACTTAAAATTTAAAGAACAGTAGGTGCATAACTAGGAGTTTAGCACTCAGGAAATGACAGCTCCTTGTAAATACAGATTCCCAAAGTATGTACAAGATACAGAATATAAAGGTATTCAGTAATTCACAGGGATGTCAAGAGTCAAACTGGACATGAGTTTGACACGAGCACACACAACATACTGAATGTAAAGCCTTGGCAGATCAGTGTTATGTTCCTGTGTCACACAGCTGGCAAACCCACACCTCCTGCCTAACTGGCTGTTCTGGTTGCTTTTATCTGCTTCAGTCTAATAATATTCTATATCAATACACTTTAAACATCAGAACGTATGACGTTCCATGTAGGAACTTTCTACTACAGAAGCTCTTCGTACTGAGTTCTCACAATGTGTTGGTCCCATAAGCTCACTCAGTTCTGGGTACTTGACTCCCAAACTGTTGAAATACTCAGCAAATTCATAGCTAGGTTTTACGACTCTCCAATGTTAGAAAAGGTACTCTTGCAAAATTTCATCGTGGATAAGTACATTCTATCTGCCTCAATCTCTCCTGTAGTTTGAGTTCAGTAACTTATTTAGAATTTCCTAACAAGACTGTACTGTAGATTTTACAATTAACTTCCCATGTCAGGACACAGAGAACCAGTTCCTATGGAAAAAGGATAAGGTCAACTTACTGCAGTCAAACAGTAGCATGGTAATGTCACGTTTAATTCATGTGTAGTGTAGTTTGTTTTATAAAGTTATGATCATTATTTTCTGCCTCAGTTTTGTTTTATATATAATTATAAGAGCATTTTCTAGCTCAGGCATATTCCTGTTCTGTTTATCGTCTTAAGAGACTGGCAATGAAGGTGAAGAGGAGGAGAGAACTGTCGGCTTGGCATACTGTGAACATAATCAAGACTTTCAAACAGAACTGAAAGTTTAATATCCATACGGTTCCCAAAACCTGTAGGTGTTAAAATAGTTCTGAAAGAGCTCAGGAAGCCAAGCAGATTGAAACTGGTTGTATGGACTGCAAGAGTTCAATTAGCAGAAGGAAAGAAAAATACTCCAAATTAGAGATGCAGAAAAGATAGTGGATAACATATGTATCGGTGGTATCAGGAGCACTGAAGCACAGATTCATCGAGTTACGTAGTCACAGTACTGGTAGCATCTGAACAGAGTACATCCACTCAACAAGCAAGACAATGAGATCTGAAATTAGAAACAAAGGTCTGTACAAATAACATCTACGGGAAGAGATCTGGAAGAACATTCTTCAAAGAGACTGAACGTATTGAACCGTACAGCCTAGTGCATTGGAATTGCTGTGTGCATACACACACATACACAAAATAAAAACAGCAACAAAGCAAACTAGGATGAGATTTAGGAGGGGAGATGAAAATATTCAGAGGATACACAAACTGTAATGAGCACTGGCAAATATATTTGTCCTAAAAGCAGAAAAACAAACAGGCTGTAGATGTTTTTAAGGAAGCTTCTCTCACTCCTATGAGTTTGAAACTTCTTCCTTGCAAACGGATAAGACTCCCTAAACTATGGTTGATCAAGCATGGGCAGAAAGGGTTAGCTCAAACCACTCTTCCTGTAGCTACAACAAGAGTGATGTTTCTTTTATTGCATTTCAAAGGTTCTCTCACCTTCATAATAGTTACCTAGCCGGCACCACAGGTAACGGGGCACAACCTGCAACCAGTTATCCTGGAACCGAATGTCAGTTCTGTTGATGTAGTTTTGACAAGATTTGTGATGCTATGAAATTGCATGGGAAGATTAGATTAGGTGGTATTAGATTACATATTTATTTCCATTTATCTTGCCAAACTGCATTCAGAAGAAGGAAAACCTGAGGAAACTTCACACATACAATTTGCAAGAGATAGAACATGCAATTAAGCATGGAAAACTTTGGACTACTCATTTTACCAAGTGCAATTCCATTCTATAATATACTTTGAACTAAAATGCCCAGAATTAAGGTTTTCTTCTGAGCTTTAAATGTTCTTGTTTCATTGGAAAGAATTCTCATTTTTATTGTTGCATTCACTTAGCTTTCAAAGTCCAATCCATATTATGCTCTGTGTGTGCTAACATGAGTGGTGTGGTAATCAATTCCATTCAGCACACTGAATTGACAGAAGTAATTTCATTACTTATTAATATTGAAAAAGTGCTGGGCTGAAATTTTCCTTACAAAGGCCTTTTAGCAAGACCTACTTTTATTAGCAGTTAATATATGGTATGGGTACTGTTAACATTTGCTCTTCAAAATCCTAATCCAACTTCTTCTCTGGCTGTATGTCAATACCACCATTCACAATAATTGTGTTATTTCAAGTTTACAATGAAATAACTGAACCAAATTAGATATTGGAAAATAACGGTGGAAAATGAATAGATGCACTCAATCATGGTACAGATTAATTTCTTACCGATTTTTTTTTGTTTACTTAGGAACACCATTTGCATGGTCACTCCATTATTCCATGATTTCTACAAGCCCCAGTCCCCAAATCCTCTCTCTTTGGCTTTATATGGGTTGGCAGAATTTAACGTGACTATGAATATTAGAGCACGGGCTTTAGTACAAACTGCATTTACTACGTTGTAGAAGAGAGGAAACTGAAGGTCAGAGACGCAGTCACCAAGCCTTACAAAACAGAAGATCATCGAATGTGTCTTTTTTCACATAGAAGCCCCAACCAAAAATTATGTCAAACCTTTTTGCAATGGATGAAACCCCACATGAGTTTTCCATATTACTTGAGTGCCAGTGATAGAAAAAACAAAATGTTGGTGGAGACAAACTGATAACCAATGTTTAGGCTGTGTGTAGTGGGCTACTTGCTTTTACATCAGCCACGTCAGATCATTATTTTCCAATGCTGTTTTCGCTCCTGAGGCCTTTGAAACTATAAATAATGGGATAAAGTGAAGAAAACACTGGGTTGATTTTCCCTTGTAGTTCTTCTAATATCCTTAAAATCTCAACACAATCTTGAGCCTTCTTCACATTCCTGTAATCTCAGTACAGCACATGTTAATTCCTGATTTTCCAAAGGAATAAATATTTGCTGTTCTTGTATCTTCCAAGCTGAAAATGTTAGGATGAGCACGCGGGCATCTTTGAAAAAGAGTAATTCATAGGGCTTGGGAAGCCATTAAACTGTTGGCCTAGAAACAACTCCAATCAAGAGAATCTGCCAACAAAGACAGAGCACTCAACACACTGCGCAGATCCATAAGGACTTAATAAACCTATGTAAAAATTTGTCATCTTGTTCTCTGCACTTCCTGACCCGTATAATTTCCTAAGCACTTGGGTAGATTGGTATGTAAAATTTAAAGAATTTTAAATATCAGAAATTTCACCAGAGGTGGGATACATGCTATTTTTAAGTCACTTTTAGAGGCTTAGTTTTAAAAACTTCCGTCACTTATGTACTCCTCTTTCTCACATCCAAACCCAGAGCCAAATATATGTGTAGACATCTACTTACTATTACACATTGGATGAGAGGAGATTTTGCGTTGAAAGCTTTCAATCTCTAGTCTTTCTTGGACATCTCTATCCAGAAAACTTCAATGTGTCACATCAAGAACTTATGATGTGACTTTTTCCATTGAGACCATGACCTTAACAGAGTTACTCATGCATTTATAATGCGTAAGCAGCTCCTTTGCTTTTCTTTTTTAATAAGACATCATAAACTTGCATACTACAAAATTAATGATATTTCATTTAATGTTTTAAAATAAAATATTTTGTTTTACTAGAGACTGGTCAAAAAGAGAGGAACAGTATTCCGGTGCACCTTTTGTTTGAGAAAAAAAAATACTTTTTCATCAAAAACTGAAAGAAGTGTGTTCAGGATGCTTATTTAGCTCTTGAATAGAATTGATACTTCATTCATTGTAAACTTTCTGCAATGAATAAATATTACGTTGACAGAATTGTACCTTAACCACTAACTATGAGTAGTTGTCTTTCTCTATTAAATTATATGAATCCTTAGCCTAGTGTGCTAAAATACTCATACCTTATCTCAGTATCAAAAAATCTCATAACAAATGCCATAACCCACAAATGTAAAGCTGTTTATATTCTATGGTATGATCCAAAACCAAACAGTTTTCTCCAATTTCCATTAGGCTAGAATCACATTTCTTTTCTTAACTACATGGATCTATCCCTGCAGTATAAGCTCAAGAAGTTCCCTTTATTTTTCTCTACAGAACTCTAAGTTTAAGTTTGAAAATGACTCAATTAGATTTCGATCACTGTACCGGTTCTTCGGATGGAAAAGAGATTCCACAGAAAAGGGGACAGACAAAATGGACGTAACTGAGGATCTGGCTTCTGAAAAATAGCATTTATAGCTCCAGGCCTCAAGTTTCAAGTTCAAGTCAGAGATATGAACTATAATCCCTGTTGCGGTTTGTGCAGAATGCTGCATGTCTGAAGGCCAGACATCGAAAATAACACATTCCTTTCATGGGATTGATTTAGCTGTTTTGAATTCCTAGAAAATTCCAGAGTTGTAATTTATCTTAAAACGACACCCCGACTACAGTGACTTTAAACAGCCGGTCTCTTCCTTCAAACTTACTTCTTAAGATCTTTGTGTTTTTTCCTAAGTTCTTTTATGTTTTGAGGTTTGCAATGTGAAAGAAAAAAATGGTAGAATTTCACCTAGGAATTCATATGCAGCCAATGTAAACTTACCTGACATTATTTAGAACTCAATTTAATTCAAGATTATCTTTTTTCTTAATTTCATCCCACAAGAAAAGCATCCATTCCTGTCTCAGTTCTCTCTAGAGTTTGCCATTAATATCAAGCCCAGGTCTAAACTCTTTATTAAAATAATGATTATTTTTTTTTAAAGATAAGAGGTACATCATATAATTGTGGATACTTCATTAAAATAATTATATAGCTGTGACTGTATTGTAAATTATGTGATAACACAATAGTTCATTTTCTCTATCCCTTAGCTGTTCTTGGAGAAATCTTGGCAGCCACTTCATTAAGAATTCCTCTCACTGTATACAATTTTACTACCCAAAGTCACATTGAAGTGAAAGATACATGCACCATTGAATTTTATATGACTGTATAATAAGAATAATATGCAGTTATAGTATATTGCCACAAACTATATTTTAACGTAGAGAAAACAGGCTTAAATGTACAATATGTTTATGTGGTGAAAAGGCTGACATTCAAAAACCAAGGGCCTAAAGGTTGTATTTCTCAACATATAAACCTGTAATAACCTATTTAATTTTTGAAAACAGGTTAATTTCGCAACTGTCCCCTAACCATGTCACTTTTTAATAAAACATTGCTTCTTCCTCAAAACTCGCAGCAAGGCCCCGTTCTAGTTTGACAATCCAAATGTAGGATGGATCCCTTGATTTTCGTGTAGTGTTGCAAACCAGAACCCTGGCTCTGCCTGACTATCGGTTGCAGTCACAGACCTGCAGCTTCGCTCTCTTTTAAAGACAGGGAAAAATGCAGATTTTCTGACCAGAGTTTCAGGTAATGTTTTACAAATGAGTGATGAGACAGAATCCAGCTCTTTTGCTCATAGGTAAAATCTCCACCTTAATAAAGAAGGGTATGTAGAGAAAATAGGTGAGCTAAACTATTCTGCCTTGCCAACCTTAGGTATGTATTCATGTGCATCATTTCACACTGCGTAATGTGCACATTTCTCTAAGAGAAAGCCTAACAATTTAATGACACTGTATGTGGGATGTGTCTGAATCTGCCAGTTACTTGGATTTCACTGCCTTTTCTCAGATGACTGATTACCACTAGAGTACTCCCAGGAGTTTAGCTACCCCTTGTAAATTAAACCATAAAGCTGTATTATGTTAATTGAAGCAGAAAATGTATAATAATAATAAAAATAATAATAATAATTTCCTAACTGTTAAGAAAATCCACCCCCATCTTATTTTAGTTCTTCATCCTCTTCCATTGCATTCTTCTCCATTCCAATGCCTACCAAACATGTGCTTATAAAAACTTGTAAAAACTGAAAAGGATTCAATGTTTTCGTTGTCATACGTATAGAGCTAGTGAGGACATAGTCCTATTTTCCCAATGAATAAGCTATTAGAATCTTCCAGATGCTCAGAGTTTTCAAAAAAACACTTCACAAGTACAATCCTTCCCAGTTTGGTCATATAAATTAACCTTGGATAAACAGGTGCTTTGGAGACTTTCAAAGAAAACTTTCTTCTGCTTGAAAAGTAATGTCTTGAGGACAACCAGGCATAAAAACTTGGGCTTTCAGAATGCCAGGCTTTTGCATGACTGAAATATAGCGAAAGTAGTTGTCTTTCAAAGTTAATAAGATTCCCTGAGAAATCTAATATTAATTTTGTAGAATTCATCCCAGGATTACTGGGTGATTTAGCTCCTTCAGTACTCCTTTTTGATATTTTCAATCTTCTGTGAAGACTTGCTAGACATCAACACTTCTAGAAGTTCTCTTTTATCAGTTTGTTGCTGAAATGCTGTGTGTGATGGGCAGGAAGGGGATACGGGCACAAGCATCAACACGTGCACTGAATACACAGTATAAAAAGGACAGGAGAGTGTCCAGAGGAGGCTACAAGGCTGGGAAGGGTCTGGAGCGGAAGTCATTTAAGGAACAGCTGAAGTCCCTTGGCCTGTTCAGCCTGGAGAAGAGGAGACCAAGGGGATCTCATAGCTGTTTGCTACCTTCTCACAAGGGAGGGAGGTGAAACAGGTGCTGAGCTTCTCTCTTGCAACCTATGACAGGACTCAAGGGAATGGCAGGAAGATTTGCCAGGGGATGGTTAACTTGGACTTTAAGAAGAGGTCCTTCACCCAGCAGGTGGTGGAGCACTGGAACAACTCCCCAGGGAAGCAGTCATGGCACTGAGTCTGCCAGCATTCAAGAAGCATTTGGCCAATGCCCTCAGTCACACGCGGTGAGTGTTAAGAGTGTCCTATTCAGGGATGGGAGTTGGAATCCATGGTCCTTTTGAGTCCCTTCCAGCTCAAGTCATTCTATGGTTCTATGATTCTGTGATGCTATGTGTTTGATGCTGTTCTCTATTAAAAAGTTAAAGTCTGTGTAAGCAAAGCAACTCTTCTCTACCAGAAACAGAGATTTCAAATCTCTGTTTAGGTAAAGAAGTCTGTTAAATGTTTTATAAATTGCATGAACACAGTATAACAGAAGTCATTCTGCATCGTCTCCTCAAATCGAGCAAAAGTAGATTTCTGCAGATTTTCCCCATACCCAGCAGTACAGAATGCACCTGCGTAACTTACATGGTTTAAAAACCTTCCAGAAGATTTATAGCCACTTTTTTTTTTTTAAATTAATTTCAGTTATCTCTGGTTGTATAACTACACGATCAAATCTCCTGGCAAAGAAGTCCTACCACGCCTTATGAGGTTATTAGGTGCATAAATCTCCCAAATTCATACATTTAAAGATCCACTTCAGCATATGAAGTTGGTGAAAGTCTCAGGTTCTTAGAAACTCTTTGAAACTGTGAATGAATTACAGCCAAGGGGATCCAGTCCATAAGACCAAAAACTACAGACATTTTTCAAACGGTGGGTCTTCATTTAGTCATTGGTTTGAATAATTTTTTCTCTTTCTCCCAATAATTCTCTAAATTTCTCCAAAGCCAGTGACAATGTTACCCATGAGCAGACAGGCATAACTGCCAATGTATTATCTGAATTCATCATCAGAACTTCTACAAAATGATAAAGAGTCTCTCAAGAAATACTGGTTTAGCTTGGGGTTTTTGTTTGTTTTCAGGTATGAAGAGGGGAAAACTGAATGGATTTTCTCTGATTTAAATTCCATTTAAACATTATTCATTACGTTTATCAAGATTCAACTTGCCCTTTGAATTAAGTTCATTGTTCGTTACAGAACAGTATTGCCAAGAAGATGTCAGGCTATAGATTTTCCATTTCACATGAGGAGTACTTGGTTTGGGTTCCGTACTTGACGACATGAGGAAACAATTCAGTCACTGTAGAGCCCATTTATCATGCTCTCATAACCCCCGGTGACGCAGACACTGTATCACTACTTGAAGCTTTAAAAAAGGTAATTCTTCATCGTTACACCTTATTCATTTTAGTGTTTAAGCATACATCTCTTTCTACGTCTTGTGAGAGTGCATACAGAATTACATAAGCCACTTCAGTACTGACAAAGTGAACTGGATTGCAGTCAGCAAATTTACAATCGTAAATTCAGAAATAACAAAATTTGGAGGGAGAGAGGAACAGCACTGAGAATATACATTTACATAACTTTGTACTTATATAATGATCTGCATTGCAAAGCTAGAAATACATATAGGTACTGTCAGGATGAAATTAAAAGAAAACAAAACAAACTCCAGACACACCCTCCACACACACACATGCTCTACTAGCTTCTAAGAGATTTTCATAAAGCTATCTGAGAAACAGGAGAAGGTTCAAGTCTTTAAAATGCAGAATAAAATTTTATGTGCATGTATTAATTAGTAGAAGGTTACTTTGGGACATACAAGTGGAAAACCGTATTAATAATGTGACTAGAAGGGAAGTCATTTAGCTGTATGTTGCAATGGTGATGAATAGAGGTTGTCATGAACTTGAAAATTTAGTCTGAAATTACAATGCTGTATTAAGGGTCAATGCCAGCTTTGTTCTTTCAAAAAGCTAATTATATTTACATCACAACCCACTAGAGTTATCAAGCATTCATATTTTTGATTGAGCAAGTTGATTGATCAGTTATCGATCCTATAGAGTTAGTTGATTGCGAAACCTAACCCTCAGGAAATGCGACGGAAGGAAAACTGCTTTCAGAACCTCTTACGTCTTCGCTGCATTGGTAGCGTTTTAAGAGTGTTCTCCCAGAAGTCAAATCAAAAGCAACGAGTTGAGGTTACCAAATAGCTTGCTCAAGATGAGGAAAGGCTACTTGTCATTGGTATCGAACCTGCAGTCTCACTGCAACACTGCGTCACTTGCTGACATTTACTTGGTAACCTACAGCTACAGAGAACAGGCAGATAAACGCAGCTTTCCTAGGTACCATCCAATTGTTTGCAGCAATGGGAAGTTTGCACAAACTTTGTGCTTTTAAACAGCCATTCTGGAACTTTTCCACAATTACAGAACTCAACATTACAATATATATTAAGCTAAAAGTTTGTGTAAATGCTGAAGTTGCATTTTTTGAAAGACAATGATTTTTTTTTTTTTATGGGAGATGAGATGACAAACCTGATATTGAACTTTAAAACAAACAAACAACAACCCCCAATCCCACCTGAAAACCACAACAGCCACCACATTGCATAGTAAATATTTCCTGGAAGACCTGAACCCACGGGAGTAACACAATAACTCTTTGTCCTGTGCAGGAAATGAGATCATAGGGTGACCACTGTGAGGGTTTCATACATACTGACAACAATCACGTTGACTTCTATCAGAAACAAAAGTCTATATCATACCCTTTCCAACACAGGAGAGGCTGAGCAGACAGATAAAGCTGTCTTGAAAGACAGCCCTATAACCAGTAATCTTTTTTCATTATTTTCAATTTCCTCCTGGTCTTCTCTTTTTCATCACCGCTGTCTAACTGCAGTTCTGGCACTGTTAATATTAGACAGAACAGCATATTCACACGGTGACAGCTAAATAAGAAAAATCCATATTCAGGTGGCACAAAACCAGTGTGAATGAATTGGTTTCAATGTCCTTAGAGCTCTACTTTTAGTCCTTTCAGGGTATCACATTGTTTAAACGGTTGATTGAGATTTTCTACATTATTATTCAAGTTGAAGCATTAACATTTTGCAACAGACATTTCAACCAGAATGGAAGGAGGAAAACTTTTCCAAACGTGAACATTTACACTCCTACAGTCTATGGTAGTAACATAGGAAAACAAAGTTTCTGTTATTCTGACTTTCTGACTCATGACTTGAAAGCTGCATGCCCTACATATTGCATTATTTCCCACTTAGCTCAAAATACTCAGTCATCATGAGAAAAATCAGAATTTTGAATGTTATTTAGGATGAAGAATGTCAAATTAAGTCTTAACCATCCTCTAAAAGAAAAGCATCAGCTGGAAGTAGGTTAGCAATGACAAAGTTTATTCTTGGAACCAGTCCTTTCAGTATTTTCTGTGTATTACCCTGGCACAAGACACAGACAAGCACTGCTGATACAGTGTTAGGACTACTGTCAATAAGGAGTAAAAAGAAGGTGTCGTACCAAATGAACTGGATTATCTCAATGACTGGAGTTACAGAAAGGGAATGAAAGTTGTAAGTATAGAAGTCAAGATGATTCAGCTAAGAAGGAAAACCCAAGGATACACCAAAGATCTCATCAATCAGAAATGACTGAGAATAAGGATATGGCTGCGTTAGAAGCCACCATCACTGTTCACTTTTACTGCTACAGACTGCATTTACAGAAGTCACACACAACACAAGAAACAGTATATATTCACTAGAGTTGTTAGTATTAATCCCATGTAAAAGTGCACTGGCAAAACGTCATTTCAAATAGAATATGGCAAATAGAGTATGACCTTGATTGTTGACGTATCAACACAGACATTAAATGGAAATGAATGTCTGATGTGTATATGTGTGCTGGGTCAGGGTGGTGCCATTCAAAGGGGATTATGTTCTGTAAATATTATCTCTTCGGTAACCCCTGTTGTTGTTATTGTTATTGCCAAGACAGCTAATAAAACTGGCTAGCAGGCACAGCTCAGCCGCTTTGAGCTACTGCTTGTTACATCCCTCACATCTCCTGATCTTGTCTCTTACCTTGGGCTGGCCCTGACAGGTCCCTCAAAGGGACCTTCCCTGACCGAATACTGGGTAAAGACATCTGGTCCTCAGGGCTCCGTGGGGTCATCTGCAGAGGAAGCTGTTAAAGCTCTCACATGCAATGAATACGAGCATAAACCTGATGTCTTGTAGGGGGGAGAGAAAGAGAAGGAAGGAGCAAATAAAAAAATTTAAAGAACTGATTACCTTAAAGAATCAGGGTTCACAGCCACTCTGCAGGTTTAAGTTGGAAATCCAGTAACTGTTTGCTCACATATATATATACATATATATATACACAACACATAAATGTAGGATTTCAACATGTTGTTCTTCATTCTCTTAACCGAAAAGACGTGTTCAGGAAGTACGCTAGAAAATCATAGAGTCAAACTGTTACCAAAACATGTATTCTAACGTGAAATAAGAACAAAGTATCAAGCACACAGCATTTCTATGTTCTGTAGAAGGTATGTCAAAATTATCCGTGGCCCACAGCAAGTCAATTATAAAAGGTAATTTATATCTAAATGAGCTTGCATGCGTAACTAGACATCATAGATTTATTAGTAGTCAGTGTGTACTTTAGACAATTAAAAGAAGAGATAAACAGGTCCTACCTTTATACTTAGGAAACTATTAAGAAGTTGTTACAACAGCTGTTGCAAATTAATCCACCATAATCCTTCCACATTCTGCCATTAGTTACACAATAAAATCACAGCTTCTTGAAAACCAAAAATGAAGATGCGTGAAATTGTTCTAATTGCATACTTAACTTATGAAAAATGAGACTATTCCATTTGCCCCAATGCAAACCTCCTAGAAAACGAAAAGATAAATTAAAGCATCTTACTCTGAACCTGTTTACATTCCGCTACCGGATTTCCACCCAGTGAGACTTTATCTTAAATTAATGTGCTTTGCCTTAGAGTTCTCATGGCCAAGGGATTTATTTTCTCTCTTTGCCTAATATACTAAGATTTTATCCTCAACTGAAAAAAAATCCCATAATAAACTACAGAAGAGTAGTCGATTACATGCAAAAATTCACAGTAAAGCATTCAAGCACTTTATTTCATTTTATACTGAAGCTTCAGGAGGTTTTTAATACATCTTTCCATTGCCATATTCTTTATGAAACCTGACTGGGAAGACAGAAGTGTGGAAGGAATCAGAAAGGATTTAGGAATACTGAAAAATAAGAAAAGTTACAAAGGAAAAGAGAACCTGTATAGAACATCAGAAAATTACCTGTCACCAATGACATGCAGCTACGAAATGATGGCATCTTAATATCTTCATCTAAAGAACCTTGATTTGAAATATTTATAAAATAGATGAAATGGAACCCCTGGTGACAATGAGAACTGTCAAGTACTGGAAATAGTGAATATTGCTGTGCATTCTTTTTTCCATCAAGCTTAAATCTTGTATTTCAGAACTAGGGAAGAAGAATCACCTATAACACAGAGGAGGAGGTTTTTCGCTTCCAAAGGATGATTTACAATGCTATTTTTTCTAGTCACATAGTATGCCAAGTGCCATCACTTACTATATTCCTCCCCACCAATTAGCAGTCATAGTAAACAACCTCTAGAAACTCTCATGTTAAGTGGAGGGAGGGTGGGGAGCAAGCATACGAAAGAACACATTTCTACACCACCACAGTGGTGCTTATTTCTTCTCTAAGAAAGCTTAGTCTGCATTGTCGCTTTAAAGAGAGAGGTAAATAGTGGCACAAAGGACCCCAGACTATCAGAAATGCGTGCTGAACTAATCTAATTAGCCCACTCTGCTTAGAGGACTCCATCATTGTCTACATGGTGTAGGGTCTCTTGGCTCTTCGTTACAAAAAGAGATTGTAACATTTTAACAAAATCTTAAAAGTAAAATTTGGATCAAGAGCATTGAAAGAATAAAAACCAAGCAAATTCTTTGCCATCCAATTTCTTCCCCTTCCTCATCCATAGGCGCCAGCAAATGGCTCTCTCGCAGTGTTGCTTTTCACTTACTACAGACTGAAAACACATTGTCTGCGCTTCACACTGAGGTGCCAGAGTCACACCCGGACTCAGCCCAAATGACACTTCCCAAAAGATACAGCTGAAGAGGCAGAAGGCTTCAGCGATCATTCCTATGTTTCCAGCAGACCATTGCTTCACCTCACTAAAACATCTTTTCTTCAACAACAACTAAAAGAAACAATGACAACTGAAAAGGATTTCTGCTGTGGATGTAATGACTTCAACTAGACATTTGCAGTGTCCAGTCTTTCCCCTAAACTATGGGAATAGCAAATGTTATTGGACAATGATGTCACAGGATTTCATGAAGCTGAACCAACTCCTCAAGTGTCTAAACTCTCAGGCAAGCTGACTAATTTGGCAGACTCAGCAGGAAACACCTCTGACCAAGAAAATAATTCCATGAACTCCACAAAGTTCCAACATTTTTCCATTTTTTTTGAGGAAATTCTTTGCTGTTATTAATACTCATTCAGTAAAAGATGCTAAAAAACAAGGGTGAAACTCTGAGAAATCATCTTGCCTGTCCTGGTGGGACAAGAAAAAACACAAGTTAAAAGTCCTCATACGTGTTTTAGTCTTCAAAACCTCCAGTGATGTAGAAATAATTGTGAATATATCCCCAGCAATGAGAAAAGAGTTAAAGAAAAGACTTTTGTGTGGTTTTCCTCCCACTCACAATAAACTACATGTCCTTTGTTTCAAATTTTCCCTTCTTCCTGTGGTTTGTTAGACATTCTATTTATTTTATGAAATGCAGCAAAATGCTACTATAATATATCTGTAAATACAAATCTAGAACCATGCCCCAACCCCCCTAATTTTATAAAAATATTAAATCTTACTGCAAACCAATCAAGCATCAGAAAATTCAAGATTGTTTTAAAGTATATTAAAATACTGTTTCATATTTCCATGCACTTGTATTTCTGGTTTTCTCTATAACTTTGCTTACATTTGCCCTCTCCAATATTCGTGTATCTGATCTGCTGCAACAATTTAGTCCAGTTCTTAGAGGGGTAAACGTGTTCACTGAAGTTACAGACATTCCACTGACATGTTTTAGTAATGAAACATTAAAAACATAAGTCCTCATATTAATAAACTATTAATACATTCTTTAAAATTTATCTGATTTTATTGCAAGGGGAATACCATTCAAAATAATCTCTAAAAATGGGAATCAATTAATGTTAAGCAGCTCATAAGTGACAGAATCATTACGTGTATGTTTGTGTTTATACATTAGGGTATGAATCAGTGTTTTCTGAGTTCAGAGTTAAGTGTAGAAAAAACAGGGAACTGACTCCTCAGGAAGAAAGTGCTTTCATGCTCCCTGCAAAAATATCCTAACAAATGAAATTTTCATGTAACTCACACTGTACCACACTGCACTTTAGCCCAAACGTTGAAAGGGACTGGGTAGAGGTACGACGGTCACTTATTTCATTTTGTCATGGCAAAAGCTTGTTGGTTTCAGTTTCACATTTTACATCAAATTAGAGGGAGTTCATAGAAAATATCAATGCTCCCGGTAATTGGAAAGCATTAAGTGTAAAGGTTCATATTTTTTGCTAAGCAACTGATGCTAATCTTTTCAGTTGGGCAGTGGGGAGGTGGTGTGTGAGGTCCTCTCCCCGAATCATACAAAAACACAAGGAATCGCTGACATTCTTTTTAAACTTTAAAATGCCTGAAAATAGAATAACTGATCTTTCAGCCCTGGGAGTGCACTTTAATTTCCTCTTTGTCAAGATGAACCAAAATTCACTAAATCTACTGGTCCTCTCAGAGTTGTCACATACGTAGATACCTATGTATAGATATATGTGGATGGTTCAGTGGTAAAGAGTACTTAGCAGAAGGGAAAAGACTTGTGTGAAGAAAACATAACTTATACGGTTAACGTGCTAATTTACTGGTGGATGTGCAGTTGAATGAGTAAGATATCAAAAGCATTATCAATTGCTGCCAGTAAATGGTAGTGTTACCGTCACAGTTTTTATGACTGGTGCATATTTCATGTTCTTTGTCTCATTATCAGAACAACAAAATCCCTCCATACAACTGACCCAAATGTGGCAGCATACCCAGCCAGAACTCAAAACCACAGTACCTGCATTTAGTGCTGCATGACTTATAATCATCTTTCCATCTTATTTAATCATTAAAAAGTGAGTAGTGATTAGTATTGAGGAGCCAACAAAATAAGTTGCTGTACTCTCCGTGCAATTTCACACTGGTAAACAAAAGAAAGCCTCTTAGATATATAAATTATACAGAAAAGTCAGAATAAAACAAATACGAGAACCCAAAAATACAACTACTGTTTTTTCAGTCCTTTTCTAAAAATTCTTTTAATTACACTGTATTCTATCCATGGGCAGGACATATTCTTACCATCACAGAGCACAATAATAAGCACATTAAAATAAAACATAAGTACATATATTTTTTTTTAAAAGTTCGAATGAAATAAACTTCCCTGAACATTTCCCAAATGCTTCTCTCCTTACTTACTACATAATTTAAATAAGCTCATGTCCCTTGACAACGGGCACAGAATAAGGACTAGAAGTCGAAGTTCAGCTGCACGTAACAACACTGGCCTGACTCTTCAAGAGCAAAGTACAAAAATCTGAAGTAAAATTGAGAACCACTAACACGCTTAACTCTTTCTGAGACAGAAATCAGAGTAGAAAGCAATTTTTAATACTAAACTACTTTTAGGTGAGCTAAAGCTCCTTTTAGTAGATCCTATCATGGTTATTAACTTCTGTTTTGAACTGGCGTATAGAACACTTCTGCTAGAGGTAAACAGCACTGAAAAAAATCTTCCTGTTTCAGAGACGAATAAAACTCAACAAGTATATTAATATCTATATAGCAATGTTTCATAAAACCTTTTTATTTGTTCAATTAATAACTACTCTGTTACTTTTACCCAAGAAGAATAAAAATATTTAATGATATTGGCTATTTCTGTTCTTTGCTGCGTTAATAAAGCAAATCAGTAGAGGGATGCTTCACTAAACAGTGTTAATTATATACCTAGTATGTATTTACAGTGAAATAACCATCCAGTGGCTGTGCTAAGCGTGTCCAGCAGCACTAGCTGTTGGTCACTGTTACTTCAATTCCAGGATCTTGTTAGGAAGCAACAAGGTCAAGTGTAGTTTGAACATATTTAAAGCAGCATAGAAGACTGTAAACGCACTTCTACAAACATTCAGTTTATGCAAGTTTTGTAAAACATTTTATCATACCTGCCCTGAGAGAAAGACTGAAGAGATGCCCAAGTAAAAATGTGTGAGTTGACATCTGGTGCTACTTGAAAAATGTACCAGGCTGCTAACAATAACTGTAAATTATGAAAACAGAAAACAAATAAGATGCATAGAAAAGACCCAATCATAATTAGTATTAACAGATAGGCTTGAGACACTGATCGCACACAAATTGGACTCCTTCCAAGCGGTGCCTGAGAAAGCTATCAGAAAAAAACAAACACCTCCTGCCGAATAACCACAAAAATCCACACTTTCAAGATGCCAAGGCTGACCAAACTGAAAAATAAAATCCCTTCACATGCATGCATCCTGCAGTTCACAAAGACAGTAAATAAAATTAATGTTTAAAACTGTGTTACATCATTTTCAGTAACACAGAAGTTGCAGAGGTTCATCCATTCACTTAGGAAAAGGGTTAAAGCTGGCTACATAAAAAGCTTAGGATTAGGTGTAACAGAACACCTAAGAACCCACTTTGGTCAATAGTGAATGTACACCAAGTGATAAAGCTGGGGCTGTTCAGCCTGGAAGCTCCAGGGAGACCTTAGAACAGCCTCCCAGTACTGAAAGGGCTCCAGGAGAGCTGGGGAGGGGCTCGTGATTAGGGAGTGCAGGGATAGGATGAGGGGGAACAGTTTTCAGATGAAAGAGTGGAGATTGAGATGAGATCTCATGGAGAAATGTTTTGCTGTGAGGGTGGGAAGGCCCTGGCCCAGGTTGCCCAGAGCAGGGGTGGCTGCCCCATCCCTGAAGGTGTTCGAGGCCAGATGGGATGGGGCTTGGAGCCCCCTAATGCAGTGGGAGGTGTCGCTGCCCATGGCAGGGGGTGGCACTGGATGGGCTTTAAGGTCCCTTCCAACCCAAACCTTTCCATGATTCTATGACCAATATATAAAAAAAGTATATTAGAATGTCAGAGTAAATGAATAAAAGTAAAACTCCCATCTTGCCTGGTAAGTATTGAACAACAACAAAAAATTCTACATTTTCTTCATCAGCCTCAGATGTTTTGTTGCAGTGCATGTGATCATGTCTGTCAACATCAGACAAAATATTAATTCCTGCAGATATATCTAATTTGAGCAAGTTCACATCTTAAGGATTTTATGACTGCAAGACGAATGACAAAATAAGATCTGCTTCCTTTAAAATGCATTTGATACTGAGCTTAATCTTCCTGCACTGTCTTTTTCTTTTCCAATTTAATTTCCACATTGAGACATACAATGATTCAGTAACAAACATGACTGGTTGCCTTTATGATATTATATGAATTGTCATAAAGAATGCTTTCTAGTTGAATTAACATGACAGGTATGTAAAAGATTCTGTAAAAATAAAGTCACAATATGCCATAATATTTCACAATGCTCTAAAACTGACAAGCGGTACTCTAATTACTGCTTACACTGAAATACTAAACACCATTTTCATATATTTACTTTGCTAAGCAATCTATTATTCCGGTGCATCCTATGCTGAAAATGCAATTGCAGTTAGAGAGCAAAAATGTGATAGATTTATTTATCTTTCATGTTTATCAGAAAAATGTCAGGATCTAACGTGGTAAATTAAAAAGCTGGCAACTCATGGAGAAACTCCGGATTTATAAACAGTATCAAGTGTACAGAGTAGTGTTTGGGGTAACTTCTGTATTTTATTCTTATTGGCTAAAAATATTTACGTGCTGTGCTTCTTCACTTTCTAGAACTTATTTACTCATGTAGCTTGTTCAGCTGATGTCTCACCACAATGTGAAGTGAAGGGACTTCTTTGTAGAAAGCCCTTTCTGAGGATCAAGCACCCTCTAAGTCCTCCCAAGGAGCTGCTTCATAAGAGGCAGAAAGGGTTCCCTCTCCAAGGAAATCTTCAAGGAGATTTAAGTGATGTAGAAGTCTCCTGCCTGTGCATGTGCTTAGATTATCAGCAGAATTTTGGCAATAGAATTATTCTTCAGAAAAAGCCCATTTATGAAAATTGGAACAGTTACCATTACTTATTCCTATTGCTAAAGTATCTCCTATTGAGTGTAGTGTTTCTGACGAAAACCGGGCAGCAAGGAGGACTGCAGAACAACCTACAGGCCAACACTCTGACACTGGGGAGGGGGGGGCAAAGTGGGGCAAGGATTCTGATCTCCCATCCTTTGCTAAATTCTGCAAGAAACGAAAGCCAGTAGCACCCTTTCCCAAGGCCAGTGTGCCTCCCCCATGATCAGTGCATTTCTCTACTCTCGGCCCCACTAGCTAATCACCGTCTGTCGTGTTTTTAACCAAACAAGCATAGATACAGGTAACAACAGCAGCTTAGCTTCAGTCTGTGATACGCATCTTTAAATGCTGTCTAACATGAGATAAACATTCCTTAATCTGCATCTTCTGCTCTGTCTCTTCAAGTGTCTATTGTAGACCTCGTTGGTCTTTGAAACCTTATAGACATCTCGCTCTGTGTTTACCATCTAACTTTTTACCAATCATTTTATCCAGGTCCCTTTATTGCTCTATCTTCATTTGAGTCCTTCTGTCAGGCTTTCATGGCTGTGTTTCAGTCTGCAATTCTGGTTAAGTGCTCTCTTCAACATAAACTAAAATTCCAGTGTTCCACAAAAAACTATTAACACTTAAAAATCAACAGAAATACAAGACATAGGTAAATCCCACACTAGTGTTGCACAAATATAATCGTTCAATGATAATCTAGGATTGTAACTTAATGAATAAGCAGCTATTTTCAGTCACTTCGTATCATGTTTCTTATCCCTTTAAACCAAATGAAAATTAGTGTATTTTTCTCCTCTTAAAGAACATGGAATTCTTTGTTGTTTTCATAAAAAAACATTATTCCAACTGCAAGCTGTTCACAGCGCAGACTATCATCTAGCGTGCATACAGCTGAGCCTCCAGGCATAGCTGTGAATGTCTCTCAAAACTCTTAAAAACTGATTATTTGAGAGAAGAGTTTTTGAAATGCTTCTTCAGAAAATTTTAGATACAGATGAAAACAGCAGACGGTGTTAGGGTAGTAAAAATTTTGCTGAAATGTAAAATCTAAGGGGCGGAAAAAAACCCAGAAAATGTAAGAAACAGATGAGATTCATCTTTTTTAGAAGAGAAAAATCAGTTAAAATAAATCACAAAATTTACTTGGCATTGTATAAAAACAAAAAAATTTACCCCCAAAATTAGGAATGCCCACTGAATAGGTCATCGTTACAAAACTTTAAAATTTAGAGCTAAGCACTTACTGTAGCAGTTAAACCTCTCTATTTAAAAAAAATAGTTCCTAGTGAAGTTGGTAATAATGTTAGCACTTCAAAACACAGACCTGACTCTATTTTTCATTTTTTGTTTAACTGAAGCAGTTACTTTTAGTACCCTCAAGAACAGACACCAAACTCTCAAATGTTTTATTCTATGAAGCGAATAATAGCTAAATACGCCTAACCACAGATTTAATTAAGATGGTGAAGTGGCTCCAAAGGAAGCCCTGTGGTCTGCTGTGACAAACCGCAGCCCTAGAAAATCCACAGGAGAATTTAACCCAGCGCAACTAAACTATCTAAAAGGAGGTAACCTAAGGATAACTTTATGGAATGCATAGCTAACAGCTAAACAAAGCTTTTTTCCCCCTTCTTTTGCATCATCGAGTAAATATAAGTATATTCAGCTACTGCATAGAAAACCATGAGATCCAGCTGCAATTTCACATGCCCTCTCCTAAGAAGGATGTTACAGATATAAAATCCTAGGAAAATGGTTATTTTGCTTCACACCAACAGAAAGAACTTTTGCTGGTTTGCTTGTCTGGGGGTTTCATTTCTTTGCTTATCCTCTACCCTCCCTTTTTTTGAGTAGGGAGAGATCGGATTTAACTAGACATTTTGTTGAAAATAAACTCACCGGGCTTGGCTCAAGCATGAATCATTCATTCACTTGTTACTTAAATGCCTCATTATTCACTCACTCTGGTTCTATCCAAATCCCTGGAAGTTAATATTCTGCTTTGCCGTTTATCCCCTGCTATCAGAGCTCCAGTAGCTCATTATGGCTTCCAGTGCATCTTTATATGTCAGTCCCTGTGTCCAATGCAGCACTTCCTCTGTAAGTGCCTCTGCACTGCCTTTAATTCACAATACACTGCAACCACGAGCCACCATTCTATTCACTAAGTTCAACTTAGAACTGTTTTTCTTTTTCCTTCGTGTGCTTTCAAACATAGTTTTCCCTTGTAGGCAGCATCTCTTAGCTTTGGGATGGATGGGTCTCCTCACTGCAACTTTTTAGTGCTTGCTAAAAAGCTATCTCAGCGTTTTCCTTGCCTTTCCCAAGTACAGTCAGCGCATACGCAAGCACTAAGACTGGCAGCAAAATGTTAGAACTGGAGCTGTGCAATAGCCCTCACTGGGATTTTCCTTGGCTGCCGCCAGCTCGTGCAAAAATTCAGGCTGGACACAAAGGGCAGACCACAGAAACAAACTTTAGGATATCTGGAATGCTGAGACCTGCGATTCCATTCACAAGGGAGCACAAGGATTTATTGTGTGTCTCCTTTTTACGACAAAGTGAGCAACATGAAATTTGATGTTAAAAACCAAATCCAGAAGAACTAGCTCTGCCATACACAAGGGGACTTTACTGACTGTCCCAATGCCTGCAGAGATGGCCCGCTGGCAACAGGCTGAACATGAAAGAGGTGACACAGGAAAGCACTGCAAGGGGCTTCACAATGCAGTTGTCCACGTTCTGTGCTTCTCTGACATGTAACAAATATATTTCATCTTACCGGCTTTATTTTAATAATTGATGTTGTTTTGTACAATATTTTTCTTAAATCTGCCCAACATCCTCTGCCGTGCTCTTACAAAAACTTTACTAAGCTCTCTGCCAGCTATAAACATCAGTGTTGTTTCAACTGTTATGTTCAAAGTATGAACAGCTGTTTATTTGGAACACCTTTTCTACCCACACCATAATCCACCATCAAAGCTCAAGATAACACAGGCATAAGGGCTAAAATTCCTCCAATAAAATGAAAAGCTAGGCTAGTGCTCAGGAAATCTTTGTGGCACTACATCACTTTTTCTCCATCAAGCTTGTAAAATGCTGTTTGTTGTTTATGCTTCAGCTTGTCCCAGGAATATAAATCTAGAGTGAAGGGATATAATATGCTTTTTTATTTCTTCGTTATAAATGAATTATAGATAACCTACATTTGCAATGTTTTTTAAGAATTCTGCAACAGGAGATAGGTGTTTTCATATAACATGTAGAATTCCTACATGGAAATCACAACTCTTTTAAATTGATGTCTGCATCCATCCAACTTACATTTTGGATGTTCAGTTCTGGCTGAAAGTTTCATGTATTTTCTTTAGTTAGAAATGTCTCTTAACATTGCTCAAATTGTTCTGCTGCTTTCCAGGTGACTGACAACACCATTTTAATACTCAGGAGGCAGATTGGACACAGTTTGAAAAGGAAAACAACAAGGGATAACAGAGGTGGGGTAAGTTTCTGTATTCCATACGGCTCAAAAAACACGGACTTTTTCAAAACTTGCTTTAAGAGAAACCAAAGCCAAACACACACAAAATCCTGAGGACACAAACAGATTTATGATGTTCCATGTTTTGTGAATTTACAGTTAATCTAGGTGACAGATTACTAGACTGAGACCTATAACCCAAGTTGCATGCTGAAAAATCTTAAGCAAACAATTTCATCACGTACTTTCTCTCCAGCAAAATAGAAATATATGTTGAGAAGCAGTAATGAAAAATATCTGGCAAAACCAAAAGACTACTCCATGGTGTATTATAGTGAACACTGTAAGTGATGATGTAACAAAGGTGTGTTTGATGCTCCTTGCATACACTAATTCATTCAGTGATTCTGATAGTTCCTAAAACAACCACTCAAAGAAATAACGATTCCATTTGTGTGAAAAGAAAATAATCTCTTATTTACAAATCAGCAAAGCCCATCTGAATCTTTCGAGTGAAACTAGACATTTTGGTCTAACCTGGGCAAAACCCTCAACTTTCCAGTACAAGCTATGCTCTTGGTGATACAGTGAATCCACCATTAGTAAATGCAAAACAAAACCAAACCACCTTATAAAGAATATTTATATTATTTTCTTCAGATTTGTGCTTGATTCACTTCTTTTTAAGATCTAGTATCTTCAGGATATGCAAACCACCTATACAAGTAATTTAGTATTTGAGGAAAAGTAAAAAATTTAAGTCTACATCAGGAGTGCCAAAGTCACCACCCACCGGCCGAATCTGGCCCTCCACCTTCTTTTATCTGTCACTACACCTTATTTTTAGCTGGCAGTAATACAAAGCTCCTTGCCTCTCTGCTCCTGCCAGTGCTGGTCACGTGCGCAGTGTGTGACGCGTGTTGCTCTGCAGGAGCAGGAGAATGGTAGAGCTGTGGGTTTGACACTCATAGTCTACATCATAGTCACAATTCCTTTAATAAATGGAAGTGTAAATGGTAGCTTGCAAGAGTTCTGTGATGGTAAGATAACACTTTCTTTGAGACATATATACTCTTTAGAAAAGATTGATGTGTATTAGCAATACTGATCATCCATCATTAATGCACTGAAAACAAAACAGTATGCAGTGAAGACAGGCATATAGGCAAAACGAAACAGAGCTATTCTTAACTTTCAAGTCTGAGATCCTCAAAGCGACGGAGAGAATTTTCATGTTCATATGTCACTGAGGGGTATTATTTATCTCACAGGAATCGTGGCATCGTCTCTGGTAAGGCTCCAGATGCTGATATGAGGATGGGGTGATGGTGAAGTATGGTTTATGGTACTGGAACCTATTCTGTTTCACTGCAGGTAGAGATAGATGCTTCATATAATCGTGATTAAGTTCCTTAGCAAGACAAAAAATGATGCCTAGTACCAATGTTGTGTTGCAGATCCCTACTCATCCTGAAAATTTCCAAAAACATTCAGCAGCATTTTTTCTTACCTGTTAGGAATTTGAAACTAGAGACAAATACTTGAGATGCGAGGCATCTTCCTCATCACTTGAGAAAGACAGGTAGGACGAAACAAAAGATGCAACTGTGGTTTGGTTTTTAAATCAAGTAAAGCGAAGCTTTAGCATGATATGAATCCTTCCGTATCCTTCAGCTTCTCCTCTGACATAAGGCTAAACTATATCTGGAATTATATAGAGCAAGTTATTTGCATCTGCTTGCAGTCACTATTATCAGCAGAATCTAATAGGTCCCTCATGAAATAAAAGCCACAAACCCAGATAACATTGATCACTATAATTTCCTAAACATTATCCATAAACACTTCAGAGTTTTGTCCAGATATGTCTAAGCAAGCCAAGTCACACATAAGGCAAGAACAGATAAGAAATAGGGATCATCTGACTGATATTCACTTATCAATTTTTCTATAATTAAAGGGTGAAGTATTCAGCTTATTGCTCAAATTGCTCAAAATGCTCAAAGCATTGAATGATTAGGATGCTAAAGTTCAGATATTGCTAAAATAACCGATTTCTTTGTCCACTATTTGCATTCAGTTCTAATAGTGCATTTGAAAGTCTTCTATGAAAAGGATAGAGAAGCATGGGTGTAAACCAAAGGGAGAAATCTTCCTGGTAAGTACCAATTTCTCTTACACAAAGGAAAGAGATAAAGTGAGGCTATGTTCCTTAGCACATCTAAACCTAGAGATACAAGTAATTCCTGAATGCATCTCCCTCTGCAGGCACCCCTGATGCTGCTCCAAAGGGCTGAACTGCTGATATGCAGGAGTTTACCATCCATTTAACTTTTTTTTTTTTTTTGCAGTATAGGAATTTCCTAGTGCCCCCAATAAGTTCATAACAAAATGGTAAGTTTTGAGGCTTGTCCAACTACTTTCGCTTTAAGAGGATCTTGTCTTCCTGCTTCTTAGGGGTGTTAAGATGATTTTCATATATTGTGTTCTCAGAGAGTACTGATCACAACAGATTGGAGACTACTCTATTTCCAGAAAGCACTCTGCAAAGTATGTAAAGATGGCAAGCTCTTGGTTTCCCTGGTTACCTTCAATTTGCATGTCACTGAATTAATAACAAAAATGATACGATTTTTAGTCAGAATCCTTAGCAGTTCTGTCTAGAAAGAGATTTTTAGCCTCTGTTAACCTCTGCGTTTGTAAGGTTCACTAAAATAAACAAAGAAGGCATGAATTGTCGATAATATATATAGAAACAGAAATAAGAAAAAGAATCAGCCATGCTCAGGAAAACTCTGGAGTTGATCTTAGGATCACATATTCAAGGTAGGAATGCTTGTATTACGTGCATGGCATTAGACTAACCCGATGATCCTCACTCCTGTGTGCTTTAGAGGTAAAATCCCTAGAAGATTGTTAAATTCTTTTCTGAGCTGGCTAATATTCCTACAAAATCACAGCCTGATATGCAGAACTAATCGTAAAGTACAGTACTTTTACGTATGGTCAATGTTCCTGGACTGTGAGATAGTCAAGAATACATAAATACCTAAATAAAAGCATACTCTGATTTTTACCACATACAACATCGAGTTTTTGTCTATTATTTACAAGTATCGCCTCATTCTGTTCTACAGATTTCACAGACACTGCTTACAACAACACCAACTGGACCCAGGTACAGCCAGGACAGGCAGTGCAACGTACTCATACCCACAATGCAATTATTTACAAGTTTCCTCTGCTTGAAAGTAAGCCTTGACACCACTACTTCCTTTAGCACCAACAGTGACATCACACTGACTCAAACAGGAACTGTTCTCCGTTTGTGAATTTTTCCAGCTTTCATTGTTGCAATTTCATCAGCCCTTAGCTGGCAAACACTAAATATCACTAATATCCTTTATCTCGTCGTGACCTCTGTATTGTTTCACATCACTATGTAACAGCGCATTTAGGGACAGTGTTAAGAGTACAGAAGCGCTGCGGGAGTTCAGGAGGCAGACAGGAGGAGGACGGCTAATGGAAGAGAGGAGGGGTGGAAAGCTGGGCTGAAAATAGGCCAGAAGGAAACTGAGAATGGCACAGACACAAGAAACAGGAAGGAGAACGTAAAGAACCCTTGAGAAACAAGAAAAGGTGTGGTAAAAGAAAAGTAGTTGAGAAAGTCTGTATTCTCAGTGCTTTAAAATATGTATGGGTGAGAACATAAATTAGCTCTACTGAAGTCTATAGAACACAGGAGTGATTTTAGCTACTGCATTTAGTTTCTATGTAAAAATCCTCAGTGTCCTCCTAACTTGCAAAGAGAGTTCTTCTTTCCTTGCACTTTAAGTAGGTAAGCATAACTTCTAGATAAGATTATATTTCTTCTTTGTACTACTATTGCATCCAATAACTCCGAAAAGACAACAGAAATGGAAAGGGAAAAAATCATTACTACAATGGTGTTACTTCCAGACCAATTGCCAAAGACTTTCAATGAAGCTTTTGAGTCATTTTATTATTTTTATTCTTTTTTTTAAAAAAAAAAAGTAGCGATGTTATGGAATTAGCAAAGACATCCTTTCATGACTTGTCAAAATTTTCTCTTCTGTCCCGTTAGTCTTTTTTTTAAGATGGGGAAATATAAAAGGTGCAGGAAAAGAAAAAAAATCATTACCAAGAAAACAACTGAAAATGAAACTATTTCACATGATATGATTTAATTTCTATAACTTCAAAGGCATTGTCTTTGTATAGTGAGTACACAGTACTGCCTTTTTAAAGCACAGTCCCCATCAAAACATGAGAGTAATTTTGCAGCAACCCAGGATTCAGCAAATAAAAAGATGAAACACTGATATTTAATTATAAAAGTCTCCATCTTTTCATTGAATTTAAGCAGATTTTCATTTTCAGAATATGTTTCTCCAAAATGAGGAAAACAACATGAAATTCATCGTATACACACCAAAAAGCTCTTAAAATGAACCTATCGATGCACTAGTTTCTTCTATTACCAGAAATAAAATTACACATGGTGCCACAAGCCACTGGCAATGCGGAACTGTCGGTGCACTTCTCGCTGCAACACAACGTATCTTCAGGAGGAGGGAGAGCCCAGTCGCCAGGTACAGCCAAGGAAAACCCAACAGCTGTATCTACAGGATGAAAAAACAATGCACAGAAGCAATATGTGATGCTGCAGTTAAAGCGGGTTGTGACACAGGGGCCCAGCACGTACTACTGTGCAACCGGAAGCTCCTTTAAATACCGTTAAAAGGAAAGGAACTGCTCTAGGATGCCAACTCCTTCTTCCCACTTCTCTCGGTTAAGAGAGAATTTCCAGTAAGCGGCATGCAAACCATTAAAGGAACAAATATAACTGCAATTCTACTTACTGCCCGAGGCAGTAAATAAAAATATATCACTAAAAAAGGCATTTCACACACCAACTTCCTTCTCTAGTCAAAGAAAACTCTTCTCAAATTTTAGGAGCGTTTCATTACCGCATCAATAAAAAAATTCTGCAAAAGCCAAAGCCGAACCAAAAAGCTGTCCCACAGGTGAGGAAAACATGGAATTTCTTGTCACATTATTGCTTGAATCTCTGCTAAGACTGAATTGCAACTACATAAACTTCAGTCATCAAAAGAGGAAAATAGTTCTGCAACAGAATCCTGCTCTGGAGACAGCGATGGAGTTCTCCTGACCAGGATCTCTAGTGACCTGTAGCACACGTGTCTCAGAAAATCTTGTGAGCAACAGCTCTAACACAAGAGTAATGATAGATACTCTACATCTGCACTCCATTGCTCTGATGGTTGTTTTATGCAATTTCCTAATTAAAAATTCATTTTGCCTCAGTTAAAATAACATTACTGTTTTCACTTGAAACACGTCTAGCGCTTAGTCAAGTGCCTGACAGTCAGCTGAAAACCTTCACAGAGGCAGCTCACCCTGGAACAGGCACTGCATTCTTGAGATCACTGCAAACAAAACAATTTGTAGAACTCAAGACCAGGAATTTATTATCCATGAAGCTGCAAAAGGTGTGTAAGGAAGATACTATTGCCAAGTAAAAAAGTTGGAAAGGAAGAGCAAAGAGGGAAAACACAATCCACTGCTTATAATACTCTTATTTTCAAAAGAATCTGGCCTTTAAACTTCATCATGCACATTCTGCCCAATCTTTTTCATTTATTCTCATGTCCATTTTTCGAAAGACTTTATTTCTGACTTTAATGAACTTTATTGTTCTGACTCTATCACAGAATGGCAAAACAGAGATGTTTCAATCAGCTAAATAATAGATCTTCTCAACTCCTCCAGCAGTCAATATAGGATGTATAAATTTAATATCTTACTGGATAGCATATAATGAATCTCATGAAATATAACATTTGCACCAAATTATGAGGAAGGGTGAGTGGTTTTAGTTCAGCTTTGAACTAAAACATTTCAAGTTTAAGCCTTCTCTGCCTAATCCAGAGTTAAATCTTCACCTTAGGTTCACAAGTCCTGGGCAAGTGTAGCAGTATTACATTCTGGCACGCACCAGCTGTTTCTACTCAAGCAATTCCACTTTGAATAAAACTGATGGAATAGTGATGAAAACAGAGTCTGAGATCTATTCACATCACTTTCCTGGTGAGCCTAAAGCATGGTGATTAGACACGCAAAAGCTTTCTTTCATCCTGTAGGACCGACACAGAATAGAACATGTAGTTCCAGCATCTGAGTGACAAGGTTATTTAATCAACCTCACCAGGCTACAACACTCATCTTTTTCTGACAGAACTTTCTGGTGAAGGTACAAAGTGTTTCGTGCTTGTTGGAAATTACCTTTTCCCAGGGGACAGGGCACACAGCTAATCTGCTTCTGATGGAAATAATCCAATCTGGGTTTTTCATCTGCAAATATTTTTGAACAACTCACTTTAAGCCTCTCCTAGGAACAATAAATTAATTTGTCAAGAAAATCCTTCCCTTTTATTGTAAAAGTGATGCTTCAGCCTTCTCTTCCACCCTCCTTTAGGCCCCATCAATTTGGTGTTACAAAACACTGGAATTACTTGACTATCGCCAAACTTGCTTGATGAACTCTCCTTTTCAGCACATAAAAAGGTTCGATTTGAGAGATGGTAAAGTGGCATCTTCAGAGGTTTCCTGCAGTCAGCAATGACTGTGCCATTATGGGCATGATCAACTTATTCATTTTGCCAAATTCAAACCCTCCAACCTGGAAATACCTTCGTATTTGGAATGCTCTGCTCTTACAGATCCAATTCAATGGCAGTGGCAAAAATGGTCTTGGATAGCTTTGGATCCGGGTCATCCATGAGAGTCTCCTTCAAAAGGAGAAGAAAAAAATAAATCCCATATTTCTTAGTTCAAAAGAGCAGGCTCTAACTGCCAAGGTACAGGATACTCTGGACTACAATAAGAAGAAAAGTACACCACCTCTTACTATACAGGCTTTTTGTTGCTTGCTTGTTTTTTTAATGGAACATTTAATAATGTATTAGTTCAAAGACAAGGGTAGGGGAAGGCCAGCCAGGCCTCTTCAAGGTTTGTTATACAGTAAATCTACATCTGGTGTGAGAACTGAAAGGGACCACGCACTGGCAGCATATGTACCAGTTTAATGCCCCCATAGAGATATGCTGCCATCATTAAAACTTTCATGATTGCATAGTCAAAAAAATGTGCCAGCAAAATAAAATATGACTCAACCATGGTCCAATGTGAAAGATGAACAGTTTTGGTTCCAATTGCAAGTCTGTATTTTTTTATATACTGATACATCTAATCCATAACTCTAACTCAGGTTTGTGTCTTCTTACCTTTCCCATTCCTATCTCTCAAATTCAAATCCCCTCATTATAAGCAAGTATTGAGAATCTGGTGGACAGGTATTTTATCTGGTATTTGCTATGGAGAAACAATAAATACCTGAACAGTTGCTACAGGTCAGACAGACACTCATTCATTGTCTAATGGTAACTTCTTCATACATCTAAGCCTTACAAGTTATTCTGCTCAGGGCTCACATCATTTAACCTATTTAAATCCTTACTTTAAAATCCATTCAATATTTTTTGATATCATTTGGTTTTTATTTAGGCTATTTTATTCACTATAAGCTGTTCAATTCTCAGTGTAATCTCAAGTCCACATGTATTAATAAGTTTACTATAATGAACACGGCTCTTAAACCTGTCAGTACCTGGTTACATCCACTGGATTTATTTTTATCTTTTTCTCCACAAAAAAGCAAGTCCAACTATGATGGTTTTGTTATCATTGATGCTTTCTCTTTCTTAATCCCTATTACTATTGAACTGATGCAGAGAAGGATAACTCACAGTACTTCTGAGCAATAATATCCAGAATCATAGCAAGTAGCAAAATGTATTATAAATATCAGAGCATAACTATGGGACAAAATTATTACACACAGATAATAAATATTTAGCAGACATTTGTCATAACTACCTCAAAATAAAGCTTTTAAAAGTACAGGTTGAACATTTAAATATAAAAATAATTTAAGCATTATAGTATTAAGTATTCATATATTGAAATACGACTGAAAGTCTCCAAATACAATGATTGTCTGAACAAGGCAAACACTTCTTGAAGTTGCTCATTTATTTACAGTCAGGAATTGTAATTTAAAGTCCTCCGCAAACAGATCTGCTTCTAACTCCCTTGATATTAAATTTTTCTCAAGGGTAATTCTTAATGACCCAAACCATTGCTACCAAACCCACGTTCTAAAGAACCATATGTACAACGACTTTGTGGGACAAACTCCACTTCAAAACTTTATTGACTTGTTTACAGCACTATTTTGAAAGGTTTCTGAAAGCGATGGGTCTCGTGTTTAGGGAACAAACCAATAGCTGCATTAAAATAAATGCAAGGAATTTATCTCCTGCTCTGGAAACTGAGCAACTCGCCTACTCTTAATCTATTATGGTTTTCTTTCTGTTTTGCACTGCAAAGGATATCAGATACCCAGTATGAACTTGTCCCACAGGAGAAACAGTTGGACTTCTACAGGTGATAAATTGTAGTGAAGACTTCAGAGGGAAATTTTGCCTGGAGATGAGAAAAGTGAAGTTTTGAAATGTGTAAGAAGACAGCACCATTTCAAAGACATTCTCCTCACCTGCAAAATTCTTGGGGAGTATCTTTGAAAAATTCCAAAGTTCAAGGTATGTAATGTTAAATTAACAACAAAATCTTGTGATTCTCCTGCCAGGGGGCTACAGAGTAGACTTCCAGATTTGCACTGGCAGGAACTGCTGAACAAAATGCTGTTTCAGACTGATTTTAGCTCAACAATACCCTCTCAATTATCAGAAATCTTTGAAAGCACTTAAAATAAATTGTCAGAATTCTGATCATCTAAATGTTAATAGCAAATGGCATTCTTTCATTGCATTTAGATTATTTAGAATTAAATGACATTATGTGATGCTGAACCTGCACAGCACTTGAACACAATACAACAGAAATATTGTCACGTACCTATTGGCTTTGCTAATATGAATTAATTTTACAGCAAGTAGATTTATATTTAAATACTCTACTTCAATAGGTGCACTTTCCACCGACAATCAAATGGGATTTCTGTATAATTGCTCCTAGTTAAATACATTTAGTAACAGTAGAACTACATGCTTGCAGCTGCTTTAGTCAGTGTATTGCTTTGGATTCTGACATTTGAGTCCAGTTTTTACATTGAGAAGGACTGAGATTAGGACTAAAAATTGCTCAAAATTCTAACGTCCGAATACAAAAAATACTGATGCTTAAGAACACACTTTAGAAAATCCACTAACCATGAGAATCTTGGGCTAGATCTTTCAGTGTCCCACTCTCTTTTAGCAACCTCCTCCCAGCTGAGTCCCAGTCACATCTCTGTCTTCTTACATTGCGACTCATTTCATGGGGAAAACAAACGGCAACGGCTCATCTCGCTTTTACCTGTAACCAGACTGGGGACAAAGAGCATTAGAGCTCTATTAATTTTTAAAGTTCTCTTTGCAGCCATGAAGATTCAGACCTCTACTTACACTTTACTTAGTAAGACCAAGTAGTCTGGTCTCATCACAGAGCTTCAGGATCTGTAACTCCTGACACGTGTCCACAGCTGTTGTGTCAAGGTATGCCTATGTACATCCCCTGGGAATTATAGAGGGCTGATCTCTCACTTCATTTCCCCAAGGGATAAGCAATATCAATAAATATAGACTGTTGGCATTTTGAATTTTTGTCCGTTTTCTAATATTTTAAAATAATTTTTGGTGTGGCTTTTAATAAAATCTTTCATTCACCTTTTTATTTTTCTTTAATTTTACTTCCCGAAACGGTAAATAATCAAGTATACACACCTACACACCCTTCTAATATCAAGGGTTTCAGTCGGATCATACATGTTTTACCTGCAGGCCCTAGAAAGTGCCTTTCACTGATCAGAAAGGGACAAGATACGTTAATGCCAATATCACTTCCTCACATCCCCTTTGCTGATGAGCTCACCAGCAAATTCTTTGTCATTTTTGTAATGAGAGTCAAAAATTAGAAGATGAAAATAGCAGAGGAAAAAATAATAGAAAGTTTCAGTGTAAGTTAAACATGTATTTTAAAACTTAGAAAATTAATCCGTGCACAGGTTAACACCTGCAATCAGAAGCCAGCTGATCAGGATGACTCTCTCAAAAATTATTTCACACTATTAAGAATTACAATAATAATTTTGAAAAGAAACCCCCTGGACTTAAGCATGTTTTCTGTGTCTTACTCTAATAGAGAAAGGAGATTCCTGGAGAACTCCTGTTTGTCCTCTGAAATGAGTGCTGTGTGGATGCATGCTAGCAGTAGCATAATTCAGATACATGGAGGAAGCAGAATCAAAATACGTAAGCCTGTTCACTGCGGTGTTATGTTTCGTAATAAACATCATCTGCATGTTATTGCAATTCACAGCAGTTACACCATTACATTTACTAAAAAAGCAGTGTTGGAACATCTCTGTCTCTGTAACCAGCTGGAAAAAGAGAGGACTTCCCTCAAACCCAATCCGCACCTAAAGGAGTGATCTTTCAGCAGCTTAAACCCTGAACTGAACAGGATTACAGAAGTCAGAGACCTTTTAGACCTTCAAGGTCAAGTACAAAATAAAAGAAGCATCAAATTTAAACTGACACTACTATATATGTAGGCCAAAAAGATATGAGCTTTCTGTGTGTGTCAAAGTCAGAGCTGGACCCAGTAGTCCAGTCTCTTGTGGCTGGTTCATATCTTTTACCTTATTAGGAAAATCAGCAGCAGAGTCCTACGTGTTGGTCACACAGTTTTAGAGCTTTCATTGTTAAACCATACGCAGGGCTGAAGAATGTTAATGTGCTTGCAATTTATTAATATAATGTAATCTATTTCCCCCTCCTTTTGAAAGAGAGGTTGTATCCAAAACCCTTAACCAAGAAGTCTGAAGAGAACAACCTAGCAAAGAAAATCTACAGGTTTCTTTAGCCCCTAGGCATACACTAAGAGTTTCTCCTCGCTGCGCATAAATGTGCTGTCACAGAACATAGTCTACAAGGACCTTTATTAGGAGTTGATGCCTACAGACCAAAAAGTCTTTGGACCTAGCACAGCATAATTGCATTTATGACCTTTTTTTTTTTGCCATAAGTGTTACCTGCAGCTGCACCATTGTCAAATTCAGGAACTGTGTATTTCAGTGGGAGGCCTTCCCAGAGGTAAAATTTCTCAAAGGTTAACATGCAGTTAAAGTAGAAAATTTATTATACTGGGTGAAATCTTTAAAAAGCAAAACACACAATCTGTGTTTGAATTACTTTGGAAGAGATATTTCTATTAAATCTCCAGTAAAGTGCGTCCAATAAATCACAGCATTTGTAATTAGTTATTTCAATGAAGCACGTTCAGCATATCAAATATTCATGAACTGATGATACAAGGCAGAAATCTATAAAATATAGGCGATAATTGAGTTCCTTTGTGATTAATCCATCATTGTTTTAGCTACAATAGCATTCTATATTATTTGTTCAACTTGGAAATAACATATATATTTTAACTGGCACACAACAAGCTGGACATCAGTTCTGGGCACTGTGTTTGGTTGCTCAGTGAAGATACAGTCTACTCAAATGCACTTTTACTAACAGATGCTTATCTGTGTATGATGTGAATGTTTCTCTTGCAACCTATTGTCAATTTTTGACATATTTTTGTAAGTTAGAATGTAAGCAGGTGGTTGCAGACACACACACACGAGTTTGTTTCTAAATAAACTCTTCTTCTTATCATTAAAACCTGCACATTAAAAAATTAAGTATGAGTTCAACATCACAAAGCCAGTTAAAATGTATTTAGATATTGGTAAGTTATTTTCACGGAGTAGTGTGATCTGAAGGGTCATGACAACCAAATGGAGAAATGCCTTATATCTCATTCAGGAGTGCCTTAAATCTCCTTTTGCCTCTAGAATCTTTCTGGAAACTCTTAATAAAAGAAGACAGCCAGACTGTTGACACATTATTTTCCTGTAAAAATGAGTAAAAATTATAGAAGCTTCTATAATTTCTAAAATAATTACTTTTATACTGCCAGAGCTAAAGGCGTAACAAAACAAATCTGTGTAAAAACTGCACAACGCATTTAGCTTTGAGTTCCTTCCATTTTCCAAGTCAATCTAGAGCATTTTAAAGTCACCAGGTGAAAGAAACAAAAAGAGAACAAAGCCATGAAAAGACCTATGGCTTCCTGGGCAGCCACTACAGAAGTAACGGACAGAAACAGCCTCCTGGCTGTCAGTTTTGGATTCATCCTTGAGAAGGTTTTCCAAGACTATAAAAACTCAAAGCTGTTTTCTAGTGTTGCAAAAGTCTGGTTTTAACCATCTCAAGTGACGACTCTTAGACTATTTCCTTTGGAAGGCCGTTCTGCAGTCTAAAAATAGAGCAGGAGAAACAAGAGGTTAACAGGTAGCCTTACAGACCCTTTTCTATGCTTAAAGAGCACTACAAATGTGACAGTTTTGAACTAGATCTGTCAGCTGTGGCCATATTTAAACTGAAGACATTTTCTCATATGCCCTTATCTCCTCTATTCAATGAAATATTAAATATGTCTTTGGCACCAGCATTCTTAGGATTGTGATCCAGTTAAACTTGCCCCTGGCTTCATCATGGACAGCCAAGGTGAATGAGGAGACACAGTCATTCAGACCAAAGTGAGACAATATAAGTTGCTCTTTTTAACATCAAAACTGAGAACAGCAGAAATTTCGCTCAAACACTATCAAGATGAGACAATAGATGACAGCCTGTGCCTTGTCCAGAAAATACCTTTTACAAGCCCAATAGAAGGTTTCTGGCTTTCACTCTTCCCCCTATCCTCCAATCCAGAAAGAATCTGGTTTGTTTTTTTTTTTTGTAATTATTGTTTTCTGATCTTAATATCTTATTTGATATCGATAAGAGGAAGAGGACTTCAGCAATGATAGCACTCAGGCACAGAGCGATTTTTTTACGTGTGTGTTTCCTTTGGTGTCCTGACCTTTCACTTTGCCCCCTCTGCACAGTGAGCTTTATGACCATCTTCTAGTCTCATCGTATTTACTATTCACCACATTATCATTATCATGGTTTTGTTACTAGTGGCTACAGGAAATTTTCAAACATATGTGAATTTGCCATTTTTGTAGGATCTGTAAATTATTACGAGATGATGAGTTTCCATCCATATAAATGAAACAATTTTGCATGTGCAAACTACTCATCAACATAAGTGAGCTGCTTCACATGAGTGTGAGAAATATTCTCTGGGAACAGTTGCCTTGACTTTTAGTTTAGTATTAACTGAGCAGAATGGCATTTTCTTGGAGAAAACTGTTCTGCTGTTTTACAGGAACAATTTCACAAAGATTTTCTGGGACATATTTGAGGGACTTCCCATTAAAACCACCCTCATTCAGTTAGGACTTACTGCTGAGAAGTACAAGCACTATTATATTTTTAAGTAGGCAACCTCTTCAACAGAATAATGGTCCCTTAATTTTAAAAGTGAAGTGTCACCTCTGGTCTGAAACGAGGCATTCTCATTCTTCCCATGCTTCCCACTCATCAAATAGAATAGTAAAGTAAAATTTGGAAAACCAAGGCAGATAGTTCATCTTTATGTAACTATTCTACTAGAGATGCATTCGCTTTGATAAACAATCCAAATAACCACAGCAGTTTTAAACACTAAGTATGTAAGAAAATAAGATTAATGCACAATCCGCCAGTTTAAGTAGAACCAATTAGAATATCTGCACACATAATATTTCAAGAGGCATAAGCTAGTTTTATTTTTCATATTTAGTGTCTAAGGTCAATTTTCCAAAAGAGGTAGCATAGGGAGTTCCAGTTTGAACAGTTTTTTCATCTTAGAAAAGAAAAAAATACAACCAGGAGGACAATAATACTCCTTAGCTGCTCTGATACGATAGTTTGTTTTTCATGGTGAGTCCACAATAGCAGTGATACAATCAGCAATGACTTACAATGCAAACCTCCTACCTAAATTTTGCTATTTCTACTTATTAAAAACATCACCATCCCTTGAGCTCAGTAATTTGTTTAACTACATCAATTAAACAAAACCCCCACATGTAAAACCAGCAACGGTAATACTAGAAAACCAAAAATGATGAAAACTTCGAAATGCTCTGCTTTTAGGTAAACTCCACATAACTTTCACCTGCTCCGAAAGAGTCCTTTAGCTCTTTTCCCAAGTACTCATCCCTAGTCCCAAATACCAATCACAAGTCAGTTTGTAAGTGCCATAATATTCCAACAAACAAAAGTTTATGTGTACACCCTGTGAAGGGAATCATCACAGTGCATACAGAAGGGTTAAAGAAAACTTTCCATTCTTCCGTTTCATACCTCATATTTGTGCTGATTGCAAATTAAATCATGAATCAACCTGTGAGCATTGCCCAGACTGAAAAAAAGCAGGCGAATACCATTGGTCACCACTGTCCTCAAGTAACTATTTCATTACAGTGAGGTACCCACAGGCACACGGTGCTGGGCCCGGTCCTGTTTAATATCTTCATTGATGATCTGGATGAGGAGATTGAGTCCAACATTAGCAAGTTCGCAGATGACACCTAGCTGAGAGGAAGTGTCGATCTGCTGGAGGGTAGGAGGGCCCTGCAGAGGGACCTTGAAAGGCTGGAGAGATGGGCTGACTCCAACAGCACGAGGTTTAACAAGTCCAAGTGCCGGGTTCTACACTTTGGACACAACAACCCCATGCAGAGCTCTGGGCTGGGGACAGAGTGGCTGGAGAGCAGTCAGGCGGAAAGGGACTTGGGAGTGCTGGTGGACAGGGAACTCAACATGAGGCAGCAGTGTGCCCAAGTGGCCAAGAGGGTTAATGGTATCTTGGCCTGCATCGGGAACAGTGTGGCCAGCAGGACTAGAGAGGTCATCATCCCCTTATACTCGGCAGTGGTCAGGCCGCACCTCGAGTGCTGTGTCCAGTTCTGGGCCCTCAGTTTGAGAAAGATGTGGAGATGCTGGAGTGTGTCCAGAGGAGAGCGACGAGGATGGTGAAGGGGCTGGAGCACAAGCCCTGTGAGGAGCGACTGAGGGAGCTGGGGTTGTTTAGCCTGGAGAAGAGGAGGCTCAGGGGAGACGTTATTGCTCTCTACAACTGCCTGAAAGGAGGTTGTAGTCAGGCAGGGGTTGGTCTCTTCTCTCAGGTGACCGGCAACAGAACAAGAGGACACGGTCTCAAACTTCACCAGGGGAGGTTTAGGCTTGACATTAGGAAGAAGTTCTTTACTGAGAGGGTGATTGGCCATTGGAATGCGTTGCCCGGGGAGGTGGTGGAGTCACCTGGAGGTGTTTAAGGAGAGATTGGATGAGGCTCTTAGTGCCATGGTGTAGTTGACAAGTAGGAGTAGGTGTCGGTGTTGGGTCATAGGTTGGACTCGATGCTCTCAAAGCTCTTTTCCAACCTTATGATATTGTGATACTGTGATACACGCGTATGCCTGAATTGCTGGCAAAGCTGTTGAGATTCTTTTCCTAAGTCAGACTATCTCACACCCTACCACTCTAAATTTCCCCAGTTCATTTCTGATAAGAACTTTTTCCCCTGCTGCTAGCAATTCCCAGTAGAATTCTTCAAGTCCCTCATATCCCTTCATCTTCAAATTAACAAACAAGTCTGGCGGCCTCCCAAGAGATTCTTAGCTGGTCTATCAACCCTAAGCATGTGTTCTATACAATAAGATCTTTGAATTTCACAGCTTTTACTACACATTTTCTTTCATAAATTTCCCAGTTTTTTAATTAGTATTTTTGCCTGAACTTTCCACTCATAGTACTCCCCAAATCATCTCAGCACTTGAAAACCCCGCCCCTGAGTTGTGTCTTTCCTGTAGCAAGACTATTTAGCTCTCCTAATTACCTTCTACACTGCATCACTCTTCTTCACTGTTGCTTGAAACCCTTTGAACAGAAAATTAGCTCTGCAGTTTTGCCTTAGTATCTTCAATTTCAGAAGCTGTCATTGGTAGTTAGTGTCAACATAAATAATGCGGTTCAGTGTTTGAGAGCACGTCTTCTTAACAGCTGGCTGCATCCCAGCTACTGTTGGTCACAAAGTCTTCCTCATTTGGAGCATCTCGTTGTTTGCCTTTCCTAGCCCAACTTATGACAATGCTGTTTGACAACATGAGAAACACTGTGCTACTTCATACGGATTTATAAAGGCAACTGCTGCCTGTGGAGGCTGACTGGATTGTTACAGGTACCATAACTGACTGCTCTTTATCACCAGCTGAAGCATTTGCCTGGCTTGACACAAGCACTGCTTTTAACGCTGTATACGTTTTTTAGTGCACAGTGATGCCTTTCGACTGTAAATGTGACATCTTTGCCCTGCATTGTTTCTGGGAAAATTGATTGTGTTGCCCTATGTCAAACCACACATTCAAAAGTGAAATATCTAAATACATTTTAATGACTGTACCTTTCACCTGCTCACTTCTTTGCTATAAATATTCTCAAATAATTTCTCTCTGAAGAAATGAGCCTTATAGCATCCTTATCAAAGCACTATTAATTTTCTTAACTTTCCTACCTCTGAATCAGTACCAGTTCTGAAGCACTCCTGAAACTTCTTATACACTGTAAATACAAGTTACATGCACAGCACTTGGTCCCTGTTCTGATTTACTTTCAGGTCTATCAGAGAAAGGCTTTATAACAAAGCCACTGTCAGAGTAGCTTCTAATTTTATTTTATTTTAAATTATTTTTTAATATGGAGCATTTTATTTGTTCAAGCATCTTAAATGAAGTTTCCTCCTGTCATCAAATTAATCTTCTAGGTCGACTTCTCTGGTCATGTTAACAGCATAAAGTGATGTTTCAAAGTAGATTTTAACTCCAAACCTATCATACCCAAATATTAGAGAAACACAGATTTGTTTAGGTTAGAAAAGTCCTTTAAGATCATCAAGTCCAACCATAAACCTCATGCTGCAGAGTTCACCGCTAAACAATTCCCATAAGCGCCATGTTTACACGTCTTTTAAATATGGAGTCTCCACCACTTTCCTAGGCAGCCTCTGCCAGTGTTTCAGCACTCTTTTGATGAAGACGATTTTCCTAATATCCAACCTAAATCTCCCCTGGCACAACTTGAGGCCATTTGCTCTCGTTCTATCGCTGTCACTTGGGAGAAGAGACCAGCACCCAGTTCACCACAACCTCCTTTCAGGAGTTTCAGAGAGCGATGAGGTCTCCCGTGAGCCTCCTCTTCCCCAGACTGAACACGCCCAGGGCCCTCAGCCACTCACCACAATCCCTGAGCTCCAGACCCTTCCCCAGCTCCTCTCGACACACTCCAGCCCATCAATGTCTTTCCGGTAGTGGAGGGCGTAAAACTGCACACAGAATTCAAGGTGCAGCATCACCAGCGCCGAGTGCAGGGGGAACATCCCGTCCCTGCTCCTGCTGTCATCCCAGAGCTGAGCCAAGCCAGGATGCTGGGGGCCACCTTGGCCACCTGGGCCACTGCTGGACCAAGTCCAGCCGCTGTCGACTGGCACCCCCAGGTCCTTTTCTGCCAGGCAGCTCTCCAGCCATTCTTCCCCAAGCCTGGAGCGTTGCACTGGGTTATTGTGACTGAATTGCAGGATCCAGAGCTAAGCTTTGTTGAATCCCATCCCGTTGGCTTCAGCCCATGGATCTAGCCTGTCCAGATCTCTCTGTAGAGCACAAAGCCCAAAATTGAGGTGGTTGTTTGGAGAAAAATTGTGAAAGTCATTTGAGATTATTCTTTATTTCAAAACTCAAATAATCATACATAAAAGCACTTGTTAACAAGCACTGAAAATTAATCACTCTGTTAAGAAAGGATTATTGTTTTAAGTTTCCTGTTCTTTAAACAGCATATAGAAGTCTTTATATAAACATATTACTGCACATGTAAATGCAAACACCTTAATGCTAATGGATGCAGATATATTCCATCAATATTGGCAGGTCATTGCACAAGGAAAAAAAAGAAAATAACTCAGATTTTACAGACAAATTTCTTCATTCTAATAACTGGCCTTTCTGACTAAGGGGGCAGATTCTTAATCAAATTTTTTAGTAATACCAAATAACCATATCTGTTAAAGATAATGCACAGCTTCAAGTAAATTTATGTCTGAAGTGAGACCTGGCCTCCTATGCATTCAAGAAAAACTGGTCTTTTATGTTTGAAGGGTCTCAAGAATTCACATTTTCGTCTTTTCAATGCGGCTATCAGTGACTTTGCTTGCAGAAAGGTGAAAAAAATGAGGCTTGTGCTATGTTTTACATAATAAAATTGCACAATACAAACCTGATGTGCATAATAGATTGCATTACACATATCAAATTACACATGCGTAAGTAAATTTTTCAAAAGGGTGACCTTCTGTAATTTCTTATGCATTCTAGAGCAGTGTTAAAAATACATTTAACATTTGAAATTCAGATGGTTACAGTTATAAAGCTGCTGACTCATAATAGCCAAAAATGTAATAGCAAGTAGGATCTTAACTTGATGCATGATTTACTGAACCTTTATAATTTCTATAAATTATTAATTTAACTATGTGCTACTCAGATGCACTTGTACAGAATTTCTCATATATTTAAGCAATTAATAGTACCCATATTTAGCTTACTTTCATATCTTTTAATTCAACCATCATGTTCCATCAAAATATCTCAAAGCTCCTCTATTATTGCCGAAATCTTCGTGGGAGTGGTTGCGGGTAAAACAATAAATGTATATTAGTGTTAGTTTTGTAGGTAAATGGACTCTAATCCAGGATCCAGCTTAAGGATAAACTTTTTCTAATATAAGGCTAAATTCCACAAAGGTCACCTATGTGATCCTGGCTCAGCTTCAAAGAAAAAGGCTACTGCTGAACTGACACAAAGAAAGCACGCGAAGTAAAGACTCAAAAACATTTTTTAGTAAGTAGGAACAAAACCCAAAAACATTTGAGTTTATATTAGTTTATAGCTTAATTAAGAGAAAAGCACAGACATGAAAAAGCATCCTCCCTTGAGAGGGAAAACAAAACGAGGTGGAAGGTCACAGTTCAGAAAGATGGAGAATCACCAACAAGCAGCAGAGGCTGACACCTTTCCATCTGAGTGATTGCTTCCTGGCCAGCAGTGACCCATGGATGACCCCATCAAGGACATTGAACAGAACACTTAGCTCTTCTCTACACAATCAAAATCTTATCTCTATTCATTATGACCATTAATTATTATTCCTTGACTCTTTTCTTCCCCCAACTAACAAAATTAGGCTGATAGTACTTCGAGTCCCTACAGGAACACCAGCAACACCCATACTTTGTTATTCCTGAGGGCTCTGACTGCCTTCTGAATTTGATCACATTCTTCACCGATGATTCAGTTGTGTAGAAAACAGCTGTCTATCTCTGATCATTTCACCATTAAGACGCATTACACTACTACCTCAAACTTTCTATAATGAGATTCTTCACGACTGTTTTGGATTCTCAGCTCATTTACTCTTTTGTACTTTCATGCTTCTGCCTCACCTTGTTCCTCAAGGATTCAGTCCTAGGATTAATTATCATCCCAGTGTTTTATGCTCCTCTCAAAGAAAGAGAAGCTGGATATATTGGCACCATTTACATTTATATTATGTACAGTTATTAAGTAGTGCATGGGAACTAAACAGAAGATTCAAGGAAGTAAAGCGACTTAGATTTGCACACGAAATGATCAGCTGAGAAAGATTCTCTTTTTGTACATCTCACTCCCATTCACATATTCAGCAGTAGTTTTCCAGCACTCTAGGAAAACAACAGAATTGCTGTCTAAGGGAACTATTACCACGTTGGGAGGAAATAAAATAGGAGTTGGATGTGGAAGTTTTTGACTTAGTATTTTGGGGGAGGGGGAGTAGGGGTATGTTTGTGGGTTGGTGTTTTTTTGTTTGTCCAGTAATCTATAGGGTGCAATCTAAAACTCCATTCTGAAACAAAACATGGATACATAATCCTTTCAAAGAGGAAGAACACGACAGGAGAGAACACTGCCTGCCTACAAGCTGGAATGCTGTTGTGCAGTACAGGCACTGAAGATGTGCAAAAAATTCCTGGCTATGTGCAATTTATACCTTTAGCATTCTAGTTGCAAAAGAGTAAAAACCTTCTGAATTTCTTTTTTTTTTAAATGAAATTATGTTCCCTGTCCACTTATGTCACAAAGCCTTTTGACAGGATTTAACACCTTGTTCATTTTGAATTTTCTTGTTAAGTGATTCTCCCCCCCGTTTACCTTCGTCTGACTTCAGTGAAACATTTCTTCACAATACCTGTGAAAAGGAACCTTTTCACAACAACTCCAAAACTTTTATCACCAGCACATTTCTACAAAGCATCCACAGGGTAATATCAGTGCTATCTGAGGCTTTGTAAAGGTCTTTCTGCTTCAGGAAAAACTACAAGCATGTGGAAATGCAAAGAGGAATATACCTGCTCTCGATGGTTCCCAAAAAACCCTTCAGTTGTGCCTCTGATCTGCTTTATCTTCTCTATTAAACCACACAAGTACAATTTTTTGTATTGTATTTTATCTTCCCCGTATCAATCAACCCACACGTAACCGTGAACGTACATTATCTGCACTCCACATCAGTCCTCAATTTCTTCATGCAATCTCCAACCCATCTTTTGTTCTCTATAAAGATATTCTCATATTCCCTTTGTGATTCCCACTACCGTGTCTCTGAATATCCTTTCACCTCGTATCAACACGATCTGTAACCTTATACAGTTTTCTAAAGCGTAAGATCTCTTCTTTGTTAACTCTATCTGCATTTGAAATTCCTCACTGATAGCGGTAACTCAGTTTATGTGCTTTGCTGTGACATGGCCCCTACTCACCCCGTCCCACAGGATGGGGGGCTCACTCGCAATCAGCTCTCCTTGATTATGCAATAAAGCTGATGACACTGCTCAGGGGCGCATCCTTCACATGACTGCTATTAATGTCACTCCCTGTTAAGTAATTTCCAAACGTGTTTCTTTCCTACTGACTCGGATTCAGATGAGAATCACGAACAACCAAGTGCCCGAACAGAAGGCTACGTTTTGTTCACAGCCATATATAGTGAAACTTTTATAAAGCAGTGTTATCTCCTGTGTTTATACACACTGTTCCTACTGTACTTGGACAATTCCAGATCCTTCAGGCCAGTCAGAAACTGGTTTGAGAAGCAGCTTGGCTCCTCAGCATCTGGCAACCTGCAACCTCTGCTCAAAACATGAGGTTTATCAGGCCAGCCTCTTACTTTTTCTATAAACTGGATCTGAGCTAAAATTCAGCCTTCCCCCAGCCTTCTACCAAATCTTTCTGAGAAGCAGCTATTAGCCACTTGTAACAATCAAAACACTGGGCACCCTAACTAGACTTGATGTAGTTATATCTGCCCGTGGCTTGAAGTCTAGTCAACCCACTGAATCCAGTTCTGGTATTACCCACACAGATTCGAGTGTACCCCATATTCCATAAATCAGTATGATCATCTGCACAATATTTTATTGCAAACAATTCTCGCAACCATGTAATTGAGTATAACACATGCTTTGAGAATGCGTTGTAGCCGTATGCTGCCGCACGCTCGTTTCAACAGCATTCCTGAAAGGACGGAGGAAACTTGAGGGCATGAGCAGAAGCACCTGTAGCAATCATAGCTCTGTTTTTTCAGCTCTCCACAAAACAGCTTTCTTTAGCTGTTCTGCCCTGACTGGAGGGTGGGAGGCTGTTCTCTAACAGCCAAGATGGGGCCGGGAGCACGAGCAGAAGTGTCTTGATTTAAGCTTATTTTGCAGGAAAGCGTAAACACATTGCAAAACTCAACTTCTATTCCCCTGGTCCCCAGTACTTGGGCTTTATTTGTGAGATGTTTCCTTTGCTGAAAAGCTGGACAAAGTATCATACTTCTGCCTGGCAATTCACATTATCGTTTGCTATTTATAAATCTGATTTTAGTTCTATAAATAATTCTAAATTTTTAACAGAAAATGTACCCTGAAACAAAAATATAATGAAGGCAAACAACCAAGGAAACGATAATTGGATTTTTCTCAGGCTATGCTAATCTGCAGACTATAAATGCTGTCTGGTTACACTTGAATACTGTTAATTTGCATGTAGCTGGAAGCACTGGCATGAACCGCTAACATATTAGAGTGCGACACCTGACACTAAATGCTCTGTCAGACATCTAGCATTTCATACAGGAATTAGTTGATTTTGCATTCTCAGACAGATAAAACTACACTTTTCCTACAACTATAAACCAGAGGAGAATATTTCCAATATAGTTAAAAAAAAAAAAGTGTGCAAGTACTTGATCAAATATTTCTGGTAGGCAGAAGCTAACGACAAGCTATACATGCAATAACTGTTTATGTCTTGCTTGTCGAAAACAATCATTCAGGCATTGGTATTCAGACAGTAAAGTGCTTGTCAAGATCAAAATGCTAATCATCGCTTGCTGAGAAATTCAGTTGTTCCCAGCTGTGGTGAAAGCAACGTGTAGCTGGAAGCAGCTGCAGCACATTATTACTATGCAGGCTTAGCTGAACAGGACTCCTGTGCGAGTGTGTCAGCGAACAGGCACCAGTGAGTCCCAGAAAATTTACAGAGCATGGGGCTACAGTGCTTGTATTGAACATTCGGAAAAACAAGTGCTATCAGAAGGTTTGTTATTCATAAATCATAATGTCACCCTTTCAATTAGCAAAACAAAATGCACTCTCTGGGGTTTCCAATAATGTTTTTTTCCTTGGACAAAGGATTTGTTCATTGAGTCTAGAGCAAGTTGTATGTGTTATTCATTTATACTAACACACTGTATATTAAGGTGTATGTTCATAAATTCTCACATCTATTTTTTTGTAATAATATAATTTTGGTAAAATAAACATTAAAATACTCAACAATTTAAAAAATTATCTTGCTCATGTATTTTGAAGAAGATCAAAATTTAAGTAATAAATGATTAAGAGGATAAAAGGAGAAGCCTGGACACAACCACTGTTTCAGTTGTAACCTACAATCAGATTTATGTGAAGGGATCCTTACATCAGCTCCACTGATGTTAACAGAGTTCCACGCCAGCACTAGAACCCGGTCACAGGGACTTGACCTCAGAATTGGTCTGGATCACCAGTGCATGTTGCAAACAAAAACTTTTACCTCCACCCTTTGAGCTACCATGCACATTGCAGTCAGAATTGGGGTTCTCTGTACTGTCACGTAATTACAGATTGGCCCTTAACAACACTGAATACTTTTGTCCTAATCCTGACAGCCCATCAGAAACTAAGTGCATGCAATGAAAACATAAGAAAAGTATTTTAATTTATACTTTTTAAAAAAACCTTTATAAGATATCACACTGCAATGCACAATAAAATATTGAACCAATCCTCAGTTTCCTCATACAGCTAACTAGAGCTACCAAAGACACTGTTCCCACCAGCCTTTCCTTCTCTGAGGAGCTCAGCGGCTGGCTGTGAGAACGGCAAGGGTTAGGTACGCTCTTTCTCCAACCACAGGGAAAAGCCTGCCCTTGTTTGGACACACAACATAAACAGCGTCCGCAAAATATGTAATCCAGTGTGGAAAAACACTTTTAAAAAACAAACAAGCAACAAATAAACAATCAACCCCCCCCCCCAGACCTATAGAGAAACATTCTTGCAGACCAGACTTTGGCTCAAGCCAGGGATGCTGTGATAATGCTTGGCTGGGTCCAAGGTTCTTGGGCATACAAACTGTTGTCTTCACTCCTGGTCTTCGTGTTTAATCCTCATCTTCCAACATTTTGATCTACTTTTGTCCTCCTGTGTTATCCTCTTCTTTCACAACGTATCTGATTCTAAGACTGTGTCCATCAAACTGCAGTGCCTTAGCCTGATGATTTATCTTGCCAAGTAATAACACTGGATATACTACAAAAGTGTCTAGCTTTGTCTGAATTCCTTCACCTTTTAGGAGCTTTTCACATTGCACTATAACGTTCTGCTGTTACAACAGTAATTATAAGCACAGAAGACAGACTGCTTACAGCTCCAGGGGAACCCAAAACCTGAAGATAAACATTACTCTTCTCGGATCAAAATACCACCAGAATAACCCAACAGGCACAGACACAGGACTCTGGAGTCCCAAGTTCAGTTTCAGGCTTTACAGATCACCTCAGTGACTTCGGCAAGTCGCTCCACTTCCGATTCTTCCCATTCTTTGTGAAATTAAGGTAACCACAACGCTATACAATCTATGGAGAAATATTGCTAGACAGGAGCCAAGGGATACAGCACTGATTATTGCTATTAATAGCTGAGAATCCAGTACCAACTTCTATCCGGCTTCTGTGAAAAACAAAAATATAAAGGGAATCGTTGATGTATTTGCCAAAATTAAGTTCTTGTATTTCTTCACAGCCATTACAAGCGCATAGTTAGGGTGACCAGGGACACCTCTGATGCCTGTCACTATAGTTACAGTTTTCTTACTTACAGTTTTCTTTTTGCATTTTTTTTCCCCTTTCTTTTCTCCTATTTTTCTTTTCCCTCACTTTCTTATTTGAGATATTTATAATGGCTTTGTATAGGCAAGTCATTTAATTTCCAGGAACACTCTATTCACCTCCTTGGTTGCTTAATATCAAGGACTATTGTTTTAAATAATGGAAAATATTGCTTTAAGCTGCTCTGTTAGTTTAGCTGACAGATTTTTTAACATGCTTGTTAAGTCTTGACAAGAAATAGCTTCTTTAGGACTGATTTTTATCCAAAGAGACTAGAAGGGTTGGAAATACATTTAGATGAACACTGAAGCTAGTTTCACCTTTTATGTAGACAAAAATTACAGTAAAATATTAAAATAAAATAAGTTTTTTGAATAGTAGATGTATCCATATAGAATTCTGGCATTATAAGAACATGCTGCATGAAGTGTACAAAAATAAAATAAAATTAAATTTTGTTATTAAAACCAGAACTTACCAAACACCTACTTTGGAGCTATAGTACTGTTTGTTCATTTGCCCACTACCTCTCCCTCCTCAAATGTTTAAACCAGGAAGAAGTTATGGGACTAAGGTACAACAGCCTGGGGGTTCAGATTGCTTGCATTTCTTTGAGATGGTTCTTCAGGTACAGTTATAAATAAAACCTATACTTCTGTACAGCAGGGCCTGAAGAATTAAACTGTTTTGAGTAGCACCTGTTATACAAGTTCCTGGGAACTCAATTGAGTAGGCGCATTCAGAGGAACGTCTCTGCCCAAAACTCCACATTTAGTTACCATTTTATACACCGTGTTCCATCAATCTATTAAAAAAACTTCACAGTTACAAAGAAACTGAAGGGAAATCCATATACGGAAGCAACTAAAGAGGTTCTTAACTACATTAAAACTTGAATGGAATTGTATTGTTATGAAGTTTGTACACTAATCTGCATAAAAGTGTCTTAATATCAAAAATTCAGTTACTTTTTTTAATATGTTTCCAAAATGCTGTTGCAGAGAAGAACCTTATTTTTGCATAACTCACAAGAAATTTCACTAAATCAATTCACTATATGAATTTAGGGATGCACACTAATTAGATGCTTTGTATTTACCCCAATGGGTTGCACTGACCTTACAATGTTTCCAGCATTATATTTTTCAAATGGATCCCACAATGAAATAAATCATAATGTCCCTGAGAAAGTCCAAATATCAGCTATTACACCCATAAAATACATGTCTAGTACATATGATTGAAATCAAGATCATTGTAATGGAACTCTGAGCAGAATAACAAGTATATTTTCAGAATCAGTGCTGTATTTTCTTGGGCATTGCATATCGAATTCAAAGACTAAAAGCGACATCTTATTCTGGCAACAAGCAATGTTTTGAATAACCAGATTCTGAGCGCCTGTCTGAGATGCCTGAAGAGTAATAAGTTATAGCAGAATTGCTCAGTGTCAGCTACAACAAAATTTATAACTCATCGTGCGAAGGTGAAATCACTTGTTTTCCACCTCCTGTTTACACAGAGATGCATCCATTTTATTGTTTAATTTTAACTTAGCACAGTCGTCTCATGATTTTAGAGCAGTGAAATGCTTATGACAAGGCCAATATGCAATTCTAACAGGTTTTACACTAAAAATCAATGTAACTTTTGGCGCTGCACACGGGTTCAGACTGTGCAAGCCACCAAGGTAACATCAACTTCAGGCAAAGTCTGTCTGTAGTCCTGGAGATTTCCCAAATGCCACTGTGAAGCAATAATTTTATAGTCCTGATCCCAACTGTAAATAAGCATCGCTATTCACAAACTTAAGTACTTGGACATCAGGAACAGGTTCTTCTCCCAGAGGGTGGTGGAGCTCTGGAACAGCTTCCCAGGGAAGCAGTCACAGCCTGACAATATTCCAGAAGCGTTTGGCCAAGGCCCTCAGCCCCACGGGGTGAATGTTGGGGTGTCCTGTGCAGGGACAGGAGTTGGACTGGATGATCCTTGTGAGTTCCTTCCAACTCAGGACATCCAATGGTTCTATGATTCTAACATCAGAGCCATAACTCAATGAGAACTTACCTTAAGAATCAATAGTTGCCCTGTGTCCTTGTCCTGTAAGGCAATTAAGATGTACAACACCGTTTGAAGTAGAACACAGGATTTTCAGCTCTCACTGAAATTATAGACAAGATCTTTCCTCGTAGCCCAGCCACTTGTGTCTAGGATAATCAGAGACAGCACTCAGAAGGATAAACAAAACCCTCAGATAGCTGACACAAATATTTGTTTCCCTCTCAACCATTTTGCTGCTGAAACGTCATTAAAATATATCTGTGGGTTTGCAACCACCTTTTTAAAAAAATGTCCTCATAATGTAAATTCTCTTCCAAAGCAACACAAGAAGGACGGACCTTGTTACGCACAGCTGCAACAGGATCAGCAGAAAGAGGTGAACTCTAAGCAATCTTATCCTTTGTAGTAAAAGAAGGTGTTGGTCACATGTATTAGTCAGAATTAAATCCCAGGTCTTGAAAGTTTTAAATGTACACAAAGTATCTTTAAGTGTAGGGAAAAAGTAAGTGTAAGTCTATCATCAGCCAATGACCCTAAAAGGCTGAAATACAACATCTACCAAAGTGCAGATGTTCTCCCTGTGTATTTACTACTAAGATGCCTTTACTGCTCACGCACAGAAAAGAACTCCCAGAAAGAAAGTTGTAGCTATACAAAACCAAGGCAATGGTAGCAATTTTCAGAGTACAGGAATTTGCAATTTAAACAGACTCATAACAAAGGCAAACACTATTTGCCTTTGTTGCAGGGTTGGAAATTCAAGGACAACTAAACACCTTTCTGAAAACACAAGATAAAGTGTCATTGGATAAGTGAAATACTGGCTTATACCATTCACACGTTCATGTCAAGATATGTTTAAAGTACAGAAGTCAAAAAAAGAAAGAAGGCATCTATCTTCCAACACAAACAGACAGGTAGCCAAATACACTGCTAACTTTGCAAAAACAAATTAAAGAAAAATAACCCGAAAAATACATAAAACATGTGAAACACAAAAATTTTCATTGACAAATTTAAGCAAAATGCAAGTTTTTCATTCAAAAATAACTTCACAGCCAGAAGCTGTAGCGCACCCACTCAAAACCAGGGAGATGGAAGCTAATACAAAAACATAGAAAGAGCAGTGCTATTAAGAGCTATGATGGAACTGCTATATTGAAGATACACTTGATCAGCCCAGGGTTCAGAATGTCACATTCGGTTCTTTGAGCATGGCACAAGATTTCTCTGTAATCTTCCAGACATAACCTGGTACCATGGATTTTAGTTGATTGTTGTTCTAAGGTGTTTTTCTGCCTTAACGTATGGATAAAGTATCTCAGGATATAGCTCCAGGCAATGGCCAAGCCAATGATTCCTTGATTGCAAACAATAAAAACCCATTCTCCATGACTACTTGCATTCTGCCATCACGTCCTGTGCTTCAGCACCTCCGACCTCTAGGTGTAGCAGTTCATAAAGTAAGACAGCAGAATACCTGCTTATGTTTCTACTGCCCTTAGTCCCTGTCATCTTAACTATTCCACGTGGATCATCACAAGCTCAGCTGAGCACAGAGGGTGACACAAAGGAAACACCGGCAATGGGCAGCCAACAGGGCACTAATGAAATCATCTGAATAGCAAAGCTGCGCTCAAAGCACATAGCTTCCACTGAAACTGATAGGATTCTGTGGGTTCTTTAACCAGCAAATCACATATTATGCCCACTTAAACTTGTTAGGTACCTAATGGTCATTAAGGTTTTCGTGTTTATTGTGTCTGTTCCCAATTCTGTTATTTTTAAAACAGGAACAATAGTACGTCTGTGTGCATGGTGCTCACTCTGAAAGCAGAGAGCACAAAAGTATTTCGGGTAAGATTTTAATTAACTGAACATAAAAAAACCCCACAGTGCTATAATGTGTTTCTATGCATGCAAATACAATAATAATTGCTGTAAATTGAGCCAGACCGATGAACGCACTGCATTGTTCAAGACTTTTAGCCTAACCTCCCTGTAAAACCTTTCAGATTTTCACAAGCTTGAGACAAAAGCAGCTTGACGGAGAGTCAAAATGGTTCGTAGGTGGTTAGGTTGACTGTTCTTACTCATCTTAGTTATACGGACCCAATCTAAAGCTACATAGAGCATAGTGAATTATCACCTTGAAATAACACCAGACTTCTTCCACCCAAAATATGAAAATAAGCCATCCTACAAAATGTCAGCTAAATATACAATTTTGACATTTTTCTGCATTGTAATCCAGGTTTTCTTGTTATCAACACAGAAACTCACAGCTCTTAAACCTGCTTGGGTGGAACTCCAGTGGAACCTACTTAGATATCCTTGTTAATGGTGCCTTGAAATAGTTTCTACTTCAGTTAATGCACTACTCTGTGGCGCACCCTTCCATTTATATCACAACATCATACAATCATAGAATCATAGAATCAGAAGATTGGAAGAGACCTCTGAGATCATCGAGTCCAGCCGTGCCTGTCTCCCTACTAAACCCTGTCCCTAAGGAACTCATCCACCCGTCTGTTAAACACCTCCAGGGATGGTGACTCCACCCCCTCCCTGGGCAGCTGTGCCCATCCCTGACCACCCTTTCAGGGAAGAAATTCTTCCTAATGTCCAGTCTAAACCTCTCCTGGCACAACTTGTGGCCATTTCCTCTCGTCCCATTGCTGTCACTTGTGAGCAGAGCCCAGCCCCCACCCCGTCACAGCCTCCTTTCAGGCAGTTGTAGACAGGGATGAGGTCTCCCCTCAGCCTCCTCTTCTCTAAGCTAAACACCCCCAGTTCCTTCAGTTTCTCCTCATAGGGCTCATTCTCCAGCCCCTCCTCAGCCTCGTTGCCCTTCTCTGGACGCGTTCCAGCCCCTCAATGTCCTTCTTGGAGTGAGGGGCCCAGAACTGACCCCAGCACTCGAGGTGTGGCCTCACCAGAGCTGAGCACGAGGCACAATCACCTCCCTGCTCCTGCTGGCCACGCTGGGTCTGACACAGGCCAAGATGCCATTGGCCCTCTTGGCCACCTGGGACACTGCTGGCTCATGTTCAGCCGCTGCCAACCAACACCCCCAGGTCCTTCTCTGCCAGGCAGCTCTCCAGCCACTCCTCCCCAAGCCTGTAACGCTGCACGGGGTTGTTGTGACCCAGTGGAGGACTCTGCACTTGGCCTTGTTGAACCTCATCCCGTTGGACTCAGCCCATGGATCCAGCCTGTCCAGATCCCTCTGCAGAGCCTCCCTGCCTTCAAGCAGATCCACACATTCATTTATCATGAAGTCCTCTTTATTAGAATCTCGATCGTACACTTCTCAGACTTAAGCCATAGATTTAGCCACGTTATAATTTCAGGTATATTCATGTGTCCATCAGATGACTGGCACTTTCTTAAAAAGAGTAACTCTGCAAGAGGGTGACCAAAAGGGGGTGACTGCATGCCAGTAGTTCTTTACAACTGCTGATTCTTCAGTACCGAATGCTCTTCCATCCAAACAACTGCTTACAATGCTTTGGTTTTCTAAAGTTCCTAATGCTCCATGGTAAAAAAACCTCCAAAGTAAATAAAAAGCATTGAAGAAAGCAAGTTCCACTTAAACAGCCAACAGAGTTCCCCTTCAGCTGGTGCTACCAGTCTCCCTTCATGTTCTATTAGACAGCCACTGAAACCCAACACAGATTTAGTGAATCATCATCATCAAAAAAAGAAGAAAACAAAACACAACGGGGAATGAGTGCCTATTGCAGTACAATGATTTGAACTTATTAGCAATAAAAACATAAGTACACATTATAGTTCAACATTAATTGCATTTTTCTGCATTTACAAGCATATATATTTAGAGAAAAGACAAACTGTGATATTAGATTAAATTCAACAGGGTTTTCCAGTATTACTTATCTCTTCTCCTGCCTTAATACTCCAGGAATTAACTTATCTATGATTTATTTTGCAAATAAAAGGCACTGGCACAGATTTCCCAGAGAAGTCATGAAGGTGTTCAAGGCCAGGCTGGATGGGGATTGTAGTCCTCTGATCCAGTGGGAGGTGTCCCTGCCCATGGCAGGGGGTGGTGCTGGATGGGCTTTAATGCCCCTTCCAACCCAACCCATTCTGTGATTCTATGAAATGCCATGTTTTAAACAAGCAAATTATTTACAAGATACTTTATGCACATAGACATTACCATGACAGTAGAAAACAATATAAACTTCATCTTTTGCATAGTGTTCCTGTTTTCCAAGTCTGTATTTTCTTCTTCTACTGGGTTTTTTTGTCTCCTATTTTTACAATAACTTTTTCAGGTTCCTGCCATATGATACATGCAAAAGATATGTTTCATATACATAGAAATATGCACACATATACATATATATGCACAAATGTATGAGTGTGCATGCATATACACCAACATGGGAAAAATTATTTCCTTTTCTCTTGAGAAAATGAGGAGAGATTTTATGTTTTCCAACTGGCACCAAACAGAGAAGCACAGAAAAAGAAAAAAAAAAATCGTCACTGGCAGCCGATCTGGTAGGTCTATGCCAAACATGGGTTTGAGCAGGATGAACTCCATGTGCTTCTCACCTTATGACAATATTTATACATCATTTTTTCATAATCCTTATTTTTGCCCCTGCCATTCCATGTAAAATTTACATTTGTTCGTGTGTTTGAACATACCACTGCAATAAAGAAAGTGTTGGAAAAATTCTGAGCAGGCTTGCTATTCTGCATTGATACTTCTTCATGTCAGCCTGTGCCAATGTTATGGAACACTGAATATATTTACTGTGACAAGTGATCTAGTCACAAAGCTAAATCTCTAGGGAATGATGATTTCGCCCATCTGTCCAGGACTAGAAACTAGACTGTGTGCTTATGCCACAAAATTTCAGTTGCCATGTGTTAAGTTGAGCATGCTAAACTGAAAAGCTATCACATGTCATGGAGAAAAAAACCTGCATACTGTTCAGAGAATTTTGCAGTTACAGACGAGGAAAACACGCAGTATACCTGCAGTCATGGCACACAACTCTTATGATAATTTATGGCCAAAATTGTTTTGCACACTATACGTTGTAAGTGAAAAGACTCAACAGGATACTGAATAATAAATTTCAATGTAAAGGTAATTATTTTACTGTTCTGGAAACTAACAATAAAGGAAGTAGCTTTTTATTGTAATTAATGTTTACAGATTTGTAATATATTTCAGTGGAACTCAGCTCATCCTGAGCTGAAGGCAGTTCTGTTTATGGACATCCTGTTTATTTCCAACTAGAACAGCTGAGGTATCATAGAATCATAGAATTGTTTGGAAAAGACCTTTGAGATCATTGGGTCCAAGCATACCTGTCCACTACTAAACCTTATCCATGAGCACCTCTTTTAAATACCTTCAGGGATGGTAACCTCATTCTTCATTTTTTTTACCCAGCCTTTTTTACCAATGAGCACCTAACAAGTCAAAAAATTCAATAATTCAAATTTTACTTTAACTGATGCAAGTTATGAATCTTCCCCTGGCTGCCTTGGGAAACCATCAGGAAGGCAAAACTCTTCTCCCACAACCTGTCTGAATGCCGGTTCTAAACAGATGATTAAATTACATGAGATCTTACATGCTAGGTTAAAACTTGAAAGGATAATTTACAGAGCACATGAGAACATTCTTGAGATAAGAAATAAAAAAGGATCCACTGCGAGCAGAGTAACTGCTGTGTGCTTTGCACTTAACACATGCAACCTCAGAATCACACGCACGGTAATATTCAAACAACGGGGCTTGCGATATCTGAGGTCTTAAACATCCTTCAGTGTTTCCAAGGCCTCACTAGGGATGTACACCCTTGGTATCAAGGTTATGAACACATTGCTAATAGAACAGAACAGGATTATCTTGCTCATTCACTTCCCATCAGACAAATATACACCCAGGCATACATGTAATCCTTGCAAAATTGTCTGGCTCCTGTACCAGCTAATTTAACTTCCCCTAAATCTCAATCATTACCTAGTGGCAAGGGAACCAATAGATTTGTCTGATATTGTTGCATTCATCTCTACATTCCTAAATTAAGTTTTCATGTTGCTAAACTAGAAGAAAAATATTAATGTTATTCCCTCAAAATCAGGTCCATTAGTATTTTATTGTGAAGATAAATACTGAATCCTCTATTAGTCAGAAGAGCTTCAAGTAATTCAGTTTTGAAGAAGGACTTAATAATACATGCGAGCACATTTTACCTGTAGTAGCAGTAATATTGATCTCACACCATTAAGGTTTGCAGCATTTTTAAAACCCATTACCTTCCTGCATATTAGCTCTCACTCGCAGAAAGGACATCACTTTCACTGTTAACTTCTGGCAGACATCAACACAAAACGGTAATTCTACCTGCTGGAGTGTCTGCTTGACTGCTTGATAATGTCAATCAATAGGCAAAATCACTTTCTTACAGTTATCATAAAATAAGATGTCTGTTACGAATTCAAATACTGAAGTTGTATTTCTGTATTCGAAATATTAATGAGCCTTAAAATACTTACTCATACGTTTACTAACATTTACTTCAAGAATATCAGTAGTTACACTAATCCACTCCTTTTTACACTTTATAAAATAACCGTGGCTGGATGACACTGGAATGGATTTACAACATAGACGGCCAGTGTGTACAGCAGGTCATCACAGACACTACTGAATCATAAAAGAAAGACCTGTCAAGTTTCAGATAAAGCTGGCACTTGATGATGATAAATTATTTACTAAGTGCTCTTGTTGAACCATTAGGGAAATCCTTTATTCTTCCTTCACCATCCATTCAACACATCACCATCCATTGAACACAAAGAGAACACTACGTGCTTATTTTAAAACAACATCCAGCAAAAGAAAGCACATTTTCAGAACAACAAACAGTAATGGAAGTCAATACGAGGATGCCAGCTAGAAACAAGCCTGTGTTACAAACCTGAAAGTGCTGGGATTTTCACCAGCAATATCAGACTTGTTCAGAATAATGTGTCTTGTGAACGTTTACAGTTAGGTGAGCAAGGGGACTGGGTGGAGGTAGAAGTATTGAGCATGTACAAGCAAAAAATTGATTTAAGAGCCACTGCTGCACATCTGGTATCGATGTTTGTCCTCTAAATTCTTAGGATTTCCTAGGAATGGCAGAAAGAAAGCAAATCTACTGTAGTAGATTGTCAGCATTGTAGTAGAATAGTCAGCATTGTAGTAGAATAGTCAGCATTCCTTTCCAATACTGTAGAATCTCATGCCCTGCCTACCCATTCTCTAAAAACAGTGTTGTTCTGCACTACCATCTTTCTGCTGAAGGCTGAACTGGGCATGCAGCTACCTAAAGATTTCAAAATCCCCAAGAAGTTCCACTCCACTATCAGTTTGTCCGGATATACAGCTGAAATCCAAGCAATGTAACTGTGAAACAACAGGTTTCTAGCTTCACAAAACGTCTCTAGCAGCAACGATGGGATTTTGCAGCTACACAGTTCAAGCTCCTTATCAAAAGTTGGTATTAACAGAAATATTTAATCAAAAAGTTATGTAGGATTTGCCCAAATAAAGGTCATGAAAGTAAATTAGCAATCTGTTGTTCTTCAAAAGTGAGAAATAAGTATAAATAGGCTACAAATTCCCCTCACTACAGTAAAACTAAGACGTCTCCCAACTGCAGCAGTAGACTTTTAAGATACTCTGAGATAGGATATATTCTAATCCACTAAAACCTGAAATATCTTGAAAGCAAAGAGCTAAATAGCATACAGTATCCATTAGTGCATTAATACTAAATGAACTCACTACCATTGTTTCCATTTGCGAATATAATTGTTCATAATAGGGTGCTGAGGAATTAATCGTTTTTAAATGTCAAGGGAAAAACCAATATCCATAATCTTTTATAATAATTCAAATTTTAAAATAGATCAGTGATTCTGTGTGATTTCTAGGCATTCCATCCTTAAATTAGACCAAGAAAGCTCTCGATTTTACCTACAAACTTCCCAAGTGAAAAAAAACCTATAAACCCCCAAAACACACAAATAAGAAAAATCACAGAGACAACTTCAGCAGAGAAAAAAAGTTTGTTATTCCGTTTGTCACTATGAAACATAAGGAAAGTTACATCAATATAAGATTTGACTCTGAAAAACCTGTATGTTTACAACATCCGTATGCAGGGAATTTTTTGATCTCTAAGCACTAAACCAAAACATTAATTACACTGTGTTTTTAACAAATACTCCAGTTGAATCTAAAAAAATACAGCTTGAGGAGTAAAGAGTTATTAAAAAAATCACATTAGCCTGATTTATTCTAAAATTTGAAGCCATATAAGAAAGAGGGAAAGAGATTTTACTAGGTGCTTGTTGACATTGCCAAGGTATTTTGTCACCAAAAATAACAGTAAAAAGGATCAGTATGATTGTATATAGTAATAACAACAATCAGGGTGCTTATATACAGTAAGCTGAAGCAAGACTTCAGAGAAGCTTAGTGCCTTATAAATACACTTACAAAAATAAACATGTATGCACATGCACCCATTATTAATAACCTCTTTAAAGTTTAAAAGTGCTTTACATGTATAAAGGTACATATAGAACTATTTTTCCCATCAGATTCCAGCATGCCACAGGATTCTACCCAGTGCCATAACGACTCCAGAAGACACTTTGAGATCCCTGCTGAGGGACAGCATTCTTGTTTGGAGTGCCAGAAATCATGTTATGGGTGCAGTGCTCACCTAACACCCACCGAGCCTTGGCAGCACCATGTGACAGCAACAATCTTACCCTGAATAAACAGTTCTAGAAAACATGAGAGTTACTGATCTCCAGTTTGTAAAGTGCCTGCCTCACTCTGCTCTGCTGAAGGTACAGCACGTGACCCCGGGAAGGATCCTCAATGCATCAGCCCATACTGCATCGTGCAACCAGAAGATGTAAGTTCTTCAAAGATTCAGTCATAACTGAGCTTCTCATTAGATGAGCAGAAGTAGCACAGATACAAGAAGCTCTTGGTTTTCAATAATTACCTTCATAGGCACTCATAGAAAAAAGTATGTTCTTTCAGAGATCAGTAGTTACAGGAGCTCAGGCCTCACAGAAAAACCGATCCAAAGCCTTCCAAGTGCTGATTAATGCTCTGTAGGCTGCAATGATTTTTCCATTGTAATAGCCCATAATTAGTATTACCTTCTATCAAAAAGACTTAGGTGAATAGACATGCTTAAGTATAGAAACCAAAGCTCACTTGCACCAAAAGGATTACTTGCTTCCACTACCTCAGAGGTCAAATCCGTTTTCAGCTTGAACAATAAGCTATTCTGATTATCCAGTTCATTAAATGCATAGGGGATTTTTTTTTGTTTTTAATAATTAACATACCTGAGGTTTGATATGATTTCTAGCGTCTCATTTACACGGTAAGATGTTTGTGTTTTAAATTTCTGAATTGCTTCTGTGTGAGAGGTAGACTTTGATAAGTTTTTAATTAAACTGATAATATCACTTTAAAAGCTAAAACACCTGGAGTATAAAGAACACAAGTAATAACAGGTTTTGTAAGGCTTAGCAGCTTCATAAAGCTTGCTTGCTTTGTGGAAGAAACTGCTTTTGTGAAAATGTGTATTTGCCATCTGATTGCTTCTGAAGAACATTTAAAGAAGGTTAAACACCTCTGGCTTTAAGAAGTATTGTGCATTACCGTTGCAACAATACAGTTTTGTTCCCTATTTCAAAATGGGAGGGTAGTAAACCTTTCCTACTGAATTAAATAGCTCTGTATTTCATGCTCTCTGCTCCTCTCAGAAAGCGAGCTTTGCCTGAGTGTTCAATTCTGTGTTGTAAAATGACAGTTCTAGTTAATTACATTGTACTTGCAATTTAACTACTACAATTATTTAGAAAATATTGCTAACATCCGAAGAGAGGGCCACTTTTTAAACAGGTGGGTTCCAATCTGGCCCACAAACGCTGGAATTAGGCAGTCCATCATCTATGGAGTGTTCTACGTGCAGCTGAGGAAGAAAGCAACCAAGCAGTTTTCAAAGACACAAAGAGGCTGTGACTGGGGAGTAAGCATCTCCGACAGATGCTGAGCATTCCGAGCTTTCGAATACCTCTGCAAAATGACCGAACAACTATAAAAGTTAAACACTGGCAAGACTGGCAAGTCTACCTCCATGCAATTTTACTAAATTGTACAGTAGAAGTGTTCTTTTATGGGAATGGAGATCAACCTAAACGGGCAAAATACTGCAATTCAGGCTTCAGCTGCCACACTAATGATTTTTGAGAATTCCATCAAATTACAATATAGAAAACCTCAGCCAGCATGGAAAAGCAGATCCATCGACTTTTCCCAAAGTCTCCATATCTTCACTTGGTTGACAGAAAAGCTGATTCTTATCAGATAGGCTGGAAGTCAGGCTCCCGTGACAACTAACTAGGTGTTTCCAAAGCCAACATTAGACAGCAGTAGCAGGAAACATGGGTCTTCAGTAAAATTCAAGCTGTTTGAATCAGAGACATTCCCATCATTTCTTAAGGAGCACTAAACTGATAGAATAAGAAATTACCTAACCAGTAACAAAATACAAAATTAATTCCAAGCATTGAACAATTGTACAGAAGTGGATTCAATGCATATTATTTTGGTTTCAATTATGCTATTTTTCCTCCTGAGAATTTGTATAACACGACCATTACCTGAAAGAGTCTGAAAAACATCCCTGCACCCATTTTTCTTGCTCCACACGAAACCCAGAACTCACTTTTTTGTTAGCTTGGGGTTTTTTTCTGAAACAGAGCCACAAATAAGATGGTTGCTTTATTTATGATCTGTAACATGGATGTAAGCAGGCATATTTTATTTTGCGTTATTCCCAAATAAGTGTTTTCAGAAATTGGCGATCTTCAGCATTTCTTTCAATGAACAAAAGGGAAGAGCTCTCAACCTCTGTGTCCAGGCTCTAACTAGACATTATTGCAATTAACATATCCTCTTACACAGAGTACAGCCTCACAGAAATGACCCTGGATTGCATATATTTGGGCAGCACTTTATTATATCTTGCTCATATATGAAAATTCATGAAACAAATGTTTCCCACAATGCTCATCTGGAAAGGTCCCTCTTCAACGTAATTTTCTCATATAGGAGGACTGCATTTAAATACTAAGCAACCAAGACTCAAATTCTCAGATGAACTGATCACCATAGTAGTTTTCAGACTGATAAAACGGGACAAATGCTTGTAACTCAACGAGCGGCAGGCCCGAAGCAGAACCCTAAATCTACTAAGTCTTTCTCAAGTTTTAATCTGTTCTGATCTTTGCTTCTTCATAAAACTAAATTCTGATATCAGAAGGTCACAGAGAGGGTACGGAAAGAAACTCTCCAAACAAACATAGGAAACAAAACATACTTCAAAAGACTGGCACAGTAATTTAGCTGTTGGACTCCCATTATCTTCCAACTAAGAGTGGAAACAGACAAGGAAAATTCTGCATGCTGCTTTTGAAAGGTAGGAGTAGGTGTACCTGTGTGCACAACAGGGCTGCAAATGATTTCGATGTCAAGGTTTCCCCCTTTTGGGGTCTTTCTGTGCAAGTGTTCTTGGAGCCTGAGAAGCGCGCTAGGTAACGGTCAAACTGGTGTTGGAAAAATGTTACAAATCTGTTCAAAACTCATGCTGTTTCTGTGCTGCATATAAAAATATTGTGGAAGCTTTAAGTTGCTCTTGGTTTATTTACAGTCATTTTTTTGCTTCCAGTAACGGGTCTGATCCAAATCACAGAGGATGGCTGAATGGTCTTAAAGGGCTGTTGCTATAAGATGCTCGGCCAAACTCAGCATTGGAGATGTGGATTGGGCAGATAAGCAGAGAGACACTGATGGTGTAATTTGAAGTTGCAAATGTATGAAAAAAGGCAAGGGGTCCAACTATGTTGTCTGTCAGTGCACATCGCAGCATGGCACACAAGGATGTCACAATCCCCATATTTAAAACTCTTGTAAGATAAAAATTGAACCCTATGCCCAAGTGATAGTTATCATAATATCAATAAAACTACTACTTTCTACTTCAATTTACCACTGTCAGCTGCTCATTTGGCATTTTATACGCTCCCAAGATGCTTACTATAGCTGACGTTGTTTCATACACTGTTTTCAAAATCTAACAGGTTTTCTTTTTTCTAGTGCTTGCTTAAAAATCCCCTGAAAGTAGATTGAGGCAATCTGCAAAATCTGCAAAGCAAGATAGCCAAGAATCTTTTGTTTTAAAAAAACAATCTTGGATAGCATTGATAATCAATTTTTTTGCCCTTCAGGAAAAAGACTGTTGCCTTAGTAACAGAAAGCAAATGGCAAACTAGCCAGTAAATATGTTTTAATGAACTATTTATTTTAAAACAAAAGGGGGTTTTATCTGCACTTAAGTTACTACAGACTAAAAACCCACTAAATGCATGTTGAGTAGTTATGCCTCTGGCAGGAATAACCTTTCCTAGCCAGAATCTCCTGAACTGCGAACGCTAATCTTAAGCCAAGTTTCATGAAAGTTTAAGATGGTCCTGGTGAAAAGTTTATCTTAACAAGTGTGGATCTGAATAAGCCATGAATTTAAGATTTCTGACCTCATTTCTAACCTCCATTATCAGTCTGAAATTAAGAATTTTATTGTTAGCAGCTTATCCTTATTTTACAAAGGCATCCAAGCTTCAGGAACACTTAGATGATTTGTTATGTATCGCTTGAAGTATTGTTATCCCTGCAAAAATGAACACAGTAACATGAAATTCATCCAAACATATCCCAGCATCACAGAAGAACCCATAAAATAAACTCCTTTACATGATGTCATTTGAATTGTGGTAAAGATATCAGAGTTTTCCACAGCTTCCTACACTACTAAATACTTCTTCTAAGGCACAGATGTAGACAAAGCTGTGAAGACTCCAAGAATAGAGTAGGCATTTTATAACTTCAGGTGGATTATTGTTCGCTTTCCATTTCAGCAGGGTTTTCTTTTACCTATCAAAGGAGACAGTGACATAGTACTTTCAGAAATGCCTGAGGAGAAATCATTAGTTATTTAATTTTACACAAGAAACTTATCTGCCACATTTTACCCCTACGTGGAAATATGTGGAGAGGCAAACCACAGAGAGACTCAGAGAGATTAAGATAACGGCTTATAACCATGATTCTCAAATTAAATAGAAAAAAATATTAGTACAAACTAGTAAGCCAGGAAAAAACATATCAAAAAAATCCAACTAATGAAGGCATTATGGACCATACAAAAGGTTCCTCTATACACCCATTAGATCTCTCTTTGCTTTCCATTCCTTCCACATTAACACTGTAAAATATCTGAGCAAAGTCTGGTTTTTTGTAACAATTTACATTGCCTGGAGCTGGAAAAAGAACAACACCTTGGTGAGAAGGAGGTATATAGCGTATGAGATAGTTAAACTATTTCATATATGTAGATATGGACAACACTTTTGTCCTGCGGATGGGTTATACGAGACTGCTATGCAAAGGTAAGAATTCTTAAGGCATCTTCTGGTGTGGATGATCACCAATCAGGGCTCAAGGGTGCACTCAAGAAGTCCTCCAGGACTTTTCATAGAAGAAAAATAACAGTTGGCTGGAATTTTTTTTTGGTGTTGTTTGCAAGTTTGTTTTTTTTCTTTCAGAAGGCAGAAAACTCCTAAGGTTCCCAACTTCCCTTGCTGTATGTGTTTCTGTGCATAAAGCCTTTATCCCAAGTCACTCGCTTCTGGCAACCCCATTGTGCCAATAACCCGTGCCGGCTCATAAGATACAAACAGCGTAGTAAATGTAATAGGATGTTTGGGTAAAGCATTTCTTTCCCTACCAGGACATATTTGTTAATATAGAGCACAACACATTTGACTGCCAGTATTTTTGTCTGTATTATGTTTTTATAACTTTCAGAATTACTGTGGTATTCATTAGATGCTTGACTGTGCCAAACCACAGTAAAAGCGATCTTAACTAAGCAGCAGCATTATTAATGTATGACATTTCAACTTGTTTAATATTTTTTAATCAGTTTGATACACAGTGCATTCCTACTGTTCAGCAAATTATTATCTAAATAATTTATTTACTGGCAACAGAAATTTGTGTCTGCCTGTCTGTCTAAGAGCTGTTTGTAAGGCTGCATGGCTTTCTTCATCCTTCAGTGTGGAAAATATGTAGCTAATTAGAGTGAGAATATCACATACTTAGGGGAAGATATTTTAGCCTACTTTCATACAGAAAGAAGGCTTAAAAAAAACCCAAACATATCACTTCCCTCTTCCTCCTAATCACTTCTTAATCTACAGGCCAATTTCTTTTTTCTTTTTTTTTCTTTTTTGAGATGGCAGTCTCAAATAAGTGACAGTCATTTAAGGTTCACAGAAAATAGGCTAGGCTGACATGATTAAAATCCTTCTTAAGGGACCAAAGGATACAAGAAATCTACCTAAGACAGCTCACTAGAAAGGCTTCTGTGCAAGAGAGTTCATAATGAAGTATCAGCCAATTCTGCAAGACAAGCCCTTGCAAGCTTTCTGGTGGTGCAGGATCATTTGCAAGAATTCTTACCTTCATTGTAAGAATGCAGTAACTTAAGTAGTGTGATGGATAGATGTGTTTTGATATTTATCTGACTTAAGGTCATAAAAATATAAACTTATCACTAAGTAGAGCTTGGAAAAAGAGCAGGTGTTTACATTGCTAATACTCCAGCAGGAGGTCCCTGAGGTTTAGGACTGGCCTGTTGATCCAATTTTAGGTGTTTGCATTACCTGATTGTTACTAAAGTTCCAGAACCTACCTGCAACCTGTTACATCTATGCTGACAGCCTTCGGGAGACACTAAGTAGAAATGAATTTTTCTAAAGATCAAGAAGTCTGCACAGCACAGGGACCACGACTGCCCAGATTACCTTACCTCCTGTGCCATTCGTCAGCTCGCCAAGCTGAAACCAGATGTGGCAATAAAATTGCCCGGTGACTATAGTTGCCACTTTTTTATGACAATTTCATTTTGCAAAGATAAACCTTATAGAAAGGGCAAGTACCAGTTCACTAGTCACCTCTCATACAGCTGTACTTGGAAAAACCCTTTTTCTTTTCCCCCCAAATAAAAACAATGGGGCGGGAGCAGAATCAAACCTCGAAGTGAAACAGAAGATTTGTTCCACTCCAATTTCCAAAAACCCCAGTGATTTCTTTGTAGAAATGTCTCTAATCGTTGTACTGAAATCTAATCATAAGACAAGACTTGTCAGAAATCAATTGAACAAAGTTGAAAGTAAGAACCTGCCTCCATAATCCAAGCTGCATTAGGTCTGTGCTGAGTCCCAAAGGGGATAATTAGGTTTGCAAGTCTAATCATCCACTGTAATAGAACAGTCTTTGTTCTCATCCAGCAGGACTTGTTTCAGTTCACTTTCTGAGAAATGGGAATATCTGATGTCAATAATCAATTGACCTAAAGAAAATATGTTACACTTCAAGAACTTCAGAGATTTTGAAAACAAAGAGTTCTCCTCCTCTCCCTCTACACCAAATACAGATATTTATGAAGAGTATTTATGATTGGCTCTTTGAATTGTAAGTATTCAATGCATCACACAACCAATTACAGGTATAAAGAATAGATCAGAGAGCCTCTCCTTATGTAATACATAAACAGAAATTCATATGGCTGGATCCACTCTAAAATGTAATTTAAATTGCGCGTAAATTCTAGTCTGCAGTTCTCAGGTGTCAAAAATTGAACAAGTATATAAACATTTATGCTACTATTCTTGACACCTCACAGTCTGACCAGGTTTAGTTGGAATGCCAGTAAAAAACAGGAAAACATTTTAATTAAACGCAAGATTTCTCTCTTGGCACAGACTCCCATACTTCTGCACCAGAACATCTGCTGGACAGAAACACGTGCCTGTATACTTTGCTTGCTGCAAATGATTTGCTACATGAATTATCTGTACATAAGCATTACGTCCAACATGTGCACAACAGGTCTCACAAATTCAGAAAGCACAGTGTAAAGTTGTGAACTGGATTGATGCATGTCCGTTAGTTAAGCTGCAAATACTGCTCACTGTACAAACACCTGAAAACTCAGAAACTTTAGATACTCCTTGAACAACAGGACTGGAAAGAAAGGATTGACTGATTGTGGAATGTGTTTGCTGTATTGATGGGGGCAAGAGTTTTAGAATACTACATGGTGTGAGCATTTTTCTTAATCTTTAAATTATTAAGTTCTTAACAGTCATGATTACCATTCCTTAAATGAACTTTTATAATGAATCTGGTCCAAGAAATACACAGCAAAGACTGAGTTCGAAGTCACTGTTGCTCAAAGTTGTTTTGTTTAAAGTTCTCTACTTCTTTGAGTTGTTCACTGCTGTGAGAAATGTTCTGTATATTACAGGAAGTCTTTGAAAGCAATGTATTCTTAAAAGTATGATTTCCCCACCCTTTTATAAATGAGAATATGTATATATGTCTAAAAAATTTCTCACATGAAATGAAAATTTAAGAACAAGTAAAAAGAATTTTTGTAAGGCATTACACCACCCCTAAATTTCTACACTTGCACTACAACAATGGCTTTTATACTAAATACCCATAAAGAGGGGGGCCCACTTGTAATGTGTGGAAGAAGCCTTCAATAAAGAGTAGGAAAGTAATAACTTGAAGTTGTGGGTTGTGTTTTTTCCTTCTGGAAACTTAAGGTTTTTTCTCCCAATACATCAGTTTCAACACGGTTGCTATTCGTCAGTGCACACATCGGATATGACACTATCAGAAGTCACTAAGAGATACTTTCAGCCAGATCAGATTCCACAATGTGAAAGGAAGTTCTTTAAATGTTATTGTGGTGATAGACAGTATTATAGAGAACTCTCATTTTTATTTTAAAACACCAGAGAATTAATGCTTTCTTTTTTTTTTTTTAATTTATAAAACAGTCAAAGGCAGCACCCTCCCTCCTGGTAACAAACCATGTCTCTGCGACATCTGCCCACAAGTTGAAGCCTCTGCACTCTAGACATTTTTTCCTGAGGAACATCATCTTTAATCAAAGTGATCTTCTTGCAATAAGGGCTGTAATTCACAGGACAAAAAAAAGCATCAAAATACTAAGATGAATTTGGAAAGAGAATGTAGCTCACACTGCAATGTCTTGACCTGAAGCTGAAATCTGCATTGCTCAGGTGTCTGGCTCTACTACTCTTTTTAATTCTACTCAAACTGAGCAAGTTGATGTAAGTCCTAATTTTCTTAGCCAATTCAGAGAATCTTTCTATCTCAATAAACAGAAGACATTTTCGTTGAATAGAAAGGTAAATGAGAAACACATTTTAGTGCCTGTCACTAGTGATTATAGAAGCCATTATTTGGTTTTTCACTAAGATGTCTTTTGTCTACTTCTGCTATTTTAGCTGTTAATAACACTGAAAGTTGATCGTGGCAAAGAACTACATCTGTACGTTCCCAAACCTAACCCAAAGCAATCCACAAAAATGTATAGAAATTCCCTGCTGCTTCTGAACAACTCAACATAGACTGAGAAATAACGAGTTACAGACTAAGAAATAATTATGTACCCAGTAGATCCAACCCTACTTTCAGCTACCTCTAAACCACACAAGTCTGACAACACTTCCCAGTTCTTCAGTGAAGGTGCACAGCTGGCTGACTTTATGTGCTGGAGTATTTGTTTTATATCCTGGTTCCCCTGAGGCAGAAGGTTGCACAAATGGGACAGAATGAGTCGTGACAGGTCCATAAACTAAACAAGAAGGGATCAAAAAAACCCCAGTGAACATTACACAGCAGAACACACTTTCCCTGTGCTTTTAAATGGGATAATACTGCAGTGAAGTGCAGTCTCAAGGGAGTACTAAGATAAAAAAACATAATTGAAATTATATGTAAATTGGGTAGTTGCTATATCGGATTGTCTTGCCATTACACATCGCCTCCTCAGTGTCATTCCATTTTCCCAAACCATGTCAGTCACAAAGCTATCTTGCAAAGTCAAAGTAATCTTCATTCCCAATTGATTGATACACTACCATCAAGTTGCTTGACTGAAGGATTCTGAAAAGCAGCCATGCTGCAGAGAGCTAACCAAACCTTTTTTTCTCTCAGATAAGGACATTTCCAAAACAACACAAAGGTAACTCACATTTTTTTGTTAATCAGTTGCAACAGATGGACAGTCATCAACTCTCTTCTTCCACCGACGTTCACGATGGCAAAGGTAGGCACAAAGTACACATGTACATGACTTCCAACAAACCAAGCCTGTATATCATAGAATCATAGAATTACCGGAGTTGGAAGGGTCCCAAAAGGTCAATCGAGTCCAAATCCCATCCCTGCACAGGACATCCCCAACTCTCACACCCTGTGACTGAAGGCATTGGCCAAATGCTTCTTGAATGCTGGCAGAATTGGTGCTGTGACTCCTTCCCTGGGGAGCTGTTCCAGAGCTCCACCACCTGGTGGATGAGGAACCTCTTGCTAATGTCCAACCTAACCATTCCCTGGCAAATCTTTCTGCCATTCCCTCAGGTCCTATCATAGGTCACAAGAGAGCAGCACCTGTTTCACCTCCCTCCCTGGTGAGAAGGCAGCAAACAGCTGTGAGATCCCCTCTCAGCCTCCTCCAGGCTGAACAGACCAAGTGACTTCAGTTGCTCCTTGTGCAAATTTCCCTCCAGACCCTTCCCCAGCTTTGTGGCCTCCTCTGGACACTCTCCAGCAGTTTTATGTCCTTTTTATCCTGCAGCACCCAAAACTGCCCCCATTACTCAAGGTGGGGCCGCCCCAGTGCAGAGCAGAGCAGGACAACCCCCTCCCTCGCCCGGTTGGCGATGCCGTGCTGGATGCATCCCAGGACACGGTTGCCCTCTTGGCTGCCAGGGCACTGTTGGCTCATGGTCAAGTTGCTGTTGACCAGCACCCCCAGGTCCTTGTCCCCAGGGCTGCTCTCAGCCTCTCACACCCCAGTCTGTCCGTGTGTTCAGGGTTGCCGTGTCCCAGGTGCAGAACCTGGCACCTGCCCTTGTTAAATTTCACGCTGTTGGCGATTGCCAAGCTCTCCAGTCTGCCCAGATCCCTCTGCAGGGCCTCTCTGCCCTCAAGAGTGTCCACGGCTCCCCCATTTTTGTGTCATTGGCAAACTTTGTCAATAAACCTTCAAGTCCTTCATCCAGGTCGTTTATGAAGACATTGAAGATCTCTGGCCCCAGGACGGATCCCTGTGGGACCCCACCAGTGACTGGGCGACAGCCTGATGTAACTCCATTCACTGCGACTCTCTGAGCCCGGCCCATCAGCCAATTGTGCACCCATTGTATTTTGTGTTTATCCAGCTGTGTGCTGGACATTTTCTTTATGAGAACACTGTTTCTTCAGTGCTAGGAGCTTGAACTCTACAGTGTGTTCATGCACCATGGAATGCACAGTTTTGAGTACTAAAATCCATTTTGAAACTGCGATAAATTGAAGTTAGGCACTATCTCCTACCCAGTACTGGGCTCCCTTATAAATGATACATATCAGCACATCTACCTTATTATTTCAGAAACAATGAAAACATTCCTCAAGAATGCCAGTGATAACAGTCAAGTCTTTAAATTCCACTGCATTTACTCAGAGGAAAGTTCATCACTCCTGTCTCAATTTCCTAAAAATCACTTCTGCCAAAAAGGACATTCCTCTCTACAATCAAAACAGAGTTTTAAAAAAGCCAACCAATCAGCACAGGAGAATTTTTTCAGTAAAAGTAGTTCTTCCATCACCACCATCTAAAATTCAAATGCCATCTCCTCCCCATTTTACTAATTTCACAATCAGAAGCAAACTTTTTGCCAGGACATGGCAGAAAGCCCATGGTATAGAAATGTAAACCACAGTAATATATCTACAATCAAAATAAAAATATTTGGTATAAGAAAAATAACTATTTTCAGATCCTTCATTCTGGAACTGAATATAATCCATTTAGCATACCAGCTACCCTCAGGCGAAACTAAACAGTTACTGCAACTACCCAGTTCATTAAAAGGGTTTGGAGGGAACTACCAGAAAAAGTCACTCTTGTTTCCGCAGCCTCTGTCTGAGACACCTTTCAAATATTAACCTAGAAACTAAAAACAGTAATTTGGGTACCAAGACCCTGACTCAATAAAAAATGACAGTAGTTTCAAGATCATTTTCATAAAATTATAAAGCAAAAGTGACTTTTTCCTATTCTACAAACTCCAAATATTGCTGTCACCATATTTCCCTTTTTAAACTTATTTTCTCTTATAGCTTTGAAGAAGAAAAATTGTTTTGTTACCTACAACATCTTGCAAAATATTTTTTGGGAAGAAAACAAAAGGAATAAGAACAGAAAGGAAAAGTAAGGAATGATCTTCCCTTGCTCAGCCCCTTTGAAAGTTACAAAAATCAAAAAAAACAAACAAGACTATTCCATTAATACTTCTTCAGAACACCTCAGACATCTAAGATTACTCAAGCAAGGTTCTGTAGTGTTCCAGTTAAATTCCTTCTCATATTTGTAGAAGCTGGGAACTTTACTGAATATATAACAAAATCCCACGTGAGTGAAACTTCTAGCACATATGAACTCACCCCAGCCCCTCTCTGTCCGATACAAGGGAGAAGCAATTAAACACAAGTAATTTGCTTTTTCTTTTCTCAGTATGTGTATTCTGCATCATCTGTTTGACCCTTATCCCTTCTCCTCATTAAAAAATACCATGTAGCACACAAAGGGCAACTCTTCAGAACACAGGCATCAACCCCAGGAGGTGCAAAGCTGATATTTGCATTTTTCCGGAGAAGGAGCAGTGCAAGCACGAACAATGCCTTTAGATTCATCCTTCATGGAAAATGTGGCAAGATAGATGAAAATTAAACCTCTGAGTCAACTTGGAGACTCCTTACCAGTAAAACTCACAAGCTTGGAGCAGCTTTGTTAGCCTGACAACATTGCCGAAGTGCATACCTTAATGTCACCCCGGCTTATTTCCAATTCACACCCAGACCCCTGCAGGTGATTCCCACTAATAATATAAACCACAATGAACACTCTCTATTTCATCTATTGTTCTTTCTAAATTTCCTGAAAATTCAATCTTACTTGAAAAGTATTACTAAGATTAATTCAATATTTCATGTTCTTGAGCCTACATGAAAATGACTTTTGTTTTAGCACTTGTATATAATGTAGCCTTTGAACTATTTATTTTGCAATATATAATATTTCCTCCACTCCCCCCCAAATAAAAAAGATTTAATGAAACATTTTTTTTCCTTCAATAAAATAAATGCTATTTAAGCGTCACCTATTAAATGTGAAGACGACGCACACAGAGCACTTAATATCTGGGACATGTATCTTGGCGAAATAAAGCACAGGATTTTATCAGAAGTCAGAAATGAATCAAAATTCACAACTGATTCTCTGAAAAGGGATAGGCCTCACTTCCCCAGCATAAAAAATAAATATACTGGGAGTTACACAGCATTGAAATATTTAATGCTGTTGAATTGAAACGAAAAAGATACTGCTTTAAAGTTTTTCATCTTCTATAATATTTTTTTCTTTTTTACACTATTTTAAAGAGAAAGAGCTACTGCAATTTTTTTAATAAGCAGAGAACACTTTTAAAGAGAAAACAAACAGTATATTTCAATACATTTTCCAAAAAAGAGGTTAAAGAGTAGCAAATTATCTTTTTAAGAAGTAATAAAAAAAAGAGTTGCCATGGCTATGAAACAGAAACATACTCATCCCTACCCCCTCCAGCTAAAATACCAGTATTTTAGGCTACATTTGAAAGTGTTTCAAAATAAAAACCAGAAGCTCTGTACACTAACACTGAAATTGCTCTGTGAATGTTCACTAACAAGAGGCAAAAGTCCAAATGTCTCGGTCCCACCACTCAGTGGTAACTTGAATTAACAGCTCCAATGAAGCACACAAAACACTTCTATGAACAGCCATGAACCCCTTTTCTCCATTAGGGAAGATCTGAACACCATAGCGGTCAGTTTGGGCCAAACTCTACATTCTTTAAATTACCAGCTGTAACACTAACTAAAATAAAAAACAATCTGTTATCCTGGAGAAGAAAGGAGGAAGCAGAAAAGCGTAGAAAACTGAGGCTGTAGGGATTTATGAAAACCTATTTGAATATTGAAGCTATTGATTTTTTTTTTCTGTGACACCTCAATCTATGGTTTTACCAGTTTACCCTGCTTTAAATTAAACTGACAGCACAGCCCTGAAAATTAGTCATTGAAAGTGGTAGAACTTTGACCTCATAAATTTCAAATGAGGACAACAGGCTACATGCTTGGTAGAATCAAATATGGAAATTTTGTCATGGGCAGAAATGAAATTACAAAATTATTGTCTGCACAGAGCATCACAATGTCTAACGGCTTGTTTAAACTTTAAGGAATTTGTCAGGACGATGGCGAATGCTTGTGTTCTGGTAGCTGAAGATAGAGACCAGACCAGCCTGCAACAAGGAACACAGACACCAATGTAAGTCAAACGTGGTGCTCTGCCTCATGCTACGATAAATCCATCCATAAACATGAATTCAGGCAGGCTTGAAGGCCAGCACAGAGCTGCCAAATAGCCTCACACTGTCCAAAGTGATGTGCAATGGGTATTGCACCCACTGAACCCTCCCAACATGGCTTATAGCTTTGTGTAAATCCACACACTTTGCATTTCTTGGAGCTTATACAAAAAGTTTGTTTAAATAGTCCTAAAAGTGAAGGGCAAAGCATCAATTAGAATTAACATAGAAATTAAGGCAGCCCCAAGCACCTTAACTCAGTGCACCAACACGCATGGAAACAAATAGCACCTGCATTTATGTGTCCAGGTTGAACTTCATTTACTCTTGTAAAATGTAAAAACACTTGAAGAATACATCTCTCTTGTGCACTCAAACACATTGTTAGAGCCAAGAAGGATGAAGAGCTAAGCCTCCTTTCTTCAGGAAACCAACCTGCCTCTGGTGGGTGACCTCGCAATGAGGCACTCGAGTTAGCAGGAATGGTCTTCATTGTTAGGAATTTCAGTTTGTAAACTTAAGAAGGAGTTAATAAACTGCATTTTTTCCCTTAGAAAGAGGGCAAAACGCATCCAATTCTTGCGGTTTCACCACTCTGTGCCATCCACAGGGATTAGCAGCCAAGCTGGCAGCAGGAAATCTGCAGCACAGACTTCTGCCCCTTGCACGAACCAACTCGAGCTGGAGACTGCCACCAGCTTGCGAGCTGACTTTAGAAAAGGAGGTAACAGACACTCACAGTGGCAGAGCATGGTAACACCAAGGAAACAAAAACTGAGGGAACAGCAAGCCTCACCTTTGTTCCAGGTGAGCTTCATGGCAGCCATGTCCCTGAAAGGGTGAGTCACACCAGCAGTTGCTGAGGGATGGAAAATGTGCCGGGCTCACCGGACAGGGAGAACAAAATTCCTGAGCGTGGTTCCACCGGTGGTGGATGAACCCGTGGAAACCAGACCACAGCAGGAGCCACCACCCTCTGCTTCCAGCCCTTAGAGTTTCCAGAACATTCTGGATTGCCAGGTGGAATTTGTCTCAGAGATTCTTGATGTTCGGCCAATTTTGCTCTGACTGGGGACGTGGACTCTTGTTTGGTGCATTCAAACTCCTCCTTTCTCTTAAGTCAAAATCACTGCCCCGGCCCACTCTTCCACCTGTCACCATCCCTTGGAGCAGCATCAGGTGTTCTGGACTTTGTGGTGACGACCACTGCTCCGGCTGCTCTGTCTCCACTCCCTCACCTCAAAATCGCTGCCCCCATCCCGGCCTCTCCCACCTCTCTGCCACCACTTGGAGAGGCGTGGGCTGCTCCCGCCTTTGTGGTTCTGGCCATTGCCCTGGCCGCTCCCCCTCTGCTCCTCGACATCCTCAAAGCTGAGACACAGGAAATACAGAAGGGGTTCTGGGCATTTTGGGGATGGAGGGCTGTAAGCTCTGTGGCCATGCTGTTCTGCAGGAAAAGCAGAGTATGGAGCGGGGACAGGCTTGTCCTTTCACCCTTTTCCTTTTGTATCAGCCTTTCATCCTGTTGGGTGGGAATAGAGCACTAACGGAATGTGCACGTGCCCAGCTGCCATGGGTCACTTTTGCTTTTCCTCCTCTGGCTTTTCTCTGTGCCATTTTTGGGATAAAGAATTTTTAGTTTAGGAAAACTTACACAAATTTTAAAATTCCAATGGCATCTCCTGAGAAAATATCCAGTTCACATACAAGAAAGTTAACACTTTCAAAAGAATAGATTTTCATTTGTCCCTCAGCACAGGCGAAAGTGAGAGCCCATTTTAGAAGCTGCTTGAGAAACCTTTTGTCCTGTATAGTCTACAATCTTCTCTCATCCCCAAAACCAGAGAGAAACATCCAAGCTGGAAACTTTTAAACTTATATAATTGAAACTTGCTGAAGTCAAAACCAAAGAGAAGCGGATTCTTGTAAAGAACAATGCCAGCAAACTTTAATGTGAGGTGAGGATGTGTCTCCCTCAAGTAGATTTCGCCCTGCTGAAAGATCCAACAGCAACGACAAGTGACCAGTTCTTTTAAAGACTTAAAAATACTACTTCAATTTGAGGAAAATTGAGAGGACAAACAGACAAGCTAGAGAAAAATCATCAGTTGTTCAGGTTAAAGTGCGCATCAATTGAGGGGATTGTATCTGCTTGACCTTTAAGTGAAGCTTAAAGCCATTTCCAAGGCTCTGGTCCCAGTTTTATATTTGCCCATTAGACACCAGCTTAATAGGCTGTGAAGAAAGGAAGCAGGGAGGCTGCCCAACTGATTTTTCTATTGGAACAGCAACAGTGGTGATGAAAGACTAGTACAGCTTTGGGTAGAGACATGGAACTAGAGGAATTTCAGACCTCAAGTGAAGAGAATTGTTTTTGTCAAATAGGCCCGTGCAGAAGACATTACAAAGCAGGGATTGACCAGGCGATGTGCAGGTCAAGAACAAGGAAATAGGCCGGGCACTTCTTGGCTGCTACTCAGTACTCAGCAGAGCAGAAGGCAGAGATCTACTCCGAGTTAAGTCAGCCTTCAGACAAATATGAAATCCGATTTCCATTATTCTGCAAACACACAGCTCAGGGGGTTCACTCTGGTCTGTCCTTTCATATTATCCCTGTAGCTGAATAGTTTAGAGCCAGAGAAAAGGGCTCAGTGTAGAGCCATAAAAGGGGCTTAGTTTCACAGGTAGACTTTTCCTGAAAATAAACAGGGCTTAAGCAATACTAATAGATAGGTAATTGTATAGTTACAATGGAATCAGCTAATTAGAGTGATGCCAAATGGGAAATATCCACTGTTCTGTTTTGGCAGGCAACACAGAAAAAATTACCCACTGCTTGTATGTATCCCTGAGCTATTTATATCTCTAATTCCAGACCTTTTCTCGGTCTGAGTTAAGGATTAAAATCTCTTACAAAAACAGTGTTAAGAGGAGAAAAGCAAACATGAAAGCTTAGTTTTGAGATGGCAGTTACGTTCTGAAATTTCAGCCTGGAAAAGTGAGATCTTCCCATCCCAATAAAATTTGATCTTTACAGTTCTTCCATGCACATGTTTGTTTATGGCAAAGCCAAAATGTATTTTCACTGAAGAGTGAAAACAGAGATCAAATTAGAATAAATTAATTATTTATTGTTTTTTACGGTGTTATCCTTCTATAAAAATCTATGAAGGAGTTAAATGGGATTCTGCCTCATCTTCAGACACAGTATCAAACATTTACTGAACCAGCACAACACAATTTGTTAAGGATTACTGAAGATTAAAAAAAAAAGAAAAAGTAAATTTATTCTTTCTTTTTCTTCTTTGAGAATATTTGGGACAAACTTTCATAGAGAAACAGAAATGGTTTGGCTGGAGAACAGCTCTAGTCTCTCAACTGTGCACCCTATTCATCTCCACAGATATGAAAGATGGAGCTGTCTTAGTTTAGATGAAAACTAAGATATGTTATCAGATATTAAAGATCTTTAATCAGGGGAAAAAAAATGTATAGAAAAGATAACAGTTTCTAGCTTCAAATATATGGATATGCAGAACAGAATCAACACTAATCATAACTAAAACCTTAAAACCTTAAAATGGTTTTAGTCCTGTACCCAAAATCCTGCGATGCAGGTCTCTTTAAAAAACAACGATTGGTTGCTGCCTGGCAGGGGGGGAGGCAGCCGCTGCCGCTGCTGTCCCGGGCATGGAAACTCAGTGCATGTTCTGCAGGGGTTGTGGAAGATTCAGATGACCCGTGATCTTTCCTTCAGAGACCGCAAAACGCACACACGCAGTAACTGCCGCTGTCGTTACTGCTGCCGCTGTCCGAGAGGAAGACGGATGTCCGGGCAAAACCGGGCACGACCTCTGTCCCAGTTTCCCCCGAAATGTCTTCCCCCCATCACTCTTGCGTCCTGCTGAAATTCCCTTTGTTGGCAACAGGAAGAAAAATTCCTCAGAAAAATACAAAACCACAACCACAAAGACAGAATAGATGAGAAAACAAAAAAGTAAATAAATTTATTAAATAAGTTCACCCAATTTTACGAAATTCTGTCATTCTTATGAAAATGTGAGTTGCCATGCATTTTTCTTATGCAATAAATATGACGTTGCACTCTCAGAACCTCACCTAGGACAGCAGGTTGAGAGAGTTTGTGCTGCCCAGCCTGGAGAAGAGAAGGCTCCGGGGAGACCTTAGAGCAGCCTCCCAGTGCTGAAAGGGGCTCCAGGAAAGATAGGGACAGACTTTTTAGAAAGGCCTGTGGTGGTAGAAAAAGGGGTAAAGATTATAAACTAAGGGAGAGTAGATTTAGACTAGATATAGGGAAGAAATATTTTACAATGACAGTGGTGAAACACCAGCACAGGTTTCCTAGAGTAACGAAGGCCCCATGCCCAGAACCATCCAAGGGCAGACTGGGAGGGGCTCTGAGCAGCCTGGTCTGGTTAAAGATGTCCCTGCTCCTGTGTGGGAGTTGGAACTGGATGACCTGTAAAGGTCCCTTCCAAACCAAAGCTCCCTTCCAACCCAAAGCTTTCTATGATTCTACAAGTATTTCATCATGGATATTGAGGTGAAAGGGAGTGGTAAAAACCAAAAAAGTATCTAGAAATAATAGGATGAAATAATTATTATAATGATAATGATGATAACAAAAGCAACAATAAGCTTGCAGTGGAAGCAGAAGGTATGGGGATAATGTTGAAGAAATACTGGAAATCCATTTTCCAAAACTTTTTAAAGGTAGACAGACAAGCCATTAGTAAAACTAATGTAAGGCATAATCCTACAATTGCAAAAATGACTGCATGACTTAATGCATCCTTTCCATTCTTCTGTCTCCCACAATTCTTTTGATAATCTTATCATTGTGTAACCATCACAAGAAGCATAACCAGAAGTAATGGTTAGCTATTCTCAGACCACTTTTAAATTATTCACAGCAGCTATGTTTTCCATTTCTCTGACTCATTCTTTTAGAAATAACAGGAAGTAGAAAACATGGAAATGGAAGAATTATGACATTACATTTTTAGAAAAACAGAAAGCTAAAAATTACCCGGTCTATTATTTCTTTTCCCAGCAATGCAAGAAACATTGCTATCTTACTGAACAATCACCCAGTGAAGCACTAAAACCACCCAAACACCAGAACTTGCTCAGTTCAGGACAGTTCCATAGGTTCCTTTCTGCAAAACTTACAGGAAAAAGGACACAAGTAAAGATGAATCTTTGCTAGGGCAGAAGCAAGACTTTTATGTTTGGGGATTTTTTCATTAATACGAGTGAACTTTCACAATAAGACTAACCCCTAAAGGACAATCTTGGCAGGCACTTTTCAGTTCACCTTGCACAGGAAAAATTTACAGAGGGCAATTTCATTATTCTTATTTTAGGGAAGAGAAGACTGAGACACAAGTACAAAGACTTAGCAAAGAGTTCTAGGCAAAGAAATGGCGTTGAGATCTGAACACCACAAGCCTACACACCAGCCATCACTACCACCTAGATACCAGGCAGGTTTAAAAGGAGAACAAGTTCTCCACAATGGACTTCATTGCCCTTGTTATTTTCAGTTCTTTTTGGTAGTATTATAAAATAAGCTGTAACACATAAGTAAGTAAACTGGTATTTCTAGATGTAAGAGAGGGGGGAACCAACAAAGATGACAAGGGATTGGGGAATCTACAGTCCCTATCTACTGTGAGTGTTCCCTCTGTTGGAAAAATTCTCTTACAGATTTTGTAAATTGGCTTCAGGGCTGCTCCACCTTACAGAACTATAGAAAAATACAGGGGAAAAAAGGTTCTAAAAGGATGATCTGGCTCAAGATCTCTATAGTAATAAACTGTTGGACAGAACGTCTTACACAATCTTCCAAAAGCAATTCAAAATGACTTGGAAACGAGCCAGCTGGACTGGAAACTGGCTGAAGAACTGCAAACAAATGGTGATGTTACACAGTAATGTATCAAGTTGTCCGCTCAGACACCAGAAAGAGCAGTGTTCTGTCAGGTCTTATTTAAAGCATTGCTCTGCTCTGGAAAGTGACAAGATAAAACGGCAACTTCTTTCTCAACAAATCTGATCTATATATGTATCCAGTCATATCTAATTAGTGACAAATGGTTATTCCTATTGCTCCTGCAGAGCCAAAATAGTTTGGAGTTAACTGAAGGGTACTGCTGCCAGTACTGCATGGAAATAGTTTGGTAGCTTCCAGTCAGTAATAGCTGTACAGTTGGTGTTACAGAGGTGTCAATTAATGCAGCAAATGGACTCTTTATTACCAGTAGTAATGCTTGAAATGGGAAAAAAAATACCCCCAAGTTTGTCTGACTCCCTGAACACAGGCAGAGTTTTCCAGGCTGGCAGCCAGATGCCTCGTCTTAAAAGATAAGTACATTTAGTGAAAACTCATCAAGGTAGAACTACCACGGATCCCTGTAATTCCACATTTACCAAGAAACTTTTCAGAGTGAACTGAAGTAGTGAGCTGGATTGTCATTTAAAAGTGGCAAGCTATGGGAGTTAGTCTCCTGTGCTAATGAACAAAAGTAAAATGATGACGTAAAAGGACAGTAAAAAATTGTTGAAGATTTTAATATATAGTAGATAAAATCGACTTTTAAGAACAATTTCAGATTTTCAGTAATTCTACCCTTATATTCTATTAAAATGCTTTTAACATTCAATTTTTGAAGTGTGTATAAGCTGCTTTTACTAGAATTATCTTAAGTGATAAAAAAGAATATACATTGTGATTGGGCATTCATTTTCTTAGCCACAATGCTAGTGAATGTTTTGGAAACACTATCAAATTCAGCAGGTGGTATTGATCTAGCTTAAAATAAACTAAGCTAAATAATAAAATAGTCTAAGCTAAACACATGCAATATACTACAACATTAAAGGCTGTAGCATACCACATATAATGGATTCCTTGTGGTTCGTGAGTAAGCGTCGAGTATTGACTGCTCATAATAGAATGTAGCACAAATTAGAGATGGACAGGCATCTCAGCAGACTCCGAATGCTAAAATACTGTGAATTTCCAAAAAGTAAACAGAAAGCTTCCCTGTAAAAAATGAAATAATAATAAAAAAAGAAATAAATAGAAGAAACTAGACAGTGCTTTCTGGTAGATTTTAATACGACGACTGATACACCCTCATTAATAAGCAGAAGAACTGACCCAAACAGTTCTGGAAGAGATCTTCTCACTTAATATATGAATATTGTTTCTAGGAAAAACCCAGGAACCAGGAAGGCAGCCTAGATTATTTTTCCCCTCATGCTGCCACACTTACCACTGCAGAAAGTTATGTGTAATCCTTTGTAAAATATGCCTGCTATATGGACTTGATTAATGCTTATATTTTGAGGTGCACATTTACCAGAAGGCTGTACTAATGTCCTATGTGCCTGTCTCCCCACTAAACCCTGTCCCTAAGGAACTCACCCACCCATCTGTTAAACACCTCCAGGGATGGCGACTCTACCCCCTCCCTGGGCAGCTGTGCCAATCCCTGACCACCCTTTCAGGGAAGAAATTCTTCCTCATGTCCAGTCTAACCCTCCCCTGGCACAACTTGTGGCCGCTTCCTCTTCTCCTATCTTGCTACCTATCCTTAATTTGCCCCTATCCTCCCCACGTGTGAAATAAACTGTTTCTACAGTAACTAAAGACTAAAACACAAACCTAAACTAACACTCAAAACCCAGCATCCTCTACTTGCCCTCACGAAAACTTAGCATTACACTTGAGTTTTTCCCCATGCTACTAGACGCTTTTGTAAAAAAACCTACAACTGCAGTTCATCACACGGAAGAAATTCTGAATAAAAATATCATTGTTTCTAGCAGAAATGAACTGGCATTCACTTTCACTCTTTTTGGTACATTTCAGAATGTTCATACTACTCCAAACTTCGGAAATTTTTCCATTTTTCATTGTGACCTGCAAAACGAGACTGAGACCTAAAGGCTAATATCATGCTGGATTTTAGAAGAGGCTCAATGGCAATTTCAGCAGTTTAATTAAAGCTGTTATTTCTCCCAGCAGACCTTGATTCTCTTACATTCTTGCACCAACTCTCAGTATGACTACTGCACGCTTCTAAAAAGTTAGGCGTTTGCTTAGAATAACCATATGGCTGAATTTTGCACATTAAGGGAAGTGACATACTACTTCTACTAGTTCAAAATTAGTCCTAAAATCAGGATCTTCCTTCAGGAGTTCTAAAGACATTGTCAACTTACTCCAAAGAACCCCAGTTTTCTCGATTATAACTGAAACCCGGTATACTTCACCTTATTCTCCTCCTTGTTTTTTTGTCAGTTCCCATGACCAGAACAGCATGGTATAAAACCAAGTTGTTGTCTCTAAAAATCGGTAGATGTGACTAAACAAACAGACAGAATGAGAAAAGAAACTGCAATTTTTATAACTACTCGTCAAGTGAAATCACACTTTAGAACGCCTCATAGTGATGTTCTAAATAGCTCTACAAATACATACCTCCATTGCCTAATTTTTCTCATTGTTTAGGGTTTTTTACTTAATGTCTGATTTAAATGGTTCTTTTTATGCAGTGATTTCATGCTATTGCTCCTTATTATGCTATTTTCAGCCTCTGTCAATAACACAACAGGGATTCTTGCTGCTCAATTTATCTATAGACACTTATGTCCCTATCATAGTCCCCCTTTGACTCCTTTTCTCCTGGTCGCACATATCAAAGGGTGGTTCTGTCTGCAAAGAGCAAAGTGTATATAATGGGATATGGTATTTATCATCCATCATTTGCCTTTGTACCAAAATGTTACAAAATTTGCATGTCAAAAGCCTTTCTCCCTCTTCTCCAACTGCCAGAGCAGCAAACTCGGTCTGGGATCTGAAAGTCAAGCTGTGTTCCTTCTGTTTCATACATCATCTTTCTAATAAAAGTTCTACAGTGAGACCCAGCTGCATTTCTGCTGATGACGCATGCAACAAAATTGATACCAGCTCATAGCTCATAGTACCATTGGCTTGGCAGTCACAACAGACGTAAAAACTACATGCCACTCAAGTGATTGCAAGTGACTTGAATTAATCACCTGGGACACAGTGATGTCAGTAGCTTATCCCCAGTATCTAGCAGGTCTTCCGTTTACATGTAACTTCTGGAGCTTAGTTTTGTGAACAAAATAGTATTATTCTAGAATGTGGAGTACATGATCTTTAAACACTTTCAAAGGCTTAAAGGAGTGCTTCGTATTTTGCTATTTTCTATTGAATTGTTTTCCCATAGTCCTAAATTGTCATTAAAAGTAGATACCTTACCGTGAACTCTCACTGCAGGATTTAGACAGTGTTCTGACACATGAGGGGAAAAAACCCAGAAAGCTAATTGTGAGTTTTAACTGAGTAACTTTTTAATTTAATCTGTTTGAGATATATCCAGAATTAAATCCCACAGTACAGGACACAGGACCTTGCTTAATCTCTGCCAGGGTGAAAGGTGCCAGCAGGCATCCACAGCTAGTGTTTAAGCCACGGTGCAACGACATTTCTCTTTGGTACATCTTAGGGGTCCTATTTTATCTCCCAGTTTTTCCCTTACACGTCCATCTATCAAAGAGCTAAACCTCCTGTCTGTTCCATGGGAAACTGCCCTGAACACATGACCAGGAACACGGTAATTTTTATGAGTATCTAATCCATGCTAAATATATCAGAAGGTAGGTACAGACCATACCCCTCTTGCAGTGAAAATTCTATGTATTCCTGGACTTCTTATAAGTCTGAACTTAGATTCACCTTCTCATGGAAACCCAGAACAAAAGTCATAACCTTTGTGGAGCCACTACAAGAAAAGCACTCTCTGCAAATAAGTGGGCTTGCATTCATGCTGCGTGATGAATTAGAATAGTTTTACGTATCATTGTATGACCTGCAGGGCATTTATTGTTTATTTACCATGAATTTAAGCATAAGGTCAGCATATAGGCCTGATGTTGATAGTATTATTAGATACAGAGTCACCAGACTTCTCAAAAATAATTGGCTTTGATTAGATTTGTAAAGTTAGTCTGGCACTCATGAAGGTCATAAAGGAACTAAGTTGTCTGAGGTTTACTGACTTGGTTGGACTATAGCATAGATAGTTTATCACAGATTTCCTAAACTACACTTGGTTTATATGGAAAGTGAGCATTGTTTCCCTTGAACTTAAACTGTCAGTGCTGGCTTTCCCCTACCCACCCATGTCCAGCAAAATAGACTGAATATTCAAGTGTGGAAATGTTTGTGACATTCTGTGTTATTTTGTTTTGTTTTTAAGTACCTGGCTCTGGATTTTTTCTTTCCACTTCTTTTGCAGTAACAGTTGCCTAGAAGAGGCTCAGAAGTCCTGAAAACAGCTTGCTGTTTCCCTGCCTACCCATATGCAAGTGTAAAGAGAGGCCAGAACAAGCACAAAGCACAGTGAGCAAGAGAAGAAGCTTTTATTTTGAGTAGTTTCGATACAAATATTTCTCAGGCAAAAATGAGACTTTGGAACAAGAGGAAATGATAAATTAGGAATGGACTGTGTATCTTTTGTGAAGGACGATATTAAAAAGAGTGTACAAAAGTGGGTGAAGGGGAAGCACACAATGGAGCACTGACTTAGACTTCTGAACACAATAAGCAATTAGATTCAAAACAGAAAAATTAATGGGCTTTGAGGCAAACACTAATACTTAAGTCTGAAATACTTGAAATATTAGGACAGAAACAGCAAAATACATAAAATGGTGAGACATTGATAGTAACTAAAGTGCTTGTACACATAAGCTAGTACAAAACAGTGTCACTAGGCATGGCAGAAATCTGGTCTACTCATTCCTTAAGAACATTGGACATATGATGTCACAATATATTTCTCTATTACGTCACATCATGCTCAGGCTGACAGGTTATTTGAAGCAATACTGTTATTTTCAAAATGCAGCGATGGAAACTTTTCCTAAAGCTATCTTCTCAGATTATTGCTTTTAAAATATATTTAATAAACCCTGTTAGTTAATGGAGACTGTAAATGCACTACTGAGCTACTCTCTATTTGTGGTATTTTAAATTTGATTGAAAACAATTAGCAGATAAGAGAGATGCCTGTGAGCATTCATTAAAATGAGGCTTGTGGATTGTGACTGCTGAATTTCACTGTGCATCTGGAGCTGTTTACATTGATGGCACAGTTTTCCGTCATAATAAAAAAGAGACTGTTCCCTATAAAGGTTATGCTGGCAAAAATTAAAATGTATTAAATTTTTCCAAAACTTCCCATTGAAAAAGCAGCAGGTTGTTATCCAAGGGGAATTTCAATACCCGATGACGATGGCTCATGGACAATTTAATTTGTTGTTTAGTTTAACAGCTTGTAAATCCCTCTCCTATAAATAACATGCAGTTGTAAAACTGGCTGCTAATGAGATGATTGACCCAAAAGGTCATACTGGCAGAATCCCCCATTGTTTGCTTAAGGATATAATTTTCATTTCATCTAACTGAAAACTGACATTCAGGCATAATGCGATGAGAAATTAAACAAAAATATGACGTTACTGGAAGAACTATGCTCTTGTTTTATCTTTGAGCAAAAGAATTGTTAGCTTGGACTGAAATGCTATTGAGACAGTCAGCTGACTAATATATGGCTCTCAAATGCACTGCAGGGAGGAAGGAATACACTGAGACATACCGAGTGAATATGTGCAGTATCCAAAGTGAGCACATTCTGAACTTGAACATTTAATTTGGTTTTTCATTAAAATTAAGTTCAAATCCAAAACTCATCTCAAAGTGAGGTGACTGTGGTAAGGAGGTGGTTTTATTAAAGTTTTGCTTGTTTTATTGTAGAAATTTTTGTTGCTGCCTGTATTTTTATTAGTGAATGGATGGAAGGATTTTAAGCAAGATACAAGCTTAATGCGCTACAGGACAAATACGAGGGACGAGAGTTAATGGTTAATACAGTAAAAAACCCGTTTACTTGTTTAACCTATCCTAGGTACCCAGTAGTCTGAAAACAGTGCAGAATTGAGGCTGTTGTGTTACCTTATACTTTCTCAGTACCTATCATAGTAGATACACTATTATTTCATTCAGTCTTCCACACTCCCAATGAACCTCATGCAAAAGAACTCTTTTTTTAATTAATCTAACTTATTTTAGCTTCTACCAGCTCCATGGTATCTCCTGCATTGTGTCTGTGATTTCAGCTACACACTACTCAACCCCTGGAGTTGTGAAGGATAAAATAAGACTGCTAACACAGCTAGCTCTTGGGGTAAGATCAAGATCCCTCTTTCACTTAGGTCAGCAGTAGAAGTTGTCAAAAAGTCTGGACATACAATAATGTGTCATTACAGAATAACCTCTTGCAGAAGTGTGGAACTTAACTTACTTCCTCAGGCCTATTATTAGTTCTCGTGCAGTTTAGTTACCATTTACATACAGGGAATATTTTGAGCTTTTGTGTCAATGTGTATCTTGAATGATGAATTACTTTGGTAATATCTAAAAGCATACCCAAAGAAGTGAAATATTTAACAAATACAGGACAGAAAATGCTTTTCTCATCTGAGTTAATCCAGTAAGACTAAATAATGTAAATGAAGAGTGCAATACATTATAATTTTCAATGTATTAATTTGGGATAATCATGGTGATTACACAGCCAGCTATCTGATCAAGACGCACATGAACAGATCTGTAATAATATCTCAGACACATCAAATGTATTGACAGATATCTCAGCACCTTTGTAAACCTCTGATACTTGCTAAGGAAAGCATTCCCACAAGAAAAAACATTAGTATTCATATATTGTTCTTATAAAAGCATTAGTTACATAAAAAGCTCAAAATAATAGACCATTTGACAGGAGCATACTGATTTTACACGAGATAACTCTGTGCATTACTCCAGCTTCTGGGTACACATTGGAAAATTTAAGGTACTTTAAAGGGTGATCTCTGCCTTTTAGTTCACAGCAAACGTAACATATATGAACAAAAGACTAAAATTAGCACTAATACTCACTAATCAATCTGAAGAAAATTATAGGCTGCATGTAGGTAGATGATACCTCATTTTTATAGTTATGCATATTCAAAACTTAGTGAGAGCTATGTGCTCTGGGTGTCCCATTTGCATCTCTAAAGGTTCAACAACAGGGTATTCAGGATTTCCAAGGTCTCCATGGCAATGATGTGGGCTGAGCATCTGTTCCCTCTAAATAAAAAGTGATGACCATATTTTTATTCCACTTGGCACTGGTTAACTTTGAGCACAGTCACAGCTCAACTCTTTATGAGATCTTCACATTCCATTCTCTCTGCTATTCTTAGAGAAGCTGAGAGGTCACATTAATTGGCAAAGAAGAAAAAGGAAGAAAAAACAAAGGTTGCTTGCTGGACAGAAAGATCTGGTTACACTCTTGAGTTTCTACTTAAAATATAATGAAATATTCAAATATCTTTAAGTTTCTTATTACTTTGGAATCGTGCACTGACAGACAACCAGTGTCAGCAAGAATGAATCATCATCTGCCTAATGTCCCATTCTTAAGCCTTTATATCTTTTTTTTTTAAATCAAAGCCAGCTATGCTACTGTGCAGGCATCAACCTAATGTTCAAGAGTTTAGTTTTCAGTGCAGATCGGGGCTTTCCGACAAAACGACGAAGAGTGCCCAGCTGCCTCCTGGAGTGCAACATCACGTCAAGCTGTTATATTTAACTGCACCCAAAGGAGCAGGGATAGAACTTAATTCATTTAAAGGCTTCTGCTATGCTGTTGCTGTGTGTCCTGTTCTGGTTTTGGTTATTTATATACATACATATATATTTGTAGTCAAGAACTGTTATCCTTCTCTATACATTTTTTTCTCATTAAAGTCTATTAATTTCAAAGGTTGTGGTGGGTTTTGGAGGAATAGGCCCCCTGTATAGTCCAGGTAGACATTTTAGTTTCCTTAAACTGAGACATAAATGTAATTCCCAGACCCTGTTATCAGTTTGCTGCTTAGCTTCCTGGTGTTATCCATAGCCAAGACATTATTGTTGTCCTTCTGTTTAGGGCATTGCAGTTCTCTCTCTGGAGATCACAAGTTGTTATCAGCAAGCCTAACATATTGGCCTCACAATTCTTTGCAGTACCAGATGTTTACATGAAATTCTAAGTCACCAGCATTTCCCTTTATGGTCCAAAATGCAAAATTGCCTGAAGATTCTGTCCAGTACGTAGCTGAAGATGCTCCCATGTCTTAATCTTACCAGCCCCTTCCCATCAAACATTGCACCCCAGCAGTTTCACCTGGCAGTACCTGCAGACAGGAGTAGACAAACAGAGGTGCTAGAGGCATTTCACTCGCACCGTAACTGTAGGAATATGATTTGCAGGTGTAAGCTCCAGTCAGATCAAGAGGCACAACAGGTAGAAGAACCCATCTAATAGATTGAGCTTAGTTCGGTCACTCCATTCCTGCCACCTTGAGATGCTACTTTGGCTCCTAAGAACTCAGTAGAAGGGGCAGATTCAGATGCTGAGGTGCAACATAGCTGTGCAAATACTGTGAACTGTTCACAGAGCTGTTCCTTGCTTTCTGCTGAAGGAAAAGTGTCTACTGGTTTACCATACCAGCCATGGTCTTTTGGGAGCAAAACCTGTCCCGTTGTTAGCACTTTATAGAGTGCAAACTGTTAACTGCTTGTTCCCTGCTGGGGAATGCGTGATCGTTCTCAGGTCAGAGCTTGGATTTCCAAACCAGAATTGGATACTGAAAAATCTAAAAGAACACAATAAAGGCACTTAAGGCTTGAGTGTTTTGTATCAATGAGAAAATAAGTGTCGGTGGCTAGAATAATTTTACTTTATTCATAGGCTGGCAACTCAGGGTAATAGTTTCTCTCGAAGAATTGCACAAAGGATTTTATTGGACTCATCAGAGCCCCTGGTGAACAGACCTAATTACTAAACTGCCATGGAAACATCAGCACGGTTCCAGGTGATTGATAACTTCTGTTATTGCCAAAACACAGAGAACGGGGAGAAGAAAATATTTAGATAACAAATAATGCATAAATGTGAGTGGAAATGTCGTACCTTTAAAGTATGTTGCTCTTCTATGAAACTACTGTTATCTCATCCTTTTATCCACGATCATCACAAAAAGCAAAAGAGAAGTCATTTGCAGACATTCACTTCAGACCTGTTTTTTCTTAAAACAGTGTGGAAAAAAAATGCCTAGGACCTCTCATCACATGGCATAAATAAAACAGAAAACAAGATGAAAGCAAAACTGCTAGCAGGGATTGTTACACAGATGTTACCGGGGATCAATGCCCATACGTGGGCATGATTGCTCTGGTAGAAATCGAGAAGCAGGACATCAGGCAGCCCCAGTGCTGTCAGTTCTTCTCACTGGCTTCAGCTGCTCTGGATTAAAACTTCACTTCAACTGAAATTACTGCAGATTCACTTTGGTGTCAGAAATGGTTAGAAATCTGGGTGGGTAGTTTATGGAATGGAATTACCTAAAGCCTTCTGGATCATAACCGTTACAGAAAAGCTTGTCTATCTGGAAAGCCACCCTGTTGATTTAGTTGACAGCCTGACACACTATGTTGTAATACGAAGGAAGAGTAAGGAGTTGTCGAGCATATCACATTTCAAGGAGCTGAATGAGAAATCTGCAAACATCCTTCCAGTTTTACAGAGAACATGTTATTTCCTTTTCACAAGACACAGCCTTCCATTTTTCCCCCAAGGTAAGGATCCTTTTTATTTTTCACAGTATCACACAATATCACAGTATCATAAGGTTGGAAAAGACCTTTGAGATCATCGAGTCCAACCTATGACCCAACCTACACCTACTCCTACTTGTCAACTACACCGTGTCACTAAGTGCCTCATCCAATCTCTCCTTAAACACCTCCAGGGACGGTGACTCCACCACCTCCTCAGGCAGAGCATTCCAATGGCCAATCACCCTCTCAGTAAAGAACTTCTTCCTAATGTCAAGCCTTTCCTTCCAGCCCAGCTGAGAACAGACAATAATGGCCATTTGTCCAAGATCCCCACATGTTAAAGCTGTTCATTTAGAAGAGCTGTGGATGCCCACCAGCTTCAGAGCGTATGCTTAGGCAGCCAGGCTGCCCAAGGACAGCCCACGCTTACCGTGTGTGCGACACAGGGCTAAGCTAAACATTGCCGACATTGAGAATCCTCTCCTCTAGTACCCAGCTGTCTCAGGAGCATGAACAACTAACCCGTAATAAGTACATTTATTCCCTAGCATGCGGACAGCACATTCCTGATTCAGGGCAGACTCAAATCACTACTTATGTCTATCTGTTTAGATCTAGAAATACAAACATATCATTGAAATGTAAAATTTCTGAGAATGGGGAGCCCGTGCTGCAGGATCTCCGCTGAGATTGCTGTGAAGTGAATAAAAGCCAAATTCAAACTAATGTCAGAAAGAGACAATTTTAAACAGAGCAACCTTCACCTTCATTTCATCTCATTGATGTGATGCAGAAAAGTTCTTTTATGAGGGAGGGATAAATCAAAAATTTTTGAAGGTTCATTTCAAATGCTTCTAAACGATTATCCAAACCATCCCTTTGGTACAAAAAACAAGCTGGAGTAGTTTTTTCATCTCTCGAGACTCCCATTTCCATTTAGACGACTCAGAAATACCTTTCCCACACAGTACTTCCACTCACCGCTACCTCACAGGAGTGCAGAGACATAAAAATTATTGACTTGCAGACCGAAAAAAATCAGGAATGAACTGAGTAAGAAATTCTAGATGGGTTAATTTAAAAATATTAAGAAATGAGGCAGCTTACTTGTCTGAATGTTGAGAAATCATTATTTAATCAGTTGCTCACAATGACAATATCAATGGAAAGTAGAAGCTGAACAACATCACAAATATGTTAAAAGAAGAAGTTGTAATCAAAAGACAGAAACATGAAATCTGGTATTTCCTGTTCAACTTTCTTCAGCTACAGAGTATTCTATTAATTTGTGCGAGCTGCTGCATAGTCTGCTTTAACACAAATAGGAACGAGGGCTATCTTGGCCTTACAGGACATACACAGGTTTGGGGTTACAGTTCTCGGTTTATTACTTTTTCTGTGTGGCCCTACACAAGTCCTTTAATGCCTCGGATTCAGCTCCGTTATTTGTGCACGTTGCTACAACATAGAGGTGCTGTGTGAGTAACTTAAAAAAGGCAAGTCATTCAGCTGCTACAATAATGGAAAATAATGATGTACATTAGAGAGAGAAGTACAGACCTCCCTTCAGCTCTCTCAGAGTCTTGATGGGATCAGTCTCAAGAAAAAAATTCTTACAGTGTCTTGAAATCCTAGAGTCTTTAGAGTCTCTATTAATTAAACTACGAATGTGGTCTTTCTCTGCTCCACTATGAAAGCAAATAACCAGGCTCTAGGAACTTCCTGTGAATAACAGCAATTTTTTAAAAACCTCCATTATTATTTTGTCTCTCACCATTCAAGTACCATTCGTTCTTTTTTTCCTTCTTTTCTGCCTTCCTACTAATCTCAGGCAATATAAGGGCAAATTATTCATATTCTTCCTCTACTGATAAGATGGACTCCGAAATTATCTAGATTGAATGCCTCATTTTAATGTTTTTTCAGAGACTGTAGTTTAAATCAGGTTTGTCTTCCATTCTTTTCACACAAATACCCATAAACACAGTACCAGTTCCTGAAAAGGACACTATTCTGGCACATGACATGCCTGTTTTAATGAATGACGTTATGATTAAAGATCACTTATTACTCAGAGCTCAAATATACCTCAAAACCAGCAATGAACGCATGATTTACCCATACCATAGCAAACAGGGTTATAATTAAAAAAAATGACTGACTAAATGGTATTCACCTTAATAAAATACACCTACCTCGTCAGAAAAGAGAGTGGAGCTGGGAGGGGGG